>CM061554.1:235774757-237238890 GCA_030864225.1 Capsicum baccatum var. pendulum | reverse complement strand
TCATGTTGGTAAGTTTTTTTATTTAATAAAAATTATTACTGATCTGAACTTATTATTATGCTATAATATAATAATCTTGATTATCATTTATTAAAAGTTATTTACCAACGAAGCTAATGTGATTTATCCCAATCATGTTGGTAAGTTTTTTTATTTAATAAAAATTATTACTGATCTGAACTTATTATTATGCTATAATATAATAATCTTGATTATCATTTATTAAAAGTTATTTATAATCTTGGGATTCTTTGTTAAATGATTTTTTCAAGTCTTCTTTTTAATTAAATAGAATATAAGTTTTTCTTTTCGGGGGAAATGACCCTTTTTTTGAGACAGATCTATTATCTATTATCTATCCGACGATATATAAACAGATCGATTATCGATCCAATAAATCAATTGTCGATTCAACAAATCGATTATCGATTCGACCTATATATGGACAGATCAATTATTATTCCGATAGATCGATTATTAATTCAACATATATATGGATAGGTCGATTATCAATTCAACCTGCACTAACCCAAGCATCATTAGGTAACTCCAAATAAATAATAATCTCGATATACGAAGCATCCTGCATTCACTGAAAGTAAGGAAAAGGGCTTACAGCCCAAGGGGATATATCTTAGCCTGGATACCCTAACTCAAGCATTAATATCTAACTTCAAATGAATGGTAATATCGAGGAACAAACCATTGTGCATCATGCAAAGTCCGAGATAAAGCCCCCCCACCCCCCACCCCACCCCTGCCCAAGTGGATGTAACCTAGGCATCCTATCCTAACCCAAGCATTATAGCTAACTTCAAATCAATGAGAATCTTGAGGCATGAAACATCATGCATTCATCAAAGTCTGGGAGATAGGCCCATAGCCCAAGGGGATGTGACCTAGGTAGGCACAGAGCATCATGCATAATCAATAGTCAACTTCAAATAAATGATAATCTCGAGGAACTAAGCATCATGCATTAACCCAAAGTGACCTAGACAACCTACTCTAACTTTTATTACTTTGATGTCATTTTAGTTTTATACGTATGATTACATCGAAGGGGAGCCTTGGAGTAATTGGTAAAGTTGTTGTCATGTGACCAGGAGGTCACGGGTTCAAGCCTTGGAAACATCCTCTAGAATATATGTAAGGTAACGCTGCGTACGATACACCCTTGTGGTGGGGCCCTTCCCCGGACATTGCACATAGCGGTAGCTTTAGTGTACCGGGTTCTCTTTTTTATTTTTATTTTTATGTATGAGTACATCAACAACAACATATCAAGTGTAATCCCACAGAGTGGGGTCTGAGGAGGGTAGAGTGTACGCAGTGCATACCACAACCTAAGAAGAAGTTGAAAGGCTATTTCCAATAGACTCCCGACTAGTTTTATTTATGTGGCTAATAAGGAAAGTGTGCCATATCAATTTTTCTTGAAAGTACTTTTCATATTTCTAAATTGGATTAATAGCTATTTGTTATTTTGGATGGATGTGGACCATGTAGTGACTGATACTTTTATTTGTGGTGATGTGCTAGTGTACAATTATTTAATTTCTGCGATTTGTTTCAGCAATAGAATCTCCGGAGGGTTTTCTAAAGGAGTGGTGGAATATTTTCTATGATACATACACATTTCATCAGGCTGAGAGTGCCCAAGAATACAATACTGAGGTGTTGCCTAAACTTTTCCAAGTTAAGTTCATCTTTTTCAAAGACTATTATAATCTAAATGTATGATTTTTTTGAACTCTCAGGCAGCACATACTATTGACAATGTTGTATCTAATATCCCCTCCGCTCTGCCAGCGCTTTCTCCTCATTCTACCATGCTATCGTTTGAGCATAATATATATCCTATGGTTCCAACTTTCAACCTGACGACACCTGACTATGCGTTGATGTATGATTTAAGTTTTGTTGATATGCATCATCCAACTCAGCTGGTGCCATTTGAAACTAATTTTAGGTAACATGTGTTTATTGCTTATCCGGACCAACATTTCTGTGCTTGATATATTTTATATTCTTTGCACTCTTCACTTAACTTCATGTTATATCTATTCTACTTCGTTCTTGAACACAATCACATTTACATTGGGTTTTGTGCAATGCAATTATGACTGTAAAATTAAATTTATCCAATTCTGTGTTGCATAGTGAAAGCATCAATTTTGTTGTTGAAGTTCGTGAATCTGTAGATATTTAACTCTTTTTGATGTTGATGTGTCATACAGCTACCCGATGGAGCTGATACCAGATATGCCTCAACAATGGGAGGCAAGAGTATGTGTTTACATTTCCAAGACAACGACATATTTTTTTTAAGCTGCGACATAACTGTCGGTTTTATTCCTTCCAACAAGTAGGGTCAATAGTTCAGCATTTAGGCCGTAACATTTAGCAACCAAAAAATATTGTTCCCAACAAGTGATCTTCGAACCAAACTAGATAGTCTCCTATCACTAGGCTCACCAACCAACCTGGACTTTTTTTTATTATCCGGTTGGATTTTATAACGTACAGCCAGTCATTGTAAATTTCGGATAAGTTTCAAGTTATAACATAGCCCGACGTCAAGGTGAGACGCCCATTCCAGCTCTTTAAGAAAGAAGGTTCGTGTATTAATAGAACTTTATTGAAAGAAAGAAAGGCTAAGGTTTACAATTTAATCTGAAAAGCATAAAAACTGACTAAACCAAAAGTAGGCTATATATACATAGCCAATAAACTAAAGGTCCATAAACTAAAGGCCCAATAACATATGGGCTAACATCCCCCCTCAAACTCACAATGCAACAGCAATAAGCATTGAGAGTTTGTCACACAAAAAACGAAATCGAGACGCCGACTGAGCCTTCGTAAAAAGGTCAGCAATCTGCAAAGACGATGGAACAAAAGGAAGCGATATGGTCCCGAGCTGCAAATGATGACGGGTGAAGTGACAATCAATCTCAATGTGCTTCGTACGCTCATGGAAGACAGAATTCTTTGCAATTTGTACCGCACTTTTGTTATCACAATGCAGGGGAGTAGGCATAGAAATGTGAACCCCCATATCTGCAAGAAGCCAACGTAACCAAATAATCTCACATGTAGTCACAGCCATGGCACGATACTCAGCCTCCGTGGAAGATCTAGAGACAACATCTTGTTTCTTGCTCTTCCACGAGATTAAAGAGTCTCCAAGAAACACACAAAAACCAGTGGTGGATTTACGATCATTGCGATCTCCATCCCAATCAGCATCACTATAGGCTCGCAACTCGAGAGATGACGTCGAGGGAAACAAGAGATTCTGAAACTGAGTGCCACGAAGATACCTTAGAATACGAAGTACAGCTCCCCAGTGCACAGAAGTAGGAGCAGTAACAAACTGGCTAACAACATGAACTGCATGTGCTATATCTGGACGAGTAACCGTAAGATAAACCAAACTACCCACAATAGTCCGATAAAGACTCGGATCTGATAATGGAACACCATCACTAGGAGAGTAACGTGCATTGGTTTCAAGGGGAGTATCTACAGTCCTGTTGTCAGAAAGACGCGCCCGTGTAAACAAGTCAGATATATACTTAGTCTGAGAAAGAAGATACCCTTTCTTAGACTGAGCCACCTCAATACCCAGAAAATAACGCAGCAAGCCCAAGTCCTTCATTGCAAATCGATGAGCCAAATCATGCTTCAATAACTCAATACCACTATGATCATCACCAGTAATAATCATATCATCTACATATAAGGACAATAGAATTCGCCCTGCACTTGTATATCTAACAAACAATGCTGAATCATGGTTACTCGGGACAAATCCAAGGGAAGTAATAACAGTGGAGAATTTCTCAAACCAAGCACGAGGGGCTTGTTTGAGACCATATAAAGCTTTTCGAAGCCGACAAACTTCACCTGGCTGGTGGTCAATACCTGGGGGAGGAGTCATATAAACTTCCTCGTGGAGATCACCGTTCAGAAAAGCATTCTTGACATCCATCTGAAATATCTTCCACTGTCGAACGGATGCAACAGCAATCATAGTGCGAACAGTCGTCATCTTTGCTACGGGGGAAAAAGTCTCCTCATAATCCATACCATATTGTTGTGAGTACCCTTTTGCCACAAGTCTCGCCTTGTATCGCTCAACAGACCCATCAGATTTTGTTTTTATCTTATACACCCATCGACAACCAACCGCATGCTTACCAGGTGGGAGAGTAACCAAATCCCATGTATGTGTATGATGAAGAGCAGCAAGTTCCTCAGCCATAGCATTCTGCCAAAGAGGATCAGACACAGCCTCTCTATACGACTCAGGTTCAGACAAATGATGTATGTTTGCAATAAAGGAAGCAAATGAGGCTGAATATGTAGAATAGGAAAAATCTGGCAGTTTGGTGGACTTACAAGGTCGAGTAGACCTCCTCAGAGGTGGTGGGTCTCCAGTCTCAACAGTCGAAGGAGCAGACTCAGGCACAGGCGAGGCTGAAGCACTAGCAGGTGGCACACCAGATGGCATGGATGAATCCGGAACTGGAACCTCTATGTCAATCCCAAAGGGATCAATAAGCCGAATATCTGACTTTGTCACATCATGGGTTTTAGCTGGAATGGAATAAAAAGGAATATGTTCCAAAAAAGTGACATGTCGTGAAACATATAAATTCTGACTTACAGGATCATAGCAACGATATCCTTTTTGTCCAATACCATACCCCAAAAACACACATATAGCTGATTTTGACCCTAACTTATTTCGTTCAACATGAGGACGAAGAACAAAGCAAGTACATCCAAAAACTCGTAATGCAGAATAATTCGGCGGGTGACCATATAGTTTCTCAAACGGAGACATCCCTGAAGTCAATGCAGTAGGAATACGATTAATCACATATACAGCAGTTAGGACTGCTTCTCCCCAAAAAATACTAGGAACCTCTGCAGACAAAAGTAAAGAGCGTGCTGTCTCAACAATATGACGATGTTTTCTTTCTGCCAGACCGTTCTGCTCAGGAGTGTCGGTACAAGATGACTGGTGTATGGTACCATCAGAGGCAAGTAACTGAGTGAAGTCATTAGAGGTATATTCACCCCCTAAGTCACACCTGAAACACTTTATCACAGCCGAATGTTGTGTTTTAACAAGGGCTCTAAAGTTGTTGTAAATGCCAAAGAAATCAGATCTGCGTTTCATAAGATACACCCAGGTATAACGAGTATAGTCATCTATAAACGAAACATAATAGGTCGATCCACCCTTAGTGGAAACTGGCGCTGGTCCCCATACATCAGAATGAATAATATCAAAAGGAGCAACAGAATAAGACACACTTTTATTAAACGGTAAGGCAGAAAATTTTGCCAGTTTACAACCACTACAATCTGAAATATCACTAGTGTTCACATGACCCAAAGCACCACTAGAGACCAAAAAACGTAAACGTGAAACTGACACATGTCCTAATCTGGAATGCCAAAGATAAAACGGAGAAGACAAAGGACTCAAACGAAAAGAAGATAAATCTATGCTAGAGGCAGCAACTGCAGACACTTTGAGATTCTCCAAGACATAGAGTTCCCCCAACCTACGGCCGGTCCCAATCACCCTCTGAGTGTGTTGGTCCTGTATAACACAAACAGATTCAGAAAAAAACACCCAATTACCAGCCTTACACAACTGACTGACCGAAACAAGATTTAAAGCAAGTTTGGGAATGTAATAAACATCAGAGAGGACAATGTGAGGGGTAGTAACAGAACCAACACCCTCGACTGACATAGGTACAGCACTCGCGGACATAACAGAAATTGGTGAAATGGGTGACAAAGAACCAAACGATGACAAATGAGGGGACATGTGATGAGACGCACCAGAATCCAATATCCACAAGGAGGAAGGAATACCTGAGGTACTAGAAGAAACTGAACCCGAATGAGACATAGATGCTGACATGGCCGTAGGATTAGAAACGAAGAACTGTCTGAACTGTTCGAAAACCTGGGGATCCAACGCAGAAGGTGGCATAGTGCTAACAGACTCAACATCTACAGATGGTGCAGCAGCAGCGAACTGTGGAGGACGAGATGACCATGGAGGAGCACCAGAGGAGCGTGACGGAGACTTTTGCTGCCCATATTTCTGTTGCTGCCCAGATTGAGGCTGTTTGACCTTGTTAAGTAACAACGGACACTGAGCCTTCCAATGATTTTTCTGTTTGCAGAATGCACACTCATCAAATGCAACTTTAGGAGATTGTCGAGTCTGAGTACGTGGTGGCCTAGACTGATCAGTTGAAGCAGCAAACACGACAGGAGTAGTAGTTACTTTAGACCCTTGAACCACTTGAGACTTGATACGAGTCTCCTCTGCAATCAGTTCATGAACCACAGAATCAACAGTAGGGAGGGGAGATCGATGAAGGATTGTTCCACGTAGGCCCTCAAAGTCAGAACGTAGTGCCATCAAAAACTGAACCAAGCGTTGCTCTTCCCGTCTAGCAATGTACGGCCCAAAACCTTTTAACTCTGCAGATTCAGTAAGTGCCAATTGATCCCACAAATCCGACATGGCAGCATAAAAATCTTGAATACTGAGGTCATGCTGTTGAAGAGCACGGATATCATACTCCAACTGGTACTGTTTAGCAAAATTAGACTGAGTGTACAGTCTTTCCAAATGATCCCAGACCTCCTTTGCTGTGTCATACTTAGCCAATTGCATACCAATTGACTGAGTTACAGAATTGTTGATCCAAGTGATAATCTTGGAGTTATTAGTTTCCCATAAGTCCACCAACAAATCAAAATTTTCAGTTGTATCATCGATAGGTCTTGGTTTTACTCCAGTGATATAACCCCACATATTCTTCCCACGAAGAAAATTCTTCATGACATAACTCCAATAGGCATAGTTCTTACCATCTAATTGAGTACTAATGGACTGGAGAGAATCATCCTTTCCAGTCATTGTAAACACAGCAACACACAAATAATTCAAAAAAAAAATAAAAAGATGCAAAACCCTAGGTTGAACAATTCCGAACGAACAACAATGGCAGCAAGCAAAAGAACGAAAGACGAACAATACCAGACAGCAAACGAAGACAGCAACGAATCAATCCAACGAAAACAGCAAACGAATACAGCAGCACCTCAAAAAAGTTCGATCCGCGCAGTAGGTGCCTGCTACAAAATCTTCAACCAACAAATCAAAGGACATGGATCGAACTAGCTTTGATACCATATTAATAGAACTTTATTGAAAGAAAGAAAGGCTAAGGTTTACAATTTAATCTGAAAAGCATAAAAACTGACTAAACCAAAAGTAGGCTATATATACATAGCCAATAACCTAAAGGTCCATAAACTAAAGGCCCAATAACATATGGGCTAACAGTCCTAGCTTAGTCGAAGTCTAAGGCAAAACCAGAATCCCAACAGTGCTAAGCTAGTAGGATTTCCTCTTGGAAAGAAAAGACTAAGGAGAGGGGCTTGGTAATTTCACCGATCAAACTATGCAGACGGTACCAAATTACTCCGATGCTCTTGCTACGGCTATGCTTCCGATGCCAGATACTTCTGAAGCAGGTTTGTTTGTATTGGTTTCAAATGCCTTGCGTTTTAGAAAAAAAGAATGTCTTTTACCACAAATTAAATTTCTAATTCATTTTTTAAATTTATGTGTCATTGGGAGCGATTTTATTTAAAAAAGGGAATCTTTTGAAACATGATGGCTAAAATAAACTTTTTATTATAGTAAAGTGCGAATTTAAAAGTTAAATTATTCTTAAATATATAATTGAGTCACTTTGTTGAGGAAAACCTAATAAGGAATGTTTTTTTAAACGGAGTGTAACATACCAAAAGTAAACTTGATATATAGTAGTAGGTTTCAACATCTTTATCAATTCTTATATTAACATATCATTAAAATGAAAATATTATTTAAAAAATTTAGATATAGAATTTTGTTTTTATTATTATTTTTTTAAAACGGTCTAAAAACAAAAGACTATCCATAGAAAAAAGATTGGATGCAATGATTGATAATGTCATTCTTTGAAGTTTTTGGTGCACTTATCGAAAGTTAGTTTTTTCTGGAAAGTGCTTTTTGTGTTTCAAAATTTGCACTAGTTTCTATTCTTTATTTTGGAAGGATGTTCACAACATCCATACTGATCATTTTGTTTGTGGTGTTGTGCTAATATACAATTATTTAATTCTGCGATTTATTTCTACAAGATTGGTGGTATGAGTTCTACAGTACGTTAAGCTCTAATCAGGCCGAGCATGCCGAAGAACCCTATGCTGAGGTGTTCTCTTGACTTTTCTAAGTTAAATTTGACTTTTGTTTTTGAGACAACTATAATCTGAATTATTGATTTTTTATAAATTCTTAGGCTGCACAAACTATGGACAACGTGGTACCTCAAGTCCCATACGTTGTGCCAGTTAGCTCTCTTACTATGCATTGTTTGGTCCTTATTTTATATATTACAATGTCTCCCTTATGATGTCAATCTTTTTTCCTAACTATAGGCACATAATATATCATCTGCGGTGCCGACGTTTAGTCCTGAGAGATCGCAATAGCAATGCCCTTTCGATCAAACAGTGCAGATGGAACCAAGTCCCCGTGCCTATAAAAAGATTAAACTTTCGGTGACACAACCTTCGGAAGCAGGTTCGTTGTATTGGTTTCAAGTACTTTGAGTTTATGTTTTAGAATCTTTTATCTTTTGATTTTGGTAACACTTATGAGCTCACCTAAGTAGTTTATATTCTTATACGTCGACTTAACATGCATTAAGATGATAACTAATACTACTAGAAAGAATGTATCTATAGCCTAGATTATTTGGTCATTACAGAAGTGAATCAAAACGTTTAGTATGCATTTTGAACCAGAATACTAATGCCAATTTTTTTAGTGTATGAAAATGTTATGGCTGTGTGGATGATTTGTTTGTCAATTATAACCTCTTCAACGAAAATTAAATAGTTCTCTTTTATAACAGAAACTCATGGTCCGATTCTTTGTTGATTATCGTTGTCAGGTTGTTCCACTGACTCTAGCTCAGAGATGATGCAAACTGATCAATATCTCGCAATTTCCGATCTTCCTCTAGGCATGACATTAAGAAGGTAATAAGTTTGAGAAAGATCATAATTCATTAGCTGTTATAAAGTTTATGTAGGCTATATATGCCATGAATAAAGACAGCTGAATTTATTTTACTTAATTTAAAGAAACAATATATTGATGGTACTTTTATTCAAGTCCATTGTTAGGTTTATATAAAAGATCATATTCTTCCATGGTTGTGAATAAGCCATCATATTCTTCCTTGGTTGTGAATAAGCCTTTCTTAGATTAGCGAGAAGCCTAGTAAATCATATCTATATATTTGTGTCAAAATGATGACAGCAACTTTGGTGCATGAAGTATTTTGTGTTTACACAAGGTTCAGTGAAGGGCCATATCCCAAGGGATACAATGTAGGCAACCTACCTTGATGCGAACATCAATAGCTGATTCCATTTCTCGTACTTGTGACCTAAAACTGACACAGCGGCAACTGGTGCACCAAGCATTCCATGTTAGAATGATCTAGGGAAAGGCCGCATTGGAAGGGTTGTGATGTAGACAAGCTACACTAATGCAAGCATTAATGGTTGCTTTCACGTCCTGAACTTATGATCTGGAGGTCAGAGACAACTTTACCATTCTTGCTAATATTTTCTATAACATATGATTTGTATCTGTGATCTCTTGAAATTACCTCAAGAGTAGAGGGAATAGATTGAGGAAAGTTTTTAAATTGTGATATCCATTTCACATATGGAAGGGGAAAGACATCCTCATTGTGCATCATCAGGAGGATATGGTAGGAGGGGAAGTAAAAAAGGAAATGAATGTTAATTCAATTATTGAGTTCCATAAGATTTGTTTCGTTTATGTATCAGAAATTTACCTCACAGCCTTTCCTCATTGGAGAAGATCGAGAATTCTTTCTCACAATGAGAAAAGGATGAACTCCATTTAAAGAGTAGAGCCTTGATCATTTCCTAGCTCGTACACTTTGAGCGCAAAGCCGTCCACATGGCAACACTAGCTTGATTAGCCCACTCTCGTCATTATTGATGTAATGATCATGCTGTCAATCAAGCTCAGACCATTAGGCTCCAATGTTTTGAAAAGCGAAAAGCATAAAAAGGAAACCAGATCTATGGGCGTGAAGCGTAAAGATAGAATTAAAGCGCATACTTCTTTGAAGTAAATCACACAAAGAAGCAATAAGATCTATGGCTTTAAGCAAAAAGTGAGAACTAAAGAGAATGCTTCGGTGAACTAAAGCACATGAGTTATGGAAAACAAAAAAAATGTATCTAATATATATACATACATATATATATATATATATATATATATATATATATATATATATATATATATATATATATATATATATGAAGTTAATGCTATACTAAAGCTAATATCAATCCAACTCCTCATAGTTAAGCCTAATATAACCGTTTATCATTGGAATTATTTTGCGCATCATCATTTGAGCACACACACACTTCTCTAAGCTTCATTGCTTCGCTCATGAAGAGATAACTCCTCCCTTGGCTTGATTTATCGTTTTAAACAGAAAACCCTGATCCTTAATAGTACTATGTGTCTTAGCTGATCTTGCCATCATAACATGTCCGAAAGTTGTTATTTACTTTGATCTCTTGTGCAAATAGCTTGGTATAAATCAAACATATTTTAGACAACTTTGTCTTTGCAAGTAGTCTATAACCTTTTTATCTAGGCCATTCCAATTTCAACAAGTTATTACTAGGGGGCCCCGACCTAGTACAAGTAGTGCTGGAGAATGTTATAAACTAAATAGAAACATTCCATTTGTGACTTCCTTTTTCTTTTCCTTATAATTTTCATAATATAGAATATAAAGTAAACAATTAAGTAAAACGCACAAGTTATGGACACTAAAATAAGAACAATACATGTATGAATTTAATGCTATAATTAAGTTATGGTGAGGATTTTTTGCGTGTCTTCATCTGAAGCGCATTGTGTCGATCCTAAACCAACAAATCCTTGCTTGGATTGCTTTTCGTTGTTATAGTCCTGTTACAAAAGTCCTACATCGGTTATATAGGGAACTGATGTGGGGCTAATATAACCATGAACTTTCCCACCTTAATAGCTAACTTTTGCATTGTGGCTCTCCTAAGTTTGTATCAATGGTATCAGAGCCACCCATCACCCTCCATGCATACCATGCCTTGGATAGTGAAACTGGTATGGCACTGTTTGGCCAGAGCTAACAATGTCCAGAGCACAACTATCAAGGCGCCTGACACCTCACTCAGAAAGGGCTACTTGGGAAAGATCTACGTACACAAATAAAGTGAAAGCTACCGAGAGTGGAGCCATTAAGGACGATAGATGCGGAGTGTGGTGGTTTATTAGGATCCTATTGCTAAAAGTCCCACGTTAGTTATATAGGAAACTGATTTGGGTTATATAACCATGAGCTCTTCCACCTTAATAGCTAGATTTTGGGGTGTGATTATCGATTGTATCAAAAATCTTGCCATCATAACATGTCAGAAATTCGTTTCCCCTTACATTGATCGGTTTCTATATTCTTCAAGTAGCTACCTATAAAGTGAATATATTTTAAACTACCCTACCTTTGTAAGTAGTCTAAAACACTTCTACCTCGGTCATTCCAATTTCTGCAAGTTAATACAAGAGGTTGTTGTATTCGAGAATGTTATAAACTAAATAGAATATTCCATTTTCAATTTCCTTTCTCTTTTCCCATATAATCATCATAGGGTAGAGCATAAATTAAAGATATAAATATATAATAAAATAGAAACCTTTTTTTTTTACAGTTTTCAATTCAACAAATCATCATAAATGCATAAACAATAAAGTCTCAAATCTCATTTTATTTTCCAATGAATGGGTGGTTGTGGGGCAAGGTTGTTCGAATACAAAGTGTGGCTTTCCATAAGAGGCAGGTATAGTGTTGTGGCCCTGGGTTCATCTGCACCCAGTACTTTCAACGCAAAATCTGAGTTATGCGTAAAAATCTAGAAAATGTTTGATGACTAGTATGTATAACAATTTCAAAAATACAATGTGTTCTATACAACGAACCTTAAAGGTTGAACCTATAGGGCTTAAATTATGGATTTGCCTCTGCTTTTCATTTACGTCTCATAGCTCCTTATCATGCTTTCTGATTACTTTCTACAAGATCCTATAAGAAATAATATACATTTAAACATATCTTGTGGCACACTGTTTTCATGCTTATATTATGGTCTACGTCATCCTCGCCAACATAAGGGTGGATTAGTTAAAAATACCATTGTATCCGACCAGGGAAAAAATATTATCCTCCATATTTGTTGTTTCCAAATTTAAATTATGCACAACAATTTGAATGAACTGTTTCATGCTCGCTGTGTAATTCTTCGAAAAAAATTAAAAGATCTTACTGCTATACTGAGAATTTTAATGTGCTTCTTTTCATTTTTTATAGGTGCTTCAGGTTTGTCAAGTTATTATACGAGTGCCTGAAACTATGGTATTGCATCATAGATATACAACTTTTCGGGCAAATACCTTCACACCGCAAGAAGCTGATTCTTCCCATCTGTACTGGTGGACAGAGTCACCTGATATCTATTGGTAGTGGGAGGTGGGAGGTATCCCATGGATTTAATCAAGGTACGTGAAAGCTATCCCAAACTCCACAATTATCGAAAAAAAAAGAGAGTGAGCCATCGATGTGCATATACACTTAGTTTTCTCCTATAAGTAGGTGAAGAGCTGTGGTTATTAGGAGCCGAAATTAAATCTTAAGCTGATGCTTAAAATATGCACTTTTTTACCATCGACTTTGCTCATTGGGTTTCTGTTTGCTGATGATTGACATGACAAAAGTGTCATATGATCCATTTCGTTCATTTCAAGAAACAGTAAAACGAATTTTACTTCTTGTCTGATTGGAGTATTTGATCGAAATGGCAACTAAATAACCATGAGTTGAATAGTTCCTTACTTTTTCATGATTAAACAATGCTTACCGATAATGGCATAAATTCAAGATTATATGATAACATAGCAAAGGGTATATTTAAGTGACACGGTTAGGACAAAAGGGCGGTAGGACTAGTAACATGGTGCCATCAGCTAACGAACTTCCTCTCCATCCAAAGTATATATAAATCATAGTAGAATAGAGTTTAGGGCTATGAAAGTAATGCAAAATTAGGGGTTGAGTAACCCTATGCTAAGTTGCTCAGACTCTCAAAAATTGTGGCCGCACCTATGTCAAATAATTCGAAAATGCACTACTTTTGAAGGATCCGACACGCACCCAATGACATTGTTGGAAGAGTCCGAGAAATATAGACCCTATTATTGATATGTTTTGGAAATCTATGGTTGTGGAGGCATATGGGGATAATAGGCTATCAGGATGACTTAAAGTGAAACCGTGATTACTGGAGGTACGATGTTGTAACTAAGCCAAGGACAACGGAGATGAATATCAAGGGCGTTTTTGCTACTACTTATTTTCAAGATATGAAGTATATGAAAGACAATACATGTTTGTTATCAGTCTGCTTGGTCCAAAAAAGAAGTTGGCTTGCTTATTTGTCCATGACTGTCGTCTCTGTGCTGGCGAGATCAAATAAATATAGTCCACGAAGTTGCTTTTTTTTTTCTTTTCTAATTATAATAGTTATTACTTATATTACATAGTGATAATTAGTTATTACTTAAATATTGCATAGTGAAAGCACCAATTTGATTGTTGAAGTTCTCGAATCTATATATTTCAAACTCTTTTTAATGTTCATATGTCATACAGCCACCCGATGGAGCTGATTCCATATATGCCCAAACAATGGGAGTCCAGCGTATGTGTTTAGTACATTTTGTTAAAGTTGCGACATAACTGTGGGTTTTATTCCTTCTAGGATGAAGGAGAGGGACTTGGTATTTACACTGAACAAACTACGCTAAGGGAACCAAACTCCGATGCTCCTACTACGGCTATGCTTCTGATGCCAGATTCTTCTGAAGCAGGTTTGGTTGTATTGGTTTCAAATGCCTAATTATAGGAACATGATGTTAGCCCATATGTTATTGGGCCTTTAGTTTATGGACCTTTAGGTTATTGGCTATGTATATATAGCCTACTTTTGGTTTAGTCAGTTAAGTATGCTTTTCAGATTAAATGGTAAACCTTAGCCTTTCTTTCTTTCAATAAAGTTCTATTAATATGGTATCAGAGCTAGTTCGATCCATGTCCTTTGATTTGTTGGTTGAAGATTTTGTAGCAGGCACCTACTGCGCGGATCGAACTTTTTTGAGGTGCTGCTGTATTCGTTTGCTGTTTTCGTTGGATTGATTCGTTGCTGTCTTCGTTTGCTGTCTGGTATTGTTCGTCTTTCGTTCTTTTGCTTGCTGCCATTGTTGTTCGTTCGGAATTGTTCAACCTAGGGTTTTGCATCTTTTTATTTTTTTTTGAATTATTTGTGTGTTGCTGTGTTTACAATGACTGGAAAGGATAATTCTCTCCAGTCCATTAGTACTCAATTAGATGGTAAGAACTATGCCTATTGGAGTTATGTCATGAAGAATTTTCTTCGTGGGAAGAATATGTGGGGTTATATCACTGGAGTAAAACCAAGACCTATCGATGATACAACTGAAAATTTTGATTTGTTGGTGGAATTATGGGAAACTAATAACTCCAAGATTATCACTTGGATCAACAATTCTGTAACTCAGTCAATTGGTATGCAATTGGCTAAGTATGACACAGCAAAGGAGGTCTGGGATCATTTGGAAAGACTGTACACTCAGTCTAATTTTGCTAAACAGTACCAGTTGGAGTATGATATCCGTGCTCTTCAACAGCATGACCTCAGTATTCAAGATTTTTATGCTGCCATGTCGGATTTGTGGGATCAATTGGCACTTACTGAATCTGCAGAGTTAAAAGGTTTTGGGCCGTACATTGCTAGACGGGAAGAGCAACGCTTGGTTCAGTTTTTGATGGCACTACGTTCTGACTTTGAGGGCCTACGTGGAACAATCCTTCATCGATCTCCCCTCCCTACTGTTGATTCTGTGGTTCATGAACTGATTGCAGAGGAGACTCGTATCAAGTCTCAAGTGGTTCAAGGGTCTAAAGTAACTACTACTCCTGTCGTGTTTGCTGCTTCAACTGATCAGTCTAGGCCACCACGTACTCAGACTCGACAATCTCCTAAAGTTGCATTTGATGAGTGTGCATTCTGCAAACAGAAAAATCATTGGAAGGCTCAGTGTCCGTTGTTACTTAACAAGGTCAAACAGCCTCAATCTGGGCAGCAACAGAAATATGGGCAGCAAAAGTCTCCGTCACGCTCCTCTGGTGCTCCTCCATGGTCATCTCGTCCTCCACAGTTCGCTGCTGCTGCACCATCTGTAGATGTTGAGTCTGTTAGCGCTATGCCACCTTCTGCGTTGGATCCCCAGGTTTTCGAACAGTTCAGACAGTTCTTCGTTTCTAATCCTACGGCCATGTCAGCATCTATGTCTCATTCGGGTTCAGTTTCTTCTAGTACCTCAGGTATTCCTTCCTCCTTGTGGATATTGGATTCTGGTGCGTCTCATCACATGTCCCCTCATTTGTCATCGTTTGGTTTTTTGTCACCCATTTCACCAATTTCTGTTATGTCCGCGAGTGCTGTACCTATGTCAGTCGAGGGTGTTGGTTCTGTTACTACCCCTCACATTGTCCTCTCTGATGTTTATTACATTCCCAAACTTGCTTTAAATCTTGTTTCGGTCAGTCAGTTGTGTAAGGCTGGTAATTGGGTGTTTTTTTCTGAATCTGTTTGTGTTATACAGGACCAACACACTCAGAGGGTGATTGGGACCGGCCGTAGGTTGGGGGAACTCTATGTCTTGGAGAATCTCAAAGTGTCTGCAGTTGCTGCCTCTAGCATAGATTTATCTTCTTTTCGTTTGAGTCCTTTGTCTTCTCCGTTTTATCTTTGGCATTCCAGATTAGGACATGTGTCAGTTTCACGTTTACGTTTTTTGGTCTCTAGTGGTGCTTTGGGTCATGTGAACACTAGTGATATTTCAGATTGTAGTGGTTGTAAACTGGCAAAATTTTCTGCCTTACCGTTTAATAAAAGTGTGTCTTATTCTGTTGCTCCTTTTGATATTATTCATTCTGATGTATGGGGACCAGCGCCAGTTTCCACTAAGGGTGGATCGACCTATTATGTTTCGTTTATAGATGACTATACTCGTTATACCTGGGTGTATCTTATGAAACGCAGATCTGATTTCTTTGGCATTTACAACAACTTTAGAGCCCTTGTTAAAACACAACATTCGGCTGTGATAAAGTGTTTCAGGTGTGACTTAGGGGGTGAATATACCTCTAATGACTTCACTCAGTTACTTGCCTCTGATGGTACCATACACCAGTCATCTTGTACCGACACTCCTGAGCAGAACGGTCTGGCAGAAAGAAAACATCGTCATATTGTTGAGACAGCACGCTCTTTACTTTTGTCTGCAGAGGTTCCTAGTATTTTTTGGGGAGAAGCAGTCCTAACTGCTGTATATGTGATTAATCGTATTCCTACTGCATTGACTTCAGGGATGTCTCCGTTTGAGAAACTATATGGTCACCCGCCGAATTATTCTGCATTACGAGTTTTTGGATGTACTTGCTTTGTTCTTCGTCCTCATGTTGAACGAAATAAGTTAGGGTCAAAATCAGCTATATGTGTGTTTTTGGGGTATGGTATTGGACAAAAAGGATATCGTTGCTATGATCCTGTAAGTCAGAAATTATATGTTTCACGACATGTCACTTTTTTGGAACATATTCCTTTTTATTCCATTCCAGCTAAAACCCATGATGTGACAAAGTCAGATATTCGGCTTATTGATCCCTTTGGGATTGACATAGAGGTTCCAGTTCCGGACTCATCCATGCAATCTGGTGTGCCACCTGATAGTGCTTCAGCCTCGCCTGTGCCTGAGTCTGCTCCTTCGACTGTTGAGACTGGAGACCCACCACCTCTGAGGCGGTCTACTCGACCTTGTAAGTCCACCAAACTGCCAGATTTTTCCTATTCTACATATTCAGCCTCATTTGCTTCCTTTATTGCAAACATACATCATTTGTCTGAACCTGAGTCGTATAGAGAGGCTGTGTCTGATCCTCTTTGGCAGAATGCTATGGCTGAGGAACTTGCTGCTCTTCATCATACACATACATGGGATTTGGTTACTCTCCCACCTGGTAAGCATGCGGTTGGTTGTCGATGGGTGTATAAGATAAAAACAAAATCTGATGGGTCTGTTGAGCGATACAAGGCGAGACTTGTGGCAAAAGGGTACTCACAACAATATGGTATGGATTATGAGGAGACTTTTTCCCCCGTAGCAAAGATGACGACTGTTCGCACTATGATTGCTGTTGCATCCGTTCGACAGTGGAAGATATTTCAGATGGATGTCAAGAATGCTTTTCTGAACGGTGATCTCCATGAGGAAGTTTATATGACTCCTCCCCCAGGTATTGACCACCAGCCAGGTGAAGTTTGTCGGCTTCGAAAAGCTTTATATGGTCTCAAACAAGCCCCTCGTGCTTGGTTTGAGAAATTCTCCACTGTTATTACTTCCCTTGGATTTGTCCCGAGTAACCATGATTCAGCATTGTTTGTTAGATATACAAGTGCAGGGCGAATTCTATTGTCCTTATATGTAGATGATATGATTATTACTGGTGATGATCATAGTGGTATTGAGTTATTGAAGCATGATTTGGCTCATCGATTTGCAATGAAGGACTTGGGCTTGCTGCGTTATTTTCTGGGTATTGAGGTGGCTCAGTCTAAGAAAGGGTATCTTCTTTCTCAGACTAAGTATATATCTGACTTGTTTACACGGGCGCGTCTTTCTGACAACAGGACTGTAGATACTCCCCTTGAAACCAATGCACGTTACTCTCCTAGTGATGGTGTTCCATTATCAGATCCGAGTCTTTATCGGACTATTGTGGGTAGTTTGGTTTATCTTACGGTTACTCGTCCAGATATAGCACATGCAGTTCATGTTGTTAGCCAGTTTGTTACTGCTCCTACTTCTGTGCACTGGGGAGCTGTACTTCGTATTCTAAGGTATCTTCGTGGCACTCAGTTTCAGAATCTCTTGTTTCCCTCGACGTCATCTCTCGAGTTGCGAGCCTATAGTGATGCTGATTGGGATGGAGATCGCAATGATCGTAAATCCACCACTGGTTTTTGTGTGTTTCTTGGAGACTCTTTAATCTCGTGGAAGAGCAAGAAACAAGATGTTGTCTCTAGATCTTCCACGGAGGCTGAGTATCGTGCCATGGCTGTGACTACATGTGAGATTATTTGGTTACGTTGGCTTCTTGCAGATATGGGGGTTCACATTTCTATGCCTACTCCCCTGCATTGTGATAACAAAAGTGCGGTACAAATTGCAAAGAATTCTGTCTTCCATGAGCGTACGAATCACATTGAGATTGATTGTCACTTCACCCGTCATCATTTGCAGCTCGGGACCATATCGCTTCCTTTTGTTCCATCGTCTTTGCAGATTGCTGACCTTTTTACGAAGGCTCAGTCGGCGTCTCGATTTCGTTTTTTGTGTGACAAACTCTCAATGCTTATTGCTGTTGCATTGTGAGTTTGAGGGGGGATGTTAGCCCATATGTTATTGGGCCTTTAGTTTATGGACCTTTAGGTTATTGGCTATGTATATATAGCCTACTTTTGGTTTAGTCAGTTAAGTATGCTTTTCAGATTAAATGGTAAACCTTAGCCTTTCTTTCTTTCAATAAAGTTCTATTAATACATGATATATCACCTGATGTGATGGCTTTTAGTCCTAAGAGATTGCAAGAGCAATGCCCTATGGATCAAACTGTGCAGATGGAACCAAATCCCTGTGCCCTTAAAAAGATTAAGCTTTCAGTGCCAGAGCCTTCGGATGCAGGTTCATTGTACTGGTTTCAAATACTTTTTGTTTATGTTTCGGAATCTTTTGTCTTTAATCTTGATAACACATGTGAGCTCATCTAAGAAGTTTATACTCTTATATGTCGACTTAACATGCATTTTTGAACCAGAATACTAATGTCAATTTTTTTTAGTGTATGAAAATATTAAGGCTGTGTGGATGATCTGTTTTCAATTATAACTTGTTCAAGGACAATTAAATAGTTCTCTGTTGTAATGGAAACTCATAATAGATTCTTTGCTGATGATTGTTTCGTCGTCTCCAGCTCTGGGATGCAGTAAACTCTCTAGTCTACTCAATATCTTGTGATTTTTCGATCTTCCTCCTGGCATGGAATTAAGAAGGTGATAAGTTTAAGAAAGATCAAAATTCGTTAGCTGTTAAACCATATATGTAGGCTATATGTTCCATGAACTAAGACAAATGAATTTCTTTTACTTAATTTGAAGCAACATTATATTGATGGTACTTGTACTCAAGTCCATTGTTAGGTTTATAAAAACTAATGAATTATGATCTTTCTTAAGTTTATCACCTTCTTAATGCCATGCCAAGAGGAAGATTGGAAAATCACGAGATATTGATTAGACTAGGGAGCTTGCTGCATTGCAGAGCTAGAGCCAGTGGAACAATCGATCATTTCAACAAAGAATCTGATATGAGTTTCCGTTGTAACAGAGAACTATTTAATTGTCCTTGAAGATCTTATAATTCACAAACAGAACACCCACACAGTCATAACATTATCAGACACCAACTAAAATTGACATTGGTATTCTTGTTCAAAATGCAGTTTAAGTCGACGTATAAGAGTATAAACATCTTAGGTGAGTTCACATGTGTTATCAAGATCAAAGAAAAAAGATTCTAAAACATAAACTCAAAGTATTTGAAACTAATACAACGAACCTGCTTTCGAAGGTTCTGGCACCAAAATCTTAATTCCTTTAAGGGTACGGGTATTTGGTTCCATCTCCATAGTTTGATCTTGCGATCTCTCGGGACTAAAGGTCGGCACCGCAGTTGATATGTTATGTGACTATATTTAGGACAAAAGAGTGAAATCATAACGGAAACATTGTAATTTATAAAATAAGGACCAAACGATGCATAGTAAGAGAGCTAACTAGCACAATATATGGGACTTGAGGTACCACATTGTCCATAGTTTGTGCAGCCTGAGAATTTAAAAAATAATCATTCACTTAGATTATAGTAGTGTCAATTTTTTTTTTTTTTTTAAAAAAAGAAGCTAAATTTTACTTAGAAAAGTCTACAGAACACCTCAGCATAGGGCTCTTTGGCATGCTCAGCCTAATTAAAATTGAACATACTGAAGAACTCATACCACCAATCTTCTAGGAATACCTCCTGAGATTCGATAGCTGAAAGAAATCACAGAATTAAATAGTTGCACATTAGCACAACACCACTAACAAAATGATCAGTCACTATGTTGTGAACATCCCTCCAATATAAAGAATAGAAATTAATGCAATTTTAGAAACCCGATAAGTACTTTCCAGAAAAAATTAACCTCCGATCAGTCACTTAGAAGATTGGTGGTATGCGTTCTACTGAATGTTCAGCTCTAATCAGGATTACCATGCCGAAGATCCATATGCTGAGGTGTTCCCTAAGCTTTTCTAAGTTATATTTATCTTTTTTTGAAACTATTATATTATAATATAAATGTATATTTTTTGTAATTCTCAGTCCGCACGGACTATGGACAATGTGGTACGTCAAGTCCCTCATGCTGTGCCAGCATCTTTTCGCCCTTCTGCTAGACTAGTTAGCTCTCCTACCGTACATCGTTTTGTCCTAATTTTATTAATTATAATTTCTCCTTCTGATGTCACTTTTTTGTCTTATAGGGCACATAATATATCTCCTCTGGGGCCAGCCAGTAGTCCTGAGAGGTTGCAAGTGCAAAGCCATCCAAGGATGGATGAGGACGAAGTGACATCTAATTTAAGATTTCTTGAGATTCATCGTAGGCAGAGGGCACCATTTGTATCCAACTCTAGATAACATGTTATGTTTATTTTCTAATACGAACCAATGTTTATGCAGTTGTATTTTATAGTGTTTTCCTTGTTAACTTAACTTCATGTTATATTATGATGCTTTGCTCTGAACAAAATAATGTTTCCGTTGGAATTTTCGCAACACAATTATGACCTTAAAATTTAATTTATCCTGTTCTCAGTGTTAATTTCCCTGGATAACTAGTTATGTCTATGATATTGCATAGTGAAAGCGTCGATTTGGTGATGAGAAAATTTATAACTCGTTTTGATTTTCATGTGTCATACAGCCGCTTCATGGAGCGGATTCCTAGTATACGTCAACAGAGGGAGGCCGGTATATGTTTACATTTCCGAGACAACCACAATTTGTTTTCTTAAGTTGTGGCATGACTGACGAGGTTTAATTCTTTCCAGGATGATGGAGCGGGACGTGGTATTTATTTTGAACAAACTATGCAGATGGAACCAAACACCATGCTTCCGGCGCCAGATCCTTATGAATTAGGTTCGTTTGTATTGGTTTCAAATACCTTACGTTTATGTTTCAGAATCTCGTCATTGGTCTTGATAACACATGTGAGCTCACTTATGTAGTTTCTACTTGTGTATGTTGACTTAACATTCATTAAGATCGTAACCAAATTCTGCAAGAAAAGCTTCTTCGATGGAGCAATCAGTTGCATACTCGTTCTTGTATTGCAATTACCAACACTAAATGAATTTCAGTTTAACTTTGTATCTACGATCCTGAACACCAAGTACTTACATGGATTAAGTTACAGCCTCGTTTATGTCCAGATTTAAGGATATGAAATATTTAGCCTAAGGTGAGGCTTTTTTTGGCGTACACAAGATCTCTCGATACGTAACAGAATGTATCTACAGCCTAGATTATTTGGTAATCACACAAGTGAATAAAAGAACTGCTTATCTGAGAACGTCTTTTGACCTATAATAAGAATGTTCATTTTTGCTAGTGTAAGAAAATCTTGGTCGGTCAATTGTCCTTCACGGACAATTAATCAGTTCTCTGTTATAACGGAGATACAACAAACTCCATAATCAGAGCAAGATCTTCCTCTTGGCATGGAATTAAGAAGGTGATATCCTGAGAAAGTTTACAATTCATTAACTATTGTACAGTAATGTAGGCTATAGCCGGGAGGAATGATGGATGCATTTTGTTACTTCTTGATTGTTCTAAGCTTATAAGCATTATGTAATCCAAGATTTATTCAAGAGTACTCGATCATGAGTGCAATGACATCCGGTTTTGTTGCTTTCTGCCGATTATAAAATGACTGTTGCATATTTTTTCTACCAACACGGAGATTGAGGAGAAATGGTTCTTTAAGAAGCATCCTGTTACTTTTGCTACAAGCGGAAAGAATGACAATATCATATACTGTACAACAACCCCAACATACCCGGTGTAATCCCAGAAGTGGCGTCCTCGTAGGGTGATGTGTATGCAGCATTAAAGTGCAGTGTCTTGATGGTGAATGTTAAGCTGCTAATACATTGAGATTAGGCATAGAGGGTTTAGGTTTCAACGCTGAGAGAACATAACGTTGATGGCTTTAAGCATTAGTGATTAAGGATAAGGTTATAACATTGATGGCTTTAGGTATTAGTGATTCAGTATAAGGTTAAGGTCACCTGCGACTTTTGGTATTCATATTAGCGGCCTTGATCGTTGATGCTTGACGTAACATTATTCTAATGATAGTTAAGCTTTCGCAAATTAGACTCCAAATAGTTTTTAAAGATATTGATCTTTAGTGTTTGAAGAAACATATGTTGATGGTACTTGTATTCAAGTCCATTATTAGGCCTATATTTGATCGTTCATAAGCTGTTATTAGATTAGCGAGGAGCGTAATCAATCAAATCTACAGATTTAGTATCGAAATGATAAGGGCAGCCTGATGCATGCAGCAGTGTCTTGCATTTCTGCTGGATCCAGGCAAGGGCCATACTCCATCAATGTAGGTAGACAACAATCTCGATGAAAACCTTAATGGCTTATTCCACAGAGAACAACTTTACAGTTGCTTCAAGGCTCCCCTTCTTACCGTCAAAATGATAAAAATAGAAAGGGATCGTGCCTGCTTGTCCTGCAGAGATTTTCTCAAGAGTATAGATTGAGGAATGAACTGTTTCATGCTCGCTGTGTAATTCTTAAAAAAAAAATTAAAAGATCTTACTGCTATACTGAGAATTTTAATGTGCTTCTTTTCATTTTTTTTTACAGGCGCTTCAGGTTTGTCAAGCTATTATACGAGTGCCTGCAATAATTACTAGAAACTGTGGTTCATAGATATAGCACTTTCCGGGCAAATACCTTCTCACTGCAAGAAGGTGATTCTTCCCATCTGTCCTAGTTGACAGAGTCACCTGATATCTGTTGCTAGTGGGAGGTGGGAGGTATCGCATGGATTTAATCGAGGTACGTGAAAGCTGACCCAAACTCCACAATTATTGAAAAAAAAAGAGAGTGAGCCATCGATGTGCATATATACTTTGTTTTTCTCCATAAGTAGGTGAAGAGCTGTGGTTATTAGGAGCTGAAATTGAATCTTAAGCTGATGCTTAAAATATGCACTTTTTGACCATCGACTTTGCTCATTGGGTTTCTGTTTTCTGATGATTGATATGACAGAAGTGTCATATGATCTATTTCGTTCATTTCAAGAAACAGTAAAATGAATGTTACTTCTTGTCTGATTTGAATATTTGATCGAAATGGCAACTAAATAACCATGCGCTTAGTTCCTTTCTTTTGCATGATTAAACAGATAATTGTACGATGCTTACCGATAATGGCATAAATTCAAAATTATATGATGACATAGCAGAGGGTATATTTAAGTGACACAGTTAGTACAAAAGGACGGTAAGACTAGTAACATGGTGCCATCAAGCTGACGAACTTCCTCTCCATCCAAAGTATCTATAAATCATAGTAGAATAGAGTTTAGGGCTATGAAAGTAACGCAAAATTAGGGGTTGAGTAACCCTATGCTAAGTTGCTCGGACTCTCAAAAATTTTGGCCGTACCTATGTCGGATCCTTCAAAAATGCTCTACTTTTGAAGGGTCCGACACGCACCCAATGACATTGTTGGAAGAGTTCAAGCAACATAGACGCTATGATAGAGATGTTTTGGAACTCTATGGCTGTGGAGGCATATGGGGATAATAGGCTATTAGGATGACTTAAAGTGAAACCGTGATTACTGGAGGTTCCATGTTGTAACTAAGCCAAGGACGACGGAGACGAATATCAAGGGCGTTTTTTCTA
Organism: Capsicum baccatum var. pendulum; assembly: GCA_030864225.1. Taxonomy (NCBI): domain Eukaryota; kingdom Viridiplantae; phylum Streptophyta; class Magnoliopsida; order Solanales; family Solanaceae; genus Capsicum; species Capsicum baccatum. Next base: position 237,214,446 of record CM061554.1, on the reverse strand, counting down.
CTGCTTATTTTCAAGATAAGTAGTATATGTGTGAAAATACTTGCTAAGACTCCATTGATGGAGATAAGAAGAGAAGAAATATCAAAATTATAACTGCCTTTTTTCAACTTGTGTTACAATCTCATTGTTGTGCCTTATATAGGCAACAGAATATCTAATAACTACCTTTGTTCTAGAACACTCTATTTGACAGCTCATTGCCACTAACTAATCATTGTCTAACAACCTCTAACAACTTATAAAGTTGACTCAGCAATATGCTACTAACTAGTTGAACACCTACTCTTATTAGTATTACACATCAATGGAACAGGTAGCCGTGTATGTTCCAAAATACTCCCCCTCAAGATGCAGGGTACAGAACGTTTAGCACACCAAGCTTGCTAGGTAAGTGATTATGTTGAGCAAGACTTGGCCCTTGGTAAGCAGATAAGCAAGTTGATCATGAGACAGAACATATAGAGCCTTAATCAACCCATCTTTGATTTTGTCCCTAATGAAATAACAGTCAATCTCAATGTGTTTGGTTCTCTCATAGAACACAGGGTTGTTGGCCAACTGGATAGCTGAATTACTGTCACTATAAACTGAAATGGGGAGAGTAACAGTGACCTTAAGTTTCTTCATGGTTGGTGCCAGGGGAAGCTATACCAGGGACTGCAGCATTCGAAATTCCACCCTCTTCAATTGGAGTTGCTTCAATAACACTCTCTGTATTTGTTTCATGAAGTATTTCTTTATCTGTGGGGATCAAAAAAAATTCAGTAACATTTTTTACAGATGAGGAAGCTTGTGTTTTTTGTTCTGATGAGGAAGCAAAAGGAAATATATCTTCATGAATCACAATATCTCTACAGACTGATAGTTTCTTTGAGGTGATATCCAGCAGTAAATACCCCCCCGTCTGAGATTCAGAATATCCCACCAAGATTACAGGTTTTGCCCTTTCTATGAACTTATCACCTCTTAGGAGGATAGTTACATAGCATAAACATCCAAATACCCTGAGATGTGATAACTTTGGATCCTTGGAAAACATCAACTGAAATAGGCTCTTACCACTTAGAATGGAAGATGGCACCTTGTTCATTAGATATACTGCAGCCTTTACGCATAGTCCCCAATACTTAATGGGTAAGTGAGACTGAAACTTAAGTGTTCTAGATATGTTTAATATGTGTCTGTGCTTCCTCTCTACAACTCCATTCTGTTGAGGAGTGTGAGGACAACTGGTCTAATGTAGTATTCCCAGGGACTGGAACAATGTCTTACACTGAGAGTTGATAAATTCAGTGTCATTATCAGATCTAATGATTTTCATCATTATGCCAAACTAAGTCTTAATCATGGAAACAAATGTCTTAATGACCACTATGGCCTCAGACTTTAGCTGCAACAGGTGCACCCAAGTGTATCTACTATGGTCATCTACCATAGTCAAGAAATAGTGCTTGTTGTCAAAAGTAGAAGTTTTATATGGACCCCATAAATCCATTTGTACAAGTTCAAAACATGTAGAGCATCTAGTTGTACTTAAATTGAATGACAACCTTGTTTTTTATCTAGTGGACACACAGAACATTTATTCAACACATTTACATTACTAGGGTTCATCATATTGTCTAAACACTTGAAAACCTGAGCAGCAGGGTGTCCAAGCCCTTGGTGCCATAAGCTGCAACTGGAGTGGAGACTTCTGCAATGAATCTGCTGGCTTCTGATACTGACTGATTAGTACCTCCTGTCCAATCACCTTTAAGAACATATAGTCCACCCTTTTGTCTACCAATCCCCTTCACCTTGCCATCGAAGAGGTCTTGAAATATACAATAATTAGGATAAAAGGATACAAAAAATGAAAGTTCCTTAGTTATCTTGGCGACAGACAACAAATTGAGTTTGAAGTCTAGAACATATAGAACATCTTTGATCACATCATCTGCAAAAATATGGGCTTCTCCAGTGTGTGAGATTGTCACTTCATCCCCTGTTGGAAGGTGCAACTTATCCACATTCTTGGAGTCTAATCTGGTACCTTATTTGAATAAGTGTCTATATGCAGACACATGATGTGTAGCACCTGAGTCTACAATCCAACTGACAGAACATGCTTTGGACAAGAAACAAGTAGTAATACCTGTCGTATTGACTTGTTTCATGTCTGTTGTGTCTTTGTTCAACATAGTTATAATTTGAGTGTACTCTTCCTCAGTGAATATGTGAGGCTTGGCCTTTGGTGTGTGAGTTACTTCATAACTAGAACTATCAGCATCAACTTGACCAGCTACCACAGTTGAAGCCTGAAAAATAGACCTGTGACCAGTGTTGGCAAAGTAGTTACCACCATTGTTTGTGGATAGGTTGTTACTGCCAGCATACTGTGATCTGAAATTAGAGTTGTAGCGTTGTTTCTTCCTATTCTTCTAGTCATTTGGATACCCTACCAACTTATAGCAAGTGTAACACCCCGTAAAAGTCGTGCATGGATTATTAGCCTTTAATAGAGTGCCCTTAGACTTAAAAACTTGAAAATTTTTGTAAGTGTAATGAGGACTTAGTGTCATTTTAGATGGTAATATTTGGGATACAACTTTTCAACCTTACCGATATCCGTCTTTAGAATTTCAAGTTGCATTACGATCGGGCAATCTCATAGTACATCTCAAATAAGTTTTGGAATTTTTCGGAATGCATAAGGCTGCGTTTGGATTTCAAAACAGTAGCAAAACGCATAGCCTATTGCCCAGTTTTCAGCATTTCAGGGTCAACTTCAAACGATCATAACTCACTGTATATAATGAAACGTGTGAGATATAATATATAAAACGAAATCTATTTGAGTCCTCTTTAAAATGAAGTTGGTTTCATCCAATTTTAAAATATGAGTAAAATGTTATAATCAATTTACTCCAGCCTACCAAACTGTCAACTGAGAGACAGATTTGACCTTAATTGTTCCTTAGGGGTATTTTGGTCATCCTCCACCCCTATATATACCACCAACACGGGATTTAATTCCTCAAACACCATAATACATATACTTTCCCAAAATTGCTCAAGAATTCTCCTTAGGGTTTCAAATTAAAAACCCAAATAGTTCAAGATTCGACCGTAGGTTTTCGAAGATAAATACATATTCGGAATCACCAATCCGCAAGCTTCAAGAAACATATATTATCCTTGGATAACAAGGTACGCGGGGTTTTCCTAAATTCTCATGGGCATAGAAAAATCATGTTTTAGAATGTGGTTTTAAATTATGTATATATATTTATGTATAAGATGTTTTAACATCATTGTTTTGGTCTTTTGACCATCTCCAAAGCGATTTGACAGTTTATATACATATATGAATGAATGTATTTAAATTTTGAATACATGAACTTGCTAAAGACATATTACCACCAGGTGTTTGATGAAATTTCTGCATGAATTGAACTTTAAGTTTCGGAATATGAAATCCTTTACATCAGTTACCTGTTTTGGTGGTCTAAACTATGTTTTGAATGAAAGATCTTGCTTAATACATTATGGCTCAGAAAAATCATGACTTGCAAGTCTTGGTTTGACGAAACCAATTCAGACTAATTCCATATCAGACTCAGACAAACAGACATTTTAGACTTTCATGATTTTAGACATTCAGAATGTTGCATGTACAGAAAAGGTTAAAAATGGGCATACAGAGATGTTAGGTGGTTCCCCGAAGACGGCTTAAGTTCAAGCAACTCATTGCCTAAAACCGTGGTTTGCCGACCCGGGTATATTATTATGTGCTGACTTAAATGTCCTGTGGCGTATCAGACTCAGACACTCCAACCCTTGCGGCACACTTGGGTTGGGGGCTTCCCCGCTGAGTCAATGGCGGATTCCATACAGCCCGTGGAATATCAGACTTGTAAGGGAATACCACCTAACTCAGAAGTAAAACACAGCTCATGATTTGAAATGAACAGACAGGTTACATGTTTTCAGAAAGTGCCCATGTATTTTTCAGAAACAGTTTTATACATGATGTCTTGAGAAAAATTGTTTTCACTTAATATGTATATATATATATATGTGTGTGTGTGTGTATGTTCCATTATACTATTTTTGGATTGCTTCGCGTGCCAGTACTTTTGTGCTGACCCCCCCTCCTTCCAGGTTCTGAGGCACAGTCTTGGGGTCCAGCTACTCAGTAGACATTCTCAGATTTGCAGACTTGATCTCACAGTGGTGAGCCTTCTATTATTCGGAAGGCCTAATTATGTCAGACATTATCTTATTTATTATGTTTTTGGTTTTCTGGGGGCTTTGTCCCAGTTTCTTTTCAGACAAATGGTTATGTTCTTAGTAGAGATTTCGCAAACTGATGTCAGATAGTATTATTCAGAAATGTTGCAGAACTTGACCATGTTTTCCGTACTCAGTTTTAATTCCGCATTTTATTATGATTACGAATGTTGTGCATGATAACCAAATAGAGAATGGGTGTTTCGGGCCTTCATGGTTTGGGATGCTCGTCATGGCTAGGGCCTAGGCTCGGGTCGTGATAGCAAGTTTCCTTGGTGTGACCCAATAGATGACAATAATCATACTTTCTGCATTTGTATTTAGAGCTGATTTGTCCAAAAACATAATTTCAATTCACTTGCATACAAAGTGGTTCTGATCCATCATTAACAGTCATTATACATGTTGAATATTGGATTTCATCCTCTATAAGCATAGCATAATCTTGATTAAGAGTAGGAGTCACTCCTTTGAGCAATATCTGTCTTCTAACTTGGTCAGAGGACTCATTTAGGCCACTTAAAAAATGTAAAAGTCTAAGTTGAAACATAAGATTTGAGTACTCTCTAGACGTAGGGCAAGCACAACTAGGATTTGGCACTAGTACATCATACTCACTCCATAGACTCTTCAATTTGGTAAAATAGTCTGAGATAGAATCTGTACCTTGAGAGTGCATATTAATTTTGCAATGCCATTGATATATACGCATACGATTCACCTTGTCATACCTTTCCTTCAAATCCTCCCAAACTTCACAGGTATTCGTGTCATAAACAATGCCATATCTCTCACTCACAGTGTTCATGATCCAGGAAAGCACAATTGCATTACATGTTTCCCACTGCTTATGAAGTTCCTCTCTATATAATTCCTTACTGCAGGCACCAGTGACAAATCCAAACTTTCTCTTTCCTAAGAGAGCAATACGCATCGATCGACTCCATAAACTATAATTTTCTGAACCAGTTAACTTAATTAAAACAAGTACATCACTGGAGCTCTCAAATGCACCAATGAAAAGTGGATCACTTTGATCAATTATAGGAGCCATGATTGATAGAATGTATCTGTAATGTAAATTGGAATTACGAAACAAAAGAAACTGAACTCAGTGATTCAAAATACGCAGAAAACTCAGTGAAAAGTGATCGAAAACCACTTAGTGTCGATCAAAAACACTTAGTATTGAACTTATGGATTTCATACCATGTGAAAATATTTGCTAAGACTCCATTGATGAAGATAAGAAGAGAATAAATATCAAAATTATAACTGCCTTTTTTCAACTTGTGTTACAGTCTCATTGTTGTGCCTTATATAGACAACAAAATATCTAATAACTACCTTTGTTCTATAACACTCTATTTGATAGCTCATTGCCACTAACTAATCATTGTCTAACAACCTCTAACAAGTTATACAGCTGACTTAGCAATATGCTACTAATTAGTTGAACACCTACTCTTATTAGTATTACACATCAATGGAACAGGTAGCCGTGTATGTTCCAAAATAATATGAAAGACAATACGTGTTTATTATCGGTCTGCTTGGTCCAAAAAAGAAGTTGGCTTGCTTGTTTGTCCATGACTATCATCTCTATGCTGGAGAGATCAAATAAATAGAGTCCACGAAGTTGCTTTTTTTTTTCCTTTTCTAATTATAATAGTTATTACTTATATTGCATAGTGATAATTAGTTATCACTTATATATTACATAGTGAAAGAATCAATTTGATTGTTGAAGTTCTCGAATCTCTAGATTTCAAACTCTTTTTAATGTTCATGTGTCATACAGCCACCGTACGATGTTGATTCCATATATGCCTCAACAGTGGGAGGCCAGCGAATGTTTTTACATTTCCGAGACGACAACATATTTTTTTAAAAGTTGCGACATAACTGTCGGTTTTATTCCTTCTGGGATGAAGGAGAGAGACTTGGTATTTAGCTTTTTTAAAAAAAAAAATTTTGAAACTGCTATAATCTAAATGAATGATTTTTTTTAAAATTCTCAGTCTGCACAAAGTATGGAAAATGTGGTACCTCAAGTCCCATATGTTGTGCCAGTTAGCTCACTTAATTATGCATCATTTGGTCCATATTTAATAGATTACAATGTCTCCATTTTGATGTCACTCTTTTGTCCTAATTATAGGCACATGATATATCACCTAAGGTGCTGGCCTTTAGTCTTCAGAGATCGCAAGAGCAATGCCCTATCGATCAAACTGTGGAGATGGAACCAAATCCCCGTGCCCTTTAAAAGGTTAAGCTTACGGTGTTAGAACCTTTGGAAGTAGGTTCTTTGTATTGGTTTCAAATACTTTGTGTTTATGTTTCAGAATCTTTGTCTTTGATCTTGATAACACATGTGAGCTCAAAAGAAGTTTATATTCTTATATGTCAACTTAACTTGCATTTTTGAACCAGAATACTAATGTCAATTTCTGTTAGCGTATGAAAATGTTATGGTTGTATGGATGATCTGTTTGTCAATTATAAGTTGTTTATGGACAATTAAATAGTTCTCCTTTGTAACGGAAACTCATATTAGATTCTTTGTTGATGATCGTTATCAGTCGTTCTATCGTCTCCAGCTCTGGGATGCAACAAACTCCCTAGTCTGATCAATATCTCGTGATTTTCCGATCTTCCTCTTGTCATGGAATTAACAAGGTGATAAATTTGAGAAAGATCACACTTCGTTAGCTGTTAAACCGTATATGTAGGCTATATGTGTCATGAACTAAGACAGATGAATTTCTTTTACTTAATTTGAAGCAACAATATATTGATGGTAGTACCATCAAGATTAAGTAAAAGAAATTCATCTGTCTTAGTTCATGACAAACATAGCCTACATATACAGTTTAATAGCTAACGAATTATGATCTTTATCAAACTTATCACCTTCTTAATGCCATGCCAAGAGGAAGATCAGAAAATCGCGAGATATTGATTAGACTAGGGAGTTTGTTGCATCCCAGCGCTGGAGACACTGGAACAACTGATAACGATCATCAACAAAGAATCTAATATGAGTTTACATTACAACGGAGAACTATTTAATTGTCCTTGAACAGCTTATAAATGACAAACAGATCATCCACACAGTCATGGCATTTTCAGAAACTAACAATAATTGACATTGGTATTCTGGTTCAAAATGCATGTCAAGTCGATGTATAAGAGCATAAACTTCTTAGGTGAGCTCACATGTGTTATCAAGATCAAAGATAAAAGATTCTAAAATATGAACGTAAAGTATTTGAAACCAATACAACGAACCTGCTTCCGAAGGTTCTAGCACCGTAAGCTTAATCTTTTTAAGGGTACGAGTATTTGGTTCCATCTCCACAATTTGATCGATAGGGCATTGCTCTTATGATCTCTCAGGTCTAAAGGCCGGCATCGCAGGTGATATGTTATGTGCCTATATTTGGGACAAAAGTGTGACATCATAATGGAGACATTGTAATTTATAAAATAAGGACCAAACGATGCATAGTAAGAGAGCAAACTGGCACAGCCTATGGGACTTGAGGTACCACATTGTCCGTAGTTTGTGCAGCCTGAGAATTTTTTTTAAAAACTCATTCATTTAGATTATAGTAGTCTCAATTAAAAAAAAAAGCTAAATAACTTATAAATCTTCCCGTGGTGCTGGCATTTAGTCCTAAGAGATTGCAAGAGTAATGCCATTCAAGGACGGATAAGGGCGAAGTGACATCTAATTTTGTTACTAATTCTAGGTAACATCTTGATGTATTTTATAGTGATTCCTTGTTAACTTAACTTCATGTTATATTACGCTGCTTTGTTCTGAACAAAATAATGTTTCCATTGGGTTTTGTGCAACATATTTATGACTGTAAAATTAAATTTATCCTATTCGCTGTGTTAATTTCCTTTGATAACTAGTTATTTCTATGATATTGCAATAGTAAAAGCGTCAGTTTGGTTGTTGAAGTTCTGATGAGAAGATATATAACTCGTTTTGATTTTCATGTGTCATACAGCCGCTTGATGGAGCAGATTCCTAGTATGCGTCGACAGAGGGAGGCCAGAGTATGCTTACATTTTCGAGACGACAACATTTTGTTTTTTTTTTAAGTTGTGACATAACTGACAAGATTTAATTCTTTCCAGGATGAGGGAGCGGGACATGGTATTTACTTTGAACAAACTGTGCAGATGGAGCTAAACGCCATGTTTCCGGTGCCAGATCCAAGCAGGTTCGTTTGTATTGATTTCAAATAACTTACTTTTATGTTTCAGAATCTCTCGTCTTTGGTCTTGATAACACATGTGAGCTCATTTAAGTACTACTCGTATATGTTGACTTAACATGCGTTAATATCATAACTAAATTCAGCAAGAAAAGCTTCTTTGATGGAGCAATCAGTTGCATACTCATTCTTGTATGTGTATTGGAATTACCAACACTAAATGAATTTCAGTTTAACATTGTATCTCCGATCCTGAACACCAAGTACTTATATGGAGTAGGTTACAGCCTCGTTTCTGTCCAGCTTTGAGGATATGAAATATTTCCCCTAAGGTGAGGTTTTGTTTGGCGTATAGAAGATCTCTCGATACGTAACAGAATGTATCTACAGCCTAGATTATTTAATAATTGCGGAAGTGAATAAAAGAATTTCTTGTCCGAGAACGTCTTTTGACCTATAATAAGAATGTTCAGTTTTGCTAGTGTATGGAAATCTTGGCCGGTTACTAGTCCTTTAAGGACAATTAAACAGTTCTCTATTATAGCGGAAGCTCATACCAGATTCTCTGCTAATCATCCTATTACGCTCTTCCACCGGCTCCTGCTCTGCGATACAGCAAACTCCATTATCAAAACAAGATCTTCCTCTTGGCGTAGAATTAAGAAGGTGATATCCTGAGAAAGCTTACAAATTAGTTGCTATTATACAGTACATGTAGGCCATAGCCATGAGGAAAGACAGATGCATTTTGTTACTTCTTGATAGTTTTAAGAATTTAACTTTTTTGTAATCCAAGATTTGCTCATAAGTATCGATCATGAGTGGAGGCCATATCCGTTTTTGTTGCATTTTTTTTTATCAACATGGAGATTTAGGATAAATGGTTCTTTAAGAAGCATCCTGTTACTTCTCGTACAAGTGGGAAGAATGAGAATATCATTATAGTGCACAAGTTAAAGTGCAGTGTACAACAACCCCAACATCCCCGGTGTAATCCCCGAAGTGTTGTCCAGGTAGGGGTGATGTGTACGCAGCCTTGAAGTGCAGTGTCTTGATGGTGAATGTTAAGCTGCTAATACATTGGGATGAGGCATAGAGGGTTTAGGTGTCAACGCTGAGAGAACATAACGTTGATGGCTTTAAGCATTAGTGATTCAGGATAAGGTTATAACGTTGATGGCTTTAATTAGTGATTCAGTATAAGTTTAAGGTCACCTGTAACTTTTGGTATTCATATTAGCGGCCTTGATCGTTGATGCTTGAAGTAACATTATACTAATGATAGTTAAGCTTTCGCAAATTGGACGCGAAATAGTTTTTAAAGATCCTTAGTGTTTGAAGAAACATATGTTGATGGTACTTGTATTCAAGTCCATTATTAGGCTTATATTTGGTCGTTAATAAGCTGTTATTAGATTAGCGAGGAGCGTAATCAATCAAATCTACAGATTTAGGGTCGAAATGATGAGGGTAGCCTGATGCATGCAGCAGCGTCTTGCGTTTCTGCTGGATCCAGGCAAGGGCCTTTCTCCATCAATGTAGGTGGGCTGCCCTGTTGATGCAAACATTAATGGCTGAAACCACGGAGGCAACTTTACAATTGCTTCAAGGCTCCCCTTCTTACCGTCAAAATGATAAAAACGGAAAGGGACTGGGCCTTCTTTTCCTGCAGAGATTTTCTCCAGAGTAGAGTGTATAGTAGAGTGTATAGGAGGGAGAGTAAACGAGGAAGGGGTTCCCATATCGGTAAAGGGGAAAAGAATGTTAGCCCAATTACTTTTGAGTTCCTTATCACCTACTAGCCCATCCCTACTGAAGCTCGAAAAACAAAGACCAACACATAAGATTCGTATCGCGAAGTATTAGAAATTTCCCTCATTGAAATTCAAGTGACCGGGGGAGTGAGTCGACTTATTCGCCTTGACAGTCAACTCCCTACAGAAGAGAGTACTGAACACAATAGATTAAGATTAAATTTTTAAGCAGATAAATAAGTAAATAACACAGAGATTTATCCTGGTTCGGAACACCAATGTGGTACCTACTTCTAGTCCCCTTGGGTTTCAATGATTTCCTTAGTCTTTCAAAGTAGAGCCAGAGTACAAATGTAGTAAACAAGTTCTGAAGCTTATTTTGTGATTTAGATCTTGTGACACAGCCTCAACTGGTATGACTGAGTTGACTCGATCTTTCTCTTTTGTAACTATTGCAAACTAAGAAGTACAAAGCTTTATTGAAACTAAGATTCACACACTAAGAATTTCTGGTGAAGTTGTGTGGGTTCTTCGGTCTTCAATCTTCTCTTTTACAGCCTTCAGCTGATTTGACTTCTTGATCTATAAGGAAACCAAGGGATTTCTTCTCAATCAAGGATTTGAAATGATTCCTTGATTCAGGAATTGCACCATCACCATATGATACGTCCATATCAGATATGTCCATGCATGCAAGGCATCCTTCTTTTCTCGAACACGAGCTCAAAACTATACATGTTCATATCAGAGGATGTGATCTTCTTTACTTGCATAACTCCTTGTGGTATGCCGTTGTGATTGATTGCCAGTCACCTTCCTTATACTTTTAGATCTGATGAGGTCTTGCGCTTTAAGCATGAAGCCTTCGAAATAAAAACATTAGTGTAATTGGCCCACTTTTATCATTGTTGATTCGGCATTTCAATGATCACACCATCAAACAAGCTTAGACCCATCAGGTTACAATGTTTCAAAGGCAAAAAATACAAAAAAAAAAGCAATAAGGAAACATATTGCATGGTAAGTGCTCGTGTTAGAGATTTTTTAAAATTAATTAGTTAATTGTCCAATTATGCAAAAGTCATACTTAATAGAATTCACTTCTTTTTTCTTCTTTTGATTTAAGTGATATCTTTGAATAAAAGTTTTTTTTTTTTTTTTTTTTTTTTTTTTTTTTTTTTTTGTGAAAAGAAAGTGTGATTAGAGTTGATTAGTAATAAATGAAGTTCTTTAATTTTACAGAAAATCTTAGTTGTAACTTGTAATCTGCTCTTACTATTTTCAAGTCAAATTTCTATCTTCTCTTTTATTTAGATTTTGCATGCTACTAACTTCTCTTCAATATATAATTGTAATCTTATTTTCTCTTCTTGTTGTCTTTTTTTTTTTTCTCTTTCTCCACTATTCTCTTTTCTTCTTTTCTTCACTTTCACTTTTTTATTATGGGTTTGTGGAGCAATCAAGTGATGTAATTTGCTAAAGAAAAGTATTTTTCTAATTAAATTTTGTAATATTGTTTTCTCCTTTTGTTCTCATGATTTTAGTTTTTTTTTTTTTTTTTAACTCTAATAGTTGTATGGTTCTTTAGTGATATGCATTCATTTCTCTTTTTATGTTCTCTTAGGCTTAAATGTTCTTTTTAATCAAAGAAACTTACATAAAAAACATGCTTTATCTTGATTTTTTTTTTTTTTTTGAGAATGTTTTTGCTTCGATAGCTATTTTTAAGTTGTAAAAGTAGGGAAAATGTATATATTTTGATTGAAACAAGTGAAATAAATAGTCTTACTAGGGGGTCATTAAGAAAAAAATTGGGTTACATTTGAAAGGATTAAATCGGGCCGAATTAATAAATGAATAGGATTAAAACTTGTTCAATTATTTTGTGTGCGCATTGATATTTTAGGTCACTTACAATTTCTTAAATTTTATGTCCTTTTTATGAAAGATCTTAATATTTACTCAAAGGAGATTTGAAAAGATCATTTTATGTTATGTTATTTATTTATAAGTGACCAAGAAATCTTAATTCCTCAATTTTTGACCAAGAAATAAAATAACGTATACATCACTCTTCTCAGACTCTATCTATTAAATTACACTAAATATATGTTATTATTATTATTATTCATTGTAATGAGATAATATTAAATTTTAATCTAATTTTAAAGAGTAAATAGGAGTACCTACTTTTTCCCAAATAATTTGGACACTTAAAAGTCCACTTATTGAGATAAGACCTTAATTAATGATTGGATCAAATATGACACAATTCATTAATTTCAAGGCAATGAATAGACATAAAAATCTAATTAATTATAAAATTGACCAATTTAAAATAACACAAGGGCAAATTTTAATAATAACCGTTTCACTTTCTCCGTTTCAAATTACGTGGCACGGCACAACTTTGAGAGTCAATTAAATTATTTTTTCATTGAAATATTTTTATATAGATTTTAAATACTTAAATTTATTAATTATATAAATTTTATTTCATAAAACATAAATTTTTATGTCTAAGTTTAAATCTCGAAATATCAATTACGCCACATAATAAAATCATTTATGATTCTCTATTGGAAATTTTCAGGTTTGACAAGTATGTGCATGATTACTTGGTTAAGAAAGGGTTGCATTTGAATGCTAATTTATTTGCCATCAAAGCTAATGTTGTTGATCCCAATCATATTGGTAAGTTTTTTTTTTGTAACAAAAATTATTTATGATTTGAACTTATTATTATGCTATAATATAATAATCCTGATTATCATTTATTAAAAAATGTCTATAATTTTGGGATTCTCTGTTAAATGACTTTTGAAATCTTTTTTTTTAATTAAATAGTTAATAATTTATTTTTATTTTATTTTTTGGGGGGAGGGGGGAGGGGGCGGAATCGATCCGACAAATGATTGTCGATTCTACAAATCGATTATCGATTCAACCTATATATGAACAGATCAATTATTAATCCGACAGATCGATTATCGATCCGACCTATAAATGGACAGATCGATTATCGATTCGACCTACACTCTGACAGAAATACAGGGTCGGATTGAATGTACTCTTTTTGTGTCAATTTATGTGATATAGTTTGAATTTCGAGATATCAGTAGTTTAATTTTGAACTGAGATGGGTAAAGCTGTTAAGGAGGTTATAGATTCAAGTTATGCGACAACCTCTGAAAGGAATATAGGGTCACTATGAAGATAAACTCAACTGTTAATTTTGTCGCTCATTAATTGTCTAATCCATATTTAAATTGGTCGATGTCTCTAAGTGTCAGATATTCTGCTTAATCTTTTTGTTTTTTTTTCTCTTGAGCTATCATATTTCAGCATTTTTTATGTTGCTCATCTGCTTTTCACTTAGCTGATATTTTGAGTGTATGCTGCTGGTATAGAGGAGTTTTTGAAATGGAATCATGATTACGTTTTAGGAAACAATCCATAAGCCATTTTGATAGGAAATACAACAGTTGAAAAGTGATAATACGCAATGTTCAATCCTAAAAGACAATTTTTTCGTCTAAAGATGCCTAACTCCTACAATAATCATTACAAATTTGTTGGGTCGTTTATCAAATTATTAGGGGGCAGATGCTTCCTAAAGAGTTAATGAAGACGTGCAAAGGGGCGCCTAAGCTAGCATCCTACTCATGAGAATAATGATCTAAGACTGTGTATTGTCAGTAAAATTGTGTATACAAGAAGAATTAGCTACTACAAAAAGTACCAACATCGAGAAAAACGGACCTCCATCTCAAAATGTCAATGATTAGAAAGAAAGAGCTAAGTCGTACGACCAATGATAGTTCACTTCTGCTAGATTTTGTTTTCAATATCCTAATTTATCTGCTTCATCCCTCTTCCTTCGACTTTTTAGGTTTGTCCCTATTAACAGGTATGGAAATGTACAAATACTGTAGACTATTTAAAATGGTCACTTTATTTCAGCAATTGTTTTTCTCTCCTGTTAATCCCCCCCCCCCCCCCTCTCCTCTCCCTGATCTGTGTTGAATTTCTTTTATTTTTCCTTGAGCCGAGGATTTATCGGGAACAACATATCAATCTCCCAAGGTAGGGTTTAAGGTCTGCGTATACTGTATCCACCCCAGACCTCACTTGTGTGAAGTTCTGTCAAAAGGCTGCACGATGTAAATTCCAGATGAGCAGTCTCCCTGTAAATCGTGTGCCGAAGACATTTTATTTGTAATTTGGCACTAAGTAACAAACATAAGGGGAGAGAAAGCAGAAATTGGGATATGTCACACTCCAACATGTTAATATCCCTTTAAGACTTACGAAGATAAATCATTCTATTTCAAGATTTTGATGATCAGTTTAGTTTTTGCAAAAAGGAAATAGTGAGATTTATTCACCCAGCTAGAATTTTTGAAAACAAAATCATGCACAAATAAAGTGCTAAATAAAAGAGAAAGAAGCAATATTGTTGAAATAGCTATCATAAACTCACACACTTGTATAGAGCTGCCATTGTAGCAGCTACTGAGTTCAGAGAGAAGAGAAGAAGAGAAGGGGAGAGGAAGATTAGCTAAGATGGGAATTGTATGTATCAAAAGTTAGTTACAATATGAGGTGATCTCGTTAAATCTACACTCAGCTAACAACTTCGACTAACAAACCAATAAATCAATGTAACAATGTCAATTCTAACTAACTGCTTATAACAGAAAAATGAGATAACCAACTAATATGAACCTACTAACTTCATAATAAGTTTCAACACTCCCCCTCAAGCTACAGGGTGAAAAATATTAAGCACACCATGCTTTCTTTGTAAATGTGAGTGCTAATGATGGCTCAAACTCTTGGTGAGAATTTCTGCAGTCTCTCATGAAATATAGGATTGTCAGCCAGTTGGATAGCTGATTTGCTATAACTATAGATGGTAATAGGCTTAGCAATAGGGACCTCCAGTTCTGCAAATAGTCCTTCCAACCATGTTACTTCTGCCAAAGATGAGGCCATGCCCCTGCATTCAGCCTCAAATGATCTTTTTGAAACAGTGTGTTGTTTCTTAGACTTCAAAGATATCAAAGATCCACCAAATTGCAATACATAACCTGTAGCAGATCTCTTAGTATTTGGACATGCAGCCTCCAGCAAACCAGTTTTGCAGTGGGTTGTCGCTTGAGCCATATACCTTGTCCTACAATACCTTTTAGATACCTTATCACCCTATTTTCAGCTTCCATATGTGACTTTTTAGGATGTTATATAAACTGACTAAGTGTTTATACTGCATAACTGATATCAGGTCTTGTTATTGTTGCATGCATCAGCTTTCCAACCAGTCTTTGGTATATGTCATATCCCTTAAAACTACATCTCCTTTAACACATGTAGCATCATCTAGTTCAACAGATGTTAACTTGATATTAGTCTCTAATGGAGTGAGAGCTGACTTAGCACTAGCTAGTCCTGTGTTAGATATAAGCTCCAATATATTCTTCCATTGATTCAATATAACTCCACTTGCAGACCTCAACACTTCAATGCCTAAGAATTACTTAAGCTTACCTAGATCCTTGAGTTCGAACTATTGATGGAGAGTGCCTTTTGCTGCATTTATCATGTCTGCATTGTCACCTGTTATCAAAATATCATCCACATAAACTAGAACTATCACCATTCCTTCTGACTTCTTTAAGGTAGAGAGTGAATAGTCATAGCTACTTTGAATAAATCCTGCCTTGATAAATGTTACAGTAAGCTTTATATTCCACTTCCTTGATGCTTGCTTAAGTCCATATAATGACTTAAACAATCTGCAAACTTTATGTTTCCTTCCCTCTTTGAAACCATCTGGTATCTCCATATATACTTTGTCTTCTAGATCACCTTGTAGAAATGCATTGTAAACATCCATTTGGTACATGCACCATCTTCTTTATAATGCCAAAGTAATGACACTTCTCACTGTAACCATTTTGGCCACTGGAGAAAAAGTGTCATGGCAGTCCAGTCTCTCTTGTTGACTATAACCTTTGGCCACTAGCCTTGCCTTAAACCTTTCTATGTCTCCATTGTCTTTGTACTTGATCTTGTACACCCATTTTTATCCAATTATATTCTTTTCTAGAGGAATATCAACTACTTACCAAGTGTAATTGTATTCAAGGGCTCTAACTTCCTGTTCCATAGCTTCAATCCACCTTTTGTCTCTACTAATCTCATTGTAACATTATGGTTTAACTTCTGCTAACAAACTAGACACAAAACTCTAGTATTTTGAATTAGTATTTGCATAAGACAGATAGTTTTCCATAGGATATCTAGTTACCCGTCTTTTCTTTGTTTTCCATACGATATCTAGTTTCCTTTCTTTTCTCTAGTGATGCATAGTCCAGCAACCAAACAGGTTGTTTGATGACTCTTGATGATCTTCTTAGAGCAACTGGTGATGAGGATGACTCATCTGTACTGGATAAGTTATGAGTGTCTTCATCATGATTATTATCAGGATTATTTGAAAGTGTAGATTCCTCTTGTGGTTCAAATGATTGATTATCTGCATCTGTGTAAGCTTCTGTTTCTTCCTCAACATGAATGGGTAAATTTATCTTATGGAAATTTGCAGATGATTATGAGGTGGGATCCTCTTCAAAAGGGAATGCATCTTCTTTGAACACCATATCTCTTGTGGTAAACAACTTGTTAGTACACCAATCCAGCAAGATGTAACCCTTTTGAGTAGTAGAATAACCCATTAAGACTGCAACCTTAGCTCTTTATCATAGATTATTAGCTTTTGGTAGTACTGAGGCATAACACTTGCAACCAATAACTCTCAGGTATGTCAATGATGGGACCTTGGAAAACAACACTTCATAAGGACTTTTACCCTCAATAGCTTAAAATGGTAACCTGTTAATAAGATACACAACAACCTTAACATTCAAACCCTAAAACATAATAGGCATCTGTGATTGAAACCTGATGGATCTTGCAACATTCAATATCTGCCTATGTTTTCTCTGAACCACACCATTCTGTTGTGGTGTGTATGGGCATCTACTTTGATGTATTATACCTAAAAATTGAAAAAACTCTCTACTCTTAGAATTAATGAACTCTGTACTATTATCTGACCTTAGTACTTTCACTTGAGCACCAAACTGATTCTGAATTAGAGTAAAAAATAATTATGGCTACAACACATTCAGACTTTAATTGTAGCAAATGCATCCAAGTATATCTGCTATGATCATCAACAACAGTCAAGAAGTAGTATTTCTTGTCAAAAATAGGTTCCTTATATGCCCCCCATAGATCCATATGCACAATATCAAAATACTTTGTAGCTCAACAGGAAAGATTTGTCTAGTTTGTTTATCTAATGGACAAATATTACACTTATTCAGAATATCTACATCAACATTGTGTCTTAACAAATTGAGTGTTCTTAATTCCAGGGAAGAGGGATGTCCCAGCCTCATATGCCACAAACTGCACTCAGGCATCTCTACTTCTGCAACCTGATTTTGATGAGCCACATTATTAAGCAGTCTATTCATTCTACCTACCCTCTTGAGGACGTACAATCCTCCCTTTTCCTTACTAAACCCCTTTACCTTGACACTGTGAAGGTCCTGAAACACACAGAAGTTAGGATAGAATGACCCAAAACAAGAGTGTTGTTTAGTCATCTTAGATACTGAAAACAAGTTCAGTTTGAAATTAGGAACATAAAATACATCCCTTACAACCTCATTATTTATCACCTATGCTTCTCCTATATGTGATATATTCACCTTATCTCCAGTGGACAGGTTTACTTTATCACATACTGTGTTGCTCATTTTGTGATAATGTGATTGTACATCCTTGTATGCTGTCACATGGTGTGTGGCTCTAGATTGCACTATCCATTCATGTGGAATAACATGACTAGAAAGAAAAGTAACAGTACCTATCATATTAATCAGCTCAGAGTCATGTGTTTCTTTGTTGATCAATGCTATGATCTGTTTGTATTCATCTTCTAAAAATCCTTGTCCCTTTTCAAGACTAGTATTATTGTTGTCCTTTCTTCTCTCCCTGGTTACTTGGTTGATCATCCAAACCTGTTTTCTCTGCCTGAGGTCTAATGAAATTGTAAGCTGATAACTGGTTATTGCTTTGAATAGCAGCTGATAACTGTAGAAAGCTTGGTTTGACACTCCCCTTGGATTATTATAATTGCTCTTCTTCCTGTTTCTCCAATCACTTGGATATCTATGTAGCTTGTAGCAGTTTTCTCTTGTGTGCCCAATAAAGTTGCAATAATCATACCTCTTACCTTTATACCCTTGTCCTCCATAACTTGTTGATTCCTTATTTTTTATTCCATTTCTAGAGTCTGCATAATTTCTATGTACTTGCATAGCAATAGGCTCAGTTCTATCACTAAGAGTTGCAGCACAAGAAAGTTTTTGGATCTCATCCTCAATGATCATTGCATATGCTTGGTTAATTATAGGTGTTGTTCCCTTCATCAGTATCTGCCTCTTTACTTGATCATAAGTGTCATTTAGTCTACTTAGGAACTGTATCAACCTCAACTGATACAAGTGTTATGAATACTCCTTAGACTTAGGACAGTTACATAAGGGAGCTAGTATCACAACATCATGTTCACTCCACAGGTTCTTCAGCTTAGTGAAGTAGGTTAAAACTGAATCAGTGCTTGGTATAAGTTGTTGATTTCCCTGTGTAACTGATACAATCTCATACGATTCACTTTGTCAAATCTCTCTTTAAGATTTTCCCACACCTCACAGGCATTTATTGCATACACAATACCACTAAGTAACTCTGCACTGAATAAGCTCATCAGCTATGACAAAAACACTGCATTACATGTCTCCCACTGATCATGTAACTCTTCTCTATATGTATCCTTGATGCAAGTACCAGTTATAAAACCATATTTCCTCTTTTCCAAAAGGGCAATTTTCATAGATCTACACCAAATTTCATAATTCTCTGAACCAGTCAACTTAATAGGAATCAGTGCAGCTCCTGCTACATCTGATGCTCCCAGAAACAAGGATCACTAGGATCAATTTTAGGTGCCATGTCTACTTTACAGGTTACGAATAAGTAGAAATCAGAAAAGATCACAAAATATCAATTTTTCCAGCTTGTAATCAAATATTTATGACTCACAAATGAAGATCTATCTCTTCTCAGCTTATTAGCTCACAACCAAAAATCACAGACAAAAAACTCACTGTATTGATGATGTATTCACACTCAATTATTGTTTCTACAGTTCCATGATCTTCGTGTCTCTGATACCATGTTAAATAGCTATCATAAACTTACACACTTGTATAGATCATCCATTGTAGCAGCTACTGAGTTCAGAGAGAAAAAGAGAAGAAGAGAATAGAAGAGAAAGATTAGCTAAGATGGGAATTGTATGTATCAAAAGTTAGTTACAATGTGAGGTGATCTCTTATATTTATAGACTCACTCAGATGCTCAGCACATAATCATCTAGAAGCTTCCTGACACCTCACTAACAGCTCACTAACTAACTCTACACTCAGCTAACAACTTCGACTAACAAACCAACAAATCAATGTAACAGTGTCAATGATAACTAACTGCTTATTACAGAAAAATGTGATAACCAACTAATATGAACCTAATAACTTCATAATAAGTTTCAACAAATATTATAGGAATCCAAAACTAATCAAATATTTGCAGCAAACAAATTATTAGGAACAACAGATTCCAATAATATCCTCAACATACTAGAAGTTGAATCTCGATCTTCTGTAGTATCCCTAAAACATCTTTCATGTTGGTCCCTGTTGTTGGAGATTCATTACAACAATCTAATACAACTTTCATGATTGATGCCACAACATCTAGCTCTTTCTTTAAGTGGTTACCGGTTGATGTTAACAAGTTGGCATCAACGAACTCTATTACAGAATCTAGAAGTTAATAACTTACCCATTGTTTCAAGCTAAGATCTCCCTCAAACTCATTAGGCTTTCTCGTAGTAAATGTTTCCAACACCATGATCTCGTAACTGTATACATCACACTTTGTTGACACTAGTCCTTCCAGTCCATACTCTACAATCAAAAAATTCATTTAAAGATGTAATATTTCTTTGGAGGGGGAAAAGTGGAGGAATAATCAATGTTCAAATAATTAGCAAAACAGAGAGATGAACCCGGTGCAATATACCCGAATGTTGCTAAGGTTTTAGTGTACAAATCACCCTGATATTCACCAAGTAGTTTTAAAATGCCAAAATCACTTAGGTGGGCAACCATATCATCATCCAACAAGACGTCACTAGGATTCAAGTCACAGTGAATCACAGGCAACGAGCACCCATGGTGATACAAGCGTAAAGAGCACAAAGATTATAAGTGATACGAGTGCAAAGAGGGCACAAGCATAAGCAGCCATACTCGAACCATATTCAAGAAGAGGGAAGAGTGTGAAGACCTTTGTAAAAGAGTGAAAACGGGTATTGAGAGCTCAAGACCATTCCCTAGGAGCCATGCTCGGGAACTACGTCTTCAAGGCACATTTATGAAGATGGATCTGTTTGAGCATGTCTTAAGTTCGTCCAAGGGAGTGTATGTATTAAAGGGTGAATACATGCCTTGAATGTCATAAAAACACTACAAGTCAGCCTCATTCATACACTCCAAACCCACCTCCTTCATTAAGGGTAAAGGTGCCATTTTTCATCTCTTTTGTAATAGACTATAAGTAGAACACCTTAATCTTATTTTCTTAGTTAGCTTATTTTTGGAATGAATATTGTAACATTGAAATACCATTTTCCTCTCAATAAGAGAGTATACCACCAACTTTGAACATCATAAGTGAAAGGTTCCACTTGTGTTATGAAACGGATAGAAATGTGAGTGCTTGAGTGAAGCCAGTTCCTCTTGTGTTTGCGTAAGAACTTGGTACTTGTTAATGTGATTTGTAGAGGATTTAGAGTTTGATACACTCTTTAGTTTCTACATTTCATATTCTCTTTGTGTCAAGTTATCTATCTTCTTTATCTTTCAAGTTTGTGTTTGTTGTTTCCGCTTGGTGTCTTATATGTGTAGACTGTTTTTGTCAGTTTGTGGACTATTTTGTGCTCTTGTAGATAGCTTTTTTCATCAGATCCATCATTGATTTCTTTCCCACGAGATCAATCTTGGGCTTGTTCACTTGAAAAATTAAAAAAAAAAGGTGTTGAAAAGCTGGAAAACTCAAAAATAGTGAAGTTGTCCCATTTTTTTTGATTCTTGGCCAAAATTTTGGTCTTGAATTTTGTGTTTTTTGTGCGTTATAGTGTTAGATATTTTTTTACTAACACTAGAAGAGGTGTCCAAAATAAAAAATCTCTCAAAAAAAGAGTTGTTCCCATTTTTGTACCATTGCAGAAAAATTGTGTCTTGTTTGTGTGTCTTGGCTGAAATTTGAAGCATAGATTTAGGTGTTATTTTGCTTGTCTTAAGTAGTTTCATATGTTATATTGTTGTTTCCCTAGCACACTTTAGTCTAAGGTCCAAGATTTTAGCCTTTGTTTAGTGTTGTTGAAGGGTTGGACGGCTTGAATATTGTTGTTGTTCATAAGTGTTCTTATTGTTCTTCATAATATTTTTGAGGTGAATGTTCAACAAAAGGTGTATTTGATTTAAAAAGGGGAAGAGAGAGTTTAAGCCTTGTGTTTGTCTTGAAAATAGTTTCAAGACAGCACCCAAAGAAGCAAATCAACAAAAGACCTCCCAAAAGCTCCCTTACCAAAAGAGTATCAAAGCCTTTTTCAAGAAGAACCAAAAGAGGAAAGGGACAAAGCCAAAGCAAAAAGGTGTTTTTACATGTTGGTGAAAAGTTTATTGACACCTTTTTGGCCTTTGAAAAAAGACTCCAAGGCCTTGTCTTTCATTCCAAAAACCGAAAAATCCTCACCAAACAAACAAAATTGAATCATTCAAGTTGGACAACATCAAACATCAACAAAACAACAACACCAAACGGCCAAAAAGTTAAATTGTAGGCTACATCAACAACAAAACTCAAGTCATAGGACCTTCCAAGTTTCTTTCCTTGTCTCTACTTGTTTTCTTTCTATTGACTCCTACACTATTTGGAAACTAAGTAACAACCTACTAAGTTGTGAACTAGTTTTCGAGTACGTCTTCGTGTCAACATTCTTTGTGGTGCTTTGCTCGTTTACAATTCGTAGTTGTTCTTGGTTCAAGGGAGTATGAAACTTCCTTGAGTCTTCAAAACCGAAATCCATTCTAACTCAAGAGTAGACTCATTCCCAAGTTCTCACAAGTTGATAGCCGACTTATAACACTTGAACCAAGTGAGAAAGCCGAGTGTGAAGAATGTGTGAGAGTATTTTGAACTAACGTTTGCTTGTTTTGTAGGTATGATTGTAGATGGAACCCAAAAATTCCAATGCTCCAACCATGGACAATAATGTTATGAATGTCCTCTTAGCTAGTCTTGAAACCTTGTCTCAAGGTTTGGCTAGGATGAAGGCAAATTTTGAGAAGTTAGGTTCAGATGTGGCCTCGATGAGTGAAAGGTTGAAGAGGGTGGAAAGCCAAAGGAGTTCTCGACCTCATACCCCTAAAAACATCTCACCTACTATTACTCCTAAGACCTTGCACCAAAGATTGTATCCACCAAGTGCTACAAACCAAGTCAATCTTTACTCCCAAATCTGAGAAGAAGATGGACATAGTCGTTCCTCACTCTACCAAGTTCCACAAGGAGGACTTGGAACCAAAATTCCATCCCTAAACCCGATTCTTCTACTCTAAAATCCTCTAATTCAAAGACCCTACACTCCACTAATTCCAATGTCTCCTTCCCAAGCTACACTAACCCGAAAACACCCCGTCCAAGTAGAAAAAGAGGGAGAGTTAGAATCCGAGGAGAATGAGGACAAGCCTCAAGATGGAGAGAAATTTGATGGTGAGGTACAAGAAGAATGTAAATAAAAGAGGGAAAGTGAAAGGGAATCCATGGGTAGTGAAGTTGGAAGGAGAAAAAAATGCTTGATTGTGGATTTTATCCACAAAGAACCCTTGTTCTCACTAACCCAAGTTATAGCATTTTGCCTAGCATTGGTTCATCTTATGTGCAGGTAAAAGATGATATATTCCCAAAGTAGAATCCAAAATAAATCCATCCCAAACATGTTGGTGTTCCAATTTCAGTCTTGGCCGAGAATTCAATGCAAGTAGACTGCCGTAGTACAAACCAAGGTAAAATTGGTACACTTTACACTCCCTTAAGTTTAAAAAGTTGTGATATGGATATTATTAGCCAAGTTGATGGGGTTTTGGGTATAGATAGTGTAGAAGTACAGGCATCCTTCCTTGGCAGTATTTCAGGTGTGTATAATGATCAATGTGATCCTAAGAATAGCTCACTACTTGAACTTTTAAATAGTATGATTAAAAATTTTCAAGTTAGTGTTGATGCTTGTAATGTTGATCTAGATAATTAATATGGTCCTTTGAAATTGTGTGTTGAAAGCCATGATATTAGTCTTGTCCATAATAACCATATGTATGTCAAAGTTATGAGTAATGCGTTGGGTGATTGTGGGCTTGATTATATAGTAAAAAGAATGAGTATCCTCGGCTTTTGCCCTTGGCTACTTCATCCAATTTATCCCAGTGCATTAGTGGGGCGGGAAAGGAATTGTCTCAGTTTGTGCCCATTCCCCCTTCATGTTTGCCTTATCGCTATCCTTTGTAATGCTCATACTAAATGTTTCATTGTCAAAACAAAGGATTGCAGGTTGTATTTTAAATGTGTACCCCCTCGGCATGAAGTCTTCACACTTGATTCCTTCCTATACTACCTCTTTACCTATGATGATAACCATGTTAATTTTGAATGTGTATTGTGTAGAGGTAGTAAGTTTAGTGCCTGGTTTCCTTTTTTGAATTATAATGATATGTGGGTAAGGTGGACCTTAGGATCAATAGTGGCACCATATTTGATGAGGTTCTTTGTGGAGGTAATGAAACAAATGTATCTTATGGTTCCTAAGCCAAAGTTAGTCTTACCTTTTAGGTATAATAAGGCCATCAAGACCATTGTGGTTTCCTTATCTCTTGGTATCTACCAAAACCACATCCTTTGTGCCATTCATGCTAAGATTTTCATGTCACACAGAAAGGACCTTTGGATGTATTTCAAATGTTAACAACCTTGGCTTATTGATATATGTGATGGTCTCGGGTTACAGTCCTCTTCCCTTGATGTCTATCTTAGCCAGGTCCTTTGTGATGCTTGTAGTAAGTGTTTCATGATCATAACAAAGGATTGTTGGATGTATTCCAAAAGTGTACCCGCTTGACGTGATTAAATAATTTGTGACACTAATGCTAACCCTCATACCATGAGGATTATGTGCTTGGGTCCATCTCTTTTGTTTTGCAAGGTGTAAATTTGAGGACAAATTCCTTTCAAGATGGAGAGGATGATACAAGTGTAAAGAGAACAAGGATTACAAGTGATACGAGTGCAAAGGGGGTATAAGCACAAGAAGCCATACTCGAACCATACCCAAGAAGAGGGAAGAGCGTGAAGACTTTTGAAAAAAAGTGACAAACAGGTATCTAGAGCTCAAGACCATTCTCTAGGAGCCAAGCTCCGGAAATACAACGTCTTCAAGGCACATTCATGAAGATGGATGTGTTTGAGCATGTCTTAATTTTGTCCAACGGAATGTATGTATTAAAGTGTGAAGACATGCCTTGAGTGTCATAAAAACACTAGAAGGCAGCCCCATTTATACACTCCAAACCCACCCCGTTCATTAAGGGTAAAGGTGTCATTTCCCATCTCTTTTATAATAGACTATAAGTATAACTCCTTAGTCTTATTTGCTTAGTTAGCTTTTTTTTGGAATGAAGATTATAACATTGAAACACCATTTTCCTTTCAAGAAGAGAGTAGACCACCAACTTTGAACATCACAAGTGAAAGGTCTCACTTATGTTGTGAAACGGCTAGAAATGTGAGTGCTTGAGTGAAGCGAGTTCCTCTTGTGTTTTCATAAGAACTTGGTACTTGTTAATGTTTTGTAGAGGATTTAGAGTTTGATACACTCTTTAGTTGCTACATTTCGTATTCTCTTTGTGTCAAGTTACCTATCTTCTTTATCTTTCAAGTTTGTGTTTGTTGTTTCCGCTTGGTGTCTTGTATGTGTGGACTTTTTGTGAGTTTGTGGACTATTTTGTGCTCTTGTAAATACCATTTGGTATCACTTGGTGAAGATATTCCAAAGCACATGTCTCATCTATCATTATGCTTAGCCTCTGCTTGATGTCGAGGAAGTAGTTGTGCGAATACAAATACTTCTCAATACTTCCATTTAGCATATACTTGAGTACTAAAGCCTTAAAATCATGGTTGGAACAACTAGTTATGACTTTTACGAGTTTATCCTGTGGCGAAGACTGCGCAAAATTTCACATTCTGTATCAAATCTCTTGAATGCCGCATCTAGTTGCAGATTGAACACTTTAACTGCAAACAGAGCCAAAACATCCGGAACCAATCCGATTACTATCGCTAAACGTATCAGTTGCTTGGAGCAGTTCATAGTATGAAATTATTTCTCTTGTTATGAAAGACAATGAATCAGGTTTTTGAGGAGCTCTTTTACCATTTCTATACCTTTATCCATAAAAACACAAAGATGCTAGGAACAAATACTAGTGCAATTCCCAGCAAAAGAAAAACAACAAGCACTTTTTTCCTATTAGATCTATGCTTTGATGAAGTGGGGCATGGAGGGACACCAAATCTTGAAGAACCACACAATGCTTCATTGTAGATGAAAAATTGACTCGAGAGGTTCTTTAAAGGACCTCCTGAGGGTATTTCATCATACAATTTATTGAAAGAAACATTGAAATACTTCAGGTTTTGAAGTTTCTCCAAAGACTTAGGAATGATTCCAGATATATTGTTATGAGAAAGATATAGGAATTCCAAACCTACCATGAGAGTCTGGTATAGCTCCTTGCAACTTGTTGTGTCTCAAAGAAAGGTGTGCCAGATTCTGCAATCCTCCAATTCTCTTGGAATTCTATTTGAAAATTTATTCATTGACAGATCTATCAGTGTCGCGGCCTTTAGATTTACAATTTCTAGAGGTAAAGAACCTGCCATGTTGTTTGACGAAAAGTCAAGAACCACTAGATCTAGAATGTTCCCTAAGCTTTGTGGCATAATGGAACTCAATTTATTGGAACCCAAATATATCTCCCTAAGGATAGTAATATTCCCTAAACAGTCCGGAAGAGATCCTGAAAGTTGATTTCGACCCAAGTAAATATCACACAAATGCTGCAATTTACGTATATGATCACCAATAAATCCTATAAGTTTGTTGTTACTCAAGTTGAAGCGCTGAAGGTTTCTCAAGTTGCCAATTGTTGTGGGAATCGATCCAGCCAAGCTGTTTGCTGAAAGATCAAGGTATAATAAGCTGCTTAAGTTCCCAAAATCATTTGGACTTCTCCCTTTGATCTTGCAACTGTAGGCAACAAAATGTTCTCAAAGATGTGGAAAGGTTCGCCACGGAGGCAGGAAGAATGACATTTAGAGGATTCAAATATAGAGCTAGAGTTGTTAAATTTCTGCAATTGGTTAAGGAAGTTAGGAAGCTTAATGATGAGTCGCTGGTTAAATTGTTTCCCCCTAAATTTAGATAATGTAGATGAGTCAAATATCTAAGTGAGTTGGGAATCAAGCCTATGAGTTTGTTGCTTGAAAGCTCTAGAATAGTAAGTTTTGAACAATTGGAGATGGAATGAGGAATAGTCCCAACAAGATTGGTTGAGTTGCCCATATAAAGCTCTTCAATGTTGGGAACCCATGTATGGTGGGAGGCTTCCAGATAGATTGTTGTTTGTAAGATCAATTACTCTCAGCCCTGATATGTTGAAATCTCCATTGGGAGTGAACCATTGGGAGTGAACCACCAAAACTATTAAATGCAAGACGAAGTTCCTCCAACTCAATGAGAGTGCTTATCTCCCGTGGTAAGAATCCACTAAGATTGTTCTCCCACACAGACAAAATTTGCAACAATGAGATATTGAATATGGAAATCGGGACAGAGCCGGTAATCTGGTTTTTGTCCATAGCTAACTCTACCAAATTAACAAGATTTTCAATTTCTTGTGGAATTATCCCTGAAATTAATGTGCAATAAAATGAAATTCTGAAGTTATAAGATACAATAGTGCTAGTATTCATTAGATGGAACGCACCAGTGAAATGGTTCTAATATCTGTAAGTTACTCAATCTTCCAAATTCACCATGCATTGGTCCACCAAACTCATTATCCGGTAAAGCCGAAATTTGAAGTTGTGAACAATTCGACAAACTTGTAGGCATATGACCGGAAAGCTTGTTTTTCCATAAATAAAGCCCTTTGAGTGTTGGAAGACCATTGAATAAACCATAGGGAAGATATCCTGATAAGCTATTGCCACTAAATGCAATGACTTCAATTCTAGATATATTGGAAATTGTGAAAGGTATAGAACCCATAAGTTGATTATCTTGTATGGATAGAACTTTCATGTTGTGAAGATTGTCGATCCCTTCTGGAATGTATCGTTGAAGTGAATTATAAGATATATGTGAAGTCTCCAACCTTGAGGCATTCGAGAGCGACAGAGGAATAGAGCCTATAAGATTGTTACCCCTCAATTTTAATACTCTAAGGTTTCCAATCACTTTTGGTATTTGGCCCTCTATGGAATTGAAATCAAGATTCAAAGTCTCAAGTGTGGAAATATTAGAAAATGAAGAAGGGGTGGAACCAGTGTAACTATTGTCTCTAATATTAAGAACTTGAAGTCTGTAAAAACCCAAACCAAGAAGGAATCTCCCCTCGGAAGTTGTGGAAACTTGTATCAAGAAACTTAAGACGAAGCAAGTGTGTCATTTCTTGAGGCAAATTTCCATTGAAATTGTTGGTTCCCATGTCGAGAGAAACAAGAAATGAGAGGTTTCAAAGATCCCGGGGAATCTTGCAAGTAAGAGCCATATTACACCAAAGAGTAAATCTAAACTCATAATTTTAAAAATACAATAGGTTTAATACTAAAACATTTAAAGATTAAACTCATAAAATTTTAACCCGGAATCCACCTATGTCATTAAATGTAAGGATCACATATAGTTAGTGTTTGACTTGACAAAAAAAATTTAAGTGGCAGACCATGAAATAAATATAGTTAGTGCTTGACTTGGAAAGGAAGCTCAAGATATAAGTGTACAATTTCTTATAAGTTTTCCTATTGGTTAAACTCTTCTTATTGGATGGTTTTTAAAATGTTGCTCCATATTACCTGTTCTCATCAAGGTAAGTAGAATATTTTAGCAGAAAACCAAGTAATTAATCATTTTTGCATAGATACATGTAAGGGTGTCAAACATGACTCAAAAATTGATGACCTGTCCCATTCACCCAAAATTTTAAGGGTTAAACAAAATATAATTTTATATTATCTGATTTTAGCTCAATCCAACTAAGACATATCAAAGAAGTTATTTGCACAAATGTATTATCTTGGGTTATATTCAAATTTTTTCCCTTTAGCACTTTAAATAATATTGATGTAGCCGAAAATGCCCTTGAAAGCGAACCCCCTCCCTCCAAAAACAATTGCAATGCCAAAATAAATTGCTGGGAATAAGTTTAGTGGCACAAGCTATGCCCAAGGCAAAGTTCTCTAAAAGTCCTGCCCTGCGAATTAGATATTACTCCTTCCGTTCATTTTTACTTATCCAATTTTGATTTTTGACAACCCTTAAGAAACAACGACTAATACGAGTTTTTTTCCTTTTGGTGTAAATCTTTAGTGCAGTTTGCTTTGGGAGTGATTCACGGGTTAGAGAGGATAAAGCGTTAGCAGTGAAGGATGGTGATCATGGTAAGATCCAACGTTTATCTCACTTATTCTTGAATTACTTCGTTTAATACCTTTTTTAGGACTTTTTATTGAGAAGGAAATTGCTTAAATTGTAATGTGAAGGCTTGGATCTATAAATATCCGTTATAATATGTATCATTGGTACCATCTCCGTTTTTTTTTTTTTGGTTTTACCCATATCATTGTTTATATTTTGGCCATTTTGTTATGAAAATGACAAAAGAAATGTATATATATATACATACTCAATTCCATCGAAAAAGTTAATAGTGACGACTAACACCCAGTAGAAGTAGGGTGAGGGGGGAATTATCATCCTCGATTCTTCAAACTGATAAACGTCATGAAAATTGCTTAATTCTATCACATTACCATTGTTTGGTTATGGAAATGCAGGGAGGATGCCTAAAAGGGGCATATATATTTTCATTCGTCACTTCTGAAATGTTTTTATCCCTTTTCATTCTTTCTTACACTATTTTTTGGCACTTGATATTTGATAATCATAACTTCATACATGATTAGATGAAGTTGGCATTAGCCCGTAGTTTCTATCGCATAAGAGCTTATATTGATGATAAAACATTATGCATCTTTACCAAAGCAATATGCGAGATTTCTTAGTTACACATTAATAAGCAAGATTTCATATTTACACATCTTTTATTTGGAAATCTTCTTCTATGACAATGGGAAGTAGAATACTGGGGCCTGAGGATTTGCCTGCAGTAATTGTTGTTGCCTTAAATTTGTACACAGAACCTTTTGTAGTGAAATTTATAGTGCTGCAATATGAAGTTTAGAATATTTAATATGCAAAAAATGTGCAAAATTTGTGCTGAAATGTGACAATTTCTGATCATGATGTTCTGAACATCTGTTTGAATTTGCAGTTTTTTAATGAAGTATAGTGTGCTGAAATGTGGAGCTGATTTGTGGTGAAAGTGTGCTGAAACAGCATTATAAAAGCGCTAAGTTTGCTGAATATTCCCTTAGGCCTGGTGAGGTTGTTGGAGGATATAGGTGGTGCATTTTTGCTATGTTAACTATTGAGTTGGTATACTCTAAATTGATTGTAAATTTTCACTTTCTTTCACTACGTATTTACTTCATTTTGTAATAGATTTCGTTATTTTGTAATAGATTTGCCACTAAGATTGTTGCTTAATGGTAAATTAGAACATGACATAACACACCAATTTGTAAATGTTGGGGTTAGTTCAAAATAATTAAGAAGGATATTTTTGAATTACTTTCCAAATCACTGATATGCACCCTTTAAAAATAAGTCTCATCTATGAAAAAGCTATGTGGACTTACTATTAAGTTACATCCAATGGAAATAGAAGAGGGCCCAAATATAGAATGATTGTGAACATGTTAGATTTTAAAAAAAATCCTGTAAAAAATCTTAAATAAATGATAATCTTGAGACTATTTATGAAATGAAAGGTTTGTTTGAATCTTTTTAAGTAAATAATCAAAAATGGCATTGATGATCTAAGACTGTGTATTGTCAGTAGAACTGTGTATACCACAAGAATTAGCTACTACAAAAAGTAATAAGATCGGGAACAACGGACCTCCACCTCAAAATGTCAGAATAGGAAAATAATTTATTAGAAAGCAATAACTAAGTCGTACGACTAGGGGTGGCAAATGGATAACTTATATGGTTATTCGTCCATTTTATCCATGTTAAATGAGTTGGGTGTCCAACCCATTTAATAGTGGGTCAATCCATATTATCCATTCTAAAATATGGATAACCCATGGGTATCCACTAATTATACTCTCCTTAAAGTATGACATATGTGAAGATGTAGTAATGTCTAAATTATACTTATTAAGGATGTGTTTGGAATGAATTAATTTTTTTTTTCAAAATATTTTTTTTACAAAAAATAGAAAATATTTTCCATCTTTTTAATTTTTTATTTTTATAACTTTTTTTAAAAAAATTTGAACTTCTTTTTTTTAAAAAATTAAAGTATGACATGTGTGGAGATGTAGCAATGTCTACCGTATACTTATTAAGGGTGTGTTTGGATTGAAGAATTTTTTTTTTTCAAGAAAATATTTTCTATTTTTAAAATTTTTATTTTCATAACTTTTTTTTTTTAAATTTAACTTCTTTTTTTTTAAAAAAAAATTGACTTTTTTCGTTTAAATTATTTGAACCACCCTTTTCTCTCTTTTGTTTTTCTATTTTCTTTTCTTTTTTCATTTTTCGTTTCTTTCTTTTCATTTTTTTCTCTCTTCTATCGTTAATTTCTATTTCTCTTTTTTCTTCTTTTTTTCCTTTATTAATTTTCTTTCTCATTTTTCTTTTTATATTTTTTATTTTTCTTCCTCCCCCCCGCCCCCCTCTTTTTTTTTTGTAATTTGATTTTTTTCTATTTTTATTTTTGTTTCTTTCTTTCATTTTTTTCTCACTCTTCTATCTCTACTTTCTATTCCTCTTTATTTTATTTTTTTGTATTTTTTTCTTTTCTAATTTTTTTGTACTTTTGAAAAATATTACTACATCGAGAACAAAAAATACCACAATCGCTAATTGTACTTTTATGTGCACCATCATTTATATTTTTATATTCATTGATACAATTGTATTTGTATTTTATAGTTTGCACTTGTATGAGTATTTTTATTTTACAGTTCACGCTATTATTTATATTTTAATATTTATTGATATAATTGCATTTGTATTTCTATTTTATAGTCATGCTATCATTTATATTTTTATTTTTATTGATATAATTGTATCAAATATAATACATGTTTATACAACTTGTACTATACAAATACAAATGGTACTTGTTTATATACTAATACAAATGATAAATTTGACATACAAATACTAATGATGCATTTGTACAAATGATGCATGCATATTTGTATATTTAAGACTTAAACAAATACAGTAAATTCATACACTTGTTTGTGTACAAATAAAAATAATAAATTATAAATATTTACATTTAAACTATTCAAATACAAATAATAAATTTATTTGAAGTACATAGTACGATACAAATAAATATAAAATACAACAACAAACAAATAAGAGAAAAAATACAAAAAAATGACAAAAAAAGAATAAACGAACAAAGAAAAATGAAAAAGAAAATACAAAAAAAAGAAACAAAATGACAAAAAAAATGTAACAAAATGAAAAAAATAAAGAAAAAATAAAAAATGGAAAAAAATGGAAAAGAAAAAATGATAACGAAAAAGAAAAAATGAAAAATAAAAAAAAGAAAAGGAAAAAAGAAAAAAAAAAGAGAAGAAAACATAGCTGGAAAAGAAAAAAAAGAAAGAAAGAGAAAAAGAGAAAGTTAAGGGAGAAATAAAAGAGAGTGATTATGGAGTGTATTTAATTAGCAAGAGAGCTATGAATTGTAATTAATCAATATTTAGGCTAAATTAAATAATTAAAAATTTATGTTTACTAAGTCATGTAGTTTTTCTTGTAATATTAGACTACTTTTGTCTTTACATAATAAGAAGTAACGAATAGTATGGATATCTATATTATCTATTGGGTTTATCCATTTTATTCATAATCTAATATGGATTGGGTCAAATATTTTATCCATTTTCACATGACCCACTTTTAACCTGCCCATATCCGACTCAATCCGCCCGTTTGCCACCCCGATACGACCAATGACAGTTCACTTCTGCTAGATTTTGTTTTCAATATCCTGATTTATCTGCTTCATCCCTCTGCCTTCCACTTTTCAGGTTTGTCACTATTAAGAGGCATAGAAATGTAAAAATACTGTAGGCTCTATATATGTTTTGTTCCGTGCATTTTAAAGTTCTCTTAAAAATGGCCTTTTTATTTCAGCAATTGTTTTCCGCTAATTTCTTTTCCCCCGAACGGCATTGAATTTCTTTTATATTACCTTTAGCCGAGGATATATCGGGAACAACATCTCAACCTCCCAAGGTAGGGACCTCACTTGTGTGAAGTTCTGTCAAAATCCTGCACGATGTAAAGTCCAGATGAGCAGTCTCCCTGTAAATCGTGTGCCGAAGACATTTTATTGGTAATTTGGACACTGACGGACAAACATAAGGGGAGAGGAAGCAGAAATTGGGACATGTCACACTCCAACATGTTAATATCCCTTTTAACACTTACAAAAACAAATCATTCTATTTCAAAATTTTGATGATCAATTTAGTTTTTGTTAAAAGGAAATAGTGAGATTTATTTAAATCGCTATTATTTCTGAAAACAAAATCATGCACAAATAAAGTGCTAAAACAAAAAAGAAAGAAGCAATATTACAGGACTCCAAAACTAATCAAATATTTGCAGCAAACAAATTGTTGGTCAACAATTGTTGCTCTCCTTTTGTCAACAATTGTTGCTCATATTTCAACAATTGTGGATGATGAAGACATTTGTGACTTTGTGTTTTCAACATCGGTGGCTACATTCATATATGAAGGGAAGACTTTTGAGGTCCAGATTTGGCTATAAAAGCCAATGCTACTTCATTTGCAAAGACACCCACACAACATTTCAATAGCCAATCTCTCCTTTATATTTTCTTCTTTCTCTACTTCTTGGTTGAGTATTTCTATACTCGTAGAGAATTTGTAAGGGGCTATTTTGTCTTGTTAGTCCCGAGAAAATATTTTGTACTCTCGTCAATATTAGTGGAATCTTTGGCTCTCTCGCCGGTGGTTTTTTTACCTCTATTTAAAGAGGGTTTTTCCACCTAAAACCTTGGTGTCAATTTTACTGTTTTTATTAATTTCTCAGAATCTTTGGTTGAATTTATCACGCTTCCACACTCTGTAGCCCTACAAATTGGTATCAGAGCCACGATAATTCAACCGGGATTTTTTTTTATTAAAAATGTCGACGAAGTTCGATATTGAGAAATTTGATGGTAAAATTAGTTTTGCTATCTGGCGAGTCCAAATGCTGGCTGTTCTTACCCAGAATGGCCTAAAGAAGGTTCTGTCCGGCAAATCGGCGAAGCCAGCCACTACAACGGAGGAGCAGTGGGAAGAGACGGATGAAAAGGCGTTATCCACAATCCAATTATGCTTGTCCCGTGAGGTGCTACGCGAAGTCATCAATGAGAAAACTGCAGCCGGCATATGGAGTAAATTGGAGTCTCTGTACATGACCAAAAGTCTTGCAAATAAACTCCGGTTAAAGGAGCGACTTTTCACGCTCCGTATGTCTGAAGGTACACCCATCCAATCTCATCTTGGTGAATTTAGTTCCATCATAATTGATTTGGAAAATCTGGATGTCGAAATTGATGATGAGGATAAAGCCGTACTACTTATTGTTTCTTTGCCACCCTCATATAGACATTTCAAAGAAATTATGCTATATGGTAATAATGTTACCTTGAGCTTTGATGATGTCAAGTCTAACCTACTGTCCAAAGAAAAATTTGATACCCAAATTCATTCTGAAAGTTCGGGTGAGGGACTAGTAGTTAGAGGGAGAAACCACGAAGTAGGTGCTAGCGGTAAAAACCAATCCAAATCCAAAGATAAAAACTCTAAGTATTGCCATTATTGCAAGAAAATAAATCATGAAATCTCTGAGTGCTACAAATTGAAAAATAAGCAAAACAGAGAAGATAAGGGTAAGCAACCCGAAAAATCTGCCGAAGCTAGTTTTGTAGAAACCGAATCTGATGGAGAGTGTTTTATTGCTTCTGGTACTGATCAAAGGTCAAAAAATGAGTGGGTTCTTGATTCTGGTTGTACATTTCATATGTCCCCTAATAGAGACTGGTTTACCACCTATGAATCTTTTAATGGTGGTCTTGTCTTAATGGGTAACGATGCTCAATGCAAAGTTGTCGGCAAAGGCACAATCAAAATCAAGACACATGATGGAGTCATTAGAACTTTAACCAGTGTCAGACATGTCCCTGATTTGAAATGGAATCTCATTTCCCTAGGCACTCTTGAATCTCAAAGGTGTAGATACTCAGCTGAAGGTGGAGTTTTAAAAGTGTTCAAAGGAGCTCTTGTGTTACTAAAGGCAATTCGATCTGGTAGTTTGTATTTGCTTCAGGGTTCAACTGTTATAGGTTCTGCAGCCGTTGACTCATCCAACAAAGACAACACGAAGTTGTGGCATTTGAGGTTGGGCCACATGAGTGAGAAGGGAATCCAAATTCTCAAAAAGAAAGGCTATCTTGGCAACCATTGTACCGGTAAGGTCGATTTCTGCGAGCATTGCATTTTTGGTAAGCAGAGAAAGGTTAGCTTTTCAAAAGGCATTCACAGGACCAAAGGTACTTTGGACTACATCCATTCAGATCTTTGGGGTCTATCGAGAGTTCCCTCCAGAGGTAAATGTCATTATATGCTGACATTTATTGATGATTTTTCACGTAAACTCTGGGTATATTTTCTCAAGCAAAAGAATGAAGCTTTTTCCACCTTTAAAGAGTGGAAATTATTAATTGAGAACCAGACTGGCAAGAAGATCAAGAGGCTAAGGACAGATAATGGCCTCGAATTTTGTTCTAATGAGTTTAATGATTTCTGCAAGAAAGAAGGTATTGCCAGACATTTCACCGTTACAAGAACTCCACAACAAAACGGAGTTGCTGAAAGGATGAACAGAACTATCTTGGGGAAAGTTCGTTGCATGCTCTCCCACTCTACTCTGGGGAAAGAATTTTGGGCAGAAGCAGCTTCAACATCATGCTACTTGATAAACCTCTCACCAAATCGATCACTCGACTGCAAAATTCCAGAAGAAGTTTGGTAAGGTAACCCTGTTGATTAATCTAATTTTAGAATATTTGGTTGCCCTGCTTATTCTCATGTGAACGAGGGAAAATTGGAACCTCGTGCTAAGAAATGCATTTTCTTAGGTTATGGCCTAGGGGTTAAAGGCTATCGTTTGTATGACCCTGAATCTCGCAAAATATTTCATAGTCGGAATGTAACCTTTAATGAAAATGGTATGCTATCTTCTGGAAAAGATACTGTTGTTCCCTCCACTGATACAGGTGATCAGGAGGATGTTCGAGAGAAGGTGGAGTTTGAGACTGAAGCTCCCATTTTGGAAGCAAACATCCCTAATTCTTCCACCACTCAAGAAGATGAAGTCACTGCTGAACAAATGAGCCCACGACAACATCCACCTCAACGTCGAGGTTTACCACAACCATGGTCTATGGCTCAAGAACTTCCACAACAAAGGCCAAGAAAACCGACTCAAAGACTGATCACAGAATCTGCCAACATTGCTTATGCATTGACTGTTGCACAAGATATGGGTGAAGATGGTGAACCCAAGAATTATTCTGAAGCTATCTCTGGTGATGACTCAGCAAAGTGGACTGCTGCTATGCAAGAAGAAGTCGAGAGTCTTCTCAAAAATGAAACATGGGATTTGGTGATGTTACCAGAAGGCAAGCGAGTCATTAGTTGCAAATGGATTTTTAAAAGAAAAGAAGGCATCCCCGGTGTTGAAAATGCAAGGTACAAAGCAAGATTCGTAGTAAGAGGTTTTGATCAACAGGAAGGTATTGACTTTAACGAAGTATTTTCTCCCGTTGTTCGTCATTCTTCAATTCGTGTATTACTTGCTCTAGTTGCCTTGCATGATTTGGAGCTGGAACAGTTAGATGTGAAAACTGCTTTTCTTCATGGTAACCTTGAGGAAGAAATTTATATCCAGCAGCCAGAGGGGTTCGTTGTTCCTGGAAAGGAGAACCATGTATGTCGTCTGAAGAAATCTCTTTATGGTTTGAAGCAATCACCAAGACAATGGTATAAAAGATTTGATTCCTTCATGACTGGACATGGCTATTCTAGAAGTAGTTATGATAACTGAGTCTATTTTCAAAAATTATCTGATGGATCACTAGTATACTTGCTGTTATATGTTGATGATATGTTAATTACTGCAAGAGATAAAACTCTTGTTCACAAGTTAAAGGTGAAGCTCAACAGTGAATTTGATATGAAAGATCTAGGTCCTGCCAAGAAGATTCTTGGAATGGAGATTAACAGAGATCGTCAAGATGGAAAACTTTTTCTATCACAGAAAAAGTATGTAATGAAGATGCTTGACAGATTTGGAATGCGATATTGCAAAGCTGTTAATACTCCACTTGCTGCCCACTTCAAGTTGTCATCAGATCAGTGTCCACAATCAGAAGAGGAACAAAGGTTCATGTCACATGTCCCGTATTCTAATGCAGTCGGAAGCCTTATGTACGCTATGGTATGTACTAGGCCTGATTTGGCTTATGCGGTTAGTGTTGTCAGCAGATTCATGCACAACCCAGGAAAACAACATTGGGAATCTGTCAAATGGATCCTTCGTTACTTGAAGGGTTCTCCTGATATTGGTTTGGTATTTGATAGACAAAGGTCTGATCCAGGAGGCGTAGTTGGTTATGTTGACGCCGACTACGGTGGTGATTTAGATCGGAGAAGATCACTTTCAGACTATATCTTTAGACTCTGCGGCTCTGCTATCAGTTGGTATTCATCACTTCAAGCCATTGCGGCTTTGTCCACCACTGAAGCAGAATATATTGCTGCTACTGAAGGAGTGAAAGAGGCTATCTGGCTTCGAGGCTTGGTTGCTGAACTTGGTTTACAACAACACATTCTTGTTATGTTCTGCGACAGTCAGAGTGCTGTCCACTTGTCCAGGAATAGCAAGCATCACTCAAAGACCAAGCATATTGATATTAAACGCCACTTTATCCGAGATATTGTTGATGCAGGAGAAATTACTGTGGAAAAAATCCATACAACTGAAAATCCTGCAGATATGTTAACCAAACCACTTCCAGCCGCTAAGTTCGATCATTGCTTGGAATTAGCTGGTATTATTCATTGTTAACAGGTTTTCATGGCGAGAGAGTATTTCCGGTCAAAAGGAGATCAAGGTGGAGATTTGTTGGTCAACAATTGTTGCTCTCCTTTTGTCAACAATTGTTGCTCATATTTCAACAATTGTGGATGATGAAGACATTTGTGACTTTGTGTTTTCAACATCGGTGGCTACATTCATATATGAAGGGAAGACTTTTGAGGTCCAGATTTGGCTATAAAAGCCAATGCTACTTCATTTGCAAAGACACCCACACAACATTTCAATAGCCAATCTCTCCTTTATATTTTCTTCTTTCTCTACTTCTTGGTTGAGTATTTCTATACTCGTAGAGAATTTGTAAGGGGCTATTTTGTCTTGTTAGTCCCGAGAAAATATTTTGTACTCTCGTCAATATTAGTGGAATCTTTGGCTCTCTCGCCGGTGGTTTTTTTACCTCTATTTAAAGAGGGTTTTTCCACCTAAAACCTTGGTGTCAATTTTACTGTTTTTATTAATTTCTCGAAATCTTTGGTTGAATTTATCACGCTTCCACACTCTGTAGCCCTACACAAATTATTTGGAACAACAGATTCCAACAACATGCTCAACATGCTAGAAGTTGAATCTTGATCTTCTGTAGGATCCCTACAACATCTTTCATGTTGTTCCTTCTTGTTGGAGATTCGTTACAACAATCTAATGCAACTTTCAGGATTGATGCCACACCATCTAGCTCCTTATTTAAGCAATTACCAGTTGATGTTAACAAGTTGGCATCTACAACCTCCATGACGGCATCTGGAAGTGAATAACTCACCCATTGCTTCAAGCTAAGATCTCCATCAAACTCATTAGGCTTTCTCCTAGTAAACGTTTCCAGCAACATGACCCCATAACTATAGACGTCACACTTTATTGACACTAGTCCTTCCAGTCCATACTCTACAGTCAGACAATTCATTTAAAGATACAATATGCTTTCTAGGTTGGAAAAAAAGAAAGGAATAATCAATGTTCAATAAATTAGCAAAACAAAGAGACGTACCCGGTGCAATATACCCGAATGTTGCTAAGGTTTTAGTGTACAAATCACCCTGATCTTCACCAAGTAGTTTCGAAATGCCAAAGTCACTGAGGTGGGCAACCATATCTTCATCCAGCAAGATGTTACTAGGCTTCACGTCACAGTGAATCACAGGTAACGAGCACCCATGGTGAAGATATTCCAAAGCACATGCCACATCTATCATTATGCCTAGTCTCTGCTTGATGTCGAGGAAGTAGTTGTGCGAATACAAATACAACTCAAGACTCCCATTAGGCATATAATCAAGAACTAAAGCCTTAAAATCAAGATTGGAACAACTAGTAATGACTTTTACGAGATTCCTATGGCGAAGGCTACTCAAAACTTTACATTCCGTATCAAAACTCTTGAATGCCGCATCCAGTTGCGGGTTGAACACTTTAACTGCAATGGCAGTTCCACTTCTGAGAACAACTTTGTAAACAGAACCAAAACTTCCAAAACCAATCAGATTACTCTCACTAAGGTCATCCGTTGTTTGGAGCAGTTCATAGTATGAGATTCTTTCTCGTGTTACGGTAGACAATGACTCAGCTTGTTGAGGCGCACTTTTACCTCTTCTATACCTTATACGTGCGAGCACAAAGGCCATAGTAACAAATACAACTGCAATTGCGAGCAAAAGAAAAACAACAAGCAATTTTTCCCTATTTGATTTGCGCTTTGATGAACTGGGGCATGGCGGGACCCGAAATCTTGAAGAACCACACAATGCTTCATTGTGGATGAAAACTGACTCGAGAGATTCTTGAAAGGACCCCCAGAGGGTATTTCACCATACAATTTGTTGATAGAAACATTGAAATACTTTAAGTTTTGAAGTTTCTCCAAAAACTTAGGAATGATTCCAGATATATTATTGTGAGAAAGGTCTAGGAATTCCAAACCTACCATGTTTCTCATTGAGTCAGGTATAGCTCCTTGTAACTTGTTGTGTCTCAAAGAAAGGTTTGCCAGATTTTTCAAGCCTCCAATTACTGTAGGAATTCCATTTTAGAATTGATTCATTGACAGATCTATCAGTGTCGCAGCCTTTAGATTTCCAATTTCTGGAGGTAAAGAACCTACCATGTTGTTTGACGATAAGTCAAGAACCACTAGATCTTGAAGGTTCCCTAAGCTTGGTGGTATATTGGAACTCAATTTGTTGGAACCGAGATGTATCTCCCGAAGGGAAGTAATATTCCCTAAACAATTAGGAAGAGATCCTGAAAGTTGATTTTGATCCAAGTAAATATCACCCAGATGCTGCAATTTACATATATGATCTCCAATAAATCCTGTAAATTTGTTGCTACTCAAGTTGAACCGCTGAAGGTCTCTCAAATTGCCAATTGATGTTGGAATCGATCCTACCAAGTTGTTTCCAGAAAGGCTAAGGTCTAATAAGCTGCTTAAATTCCCAACCTCATTAGGAATTCGCACTTTGATCCTGCAAATGTCGGGGACAAATGTTCTAAGAGAGGTGGAAAGGTTCCCCGTGTAGGCAGGAAGCATGCCGTTTAGAGGATTCAAATATACAGATAGAAATGTTAAATTTCTGCAACTGGTTAAGGAAGTCAGAAAGCTTAACGTTGAATCACTTGTTAAATTGTTTCTCTCCAAGTTTAGGAACTGTAGATGAGCCAAATGTCCAAGAGAATTGGGAATCAAGCCAGTGAGTTGGTTGTTAGAAAGCTCTAGAATAGTAAGTTCTAAACAATTGGAGATAGAATGAGGAATAGTACCAACAAGATTGGTTAAGTCGTTCAGATAAAGCTTTTCAATGTTGGGTAAGATAGAACACATGTTTGGTGGGAGGCTTCCTGATAGATTATTGTTTGAAATAGAAATCACTCTCAGCCCTGATTTGTTGAAGATCTCCATATCAAGCGAACCACTAAAACTATTGCCCGAAAGATCAAGTACCTCCAACTCAACAAGATTGCTTATCTCTTTGGGTATTTCACCTGGAAACACATGAAGAAAAAAAATGAATACAAGTGAGATGAACTATTTAGCTCAATGCTTATCTATCGGATTCATTCTTTAGTTGGACCTGATAAGAAGACTCTTGAATTTTAATTGGTTCTAGGAGAATGTATCGACAAGAAATCAGAAAATTATGTAATAATTTTCCTATTGTTATTGATCAAAGTCTTAAGAAGAATATACATATTATATATTTTTTTCTCCATTAAAGTTCTTAGTATAATTTTCTATGAATTTCTGATTGTGCAGATTTGTATTTTTGTATGGACTCAAATATATAAACTGATACTTCATTAGAAGTTAGCTAACTACCAACGAGAGTTCAAATTTACTGGTTATTTCTTAAATAGATTAATTTTAAACATTAAGAGACGCTCCTTATATGGTGTTTATTGTCATACACTTGAAGATTTATTTATAATTGTTAAATTTTATTACTCATTACATGCATAAATTCATAAAATTTTAATAGTTCTAATGGATCTATAAAAATTAACTTGAGACACCATTTGAATATACATGTACCGATAAGCTTATTGTCACCAAGCTGTAGATTCTGCATCGTGGTTAAGTTGCCAATTTCCCGTGGTAAGAATCCACTAAAGTTGTTCATCGACAGTGACAAAATTTGCAGTGATGAGATATTTAATATGGAGATCGGGACAAAGCCGGTAATCTGGTTTATCTCCATGGCTAACTCTGCCAAATTAACAAGATTTCCAATTTCTTGTGGAATCATCCCTGCAATTAATGTGTACTAAAATAAAATTGCTGAAGTAATAAGATACAATAGTTCTACTATTCATAAGATAAAAACATGCCATTAAAATGGTTAAATCCTAGAAACAATGTCTGCAAGTTACTCAATCTTCCAATTTCACTATGTATTGGTCCATCAAACTCATTATCCGATAATGACAAAATTTGAAGTTGTGAACAATTTGATAAGCTTGTAGGCATATGACCGTGAAGCTTGTTTTTGGATAAATGAAGACCTCTGATTATTGAGAGATCATTGCATAAACCATTGGGAAGATATCCTGCTAAGCTATTGTCGGCAAATGCACAAATGATGTGAGTTTGTCAATGAAAACATTTATCCTAGTTAATTTTTTCGATGTTATTTTCTATTTTTTATTTTCGTATAACTTTTTTTTTATTACCTCTAGTTTAGGACTCTTTTATGATATGTATATTTTGTCCTTTAATGTTCTCATTATTTTAGATTTGAATATTTTGTCTTAACCAAAGAAATTTATGTAAACCACACTTTATCTTGGAACATGTATTTTTAAAGACAATTTTTTATGGGGTTTGATAACTTTCTTAAGTTGTAAGAATGGGGGTAAAATATAAGTTTTGATTGAAACAAGTAATATGATAAAATTAGAAAAGAATAAAAGAAAATGATTTTTCAGTGAGGTTTTTTTAAAGGAAATGGTTGAGCTACATTTAAATAGATTAAATCATAGTTTTGATCAACAAATGTATTGAATTAAAACTTGTAAATGTTTGTGAGTGAGTGGATTTATTATTCGTTTATATGTTTTTAACAGGCTCTGCTTTGTAACAAATAAGAGATTTGAAAAAAGAATTATTTCATGTCTGTCTTATGAGGAGGTACTCTTTTTTTGACAGTGTTATATAAATCAAACAGTTAAAATTCAACATTGTTCTTCATTTCGGTTTAGTATATTTTGTTCATATGAAATAGAACTTTAAATACTTTTAATTTCATTTATCATGATTATTAAATACTTAATATTAATAAAGTGGAAAAAGTCATTTATTGAGGAACTTTTCATATTACCCCCTTTTTTAATCCATTTTCTTAAAAAAAAAAAAATTTCTTTATAAATTACTTATTAATTTCAACTTTTTACATAACATGTTCACACACAAAATTAAAGATTATTTTGGTACATCCTATTATTTTTAAATTATAAAATTCAAATTTCTTCTTTACTTTTTAAAACCTCTTGTCAAGTCAAAGTCCAACAAATAAATCAAAATGAAGGAAATAATTTTTAGTCAAAAATTAAAAGAGTAATATGAGTAACTCTTTTTTCCCAAATAATTTGACACATTTTTGTTTGGTAGAAATGCGTATTAGCTTTGTGTATTACTAATATTTTATTTGATATATTTTTTCATCCTATGCATAACTAATTTAAGTATTACTTATACACTTACATTAATATTAAGGTGTGTATTACTAATACATGAAAATCCATGGTATTAGTAACACAATAAATTCTAATGCATACGATACCTGGCGCATTATTCAAAGAATGCCCTAAAGTTTCTCGACCGACCTGTAGTACTGCATTAGAATGATTAAGGACATAATTATCCCTCAAAATTCTTTTCACATTCTTTCCATCATATTTAAGATAATTCATGTCTAGAATGACTAAAGACGCATTATAAACAAATATTTTTTTTTAAAAAAAAAATTATGCAATTCATATTATTTTTAATAGATTAAATCAAATACTATATTAAAAAATATGAATATAACTAACACAAGTATTACTAATATACTATATTTTACATTATTATTACACACCCTACGAAAAAACCTTATTCTCACAAGAGCTTAATTAATGATAGGAGTAGATACAACACAACTTGTTAATTCCAAGGCAATGAATAGACACAAAAGTTAGCCAAGGATACAATTGGCCAATAAAAAATAGTAGAGGGGAAAATTCAAACTATTCACCTTTTAAGATGTGTTTGGTAGAAAGGTAAATATTTTTCAAAAAAAATTCCTGTATTTTCTTATGTTTGATTGAACAAAATTTTTGAAAAACATTTTCTTCATTAAAAAATGAAGACAAAAACTTCTTAATGGAAATAGAAAAAATAAATTCTATAAATGACATTACTGTATATTTTTTTATATCTTCCCACCCAACATTATTTTTTGCTTAATGACGTATAAAATACTTTTGAGATAATATTTTCTTTACTTACCAAACTTCAAGAAACCAACTTATAAAACATTTCAAGTTTATGTTTATTGTATTCTCTTGTCCACCCAACACCCCCAACCCATACCTAAAGTTGTTTACGTGTGACTTACGTGTAATTATGAAAGTAGTTGTGGATGCTTGGGTTATAGTAGTCGTAGTATGATTATGCTGTACTATTGATACATTTCATTGTCACAATATTAGTGATCGAGTTATAATTTTTATTGAAGGGGTTCAAAAGTGTACACACGAACTAATCGTGTATGGGTATCATCGTCTATTATATATACACAAAAAATAATTTTAACCAAATATAAATAAAGTAATTTTTCGCAGTAGGTCAACCCCTTCATTGTATGCTAGCTCTGCCCTGACACAAGACATATCAATAATTTTCTATTCTAAATCGAAAGAAAGTCAAATTTGTCTAAATACTAGATATAAGACAATCGAGGCTACTCTTTTATTTGATGATTATATTGTTTTTTTAACAATTATATTATTCCTTTGATTTTATTTTTATTTTGTGTTTATGATTGAAGATACATTTAAATTGTCACTTTTTTCCAGGAGTTTTGCACTTTTAATTTAATTATATATATGTTTTTTTTATATATGAACTATATATTATTATCTATGTATTAAAATGCATTTTGAAATAATCCAAAGTTCTGTCCCGCCTTGCCTTGTTTAACTATCGCCCTGCCCTGTCGGTTTAATCTTTGTACTGCCCCGCCCTACTCTTGTCTTGCCCCATTGTCATTACGAGTCAATTATTT
This sequence comes from Capsicum baccatum var. pendulum, assembly GCA_030864225.1. Classification (NCBI taxonomy): domain Eukaryota; kingdom Viridiplantae; phylum Streptophyta; class Magnoliopsida; order Solanales; family Solanaceae; genus Capsicum; species Capsicum baccatum. Next base: position 237,169,547 of record CM061554.1, on the reverse strand, counting down.
TCTTTTCCTATCTGAACAATAGTGCTATAAGGTTGTCTCTGTATAAGGTATAACTCATGGATGATTGTAGAAATGAGCTATAACTCACGAATAGTTGTAGAAATGAGCTATTACTCGGACTTTGTGTGAATGCAACATGCATTGTGTATCTGAATACCCTTTAATTTAATGACTATGTTATTTTAAAGAACTTCTTTATTCCTTTGACTTCATTTTTAAGTGAGATAATGGTATAAAAAAACACATCCGAATTATCATAGTTTCACGAGTTTCACATATTTAACTATAGTTGTTCTCTTTTCCTACATGAACCATCAATATTTATATATTAAACACATCTCATGAATTACGGTTGTTCCTTTTTCAAATAAAATAGATTGGATGGAATGATAGATAATCAATGTCATTCTTTGAAGCTTTTAGTGCACTTATTTTGAGGTTCATTTTATTAGAAAGTGTTTTTCATATTTCTAAATTTGTATTAATTGCTATTTTCTTTTTTAATTTCAATTATTTAATTTCTGATATTTTTTAGCTGTCGAATCTACAAAGGGACATTTAATGGAATGATCGGATAGGTTTTATGATATATACAATACTTATCAGGCTGAGAAGGCCCAACTATCCTATGTTAAGGTGTTACCTAAACTTTTTCAAGTTAAATTCATCTTCTCGATGATTATTTAATCTAAAGACATGATTTTTTTAAGTTCTCAGGATGCATGGATTGCTGACAATGTGGGATATCATATCCCTTCTGATGTGCCAACGTATTCTCCTATCATGCAATCGTTTGAGCCTAATTTTATATATTGTAGCGTCTCTATTAGACCTGTCAATACGGGTCGGCCCAGTCCATTCGAATTAGTCCACACGGGCTATCACATACGTGTCTTTGAGTTTAACAGGCCGGGCCATCAAAATGATGGATCAAAAACACCAACTCCATACCATTACTCTGTGGGTTGCGGGCCTCACGGGCCACTCCACTTTTTAAAAATAATATTTTATATTTTAATTTTAGAATATTAATAAAGATAAATATTATCAGACAATATTACATAATATTAATACTTATTAATCAAGTCTCCAACACCCCTGAAAAATATTCCTAATAGTGAAATTAAATAACTTTTGACATGACACCGGATACAACAAACCCCAAATCAGTTTTCGGCCCACGACACCCCGGGACCGTGGGCTATAGCACACCAATTTGGCACTAAAATGCCCCATTTATTTGGTTTCGCCTGATTGACCTTCCAAATAGCCCCGCCCACCTAAACGGGAAATACTGGGATGCTCTCCACTCTCCCCAACACAGCCGAATCGATTTTCAGCCCACGACACCCCAGACCCCGAGCCCACCCATAGAACCGTGGGCTATAGCACATCGATTTTGCCCCAAAATGCCCTATTTGCACTGTTTCGCCCATTTGACCAACAAAATGGCCCCGCCCACACAAATGTGCAATACTGGTACGCTTATCAACCTCCCTGGAAAGCTCGACTCAATTTTCTAACTACGGTACCATCGGACCTCGAGCCCACCCTAGGAACCGTGGGCTATAGCACACCGATTTGACCTCAAAATGCCCGGTTAGTGTTGTTTTTCCCGTTTGACCAACCAAATGGCCCAACCCACACAAATGGGAAATATTGGACGCTCCCCGGCCTTCCTGGCCTGACCGAATCAATTTTCAGGCCACGACATACCCTAACCCCGGGACTACTCCAGGAACCGTAGGCTATAGCACACCGATATGGCCCCAAAATGCCCTGTTCGCGCCATTTTACCCATTTGACCAACCAAATGGCCCCGCCCACATAAACGGGAAATACTAGGATGCTCCCCAACCTCCCTAGCGTTCTCGGGTCATTTTTCGGCCAATGGCACCCCCGAATCCTGGGCCCACCCCAGAACAGTGAGATTTAGCACATCGATTTAGTCCAAAAATACCCCGTTCGCACCGTTTCTCCCGATTGACAGACCAAATATCTGCGCCCATACAAACGGGAAACACTGGGATACTTCCTAGCCTCCCTGACACGTCCGGTCAATTTTTGACCCACGGCACCCCCGGACCCCCAGCCACCCCTAAAATTGGGGGAACTAACACACCGATTTGGCCCAAAAAGGCCCCGTTCGCACCGTTTCCTCGTTTAACGAACCAAATGGCCCCGCCCACAAAAACGGGAAACACTAGGATGCTCTTCAGCATACCTGGCATGCTCGAGTTAATTTTTAGCCCACGACACTCCCGAACCCCAGGCTCACCCCTGGAACCGTGGGCTATAGCACACCGATTTGTATAAAAAATATCCCGTTTTTGCCGTTTCATCTGTTTGACCAACTAAAGGCCTCGCCCATACAAATACTGGGATGCTCTCCAACCTCCCTGGAACGCTCGGGGCAATTTTCAACCTACAACACCCCCGAACCACGAGTCCAGCCCCAGAACCGTGGGTTATAGCACACCGATTTAGCCTCAAAATGCCCCATTCGCATTGTTTCACCTATTTGACCAAACAAATGGCTCCACCCACACAAACGAGAAACACCGGGATGCTCCTCAGCCTCCCTGGACCCTGGCACATCCGAGTTGATTTTTTCCAAGGCACCCCCGGACCCCAGGCCCACCCTCGGAACCATGGGATATAGCACATTGATTTGGCCCCAAAATGCCCCGTTTGCACCAATCCAACCATTTGACCAACCAAATAGCCCCGCCCATACAAACGGGAAAACTGGGATGCTCCCCAGTCTCCCTGATACATCCAGGTTGATTTTTCTCCCATGGCACCCCTGAACCCCAAGCGCACCCCCAAAACCGTGGGCTATAGCACACTAATTCGGCCTCAAAATGCTCGGTTCATGTTGTTTCACCCATTTGACCAATCAAATAGCCCCACCCATACAAACAGGTAATAATGGAATGTTCCCCAGCGTCCCTGGCAAGAACGATTGGATTTTTGGCCAACGACATCCCCAAACCCCGAGCCCACCCCTAAAATTGTAGGTTATAGCACACCGATTTGGTCTTAAAATGCCCCGTTCACGCCATTTCGCTCGTTTGACAAACCAACTGGCCCCGCCCAAATAAAAGGGAAATCCTGGGACACTCCCCAGCCTCCCTGGGACATCCGAGGAGATTTTTAACCCACGGCGCCCCTAAAGCCCAGGCTCTCCCCCAGAATCATGGACTATAGCACACCAATTTTGCCCCAAAATGCCCCGTTTGCACCGTTTTACCTATTTTACCAGCCAAGTGGCCCCGACCATACAAAAGGGAAACACTGGGGCACTCCCTAGCATCCATGAAATTCCTGAGGTAATTTTTGGGCCACGACACCCCCAGAACAGTGGGCGATAGTACACCGATTTGGCGCCAACATGCTCTGTTCGTATCGTTTCACCCATTTGACCAACTAAATGGCCCCGCCCATAAAAACGAGCAAAGTTAAGATGCTTCTCAGCCTCCTTGGCACGCCCGGGTTAATTTTTAGCCCATGAAACCCCCAAACCCTAGGCCCACCCCCAAAACCGCGGTCTATAGCACAATGATTTGGCCTCAAAATACCCCGTTCACGCTGTTTCACTCGTTTGACCAACCAAATTGCCCCTCCCACACAAAAGGGAAACACTAGAATGCTCCTCAGCCTCCTTGTCACACCGGAGTTAATTTTTGGCCCACGACATCAACGGACCCCAGGCCCACCCCCGGAACCAGGGCTATAGCATATCGATTTGGCCCCAAAATGCCCAGTTATGTTGTTTTGCTCGTTTGACTAACTAAATGGCACCTCCTATACAAACGAGAAATACTGGGACGATCCCCAGCCTCCTTGGAATGCCCAGGTTAATTTGTTGCCCACAAAACCACCAAACCTCGAGCCCACCCTCGAAACCGTGGACTATAGCACACCGATTTGGCCTAAAAATGCTCCGTTCGCTCCGTTTCGCCTATTTGGCCAACCAAATGGCCCATCCCACACAAACGGGCAATGCTGGATGCTCCCCAGCCTTTATGGCACGCCCGAGTTGATTTTCAGCCCACGATACACCCGAACCCTAGGCCCACCCCTGGAACCGTAGGCTATAGCACATCGATTTAGCCCCCAAAATGCCCCGTTGGTGTCGTTTCTTTTATTTGGCCAACCAAATAGATCCACCCACACAAACGGGCAACACTAGTACAATCCCCACTCCCTGTCATGGCCGTGTTGATTTTTGACCTACAGCACCCCCGGACCCCGAGCCCACCCCCGGAATCGTGGGCTATAGTACACTGATTTGGCCCTCAAAATGCCTCGTTCGCGCCATTTTGCCCGTTTGACCAACAAAATGGCCCCACCCATACAAACGGACAATACTAGAACGTTCCCCAGCCTCCCTGGCATGCCCGGGTCAATTTTTGGCCCACGATACCCCCGAAACCTAAGCCCACCACCCAAAACAGGGGGCTATAGCACACCGATTTGGCCCTAAAATACCCCATTCACGTTGTTTCATCCGTTTGACCAACGAAATAGCCCCACCCATGCAAATGGGAAACACTGGGATGTTCTCAGCCTCCCTGGCATGCCCAGGTCAATTTAGGCCCACGGTACCCCGAACCCTGGGCCCATTCCCAAAATCGTGGGACATAGCACACTGATTTGGCCCTAAAATCCCCCATTCGTGTGGTTTTGCCCATTTTACCTACCAAATGGCCCCTCCCATACAAACGGGCAATACTGGGACGTTTCCAAGACTTCCCAGCACTCCTGGGTCAATTTTTGAACCACGACACCTCTGGACCCCGAGTCCACCCCCAAACCCTTTGGTTATAGGACACCGACTTGGACCCAAAATGCCTCATTTGCGACGTTTTGCCTGTTTGACCAACCAAATGGCCCCGCCCACATAAACGGTCAATATTGGTGCACTCCCCAGCCACCTGGCACTCTCGAGTCAATTTTCAACCTACAACACCCCCGGACCCCTTGCCCACCCAAGGAACTGTGGGCTATAGCACACCGATTTTGCCCCCAAATGCTCTATTTGTGCCGATTCGCTCGTTTGACCAATCAAATGGCCCCACCCACACAAACGGGCAATATTGGGATATTCCTCAGCCTCCCTGGCATGCCCGAGTCAATTTTCAGCCTATGGCAACCACGGAACCCGGTCCCCACCCCTGGAAACCTGGGCTATAGAATACCGGTTTGGTCCCAAAATATCCTGTTCGCGCCATTTTGCCCGTGTGACAAACCAAATGGCCCCGCCCACACAAACGGGCAACACTGAGATACTCCCCAGCCTCCCTGGCACGCCCAAATGACACACTATGCTATTTTGATCTTTGAATCATTTGTTTTTCATTACTTTTTTGGCTAAAGAAGAATTGAAACTACATACTAAATTGGGGAAAAGTCTCGATTGAGTGGGATAGAAGCAGTGTTTTAGAAAATTAACTCGACCAGTCTGTCATATGGTTGTTTGTCCGCATTGATCTCGAAAAAATACTCAAATTCAAGAAAAAATTGTCTCAAATAGATATTCTAGCGCAAAGTTATGAAGGTTTAAAGTTTCACCAATCCACAATTACTTTTTTCCTATCTCCTCACTCCCTCTTTTTGATTGCCCTTTTTTTCTTACACTTTCAATATTTAAAATTATATTTTTAAAATTATGGTAGATAGAATAAGTTAAAATGTAAATTTAAACAAGTGTTAAGAATAGGTGATTAAGTATTAAAAGTTACTTTTAGGGGATTTGTACAAATTAATTAGGTGATTATCCAATTGTACAAAAGTCATACTTAGTAGATGCACATTTTTTTAAAGTGAGGTGTTTAAAAAATTGTTGTCTTTTGGCAAATTAAATTTATGTTTGGTCAAGAACATATTTATTGCTAATTATATGAATTACATTCGCCGTTCGCTTTTACTTGTCTGCATCAATCCAAAACGAATGCTACACTAAATATAAATGCTAACTACAAAAATAAAAAATTACTTACACAAATCGTCACTTATTTTCCGTTAAATAGCATATAGCTAGCATAATTACCGTTAATTCATCGTTAAATAAGATTAAAAATCAGATTTTATTATTTTGACAAAAATTATCCATTGCTAATTCGTGTTAAATTTGTATGATATTGAGGTTAGTTATATAAATTTATGCAAGATCTTTTTATTGATTAAAAGTCTGCTATGGCTTTATGAAGCAAATATACAAAAGCAAATAGGCTTTTCTTACATTGTACAAAAAGTATAAAATAAAAATTTTGTAAGAAAAAAAAAGTGTAATGTGAATTAGTTGACTAGTAAATGAAATTCTTTGATTTTTAAAGAAAATTTTAAATGTAATTTTATCTCTCTTTTGTATCATTATTTTCAGTCAACTTAATTTTTTGTTTATTTGTGTTTTCTTTTATATTTATGTTTTGCAGATTATTAATTTTTGTACAAATTATCACTCTCATTTTTTACTTTCTTCATTCATTGTTATCTTATTTTATTTCATTTTTGAAGGTAGACTTATTCTAGAAATTATGGAATCATGGAATGCACAAATGATGTGAGTTTCTCAATAAAAACATTTATCCTAGTTAATTTTTTCAATGTTGTTTTCTAATTTTTATGTGCGTATAACTTTTTTTTTTACTCTAGTTTAGGACTTTTTTATGATATGTATTTTTTGTCCTTTAATGTTCTCATTATTTTAGATTTGAATATTTTGTCTTAACCAAAGAAATTTATGTAAAACACGCTTTATCTTGGAACATGTATTTTTAAAGACATTTTTTTATGGGGTTTGATAACTTTCTTAAGTTGTAAGAATGGGGGTAAAATATAAGTTTTGACTGAAACAAGAAATATGATAAAATGAAAAAAGAATAAAAGAAAATGATTTTTCAGTGAGGTTTTTTTAAAGGAAATGGTTGAGCTATATTTAAATGGATTAAATCATTGTTTTGGTCAACAAATGTATTGGATTACAACTTGAAAATGTTTGTGAGTGAGTAGATTTTTTATTCATTTATATGTTTTTAATAGGCTCTGCTTTGTAGCAAATAAGAGATTTGATAAAAGAATTATTTCATGTCTGTCTTATAAGGAGGTACTCTTTTTTTGACTATGTTATATAAATCAAACAGCTAAAACTCAAAATTGTTCTTCATTTCTGTTTAGTATATTTTGTTCATATGACATAGAACTTTAAATACTTTTAATTTCTTTTATCATGATTATTAAATACTTAATATTAATAAAGTGTAAAAAGTCATTTATTGAGGAACTTTTCATACTACCCCCTTTTTTTAATCCATTTTCTAAAAAAAAATATTTCTTTATAAATTACTTATTAATTTCAACTTTTTACATAACGTGTTCACACACAAAATTAAAGATTATTTTGGTACATCCTATTATTTTTAAATTATAAAATTCAAATTTCATCTTTACTTTTTAAAACCCCGTGTCAAGTCAAAGGCTAACAAATAAATCAAAATGAAGGAAATAATTTTAGTCAAAAATTAAAAGAGTAATATGAGTAACTCTTTTTTCCCAAATAATTTGACACATTTTCGTTTGGTAGAAATGCATGTATTAGCTTTGTGTATTACTAATATTTTTTCATCCTATGCATAACTAATTTAATTATTACTTATACACTTACATTAATATTAAGGTGTGTATTACTAATACGTGAAAATCCATGAATTTAGTAACATAATAGATTCTAATGCATACGACACCTGGCGCATTATTCAAAAGATGCCCTAAAGTTTCTCCACCGAACTGTAGTACTGCATTAAAATGATTAAGGACATAATTATCCCTCAAAATTCTTTTCACATTCTTTCCATCATATTTAAGATAATTCATGTCTAGAATGACTAAAGACGCATTGTAAACAAATGTTTTTTTTTTAAAAAAAAATTATGCAATTCATATTATTTTTAATAGATTAAATCAAATACTATATAAAAAAATATAAATATAAATACCTCAAGTATTACTAATATACTATATTTTACATTATTATTACACACCCTACGAAAAAACCTTATTCTCACAAGAGCTTAATTAATGATAGGAGTAAATACAACACAACTTGTTAATTCCATGGCAATGAATAGACACAAAAGTTTAGCCAAGGATACAATTGGCCAATTAAAAATAGTAGAGGGGGAAATTCAAACTATTCACCTTTTAAGATGTGTTTGGTAGAAAGGTAAATATTTTTCGAAAAATGTTTCTGTATTTTCTTATGTTTGATTGAACAAAATTTTTAAAAAACATCTTCTTCAGTAAAAATCAAAAACAATAACTTCTTAACGGAAATAGAAAAAATAAATTCTATAAATGACATTACTGTATATTTTTTTGTATCTTCCCACCCAACATTATTTTTTGCTTAATGACATATAAAATACTTTTGAGATAATATTTTCTTTACTTACCAAAATTCAAGAAACCAACTTATAAAACTTTTCAATTTTATGTTTATTGTATTCTCTCGTCAACCCAACACTCCCAACCCCTACCTCTTGACCATCCCACTCCCACCACCACCGAGACCCCACACCTTGACCCCCTCCCGCCTCTACATATATTTTTTTGCTAAATTACGTATAAATATGTTTTTTCTCACTTACCAATCACAAGATTACATACAAGAAACTAACTTATTTTCGAGAAATATTTTCATACCAAACATACCCTTAATATAAAAAAGTTTATGGCTCTCTATTGAAAATTTTCAGGATGGACAAGTATATCTATAATTACTTTGTTACAAAGGGGTTGCATAAGACTGCTGAGGTATTTTCCATTGAAGCAAATGTTGTAAATCCCACAAATGTTGGTAAGTTTTTTTATTTAAATTCATGGTAGATTTGAAATTAATAGACTACATATATAATTATTAAATACATCTGGGTTATTCTGTAATTAGCTATTCTTCAGTTCTCTATATATACAGCTGTAATCCCTTCAATATCAATAAGATCAATTATTATTAAATTATATCATGGTATCAAAGCTAGGGTTTCTTCTTCCGCCCAAACCCTAATCTCTCCTCTTATCCGACGTGTGTGCGCCGCCGCCACCGTCTACACCACGCCGCACGACCTCCCTCCTCCGCCGTAGGTCGGCGCCATGGACAAGGTTGTTGATCCTCTATCAAATTTACCGTCTGGAGTAAAATTACTGCTCAGGAATCTCCACAATCTCATCCCCGAAAAATTATCTGACAACAACTACCCGGCCTGGGCACTTAACGTCCGCACCGCCCTCGCAGCCAACTTGCTGCTCGGATGGATTGACGGTGCGGAGAAGCCGCCACCCGAGACAGCCGATTTGGACGGCGTCATGCTCCCAAATCCCGACTACCTTCCGTGGATGATCGTAGACACTCAGATCCGAGCCTGTCTTCTCGCCGTTCTTAGCCCCTCTGTGCACAAACACGCCCGGGGTTTTCTCACATCGGCTTCACTTTGGGACGCACTAGCCACAAGGTACAACTCTGTGTCCACGGCTCATATTTTTCAGTTGCGTGACAGATTGCATACTCTTCGGAAGGGAAAGAAGACGATGACTCAATACCTTGATGATGTGGCCTCTATTCTGTCTGACCTAGATGCTGTGAACGAGATTATTCCTGAACGAGACGTGGTGAATGCCGTGATACGTGGTCTTCCGTCTGGCTATTCCTCTCTCAAACAGCATATTCGCCTCTCACCTGTCGAAATCACTCTGAATCAACTGTCTGGATGGCTTCATGCAGAAGAATTGAATCTAGACATGGAACACAAATTAATGCTCGGAGAAGCCAGTTCCACCCCTGGCGTCACGGCACTTTACTCGGCTGGCAGCGGGGGCTCGGCCAGGGATCGCGGTGACGATCGCCGTAACCAAGGGCGAGGCAGCGGCGACGGTGACCGTCGGAAAGCCGGGCAGCAAGGCAGAGGCGGGTCTCCACCGAGGGTCGGCTTCCAGTCAGGCCGCGGACAGGGACGAGGAAACCAGCGGGGGCCCACACGAGATCTTCCGACGTGCCAAATTTGTGCTAAACGGGGCCATTCTGCGGCTAGTTGCTGGTATCGTTATGATGACTCGCAGAATGTAAATCGCCAGTCCGGCGGATCAAGGGCGATGCATGCGTCCACAAACGCTTAATCTGGCGATTGGTATCTAGACACAGGTGCTAACACCCATGTGACGTCGGATTATTCACAACTTCAAGCTCCTCATCCGTATCATGGCTCAGAAACTATTACAGTAGGCAATGGTCAATCCCTTCCCATCACAAACACCGGCTCTGGGTATGTCTATACCCCGAATGGTAAATTTCATCTCTCAACCCTTCACCACGTCCCTTCCCTCACATCCAATCTTTTATCTGTTTATCGCTTTACTAAAGAAAATAACTGCACCCTCATTTTTAATGACACCAATTTCCAGATAGTGGACAATACCACGAACCGGGTGCGGTACACGGGCCGCTGTGAGCATGGGCTATACACTCTTCCATCCAGGTCTCCGTCTGTTGTTAGTCAAGCCATTCTCTCGTCCACCTGGCATCTCCGGCTTGGGCACCCATCATCCGCCATCACCAAATCCATTTTATCTTCCTTAGGTTTTAATTTTTCAGGGAAATTACATTGCGAGTCCTGTTCAGTGTCTAAATCTTGTCGTTTACCTTTTTCACTGTCTGAACACAAGGCCACTGCGCCATTTCAATTAATTCATTCTGATGTTTGGGGTCCAACCTCAGTTCCTTCTGTTCAAGGTTTTCGTTATTATATCTGTTTTGTTGATGATTACAGTAAATTCACTTGGCTTTATCCTCTGAAATTTAAATCCGAAGCTTATACTGTTTTTGTCAACTTTGACCGAATGGTTCAAAATCAATTTAATGCCAAAATCAAAATTTTTCGAAGTGACAATGGCAAAGAATTTGTCAACAATGCATTTGGTGTTTTTCTTCAAAGTCTAGGGGATCTTCATCACACTTCATGTCCATATACCCCTGAACAAAATGGCGTTGCTGAGCGCAAACACCGTCACCTAATAGAAACGGTTGTTGCGCTCCTCCATGATTCCACCTTACCTGTTTTCTTTTGGGTTGATGCCCTTGCTACTGCCAACTACCTCATAAATCGCATGCCCACTCACACTCTCTCCAACTCTACTCCATATGCCCGTCTCTACAATCATCCACCCGACTACATCCATCTCCGCCCGTTTGGGTGTCTGGTTTATCCTTGGTTGCGTCCACACACTCAACATAAACTTCAACCTCGGTCCACCCCTTGTGTCTTTCTAGGCTATCATCCCACTATCAAAGGTTACAAATGTTTCGATCCTGTATCTCAGAAAACATATGTTTCCCGTCATGTTCGTTTTGTGGAGGAACAATTTCCTTACACAAGTCTTTCCTCTACTCCATACTCCCCCAATCCACTTGGCATTGTGCCATTATTTCCGTCCTTTTCCCACGCTCATGCTCTGGCTCACTCGGCACCTAACCCGGTACCCCACTACGCCACTACCCACTCGAACCAACCACCCACCCACCCGAACCCCCTAACCCCCCACCCGAACACCCAGCCGACTGCCACACAACCCACCCCTTCCCTACATCATACTCCTAACACACATACAGCTACCCCATCCACCGCTGCACATCCCAGCTCCCACGGCAGCCCCACCCATCCCCCGTCCACACATCATCCAACTCCACCACCCCTTCCTAATCACCCTCCACTCAACACTCACCCTATGACAACCCGAGCCAAGGCCGGTACCTTCAAACCCAAAGTCTACCACACTCACATACCCTTTGATGCACATCCCATAACTGAGCCTACTACCTACACCCAAGCCTCCAAAAATAGTTTCTGGTGCCAAGCTATGGATGAGGAATTTCAGGCTCTGAATGAACAACGTACATGGGATTTGGTACCTCTGCCTAGTAACCGAAAGTCTATTGGGTGCAAATGGGTGTTTCGCATCAAACGAAATTCAGATGGATCTCTTTCTCGCTATAAAGCACGTCTGGTTGCAAAAGGGTATCATCAGGATTATAGTGTGGATTATAAGGAGACCTTCAGCCCTGTTGTTAAGCAACAGACTATTCGTCTGGTCTTGTCTCTTGCTCTTCACTATGATTGGCCGCTTCATCAGTTAGACGTCGGCAATGCCTTTCTTCATGGTCATCTTGAGGAAGACATCTATATGGTTCAGCCCCCGGGATATGTTAATCCCAACCGTCCTCACTATGTTTGCAAGCTTCGCAAATCACTGTATGGCCTCAAACAGGCCCCACGTGCCTGGTACACACGCCTCTCTACTTTTCTGCAGGGTCTTGGTTTTCACACCTACCATTATGACAACAGCCTCTTCACCCTTCACTGTTCTCGAGGGACAGTCATCATTCTTATCTATGTAGATGATATTGTTATTACAGGCAGCTCGTCATCACTCATCACTAAAATTACTGAGGCTATGCATCGTGACTTCAAACTTAAGGACCTCGGTCCTCTGGAGTTCTTTCTTGGCCTCGAACTCATCCGCAAATCGGAAACCATATTGATGCATCAGACAAAATATACCCTTGAACTTCTAAATCGGGCTGGAATGACAGACTGCAAACCCGCGGTCACTCCCATGGCAGTCCGCCAATCCCCAGGGCCGAATACTCCCTTTGCCGATCCTACACTATATCGGAGCCTCGTCGGTGGACTTCATTATCTTGCTGTTACTCGTCCGGACATCCAATATGCAGTCAATCGAGTCTCCCAATCAATGCATGCTCCCACAGAACAACACTTTCAGGCCTTGAAACGCATTCTGAGCTATCTTAAAGGTACTCTTCAATGTGGAATTTTATTTCAAAAGGGCTCGTTTGATATATCTGTTTTTTCTGATTCGGATTGGGTTAACGACAAAGATGATCGGAAGTCCACTACTGGATATATTGTTATGATGGGACCGAATCTGATTTCCTGGTGCACCAAGAAGCAAACGCGAGTGTCCCATTCCTCCACAGAAGCAGAATATCGTGCCATGGCTACGGGTGTTGCTGAAGCCATGTGGTTACGATACCTTACAGATGCACTTGGCATTCCCCCGACGAAACCACAGATTTATTGTGACAATCAGTCCACTATTTATGTTACCAAAAATCCAGTCCTTCATGATCGTATGAAGCATGTTGGGTCCGACTGTCACTTTGTTCGCGATGAGGTACTTGCAGGAACGATGGCCACGCACTATGTCCCATCTACTGACCAGCTTGCTGATATTCTCACCAAGCCTCTTCCGTTACAGCCTTTTCAGTATCTCTGCTCCAAACTGCCCCTCGTTACCGCTGATCAGCTTGCGGTGGGATAATAGATTACATATATAATTATTAAATACATCTGGGTTATTCTGTAATTAGCTATTCTTCAGTTCTCTATATATACAGCTGTAATCCCTTCAATATTAATAAGATCAATTATTATTAAATTATATCAGAAATCATTAAAATAATTGTTAAAAGTTGTTTACGTGTGAGTGTAATTATGAAAGTAGTTGTGGATGCTTGGGTTATAGTAGTCGGAGTAGTATGATTATGTGTACTATTGATAGATTTCACTGTCACAATATTAGTGATCGAGTCAGAATTTTTATTGAAGGGGTTCAAAAGTGTACACACGAACTAATCATGTATGGGGTTCATCGTCTATTATATATACACAAAAAATAATTTTAACCAAATATAAATAAAGTAATTTTCCGCAGTAGGTCAACCCCTTCATTGTATGCTAGCTCTGCCTTGACACAAGACATATCAATAATTTTCTATTCTAAATCGAAAGAAAGTCAAATTGTCTAAATACTAGATATAAGACAATCGAGGTTACTCTTTTATTTGATGATTATATTAGTTTTTTAACAATTATATTATTCCTTTGATTTTATTTTTATTTTGTGTTTATGATAAAAGATACATTTAAATTGTCACTTTTTTCCACGAGTTTTGCACTTTTAATTTAATTATATATATGTTTTTTTTATATATGAACTATATATTATTATCTATGTATTAAAATGCATTTTGAAATAATCCAAAGTTTTGTCCCTCCTTGCCTTGTTTAACTATCGCCCTAACCTGTCCGTTTAACCTTTGTACTGCCCCGCCGTACTCTTGTCTTGCCCCATTGTCATTCCGAATCAATTATTTTCTTTTCCTATCTGAACGATAGTGATAGTTAAAGGTTGTCTTCGTATAAGTTATAACTCACGGATAGTTGTAGAAATGAGCTATAACTCGAACTTTGGGTGAATGCAACATGCTTCGTGTATCATAATACCCTTTTATTTGATGATGTTATTTTAAAGAACTTTATTCAGTTGACTTCATTTTTAAGTGAGATAATGGTAAAATAAAACACATCTGAATTATCATAGTTTCACGAGTTTCACATCTTTAACTATAGTTGTTCTCTTTTCCTACATGAACCATCAATATTTATATATTAAACACACCTCACGAATTATCAGTTGTTCCTTTTTCAAATAAAATAGATTCGATGGAATGATAGATAATCAATGTCATTCTTTGAAGTTTTAGTGCACTTATTTTGAGGTTCATTTTATTAGAAAGTGTTTTTCATATTTTTAAAATTGTATTAATTGCTATTTTTTTTTAATTTCGATTATTTAATTTCTAATATTGTTTAGATGTCGAATCTCCAGAGGGATATTTAATGGAATGGTGGGATAGGTTTTATGATATATACAATACTTATCAGGCTGAGAAGGCCCAACTATCCTATGTTAAGGTATTACCTAAACTTTTTCAAGTTAAATTCATCTTCTCGATGATTATTTAATCTAAGGACATGATTTTTTTTAAATTCTCAGGATGCATGGACTGCTGACAATGTGGGATATCATATCCTTTCTGATGTGCCAACGTATTCTCCAAATACTGCTACACCGATTAGGTCTCCTACCACTCAATTGTTTAGCCTAATTTTATATATTGTAGCATCTCTATTAGACCTGTTAATACGGGTCAGCCCAGTCCATTCGAATTAGTCCACACGGGCTAGCCCATACGGGCTTTGAGTTTAACGTGCTGGGCCTTCAAAATGATGGATCAAAAGCACCAACTCCACACCATTACTCTGTGGGTTGCGGGCCTCACGGGCCAGCCCACTTTCTAAAAAATAATATTTTTCTAATTTAATTTTAGAATAATAATAAAGATAAATATTATCAGACAATATTACATAATGTTAATACTTATTAATCAAGTCTCCAACACCCCTGAAAAATATTCCTAATAATGAAATTAAATAACTTTTGACATGATATCCTTCAAACCAATTAAAAATACTAATAAATAATATAAATAGTTGCATTTACTTGATTTACGGGCCGGCCCACGGGCTAGCCCAACCCATATTGCTCAAGCCCCACGGGCCACAGGTTTATATGGGTCGGACTAAGAAGCCTTGTTCTTAAATGGGCTACAAAAGCTGAAGCCAAGTCCATCAAATTACAAGCCGGGTTGGGCCCGACCCATATTGACGGCTCTCGTCTCTATAGTAATGTCTCTCTTTTGTTTAACTCTAGGTGCAGGATATATCTCATGTCGAGCCGGCCTTCCACCTAACGACACCTGAGGATGAAGTGAGGGCGAATTTAAGGTTTGTTGAGATTGATCATACGAGTCAACGGGTGCCATATGTAACCGATTCTATGTAACAACGTTACATTTATTGCTAATATGGAGAAGCATTTCTGCATTTTGTTCACTTATCTTCATGTTTTATCTATTCTGCTTTGGTTTTATGCAATGCAATTATGACTGTAAAATTGAATTGATAATTAGTTATTGCATAGATATTTCATAATGTAAGTCATCGATTTGGTTGTTCAAGTTCGTGAATAAGAAGATCGATCTCTAACTCTTTTTGATGTTCATGTGTCATACAACCAACCAATGGAGCAGATCCCGAGTATGCCTCAACAGTCGGAGGGCAAAGTATGTTTAGATTTCAGAGACAACAGTAATTTTTTAATGTTTTGTTTCTTAAAGTTACGACATAACTCCCAAGGTTTTATCCTTCTAGGAAATGGGAGACGGAGATAATATTAACTTTGAACGAACTGTGCAGATGGAACCAAACTCATGTCCCCTTAAAAAGAGTAGGGTTTCAGTGCTAGAACCTTCGGAAGCAGGTTCATTGTATTATTATTGTTTTCAAATTCATAGCTTTTTATTTTTTAGAATCTTTTGTCATTGATATTGATAACGCATGTGAGCCCGCCTAAGTTAGTTTAGAGTCTTATAAGTCGACTTAATATGCATTTTGAACCAAATACTAATATCAAATTTTGTTAGCATATGAAAATTTTATGGTTGTTTGGATGATATATTTGTCAGTTATAAGATCTTCAAGGACGATTAAATGGTTCTCTGTTATAACGGAAACTCATATCAGATTCTTTGTTGATGATCGTTATCAGGTTGTTTCACCGGCTCTAGCTCTGTGATGCAGCAAACTCCCTAGTTTAATCAAGATCTTGCAATTTTACGATCTTCCTCTGGGCATGGCATTAAGAAGGTGATAAACTTGAGCAAGATCATAATTCATTAACGGTTACACAATATATGTAGGCTATATATGCCATAAACAAAGACAGATGATTTTTTGTTACTTGTTCATTTTAAGAATTTTAACTTTTTCTAGTTGATGTTTTTGCTTTCTCCAATTCTTAATGGTTGTTGCATGTTTGTTAATCAACATAGAAAAAATAATCGATACAAGTAGGAAATATGACAGTATTACAGTGCATATGTTATAGTGCAGTGTCTTGATGATGAATGTTAAGGATGCTAATACATTTAGATGCAACATTGAGGTTTTAGGTTTCAATTCTACAAGTCATCATAAATGTAACAACAACAGCATATCTCTAAGTATATTCCCACCAAGTCGTCATAAATGCATAACCAATAAACGCTCAAATCTCATTATTTTCCAATGAATGGGTAGCTGTTGTGATGAAATGTATGAGTCCACCAACTACATAGGGATTAGGTCCCTATGCCCACAGATGCAATAGGATAACAGTCGGAAGAAAAATGATGCAATAATGTAAAGTACAATGTTTACGTGCAAACCTCCTTGCTTAAGGGAGGAAAAAAAACACAACTTGTCTCACGGGATTTTCCAAATCTCTACTAATCTTCAAGAAACCAAGTGATTACAAGCTCCTATAATCACTACCTCTTGCAACAACTCTATTACAAGACAAGTATAGTAACTTTACCACACCTTAGCTGACAATGATCCTAGATAACTCTACCCGGGACTCAACACGTCAAAAACGGTAAGTTAAATTTAACCAACTTAGAAACGACTCGATCAATTACCTATAACTGATGCGACTCAAACTAAGACTTAGACAAGCTAAAATATTTACAATATGAGAGCAAAACGCAAACAACTCAAGACACCATAAGACTAAATGAGCACTTAACCAGGTCCCTTGATGATGTATGAGTTGTGTTCAAAGAGACGACTTTTGCAAAAACTGACTTTTATTGTATGTAAGTATTCCTTTCATTTGAGACAACAAAACCTAGAAATTCTCCCATTGATCGAGGTTGAACATCTCTACTGTCGTGCTACCAACTTGTGGCCCTGGGTTCATCTGCACTCAGTACTTTCAATGCAAAATATAAATTTATCTGTAAAAATCTACTAAAATTTTGCTCTCTAGTATGTAGGGATGAATAGTTTCAACAATACAATAGGTTCAATACGACTAACCTTAAAGGTTGATCTTATAGGGTTTAAATTCTGAATTTGCCTCTGCTTTTCATTAAAATCTCATAGTTCTCTATCATGCCTTTTTAATTATTTTTTACAAAATCCTTTAAGAAGTAATATACATATAGACTAAATGGATTCACATTATAATGTTTTCAAGAAGAAAGGATATTAAACAGTTGAGTTTAGTGCTATAATATGAACTCAAGCCATGTTACACTTTCATCATTCTACAACTAATGGTGTAGTCTAACAGTCAATAAAGTAAGTGAAAATCATAGAATACTAGGATTCGAGTTTAAGCAGAGACAACAATGATATGATGGGATTAAGGCCTGCACTGAATGGTGCAAAAATATATGGTGCAAGATCATGTTACCTAAGCATAGGCTCCTATTGCGGTTAGCAATGCAAGGGAAACTACTCACTAAAGATAGGTTGACGATAATAGGTTTACATCGTGATGATGACAAGTGTGTACTATGTGATCAGATGCAGATAGAAAATACCTCTCATCTTTTTGCAATCTGATGTGTATCGGTTGTACTACTAGAGTTTTGATGGTATTACTGGAATTTTGATGATCTACAAATTATACCACAAAGGACTTGAATGGTTGCTAAATCAGTATATATGGGACATGGTCTCATAGGAAGTTGACTTTAGAAGATGACAACTGAGTACAACTTGAGTCTGGTGACTGGACTTTTTGCAGAGAGTTGGTGGCATTGCAGTAGAGGTAGCCAACCTCGACTAATGGCATGCGTTCTATGTTTCATTCTCTCTTGTAAAAGGGAACATTGACAAGGAACAAAACCCAGTTTTTGCAATGACGATTACTCTCAAAAGCAAAAAGTCATTTTACAAGAACAGTGCTCACACTCCACCAACAAGGGACCTGATCGAGTGTTGACTAAGTATTGTTATGCCTTTGCTCTTACATTATAAATCTACTCCTAAATTATAAAGTATGGTAGATCAATAGCTTATCTAAGTCTTAGCTTGAGTATCCTCAGTTAGAGTTAATTGATCAAGTCGCTTTGTATTTGGTCAAGTTTATTTTCACCTTGGGTGAAGTCTTTTCTAGGTAGAGTTACTTAGGACTGTCGGCTAGAGTTAGTCGATAGGGAGTATGATAGAGTTGCTACATCAGTCTTGTAGTAGAGTTATTACAAGAGGCTAGGATTGAGAGTTTAATCATTTGTGATTATTTGAATCTATAATCACTTTGTTGCTTAAAGTTAGTGGAGATTTGGAAAATCCTGTGAGAAGGGTTGTGGTTTTTCCTTCCTTGAGTAAGGAGGTTTCCACGTAAACATCTTTTGTATTTTATCTTTTGCGTTGTCTTTCTTTTATAACTGTAATACTGTGTTTGTCCATTAAGGGACCTGGTCACTTGTTACTTGGTGGATGGATCCCTATGCTTCATCAGTATCTTAGGAAATCTACAAACACAGTGTAAGCTTTCGATTTGGTTGTGCGACTGATCCTTCAATTCTACTAATTGGTACTTGTTTACTTCACCATCATACATATACCATAATGATTCGAAAACTCCGAGCTCTGATATCAAATGAAACTACATAATGTATGATAAAAACATAAATAAAAATCATCCAATAAATAGACAACTTCACTTTGCAATCTCCTTCCCTAAACGAATATATGTAATTCGTGAAGAACTAAAATGAAAGAGTGCCATATACATGAGATGGAGGGAGTATAATTTATATATACAGGGGCGGACCTACGTTGTATTTTGGGGTTCTCCGGCACCCACTAAACTCGACGCGGAATAGGTATAATTATATAGAAAATATATGAAAATAGGTATAAAATATATAAAAGCACCCACTATAATAATAAAAAAAAAAGGTCGGTTGGGTGCATTGGCATATGAGTTTATCATAAGGTCATTCATTGGAAGGAGGTCTCGGGTTCGAACCTCATTGAGGTAATCATTTTTTTAAAAAATTTTAAGTACCCACTTTCCTTAAATCCTGGATCCGCCACTTATATATATATATATATGAGTTATAGATTTTTTCTTAGGAATTTGATTCAAATTATTTGAACCGATGAGTACATTAAGATAAGATTTTTTAATTAATTATTGTATTACATTTTACTTAAAAGATTTTGGCACTTTATCACTCACATACATTAGTTCTGTTTTTTCTACTCATAACAAACTTACCTTTTAATTAGAATAAATTTTCCTGAGATAATTTTTTATGTTTTGACACTTTTGACTAATTCATAAAGTGGAGAGCAAGTTCATTGAAATTATAGTATATAAGTAAAAAAAAAAAAGATTAAATATGTTATTGAATTATTAGAAATGCCTCATTTATGTCATCTGTTAAAAGTTTGGCTTATTTATGTTGCCGTCATAAAAAGTCTAACTCATCTATATCATTGATGTTATAGAAAAGGTTTATTCGTGCTATTACTTTCTAGCGATGGTTTTGCAAATTCATTTTTGCCACATGACCTCTTATTAGAAATACACGTCACCAAATCTAAATAAATCAATATTAATTCAAATTCAAATTCAAATTCGAACCTAATAAATAAAATCCAACCCACACCCTACCCAATTAAGGTGAGTGATATTATTATGAAACTAAGTGTAAAAATAAATAATGAAATTTATTATTAAATGTTAGTGTTAGATATTTGTTTAAATTAATTAGGTAATTGTCCATAATGGAAAAGCCATATTAATAGAATTCACTTCTTTTTCTTCTTTTTTTTTTCTTTTTTTTATTAAAGTGACATCCTTGAATGAAAGTTTTTTTCTTCTTCTTCTTTTTTTTTTTTTTGAAAAAAAGTGTGATTGGAGTTAATTAGTAATATATGAAGTTGTTTAATTTTAGAGAATGTCTAAGTTGTAATTTGTAATCTTTTCTTATTATTTTCAAGTCAATTTTTTCTTGTTGGTTTCTATCTTTTCTTTTATTTAGATTTTGCAATGCTATTAACTTCTCTTCAATATATAATTATAATCTTACTTTCTCTTCTTGTTATCTTTTTTTTTTGCTCTCTTTCTCCACTATTCTTCTCTCTTCTTCTTTTCTTCACTTTCACTTGTTTATTCTCTTTTTTCTTTTTCTTCTTTAGTGATTATGGGTTCGTGGAGCAATCAAGTAATGTAAGTTTTTGAATAAAAACTATTTTTCTAATTAAATTTTTGATGTTTTCTCCCTATGTGTTCTCATGATTTTAGTTTCTTTTTTTTTTTGTTAACTCTAATTTTTTTTTTAATGATTCTTTGGTTATATTCATTCTTTTCTCTTTTTATGTTCTCATAATTTTAAGTTTAAATGTTCTTTTTTACTCAAAGAAACTTATATAAGACATGTTATATCTTGATGATTTTTTGGAATTTTTTTTTTTGCGTATGTTTTGATAGTTATTTTTAAGTTATAAAAGTAGGGAAAATGTATATATTTTGGTTGAAACAAGTGATATGAGATGAGTGTGAAATAAATAAAACGTCTTACTAGGGGGTCTTAAGAAAAAAATTGGGTTACATTTGAAAGGATTAAATCAGGCATGCTTAATAAATGAATAGGATTAAAACTTGTTCAATTCTTTTGTGTGTGCATTGATAATTTAGGTCACTTATAACTTCTTTAATTGTATGTCTTTTTTATGAAAGATTTTAATATTTACTTAGAGGAGATTTGAAAAGAGCATTTTATGTTATATATTTATTTATAAGTGACCAAGAAATCTTAATTCCTCAATTTTTGACCAAGATATAAAATAACGTATACATCACTCTTCTCAGACTCCATCTATAAAATTACACTAAATATATGTTATTATTATTATCATTGTAATGAGATAATATTAAATTTTAATCCAAATTTAAAGAGTAAATAGGAGTAACTACTTTTTTCCCAAATAATTTGGACACTTAAAAGTCCACTTATCCAGATAAGACCTCAATTAATGATAGGATCATATATGACACAATTCATTAATCCCAAATGAATAGACACAAAAATCTAATTAATGATAAAACTAACCAAGTTAAAATAACACAAGGGAAAAATTTTAATAATAATCGTTTCACTTTCTCTGTTTCAAATTACGTGGCACGGTACAACTTTGAGAGCCGATTAAATTATTTTTTCATTGAAATTTTTTATCTAGCTTTTAAATACTTAAATTTATTAATTATATAAATTTTATTTCATAAAAATTAATTTTTTTATTTCTAAATTTAAATATCAAAATTTTAATTATGTCACATAATAAAATAATTTATGTCTCTCTATAGGAAATTTTCAGGTTTGACAAGTACGTGCATGATTACTTGGTTAAGAAGGGGCTGCATTTGACTGTTGATTTATTTTCCATCGAAGCTAATGTTGTTCATCCCAATCATGTTGGTAGTTTTTTTAAAATAAATTTATTACTGATTTGAACTTATTATTATGCTATAATATAATAATCCTGATTATCATTTATTAAAAGTTGTTTATAATCTTGGGATTCTTTGTTAAATGATTTTTTCAAGTCTTCTTTTTAATTAATAGAATATACAAATCTATGATCTATTATCTATTATCTATCTGATGATATATAGATAGATCGATTATCGATCCAACAAAACGATTGTTGATTCGGCAAGTCGATTATCGATTCGAACCTTATATAGATAGATCGATTATCATTTCGACAGATCGATTATCAATTTGAACTATATATGGACAAATTGATTATTAATTCGACCTACACTAACCCAAGCATCATTAGCTAACTCTAAATGAATGATAATCTCGATGCACAAAGCATCCTGTATTCACTAGAGTCAAGGAAAAGGGCTCGCAGCCCAAAGGGATGTAACCTAGGCTGGCTACCCTAACCCAAGCATCAATACCTTACTTCAAATTAATGGTAATCTCGTGGAACAAACCATTGTGCATTCACCCAAAGTCCAGGATAAAGGCCCCCCACCCAAGTGGATGTAATCTAGGCATCCTATCATAACCCAAGCATCGTAGCTAACTTTAAATCAATGATAATCTTGAGGCACGAAGCATCATCCATTCACCCAAAGTCGGGGAAAGGCCCGCAACCCAAGGGGATGTGACCTAGGTAGGCTTCACTAACCCAAACATCAATAGATAACTCCAAATGAATGTTAATCTCGAGGCACAGAGCATCATGCATTCATCCTAAGTCTACGAAAAAAGGGATGCGAATCAATAGTCAACTTTAAATGAATGATAATATTGAGGCACTAAGCATCCTGCATTTATCCAAAGTGACCTAGACAACCTACTCTAATTCAAGCATCAATAACTAATTTAAGAACTCTGTTTATTACTTTGATGTCATTTTATTTTTATACGTATGAGTACATCAAAGGGGAGCCTTGTAGTAACTGGTAAAGTTGTTGTCATGTGACCAGGAGGTCATGGGTTCAAGCCTTGGAAACAGCCTCTACTAGAAAGGCAAGGTAAGGCTGCATACGATACACCCTTGTGGTGGGGCCTTTCCCGGACACCGCGCATAGTGGTAGCTTTAGTGCACCGGGCTTCCCCCCCTTTTTTTTACATATGAGTACATCAACAACAACATATCAAGTGTAATCCCACAGAGTGTTGTCTGGGAGGGTAGAATGTACGCAGTGCATATCACAACCTAAGAAGAAGTAGAAAGGTTGTTTCATGTAGACCCCCGACTAGTTTTATATTTGTGGCTAATAAGGAAAGTGTGCCATATCAATTTTTCTTGAAAGTGATTTTCATGTTTCTAAATTGAACTAATTTCTATTTGTTATTTTGGAGGGATGTGGACCATGTATTGACTGATACTTTTATTTGTGGTGATGTGCTAATGTACAATTATTTGATTTCTGTGATTTGTTTCAGCAATCGAATCCCCGGAGGGGTTTCTAAAGGAGTGGTGGAACTTTTTCTATGATACATACATGTTTCATCAGGATGAGCGTGCCCAAGAATCCAATACTGAGGTGTTGCCTAAACTTTTCCAAGTTAAGTTCTTCTTTTTCAAAGACTATTATAATCTAAATGCATGATTTTTTTGAACTCTCAGGCTGCACATACTATTGACAATGTTGTATCTAATATCCCCTCCGCTCTACCAGTGCTTTCTCCTCATTCTACCATGCTATCGTTTGAGCATAATATATCTCCTATGGTTCCGGCCTTCCATCTGACGACACAAGACTATGCGTTGATGTATGATTTAAGCTTTGTTGATATGCATCATCCAACTCAGCTGGTGCCATTTGAAACTAATTTTAGGTAACATGTGTTTATGGCTTATCCGGACCATCATTTCTGCACTTGATATATTTTATATTGTTTGCACTCTTAACTTAACTTCGTGTTATATCTATTCTGCTTCGTTCTTGAACAAAATCACATTTCCATTGGTTTTGTGCAATGCAATTATGACTGTAAAATTGAATTTATCGAATTTTGTGTTGCATAGTGAAATCATCAATTTTGTTGTTGAAGTTCGTGAATCTGTAGCTTTCTAACTCTTTTTGATATTCATGTGTCATACAGCCACCCGATGGGAGGCAAGAGTATGTGTTTACATTTCCGAGACAGCAACATATTTTTTTTAAGTTGCGACATAATTGTCGGTTTTATTCCTTCCAGGATGAAGGAGAGGGGCTTGGTATTTTCACCGATCAAACTATGCAGATAGAACCAAATTACTCCGATGCTCTTGCTACTGGCATCGATACTTCTGAAGCAGGTTTGTTTGTATTAGTTTCAAATGCCTTGCGTTTTAGAAAAAAAGAAAGTATTTTACCACAAATTAAATTTCTAATTCTTTATTTAAATTTATGTGTCATAGGGAGCGATTTTAACAAAGAAAGGAGTCTTTTGAAAGATGATGGCTAAATTAAACTTTTTATTATATTAAAATGAGAATTTTAAAGTTAAATTATTCTTAAATATATAATTGAGTCATTTTGTTGAGGACAAACTAATAAGGAAAGTTTGCCATATAAATTAGGATAAACGGAGTGTAACATACCAAAAGTAAACTTGATATATAGTAGTAGGTTTCAACATGCCATGTCAATTCTTATATTAACATATCATTAAAATGAGCATATTATTTAAAAAAATTTAGATATAGAATTTTGTAGTTATTTTATTTTTTTTTGTAAACGGTCTTAAAAGAAAAGACTACACATAGAAAAAAGATTGGATGGAATGATTGATAATGTCATTCTTTGAAGTTTTTGGTGCACTTATCGGAAGTTAGTTTTTTCTGGAAAGTGCTTTTTGTGTTTCAAAATTTGCATTAATTGCTATTCTTTATTTTTGTAGGGCTACAGAGTGTGGAAGCGTGATAAATTCAACCAAAGATTACAAGAAATTAATAAAAACAGTAAAATTGATACCAAGGTTTTAGGTGGAAAAACCCTCTTTAAATAGAGGTAAAAAACCACCGGCGAGAGAGCCAAAGATTCCACTAATATTGATGAGAGTACAAAATATTTTCTCGGGACTAACAAGACAAAATAGCCCCTTACAAATTCTCTACGAGTATAGAAATACTCAACCAAGAAGTAGAGAAAGAAGAAAATATAAAGGAGAGATTGACTATTGAAATGTTGTGTGGGTGTCTTTGCAAATGAAGTAGCATTGGCTTTTATAGCCAAATCTGGACCTCAAAAGTCTTGCCTTCATATATGAATGCAGCCACCGATGTTGAAAACACAAAGTCACAAATGTCTTCATCATCCACAATTGTTGAAATATGAGCAACAATTGTTGACAAAAGGAGAGCAACAATTGTTGACCAACAAATCTCCACCTTGATCTCCTTTTGACCGGAAATACTCTCTCACCATGAAAACCTGTTAACAATGAATAATACCAGCTAAGTCCAAGCAATGATCGAACTTAGCGGATGGAAGTGGTTTGGTTAACATATCTGCAGGATTTTCAGTTGTATGGATTTTTTCCATAGTAATTTCTCCTGCATCAACAATATCTCGGATAAAGTGGCGTTTAATATCAATATGCTTGGTCTTTGAGTGATGCTTGCTATTCCTGGCCAAGTGGAAAGCACTCTGACTGTCGCAGAACATAACAAGAATGTGTTGTTGTAAACCAAGTTCAGCAACCAAGCCTCGGAGCCAGATAGCCTCTTTCACTCCTTCAGTAGCAGCAATATATTCTGCTTCAGTGGTGGACAAAGCCGCAATGGCTTGAAGTGATGAATACCAACTGATAGCAGAGCCGCAGAGTGTAAAGATATAGGCTGAAAGTGATCTTCTCCGATCTAAATCACCACCGTAGTCGGCGTCAACATAACCAACTATGCCTCCTGGATCAGACCTTTGTTTATCAAATACCAAACCAATATCAGGAGAACCCTTCAAGTAACGAAGGATCCATTTGACAGATTCCCAATGCTGTTTTCCTGGGTTGTGCATGAATCTGCTAACAACACTAACCGCATAAGCCAAATCAGGCCTAGTACATACCATAGCATACATAAGGCTTCCGACTGCATTAGAATACGGGACATGTGACATGCGCCTTTGTTCCTCTTCTGATTGTGGACACTGATCTGATGACAACTTGAAGTGGGCAGCAAGTGGAGTATTAACAGCTTTGCAATCTCGCATTCCAAATCTGTCAAGCATCTTCATTACATACTTTTTCTGTGATAGAAAAAGTTTTCCAGCTTGGCGATCTCTGTTAATCTCCATTCCAAGAATCTTCTTGGCAGGACCTAGATCTTTCATATCAAATTCACTGTTGAGCTGCACCTTTAACTTGTCAACAAGAGTTTTATCTCTTGTAGCAATTAACATATCATCAACATATAACAGCAAGTATACTAGTGATCCATCAGATAATTTTTGAAAATAGACGCAGTTATCATAACTACTTCTAGAATAGCCATGTCCAGTCATGAAGGAATCAAACCTTTTATACCATTGTCTTGGTGATTGCTACAAACCATAAAGAGATTTCTTCAGACGACATACATGGTTCTCCTTTCCAGGAACAACGAACCCCTCTGGCTGCTGGATATAAATTTCTTCCTAAAGATTACCACGAAGAAAAGCAGTTTTCACATCTAACTGTTCCAGCTCCAAATCATACAAGGCAACTAGAGCAAGTAATACACGAATTGAAGAATGACGAACAACGAGAGAAAATACTTCGTTAAAGTCAATACCTTCCTGTTGATCAAAACCTCTTACTACGAATCTTGCTTTGTACCTTGCATTTTCAACACCGGGGATGCCTTCTTTTCTCTTAAAAATCCATTTGCAACTAATGACTCGCTATCCTTCTGGTAACATCACCAAATCCCATGTTTCATTTTTGAGAAGACTCTCGACTTCTTCTTGCATAGCAGCAGTCCACTTTGCTGAGTCATCACCAGAGATAGCTTCAGAATAATTCTTGGGTTCACCATCTTCACCCATATCTTGTGCAACAGTCAATGCATAAGCAATGTTGGCAGATTCTGTGATCAGTCTTTGAGTTGGTTTTCTTGGCCTTTGTTGTGGAAGATCTTGAGCCATAGACCATGGTTGTGGTAAACCTCGACGTTGAGGTAGATGTTGTCGTGGACTCATTTGTTCAGCAGTGACTTCATCTTATTGAGTGGTGGAAGAATTACGGAT
Organism: Capsicum baccatum var. pendulum; assembly: GCA_030864225.1. Lineage (NCBI taxonomy): Eukaryota > Viridiplantae > Streptophyta > Magnoliopsida > Solanales > Solanaceae > Capsicum > Capsicum baccatum. Next base: position 237,142,055 of record CM061554.1, on the reverse strand, counting down.
ATTTGCTTCCAAAATGGGAGCTTCAGTCTCAAACTCCACCTTCTCTCGAACATCCTCCTGATAACCTGTATCAGTGGAGGGAACAACAGTATCTTTTCCAGAAGATAGCATACCATTTTCATTAAAGGTTACATTCCGACTATGAAATATTTTGCGAGATTCAGGGTCATACAAACGATAGCCTTTAACCCCTAGGCCATAACCTAAGAAAATGCATTTCTTAGCACGAGGTTCCAATTTTCCCTCGTTCACATGAGAATAAGCAGGGCAACCAAAAATTCTAAAATTAGAATAATCAACAGGGTTACCTGACCAAACTTCTTCTGGAATTTTGCAGTTGAGTGATCGATTTGGTGAGCGGTTTATCAAGTAGCATGATGTTGAAGCTGCTTCTGCCCAAAATTCTTTCCCCAGAGTAGAATGGGAGAGCATACAACAAACTTTCTCCAAGATAGTTCTGTTCATCCTTTCAGCAACTCTGTTTTGTTGTGGAGTTCTTGGAACAGTGAAATGTCTGGCAATACCTTCTTTCTTGCAGAAATCATTAAGCTCATTAGAACAAAATTCGAGGCCATTGTCTGTCCTTAGCCTCTTGATCTTCTTGCCAGTCTGGTTCTCAATTAATAATTTCCACTATTTAAAGGTGGAAAAAAATTCATTCTTTTGCTTGAGAAAATATACCCAGAGTTTACGTGAAAAATCATCAATAAATGTCAGCATATAATGACATTTACCTCTGGAGGGAACTCTCGATGGACCCCAAAGATCTGAATGGATGTAGTCCAAAGTACCTTTGGTCCTGTGAATGGCTTTTGAAAAGCTAACCTTTCTCTGCTTACCAAAAATGCAATGCTCGCAGAAATCGACCTTACCGGTACAATGGTTGCCAAGATAGCCTTTCTTTTTGAGAATTTGGATTCCCTTCTCACTCATGTGGCCCAACCTCAAATGCCACAACTTCATGTTGTCTTTGTTGGATGAGGCGACGACTGCAGAACCTATAACAGTTGAACCCTGAAGCAAATACAAACTACCAGATCGAATTGCCTTTAGTAACACAAGAGCTCCTTTGGACACCTTTAAAACTCCACCTTCAGCTGAGTATCTACACCCTTGAGATTCAAGAGTGCCTAGGGAAATGAGATTCCGTTTCAAATCAGGGACATGTCTGACACTGGTCAAAGTTCTAATGACTCCATCATGTGTCTTGATTTTGATTGTGCCTTTGCCGACAACTTTGCATTGAGCATCGTTACCCATTAAGACAAGACCACCATTAAAAGATTCATAGGTGGTAAACCAGTCTCTATTAGGGGACATATGAAATGTACAACCAGAATCAAGAACCCACTCATTTTTTGATCTTTGATCAGTACCAGAAGCAATAAAACACTCTCTATCAGATTCGGTTTCTACAAAACTAGCTTCGGCAGATTTTTCGGGTTGCTTACCCTTATCTTCTCTGTTTTGCTTATTTTTCAATTTGTAGCACTCAGAGATTTCATGATTTCTTTTCTTGCAATAACGGCAATACTTAGAGTTTTTACCTTTGGATTTGGATTGGTTTTTACCGCTATCACCTACTTTGTGGTTTCTCCCTCTAACTACTAGTCCCTCACCCGAACTTTCAGAATGAATTTGGGTATCAAATTTTTCTTTGGACAGTAGGTTAGACTTGACATCATCAAAGCTCAAGGTAACATTATTACCATATAGCATAATTTCTTTGAAATGTCTGGTGGCAAAGAAACAATAAGTAGTACGGCTTTATCCTCATCATCAATTTCGACATCCAGATTTTCCAAATCAATTATGATGGAATTAAATTCACCAAGATGAGATTGGATGGGTGTACCTTCAGACATACGGAGTGTGAAAAGTCGCTCCTTTAACCGGAGTTTATTTGCAAGACTTTTGGTCATGTACAGAGACTCCAATTTACTCCATATGCCGGCTGCAGTTTTCTCATTAATGACTTCGCGTAGCACCTCACGGGACAAGCATAATTGGATTGTGGATAACGCCTTTTCATCCGTCTCTTCCCACTTCTCCTCCGTTGTAGTGGCTGGCTTCGCCGATTTGCCGGACAGAACCTTCTTTAGGCCATTCTGGGTAAGAACAGCCAGCATTTGGACTCGCCAGATAGCAAAACTAATTTTACCATCAAATTTCTCAATATCAAACTTCGTCGACATTTTTAATAAAAGAAATCCCGGTTGAATTATCGTGGCTCTTATACCAATTTGTAGGGATACAGAGTGTGGAAGCGTGATAAATTCAACCAAAGATTATGAGAAATTAATAAAAATAGTAAAATTGACACCAAGGTTTTAGGTGAAAAAACCCTCTTTAAATAGAGGTAGAAAACCACCGGCGAGAGAGCCAAAGATTCCACTAATATTGATGAGAGTACAAAATATTTTCTCGGGACTAACAAGACAAAATAGCCCCTTACAAATTCTCTACGAGTATAGAAATACTCAACCAAGAAGTAGAGAAAGAAGAAAATATAAAGGAGATGGCTATTGAAATGTTGTGTGGGTGTCTTTGCAAATGAAGTAGCATTGGCTTTTACAGCCAAATCTGGACCTCAAAAGTCTTGCCTTCATATATGAATGCAGCCACCGATGTTGAAAACACAAAGTCATAAATGTCTTCATCATCCACAATTGTTGAAATATGAGCAACAATTATTGACAAAAGGAGAGCAACAATTGTTGACCAACAATTTTGGAAGGATGTTCACAACATAGTGACTGATCATTTTGTTTGTGGTGTTGTGCTAACATATAATTATTTAATTCTGCAATTTATTTCTACAAGATTGGTGGTATGAGTTCTACAGTATGTTAAGCTCTAATCAGGCCGAGCATGCCGAAGAGCCCTATGCTGAGGTGTTCTCTAGACTTTTCTAAGTTAAATTTAACTTTTTTTTTGAGACAACTATAATCTAAATTATTGATTTTTTATAAATTCTCAGTCTGCACAAACTATGGACAATGTGGTACCTCAAGTCCCATATGTTGTGCCAGTTAGCTCTCTTACTATGCATCGTTTGGTCCTTATTTAATAGATTTCAATGTCTCCCTTACGATGTCTATCTTTTATCCTAACTATAGGCACATAACATATCATATGCGGTGCCGGCATTTAGTCCTGAGAGATCGTAAGAGCAATTCCCTTTCGATCAAACTGTGCAGATGGAACCAAGTCCCTGTGCCCATAAAAAAATTAAGCTTTCGGTGCCAGAACCTTCGGAAGCAGGTTCGTTGTATTGGTTTCAAATACTTTGAGTGTATGTATTAGAATATTTTATCTTTGATTTTGATAACACATATGAGCTCACCTAAGTAGTTTTTACTCTTATACGTTGACTTAACATGCATTAAGATGATAATCAAATACTGCTAGAAAGAATGTATCTATATCCTGGTTATTTGGTCATTGCAGAAGTAAATCAAAAAGTTTTGAACCAGAATACTACTGTCAATTTTTGTTAGTGTATGAAAATGTTATGGCTGTGTGGTGATCTGATCGTCAATTATAAACTCTTCAACGAAAATTAAATATTTTGTCTGTTATAACGGAAACTCATGGTCAGATTCTTTGTTGATTGTCATTGTCAGGTTGTTCCATTGACTCCAGCTCAGAGATGCTGCAAACTGATCAATATCTCTCGATTTTCGATCTTCCTCTTGGCATGACATTAAGAAGGTGATAAGTTTGAGAAAGATCACAATTCATTAGCTGTTATAAAGTTTATGTAGGCTATATATGCCATGAATAAAAGACAGCTGAATAAACCTTTCTTAGATTAACGAGAAGCCTAGTCAATCATATCTATAGATTTGTGTCAAAATGATGACGGCAACATTGGTGCGTGAAATATTCTGTGTTTACGCAAGGTTCGGTGAAGGGCCATATCCCAAGGGATACAATGTAGGCAGCCTAACTTGATGCGAGCATCAATACCTGATTCCATTGCTCGAACTTGTGACCTAAAAGTGACACAGCGGCAATTGGTGCACCAAGCATTCCACGTTAGAAGGGTCTAGGGAAAGGCTGCATTGCAAGGGTTGTGATGTAGAAAAGCTACACTAATGCAAGCATTAATGGTTGCTTTCACGTCTCGAACCTATGACTTGTAGGTCACACAGAGACAACTTTATCATTCTTGCTAAAATTTTCTATAACATGTGAGTTGTATCTATGATCTCTTGAAATTACCTCAAGAGTAGAGGGCATAGATTGAGGAAAGTTTTTAAAGTTTTTAAATTGAGTTCCATAAGATTTGTTTTGTTTATCTACTGAAATTCACCTCACCGCCTTTCCTCATAGGAGAAGACCAAGAATTCTTTTTCGCAATGAGAAAAGGATGAACTCCATACGAAGAGTAGAGCCTTGATCGTTTCCTAGACCGTGCACTTTGAGCGCGAAGCCTTCCATATGGGAAAACTAGTTTGATTCGCCCACTCTCGTCATTATTGATGTAGTGATCACGCTGTTAAGCAAGCTTAGACCATTAGGCTCCAATGTTTTGAAAAACGAAAAGCACAAAAAGGAAACCAGATCTATGGGCGTGAAGCAAAAAGATAGAATTAAAGTGCATACTTACTTGAAGTAAATCAGACAATGAAGCACTAAGATCTATGGCTTTAAGCAAAAAGTGAGAATTAAAGCCCATGCTTTGGTGAACTAAAGCACACGAGTTATGGAAAACAAAAAAAAAGTACCTAATATATATATATATATATATATATATATATATACATTTGAAGTTAATGCTATACTAAAGCTAATATTAATCCAACTGCTCATAGTTAAGCCAAATATAACCATTTATCATTGAAATTATTTTACGCATCATCATTTGAATGCACACACACTTCTCTAAGCTTCATTGCTTCACTCATGAAGAGATAACTCCTTGCTTGGCTTACTTTATCGTTTTAAACAGCAAAACCCTGATCCTTAAATAGTACTATGTGTCTTAGCTGATCTTGCCATCATAATATGTCCGAAAGTTGTTATTTACTTTGATCTCTTGTGCAAATAGCTTGGTATAAATCAAACATATTTTAGAGCACTTTGTCTTTGCAAGTAGTCTAAAACTTTTTTATCTAGGCCATTCCAATTTCAACAAGGTATTACTAGGGTCTAGGGGATCCCGACCTAGTACAAGTAGTGTAGGAGAATGTTATAAACTAAATAGAAACATTCCATTCCTGACTTCCTTTCTCTTTTCCTTATAATTTTCATAATATAGAATATAAAGTACACAATTAAGTAAAATGCACAAGTTATGGAAACTAAAATAAGAACAATACATGTATGAATTTAATGCTATAATTAAGTTATGGTTAGTATTTTTTGCGTGTCTTCATTTGAAGCGCATTGTTTCGCTCATAAAGCAACAAATCCTCGCTTAAATTGCTTTCCGTTGTTATAGTCCTGTTGTAAAAAGTCCCACATCGGTTATATAGGGAACTGATGTGGGGCTTATATAACGATGGACTTTCCCACCTTAATAGCTAACTTTTGTAGTGTGGTTCTCCTAAGTTTGTATCAGTGGTATCAGAGCCACCCACTGTGCCTTGGGTGGTGAAGCTGGTATGGCACTGTTCGGCCAGAGCTAGCAATGTCTAGAGCATAGTCGTCAAGGTGCCTGGGCACCTCACTCAAAAAGGGCTACTTGGGAAAGAGCTACGTACACAAATAGAGTGAAAGCTACCGAGAGTGGAGCCGTTAAGGACGATAGATGCAGAGTGTGGTGGCTTATTATGATCCTATTGCTAAAAGTCCCACATCAGTTATATAGGGAACTAATGTTGGGCTTATATAAACATGAGCTCTCCCACCTTAATAGCTAGATTTTGGGGTGTGATTCTCCTAAGATTGTATCAAAAATCTTGCCATAGTAACATGTCTGAAATTCGTTTCCCATTACATTGAACGGTTTGTATATTCTTCAAGTAGTCGAAAACACTTCTACCTCGGTCATTCCAATTTCCACAATATAATACTAGAGGCGTCCGACTTGGCAAGTTGTATTAGAGAATATTGTAAACTAAATAGAAATATTCCATTTGCGACTTCCTTTCTCTTTTCCCTTATAATTATCATAGGGATAGAGCATAAATTAAAGATATAAATATATAATGAAATAGAAACTTTTTTTTTTCAGTTTTCAATTCAACAAATCGTCATAAATGCATAAACAATAAAGGCTCAATCTCATTTTATTTTCTAATGAATGGGTGGTTGTTGGGCAAGGTTGTTCGAATAGAAAGTGTGGCTTTCCATAAGAGGCAGGTATAGTGTTGTGGCCCTGGGTTCATCTGCACCCAGTACTTTCAATGCAAAATCTGAGTTATGCGTAAAACGCTAGTAAAATATTGATGACTAGTATGTATAATAATTTCAAAAATACAATGTGTTCTATACAACGAACCTTAAAGGTCCTCTGCTTTTCATTTACGTCTCATAGCTCCCTATCATGCTTTCTAATTACTTTCTACAAAATCCTATAATAAATAATATACATTTAAACATATCTTGTGGCACACTGTTTTCATTCTTATATTATGGTCTACGTCATCCCTCGCCAACATAAGGGTGTATTAGTTAAAAATACCATTGTATCCGACCAGGGAAAAAATATGTTCCTCCATATTTTTTGTTTACTAAATTTAAATTACGTACAACAATTTCAATGAACTGTTTCATGTTCGCTGTGTAATTCTTCAAAAAAAAATTAAAAGATCTTACTGCTATACTAAGAATTTTAATGTGCTTCTTTTCATTTTTTACAGGTGCTTCAGGTTTGTCAAGTTATAATACGAGTGCCTGCAATAATTACTATAAACTGTGGTATCGCATCCTAGATATACCACTTTTAGGGCAAATACCTTCGCACCGCAAGAAGGTGATTCTTTCCATCTGTCCTTGTGGACAGAGTCACCTGATATTGATATCTAGTGGGCGGTGGGAGGTATCCCATGGATTTAATTGAGGTACGTGAAATCTGGCCCAAACTCCACAATTATCGAAAAAAAAAAAAAAAGAGTGAGCCATCGATGTACATATACACTTAGTTATTATCCTATAAGTAAGTGAAGCGCTGTGGTTATTAGGAGCTGAAATTGAATCTTAAGCTGATGCTTAAAATATGCACTTTTTGACAATCGACTTTGCTCATTAGGTTTCTATTTGCTGATGATTGACATGACAGAAGTGTCATATGATCCGTTTCGTTCATTTCAAGAAACAGTAAAACGAATGTTACTTCTTGTCTGATTTGAATGTTTGATCTAAATGGAAGCTAAATAACCATGCGTTGAATAGTTCCTTCGTTTTGCATGATTAAACAGATAATTGTATGATGCTTACCGATAATGGCATAAATTCAAGAATATATGATGACATAGCATAGCAGAGGGTATATTTAAGTGACACGATTAGGACAAAAGAGTGGTAAGACTAGTAACATGGTGCCATCAGCTGACGAACTTCCTCTCCATCCAAAGTATATATAAATCATAGTAGAATAAAGTTTAGGGCTATGAAAGTAACGCAAAATTAGGGGTTGAGTAACCCTATGCTAAGTTGCTCGGACTCTCAAAAATTGTGGCCGCACCTATGTCGGATCCTTCAAAATTGCACTACTTTTAAGGATCCGACACGCACCCAATGACATTGTTGGAAGAGTCTGAGCAACATAGACCCGATGATAGAGATGTTTTGGAACTCTATGGTTGTGGAGGCATATGGGGATAATAGGCTATCGGGATGACTTAAAGTGAAACTGTGATTACTGGAGGTTCCATGTTGAAACTAAGCCAAGGACAACGGAGACGAATATCAAGGGCGTTATTGCTACTGCTTATTTTCAAGATAAGAAGTATATGAAAGACAATACGTGTTTGTTATCGGTCTGCTTGGTCCAAAAAATAATTTGGCTTGCTTGTTTGTCCGTGACTGTCGTCTCTGTGCTGTCGAGATCAAATAAATATAGTCCACGAAGTTGCTTTTTTTTTTTATCTTTTCTAATTATAATAGTTATTACTTATATTGCATAGTGATAATTAGTTATTACTTAGATATTGCATATTGAAAGCATCGATTTGATTGTTGAAGTTCTCGAATCTGTAGATTTCAAACTCTTTTTAATGTTCATCTGTCATACAGCCACCCAACGGAGCTGATTCCATATATGCCTCAACAATGGGAGGCCAGCGTATGTGTTTACATTTCTGATACAGTAGCATATTTTCTTAAAGTTGCGACATAACTGTTGGTTTTATTCCTTCCAGGATGAAGGAGATGGACTTGGTATTTACAATGAACAAACTACGCTAATGGAACCAAACTCCGATGGTCCTACTACATCTATGATTCCGATGCCAGATTCTTTTGAAGCAAGTTTGGTTGTATTGGTTTCAAATGCCTTGCATTTTAAGGAAAAAAAGGAAGTGTTTTACCACAAATTTATTAATTCTTTATTTAAAAGCCATGTGTCATAGGGAGCGATTTTAAGAAATAAAGGAAGTCTTTTCAAACATGACGGCTAAAATAAACTTTAGACATGTGACTACAAATTATTATAGTAAAATGAGAATTTTAAAGTTAAATTATTCTGAAATATATGATTGAGTCATTTTGTTGAGGGCAAACTAATAAGGAAAGTTTACATAGGATAAATGGAGTGTGAACATACTAAAAGTATCCTTGATATACAGTAGTAGGTTTCAACATGCCATGTCAATTCTTATATTAACATATCATTAAAATGAAAATATTATCAACAAATTTTATATATAGAATTTTGTTGTTCTTGTTCTTATTATTATTTTTAAACTGTCTAAAAAGAAAGGACTGCCCATAGAAAATAGATTTAATGGAATGATTGATAATGCCATACTTTGAAGTTTTTGGTGCACTTATCAGAGGTTAATTTTTTCTGGAAAGTGCTTTTCGTGTTTTTAAATTTGCATTAATTGCTATTCTTTATTTTGGAAGGATGTTCATAACATATTGACTGATCATTTTGTTTGTGGTGTTGTGCTAATATACAATTATTTAATTCTGCAATTTCTTTCGGATGTCGAATCTCAGGAGGTCTTCCTAGAGATTAGTGGTATGAGTTCATTAGTATATTCAATTTGAATCAGGTCGAGCATGCCGAAAAGCCCTATGCTGAGGTGTTTTCTAGACTTCTATAAGTTAAACTTAGCTTTTTTAAAATTTTTTGAGACTACTATAATCTAAATGAATGATTTCTTTTTAATTCTCAGCCTGCACAAACTATGGACAATGTGGTACCTCAAGTCCCAGATGTTGTGCCAGTTAGCTCACTTATTATGCATCGTTGCTCCATATTTTATAGATTACAATGTCTCTGTTATGATGTCACTCTTTTTTCCTAATTATAGGCACATGATATATCACCTGAGGTGACGGCCTTTAGTCTTGAGAGATTGCAAGAACAATGCCCATTAAGTTTTCGGTTCCAGAGCCTTCGGAAGCAGGTTCGTTGTATTGGTTTCAAATACTTTTCGTTTATGTTTCAGAATCTTTTGTCTTTGATCTTGATAAAACATGTGAGCTCACCTAAGAAGTTTATACTCTTCTATGTCGACTTAACATGCATTTTTGATCCAGAATGCTAATGTCAATTTTTGTTAGTGTATGAAAATGTTAAGGCTGTGTGGATGATCTATTTTCAATTACAAGCTGTTCAAGGACAATTAAATAGTTCTCTGTTGTAACGGAAACTCATAATAGATTCTTTGCTGAGAATCGTTATCAAGTTGTTCCGTCGTCTCCAGCTTTGGGATGCAGTAAACTCCCTAGTCTACTCAATATCTTGCGATTTTCCAATCGTCCTCCTGGCATGGAATTAAGAAGGCGATAAGTTTTAGAAAGATCATAATTCGTTCGCTGTTAAACCGTACATGTAGGCTATATGTGCCATGAACTAAGACAAATGAATTTCTTTTACTTAATTTGAAGCAACAATATATTGATGGTACTTGTACTCAAGTCCATTTTTAGGTTTATATAAAAGATCACATTCTTCCTTGGCTGTAAATAAGCCTTTCTTAGATTAGCGAGAAGCCTATTCAACATATCAACAGATTCGTGTCAAAATGATGACGACAACTTTGGTGCACGAAGGATTCTGTGTTTATGCAAGGTTCAGGGAAGGGCCATATACCAATAGATACAACATAGGAAGCCTACCTGATGAAAGCATCAATTGATATGTAAACCTAATGATTGACTAGGCTTCTCGTTAATCTAATAAAGGCTTATTCACAATGAAGGACGAAAGCCGTATTTTATATAAACCTAATAATGAACTTGACTACAAGTCCATCAATATATTGTTTCTTCAAATTATGTAAAAGAAATTCATCTGTCTTAGTTCATGGCATATATAGTCTACATAGATAGTTTAAAAACTAATGAAGCATGATCTTTCTCAAGTGTATCGTCTTCTTAATGCCATGCCAAGAGGAAGATCAGAAAATCACGAGATATTGATTAGACTAGGGAGCTTGCTGCATCGCAGAGCTAGAGCCAGTGGAACAATCTGATAACGGTCATATCAACAAAGAATCTGATATGAGTTTCCGTTGTAACAGAGAGAACTATTTAATTGTCCTTGAAGATCTTATAATTGACTAACAGATCATCCACACAGTCATAACATTATCAGACACTAACTAAAATTGACATTGGTATTCTTGTTCAAAATGCATGTGAAGTCGACGTATAAGAGTATAAACATCTTAGGTGAGTTCACATGTGTTATCAAGATCAAAGACAAAAGATTCTAAAACATAAACTCAAAGAATTTGAAACCAATACAACGAACCTGCTTTCGAAGGTTCTGGCACCGAAAGCTTAATCCTTTTAAGTGCATGGGGATTGGTTCCATCTCCACAGTTTGATCGATAGGGCAGTGCTCTTGCGATCTCTCAGGCTAAAGGTCAGCACCGCTGGTGATATGTTATGTGCCTATATTTAGGACAAAAGAGTGATATCATAACGGAGACATTGTAATTTATAAAATAAGGACCAAACGATGCATAGTAAGAGAGATAACTAGCACAACATATGGGACTTGAGGTACCACATTGTCCATAGTTTGTGCAGCCTGAGAATTTAAAAACTAATAATTCATTTAGATTATAGTAGTGTCAATTAAAAAAAAAGAAGCTAAATTTTACTTAGGAAAGTCTACAGAACACCTCAGCATAGGGCTCTTCGGCATGCCCAGCCTGATTCAAATTGAACATATTGAAAAACTCATACCACAAATCTTCTAGGAATACCTCTTGACATTCGATAGCAGAGAGAAACCCCAGAATTAAATAATTGTACATTAGCACAACACCACGAACAAAATGATCAGTCACTATGTTGTGAACATCCCTCCAAAATAAAGAATAGCAATTAAAGCAATTTTAGAAACACGATAAGTACTTTCCAGAAAAAAATTAACCTCCGATCAGTCACTTAGAAGATTGGTGGTATGCGTTCTACGGAATGTTCATATCAAATCAGGATTAGCATGCCGAAGATCCATATGCTGAGGTGTTCCCTAAGCTTTTCTAAGTTATATTTATCTTTTTTTTAAAAGTATTATATTATAATATAAATGTATATTTTTTTTAATTCTCAGGCCACACGGACTATGGACAATGTGGTACGTCAAGTCCCTCATGCTGCGCCAGCATCTTTTCGGCCTTCATCTAGACCAGCTAGCTCTCCTACCGTACATCGCTTTGTCCTAATTTTATTGATTGTAATTATTCCTTCTGATGTCACTTTTTTGTCTTATAGGGCACATAATATATCTCCTCTGGGGCCGGCCTTTAATCCTGAGAGGTTGCAAGTGCAATGCCATCCAAGGATGGATGAGGACGAAGTGACATCTAATTTAAGATTTCTTGAGATTCGTCGTAGTCAGAGGGCACCATTTGTAACCAACTCTAGGTTACGTGTTATGTTTATTTGCCAATACGAACCAATGCTTTTGCAGTTGTATTTTATAGTGTTTACCTTGTTAACTTAACTTCATGTTATATTATGCTGCTTTGCTCTGAACAAAATAATGTTTCCATTGGATTTTTTGCAACACAATTATGACTGTAAAATTGAATTTATCCTGTTCTCAGTGTTAATTTCCCTGGATAACTAGTTATGTCTATGATATTGCATAGTGAACACGTCAATTTGGTTGTTGAAATTCTGATGAGAAGATTTATAACTCGTTTTGAGTTTCATGTGTCATACAGCCGCTTGATGGAGCGGATTCCTAGTATGTGTCAACAGAGGGAGGCCGGAGTATGTTTACATTTCCGAGACAACCACATTTTGTTTTTTTTTAAGTTGTGGCATGACTGACGAGGTTTAATTCTTTCGAGGATGATGGAGTGGGACGTGGTATTTACTTTGAACAAACTATGCAGATGGAACCAAACACCATTCTTCCGGCGCCAGATCCTTATGAAGCAGGTTAGTTTGTATTGGTTTCAAATACCTTACGATTATGTTTTAGAATCTCATCATTGGTCTTGATAACACATGTGAGCTCACTTATGTAGTTTCTACTTGTGTATGTTGACTTAACATGCATTAAGATCGTAACCAAATTCTGGAAGAAAAGCTTCTTCGATGGAGCAATCAGTTGCATACTCGTTCTTGTATTGCAATTACCAACACTAAATGAATTTCAGTTTAACTTTATATCTCGGATCCTGAACACCAAGTACTTACATGGATTAGGTTACAGCCTCGTTTCTGTCCAGCTTTAAGGATATGAAATATTTAGCCTAAGGTGAGGTTTTGTTTGGCGTACACAAGATCTCTCGATACGTAACGGAATGCATCTACAGCCTAGATTATTTGGTAATCACACAAGTGAATAAAAGAATTGCTTATCTGAGAACGTCTTTTGACGTATAATAAGAATGTTCATTTTGCTAGTGTAAGAAAATCTTGGTCGGTTACTAGTCCTTCAAGGACAATTAAACAATTCTCTGTTATAACGGAGATACAGTAAACTCCATAATCAGAGCAAGATCATCCTCTTGGCATGGAATTAACTATTGTACAGTAACGTAGGCTATAGCCGTGAGGAATGACGGATGCATTTTGTTACTTCTTGATTGTTCTAAGCTTATAAGCATTTTGTAATCCAAGATTTACTCATGAGTACTCAATCATGAGTGCAATGACATCCGTTTTTGTTGCTTTCTGCCAATTATAAAATGACTGTTGCATATTTTTTCTACCAACACGGAGATTTAGGAGAAATGGTTCTTTAAGAAGCATCCTGTTACTTTTGCTACAAGCGGAAAGAAAGACAATATCATATACTGTACAACAACCCCAACATACCTGGTGTAATCCCAGAAGTGGGGTCCAGGTAGGGTGATGTGTACGCAGAATTGAAGTGCAGTGTCTTGATGGTGAATGTTAAGCTGCTAATACATTGAGATGAGGCATAGAGGGTTTAGGTTTCAACGCTGAGAGAACATAACGTTGATGGCTTTAAGCATTAGTGATTAAGGATAAGGTTATAACGTTGATGGCTTTAGGCATTAGTGATTCAGTATAAGGTTAAGGTCACCTGCGACTTTTGGTATTCATATTAGCGGCCTTGATCGTTGATGCTTGACGTAACATTATACTAATGATAGTTAAGCTTTCGCAAATTAGACTCCAAATAGTTTTTAAAGATATTGATCCTTAGTGTTTGAAGAAACATTTGTTGATGGTACTTGTATTCAAGTCCATTATTAGGCTTATATTTGGTCGTTCATAAGCTGTTATTAGATTAGCGAGGAGCGTAATCAATCAAATCTACAGATTTAGTGTCGAAATGATAAGGGCAGCCTGATGCATGCAGCAGCATCTTGCGTTTTTGCTGGATCCAGGCAAGGGCCATACTCCATCAATGTAGGTAGACAACCATCTCGATGCAAACATTAATGGCTTATTCCACAGAGAACAACTTTACAGTTGCTTCAAGGCTCCCCTTCTTAACGTCAAAATGATAAAAACGGAAAGGGACTGTGCCTGCTTTTCCTGCAGAGATTTTCTCAAGAATATAGATTGAGGAATGAACTGTTTCATGCTCGCTGTCTAATTCTTAGAAAAAAAATTAAAAGATCTTACTGCTATACTGAGAATTTTAATGTGCTTCGCATCCTAGATATACTACTTTCCGGGAAAATACCTTCGCACCGCAAGAAGGTGATTCTTCCCATCTGTCTTGGTGGACAGAGTCACCGGATATCCGTCGCTAGTGGGAGGTGGGAGGTATCCCATGGATTTAATCGAGGTACGTGAAAGCTGGCCCAAACTCCAAAATTATCGAAAAAAAAAGAGAATGAGCCATCGATGTGCATATACACTTAGTTTTTCTCCTATAAGTAGGTGAAGAACTGTTGTTACTGGGCGTTGAAATTGAATCTTAAGCTGATGCTTAAAATATGCACTTTTTGACCATCGAATTTGCTCATTGGGTTTCAGTTTGCTGATGATTGACATGACAGAAGTGTCATATGATCCGTTTCGTTCATTCAAGAAGCAGTAAAACGAATGTTACTTCTTGTCTGATTTGAATATTTGATCTAAATGACAACTAAACAACCATGCGTTGAATAGTTCCTTCCTTTTGCATGATTAAACAGATAATTGTACGATGCTTACCGATAATGGCATAAATTCAAGATTATATAATGACATAGCAGAGGGTATATTTAAGTGACACGGTTAGGACAAAAGGGTGGTAAGACTAGTAACATGGTGCCATCAGCTGACGAACTTCCTCTCCATCCAAAGTATATATAAATCATAGTAGAATAGAGTTTAGGGCTATGAAAGTAACGCAAAATTAGGGGTTGAGTAACCCTATGCTAAGTTGCTCGGACTCTCAAAAATTGTGGCAGCACCTATGTCGGATCCTTCAAAAATACACTACTTTTGAAGAATCCGACACACATCCAATTCTATTGTTGGAAGAGTCCGAGCAACATAGACACTATGATAGAGATGTTTTGAAACTCTATGCTTGTGGAGGCATATGGGGATAAATGACCATTAGGATGACTTAAAGTGAAACCGTGATTACTGGAGGTTCCATGTTGTAACTAAGCCAAGGACAACGGAGACGAATATCAACGGCGTTTTTGCTACTGTCGGTCTGCTTGGTCCAAAAAAGAAGTTGGCTTGCTTGTTTGTCCATGACTGTCGTCTCTGTGCTGGCGAGATAAAATAAATATAGTCCACGAAGTTGCTATTTTTTTCTTTTCTAATTATAATAGTTATTACTTATATTGCATAGTGATAATTAGTTATTACTTAGATATTGCATAGTGAAAGCATCGATTTGATTGTTGAAGTTCTCGAATCTGTAGATTTCAAATATGCCTCAACAATGGGAGTCCAGTGTATGTGTTTACATTTCCGATACAGCAGCATATTTTCTTCCAGGATGAAGGAGAGGGACTTGGTATTTACACTGAACAAACTACGCTAATGGAACCAAACTCTGATGCTCCTACTATGGCTATGCTTCCGATGCCAGATTCTTCTGAAGCAGGTTTGGTTGTATTTTTTTCAAATGCCTTGCGTTTTAAGGAAAAAAGGAAGTGTTTTACCACAAATTTATTAACTCTTTATTTAAAAGCCATGTGTCATTGGGAGTGATTTTAAGAAATAAAGGAAGTCTTTTGAAACATGACGGCTAAAATAAACTTTAGACATGTGACTATAAATTATTATAGTAAAATGAGAATTTTAAAGTTAAATTATTCTGAAATATATAATTGAGTCTTTTTGTTGAGGGCAAACTAATAAGGGAAGTTTACATAGGTTAAACGAGGTGTTAACATAATAAAAGTATCCTTCATATATAGTAGTAGGTTTCAACATGCCATGTCAATTCTTATATTAACATATCATTAAAATTAAAATATTATTAAAAAATTTTAGATATAGAATTTTGGTATTCTTGTTCTTATTATTATTTTAAATGGTCTAAAAAGAAAACACTGCCCATAGAAAATAGATTGAATGGAATAATTGATAATGCCATACTTTGAAGTTTTTGGTGCACTTATCATAGGTTAATTTTTTCTGATAAGTGCTTTTCGTGTTTTTAAATTTGCATTAATTGCTATTCTTTATTTTGGAAGGATGTTCATAACATATTGACTGATCATTTTGTTTGTGGTGTTGTGCTAATATACAATTATTTAATTCTGCGATTTCTTTATTTTGTCGAATCTCAGGAGGTATTCCTAGAGATTGGTGGTATGAGTTCTTCAGTATATTCAATTTGAATCAGGTGAAGCATGCCGATGAGCCCTATGCTGTCTAAATGAATGATTTTTTTGTTTTTAAATTCTCATGCTGCACAAACTATGGACAATGTGGTACCTCAAGTCCCATATGTTGTGCCAGTTAGATCACTTATTATGCATCGTTTGCTCCATATTTTATAAATTACATTGTCTCTGTTATGATGTCACTCTTTTGTCCTAATTATAGGCACATGATATATCACCTGAGGTGACGGCCTTTAGTCCTGAAAGATTTCAAGAGCAATGCCCTATCGATCAAACTATGGAGATGGAATCAAATCCCCGTGCCCTTAAAAAGATTAAGCTTTAGGCGCCAGAGCCTTTAGAAGCCGGTTCGTTGTATTGGTTTCAAATACTTTTCGTTTATGTTTCGGAGTCTTTTGTCTTTGAACTTGATAACACATGTGATCTCACCTAAGAAGTTTATACTCTTCTATGTCGACTTAACATGCATTTTTAAACCAGAATACTAATGTCATTTTTTGTTAGTGTATGAAAATGTTAAGGCTGTATGGATGATCTGCTTTCAATTATAAGCTGTTCAAGGACAATTAAATAGTTTTTTGTTGTAACGGAAACTCATAATAGATTCTTTGCTGACTATCGTTATCAGGTTGTTCCAGCGTCTCTAGCTCTGGGATGCAGTAAACTCCCTAGTCTACTCAATATTTTGCGATTTTCCGATCTTCCTCCTGGCATGGATTCGTTAGCTGTTAAACCGTATATGTAGTCTATATGTGCCATGAACTAAGACAAATGAATTTCTTTTACTTAATTTGAAGCAACAATATATTGGGTGTCAACATTTGGAGAGCCAAAATTGGGTGTCAACATTAAGTGTGTGACAATTTTCTATTGAACGAAACTAAATTAGTTAAAATGTTAATTCCAATTCGGACTCAACTAAAACTACCTGATCTAAACCCTACAAAATCAATCATAATATTGATCAGTGAATGGCGTGAAGTGTGTGGCGTGAAGTGCTGTCTCACAGAAAATGCACTTGTCAGTGGTTACAAGACAATTTGATGTATATAAACAAAAATAATAACAATAATATAGGAAAAATTGTAGTATTTTTTTAATACAAACTAAATGTGTCAGGCAAAATGAAATGGAGGAAGTAACAAGATAGTGGAGAAAATTGAAGGAAAGGTGTCATTTAAATCTTGAATAAAGGATTAGTGATATTTGCAAACTTAAAGGGTCAAATATAATTAGAAAACGTGATTAAGTTAATTCTGGACTTGATTAATATTTTCAAAACTTTCTAATCTTTTCAAAAATACAAATCAACCCACTCCCATGTCGTCTCAAAATCAACCCTCTCTCCTCTCTCTCTCGATAGTTTCTCACAACCAATAGTTCTGCAAATTTCTCCTCTCAATCCCCGGCGAATTTAACCTCCGGCGATAAACAGTTGGGCTTTGAGTTTCTTTTCTACATTCAACCGTCAATCCACATGACATCCTTGCTCTCCGGCCACAACCACTTCGAATTCTTCATCGTCCCTTTTCTTCTTTCACATGTAAAAAATTATGGTATTTTTAGTTTTGAAGAAAATGAGGAACTTGATCCAACTTCTCTTCTAGTATTGGTTAATAGTTTCAATATTAATTGCTTTAATTTGAAATGTAGTCTGAATAAAACCCTAATTTCTGGAATTTCTTATCTTCTCTTATTGGAGTGAGTTATGATTTTTTGTTGTTTGTTACATTTTTTTAAAGTTTTGTTTTTGTTATTTGTGTTTATACAAACAAAACAACGATGTTGTTTGTTTTTATAACACGATGTTGTTTGTTTTTATACCAACAAAACAATGATGTTGGTGTTTTTAGTGTTGCTAGATTGATTTGTTCTTGTTTTTGGTAAAAATAGTGATATTGTGTGGTTTTATTGAACAAAATCATGCTACTATTTTTTTATATGATGCAACAGATTAACCATCTAATACAACAGAGAAATCATCAAATTTAAAAATCTGATGCAACAGATTAACCATCGGATTAACCATCTGATGCAACAAATTAACCATATGATGCAATGGAGGAACCATCGAACTAATCAGAGTAATCATGTGATGCAACAAAAGAACCTTCTATTGGATAAAATCCTATCAAATATTCCATTAGGACATGTCCAAGACTTGATTTTTCTAACTGACCATTCATCTATCGCGATAGATGACTCTTCTATTGGAAGAAATCTAAACAATATTGATTGTTGATATCTATTTCAACAGATCACTTATATGTTTCAACAAATGTGTTGTCTATTGCATAAAATATTCATTTGTCTCAACAGATGAGTGATATATTTTGTAATATTGCAATAGATTACTCATTAGTTGCAACAGGTTAGTTAACTGTTCCAACAGATCACTCATATCTTACAACAGATGTTTGATCTATTGCACAGACCAGTCATCTGTTTCAATGTATGAGTGATCTATTTTTATTGTTGTAATAGATTACTCATACATTGTAATATGTTAGCTATTTGTTGCAACAGATAACCTATCTGGTACAACAGATGTGTGATCTGTTAGAACTGTTATTTTATTATTTTGCATGTTAGATTTACTCTTAACCTTTTTTAATGATGCATTAATCAAATATAATCTATTTTATGTTCCTGTTAATTTTAGATAATATGGCTCTCAAAAGAATAGAAACCGAATCAATTCTAAGCAAAGGAACAAGTGAAGTAGCTTGGCTACATCTACAACTTTATGAGCTTGCTTGACAAACGTTATCTTAATCAGGTTCAGAATATGATGAACATGGGGAGGGGGAATGTTTCAAAAGATATGATCCAAATGCTAATAGCCCTTTCACCGAAGAGTTGGTCAAAACCTTCAACATTGATCATTATTTTGTGAGAATGCAATGCGATGGTGCCACAGATTTAACAAGTGATTCCATAGTTAAGTCATCCATGGAAAAATCTTTCGATGCCCTCAGAAAAATACTTTGAGAACAAAAATTGGATGCTAATTTCAGGAACAACAACTTTGGGCAATATCTTGATTTGTCGGAGGAAAACATTGCTCGTTTCTAAATAAAATGGTATATGATCTTTCCAAGCATAGGTTTATGTATGAAAACAAAGATAAGAGGGATACGGTATGGATAAATTACTGTGGTATGCCTGTTTGTTTTGGTTGGCAGGAGTTTGCCATAGTTACTGGACTAAAATCTTATCATCCTTCTCCTTCTCAAGTTATACCAATTCTAATCCAAAAAAAGCACCCCACACACCCAAAAAAGACAAAGGCAAATCAAGTGATCGTGATGACCTAGTGACTATTGTTGGTCCAACCTTCAAAAACAAAAATTTGATAGAAGCATCGAAAGGTAAAAGATTTTCAAAGAAACACAACCAATCATTTTGCTTGATTTGATTTGTACATAATATTCTTTGAGAGAGAGATGTTAACAACAACATAAGTTTTGTTTTAATAAAGCTCTCTGAGGATCTTGAGGCATTTAACATCTATCCATGGGCTTTCATGATAAATGTTTCTTTTATTATGATATGATTCATTTTTTCTATTCAATAGCGGTTTTGATTTATTGAAGTTATTTTATTGGCTTGGGCATTTAAAGTTATTCCTTATTTCAGACAACAAGTAAACTACCATAAAAAAGTTCTCTGTCCAAGAATCTTCGGATGGTTGTTGGCCAAAACTAATAAAAATGCAAATTTTCTTGATCTTTTCAACACCTTGAGAGATGCAGTAAGTATAATTATAATTAAGCTTTTCCATTAATTAATGCTTTTTTTGAATGATCTAATCATCATTCTAATATATGTAATGATTTATGTTAGATTGCGCATCCATCGCTTGCTTCGACCAATCGAGAGTTTTTTCTAAGAAGATGAGTCATATGTTGCAATAGATGGTTCATCCATTAGATATTATCATACAGGTTTTCCTCATGTTATAATTTGTCCCCAATATTTGATCCAACTGTTGCAACAGAAATATAATTTATTTGGGACAATTTAAAATAGGTGGAAGACATGTTTGATTTACTAAAACAGATCTTGAGATATCCTTTTCGGGTATTTTTTGTATCAGTGATTAACATTGTTCAGTTTTGGCTTTCCAAATGAATATCACTATAGAAGCTACTGATGAACAATATTGAAATATATTACTTTTTTTTTATGGAAATATGGAGATGCAAAAGAACAGACACCGAGAGAAACCATACGCAAGCGACATTAAAGATCCACGACGACCAAAGCCAAATTCCATAGCACCAGATGAAGAACAACTCGTCCATATTGAGTAGATCTGTAAAGCTTGAGTCTATCAAAGTAATAACCTCACCCCTCCTTAGGATTTGTTGGCATCAAAACGTAGATTGTTGATTTATTTGTTCGAGTCTATACTCATAATAATTTTTTATATTTCATTTATTTGTTGATTTATTTCATGTAATTTTGGAAGTAATTTTGGAAGACTTTGATTTATTTTATTTAATCCTTAGATTTGAACTAATTAATTGAAATGAAATACTAGATTCAAATATTGCAACAAAAATGGTATTTGTTGCAACAGAAGAGATATTTGTTGGAAAATATCAAATAGATTTTAATATATGTTGCAACAAGTAGGTAATCTGTTGGAAATTATCAAACAGGTTTTTCCACTGTTGCAACAAGTAGACATAGATAGAAACATCGACATAACGCAATAGATAACCAACCTACTGCTATAGATAGGCTATCTGTTAGAATAGGTAGAATATCTGTTACAACACATGAACATTCTATTGGCAGCTTATGTGTAGCTCACGCAAAAGGCTCGTTGAACCCCCATTTGTGCTGACTTGGCATCTGATTTGATTTGGACCCCAACAATTATTTTTTCCTCTTAAATATTCATCTTCTTTCTAAAATTTAACCCTAAATTTTTAAATCTTCTTCTTCATCATCTTTTTTTCTCTACCCAAATCCTTCAAATTATTTGTATTTTGTTTTTTCGCATATTTTTTTTATTTTTTTCAACTAAGCTTGACAATGTCGAGCTCATCTTCCACATTTTTTTTGTGATAAATATTTTTGATATTGTAAGTGTGGTCATGAAGCCCTATTGAAGACTTCTTGGACTCAACAAAATTTAGGTCGTAGGTTTTTTACTTGTAAGATTTGAAGGTAATGTTTTTTTTTATTTAATTAGTTGATTAATTATTGACTTATAACTTGTAATTGTGGTCTTGTTTTTATAGAAGTTGGGTGGATGTGATTATTTTGATTGGTATGAAGAACAAAACCATTCACAAGCAAATCATGTAATCTGGGATTTGTTGAAGAAAGTCAAGGCTTTTGAAGAGAAACAAAATCTAGCAAGAAGATATTACATTGTTGACGTTATGGTTACTGGTTTGGTGTTGTTGGGAACATGGATATTCAAGCCTAATTGCTAAAATTTTTATGAAGGTGTAGTTGTATTTGCTACTGGTTTGGTGTTGTTGAACACATTGATATACAATCATAATTGTTGTAAAATATCAAAAAATTATCACTATATGTAAAGTTACATTCGTTACGTATGTAAAGTGAAATGATGAAATAAAAAATTATTATTTCACAGGTTCTTCTTTATACTCAGGTTGTAAGAATCTAGTTAGTACCCCATAAGTTCAGACCTCTTGTGTGTTTGTGACAACGCTCAAACTACAACTCTCGTAAGAGTGTAAGCGATCATTGTCAAATATAGAACCCAACTGGGTTGGGTGTCGAATCCCATAGGGAATACTTGGTCACTAAGTAAGCAACGATTATTAGACTTTTGATGAAAGTTCTGCGAATAAATGGGGGATTTTGTGCGTGCAAATAATGTAAACAAAATAGTAGTGTAAAAACGGAAAATAGAAGAGTAAAACGGAGTACTTGGTAGGTTTTAATCAATGAGAATTGAGAGTTAGGGTTATGTCCACCTTATGAGTTCTACGTATCTATTAACTATGAGTTATGTGGAATTCAAATATGCATGCGCTTATAGAGATTCGTATTCTATGGTAAATCCAGGCATCTTTCGACCATCAAGGATTATTTCACTTTAACTCTTTCGAGCTTAAAGCTTATCTAATGGTATGAATTCTCCAAGAGGTTAATCCAGTTACGGCACTAACTTTTAAACAGGGGTTGGTGCCCTATTTCCTTGACATTCCCTCTTTTCCAGATATGTAACTTTTCTTCCGAACAAGTTAATGCTATACTGGCGTATTCTATATGTCTGCAACCACAAGAATTTAAATTCAGATGAAGAGAAAAATGATATAAGCAGCATATGTGTCAAGAATTCACAAACTCATAGCAATAGATAGTATCTCATAAGGCTTCCATAACCCTAACAGAGAAGTTTAGCTACTCATGATTGCAACGGAGATCACAATAAACATCATCATGATCTCACATTGGTCACAAGGGTCGTTCTTTCTCTATCAGAAAGTAACGTGAATAGTACTAAATGTCGAATAAAAGAAAAATAGAATTGAATAGAAAATAGGATGAATGAGTTGAATTGAATTAGAATGGGAAGGAATAGAAAGAGGAATTAGAAGAGAATGGTGAAAAGTTTCAGCAAAATAGGGTTTATATAAAATCCATATCCTAGTCCTATTGAAATAGGGTTTTTGTCCTTGTCCTAGTTCTACTGGGTTACTGCATACTTGTCCTAATCCTACTAAGTTACTGCTGATCCCCCAAGTCTTTAGAAATGTTGTTTTTGCCCTGGACAAGTTCTCCATACATCACTTTTAGTCTATAGGCTTCCAAAAGCTGCCTTCCTTCTTACGTGAATTTTCCTTTGGCGTGCAACAGTCCACAAAATGCTGAAATCTTCATCATTTATACCTGAAAACTTGCTAATCACGTTGGTTAGATCACTTACAGGAAAAAGGACTAAAAGTGCAGGAATTATATATTTTGTCCTTAAAACTTAGCTAAAATATGGGTGAATTAAGGTGCTTTAGGAGTGTAAATACGCCTAACATCAACACCCCACACTTAAAGCTTTGTTCGTCCTCGAACAAAATATCATGTCCATATAAACATCTACTTAGGGTTTCACAGTAACAACACAAAATATTCATCAAGACAGGCACGACAATTATTAACAAAGAGTAGTTTTATTGATCACTACTAGAAACAATTCAACCTCCAACCTAGACTCGTGATGATGGTTAATTCGTATCCAAAAGTTAAGGCACAAAGAATCATACACAACTACCCAAAACTCATAACCATGTGTGTCTCACAATATATCGCCCATAATCACTCACAAGTATTTCATTTTTCGAAACATGGGTATAAGATTTTCCTTGCTCTCAATCTCACAAAGAATTCATATGTTGCAACTGATAACCATAGGCTTGTTCTTAGTGTAATGCTCCACTATTATCAGAATGCTAAGCTTAGGATCAAATAGGTCTTTACAGGTTGTAATGTAGGCTAAGGGACGGGTAGGACTATTTTGGCCAGAAATAGTGACTATGTTCCCTAAGCGCTTTAATACATCACATTATGTCATTAACACTCTCTTTTAAACAACTCTGCTACCTTTCTTTCATATACCACCCCTTTTCACCTTATTTTTTTATTCAATTTTAAACTGAATTAACTTTTTATTTTTCTTTTCATTTTTTTTCCTTTTTTTTTCTTTTTTTTATAACACACCTCTATAATAGCCACTCTTTTTCATAACAGTTTCGAGTACCAATACACTCTAAGGCATCACTCTCACCCAATTTCCTCTTATTTTATCACATGACTTTACAATTTAAAGCGCTTAGGAATTAGGATCAAATTATGGTCTTGAAAAAAAATGGATTAGGCTACATATGAGGCTGTCAAAGAAAATAGCTACATGCTCAAAGGGGTTTAACTAGGGTAAATATACACGGGTAGGTCAAAAGAAGGTAAACAATTATAGGCTGTCAAAGAAATGTCTAAATCATATCCTAAACTTGCACTCCTTATTTTGCTTTACACACACACCAGGCAAGTTCTAGCATCAGTCACAACATAGAATATACTATAATCTCACACACACAAGGCACATGGTCAACTTTATTGGGAGCAGTATAGACTCTTGACCCAACAGATGAATGAATTAAACCATACACTTATCACATAGTGAATCACACTTAGAGCCTAAACGTCTCAATAGTAATGATTTTATCACAAACTCTTGTCATAATACCATGCCGCCTATCAGAACAATTTCATGCATCAAAATCTAAAAAAAATCTATGACTAATTAAAACAAACAAAACAAAAAAAAATAATAAATGTAGGCAAAGAAGTACAGCATACAAATACCAGAACCCCACACTTAGACGGGACACACTGCCCTCAGTGGAAAATAAATAAGGAAAACCTAATTAGTCGGACTCCTGCTCTATGTCTGGGGTCATACCCCCTGCATCGGAATCATCATCAGAGTCGTCATCCTCAGAAGTTCCTCAAAATATACCCCACTTGATTCCAAGAGTGCGTCGAGGTATTTGCAGCACGGAGGATTCAGCTTGTTCTTTTCTTCCTCTTCTCTTACCTTTCTGTGAGATGGACGTTTTTTTTTCCTTGTCGTCCTTTTGGTGCCATTCTACCTGTGATTAGAATGGATTCATGGTAGCTTATCTCGGAGGATTTAATCGACACACAAATAGTAGTGGCGCCACCCCACACTTAATTTGTTTGTACAAACTAATTAAGTGAGTGATGTCGATTACTCAGACTTCATCGCCATACATATAGGCGATATGTTCCAACAATATGTTCATCACAGTCATACTTTCATGTCATCTTAACTATCCTTTCCAACTCTATTTCATGTAATCTTGACTATACTTTCATGTTTGGATGAATGCACTTTTTGAACAAGACCACTACATAGAGATTGTATCAAGTTATGGCATAGAAATAATCACAACATCTCATGCTTGTATTCAATCATGATCTTTATCTCGATGAATGAGTCGTTTAAACATCCAAGCATTCAACTTTGAAGAGTATGCAATTAACTTCACCATTTCAATTTCACAAAAGTATGACAGTGTATCAAAATCAACTATAAGACGGAACCAAGTCAAGAATACCCACACGTATTCTTTCACTCAACTAGATGTATCATAACAAATCAACTACATTCAAATCACCAACACCACTTTAAGATCTAAAATACCATGATAAGCGTAAGATTGTAACAACTTCGGAATATAAACGAAGAACTTACTTGGTGTTGAACTCGGAAGATGATCTTGCAAGGTTAGATGAGCAGAAATAAAAGTTTTGAGAGATTTGGGAGGCAAAGGCGGCGCCTAATGCTTTTCCTAGTTGAGCATAGGTGGCGCCTATGCTATTGCATTGTAGATTCAGAGACCAAAGGCATTGGCATAGGCGGCGCCTATGCTATGGCATTGTTGGACCAAAGGCTTTGGCATAGGCGGCGCCTATTCTATGGCATTGTTAGACCAAAGGCTTTGGCATAGGCGGCGCCTATGCTATGGCATTGTTGGACAAAAGGCTTTGGCATAGGTGGCGTCTATGCTATGTCATTCTAGATTCAGAGACCAAAGGCCATAGCATAGGCCTTTCCTTGTCCATTGCCTAGATTTACATCGGCCTTGCCTTGTCTATTGCCTAGATTTGTATAGGTAATGCCTAACCAAAAGCCTTTTGCTCCTTCATTACTCACTTACCACCTTTAACATTTCTCACTTTCAAATCAAAATTTGAGACCAAGCTCCTCCTTTATACGTCTTGCACCTACACTTACTCAAAAACAACAAAAACGATTAGAACGATGGGTTGCCTCCCACCAAGCGCCTTAGTTTTGATCGTGGCTCGACTATAAAAACAAACTCCTAGTAAAATAAAACAATTTAAATACGATGGGTTGCCTCCCATCTAGCGCTTGATTTATCATCGCGGCACGACATAGTTATCTCGATTACTTAGACTTCATCGAGATATATGGTGCATCGTTTTCTGAATGGATTCAGACAACAATGAGACTTACTTTTAGGCATGCAATCTTTTTCGAGATGACCCTTGTGCATACATATCCCAGGAGAGATACCAATTATATCATCAATAGTCCAACCCATAGCTCTCTTGTATCTATTCAGAGCAGAGATGAGAGCCTCTACATGATGTTCACTTAAATCATCCGCCACACTCACAGGAAGTGTATTTCCACTTCCCAAGAACGCATACCTTAGATAATTGGGAAGCTCTTTCGATTCTAGCACTGGGGGCTCTTCAATGGAAGTCTTTGTTGTTGGTGACGGTTGATTCTTAAGATCAAGGTCCGGCTGCTTAGGAGTAGGAGAATAGGACCCTATTTCTGTTAGATCACACATAGTTTCTTCATGTTCTTGAGCCTCTTCACGCTCAAAATTCAGCAGCTCATCAGATAGTGACTCATAAGTAAGCTGCTTTTCTACAGATAATTCTTTGTCATCCTTATAATTAACTTCAGCTACAGAGAACACATCCATATCTTCGGGATGCTTCATTGCTTTGCATACATCAAAACAGACCACTTCGTCATTCAACCAAATTAAAAGCTCATTAGCTCTCATGTCAATAAGCACACTTCCAGTTGCGAGGACAGGGCGTCCCAAGATTATGGGAACTTCATAATCCACCTCATAATCCAAAATAACAAAGTCTGCAGGAAAGATGAAGGTGGAAACCTTCACCAACACATTATTCAAGATACCCACAGGTCATTTTACCGACCTGTCTGCCATTACGAGCCGCATATTGGTTGCTGTAGGATCTCCCAACCCCAACTTTCTGTAGACGGATAGCGGCATCAAATTGATGCTAGCCCCCAAATCGCGCAATGCCTTAGCAAAATTCATAGATCCAACCGTACAAGGAATAGTGAAAGCACCAGGGTCTGCCTTTTTCTGTACTAAGGACCTTGTGACAATTGCACTGCAATGATGAATATTATCTGCCGGCTCATAGCTTACTGCTCGCTTCTTTGTTAAAAGGTTCTTCATGAATTTAGCGTACCCAGGCATCTGTTCCAGTGCCTCCACAAAAGGAACATTAATAGTCAGCTGCTTCAACATCATCATGAATTTACTGAACCTTGTATCATCCGCCTTCTTCTTCAGCCTCTGCGGAAAAGGTGGTGGTGGAAGGGGAATTGTTTTCTCCACCACTTTCTTTTTATCTTGCTTCCGATTATCAGCCTTTTCCCTCAATCTCTAAGGAAAAGGTGGGGGTGGAAGAGGAATAGTTTTCTCATGACCGCGCTCCTTCTGATTTTCATCTTCTACAGAATCATCACAATCTGCATCAATAATAATCTCCTCTATATCATTAACCACCTGTTTGCCTTTAGACGGATTGTCTAACACCTTACCGCTCTTGGTAGTAATAGCCCTGCATGATTCATCATTCCTTGGATTTTGCACAGTGTCACTAGGTAAAGTGCCAGCTTTTCTTTGGTTGATTGTCGCTGATAGTTGACTCAATTGTTGCTCCAGCTGTTTTATTGCAGTAGAATGCGTGTCAACCAATTGCTTCATTGAGGACAAATCATTTATTACCTCAGTTACTCCCGTGCTGGTTGCCTTCACTCCTTTCAATAACTTAGCCATCATATCTTTCATGGACATATTTCTAGAACCAGATGCAGCGGCATCACGTCTTCCAGGAGGAACATACAAACCACTCCTGTCAGTCTTGTTCTTCCAACTACCTTGATCACGGTCCTTGTTTCCTGATTTATCATAATAGTTTCGACCTTGGTTTCCTTGGGCATTGCCTCGGAAACCCCCCTGATTATTCAAGTAGTTAGCTTCTTCTTGAGAATCGAATTCACCTCTTGCCTGTGACACAATAGCTTTGACTTTTTCGGTCTTCCTTGATAATACATGCTTTGTAAGAAGATCCATCTGTGTTTCCATGTGCGCCATATCTTGATCGCGTTCCTTCTCTCTTCGCCTTTGTTCTTTAGTCATGCCAATAGATTTGGTAAAGCTTGCTACCTCAGCATCCCTGGTATGCCAAGCTCTACTTTGCTTTGTCATCCGGTCTAGCATATCGCTTGCCTGAACAAAGGTGAGGTCCATAAATGATTCTTCAGCTGCATTATCCACCACTGGTTTAGTTACTGAATTTAAGGATCTGTATAGTATCTCCATCAAGTGGACATTGGTCATGTTATGGTTTGGGCACCTCATAAGCTTCTTCTTGAATCTCTCCCATGTTTTGTGGAGGGATTCAGTTGGAAGCTGATGAAAGTTGCTAATTTCATCTCTCAATTATGCTCTTTTGGATGGCGGAAAGAATCTTTCTAGGAAAGCATCTTTCAATTGCCTCCAATTAGTAATAGAATCAGGAGTTAGCCCATTGAACCATAGAGTTGCCTCCCCAGATAGAGATAATGGAAATAAGCGCAGCCGAATTGCATTCTGTCCAACGCCTGGATTGTTGAATGACTTGCATGTAGAGATAAAGTTGACCAGATGCATATTTGGATCATCACCGGCAAGTCCACTGAATAATCCTTTGAGTTGCAATAACTGAAACATGGTGCTAGTGATGTTGAACTTGGCTCCGGGTGCCAATGACGGAGGAATAATTGCTCTTGTGGCACCAGCTCCATCCAGATCATCATCATCATCATCATCAAAGGGAATCTACATAGCTTGGCGTTCAGGTCGAAATCTTGCTTGACGATCTCTTCTGTTTGCCGATGTCACCACCTCAGCATCACGCCTAGGGTTTAGTAACTCATCATCACCCAAGTCCTCATCATCAGGAATTGTTGCTCGCCCAGGGTTATCAATATTCTGTTGATGTACTTGAGCAACGGCCAACGCAGCTAGTCTAGCCTGCTCCTGTTGAGCAGCCCTTCTATCAATTTCTCGTTGCGCCTCTATTCTGTCAACAGAACCTGAATAAAACAAAAACAACAACTAAAAGTAAAGTATGAGAATCATTGACAAAAGGGTCTAGTAATTATCACAAACTTAGTTGACAACCGTATTCCTCGACAACAACGCCAAAATTTGATAACGCTCAAACTACAGCTCTCGTAAGAGTGCAAGCGATTGTTGTCAAATATAGAACCCAACTTGGTTGGGTGTCGAATCCCACAAAGAATACTTGGTCACTAAGTAAGAAATGATTATTAGACTTTTGATGAAAGTTCTGCGAATAAAGGGGGGATTTTGTGCGTGCAAATGATGTAAACAAAATAGTAGAGTAAAAATGGAAAATAGAAGAGTAAAACGGAGTACTTGGTAGGTTTTAATCAATGAGAATTGAAAGTTAGGGTTATGTCCACCTTATGAGTTCTACGTATCTATTAACTATGAGTTATGCAGAATTCAGATATGTATGCGCTTATAGAGATTCGTATTCTATGGTAAGTCCAGGCGTCTTTCGACCATCAAGGATTATTTCACTTTAACTCTTTCGAGCTTAAAGCGTATCTAATGGTACGAATTCTCCAAGAGGTAAATTCAGTTACGGCACTAACTTTTAAACAGGGGTTGGTGCCCTATTTCCTTGACATTTCCTCTTTTCCAGACATGTAACTTTTCTTTCGAACAAGTTAATGCTATACTGGCGTATTCTATATGTTTGCAACCACAAGCATTTAAATTAAGATGAAGAGAAGAATGATATAAGCAGCATACGTGTCATGAATTCACAAACTCATAGCAATAGATAGTATCTCATAAGGCTTCCATAACCCTAACAGAGAAGTTTAGCTACTCATGATTGCAACGAAGATCACAATAAACATCATCATGATCTCACATTGGTCACAAGGGCCGTGATTTCTCTGTCAGAAAGTAACGTGAATAGTACTAAATGTCGAATAAAAGAAAAATAGAATTGAATAAAAAATAGGATGAATGAGTTGAATTGAATTAGAATGGGAAGGAATAGAAAGGGGAATACGAAGAGAATGGTGAAAAGTTTCAGCAAAATAGGGTTTATATAACATCTATATCCTAGTCCTATTGAAATAGGGTTTTTATCCTTGTCCTAGTCCTACTGGGCTACTGCATACTTGTCCTAATCCTACTAAGTTACTGCTGATCCCCCAAGTCTTTAGAAATGTTGTTTTTGCCTGGAACAAGTTCTCCATGCATCACTTTTAGTCCACAGGCTTCCAAAAGCTGCCTTCCTTCTTACGTGAATTTTCCTTTGGCGTTCAACAGTCCACAAAATGCTGAAATCTTCATCATTTATACCTTAAAACTTGCTAATCACGTTGGTTAGCTCACTTACAGGAAAAAGGACTAAAAGTGCAGGAATTATATATTTTGTCCTTAAAACTTAGCTAAAATATGGGTGAATTAAGGTGCATTAGGAGTGTAAATACGCCTAACATCAGTTTGCCACAGCATTGTCACACAGAAAGGTCATTGGCTCGGGCATTTTTATGCCGGTCAGCAAACATTCAATGTATGCAAGCACGTGCGACCCTCACACGGCATTGGTTTTATTTTTTAGAAGGTCCATGTCCTTGTTTTGACCATCAAAATCCTATGGTTACTTCATTAACACTTACTTTGGGAAATGATCCATGAGTTTACTTTGCCTCAATAAGATAGGGAACAACTCCAACAGTAGTTGCATGTGGGTAAAAATATCGGCCTCATCCAAGGTCGGTAAGTTGCAGTCATAAACCTTGATATTTACCTCCTCGAGTAGCTTCTTTTTCATGGAGTAGATTAGAAGGCTAGGTTAGGGAAAGTAAACTTACCCTGTCCATGTAATACGTACGCATATCTTTCATACTCTTGAAGTCTTGGGATGAAAAGGTATGGATGGGATAATCTTGTGTGCCTTTCTTTGCATTCTTAGCCCGTCGCAGATCCCTCTTCTCTTTGGTGCCAAGTTCCGCTTATATGTCCACCTTCTTTAATAGCCCCTGAACTTCAATAACTTTTTGTGGGGGAGGAGTTGTAATTTTTTTGGATTTACAATGGAAGAGTAGTTGGTTAATTACTCTTTTTTCCCTCCCAATTGCCATTGTAGGAGTGTTTGGCTCCCTCACCTTCTTGGATGGTTTGAAACCACTTTAGGATTTCAATTTCTCAATAGCTTTAGCGATAGCCTCTAATTTTTCAAAGAGTTTATACTGGTTGTCCTTATACTCTTTACATTTACAATAAGAACATGAAAGTGAAGAGGGGTGAGAGGGACCGGTGCAAGGTGAGAGGAACCGGTGAAAGTGTGAGAGGGACCTGTGAAAAGGGTGTTTTCAAACATAATTATTTGTTCTTGAGCATCAACATGCTCATCGTCACGACTTGCAGCTGGATCAGTATGCTTACCACCAATATCAACAAATTCACCAGCAAGACCCCTAGAAGAAGCACACAAATCTGTTGCAGTAAGTTGGTCATGAAGAGCCTCAACATTAGGCTCACCTTGCGTAACTGCTCTTCTTATGGCTATTGCTCCAACCAATTCTTTCTTTATTAACTCTACCGTTGGGTCTGATATTGCATCAATAAAATCTAGAGTAATAAAAGAAGTCATCCCCAACTTTTGCTCAGTAGGCACGATCCGTGGATGCACAACCTATATAAAAGACAAATACATTTAAATCATATAATAATTTGCAGTCAGTTGGGCTACATGTTAACACAAACAACTTATGCAACATCTGATCTGTATGTCGCAATAGATTAATAATATATTGCATCAGATTACCAATATACTGCATAAATTATAGTATATAGATAATCTATTGAGTTGGGTTTGGAGAACCAAAGCAATAAATAGGTAATCTGATGCGACATATGAATAGTTTGTCACAACAGATTACCCATCTATTGTACCAGTTACAGTGGATGGAACTTATGTAGAAAATGATCTTTTTGTTGAAATAATTGATCTTTTTTTCACAGCAAGTTACAAATATATTGCATCAGATTGTTCATCTGTTGCATAAGTTGCAGTAGACAGGTAATTTGTTGTAACAAACAACCCATCTGTCATAATAGATGGCACATCTACTTCAATATCTTTATTTGAGTCAAATTATTTTACTCGAAATAAGATGTATTGCATCATCTGTAGGTTTAAAGAGATCAACCTCCTTAATTCTTTTGTTGTTCTTTGCAGGCAACCACCTAAGGATCCTTGGATGAGAAACCTTATCCGGATAATCCTTGACCTGCTTTTGGAGGTAAGGAAGGGCTTCAAATGCCCTAGCCTAAAAAATGTAAATAGGATGCAAAAAAAAAAGTCATAATAATTATTCAAAATAAATTAATGGCTTAGTAAACAAATAATGATTAAATTTATCATGAAAACCCAACGAAAACCGTATAATGTTATCGTGTTTGGGGACAACGTTGTCAGTAAATATTTGACAGTCATGTAGTAGCTGTCATATCCCCAAGGATAGTTGTTGAATTTCTCAAAATCCTCAGCAATCTTAAAAAAATCATATTCTAAGACTTTGTGGACGTCTCTTGTCAATATAATGGAATGGGAAAACCAAACTAAGCAAAATTGTTCCCACAACCCATCTATTTTTTTCTTAGATTTGTTGGTTTTTGTGGGGGGTCGCTGGGACAATGCCTTCCCTCTCTTTGATGGTGTTGGTTTGGCTGTCCTGATTGCCTTGGACCTTTTGTAGGGTGTTTCCTTGGTGAGAGGTTCTTCTGAAATATTGCATCTCAAACCCATTACTATGGCAAACTCTTTTAAGCCAAAATAAACTGGCATGCCACAGTAGTTGATCCAGATTTCATTCATCTTTTCCCCCCTCCTTCGAATCTTTATCATCCTCCAGGTACTTGATCCTGCACTTGAGAATAACATATATCATACTTATTTGGAAACGGAGAGTGTGGTCTGCAGGAATCTCAAGAAAGTACCCAAAACAAATCTTCTTAAAAAATCCGACTATGTTTTCATTCTTCATAATTTTCCTAAGCTCATCAAAAGGTTTCCCCAACTGACATTTAAGTACAAAATCACCAGTTAGATTTGTAGGGTCATCTATTGGAATCGCAACTTAAAACCTATCAATACTGATAGTTTTTATAGACTCATTTTGGGATTTGGATTTTATTTCATGCCTCATTGGTGAGGCATTATCATCATGTTGATAATGATCCTCTTTCTCAGTTTCTTCTTCCTCCTCGTCATGTTTTTCTTCGTTTTCTTTCTCCTCACTTTCATTTCCTAATCTCCATATCAATACCCTTGTCCACCTCCCTAAACATTCTTTTCATATCTTTTCTCAGTTTCATTTTTCCTGACTAATATTGATGAGGAAGCTCCTCTGAATCCTCAGACCCCAGGCCCACCCCCGAAATCGTGGGTTATGGCACACCGATTTGGCCAAAAATAATCCCGTTCGTGGTATTTCTCCCATTTGACTAACCAAATAGCCCCGCCCACACAAATGGGAAACACTAGGATGCTCCCCGGTCACCCTAGCTGCCCAGGTCGATTTTCAGCCCACGAAACCACCGGACCCCGATACCACCCCCAGAATCGTGGGCTATAGCACACCGATTTGACCCCAAAATACTCCGTTCGCGCTGTCTCCCCCATTTTCCGAACCAAATGGCTAAACCCTCACAAACAGGACAAAATAGGATATTCCCCAGCATCCCTGGCACCCCCAGGTCAATTTTTGACCTACAAAAATCCCGGACCCTGGGCCCACCCCCAGAAACGTTGGCAGCACACTGATTTGGCCACAAATAGCCCCGTCCATGCTGTTTCGCTCATTTGACCAACTAAATGACCCCGCACACACAAATGGGCAACACTTGGATGCTCCCCAGCCTCTCTATCACACCCTGGTCAATTTTTGACCCACACCACCCCCAAACCCTGGGCCCACCACCAAAACCGTGGGCTATAGCCCACTGATTCGGCCCCAAAATGCCTCGTTCGCGCCGTTTTGCCTATTTAACAAACCAAATGTCCCCACCCACATGAACGACAGCCTCCTTGGAATGGCCAAGTAAATTTTAAGCCCAAGACACACCCATACCCCAGGCCCACCCCCGGAATCGTGAGCTATAGCACACCAATTTGGCCATAAATTGCCCCATTCGGGTTGTTTCGCCCGTTTGACCAACCAAATGACCCCGCCCATAAAAATGGCAAATAATAGGATGCTCCATAGACTCCCTAGCACATCCAAGTTTATTTTTGGCTTATGGAACCCCCGAACCCCAAGCGTTCCCTCAAAACCGTGTGCTATAACACACCAATTTGGCCCCAAAATGCCCTATTCATGTCGTTTCGCCCGTTTGACCAACCAAATATCCCTTCCCACATATACGGCCAACACTAGGATGCTCCCAATCCTACCTGGTACATTCAGGTCAATTTTTGGACAATGGAACCCCCGAACCCCAGGCCCACCCTCAGAACCTTGTGTTATAACACACCGATTTGGACCCAAAATGCCCCGTTCACGCCGTTTCGCACATTTGACAAACCAAATGGTTCGGACCACCCAAATAGGAAACAGTAGGATGCTCCCAAGCCTTCCTGGGATACCTAATTTGATTTTGGCCCGCGGCACCCTCGAACCCCGAGCCCAGCCTCGTAACTATGGGCAATAGCATACTGATTTGGCCCCAAAATGCCCCATTCTCGCCGTTCCGCTCGTTTGGCCAACAAAATGGCCCTGCCCACACAAATGGGAAACACTAGGATACTACCCCACCTCCATGGCACACCCTAGTTGATTTTTGGCCCACAGCACCCCGAACTCCAGGCCCACTCCTAGAGCTGTGTGCTATAGCACACCTATTTGGCCCCAAAACACACTGTTCATACTGTTTTTCCTATTTGACCAACCAAATGACCCCGCCCACACAAACGGTAACTACTAGGATACTTCCCAACTATAGCATACTGATTTAGCCTTAACTAGCCTCATTTCTCCTATTTGGCCATAAAAATGGCCCCGTCCACACAAACAGGCAATACTAGGACGCTCCCCAACCACCCTGGCATGCCCAGGTTGATTTTTTGCACACAACACCCCTGAACCCTAGGCCTACCACCAAAACCGTGGGTTATTGCACACTGATTTTGGCCATAAAATGCCTTAGTCGTGCCTTTTTGCCTGTTTGACCAACAAAATGGACCTGCCCACATAAAAAGGTAATACTAGGATGCTCCACAGCCTTCCTGGCTGGTCCAAGTCGATTTTTGGCCCACAGAATCCCCGGACCCTGAGATCACCCCTAAGAATTGTTGGTTGTGGCACACCGATTTGGCCTCAAAATATCCCGTTTGTGCCGTTTCGCCCATTTGACCAACAAAATCGCCCCGGCCACGCAAGAAGGAAACACTAGGATACTCCGCAGCCTCCCTGGCACGCCTAGGCTGATTTTTGGCCCACGGCACCCTTGGATCCCGGGTTCTCCCCAGAACTGTGGGCTATAGCATACTGATTTGGCCCCAAAATGCGCCGCCCATACAAACGGGTAACAGTAGGACGCTTCTCAGACTCCCTGGCATGGCCAAGTCAATTTTTGATCCATGGCACCCTCGAACCCCATCCCCATCCCCGGAACATTGGGTATATAGCTCACTGTTTTGGC
Source organism: Capsicum baccatum var. pendulum (assembly GCA_030864225.1). Taxonomy (NCBI): domain Eukaryota; kingdom Viridiplantae; phylum Streptophyta; class Magnoliopsida; order Solanales; family Solanaceae; genus Capsicum; species Capsicum baccatum. The sequence goes on along the minus strand of CM061554.1, from coordinate 237,106,075 downwards.
CCCAAATAGCCCGGTTCGCACCGTTTCTATCATTTGATAATTAAAATGGCCCTGCCTACACAAATGGGCCACACTAGGATGCTTTCCATCCTCCTTGGCATGCCCAGGTCAAAGTTTGTCCCATGGAACCCCCAGACCCCAGGCCAACCCCCAGAACCGTGAACTATAGCACACCGATTTGGCCCCAAAATGCTCCGTTCGCGTCGTTTCGCCTGTTTGACCAATAAAATGCCCCCCCCCCCACATAAACAGGCAACACTAGGATACTCTCAAACCTCCCTGGCTTGCCCAGGTTTATTTTTGATGCATGGCACCCCCGGACTCCGGGCCCACCCCTGTAATCATAGGTTATAGCAAATCGATTTAGCCTTGAAACTCCCTGTTCATGCCGTTTCGCACGTTTGACCAACCAAATGGCCCCACCCAAAAAATCAGGCAACACTAGGATGTTTACCAACCTCCCTGGCATACCCAGGTTGATTTTCGTCCCACGATACCCCTGGATGTCGAACCCACCCACAGAACTGTGGGATATAGCACAATGATTTGGCTCCAAAAGCCCCGTTTGCGTTGTTTCACCCGTTTAACCAACCAAATGGCCCCGCCCACACAAACATGAAACACTAGGATGCTCCCTAGCCTCCCTGGCTCACCCAGGTCAATTTTCGGCCCACGGCACCCCATAACCCCTGGGCCTACCCTCGAAACCAAGGGCTATAGCACACTGATTTGGCCAAAAATTACCCTGTTTCTCCTGTTTCACCAATAAAATGGCCCCGCCCATACAAACAGGCAATACTAGAATGATCCCCAGCCTCCCTAGCATGCCTAGGTCGATTTTTGGCCTACGTCACCCCGAACCTCGGGCCCTCCCTTTAAATCATGGGCTATATAGCACACCGATTTAGCCCCAAAATGCCCCATTCGCGCCGTTTTGCATGTTTGACCAACAAAATGGCCCCGCCCACACAAACAGGAACTAGTACGATGCTTGCCAACCTCCCAGGCATGCCCAGTTCGATTCTTGACCCACGACACCCCTGACCCCAGGCCCACCCCTGGAACTATGGGCTATAGCATATTGATTTAGCCTTAAATAGCCTCGTTTCTCCTGTTTGACCATAAAAATGGCCCCATGCACACAAACAGGCAATACTAGGATGCTCCCCAGCCACCTTGGCATGCCCAGGTTGATTTTTTGCACACAGCACCCCTGAACCCTAGGCCTAGCCCCAAAACCGTGGGTTATAGCACACTAATTTTGGCCATAAAATGCCTTATTAGTGCCTTTTTGCCTTTTTGACCAACAAAATGGACCTGCCCACATAAAAAGGTAATACTAGGATGCTCCACAACCTCCCTGGCTTGTCCAAGTCTAATTTTGGCCCACGAAACCCCCAGACCCTCGGATCACCCCCTAGAATTGTAGGCTGTGGCACACCGATTTGGCCACAAAATGTCCTGTTTGTACCGTTTCGCCCATTTGACCAACAAAATGGCCCCGCCCATGCAAGAAAGAAACACTAGGATGCTCTGCAGCCTCCCTGGCATGCCTAGGCTGATTTTCGGCCCACGACACCCTTGGATCCCAGGTTCCCCCCAGAACTGTGGGCTATAGCATACTGATTTAGCCCCAAAATGCCCCACCCACACAAACGGGTAACAGTAGGACACTTCTCAGACTCCCTGGCATGGCCAGGTCGATTTTCGATCATTGGCACCCTCGAACCCCGGCCCCATCCCCAGAACTTTTGGCATATAGCTCACTATTTTGGCAAAAAATAGACCCGTTCGCACCGTTTCTATCATTTGACATTAAAATGGCCCTGCCCACACAAATGGGCCACACTAGGATGCTTTCCATCCTCCTTGGCATACACAGGTCAAATTTTGTCCCACGGCACCCCCGGGCCCCGGGCCAACCCCCAAAACCGTGAACTATAGCACACCGATTTGGCCCTAAAATGCCCCGTTCACGCCGTTTCGCCTGCTTGACCAATCAAATGGCCCCGCCCACATAAAAGGGCAACACTTGGATGCTCCCCAACCTCCTTGGCATGCCCAGGTTGATTTTTAATGCAAGGCACTCCCGAACTCCGAGCCCACCCCTGTAATCATAGCCTATAGCAATCCGATTTAGCCCTAAAACTCCTCATTCATGCCATTTCGCAGGTTTGACCAACCAAATGGCCCCGCCCAAAAAATCGGGCAACACTAGGATGCTTCCCAACCTCCCTGGTTTGTCCAGGTTGATTTTTGTCCCACGATACCCCTGTATCTCGAATCCACCCACGGAACCGTGGGCTATAGCACAATGATTTGGCTCCAAAATGCCCCATTTGCGCTGTTTCACCCGTTTAACAAACCAAATGGCCCCGCCCATACAAATAGGCAACACTAGAATGCTCCTCAGCCTCCCTGGCACACCTAAGTGAATTTTTGGCCCACGACACCACCAAACCCCTTGGCCTACCCTCAAAACCAAGGGCTATAGCACACTAATTTGGCAAAAAATTACCCTGTTTCTCCTTTTTAACCAATAAAATGGCCCCGCCCATACAAACAGGCAATACTAGAATGATCCCCAGCCTCTCTGGCTTGCCCACGGAACCCCCAAACACCGGGACCTCCCCCAAATCCGTAGGCTATAGCACACTGATTTTAGCGCCAAAATGCCATGTTTGAGCCATTTCTCCCATTTGACCAACAAAATAGCCCCGCCCACATAAAAGGGTAATACTAGGATGCTCCCCAGCCTCCCAGGCACACCCAGGTTGATATTTAGCCCACAAAATCCCTAAACCCTAGGCCCACCCCCAGAACAGTGGGCTATATAGCACACCGATTTAGCCCCAAAATGCACCGTTCGTGTCGTTCCAAACGTTTGACCAACAAAATGGCCCCGCCCACACAAACGGGAAACACTAGGATGCTCCCTAGCCTCAACGGCACGCCCGGGTCAATATTTGGACCACAGAACACCTAGACCCCGAGATCACTCCCAGATTTGTAAGCTATAGCATACCGATTTGGCCCCACAATGACCTGTTTGTGCCGCTTTACCTGTTTGGCCAACGAAATAGCCCCGGCCACACAAACGGGAAACACTAGGATGCTTCACATCCTTCCTGGCATGCCCACATCGATTTTTAGCCCACGGCACCCCCGAAAACTGGGTCCACCCCCAGAACCATGGGCTATAGCACACGTATTAGGCCCTAAAATGCTCCGTTCGAGCTGTTTGACCAACCAAATGGCACTGCCTATATAAACGGGCAACACTAGGATGCTCCATAGCCCTCCTAGCATGCCCCAGTCGATTTTTGACCCTCGGTACCCTCAAAACCCAGCCCCACCCCCGAAACTGTGGGCTATAGTTTTGGCTCCAAATAGCCCCGTTCACGCCATTTCTCTCAATTGACCATCAAAATGGCCCTGGCCACACAAACGTGCCACACTAGGATACTCCCAGCCTCTCTGGCATGCCCAGGTCATTTTTTGGTCCATGGCACCCCCAGACCCCCGGCCCAACCTTGGAACCTTGAACTATAGCACACAGATTTAGCCCCAAAATGCCTCTTTCACGTTGTTTAGCCTGCATGACCAACCAAATGTCCCCACCCATATAAAAGGGAAACACTAAAATGCCACCAGCCTTCCTGTCATGTGCAAGTCAATTTTCGGCCCACGACACCCCCGAACCCCGGGACCACTCCTGGATCCGTGGGCTATAACACATCGATTTGGCCTTAAAATGCCCTGTTCATGCCGTTTCTCCTATTTCACCAACCAAATGGCCCCACCCATATAAAAGGGTAACCCTAGGATACTCCATAACCTCCCTAGCATGGCCAGGTTGATTTTCGACCCACGGCACCCCCAAACTCCGAGCCCAACCCTAGAACCGTAGACTAAAGCACACCGATTTGGCCCCAAAATGCCTCGCTCACGTTGTTTCGCATGGTTGACAAACCAAATAGTCCCGCCCATAAAATCGAGCAATACTAGGATGCTCCCCAACCTCCCTGGCATACCTAGGTCAATTTACGGCCCATGGTATCCTCGGATCTCGGGTCCACCCCCAGAACCGTCGGCTATAACACAATGATTTGTCCCCAAAATATCCAATTCGTGTCGTTTCACCCGTTTGACCAACCAATTAGCCTGCACAGATAAACAGGAAACACTAGGATGCTCCCCAGCCTCACTGTCATGCCCAGGTTGATTTTCAGCCCATGGAAACATCGGACCCAGGCCCACCCCCTGAACCGTGGGCTATTGAACACTGATTTGGCCTAAAAATGCACCGTTCGTGCCTTTTTGCACGTTTTAACAATAAAATTTCCCCGCTGACACAGACAGGCAACACTAGGATGCTCCCTAGCCTCACTGGCACACCCCGATTAATTTTTGGACCACGAAACCCTCGGACCCCGGGATCACCCCCAGAATTGTGGGCTACAGCACACCGATTGGGCCTCAAAATGCCCCATTTATGCTGTTTGGCCTAATTATCCATTGAAATATCCCTGCCCACACAAACGGGAAATACTAGGATGCTCTGCAGCCTCCTTGGCACGCCCAGGTCAATTTTTGTCCCATGGCACCCCAGAACCCTGGGTCCAACCTCGAAACAGTGGGTTATAGCACACCGGTTTGGCCCCAAATAGCCCCGCCCACACAAATGGGCAACACTAGGATGCTACCCAACCTTTTTGGCATGCCCAAGTTAGTTTTTGACCCACGACACCCTCGAACCCCATCCCTACCCTTGGAATTGTGGGCCATAGCGCACTGTTTTAACCCTAAATAGCCCCGTTTGCGTCGTTTCTCTCGTTCGACCATCAAAATGGTCGTACCCACACATACGGGACACACTAGGACGCTTCACAACCTCCCTAGAACACCCAGGTCGATTTGTGGCCCACGACACCCCCGGACCATGGGCCCACCCCTGAAACTATGAACCATAGAACACCGATTTGGCCCTAAAATGCCTCTTTCACGCCGTTTAATCCTTTTGACCACCCAAATGGCCCCTCCCACACAAACGGGAAACACTAAGATGCTCCCCAGCCTCCCTGGCATTCCCAAGTCAATTTTTGGCCAACGGCACCCCCGGACCCCAGGCCCACCCCTAGATCCGTGTGCTATAGCACACCAGTTTGGCCCCAAAATGCCCTGTTCGTGCCGTTTCTCGTATTTCACCAACAAAATGGCCTCGCCAGCATAAAAGGGTAACCCTAGGATGCTACCTAACCTTCCAAGCTCAGCCAGGTTGATTTTCGACCCACGGCACCCCCGAACTCTGAGCCCAACCCTAGAACCGTAGACTAAAGCACACCGATTTGGCCCCAAAATGCCTCGTTCATGCCGTTTTGCATGTTTGACCAACCAAATGGCCCTGCCAATAAAATTGGGCAACACTAGGATGCTCCCCAACCTCCCTGGAATTCCCAGGTCGATTTACGGCCCATGGTATCCCCGAATCTCAGGCCTACCCCCAGAACCGTGGGCTATAACACAATTATTAGTCCCCAAAATATCTGATTCGCACCGTTTCACCCGTTTGACAAACCAATTAGCCCCGCCCACACAAACGGGAAACACTAAGATGCTCCCGAGCCTCCATGGTACATCCAGGTCAATTTTTGGCCTACTACACCACCTAACCCCCGATCCCATCCTTGGAACCGTGGGCTTTAGCACACCGATTTGGCCTTAAATTGCCCCGTTTCTCTTGTTTGACAAACAAAATGGCCCAGCCCACACAAACAGGCAACACTAGGATGATCCCCAACCTCTCTGGCACACCCGGGTCGATTTTTGGCCCATGGCACCCCCGAACCCTGAGTCCACCCCAAAAACCGTGGGCTATAGCATACTAATTTTAGCCCCAAAATGTCTCATTCGAGCAATTTCGCACGTTTTACCAATAAAATGGCCTCGCCCAAATACACGGGCAACACTAGGATGCTCCCCAGCATCACTGTCATGCCCAGGTTGATTTTTAGCCCATGGAACCACCGAACCTAGGCCCACCCGCCGAACCATATGCTATAGTACACCGATTTATCCAAAAATGCTCCGTTCGTGCCTTTCCGCATGTTTGAACAACAAAATGTCCCCGCCCACACAAACGGGCAACACTAGGATGCTCCCTACCCTCACTAGCACACCCGGGTCAATTTTTGGACCACGGAAGCCCCGAACCCCGGGATCACCCCCAGAATTATGGGCTATAGCACACCGATTTGGCCTCAAAATGCCCCATTTGTCCTGTTTTGCCTATTTATCCAATAAAATAGCCCTGCCCACACAAACGAGAAATACTAGGATGCTCCGCAGCCTCCCTGGCACGCCCAGGTCAATTTTTGGCCCATGGCACCCCAGAACCCCGGGTCCAACCTCGGAACCGTGGGTTATTGAACACCGGTTTGGCCCTAAATAGCCTTGTCTGCACAAATGGGAAACACTAGGATGATCCCCAACCTCTTTGGCATGCCTAAGTTTGTTTTTGACCCACGACAACCTCGAACCCCATCCCCACACCTGGAATTGTGGGCCATAGAACACTGTTTTAACCTTAAATAGCCTCGTTTGCATCGTTTCTCTCCTTTGACCATCAAAATAACTGTGCCCACACATACGGGACACACTACGATGCTCCACAACCTCTCTGTCATACCTAGGTCAATTTGTGGCCCACAGCATTCCCTGACCATGGGCCCACCCCCGAAAACATGAACTATAGAACACCGATTTGGCCCCAAAATGCATCTTTCATGCCGTTTAGCCCTTTTGACCACCCAAATGGCCCCTCCAACGCAAACGGGAAACACTAAGATGCTCCTCAGCCTCACTAGCTCGCCCAAGTCAATTTTTAAACCATGAGTCCCCTAGACCCGAGGCCAACCCCGGGAACTGTGGGCTAAAGCACACCGATTTGGTCCCAAAATGCACTATTCGCATCGTTTCTCCTATTTGACCAACCAAATGGACACGCCCACATAAACCGGCAATACTAGGACGCTCCCTAGCCTCCCTAGCACTTCCAGATCGAGTTTTTTCCCATGGCACCCCCGGACCCCGGGCCTATCCCCCAGAGTTGGGGGCTATAGCACACCTATTTGACCCCAAAATGCACCGTTCGCTTTATTTATCCTATTTGACCAACCAAATGGACCCACCCACTTAAATAGGCAACACTAGGATGCTTTCCAACCTTCTTGGTGTGCCCAGGTTGATTTTAGACCCATAGCATCCCCGGAATCTGGGCCCACGCCAGAACCATAGCATATAACTCATCGATTTAGCCCCAAAATGCATGATTCGCACCGTTTTGCATGTTTGACCAACCAAAAGGCCCCGCCCAGAAAATATAGCAACACTAGGATACTTCCTAACTTCCCTAGCACATCTAGGTCAATTTTCGGCCCACGACACACCCGAACCTCGGGCCAACCCATGGAACCGTGGGCTAAGCACAATGATTTTGCCCTAAAATGCCCCGTTCGCGGAGTTTTGCTCGTTTGACCAACAAAATGTCCCCGTCCACACAAACAGGAAACACTAGGATGCTCACAATCCTCCCTGGCACACCTAGGTCAATTTTTGGCCTACGGCACCCACAACCCCCTGGGCCCACCCTTGGAACCGCGGGCTATAGCACACTTATTTGGCCCCAAAATGCATCATTCACTCTATTTTGCCCGTTTGACCAACCAAATGGCCCCGACCACACAAACGGGTAATACTAGATGGTCCTCAGCATCCCTAGCACGCCCAGGTCGATTTTCAACCAACAGAACCCTCGGACCCCATGATCACCTCCGAAATCGTAGGCTATAGCACACCAATTTGGCCCCAAGATGCCTTGTTCGCACCATTTTGCCTGTTTAACAAACAAAATGGCCCCTCCCAAACAAACAGACAACACTAGGACTCTCCCCTGCTTCCCTAGCATGCCCAGGTGGATTTTTGAACTACAAAACCCCGGACCTCGAGCTCACCCCCGTAACCGTGGGCTATAGCAGAATGATTTGGCCCCAAAATACCTCGTTCATGCTATTTTTCCCTTTCGACCAACCAAATGGCCCCTCCCACACTAATGGGAAATAATAGAATGCTCCTCAGCCTCCCAGGCACGCCCAGGTTGATTTTAGGAACACAGCACCCCCGAACCCTGGGTCCACGCCCAGAACCATTGGCTTTAGCATACCAATTTGGCCCTAAAATGCTCTGTTCACACTGTTTCTCCCATTTGACCAACCAAAGGGCCCCTCCCACACAAACGGGCAACACTAGGATGCTCCTTAGCCTACTTGGCATGCCCAGGTCAATTTCTGACCCGCGGTACCTGTGGACCCTGGCCCCACCCCCGGAACTATGGGCTATAGCATACCGATTTAGCCCCAAATATACTTGTTGCACTATTTGTCCAACCAAATGGCCGTGCCCACACAAACGGGCAATACTAGAATGTTCCCCAGCCTCCCTAGTATGCTCAGGTCAATTTTTGGACCACGACACCCCTGGATCCCGACCCCACCCACAGAACCGTGAACTATAGCACACTGATTTGGACCTAACATGCCTCATTAAACCTATTTAACCCGTTTGACAACTAAAATGGCCCCGCCCATACAAACAAACAACTCTAGGATACTCCCTCGCCCTCTGGCATGCCCAGGACAACTTCCAGCCCACAACACCCCTAAACCCCGAGCCCGGCCCCCAGAACCATGGGCATAAGCACACCGATTTAGCTCCAACATGCCTTGTTCATGTCGTTTCCCTTGTTTGACTAACCAAATGGCCCCGCACACAAAAATCGATAACACTCGGATGCTCCCTAGCCTCTCTAGCACGTCCAGGTCAATTTTTTTTCCACGGAACCCTCGAACCCTAGGCCTACCCCTGGAGCCATGGGCTATAGCACACCGATTTGGTCATAAAATGTCCCGTTCATTTCGTTTCACTTGTTTGACCAACTAAATGGCCCCGCCCATATAAACGGGAAACACTAGAATGCTCCCCAACCTCCTGGCATGCCCAGGTTGATTTTTGACCCACGACACCCTCAGACTATGGCCCCACCCCTGGAACCGAAGGCAATAGCACACCGATTTGGCCTTAAAATGCCCCGTTCGCGCTGTTTCGCATATTTGACCAACCAAATGGTCTCGCCTACAAAATCGGACAACACTAGAATGCTTCTTAACCTCCATGGCACGCCCAGATCAATTTTTGGCCCATGGCATCACTGGACCTTGGGCCCACCCCCAGAACCATGGGCTATAACATAGTGATTTGGCCCCTAAATGCCCTATTCGCACTATTTTACCCGTTTGACCAACCAAATGGCCCTGCCCAGACAAACGGGAAACACTAGGACACTCCCAAGTCTCCTTGGCATACCGATGTCAATTTTTAGCCCTCGACACCCCCGAACCCCGGGCCCACCCTCTAAACTATGGGCTATAGCACAACGATTTGGCCCAAAAATGCCTCGTTCTTGTCGTATCGCCCGTTTGACCAAACAAATTGGCCCGCCCACACAAATGGACAACACTAGGATGCTCCCCAGTCTCTCTAGCATGCCCACGTCAATTTTTGGCCCACGACACCCCCAGACCCCAGGCCCAACTTCATAACCTTTGGCTATATGGCACACTAATTTTGCCCTAAAATGCCCCATTCGCACCGTTTTGCCCGTTTGACCAACTAAATAGCCCCGCCCACACAAACGGGAAACACTAGGATGCTCCCCAGCCTCCCTGGCATGCCCAGGTCTATTTTTGACCAACGGAACCCCCGGACCTCGGGCTTACCCCCAGAACCGTAGGCTATAGCACACCGATTTGGCCCCAAAATGCATTGTTCGTGCCTTTTAGGGCGTTTGACCAACAAAATGGACCCGCCCCCACAAACAGGAAACACTAGGATGCTCTCTAGACTCTCTGACACTCCCAGGTCGATTTTTGACCCACGGCACCCCCAAACCTTGCCCCCACCACCAAGTCTGTGGGTTATAGCACACTGATTTGGCCCCAAATAGTCTCGTTCACACCATTTCTATCGTTTAAACAACAAAATGGACCCGCCCACCTAAAAGGAAAACACTAGGATGCTCCCAAGCCTTCCTGGCACACCCCGGTTGATTTTTGGCCCACGGCACCCCCGAACCTCAGGCCCACCCCCAGAATCGTGAATTATAACACACCGATTTGGCCCCACCAACACAAAAGGGTAATACTAGGATGCTCCCCAGCCTCCCTAGCACGTTTAAGTTGGTTTTTTCCCCAAGGCACCCCTGGACCTCGGCCCCACCCCCGGAATCATGGGCTATAGCACACCGATTTGGCCAAAAATGCCCTGTTCGCATCGTTTAGTCCGTTTGACTAACCAAATGGCCCCGTCCTCACAAACAGGAAACACTAGGACGCTCCCTTGGCTCCCTGGAATGCCCAAGTTAATTTTTGTCCCACAGAACCCTCGGACCTCGGGCTCACCCCCGAACTCGTGGGCTATAGCACACCGATTTGGCCCCAAAATGACCTATTCGAGCTGTTTCGAACGTTTGACCAACCAAAAGGCCCCTCCCACACAAATGGGAAACACTAGAATGCTCCTCATCCTCCTTGTCATGCCCAGGTCAATTTTTTACCAATAAAACCCTCGAACCCCAGGCTAACCCTCGAAACCGTAGGCTATAGCACACCGATTTGGCCCCAAAATGCCTTGTTCGTGTCGTTTCTTGTATTTCACCAACAAAATAGCCCCGCCAACATAAAAGGGTAACCCTAGGATGCTTCCTAACCTCCTTATCTCGGCCAGGTTGATTTTTGACCTACGGCACCCCCAAACTCCGAGCCCAACCACAGAACCGTAGACTAAAGCACTCCGATTTAGCCCCAAAATGCCTTGTTCATGCCATTTCATATGTTTGACAAACCAAATGGCCCCGCCCATAAAATTAGGCAACACTAGGATTCTCCCCAACCTCCCTGTCATGCCCTGGTCGATTTACAGCCCATGGTATCCCCGAATCTCGGGCCTACCCCCAGAACCGTGGGCTGTAACTCAATGATTAGTCCCCTAAATATTTGATTCGCGTCGTTTCACCCGTTTGACCAACCAATTAGCCCCGCCTACACAAACGGGAAACACTAGGAGGCTCCTTAGCCTCCATGGCATACCCAGGTCAAGTTTTGGCCTACTACACCACCGGACCCTTGATCCCATCCTTGGAACCGTGGGCTTTAGCACACCAATAAATTGCCCTGTTTCTCCTGTTTGACCAACAAAATGGCCCATCCCACACAAAAAGGCAACAATCCCTAGCCTCTCAAGCACGACCAGGTCCATTTATGGCCCATGTCACTCCCGAACCCTGAGTCCACCCAAAAAACTGTGGGCTATAGCACACTAATTTTAGCCCCAAAATGTCTTGTTCGAGCCATTTCGCCCGTTTGACCAATAAAATAACCTCGCCCAAATACACAGGCAACACTAGGATGCTCCCCAGCATCACTGTCATGCCCAGGTCAATTTTTAGACCATGGAACCATCAGACCCAGGCCCACCCCCCAAACCGTGGGCTATAGAACACCGATTTAGCCAAAAATGCCCCATTCGTGCCTTTCTGCACATTTGAACAACAAAATGTCCCCGCCCACACAAACGTGCAACATGAGGATGCTCCCTAGCCTCACTGGCACACCCGGGTTAATTTTTGGACCACGAAACCCCCGAACCCCGGGATCACCCCCCAGAATTATGGGCTATAGCACACCGATTTGGCCTCAAAATGCCCCATTTGTTCCGTTTTGCCTATTTATCCAATGAAATAGCCCTTCCCACACAAACGAGAAATACTAGGATGCTCCGCAGCCTCCCTGCCACGCCCAGGTCAATTTTCGGCCCACCACACCCCAGAACCCCGGGTCCAACCTCTGAACCGTGGGTTATAGCACACCAGTTTGGACCCAAATAGTCTCACCCGCACAAACGGGCAACACTAGGATGCTCCCCAACTCTTTGGCATGCCTAAGTTGGTTTTTGACCGATGAAAACCTCGAACCCCATCCCCACACCTGGAATTGTGGGCCAAAGCACACTGTTTTATCCCTAAATTGCCCCATTTGCGTCGTTTCCCTCGTTTGACCATCAAAATGACCATGCCCACACATACGGGACATACTAGGATGCTCCATAACCTCCCTGGCACACCCAGGTCGATTTGTGGCCCACGGCATCCCCTGACCATGGGCCCACCCCCAAAACCATGAACTATAGAACACCGATTTGGCCCCAAAATGCATCTTTCACGCTGCTTAGCCCTTTTGACCACCCAAATGGCCCCTCCAACGCAAACGGGAAACACTAAGATGCTACCCAGCCTCCCTGGCTAGCCCAAGTCAAATTTTGAACCATGAGTCCCCCGGAGCACGGTCCAACCCCCGGAACCGTGGGTTAAAGCACTCCAATTTGGCCCCAAAATGCACTGTTCGCATCGTTTCTCCTATTTGTCCAACAAAATGGACACGCCCACATAAATCGGCAATACTAAGACGCTTCCTAGCCTTCCTAGCACGTCTAAAACGAGTTTTTTCCCACGGTACCCCCGGAACCCGGGCCTATCCCCTAGAGTCAAGGGCTATAGCACACCTATTTGGCCCCAAAATGCACCGTTCACGTTATTTATCCTATTTGACCAACCAAATGGACCCGCCCACTTAAATAGGCAACACTAGGATGCTCTCCAACCTTCTTGGCGAGCCCAGGTTAATTCTAGACCCACAGCACCCCCGAAACTTGGGCCCACCCCAGAACCATAGGCTATAGCTCATCGATTTAGCCCCAAAATGCCCTATTCGAACCGTTTTGCATGTTTGACCAACCAAAAGGCCCCGACCACAAAATCTAGCAATTCTAAGATGCTTCCTAACTTCCCTGGCATATCTAGGTCAATTTTCGGCCCACGGAACCCCCGAACCTCAGGCCAACCCCTGGAACCGTGGGCTATAGCACAATGATTTAACTTCCCTCGGACCAAAAGATCACCTCCAAAACTGTGAGCTATAGCACACCAATTTGGTCCCAAGATGCCCCGTTCGCACCATTTTGCCCGTTTGACAAACAAAATGGCCCCTCCCAAACAAACGAGCAACACTAGACTCTCCCCTATCTCCCTGGCACGCCCAGGTTGATTTTTGAACCACAAAACCCCCGAACCCCGAGTTCACCCCCGTAATCGTGGGCTATAGCACAATGATTTGGCCCCAAAATACCTCGTTCATGCTGTTTTTCCCTTTTGACCAACCAAATGGCCCCTACCACACAAATGGGAAATATTAGAATGCTCCTCAGCTTCCCAAGCACGCTCAGTTTGATTTTAGGACCACGGCACCCCCGAACCCTGGGTTCATGCCCAGAACCATTGGCTTTAGCATACCAATTCGGCCCTAAAATGCCCTGTTCATGCCTTTTCTCCTGTTTGACCAACCAAAGTGCCCCGCCCACACAAACGGGAAACACTAGGATACTCCTTAGCCTACTTGTCATGCCTAGGTCAATTCTGACGAACAACACCTATGGACCCTGTCCCCACCCCCAGAACTATGGGCTATAACATACCAATTTAGCCCCAAATAGACTCGTTGCACTATTTGTCCAACCAAATGGCCCCATCCTCACAAACAGGAAACACTAGGACGCTCCCTTGCCTCCCTGGAATGCCCATGTTAATTTATGGCCCACAGAACCCCCAGACCTCAGGCTCACCCCCGGAATCGTGGTCTATAGCACACCCATTTTGCCCTAAAATGACCTATTCGAGCTGTTCCAAATGTTTGATCAATGAAAAGGCCCATCCCACACAAACGGGAAACATTAGGATTCTCCTCAGCCTCCCTGGCATGCCCAGGTCAATTTTTGACCAACGAAACCCTCGGACCCCAGGATAAACCCCAAAATCGTAGGCTATAGCACACCGATTTGGCCCTAAAATGCCCCAATAGGGCCTTTTCGCATGTTTGACCAACAAAATGGCCCTTCCCACTCAAACGGGTAAGACTAGGTTCCTCCCTAGCCTCCCTGACATGTCCAGGTTGATTTTGGAACGACGATACCCATGAACGCTGGTCCCCACCCTAGAACTGTGGGCTATAGCTCACAGATTTGGTCCCAAATAACCCCGTATGCGCCGTTTCTCCCGTTTGACCAACCAAATGGTCCCTCCCACATAAATAGGCAATGATAGGATGCTCTCCATCCTTCATGGCATGCCCTGGTAAATTTTTGCCCCAAGGCTCCCCCGAACCCTGGGCCCACCCCTGGAATCGTGAACTATAGCACACCGATTTGGCCCCAAAATACCCCATTTGTGCCGTTTAGCCCATTTAAGCACCCAAATGGCCCATATCTCACAAATGGGAAGCACTAGGATGCTCCCCAACCTCCCTGTCATACTTAGGTTGACTTTTCTCCTACGGAACCCCCAAACCCCGGGCTTACCACCAGAACCGTGGGCTATAGCACAGTGATTTGGCCTCAAAAACACTCTTCGCACCATTTTTCCTGTTTGGCCAACTTAATGGCCCTGCCCACATAAAATGGTAACACAATAATGATAACTAGCCTCCCTAGCATGTCCAGGTTGATTTTTGGCTCACTGCACCCCTGGTCTCCGGGCCCATCTCCAAAACTATAGGCTATAGCACACCAATTTTGCCCAAAAATTAACCATTCACAACTTTTCACATATTTTACAAACCAAATGGCCCCACCCATACAAATAGGAAACAATAGGATAATACCCAACCTCTCTAGCATGCCCAAGTCTATTTTCAGCCAATGGGACCCCCGAACCTCGGGCTCACACCCAGAACCGTGGGCTGTAGCACAATGATTTGGCCCCAAAATTAACTGTTTGCAACATTTCGCTAGTTTGACAAACCAAATGTCCCCGACAACACAAAAGGGCAACATTAGGATGCTCCCCATCCTCCCCGACATGCCCAGGTTGATTTTGGCCCACGGCACCCCCAGAACCGTGTGTTATAGCACACCGATTTGGCTCCAAAATGCCCTGTTTGCACCGATTTGACCAACCAAATAGCCTCGCAAACACAAGAGGGAAATACTAGGATGCTCTCTAGCCTCCCTGGTATTCCTAGGTCAATTTTTTACCAACGAAATCCCTGGACCCCGGGCTCAACCCCTGAACCGTAGGCTATAGCACACCGATTTGGCCCCAAAATACATCGTTCATGCCTTTTTGTTCGTTTGACCAACAAAATGGCCCCGCCCACATAAATAGGAAATATTGGGATGCTCTCTAGACTCTCTGACATGCCCAGGTCGATTTTTTACCCACGGCACCCCTGAACCCTGTCCCCCACCCCTAAAACTGTGGGTTATAGCACACTGATTTGGCCCCAAATAGCCTCGTTCATGTCGTTTCTCTTGTTTAAGCAACAAAATGGCCCTGCCCACACAAACAGGCAATACTAGGATACTCCCCAGCCTTCCTGGATTACCCAGGTCGATTTTTGACCCACAGCACTCCTGGACCTCAGGCCCACCACAAGAATCATAAATTATAACACACCAATTTGCCCCCAAAATTCCCCATTCACGTCGTTTGCCCGTTTGACGACCCAAATGGCCCCACCAATAAAAACGGGTAACACTAGGATGCTGCCTAGCCTCCCTGGCACATCCAAGTTGATTTTTTGCCTACGACACCCCCGAACCTTGGGCCCACCCCCAGAACCGTGGGCTATAGCACATTGATTTTGCCAAAAATACCCTGTTCGCGTCGTTTAGTCCGTTTAACTAACCAAATTGCCTCGTCCTCACAAACGAGAGATACTAGGATGCTCCCTTGCCTCCCTGTGATGCCCCCGAACCTCAGGCTCACCCCAAACTCGTAGGCTGTAGCACACCGATTTGGCCCCAAAATACCCTATTCGCACCGTTTCAAATGTTTGACCAACCAAATGGTCCCTCCCAAATAAACGGGCAACACTAGGACCCTCCTCAGCCTCCTTGGCATGCCCAAGTCAATTTTTAACCAACAGAACCCTCAAACCCCGGGCTAACCCCCAAAACCGTAGGCTATAGCACACTGATTTGTCCCTAAAATGCCCCGTTTGCGCCTTTTCACATGTTTGACAAACAAAATGGCCCTGCCCATTCAAACGGGCAGTACTAGGTTGCTCCCTAGACTCCCTACAAGCCCAGGTTGATTTTAGACCCATGGTACCCCCAAACATTGGTCCCCTCCCCAGTACTGTGGGCTATAGCTCACTGATTTGGTCCCAAATAACCCCGTTTGCGCCGTTTCTCCCGTTTGACCAACCAAATGGTCCTTCCCATATAAACGGGCAACACTAGGACGCTCTTCAGCCTTCCTGGCATGCCTTGGTCAATTTTTGCCCCACGGCTCCCCCGAATCCTGTGCCCACCCCTAGAATCGTGAACTATAGCACACCGATTTGGCCCAAAAATGCCCCATTAGTGCCATTCAGCCCGTTTAAGCACCCAAATGGCCCAGCTCTCACAAATGGGCAACACTAGGATGCTCCTCAACCTCCCTGTCACACTTAGGTTGATTTGTTGCCCACGAAACCCCCGAACCCCGGACCCACCAGTAGAACCGTGGGCTATAGCACAGCGATTTGGCCTTAAAAATACTATTCACGCTGTTTTGCCTGTTTGACCAACCAAATGGCCCAGCCCACCCAAACCGGCAGCACAATAACAATCCCTAGCCTCCCTGGTATGTCTAGGTTGATTTTTGGCCCACTGCACCCCTGGACTCCAGGCCCACCCGCAAAACCGTAGGCTATAACACACCAATTTTCCCTAAAAATGCCCCATTCCCAACATTTAGCATATTTTACAAACCAAATGGCCCCGACCATACAAATGGGAAACAATAGGATGCTCCCCAACCTCCGTGGCATGGCCAGGTCTATTTTCGGCCAATAGGACCCCCGAACCTCGGGCTCATCCCCAGAACCATGGGCCGTAGGACAAAGATTTGGCCCCAAAATTAACTGTTTGCGACATTTCACCAGTTTGACCAACCAAATGTCCCCAACAACACAAACAAGCAACATTAGGATTCTCCCCAGCCTCCTCGACATGCCCAGGTCATTTTTTGGCGGACGGTACCCCCGAACCCGGGGCTCACCCCCAAAACCGTAGGCTATAGCACACCGATTTGGCCACAAAATGCCATGTTCGCGCCGTGTCACCTGTTTGACCAACAAAATGGCCTCGCTAACATAAGCAGGAAATACTAAGACGTTCCCTAGCCTCCCTGGCATGCCCAGGGTGATTTTTGCCCCACGGAACCCCTGGACCATGGGCCCACCCCAAAACCGTGGGCAATAGCATAATGAATTGGCCCTAAAATGCCCTATTCATGGCATTATGCATATTTGACGAACTAAATGGCCCTGCCCACAAAAACGGGAAACACTAGGACGCTCCCCAGACTCCCTGGAATGCCCGGTCAATTTTTGGCCTACGGCTCCCTCGAACCCCGGGCCCACCCTTAAAATCGTAGGTAATAGCACGCCTATTTTTCCCCAAAATGCCTTGTTCATGCCGTTTCCCCATTTGAATAACCAAATGGACCCGCACACTTAAACGGGCAACACTAGGACTATCCCCAGCCTCCCTGGCACGCCCAAGTCAATTTGTGTCCCATGGCACCCCTGAACCCCGAGCCCACCCCCAAATCGTGGGCTATAACACACTGATATAGCACAAAAATGCCCTGTTTGCACCATTTCGCCCGTTTGATCAACTAAATGGACCCACCCACATAAACAGGAAGCACTAGGATGCTCCCAAGCTTCTTTGACACTCCCAGGTCAATTTTTGGCCCATGGTACCCCCAAACCTAGGGCCCACCTCGGAACCGTGGGTTATAGCATACTGATTTCGCCCCAAAATACCCTATTCGTGTCGTTTCGCCCGTTTAACAAACCACATGGACCCACCCACACAAATGGGCAATACTATGATGCTCCCCATCCTCTCTGTCATGCTCAGGTCAATGTTTGGCCCACAACACTCTCAGACCCCGGGCCAACACCTGTAATCTTAGGCTATAGCATACCGATTTGGCCCCAAAATGCCCCATTTGTGTCGTTTTGCCTGTTTGACCAAACAAATGGCCCAGCCAACATAAACAGGCAATACTAAGATGTTCCCCAGCCTCGGTGGCACGCCCAATTCAATTTTCGACCCTTGGAACCCCCGTACCTCGGGCCCAGCCCCGGAACCGTGGGCTATAGCACACCGATTTGGTCCCAAAATACCCCGTTCGCATTGTTTTACCCGTTTGACAAACCAAATGGCCCTGCCTACAAAAATCAGAAATATTAGGACGCTCCCCAGCTTCCTTGGCACGGCCAAGAAAATTTTTGACCCACGACACCCTCTAACCAGGGGCTCACCCCCAGAACCGTGCACTGTGGCACACAGATATGGCAAAAAATGCCATGTTCGCACCGTTTCACCTATTTAATTAACCAAATGGCCCCGCCCACACAAACGGGAAATGCTAGGATGCTCCTTATCCTTCTTGGGACGCTTAGGTCAATTTTTAGACCACGACACCCCTAGAACCCGGTCCCACCCTCGGAACCGTCGACTATAGCACACCGATTTGGCCCTAAAATGCCCTGTTTGTGTCGTTCTGCACGTTTGACCAACCAAAGGGCCGCACCAACACAAACGAGAAACACTAGGATGCTTCCCAGCCTCCCTGGCATGCCCAAGTCAATTTTTGGCCCATGGCCCCCCGAACCCGGGCCCACCCCCGGAACCGTAGGCAATACCATACCGATTTGGCTCAAAAATTTCCCGTTTGCATTGTTTCTCCTTTTGGCCAACCAAATGGCTCCGCCCACTCAAACGGGTAATACTAGGACTCCCCAGCGTCTATGGCATGCCAAAATCGATCTTTGGACCATGGCACCTCCGGACCTCGAGCCCACCCCTGAAATCGTGGGCTATAACATATAGATTTAGCCCCAAAATACCCTGTCCTTGCCATTTCACCCCTTCGAGAAATAAAATGGCAATGCTCATATAAACAGGCAACACTAGGACGCTCCCTAGCCTCTATGGCACGCCTAGGTCAATTTTTAGCCTAGACACCCCCGTACCCTGGGTCCACCCCCAGAATCGTGGGTTATAGCACACCGATTTGGCCCCAAAATTCCCTATTTGCACCATTTCACCCATTTGACCAACCAAAAGGCGCCACCCACATAAATGGGCAATACTAGAATGCTCTGAAACCTCTCTAGCATATCGAGGTCAATTTTTCGGTCCACAGCACCCCTGGACCCTAGGCCTACCCCTAAAACTGTGGGCTATAGCACACCGATTTGGCGTCAAAAACACCTCATTCGCATCGTTTCTCCCATTTGACCAACAAAATAACCCCGCACACACAAACGGGAAACACTAGGATGCTCCCCAGCCTCCCTGGCATGCTCAGGTTGATTTTTATCCCACGGCACCCCAAGACCCCGAGCCCACCACCGGAATCGGAGTCTATTTCACACCAATTTAGCCCCAAAATGCCTCGATCGGGCCGTTTTAACAACAAAATGGCCCCGCCCACACAAATGGGCAACACTAGGATGTTCCCCAGCCTCCCTGGCTTGCCCAGACCAATTTTTGGCCCACGGCACCCTCGGACCCTGGCTCACCCCGGAACCGTGGGCTATAGCACACCGATTTGGTCATAAAATGTCCCGTTCGCGCTGTTTCTCCCGTTTGTCCAACCACATGACCCCGCCCATTCAAACGGGAAACGCTAGGATTCTCTTCAGCCACTTTGTCATACCCAGGTCAATTTTTGGCCAATGGCACCCCAAACCCCGAGCCCAGCCTTAGAACCATAGCTATAGCACACCGATTTAGCCTCGAAATTCCTCGTTCATGTCATTTCGCCTGTTGGACCAACCAAATGACCCCGCCAACTTAAACGGGTAACACTAGGATGCTCCCCAGCCTCCTTGGCCTGCCCAAATCAATATTTGGCCCATGGAACCTCCGAACCTCGAGCCACCCCCAAAATCGTGGGCCATAGCACACCGATTTAGTCCCAAAATACCCTGTCTGCGCCCTTTCCCCCGTTAGAGCAACCAAAGAGCCCCGCCCACAAAAATAGGTGACACTAGGATGCTCTTTCGCATCCATGGCATGCCTAGGTCGAGTTTTGGCCGACGGCGCCCCCGTACCCTGTGCCCACCCCCGGAATTGCTGACTATAGCACACCAATTTGGCCCCAAAATGCCTTGTTCGCAATGTTTTGCCCGTTTAACAAACCAAATGGCCCCACCCATATAAATGGGCAACACTAGAGTGCCCTCGAGACTCTCTGGCATGTGCAAGTCAATTTTCAGTCCACGGCACCCCCGGACCCCGGGCCCACCCCCAGAACCGTGGGCTATAGCACACTAATTTAGCCTGAAAATGCCCCATTCGCATTGTTTCGCCCATTATACCAACCAAATGGCCTCACACATTCAAACGGGAAACACTAGGATGCTCTCCAGCCTCTCTGTCACGCCCAGGTTGATTTTTATCCCACAGCACCTCCGGACCCCAAGCCCAACCCCGGAACTGGGGGCAATTTCACACTGATTTGGACCTACAATACACCGTTCATGTCTTTTTACTAATCAAATGGCCCCGCCCATACAAACAGGAAACACTAGTACGCTCCCCAGCCTCTCTAGCACTCCCAGATTGATTTTTGGCCCACGTCACCCCCGGAGCCTTGGCTCACCCCCGGAACCATGGGCTATATAGCATGCCGATTTGGTCCCAAAATGTCCCGTTCGTGCTGTTTCCCCCATTTTACCAACCATATGGCCCCGCCCACACACACGGGAAACACTAGGTTGCTTCTCAACCTCTTTGTCTTGCCCAGGTTAATTTTTGGCCCATGGCACCCCCAAACCCTGAGCCCACCCCTGGAATCGTAGCTATAGCACACCAATTTAGCCCCAAAATGCCATGTTTATGCCATTTCGCTAGTTTGACAAACCAAATAGCCCCGCCCATACAAAAGGGCAGTACTAGGATGCTCCCCATCCTCCACGGCATGCCCAGATCAATTTATGACCAACAGAACCCCTAGACCCCTGGTTCACCCCCAAAATCGTAGGCTATAATACACTGATTTGCCTCAAATTGCCCCGTTCTCGCTGTTTCTCCCGTTTGACCAATATAATGTCCCCGTCTACACAAACGGGTAAAACTAGGATGCTCCCCAGCCTCCGTAGCACGCCTAGGTTAATTTTTAGTCAACGACATACTGGACCCCGGGCCCAACCCCAGAATCATAAATTATAGAACACCGATTTGGTCCCTAAATGCCCTATTCGTGCCATTTGCCTCGTGTAACCACCCAAATAGCCCCGCCCATACTAACGGGAAACACAAGGACCCTCCCCAACCTCCCTATCATGCCCAGGTTAATGTTTGAACCATGACACCTCCGGAAACTAGGCATACCCCCGAAACTGTGGGCTATAGCACACCAATTTGGCCCCAAAAGGCCCTGTTTGTGTCATTTTGCCTATTTTACCAGCCAAATTGTTCCGTCCACATAAACGGGCAACACTAAGACTCTCCCTAGCCTCCCTGTCATGCCCATGTCGATTTTTGTCCAACGACACCCCTGAACCTCGGGCCCATATCCAAAACCGTGGGCTATAGCACATTAATTTGGCCCAAAAATACCCTATTTGTGCTGTTTCCCCCGTTTGACCAACCAAATGTCCTCGATATAAATGGGCAACACTAAGACGCTCCCTAGCCTCCCTGTCATGCCCATGTCGATTTTTGTCCAACGGCACCCCTGAACTTCGGGCCCATATACAAAACCGTGGGCTATAGCACATTAATTTGGCCCAAAAATACACTGTTTGTGCTGTTTCCCCTGTTTGACCAACCAAATGGCCTCGACCACGAAAATGGGCAATACTAGGAAGCTCCCCAGCCTCCCTATCACACCCAGGTTTATTTTCGACCTACGACGCCCCTGAAACCGTGGGCTATAGCACACTGATTTCACCCTAAAATGCCCCATTCACACCGTTTCACCCATTTTACCAACCAAATGTCCCCACCCACACAAACGAGCAAAGCTAGGACACTTCCCAGCCTCCCTGTCATGCCCAGGTTTATTTTTCGCCGACGGCACCCTCGGACCTCAGGCCCATCCCTGGAACTGTGGGCTATAGCGTACCAATTTGGCCCCAAAAGGCTTCGTTCGCACCGTTTCACATGTTTGACCAACCAAATGGCCCCGCCCACACAAGCGAGCAATACTAAGACATTCCCTAGCCTCCTCGACATTCCCAGGTCAATTTTTGGTCCACAGCACCCTCAAAAACCGGGCTCACCCCCGATATCGTGGGCTATAGCACATCAATTTTTACCCCAAAATGCCCTATATGCATTGTTTTTCCCGTTTAACCAACCAAATGGCCCACCCATAGAAATGGGAAACACTAGAATGCTCCCAAGCCTCTATGGCACGTCCAGGTCAATTTTTGGTCCATGGCACCTCCGGACCCCAGGCCAACCCCCCCGAACAGTGGGCTATAGCACACCGATTTGGCCTTAAAATGCCCCATTCACATCGTTTCGCCCATTTGACCAACCAAATGACCCCGTCCATACAAACGGGAAATATTAGGATGCTCCCTAGCCTACCTGGAATGCCTAGGTTGATTTTTGTCCCACGGCACCCTCGGACCCCAGGCCCACCCGCAGAACCGGGGGCTATTTCATATCAATTTGGCCCCAAAATGCCCGATTAAAGCCGTTTTACCAACCTAATGGCCCTGCCCACATAAACGGGCAACACTAGGATGCTCCCTAGTCTCCCTGGCACGCTCAGATCAATATTTGGCCCACGTCTCCCCCGAACCCCTGGCTCACCCCCAAAACCGTGAGCTATAGCACACTGATTTGGCCCCAAAATGACCCATTCACGCCGTTTCCCCTATTTGACCAACCACATGGCCCCGCCCATACAAACAGGAAATACTAGGTTGCTCCTCGGGCTCTTAGTCATGCCCAGGTCAATTTTCAGCCCATGAAACCCCCGAACCCTGGGCTCACCCCTGGAATCGTAGCTATAGCACACCGATTTAGCCCCAAAATGCCCTGTTCATGCCTTTTCGCCTGTTTGACCAACCAAATGTCCCCGCCCACACAAACGGACAATACTAGGATGCTCCCCATCCTCCCCAGTATGTCCAGGTCAATTTTTATCCACAGCACCCCTAGACCCGCGGTCCACCCCCAGAACCGTGGCCTATGGCACACTGATGTTGCCTTAAATAGCCCCGTTCATGCTGTTTCTCCCATTTGACCAACAATATGTCCCCGTCCACACAAACGAGCAATACTAGGACACTCCCAATCTCTATAGCATGCCTAGGTCAATTTTTAGCCCACAAATCACTGGACCCCAGGCCTACCCCCGGAACCGTAGACTATAGAACACCGATTTGGTCCCAAAATGCCCACTTCGCGTTGTTTGCCCTCTTTGATCATGCAAATGGACCCACCCACACAAACGAGCAATACTAGGACGCTCACCAACCTCCATGGCATGGCCAGGTCAATTTTCAGCCCACCGCACCACTGGACACTAGGCCCACCCCTAAAACCGTGGGCTATAGCACACCGATTTGGTCCCAAAATGCCCTGTTCTTGCCATTTCACCCATTTTACCAGCCAACTGGCCTCTCCCATACAAATGGGAAACACCAAGATGCTCCCAAGCCTCCCTGGCTCACCCAGGTTGATTTTTATCGCACGACACCCCCGAACCTCAAGCCCACATCTAAAACCGTAGGCTACAAAACATCGATTTGGCCCAAAAATACCCCGTTCGCATCGTTTTTCCCGTTTGACAAACCAAATGGCCCCGCCCACGCAAATAGGAAATACTAGGATGCTTCCCAACCTCCCTATCATGCCCAGGACAATTTTTGGCCCACGACACCCCCAGAACCGTAGGCTATAGCACACCGATTTGGCCCCAAAATGCCTCATTCATGCTATTTCACTCGTTTAACCAACCAAATGTCCCCACCCAGACAAACGGGAAACACTAGGATGTTTCCCAGCCTCCCTGGCATGCTCAGCTCAATTTTTGGCCCATGAAACTCGCACACATCAATCCCATCCCTAGAACCGTAGCCTATAGCACATCGATTTGGCCACAAAAGGCCCCGTTCGTGTCGTTTCACCTGTTTGACCTACCAAATGGCCTCGCCCACACAAACAGGCAACATTAAGACACTACCCAGCCTCCCTGATATGCCGATGTCAATTTTTTGCCCACAGAACCCCCGAACCCGGGCTCACCCTTGGAACTGTAGGGTATAGCACATTGCTTTGGCTCCAAACTGCCCCGCTCGCAGCCTTTCTCCCGTTTCACCAACCAAATAGCCCTGCTCACACAAACGGGAAATATTAAGATGCTTTCCAGCCTCCCTAGAACACATTGGTTGATTTTTGGCCCACGGTACCCTCGAACCTCGGTCCCACTCTTAAAATCATGGGCTATAGCACACCAATTTAGCCCCAAAATACCCTGTTCATGCCATTTCATCTATTACACCAATCAAATGGCCCCACCCATAAAAAATAGCAACACTAAGATGCTACCTAGCCTCTATGGCACACCCAATTGATTTTTGGCCTACAACACCCCTATACCCCGATCCCACCCCCAGTATCATGGGTTATAGCACTTCTATTTGGCCCAATGTAGTGTTCGCACCGTTTCACCGGTTTGACCAACCAAATGGCCACACCTACATAAACAGGCAATATTAGAATACTCCCAAGCCTCTCTGCTATATCCAAGTTAATTTTCGGTCCACGGTACCCCCAAACCCCCGGCCCACCCCCAGAACCGTGGGCTATAGCACACCAATTTAGCCTCAAAATTCCTTGTTCTCATTGTTTCGCGTATTTTACCAATCAAATGGCCCCTCCCACATAAACGGGAACTACTAGGACGCTCCCTAGCCTCCCTGGCATGCCCAAGTTTATTTTTGTCCCACGGCATCCCCAGACCCCGGACCCATCCCTATAACTGGGGGCTATTTCACATCGATTTTGGTCCAAAATGCCCTGTTTGTGCCTCTTTCGCAACCAAATGGCTCCGCCCACATAAACGGGCAACACTTTGATGCTCCCCAGCTTCCCTGGCACACCCAGATTAATTTTTGGCCTATGAAACCCCGTACCCTGGCCCACCCCCAAAACTGTGGGCTATTGCACACCAATTTGGCCCTAAAATGCCAAGTTCACGCTATTTTGCCCATTTGACCAACCACATGTCCCTACCCACACAAACGGGAAATACTAGGATGCTCCTCAGCTTCCTTGTCACACCGAGGTCAATTTTTAGCCCACGGCACTCTTGGGACCACCCTTGGAGCTGTAGTTATAGCACACCAATTTAGCCCCAAAATTGCTCGTTCGTGCCGTTTTGCCTATTTGACCAACCAAATGGCCCTGCCAATACAAACGGGAAATACTAGGACACTCTCCAACCTCCTCGGCATGCCCAGGTCAATTTTCGACCCACGACACCCCCAGACCCCTGGTCCACCCCACAGAACCGTGGGCTATAGCACACCGATGTTGCCTCAAATTGCCCCATTCACGCTGTTTCTCCTATTTGACCAATAAAATGGCCCCGTCATAACAAACGGGTATCACTAGGATGCTCCCCAGCCTCTGTATAACGCCCAGGTCAATTTTGGACCCCGAGCCTACTTCCAAAACCGTGAACTATAGCACACCGATTTGGTTCAAAAATGCCTCATTCGCGTCATTTACCCCATTTGACCACCCAAATGGCCCCGCCCACACAAACGGGCAACATTAGAATTCTCCCCAGCCTCCCTGGCATGCCCCGGTTGATTTTCGTCCCACGGCACCCCCGGACCCTAGGCCCACCGCTAGAACCGTGGGCTATAGCACACTAATTTGGCCCCAAAATGCCCTGTTCATGCTATTTCACCTGTTTGACAGCCAAATCGCCTCGCCCATATAAACGGGAAATACTAGGACGCTCCCTAGCCTCCCTGGCATGCCTAGGTCAATTTTTATGCCACAATACCCTCGAACCCTGAGCCCAAATCCAAAATTGTGGGATATAGCACACTGATTTTGCCCCAAAATACCCCGTTCGTGCTGTTTTGTCCGTTTGAACAATGAAATGGCCCCGCCCACAAAAATGAGAAATACTAGGATGCTCACCAGCCTCTCTGTCATGACTAGGTCAATTTTTAGCCCACGAAACCCCGGACTCTGGGCTTACCCCTGGAACCGTGGGCTATAGCACACCGATTTAGCCCTAAAATGCCCCATTCGTGCTGTTTTGCCCGTTTGACTAACTAAATGCCTCGCCCACACAAACAGGCAATACTAGGATGCTTTCCTGTATCCATGTGATGCCCAGGTCAATTTTTGGCCCACGACACCCACGGACCTCGGACCTATCAATGGAACCGTGGGCTATAGCATATTGATTTGGTCCTAAAATGCCCCATTGACGTTGTATTGCCTATTTGACCAACCAAATGGTCCTGCCCACTCAAAGGGACAACACTAAGATGGTCCCCAGACTCCCCGGGATGCCCAGGTTGATTTTTGGCCCACAACACCCCCAAACCTCGGGATTACCCCCAGAATTGTAGGCTATTATAGCACACCGATTTGGCTTCAAAATGCCCTGCTCACACCGTTTCACCCATTTGACCAACCAAATGGCCTCGCCAATACAAACGAGCAACACTAGGATGCTTCTTAGCTTTCCTGGCATGCCTAGGTAGATTTTTGACCCACGGAACCCCTAGAACCCGGGTCCACCCCAGGAACGGTGGGCTATAGCACATTAATTTAGCCCCAAATAGCCCCGTTTGCACTGTTTCTCCCATTTGACCTATCAAATGGCCCCGCCCACACAAACAGGAAATACTAGGATGCTTCCCAGCCTCGTTGGTATGCCCAGGTCAATTTTCGGCCCATGGCACCCCCGGACCTCGGGTCCACCCCAGGAACCATGGGCTATAGCACACTGATTTGGCCCCAAAATGCTCCATTCACATTGTTTTGCCCCTTTAAACAACTAAATGGCCCCGCACACATAAACGAGCAATATTAGGATGCTCCCCAGCCTCCCTGGTACGCCCAGGTCAATTTTTGACTCACGGCACCCCCGGACCCTTGGCCCACCCCAAGAATCGAGTGTTGTAGCACATTGATTTGGCCCTAAATAGCCCCGTTCACACCATTTCTCTCATTTGACTAACCAAATAGCCTCGCCCATCTAAACGGGCAACAATAAGACGTTCCCCAGCCTCCCTGGAACACCCAGGTCGATTTTCGGCCCACGGCACCCCTGGTCCAACCTCAGAACTATGGGATATAGCACACTAATTTGGTCCCAAATAGCACACAATGCTATTTTTCATCTTTGAGTTGTTTACTTTTTACCACTTTTTTGGTTAAATAATTAAAATTACATATGGAATTGGGGAAAAGTGCCAATTGAGTGGGATAGAAGTAGTTTTTTAGAATACTGACTCGACCAAATTGCCATAGTCCACATAGATCTCAAGAAAATACTCAGTTTGAAAAAAAATTGACTCAAACGAATATTCGAGCGCAAAGTTATGAAGGTTTATAGTTTCACCATTTTACAATTACTTTTTTCTATCTCCTTTCTCTCACTATTTCTAATTGACCTTTTTGTCTATGGTCTTTCAAAATTACAATTATTAATAATAGGCGTAGTAAGAAGGATGTGAATGGCACATTTAATATTTAAAATTATATTTTTAAAAATAAGGTAGATAGAATAAGTTAAAATGTAAATTTAAAGAAGTGTTAAGGATAGGTGATTAAGCATTAACTTTTAGTTTATGGGGATTTGTAAAAATTAATTAGGTGATTATCCAAATGTACAAAAAGTCTTACTTAGTAGATGCACATTTTCTTAAAGTGAGGTGTTTAAAAAATTGTTGTCTTTTGGCAAACTAAATTTATGTTTGGTCAAAAATATATTTATTGCCTTGTTCCTCTTTAATTACATGAATTACTTTCTCCGTTCTCTTTTACTTCAATAACAACAACAAACTCAGTGTATTCTCATCAAGTGGGGTCTGGTGAGGGTAAAATGTACGGAGTCCATACCGCTACATCTGAATAAGTAGAGAGGTTGTTTCTAATAGACCCCTGGCTCAAGATAAAGAATAGTTAACAAGGTCATAGTAATACATGAAACGAAATGGATGGCATAACCGAAATAAGAAATGAGAAATAAAAAAATAGAGATAAGAGAGACACAAAAATAAGCGCAATACGAAAGTAAAAATAGGGAATAAGAAATAGGAAAGGACACCCCCTAGTAGTAACATACACTAGCGACTCCTACCAATGTACACAGTCCTAGGATTACTAACCTAGCTACACCAGAGCACCCTAACTACTAGTTATAGCAACCACACGAATTAGTCTTCTACCTTTATCTGCGGCCTCCACACTTCCTATCTAGGGTCATGCCCTTTGCATCAATCCCAAATGAATGCTACACTAAATAAAAATGATAACTACAAAAATTAAAAATTACTTACATAAATCCTCACTTATTTTCCGTTAAA
Organism: Capsicum baccatum var. pendulum; assembly: GCA_030864225.1. Taxonomy (NCBI): domain Eukaryota; kingdom Viridiplantae; phylum Streptophyta; class Magnoliopsida; order Solanales; family Solanaceae; genus Capsicum; species Capsicum baccatum. The sequence goes on along the minus strand of CM061554.1, from coordinate 237,077,321 downwards.
TAGCATATAGCTAGCATAATTACCATTAATTCATCGTTAAATAAGATTAACAATGGGATTTTATTGTTTTCACAAAAATTATCTGTTGCTAATTCGTGTTAAATTTGTATGATATTGAGGTTAGTTATATAAATTTATGCAAGATCTTTTTATTGATTAAAAGTCTGCTATGGCTTTATGAATAAAATTTACAAAAGCAAATGCACTGTTTTTACATTGTACATAAAGTATAAAATGAAAATTTTGTAAGAGAAAAAAAGTGTAATGTGAATTAGTTGACTGGTAAATGAAATTCTTTGATTTTTAGAGAAAATTTTAAATGTAATCTTATCTCTCTTTTCTATCATTATTTTCAGTCAAATTAATTTTTTATTTATATGTGTTTTCGATTCTATTTATGTTTTGCGGATAATTAACTTTTGTACAAATTAACACTCTCATTTTTTACTTTCTTCAATCATTGTTATCTTATTTTATTTTATTTTTATTTATTTTTGAAGGGAGACTTATTCTAGAAATTATGGAATCATGGAATGCACAAATGATGTGAGTTTCTCAATGAAAACATTTATCCTGGTTAATTTTTTCGATGTTATTTTCTATTTTTTATGTTCGTATAACTTTTTTTTTTAACTCTAATTTACTACTCTTTTATGATTTATATTTTTTTCTCCTTTAATGTTCTCATTATTTTAGATTTGAATATTTTGTCTTAACCAAAGAAATTTATGTAAACCACGCTTTATCTTGGAACATATATTTTTAAAGACATTTTTTTATGGGGTTTGATAACTTTCTTAAGTTGCAAGAGTGGAGTAAAATATAAATTTTGATTGAAACAAGTAATATGATAAAATGAGAATAGAATAAAAGAAAATGATTTTTCAGTGAGTTTTTTTTTAATGGAAATGGTTGAGCTACATCTAAATGGATTAAATCATACTTTTGGTCAACAAATGTATTGGATTAAAACTTGTAAAGGTTTGGAAGTGAGTGGATTTTTTATTCGTTTATATGTTCTTAATAGGCTCTCCTTTATAACAAATGAGAGATTTGAAAAAAGAATTATTTCATGTCTGTCTTATAAGGAGGTACTCTTTTTTTAACGTGCTTCATATAAATCAAGCAGTCAAAACTCAAAATTGTTCTTCATTTCTGTTTAGTATATTTTGTTCATATGAAATAGAACTTCAAATACTTTTAATTTCATTTATCATGATTATTAAATACTTAATATTAATAAAGTGGAAAAAGTCATTTATTGAGGAACTTTTCATATTACTCCCTTTTTTAATTTATTTTTTTAATCCATTTTTTTAAAAAAATATTTCTTTATAAATTACTTATTAATTTCAACTTTTTACAAAACATGTTCACAAACAAAATTAAAGATTATTTTGGTAAATCCTATTATTTTTAAATTATAAAAGTCAAATTTCTTCTTTACCTTTTAAAACCTTGTGTCAAGTCAAAGTCCAACAAATAAATCAAAATAAAGGAAATAATTTTTAGTCAAAAATTGAAAGAGTAATATGAGTAACTCTTTTTTCCCAAATAATTTGACACATTTTCGTTTGGTAGAAATGCTAGCTTTGTGTATTACTAATATTTTATTGAATATATTTTTTCATCCTATGCATAACCAATTTAAGTATTACTTATGCACTTACATTAATATTAAGTTGTGTATTACTAATACGTGAAAATCCATGGTATTTGTAACACAATAGATTCTAATGCATACGACACCTGGCGTATTATTCCAAGGATGCCCTAAAGTTTCTCCACCGAACTGTAGTACTGCATTAGAATGATTAAGGACGTAATTATCCCTCAAAATTCTTTCCATCATATTTAAGATAATTCATGTCTAGAATGACTAAAGACGCATTGTAAACAATTTTTTTTAAAAAACAATAAAAACTATGCAATCCATATTATTTTTAATAGATTAAATCAAATACTATATAAAAATATATAAATATAACTAACGCAAGTATTACTAATATACTATATTTACATTATTATTACACATCCTACCAAAAAACCTTATTCTCACAAGAGCTTAATTAATGATAGGAGTAAATACAACACAACTTGTTAATTCCAAGGTCATGAATAGACACAAAAGTTTAGCCAAGGATACAATTGGCCAATTAGAAATAGTAGAGGGGAAAATTCAAACTATTCACCTTTTAAGATGTGTTTGGTAGAAAGGTAAATATTTTTCGAAAAATGTTTCTGTATTTTCTTCTGTTTGATTAAAGAAAATTTTTTTAAAAAAATTTCTTCATTAAAAAACGAAGACAATAACTTCTTAATGGAAATAGGAAAAACAAATTCTATAAGTCACATTACTGTATGCTTATTGTATCCTCCCACCCAATATTATTTTTTGCTCAATTAAGTATAAATTACTTTTGAGATAATAATCTTTTTGCTTACTTACCAAACTTCAAGAAACCAACATTATATATGTTTATGGTATTCTCCGATCCACCCAACACCCCCAATTCCTACCTCTTGACCATTCCACTCCCACCACCACCGAGGCCCTACATCCCGACACCCTCCCGCCTCTACATATATTTTTTTGCTAAATTATATATAAATATTTTTTTACTTACTTATCAGTCGCAAGATTACATACAAGAAACCAACTTATTTTTTAAAAAATTATTTTCATACCAAACACACCCCTAACATAAAATAATTGATGACTCTCTATTGAAAATTTTCAGGATGGACAAGTATATCTATAATTACTTAGTTACAAAGGGGTTGCATAAGACTGCTTAGATATTTGCAATTGAAGGAAATGTTGTAAATCCCAAAAATGTTGGTAAGTTTTTTTTATTTAAATTTATGGTAAATTTGAACTCATTAAAATAATTGTTAAAAGTTATTTACATGTGACTTATAACTTGCGTGTAATCATGAAAGTAGTTGTGGATGCTTGGATTATAGTAATCGTAGTATGATTATGCTATACTATTGATAGATTTCATTGTCACAATATTAGAATGGAGTCACTTTTTTTATTGAAGGGGTTTAAAAGTGTACACATGAATTAATCGTGTACGGGATTCATCATATATTATATATACACAAAAAATAATTTTAACTAAATATAAATAAAGTAATTTTCCACAGTAGGTCAACCCCTTCTTGTATACTAACTCTGTCCCACACAAGACATATCAATAATCTTCTATTCTAAATCGAAAGAAAGTCAAATTTGTCTAAATACTAGACATAAGACAGTGGAGGCTACTCTTTTATTTGATGATTATATTATTATTTTTTATAAAAATTATATTACTCCTTTGATTTTATTTTTATTTTGAGTTTATAATAAAAGATACATTTAAATTGTCACTTTTTTCCACGAGTTTTGCACTTTTAATTTAATTATATATATGTTTTTTTTGTATATGAACTATTATTATCTATGTATTAAAATGCATTTTGAAATAACCCAATGTTTTTTCCCGCCTTGCCCCATTTAGCTATCGCCCTACCCTGTCTTGTTTAACCTTTGTACTGCCCCACCCTACTCTTGTCCTGCTTCATTTTCATTTTTAATCAATTATTTTATTTTCCCATCTGAACGATAGTGATAGTTAAAGGTTGTCTCCATATGAGCTATAACTCACGGATAGTTGTAGAAATGATCTATAACTCACGAATAGTTGTAAAATTAGTTACCGATGCTTGGGTTAGGATATATTGCTTAGATTGTAAATCCCTTTGGGAAGTGGGCCTTTCTCAGACTTTGGGTGAATGCAACATACTTCGTGTATCTGAATACCCTTTTATTTGATGACTATGTTATTTTAAAGAACTTCTTTATTCTTTTGACTTCATTTTTAAGTGAGATGATGGTAAAAAAAAAAAAACACATCTGAATTATCATAGTTTCACATCTTTAACTATAGTTGTTCTCTTTTCCTACATCAACCATCAATATCTATATATTAAAACACACCTCAATTATCAGTTGTTCCTTTTTCAAATAAAATAGATTGGATGGAATGATAGATAATTAATGTCATTCTTTGAAGCTTTTAGTGCACTTATTTTAGGTTAATTTTATTAGAAAGTGTTTTTCATATTTCTAAAATTGTATTAATTTTAATTATTTCATATCTGTGATTTTTTTTAGCTATCGAATCTCCAGAGGGATATTTAATGGAATGGTGGGACGGATTTTATGATATATACAATACTTATCAGGCTGAGAAGGCCCAACGATCCTATGTTAAGGTGTTAACTAAAATTTTTCAAGTTAAATTCATCTCTTCGATGATTATTTAATCTAAAGACATGATTTTTTTTAAATTCTCAGGATGCATGGACTGCTGATAATGTGGGATATCATATCCCATCTGATGTGCCAACGTATTCTCCAAATACTGCTACACCGGTTATCTCTCCTACCATACAATCGTTTAAGCTTAATTTTATATATTGTAGCATCTCTATTAGACCTGTCAATACGGGTCGGCACAGCCCATTCGGACTAGTCCACACGGTCTAGTTCATATAGGCTTTGAGTTTAACGGGCCGGGCCATCAAAATGATGGGTCAAAAAAACCAAGTCCACACCATTACTCTATGGGCTGCGGGCCTCACGGGCCAACCCACTTTTTAAAAAATAATATTTTATAATTTAATTTTAGAATATTAATAAAGATAAATATTATCAGACAATATTACATAATGTTAATACTTATTAATCAAGTCTCCAACACCCCTGAAAAATATTCCTAATAGTGAAATTAAATAACTTTTGACATGATATCCTTCGAACCAATTAAAAATACTAATAAACAATCTAAATAGTTGCATTTACTTGACTTATGGGCCGGCCCACGGGCTAGCCCAACCCATATTGCTCAAGCCCCATGGGCCATAGGTTTATATGGGGTGGACTAAAAAGCCCTGTTCTTAAATGGGCTACAAAAACTAAAGCCGATACCATCAAATTACATGTCGGGTTGGGATCGGCCCATATTGATGGCTCTAGTCTCTATAGTAATGTCGCTCTTTTGTTTAACTTTAGGTGCACGATATATCTCATGTGCAGCCGGCCTTCCACCTAACGACACCTAAGGTTGAAGTGAGGGCGGATTTAATGTTTGTTGAGATTGATCATACGAGTCAAGGGGTGCCATATGTAACCGATTCTATGTAACAACGTTACATTTATTACTTATATGGAGTAATATTTCTGCATTTTGTTACTTAACTTCATGTTTTATCTATTTTTCTTTGGTTTTATTCAATACAATTATGACTGTAAAATTGAATTGATAATTAGTTATCGCATAGATATTTCATAATGTAAGTGATCGATTTGGTTGTTGAAGTTAGTGAATAAGAAGATCTACCTCTGACTCTTTTTGATGTTCATGTGTCATACAGCCAACCAATGGAGCAGATCCCGAGTATACCTTAACAGTCGGAGGGCAAAATATGTTTAGATTTCTGAGACAACAGTAATTTTTTTATGTTTTGTTTTTTAAAGTTGCGACATAACTGACAAGGTTTTATCCTTCTAGGAAGAGGGAGAGGGAGATAATATTAACTTTGAACGAACTGTGCAGATGGAACCAAAATCTCATCCCCTTAAAAAGATTAGACTTTCAGTGCCAGAACCTTCTGAAGCAGGTTCGTTGTATTATTATTGGTTTCAAATACTTAGCTTTTTATTTTTTAGAATCTTTTATCATTGATCTTGATAACGCATGTGAGCCTGCCTAAGTTAGTTTAGAGTCTTATATGTTGACTTAATATGCATTTTGAACCAGAGACCAATATCAACTTTTGTTAGCGTATGAAAATGTTATGGTTGTTTGGATGATATATTTGTCAATTATAAGATCTTCTAGGACGATTAAATGGTTCTCTGTTATAACAGAAACTCATATCAGATTCTTTGTTGATGATTGTTATCAGGTTGTTTCACCGTCTCTAGCTCTGTGATGCAACAAACTCTCTAGTTTAATCAAGATCTTGCAATTTTACAATCTTCCTCTGGCATGGCATTAAGAAGGTGATAAACTTGAGAAAGATCATAATTCATTAGTTGTTATACAATATATGTAGGCTATTTATGCCATGAACAAAGATAGATGAATTTTTGTTACTTCTTGTTTATTTTAAGAATTTTAACTTTTTCTAGCTGATGTTTTTGCTTTCTCCAATTCTTAATGGTTTTTGCATGTTTGTTAATCAACATAGAAAAAATAATCGATAAAAGTAGGAAAATGACAGTACTACAGTGCATATGTTATAGTGCAGTATCTTGATGATGAATGTTAAGGATGCTAATACATTTAGATGCAGCATTGAGGTTTTAGGTTTCAATTCTACAAGTCATCATAAATGTAACAACAATAGCATATCTCTAAGTATATTCCCACCAAGTCGTCATAAATGCATAACCAATAAGGGCTCAAATCTCATTATTTTCTAATTAATGGGTAGCTGTTGTGATGAAATGTATGACTCCACCAAGTGCATAAGGATCAGGTCCCTATGCCCATAGATGCAATAGGAAAACAGTCGAAAGAAAAATGATGCAATAATATAAAGTACAATGTTTACGTGCAAAACTTCTTGCTTAAGGGAGGAAAAAAACACGACTTGTCTCACGGGATTTTCCAAATCTCTACTAATCTTCAAGCAACCAAGTGATTACAAGCTCCTATAATCACTACCTCTTGCAACAACTCTACTACAAGACAATTATAGTAACTCTACCACACCTCAGCTGACAATGATCCTTGATAACTCTACCCAGGACTTAGCACTTCCAAAACGGTAAGTTAAACTTGACCAACTTAAAAATGATTCGATCAATTACCAATAACTAATGCGACTCAAACTAAGACTTACACAAGTTAAAATATTTACAATATGAGAGAAAAACGCAAACAACTCAAGACACCATAAGACTAAATGAGCACTTAATCAAGTCCCTTGATGATGTATGAATTGTGTTCAAAGAGACGGCTTTTGCAAAAACTGACTTTTATTGTATTTAAGTATTCCTTTAATTTGAGACAACAAAACCTAGAACTTCTCCCATTTATCGAGGTTGAACCTCTCTACTGCCGTGCTACCAACTTGTGGCCCTGGGTTCGTCTGCACTCAGTACTTTCAACACAAAATATAAATTTATGTGTAAAAATCTACTAAAATATCTCTCTCTAGTATGTAGGGATGAATAGTTTCAACAATACAATAGGTTCCATAAGATGAACCTTAAAGTTTGAACTTATAGGGTTTAAATTCTGAATTTGCCTCTGCTTTTCATTAAAATCTCATAGTTCTCATATAATGTAGCACTAAACTCAACTATTTAATATCCTTTCTTCTTGAAAACATTATAATGTAGAATCCATTTATTTTATATGTATATTACTTCTTATAGGATTTTGTAAAATATAATTAAAAAGGCATGATAGAGAATCTACACCCAATAGTGTTGTCTAACAGTCAATAAAGTAAGTAAAAATCATAGAATACCAGGATTCGAGTTTAAGCAGAGACAACAATGTTATGATAGGATTAAGGCCTGCACTGAATGGTGCTAAACTATATAGCGCAAGATCATGTTACCTAAGCATAGGTTCCTATTGTGGTTAGCAATGCAAGGGAAACTACTCACTAAAGAGAGGTTGACACCAATAGGTATACATTGTGATGATGATAAGTGTGTACTATGTGATCAGATGCAGATAGAAAATACCTCTCATCTTTTTGCAATCTGATGTGTATCTGTTGTACTACTGGATTTTTTATGGTATTACTGGAATTTTGATGATCTACAAATTATACCACAAAGGACTTGAATGGTTGCTAAATCAGTATATATGGGACCTGGTCTCATAGAAAGTTGATTTTAGAAGATGACAACTGAGTACAGCTGGAGTCTGGAGACTGCACTTTTTGCAAAGAGTTGGTGGCATTACAGTTGAGGTATAAAACCTCTACCAATGGCATGCGTTATATGTTTCATTCTCTCTTATAAAAGGGAAAATTGACAAGGAACAAAACCTAGTTTTTGCAATGACGATTACTCTCAAAAGCAAAAAGTCATTTTACAAGAACACTGCTCACACTCCACCAACAAGGGACCTGATCGAGTGTTGACTAAGTATTGTTATGTATTTGCTCTTACATTATAAATCTACTCCTGAATTATAAAGGATGGTAGATCAATAGCTTATCTAAGTCTTAGCTTAAGTTGCCTCAATTAGAGTTAATTGATCGAGTCGCTCTGTATTTGGTCAAGTTTATTTTCACCTTGGGTGAAGTCTTTTCTGGGTAGAGTTACTTAGGACTGTCGTCTAGAGTTAGTCGACAAGGAGTATGATAGAGTTGCTACATCAGTCTTGTAGTAGAGTTATTACAAAAGGCTAGGATTGAGAGTTTAATCATTTGTGATTATTTGAATCTATAATCACTTTGTTGCTTGAAGTTAGTGGAGAGTTGGAAAATCCTGTGAGAAGGGTTGTGGTTTTTCCTCCCTTGAGTAAGGAGGTTTCCACGTAAACATCACTTGTAATTTATCTTTTGCGCTGCCTTTCTTTTATAACTGTAATACTGTGTTTGTCCGCTGGTCACTTGTTACTTGGTGGGTGGATCCCTATGTTTCATCAGTATCTCAGGAAATCTACAAACACAGTGTAAGCTTTCGATTTGGTTGTACGACTTATCCTTCAATTCTACTAATTGGTACTTGTTTACTTCACGATCATACATATACCATAGTGATTCGAAAACTCCGAGCTCTAATATCAAATGAAACTACGTTATGTATGATAAAAACATAAATAAAAATCACCCAATAAATAGATAACTTCACTTTGCAATCTCCTTCCTTGAACGAATATAAGTAATTCGTGAAGACCTAAAATGAAAGAGTGCCATATACATGAGATGGAGGGAGTATAATATATATATACAGGGGAGGACCTACGTTGTATTTTGGGGTGCTTCGGCACCCACTAAATTCGACGCGAACTATGTATAGTTATATAGAAAATATATGAAAATAGGTATAAAATATATAAAAGCACCCACTATAATAATAAAAAAAAAGTCGGTTGGGTGCATTGACATTTGAGTTTATTATAAGGTCATTCATTGGAAGGAGGTCCCGAGTTCGAACCTCATTGAGGTAATGTTTTTTTAAAACAATTTTAAGTACCCACTATCCTTAAATCCTGTATCCGCCACTGTATATATATATATATATATATATATATATATATATATATATATATATATATATATGTATGAGTTATAGCTTTTTTTTTAGGAATTTGATTCAAATTATTTGAACCGATGAGTACATTAAGATAAGTTTTTTTAAATTAATTAGTGTATTACATGTAACTTAAAAGATTTTTGCATTCTCTCACTCACATACATTAATTCTGTTTTTTCTACTCATAACAAACTTACCTTTTAATTTAATTCAATTTTCCTGAGATAACTTTTTATGTTTTGACACTTTTGACTAATTCATAAAGTTGAGAGCAAGTTTATTGAAATTATAGTATATAAGTAAAAAAAAAATATTAAATATGTTATTGAATTATTAGAAATACCTCATCTATGTCATCTGTTAAAAGTTCGGCTAATTTATATCGCCGTCATAAAAAGTCTAACTCATCTATATCATTGACGTTTATGAAAAGGTTTATTCGTGCTATTACTTTCTAGCTATGGTTTTGCAAATTCATTTTTGCCACATGACCTATTATTAGAAATACACGTCACCAAATCTAAATTAATCAATATTAATTAAAATTAAAATTAAAATTCGAACCTAATAAATAAAATCCAACCCACACCCTACCCAATTAAGGTGAGTGATGTTATTATGAAACTAAGTGTAAAAATAAATAATGAAATTTATTATTAAGTTTTAGTGTTAGAGATTTGTTTAAATTAATTAGGTAATTGTCCATAATGCAAAAGCCATATTAATAGAATTCACTTCTTTTTCTTCTTATTTTTTTTTCTTTAAGTGACATTCTTAAATGAAAGTTTTTTTCTTCTTCTTCTTTTTTTTTTTTTGGAAAAAAGTGTGATTGGAGTTAATTAGTTATAAATGAAGTTGTTTAATTAGAGAATATCTAAGTTGTAATTTGTAATCTTTTCTTATTATTTTCGATTCAAATTTTTCTTGTTGGTTTCTATCTTTTCTTTTATTTAGATTTTGCAATACTATTAACTTCTCTTCAATATATAAGTATAATCTTATTTTCTCTTCTTGTTATCTTTTTTTTTTCTCTCTTTCTCCACTATTGTCTCTTCTTCTTTTCTTCACTTTCACTTGTTTATTCTCTTTTTTCTTTTTCTTCTTTAGTGATTATGGGTTCGTGGAGAAATCAAGTAATGTAAGTTTTTTTTATTTGTTAACTCTAATTTTTTTTAATGATTCTTTCGTTATATTCATTCTTTTCTCTTATTATGTTCTCATAATTTTAAGTTTAAATTTTCTTTTTTAGTCAAAGAAACTTATATAAGACAAGTTATATCTTGATGATTTTTTGGAATTTTTTTTTTGCTTATGTTTTGATAGTTATTTTTAAGTTATAAAAGTAGGGAAAATGTATATATTTTGGTTGAAAAAAGTGATATGAGATGAGTGTGGAATAAATAAAACGTCTTACTAGGGGGTCTTAAGAAAAAAATTGGGTTACATTTGAAAGGATTAAATCGGGCATGATTAATAAATGAATAGGATTAAAACTTGTTCAATTCTTTTGTGTGTGAATTGATATTTTAGGTCACTTACAAATTCTTTAATTTTATGTCTTTTCTATGAAAGATTTTAATATTTAATCAAAGGATATTTGAAAAGATCATTTTATTTTATATATTTATTTATAAGTGACCAAGAAATCTTAATTCCTCAATTTTTGACCAAGAAATAAAATAGCGTATACATCACTCTTCTCAGACTCCAACTATAAAATTACACTAAATATATGTTATTATTATTATTTTCATTTTAATGAGATAATATTAAATTTTAATCCAATTTTAAAGAGTAAATTGGAGTAACTACTTTTTTTTCCCAAATAATTTGGACACTTAAAAGTCCACTTATTCAGATAAGACCTCAATTAATGATAGGATCATATATGACACAATTCATTAATCCCAAATGAATAGACACAAAAATCTAACTAATGATAAAATTGACGAAGTTAAAATAACACAAGGGAAAATTTTAATAATAACCGTTTCACTTTCTCTGTTTCAAATTACGTGGCATGGTACAACTTTGAGAACCAATTAAATTACTTTTTCATTGAAATTTTTTATCTAGCTTTTAAATACTTAAATTTATTAATTATATAAATTTTATTTCATAAAAATTAAAAGTTTTATTTCTAAATTTAAATCTCAAAATTTCAATTACGCCACATAATAAAATAATTTATGACTCTCTATAGAAAATTTTCAGGTTTGACAAGTATGTGCATGATTACTTGGTTAAGAAGGGCCTGCATTTGGCTGCTGATTTATTTGCCATCGAAGCTAATGTTGTTCATCCCAATAATGTTGGTAGTTTTTTTTTAAATAAATTTATTACTGATTTGAACTTATTATTATGCTATAATATAATAATCCTAATTATCATTTATTAAAAGTTGTTTATAATCTTGGGATTCTTTGTTAAATGATTTTTTCAAGTGTTCTTTTTAATTAATAGAATATACAGATCTATTATCTATTATCTATCCAGCGATATATAGATAGATCAATTATCGATCCAACAAATCGATTGTCGATTCAACAAATCGATTGTCGGTTCGACCTATATATAGACAGATCGATTATCATTCCGACAAATCGATTATTAATTTGATCTATATATGGAAAGATTGATTATTAATTCGACCTACACTAAACCAAGCATCATTAGCTAACTCCAAATGAATGATAATCCTGATACACGAAGCATCCTGCATTCACTCAAAGTCAAGGAAAAGGGCTCGCAGCCCAAAGGGATGTAACCTAGGCTGGCTAGCCTAACCCAAGCATCAATACCTAACTTCAAATGAATGGTAATCTCGTGGAAAAAACCATTGTGCATGCACCCAAAGTCCGGCATAAAGGCCCCCCACCCAACTGGATGTAACCTAGGCATCCTATCTAACCCAAGCATCATAGCTAACTTCAAATCAATTATAATATTGAGGCACAAAGCATCATCCATTCACCCAAAGTCGGGGAAAAGGCCCGCAACCCAAGGGGATGTGACCTAGGTAGGCTACACTAACCCAAGCATCAATAGATAACTCCAAATGAATGTTAATCTCGAGGCACGAAGCATCATGCATTCATACTAAGTCTACGAAAAAAGGTATGTGAATCAATACTCAACTTTAAATGAATGATAATGTCGAGGCAGTAAGCATCCTGCATTTACCCAAAGTGACCTATACAACCTACTCTAACTCAAGCATCAATAACTAATTTAAGAGCTTTGTTTATTACTTTGATGTCCTTTTAGTTTCATACGTATGAGTACATCGAAGGAGAGACTTGTAGTAACTGGTAAAGTTGCTATCATGGGACCAGGAGGTCATGGGTTCAAGCCTAGGAAACAACCTCTAGCAGAAAGGCAAGGTAAGGTTGTGTACGATACACCCTTATAGTGGGGCCCTTCTCGAACACCGCGCATAGCGGTAGTTTTAGTGCACCGGGCTGCCCTTTTTTTTAACGTATGAGTACATCAGCTGTTGACACCTAAGTTTTGCCCTCCACGACTAAATTTAATCCAGAGTTTCTTCAGTTTTTAATAAAACCAAAATAATTATTTCATCCAAATAAAAAATATTAAAATATTTTTCGTAAATCATTTTGTCATTTTAAGTAGCGATTATATACTATTGTGTTCAGTTATACGATATTAAATAATTTGTTACTAAAATATTTATTTTATAAAAATATCAGATTTAATTCAGGCTCATCTTGAAATATAAATTCAAAAGATTAAAATCATGATTTAAATATAATTTATTCTAAAAATAATTTATTTGGATAAATATGCATTTCATTTTATTAAATCAAGATTCTCGGGATTAAAAAAAAAGTATTAATTCGTATAGAATTTTAATTTAATTTATCCAATCTATTAAATATGACCATAATTGAAAATTTGTCATAATTGCAATGCAATTCATCAATTGATTTTTAATTTGGTCAAATAACCTCAAAATTCTCAAGAACTCTCATAACTTCTATCCAATTCCAATTGTACTACATTGTACTATTTGGCTTCAAATTATATTTCACCTCACCTTATCTTTAATTTTTACATTCCAAAAACCCCACTAAATATTTTTTCTCCCACATTGGTGGATGACAAAAAATAAATCTCTATCCTATCCTATAAATACTTTTCTCCCACATTGGTGGAAAAGAGAAAAAAATACCCCATTTTCTCCTATAAATACTACCACTACTTTGTTAGAGAGAGGAAAAAAGGAAGAAAAACAAAGGGGCTAGAAAGGTGAAAAAATCGTTTTGAGCAAACTAGTTATTTTTATTTAGTAAAAAATTTTGTTTCATAGAGTTGGCCGGCTAATCAAAATTTTTGAGTTGTCGGCGACGTTTTTCTGTGGTAGTTAATTCCAACGAAGCTCGTAGTCTCATTTTGTTGCCCCCCAAAAGGTAAACACACCTTCTTTTTTTATTTTTTTATTATTTTAGTTTTTATTATCGTTTTTCTCTTCATCTTTTTTCTTCTTCGTAGTTCTTAGATATAATTTTATTTGTTGGTATTATATATTGTAGATGGCCTTGAAGGCCCTAGGACGTTGTGGTATCGATATTCTAATTATTTTCATATTCATGATATAAAAATGAGCTAGCAATAGTTGTATCTTCCTTTTTTGACTTTATTCTTTGATTATTTTGGATAAAGTTTCAATCTTTGTTTAAAAGATGTATTTATGCTTTTTTTTTAAAACTCATTGTTGTTGGATACATTTGTTTTTAGTATGTAAAGTTATTTTCTTTATGTTTAGAAGAATAGTTAATGTTGAATGTTTTGCCTTTTCACCTTATTTCTTTGATTATTTGAATAAAGTTTAGATTTTTATTTGATAAATGATACCCATGTCTTGTTTAAACTTATTGTTGGTAGATATATTTGTTTTTAGCATGTAATGTTATTTCCTTTATGTTGAAAAGAATAGATAATATTGATTGTTTCTCTTTTTTTACTTTATTCTTTGATTGTTTTGGATAAAGTTTAGATCTTTACTTGAAAAACAATACCCATGTCTTGTTTAAACTTATTGTTGGTAGATATGTTTTTTAGCATGTAAAGTTGTTTATTTTATGTCGGAAGAATAGTTATTATTATTTGTTGCGCCTTAATAAAAATAGTAATTAGTTAAGTCAAGAATTTGTCATTTGCTTACTAATTATTTTAATGGATTTCAAAACTCTCATTTAAGATATGAAGTGCTAGCTTTATTTTTCATCCAAGATGTTTATTCTTCTTTGTTCGCGTGTTGTCTTTTCAAAATGATAAGAAAGTTCAAACTTTTGCGGCTAAATAAAATTATTTGGATATTTTTGACTCATGCATAGTATGATTGTGAAACTTTTGCTTTGCATTTTTTATTTGTTGACTCTCATTCTTGTGCAAGTGTGCTTATTCTTGTCATTCAAAAATTGGTTCTTGATGGTTTCTTTTACTATGAAATATGTCACTTTTATGCCTTGAACATATATTAAGTTCTTTATCTTTTCTTTGCATGCAAAAAAAAATCCCTTCTAAGTCGCCTAAATCTATTTTACACAAGTCTTTTTAAAAAAAAAAATCAAATCACTATTTCAAAAAATTAATCTTTTCAGAAGTTAATCAAAAGATGTTTTCAAACTGTCTGGATAACCGCAAGTTAGCGAACGTTTTAGGTGTCTAGCACCTTCCTAAAACATTAATAGGAACCGCTTATCTAGAATCTCTAACTTAAAAGGAGTTTTCTATTTTGAATCGTTTTAAGTAACTCTATAAAGGTTTCTTAATTCCTTTTCAAAATTAATTGGCGACTCCCTTTCAAAAGTCAAAATTTCTCTGCAAAACAGAAATGTCGACTCTGCTGGGGATCTTTAACTAGGTTCTAACCGAATGATTGATTGCATCTTTTGATTAACTGTTTTTGTGTTCCGATTATGTAAAGTTTAATTATCGCTTCTCATGGCCTATTCCTTCATCTTATTAACTGTTTTGGGGTTTCGTGGATGTCCCGGCCCCTGTTGTTCAATTCCAAAATATGTTGGAAATAAGAATAGCTTATCAGCACTTGAGTCATCTGACGTTGTTCGTATTTTCAAACTCAAGTTGTCCGCTTGAGAACCAATGTTCAAACCCACTCTAGATACCTAGGATAGAACGAAACCAAAACCCTATTTTAGGCATTAGTCTAGGACGACCCAATACCCGAGCGGGGTATTGGGCCCATTAGAATACCTTCCCTACTTCTACTGACCCCAAGTCAATTATAGACAAACTATATTTATGTGTTGAAGAAAATGTATACTTGTCTAATTCAATCCATTATCCTTTGGGAGTTGGGAAAAAGCTTGATTTGCTTACTTTAGTAAGAAGAATTCAAGCAAGTTAAGCAAGAAATTGATCGATTTGGGAGGTTGCATCTAAGGCACAATTACAGTGCTGACGGATGTCACCAATATGAGAAGTGGACAAAGCTAAGAAGGCGAAGGCAGACGAAGGAGCCTCCAGTAGCTAGTTTTTCAATTTCCCCTACGCGGGAACTTAACCTTTTTCATGTTATTTCCCTTTTTCCCCAAAGATTGTATCCCTTTTTTGTTATCATTTGTACGCATTTATGCCCGTTTCGTGTCTATATAATTTGGGGGATAATGTTCTGAATTTAGGGAAGCATATACTTTCTTCAAAAATCGTTAGGCCTGGACCATTGGCTTAAAAAGGGTCACCCCAGTTAGGATACACATTATTATAACATTTTGTGTGCTTGTGGTGTTTGTTTGGATCAAAGGAAAGTTTATCTACTATGCTCCTATGGATGAATTTGTCTAGGACTCAAACAATTCTATATGGTTATTTTCTGTCAAATATTTTGCATTACTTATCATATACGGAAACTAACACAACTGCCTTTGAGTTGTTTTACTTTAAAGATAATAGAAATTATTCCATGTTGATATAAGCTGGCAGAACATCCCCACTTCACCCGATCGAAAGTGCACAAAATCTCATCCCCTGACCATCATTCAAAAATGACAGGAAATAACGAGGAAAGCGCCCAGACTATTTGGTACAATGTGATAGCGGAACAGAATGAGATGATTACGGAACTTGCAAGAAAGTTAGAAATGCTTCAGGAAGAAGTAAATCATACTTGGGATTTGGATAACTTAGCAATCACCGTCAATGCCCACGCTCCAGAGGGACACGTAACTCCACTCCAAATCCCTCCCTTCAGTACCCCTATTCTCTGGGACCAACCAACTAACGTATCATCTGTCTTCTCTCCTCCATTTGTCCAAAACATTAATCGTGAAAATAATCCAGACGCCTACCATCTATAAAATCCATCCGTAACTCCACAGAACCCGTCTTCAAATCTATTCTCAAATCCTCAAAACACATTCTCAAATCAACAAAATGCATTCTCAAATCTGCAAGATTTACTCCCAAATCCTCAAAATACGGCAAACCTACCTTCGAATCCACCAAATTCATTTCCAAATCCGCAAAATCCCTCTCATATTCTGCCAAACTACTTATAAGGACCACATAACCTTCCCAATTACAAAAATGTTCTCCCCACTTACCAACCAAATTCCCTCCATCTACAAAATCAAGCCTTCCTTCTAAACCCTCCTCAAGCCATCATATCCCCTGATATTTATGAACCTTTTCCTAACCCCGAGATGGGCCATTACGAGGAGAAGGAGAAGGAATAGAATGACCAGCGTGAAAGGAACTTACTAGCCATGCAAGAAGAGATCATGAGCATCAAAGAGTCTCACGGGGCCAAGGACCACGATGGTTTAGGGTATGACAATTTGTGTGTTCACCCAGGAGTTGACCTACCAGAAGGATACAAGGTCCCTAAGTTTGAGATGTTTGACGGTACCGAAAATCCAATGGCCTATCTTAGAAGGTACTGCGAGCAACTAGTAGGGATAGGAAAAAATGAGGCGTTATTAATGCGCATATTCAGTCGAAGTTTGAATGGTGAAGCCTTAGAGTGGTTCATGTTTTAGGATCCAAAAATGTGGACTGGTTGAAAGACATTGGCCTATAGTTTCCTTGACCGGTTCACATTCAACATTGAAATAGTCCCTGATCGGTATTCACTAGATCGGATTAAATAAAATAGCGTTGAGAGTTTTCAAGATTATGCTTTTCATTGAAGGAAAGAAGCTGCCAAAGTACAGCCCCCCATGTCCGAGGAGGAAATGGTATCCGTGTTCTCTCATGCTCCAGAAGGAGAATATTATACCAGAATGGTGTCCGCTGGCAGAGCAACCTTTGCAGATTTGGTAAAAATAGGAGAATCATTAGAGGAAGGTATTCGGACAGGAAAAATTGCCAAAACCCCGACATCATCTGGAACTGCCATGTTCTCTAAGAAGAAGAAGGAAGAGGTAGGTGGGGTTTCTGCTAATTCTATTACAAAATTGAAACAGCGATTTAACTTTAGAAATGTTTTATCTTCCTCGCCATCACCTAACCTTCCGCACGCATTCTATGTCTACCCCCAATACCAAACTCCACTCCCAAACATCCCACCATCATACGAAGCTGCACAACCAAATATCTTTCCCCAATACCTAATTCCACATCTAAATTATCAGTCTCATTTCTAAACTACTCCCCCAAATCGCCGAACAAATTTCCAAAAACCTCTAAATTACCACCAACTACCCCCTCCTATAAACCTAAACGCGTATAACCCCCAGCGTCCAAACAACAAAAAGAAACCTCCCCAAAACTTCACTCCACTAGCTGAAAGTCGCACCCAATTATTTGAAAGATTGAAGAGTGCTGGTCATTTGCAACCAGTACAACCAAAGCCTATCAATCCTAGCTCCCGATTTTATCACCCTGATCAAAATTGTGCCTATCATTCAGGGGCCGCAGGACATAGTACCGAGGTCTATCTTATCTTGAAACACAGAATCCAAGATCTGATTGATCAAAAGGTCATCATGCTCCAGGCACCTACTACAAATGTTAACAGTAATCCACTACCCAACCATAGGGGATCTACAGTTAGCATGATTGAAATAGAAGGCGAATGGGCATCTGGCAAGACCATTAGCCAGGTGAACTCCGAAAAATGCAAAAGGGCTGAAGAGGTAGGAAATATAGAAAAAGTTATGGCTACCTTAAGTATCAGCAAGAAATCCCCATTTATAGTGATGACTGCACCGACTCAAGTGTATGCTCCCCCTCCAAAGAAAGAATTTATTGTGTAAACCAACGCTGCCCAGGGGATGATGTGATCTGGACGATATTAATCCCTGAGGAATTGAAAAACAAGAAAGATTCACAGAAAAGGCCAATCACTGAAGGAGAGGCTGAGGAATTTTGGAGACGTATGCAACCAAAGGGTTACTCAATTGTCAAACACTTGGACAAAACGCCAGACCAAATCTCTATTTTGGCACTATTATTGAGATCGCAACACCACCGACAGGCTCTATCGAAGGTCTTGGAGGAAGCGTATGTTCCCACAGGAATGAGTGTTAAGAATTTGGCTGCGATGATAGGGAACATTATGGGGAACCATCGCATATCATTAAATGACAAAGAGTTTCCATTTGAAGAAGCAATGCAAAACAAAGCCATGCATGTCATCGTCATTTATCGAGATTATGCAATTAATCAAGTATTAATAGATGATGGATCAGGTGTGAATATTTTTCCCCTCTACACGTTGGTCCAAATGGGCTATGATCTGGGGAAAATTCATCAAAGCCACGTAAATCTGAGAGCATTCGATGGAGGGCAGAGAGATACCATAGGAGAGATTGATTTGCACATCTAAATGTGTCCTGCTGAGTTTAAGACTAAGTTTCATGTTCTGGATATCCATCCTCGCTATAACCTGCTTTTGGGAAGACCATGGATACATGAGGCAAAGGTAATTTCATCACCCCTTCATCAATTATTGAAGTTCATTTGAAAAGATCATGAAGTAGTAAGGAGAAGGAAGTCGAGCGTACCATCCTAATGGTTATGTACCGGTGATTGAAGATGTTCCAAAAGCTAGCAGTTTCTATACAGTAGAAATTGTAAATGCTGCAAAAAGAGATTCGACATCCAAAATATCAATGCCTTCTGTCTACGAAATGATTGCAACTATGATGTTAAAAAATAGGTTCGAACCTTGTCGAGGCTTGGGTAATAATTTTCACGGAATTATCGAGCCTATTGTGATCCCAGAGAGAAGCTCTAAGCATGGGTTAGGGTATCAGCCTACTAAAAAAGATAGGGTTGAGGATAAGCCAGAAAAGAGTCTGTTTAGGCCCTTGCCACTCCTGTTCCAGTCATTTCCCATATGAGAGATGTCAGATGATGATGGTGTTGGGGATGGGATAGGAGATTTGTTTGAAGGATGCAATGTTGTACCAGAAGATCTCCCAGAGTCCAGCGGGGTAAAGCAGATTACGCCAGGGGAAGCTTTTCAAAATTGGACCTCCACTCCACTCATAACTTATCGCCCGTCATGGTAGATGAAAGGCAAATTACTAATAGTTTTGAAATTGGTAATGATCCAGAGGAGGCCCCGTGATCCACCTTTTATATCTCAAAACTTTATTTTGGTATCTTACTGATTTCAAAAAAGGTGGGGGCTTGTATTTGTGCAAGTCATAAGCCATGGTTTTGTAATTATTTCTCAAATTTCAATGAAAAGGCCTTCATTTATTTGGAAGACTATATTAGTTCTAAAACGCTCCTAGTCATATGTTTTGTTATTTTCTTATCATCTAACTTAGTTTGTTTGTCAATTACAGTAACAATAGCTTAAAACCTGCTAATGTTGTGTCATGTCAAAGCCTGAATGAACAAAATGAAGGGGACGATGATGGTTGGAAGGAAGATGATGAGGAACGGTTAGTTAAAGATATGGAGGAATTTGAGAATCGCGAAAAACCCAATTTGGAAGAAACTGAAACAGTCAACTTGGGACATCATGATGAAATCAAAGAGACCAGTATCAGTGTCCACCTCGCGGTGCCACAAAGGGAAGAGCTCATCCACCTGTTGAGGGAGTATATCGACGTGCTTGCTTGGTCCTATGATGATATGCCAGGATTGATCACCAGCATTGTGTCACATAAATTGCCGATAAATTTTGAGTTTGATCCAGTCAAGCAAAAAATGAGAAAATTCAAGCCAGATTTAAGTATAAAGATCAAGGAAGAAGTGACAAAACAAATCCAGTCTAATTGTCGAGGTCACAAAATATCCGACATGGTTGGCCAACATCGTCCCTGTGCAAAAGAAGGACGACAAGATTCGAATTTGTGTTGACTATAGAGACTTGAACAGAGCTAGTCCTAAAGATAATTTTCCGTTACCCAACATCCACATTCTCATCGATAACTGTGCGAAACATGAAATGCAGTCATTCATTGATTGTTTCGCCGGCAATCAGAGGTTAAAGTCAAGCTTTGGAAGCCAACAACTATAACAAAGTCTGAGTAGACTTAATTTTTGGCTATGATAGAACTACTTGAAGAAACCCTCTAACAATGATCATGAGTTTTGGAAACCATCTGTCGAGTATAGTCAAAACCACTGGGAAGACATTTCTTGAGCTGGTACATGACATGATTGGTAGAGATTTTCTAACATTTTACAGAGGTTTTCGAAATTAAATTCAAAAATTTAAGACTATTTCCGAAATCTTACAACTCATTTATTTAGTACTTGCCTAGACATAAGTTAGGATGGCGTGTCAGGGTGGAAGTCCCGATAAGGCGGAATGCCCAAGAGATGAAGAGGAGAAAATCGAGGATCGAAGAAGGTCAACACAGTGTAGTTTCACTCAAAACTAATCATTTTTCTGTAGATGCAGCGATCAATACAGAAAAGTGAGGGTCTCTTTCAAAATCTCCGACCAAATTGGAGCCACAATAGAGCATTAATACCCAAGAACGGTATTTTAGGGAAGCCCTAAAAATAGTTTTAATGCCCATTTATTGAGGATCTTTTGATTTGTCCATCTCATTTCTTGAGATCGTAGGTGACAAACAAAAGCTCTTTATCTTCTTTACACATATCGTATTTAGAAGTTTCCTAAAAATAGTCGCTAGTAAAAGCGACTTTATGTCTACTAAGCATCTACCTTGAGTACAGGTACATGTAGAAAGCATGACGATGACAAATGAAGTCAGGTAAAATTATACATCATAGCCGCAAGGCATTACCTCAAGAGTTATTGCATATCATTGCCCCAAGGGTCGTTACACATCATAGCTGCAAGGCATTGCCTCAAGAGCTATTGCATATCATTTCCCCAAGGGCCATTACACATCATAGCCATAAGGCATTGCCTCAAGAACTATTGCATGTCATTGTCCCAAGGTCCATTACAATCATAGTGGCAAGGCATTGCCTCAAGAACTATTGCATATCATTGCCCCAAGGGCAATTAAACATCATATCCGCAAGTCATTGCCTCAAGAGCTATTGCATATCATTGCCCCAAGGGACATTATATATCATAGCCATAAGGCATTGCCTTAAGAGCTATTGCATATCATTTCCCCAAGGACATTTGCATATCATTTCCCCAAGGGCCATTACAGATCTTAGTCGCAAGGCATTGCCTCAAGAGCTATAGCATATCATTGCCCCAAGGGCCATTACACATCATAGACACAAGTCATTGCCTCAAAGGCCATTGCATATCATTGCTGCAAGGCATTGCCTCAAGGGCCATTGCATATCATTACCCCAAGGGCCATTACATATCATTGCCGCAAGGCATTGCACCAAGGGCCATTACATATCATTACCACAAGGCATTTTCTCAAGGGCCATCACATATCATTGCCACAAGGCATTGCCTCAAAGGCCATTGCATAACATTGTCGCAAGGCATTGCCTCAAGGGACATTACATATCATTGCCCCAAGGGCCATTGCATATCATTGCCGCAAGAACCATTACATATC
Organism: Capsicum baccatum var. pendulum; assembly: GCA_030864225.1. NCBI lineage: Eukaryota > Viridiplantae > Streptophyta > Magnoliopsida > Solanales > Solanaceae > Capsicum > Capsicum baccatum. Next base: position 237,055,085 of record CM061554.1, on the reverse strand, counting down.
ATTGCCTTAAGGGCCATTACATATCATTGCCACAAGGGCCATTACATATCATTGCCGCAAGGTCCATCTCATACTATCGCCCAAGAAGGTTATTCAATATCTGTTGACGCGCTATACAGAAAAACTGGCATCGAGGGTATCATCATCATTCAATATCTATTGGTGTGCTATACAGAAACACTGGCATCGAGGATATCATCATCATTCAATATCTGTTGACGCTCTAGACAGAAATACTGGTGTCGAGGATATCATCATTCAATATCTTCTGATGCGCTAGACAGAAATACTAGCGTTGAGGGTATCATAATCATTCAATATCTATTGACGCGCTGGATAGAAATGCTGGCATCGTGTATATCATCAACATTCAATATCTGTTGATAGGCTAGACAGAAATGCTGGCATCGAGGATATCATTATCATTCAATATCTGTTGATACGCTAAACAGAAACACTGGTGTCGAGGATATCTCATCATTTTATGAATCCACATCTGAATGCATTAAGAGCGCATGATTTGAAGGGACGCCTTTAAGTCGCTACCTAAGGATGAATGATATGGAAGATTTCCTAGAAGTTGACAATTTGAGGGTCATCTATAAGTCATATTATTTGAAATAGGATAGTGTACAAGAGCACCTATGAGTTGATAGCCTGTAGGTCATCCGTAATCCACAACAACATCCTAACCGGATAGTGTGCAAAATCGTCTAAAAATTGATAGTTCAAAGGTTATCCATAAGTCGCAACTAAATCCTTATCGGAGAATTTGCAAGATTATCAAATTGATACGTCCAAGGGTTATCTATAAGCCACATCATATCCAAGATTGATTATGTGTAGGATTACCCTAAGACTAACAATTTGAGGGATTATCTATAAGTCATATTGTATCCAAAGTCGGATGATGTGCAAGAACACCTGAAAGCTAGAGATTCAAGGGATATCTGTAAGCCATCTCTTATCCAAAGTTGGATAATGTGCAGGATTACCTAAAAGCTAACAATTCAAAGGATATTTGTAAGTCGTGTCGTAACTAACTTCAAATAACGTGCAAGATTATCCAAAGATTGACAATTTAAGGAAAATTTATAAATCGATCATCAGCTATAACAGGAGAGGTTATCATTCCACATATAAAAAGTGATATAGGTAACCAAAACGGTTACCACACCAGCACAAGATTACACGGTTGTAGGGACCATTCTGCATAAAGTACCGCCAGTGTCCAAAAGGTCCACCCCACTTTGAAGACATATTCAGCTGACAAATGGCATAATTATACAACAACCAAGACGGTTGTGTTTTTTGTTGCTAGTTATTTCATTCCAAACAGGTACATGAAGAGATGACTCTACTTTTCAGGCCACAACATATGTGGAGATATGGTAAAAGACTATATACCTCTTTCGTGAATTATGTTTAGCACTAACACTTTTTGCTTGAAGCATTATCGAGATCATCTGAGAGGATGAAAATCTCAAATCAAAACCACAGGTGCAAGCGACTTTTAATAGGATACAGTACAACGTGGAACTCTTTCTTAACAGCAAAATGAGACATAGTCTAAAGAGGGACGTCAAACTCTTTGGACGCGAGCTAAAGGATGATCATCACCACCATCCAACCACACCCCTATTAAAAGGCACGAGGGTATTTCAGGATATTCTGGTTTCAGCTTCACCTTCGGTATAATTCTAAACTCATGCTGAGGGTAACCTTCTCTTTTTTCAAATTCGGGTGGCAACACACTTAGAGTTTTGGAAATTATGTCCGGGTAAGTTCTTTTCTATGGGTGTGAAGGATCTCACACTCATGGTTAAGAGGTTACAAGCCTCTTTTTCAAAACTCGATCAACTTTTCACTCATCCTGACCAAAGATTGTCTACAATAAAAGACTATATTTTCTACTGATCGAGTCGAACTACAAGCAATCTGATTCCCTGAAATCTTGGGGATATGTAGGTTGGGATCTATGTAGAAAACTCAACTGCATTCCAACCTTCACCCAATCCCTTTATTCCTCAGTTTCTCGATTTTATCAAAAACTCTAAAACCGAGATAACTTGTGAATTTTTTAAAAATTGTGCTTTAAATCAAGCTCTATGAACTACAAGTGGCCTGAATTCTCATGTAACCTGAGATATGTAGGAAACCTAATACCGAGGTCCGTCCATGACTCTATGAAACTCATTCGAAAACCAGCCTCTTCCATATTTAAATTCATGGTCGAACAAAAATTAAGAACGTCAACCTCTTTTTGCCAAAGGTTACTTGCATCCACCCTACCCAAAGGGAAGGGGCAGTTGTTGACACCTAATTTTTGTCCTCCACGACTAAATTTAATCCAAAGTTTCTTCAATTTTTAATAAAACCAAAATAATTATTTCATCCTAATAAAAAAAAATATTAAAATATTTTTCGTACGCGATTTTTTTCATTTTAAGTTGCGATTATATACTATCGTGTTCAGTTATACGAGATTATATAATTTGTTACTAAAATATTTATTTTATAAAATATTGGATTTGATTAAGGCTCATCTTGAAATATAAATTCAAAAGATTAAAATCATGATTTAAATATAATTTATTCTCAAAAATAATTTATTTGGATAAATATGCATTTGATTTTATTAAATCAAGAAGCTCGGGATTAAAAAAAAAGGAATTAATTCGTATCGAATTTCAATTTAATTTAGCCAATCTATTGGATTTGACCATAGTTGAAAATTGGTCATAATTGCAATGCAATTCGTTAATTGATTTTTAATTTGGTCAAAATAAATAAATATGGCTAAATTTAAATTCCAATTGGGGTTATATTTTAAATAACCCCAAAATTCGCAAGAACTATCATAACTTCTACCCAATTTCCACCAAAAAATAAATTCAAATTGTAATACATTGTACTATTCCCCCCAACTTTGTCCTTTTCCAATTTTGAAATTCAAAGATTGTACTACATTGTACTATTTGCCCCCACATTATTTCCCACCTCACCTTATCTTTAATTTTTACATTCCAAAAACTCCCCTAAATATTTTTTTCTCCCACATTGGTGGATAACAAGAAATAAATCTCTATCATATCCTATAAATATTTTTCTCCCACATTGGTGGAAAATAGAAAAAAATACCCTATTCTCTCCTATAAATACAACCACTACTTTGGTAGAGAGAGGAAAAAAGGAAGAAAAAAAAAGAGGCTAGAAAGGTGAAAAAATCCTTTTGAGCAAACTAATTATTTTTATTTAGTAAAAGTTTTTGTTTCATAGAGTTGGCCGGCTAATCAAAATTTTTGAGTTGTCGGCGACGTTTTTTTGTGGTAGTTAATTCCGACGAAGCTCGTAGTCTCGTTTTGCTGCCCCCCAAAAGGTAAACAGACCTTCTTTTTTCTTTTTTTATTATTTTAGTTTTTATTATCGTTTTTCTCTTCATCTTTTTTCTTCTTCGTAGTTCTTAGATATAATTTTATTTGTTGGTATGTTGTAGATGACCTTAAAGGCCCTAGGAAGTTGTGGTATCGATATTCTAATTATTTTCATGTTCATGATATAAAAATGAGCTAGCAATAGTTGTATCTTCCTTTTTTAACTTTATTCTTTGATTATTTTGGATAAAGTTTCAATCTTTGTTTAAAAGATGTATTTATGCTTTTTTTTAACTCATTGTTGTTGGATACATTTGTTTTTAGTATGTAAAGTTATTTTCTTTATGTTTAGAAGAATAGTTAATGTTGAATGTTTTGCCTTTTCACCTTATTCTTTGATTATTTGAATAAAGTTTAGATCTTTATTTGAAAAATGCTACCCATGTCTTGTTTAAACTTATTGTTGGTAGATATATTTGTTTTTAGCATGTAAAGTTATTTCCTTTATGTTGAAAAGAATAGATAATATTGATTGTTTCTCCTTTCTTACTTTATTCTTTGATTATTTTGGATAAAGTTTAGATTTTTACTTGAAAAACAATACCCATGTCTTGTTTAAACTTATTGTTGGTAGATATGTTTTTTAGCATGTAAAGTTGTTTATTTTATGTTGGAAGAATAATTATTATTATTTGTTGCGCCTTAATAAAAATAGTAATTAGTTAAGTCAAGAATTTGTCATTTGCTTACTAATTATTTTAATGAATTTCAAAACCCTCATTTAAGATATGAAGTGCTATCTTTATTTTTCATCCAAGATGTTTATTCTTCTTTGTTCGCGTGTTGTCTTTTCAAAATAATAAGAAAGTTCAAACTTTTGTGGCTAAATAAAATTATTTGGATATTTTTGACTCATGCATAGTATGATTGTGAAACTTTTGCTTTGCATTTCTATTTGTTGACTCTCATTCGTGTGCAAGTGTGCTTATTCTTGTCTTTCAAAATTGGTGCTTGATAGTTGCTTTTACTTTGAAATATGTCACTTTTATGCCTTGAACTTATGTTAATTTCTTTATCTTTTCTTTGAATGCAAAAAAAAAAATATCTCGAGTCCAAATTGGACTCCTCTCCTCCTGCATTCCGTAATGGGTAAATGACGCTCACCCCTTCAAGTCAAGTTTGATGTTTAAACCTAAGGTCCACTACATGGCATGCGGGTGCTAGAAGATAGACAAAGAAGGAAAATGGGTCAAAACCCATTGATGAGGTCACTAAAAAACTTGAAAAGTCTCAATTTTTATTATTGTCTTCTTTTTATTTATTCATTTAGTCATTTATTTATTCATTCACTTCAGTCTCGAAGCCAAAGTTGTATTTGATATAGGTGGAGCAAGACTCGAGCCAAAGGCTCGAAAAATAGTTTAGGACAGGTGAAATGGGTCGGAAGCCCAACTTGACTAGCACAGGTCTCATTGATTTGGGCTCAATGGCCTAAATCTTTTACTTTCTCCTCCCTTCCCCTATTATGTGTTTATTTTTTTTATTACTTTTGTTTAGACTAAGTTAAAATCCCTACTAAGTCGCATAAATTTATTTTACACAAGTCTTTTTTTAAAAAAATCAAATCACTATTTCAACAAATTAATCTTTTCAGAAGTTAATCAAAAGATGTTTTCAAACAGTCCAGATAACCGCAAGTTAGCGGACGTTTTAGGCACCTAACACCTTCCTAAAAAGTTAATAGGAACCGCTTATCTAGAATCTCTAACTTAAAATGATTTTTCTGTTTTGAATCGTTTGACGTAACTCTATAAAGGTTTCTTAATTCCTTTTCAAAATTAAGTGGTGACTCTCTTTCAAAAGTCAAAATTTCTCCGCAAAACATCAATAACAACATATCAAGTGTGGGAACAACATATCATGTGTAATCCTACAGAGTGGGGTCTGGGGAGGGTAGAGTGTAAGCAGTGCATATCACAACCTAAGAAGAAGTAGAAAGGTTGTTTCTGGTAGACCCCCGACTAGTTTTATTTATGTGGCTATATGGACCATGTATTGACTGATACTTTTATTTGTGGTGATGTGCTAATGTACAATTATTTGATTTCTGTGATTTGTTTCAGCAATCGAATCCCCCGATGGGTTTCTAAAGGAGTGGTGGAACTTTTTCTATGATACATACCCGTTTCATCAGGATGAGCGTGCCCAAGAATCCAATACTGAGGTGTTGCCTAAACTTTTCCAAGTTAAGTTCTTCTTTTTCAAAGACTATTATAATCTAAATGCATGATTTTTTTGAACTCTCAGGCAGCACATACTATTGACAATGTTGTATCTAATATCCCCTCCGCTCTGCCAGCGCTTTCTTCTCATTCTACCATGCTATCGTTTGAGCATAATATATCTCCTATGGTGCCGGCCTTCCACCTGACGACACCTGAATATGCATTGATGTATGATTTAAGCTTTGTTGATATGCATCATCCAACTCAGCTGGTGCCATTTGAAACTAATTTTAGGTAACATGTGTTTATTGCTTATCCAGACCAACATTTCTGTGCGTGATATATTTTATATTGTTAGGACTCTTCACTTAACTTCGTGTTATATCTATTCTGCTTCCTTCTTAAACAAAATCACATTTCCATTGGTTTTGTGCAATGCAATTATGACTGTAAAATTGAATTTATCCAATTTTGTGTTGCATAGTGAAAGCACCAATTTTGCTGTTGAAGTTCGTGAATCTGTAGATTTCTAACTCTTTTTGATGTTCATGTGTCATATAGTTACCAGATGGAGCTAATACCAGATATGCCTCAACAATGGGAGGCAGGAGTATGTGTTTACATTTTCGAGACAACAACATATTTTTTTTAAGTTGCGACATAACTGTTGGTTTTATTCCTTCCAGGATGAAGAAGAGGGGCTTGGTATTTTTACCGATCAAACTTTGCAGATGGAACCAAATTACTCCGATGCTCTTGGTACTACTATGCTTCTGATGCCAGATAATTCTGAAGCAGGTTTGTTTGTATTGGTTTCAAATGCCTTGCGTTTTAAAAAAAAAAAAAGTCTTTTACCACAAATTAAATTTCTAATTCTTTATTTAAATTTATGAGTCATAGGGAGCGATTTTAAGAAAGAAAGGAGTCTTTTGAAACATGATGGCTAAATTAATCTTTTTATTATAGTAAAATGAGAATTTTAAAGTTAAATTATTTTTAAATATATAATTGAGTCATTTTGTTGAGGACAAACTAATAAAGAAAGTTTGCCATATAAATTTGGATAAACGGAGTGTAACATACGAAAAGTAAACTTGATATATAGTAGTAGGTTTCAATATGCCATGCCAATTCTTATATTAACATATCATTAAAATGAAAATATTATTTAAAAAATTAGATATAGAATTTTGTTATTAGTATTTTTTTTTTGTAAACGGTCTAAAAAGAAAAGACTACCCATAGAAAAAAGATTGGATGGAATGATTGATAATGTCATTCTTTGAAGTTTTTGGTGCACATATCGGAAGTTAGCTTTTCCTGGAAAGTGCTTTTTGGGTTTCAAAATTTGCATTAATTGCTATTCTTTATTTTGGAAGGATGTTCACAACATAGTGACTGATCATTTTGTTTGTGGTGTTGTGCTAATATAGAATTATTTAATTCTGTGATTTATGTCTACAAGATTGGTGGTATGAGTTCTACAGTATGTTAAGCTCTAATCAAGCCGAGCATGCCCAAGAGCCCTATGCTGAGGTGTTCTCTAGACTTTTCTAAGTTACATTAAAAAATGTTTTTTTGAGACAACTATAATCTAAATTATTGATTTTTTATAAATTCTCAGGCTGCACAAACTATGGACAATGTGGTACCTCAAGTCCCATACATTGTGCCAGTTAGCTCTCTTACTATGCATCGTTTGGTCCTTATTTGATAGATTTTAATGTCTCCCGTACGATGTATATCTTTTATCCTAACTATAGGCACATAACATATCATCTGCGGTGCCGTCGTTTAGTCCTGAGAGATCGTAAGAGCAATTCCCTTTCGATCAAACTGTGCAGATCGAACCAAGTCCCCGTGCCCATAAAAAGATTAAGCTTTTGATGCCAGAACCTTTGGAAGCAGGTTTGTTGTATTGGTTTCAATTACTTTGACTGTATGTATTAGAATCTTTATCTTTGATTTTGATAACACATATGAGCTTCCCTAAGTAGTTTATACTCTTATACGTTGACTTAACATGCATTAAGATGATAACCAAATACTGCTAGAAAGAATGTATTTATAGCCTAGATTATTTGGTCATTACAAAAGTAAATCAAAAAGTTTTGAACCAGAATACTATTGTCAATTTTTGTTAGTGTATGAAAATGTTATGGCTGTGTGGATGATCTATTTGTCAATTATAAGCTCTTCAACGAAAATTAAATAGTTCTCTGTTATAACGGAAGCTCATGGTCAGATTCTTTGTTGATTGTTATTGTCAGGTTGTTCCATTGACTCCAGCTTAGAGATGCTGCAAACTGATCAATATCTCGCGATTTTCGATCTTCCTCTTGGCATGACATTAAGAAGGTGATAAGTTTGAGAAAGATCACAATTCCTTAGCTGTTATAAAGTTTATGTAGGCTATATATTCCATGAATAAAGACAGCTGAATATCTTTAACTTAAAGAAACAATATATTGATGGTACTTGTATTCAAGTCCATTGTTAGGTTTATATAAAAGATCGTATTCTTCCTTGGTTGTGAATAAGCCTTTCTTAGATTAGCGAGAAGCCCAGTCAATCATATCTATAGATTTGTGTCAAAATGATGACGGCAACATTGGTGCATGAAATATTCTGTGTTTACGCAAGGTTCGATGAAGGGCCATATCCCAAGGGATACAGTGTAGGCAGCCTACCTTGATGCGAGCATCAATAGCTGATTCCATTGCTCGAACTTGTGAACTAAAAGTGACACAGCGGCAACTGGTGCACCAAGCATTCCATGTTAGAAGGGTCTAGGGAAAGTCCGCATTGCAAGGGTTGTGATGTAGAAAAGCTACACTAATGCAAGCATTAATGGTTTCTTTCACGTCTCGAACCTATGACCTGTAGGTCACACAGAGACAACTTTACAATTCTTGCTAAAATTTTCTATAACATGTGATTTGTATCTGTGATCTCTTGAAATTACCTCAAGAGTAGAGGGCATAGATTGAGGAAAGTTTTTAAATTGTGATATCCATTTCACATATGGAAGGGGGAAGACATCCTCATTGTGCATCATCAGGCGGATATGGTAGGAGGGGAAGTGAAAGAAGAAATGAATGTTAGTTCAATTATTGAGTTCCATAAGTTTTATTTTGTTTATGTATCATAAATTCACCTCACCGCCTTTCCTCATAGGAGAAGACCAAGAATTCTTTATAGCAATGAGAAAAGGATGAACTCCATTCGAAGAGTAGAGCCTTGATCGTTTCCTAGCCCGTGCACTTTGAGCGCGAAGCCTTCCATATGGGAACACTAGTTTGATTCCCCCACTCTCATCATTATTAATGTAATGATCACGCTGTCAAGCAAGCTTAGACCATTAGGCTCCAATATTTTGAAAAATGAAAAGCACAAAAAGGAAACCAGATCTATGGGCGTGAAGCAAAAAGATAGAATTAAAGTGCATAATTCTTTGAAGTAAATCACACAAAGAAGCAATAAGATCTATGGCTTTAAGCAAAAAGTGAGAACTAAGGCGCATGCTTCGGTGAACTAACGCACACGAGTTGTGGAAAACAAAAAAAAAGTACCTAATATATATATATATATATATATATATATATATATATATATATATATATATATATGAAGTTAATGCTATACTAAAGCTAATATTAATCCAACTCCTCATAGTTAAGCAAACTATAACCGTTTATCATTGGAATTATTTTGCGCATCATCATTTGAGCACACACACACTTCTCTAAGCTTCGTTGCTTCACTCATGAAGAGATAACTCCTTGCTTGGCTTGCTTTATTGTTTTAAACAGCAAAACCCTGATCCTCAATAGTACTATGTGTCTTAGCTGATCTTGCCATCATAATATGTTCGAAAGTTGTTATTACTTTGATCTCTTGTGCAAACAGCTTGGTATAAATCAAACATATTTTAGACTACTTTGTCTTTGCAAGTAGTCTAAAACCTTTTTATCTAGGCCATTCCAATTTCAACAAGTTATTACTAGGGTCTAGGGCATCCCGACCTAGTACAAGTAGTGCTGGAGAATGTTATAAACTAAATAGAAACATTCCATTTGTGACTTCCTTAATCTTTTCCTTATAATTTTCATAATATAGAATATAAAGTACACAATTAAGTAAAATGCACAAGTTATGGAAACTAAAATAAGAACAATACATGTATGAATTTAATGTTATAATTAAGTTATGGTTAGGATTTTTTGCATGTCTTCATTTGAAGCGCATTGTTTCGCTCATAAAGCAACAAATCCTTGCTTAGCTTGCTTTTCATTGTTATAGTCCTGTTGCAAAAAGTCCCACATCGGTTATATAGGGAACTGATGTGGGGCTTATATAATGCTGGGCTTTCCCACCTTAACAGATAACTTTTGTAGTGTGGTTCTCCTAAGTTTGTATCAATGGTATCAGAGCCACCCACTATGCCTTGGGTGGTGAAGCTGGTATGGCACTGTTCGGCCAGATCTAGCAATGTCTAGAGCATAGCCGTCAAGGTGCCTGGGCACCTCACTCAAAAAGGGCTACTTGGGAAAGAGCTACGTACACAAATAGAGTGAAAACTACCGAGAGTGGAGTCGTTAAGGACAATAGATGCAGAGTGTGGTGGTTTATTATAATCCTATTGCTAAAAGTCCCACATCGGTTATATAGGGAACTAATGTTGGGCTTATATAACAATGAGCTCTCCCACCTTAATAGCTAGATTTTGGGGTGTGATTCTCCTAAGATTGTATCAAAAATTTTGCCATCATAACATGTCTGAAATTCGTTTCCCATTACATTGAACGGTTTGTATATTCTTCAAGTAGTCTAAAACACCTCTACCTCGGTCATTCCAATTTCCACAAGATAATACTAGAGGCATCCGACTTGGCAAGTTGTATTATCGAATGTTGTAAACTAAATAGAAATATTCCATTTGCGACTTCCTTTCTCTTTTCCCTTATAATTATCATAGGGATAGAGCATAAATTAAAGATATAAATATATAATGAAATAGAAACTTTTTTTTCAGTTTTCAGTTCAACAAATCGTCATAAATACATAAACAATAAAGGCTCAATATCATTTTATTTTCTTGGTTGTTGGGCAAGGTTGTTCAAATACGAAGTGTGGTTTTCCATAAGAGGCAGGTATAGTGTTGTGGCCCTGGGTGCAGATAGAGGCAGGTATAGTGTTGTGGCCCTGGGTTCATCTGCACCCAGTACTTTCAACTCAAACTCTGAGTTATGCATAAAAATCAAGTAAAATTTTGATGACTAGTATGTATAATAATTTCAAAAATACAATGTGTTCTATACGACGAACCTTAAAGGTTGAACCTATAGGGCTTAAATTCTGGATTTGCCTTTGCTTTTCATTTACATCTCATAGCTCCCTATCGTGCTTTCTGATTACTTGCAACAAAATCCTATAAGAAATAATATACATTTAAACATATCTTGTGGCACACTGTCTTCATGCTTATATTATGGTGTACGTCATCCCTCGCCAACTTAAGGGTTAATTAGTTAAAAATACCATTGTATCCGACTAGGGAAATAATATATTCCTCCATATTTGTTGTTTACTAAATTTAAATTACGCACAAGAATTTCAATGAACTGTTTCATGCTCGCTGTGTAATTCTTCAAAAAAAAAATTAAAAGATCTTACTGCTATACTGAGAATTTTAATGTGCTTCTTTTCATTTTTTACAGGTGCTTCAGGTTTGTCAAGTTATTATACGAGAGCCTGTAATAATTACTATAAACAGTGGTATCGCTCCTTAATGTTCTACTTTCTACTCAGGCCCATACATCTGCATCTCACCTACTTCATACCAGCCTATTGGAGACCTACATCTCCTACCATACAATGCCTCAAAAGGTGTCATCTTAATACTAGAGTGGAAACTGTTGTTATAGGCAAACTCTATCAGTGGCAAGTGATCAACCCAACAACCTTTAAAGTCAATCACACAGGCCCTCAACATGTCCTCCAGGGTCTGGATGGTACGTTCAACTTGCCCATCAGTCTGAGGGTGGAATGTTGTACTTAAGTTCACCTGGGTACCTAAACCTTTCTGAAACGATCTCCAAAACTGAGAAGAAAACTGCGCACCTCAATCGGATATAATGGAGACAGGTGCTCCATGCAAACGGACAATTTCTGCAATGAACAACTTAGCATAATCTTCCCCCGAATAGTTAGTACTGACAGGCAGAAAGTGAGCTGACTTGGTCAGCCTATCTACAATCACCCATATAGAGTCATACTAATTTCGGGACTTCGGAAGTCCTGTAATAAAGTCCATATTGATCATTTCCCACTTCCACAAGGGCAAAGCTATTTCTTTGGAAGTACCTCCTGGCCTCAAATGTTTTACTTTCACTTGTTGGCAATTCAAGCACTTAGAAACAAATTTAGCCACATCTCGCTTCACATTATTCCACCAAAACATAGATTTCAAATCATGGTACATCTTAGTAGAACCAGGATGGACAACATACGTCGAGGTGTGAGCTTCATTAAGAATTCTTTCTCGAAGCCCGTCGACATTCGGAACACATAATCTACCTGAAACCTCAGAACGCCATCACTACCAATTTCAAAAGACATCACCTTCTGTTGACCCACATCTTTCTTGATTTGCATCAAGATGGAATCTTCAACCTGCTTCTCCTTCACTTCAGCACAAAGGGATGACTTAGCTAACTCATGAACAATCACCCCTCCGTCTTCGGAATCTAACAGTCGCACTCCCAGATTCTCAAGGCGGTGAATGTCCTTCACCATCTCTTTCTTTTCTTCTTCTACATGAGAAAGGATGCCCATAGACAACCTGCTGAGGGCGTCGGCTACAACATTTACCTTGCCTGGATGGTAATGCAGGCTCATATCATAGTCTTTCAGAAGTTCCAACCACCGCCTCTGCCTGAGATTCAGTTTTTTTCTGCGAGAAAACATATTGTAGACTCTTGTGAGTGAAGATATCAACATGAACACCGTACAAGTAGTGCCGCCAAATCTTAAGGGCAAACACCACAGCCACTAACTCCAAATCATGAGTAGGGTAGTTCCGCTTGTGCACCTTCAACTGCCTAGATGCATAAGCTACCACCTTACCATGTTGCATCAAAACGCAGCCAAGTCCCACACGGGATGCATCACAGTAAACCACAAAACCATCAACACCCTCGGGAAGAGTCAAAACAGGTGCAGTGGTCAGTCTGTCTTTCAACTTCTCAAAACTATTTTCACATAAATCAGACCACACAAACTTTACCTTTTTCTGAGTCAGTTTTAGTGAGTGGGGCCGCTATGGATTAAAAACTCTCTACGAACCTTCTGTAATAACCTGCCAAACCCAAGAAGCTTCGAATATCGGTGGGAGTCGTGGGTCTGGTCCATTTTCTCACTGCCTCAACTTTCTGGGGGTCCACTCTAATCCCATCACTGGACACAATATGACCTAAGAAGGCAATAACATCTAACCAGAACTCACACTTGGAAAATTTGGCATACAACTGATGATCCTTAAGGGTCTGAAGAATGATTCGGAGGTGATCGGCATGATCCTCTCTACTCTTAGAATAAATCAGAATATCATCAATAAATACAATGACAAACGAGTCAAGAAACTGACGGAAAACTCTGTTCATAAGATCCATGAAGGCTGCAGGGGCATTAGTTAACCCGAAGGACATGACAAGAAACTCATAGTGACCATATCGTGTTCGAAAAGCTGTTTTGGGAATGTCTGACTCCCTAACTTTCAACTGATGATAGCCCGAACGAAGGTCTATTTTTGAAAAACATCTAGCACCCTGAAGCTGGTAAAAAAGATCATCAATCCTAGGAAGAGGATATTTGTTTTTAATTGTGACCTTATTCAACTGACGGTAATATATGGACATACGAAGGGAACCATCTTTCTTACGCACGAAAAGTACAGGTGCACCCCAAGGAAATACACTGGGGCCTATAAATCCCTTATCTAGGAGGTCTTCTCGCTGCTCTTTCAACTCTTTTAGCTCTGCGGGAGCCATTCTATAAGGCGGAATAGAAATGGGACGAGTATCTGGCAACACATCAATACCAAACTCTATCTCCCTATCAGGGGGTACACCTGGGAGATCTTCGGGAAAGGCTTCTGGAAATTCATTCACCACAGGGATAGACTGAAGAGGAGGATTTTCAACTTTAGAGTCCTTGACTCGAATAAGGTGATACAAGAAACCCTTAGAAATGAGTTTTCGGGCTCTGAGATAAGATATAAAGTGCCCTTTAGGTGCTAAAGAATATCCCTCCCATTCTATCATCGGTTCATTCAGGAAGGAAAAGGTAACTCTACGGGTCCTACAATCAATATGGTATAGCATGAATGGATCCAATCCGTCCCTAAGATAGCATCAAATGCAACCATGTCCAACTCTATAAGGTCTGCCACCGTATCCCGACTACCAACAGTCACCACACAACCCCTATATACCCTTCTAGCAACAACAGAATCCCCCACCGGGGTTGAAACAGAAAAGGGTTCAGAAATAAACAAAAAACAAAGAAACTGGGACAAGGCCCCTAGTAAACAAAAAACATAATAAATAAGATAATGTCTGATATAATTAGGCCTTCTGAATAATAGAAGGCTCACCACTGCGGGATCAAGTCTGCAAATACGAGAATGTCTACTGAGTAGCTGGACCCCTAGACTGTGCCTCAGGACCTGGAAGAGGGGGGGTCAGCACAAAAGTACTGGCACGCGAAACAATCCAAAAATAGTATAATGGAACATACACACACACACACATATATATATATATATATATATATATATATATGTTAAGTGGAAGCAATTTTTCATCAAGACATCATGTATAAAACTGTTTCCGAAAAATACATGGGCACTTTCTGAAAACATGTAACCTGCCTGTTCATTTCAAATCAAGATCTTTGTTTTACTTCTGAGTTAGGTGGTATTCCCCTACAAGTCTGATATTCCACGGGCTGTATGGAATCCTCCATTGACTCGGCGGGGAAGCCCCCAACCCAAGTGTGCCGCAAGGGTTGGAGTGTCTGAGTCTGATACGCCACAGGACATTTAAGTCAGCGCATAATAGTATACCCGGGTCGGCAAACCACAGTTTTAGGCAATGAGTGGCTTGAACTCAAGCCCTCTTTGGGGAACCACCTAACATCTCTGTATGCCCATTTTTAACCTTTTCTGTACATGCAACATTCTGAATGTCTAAACTCATGAAAGTCTGAAATGTCTGTTAGTCTGAGTCTGATATGGCGTTAGTCTGAATTGGTATCGTCATACCAAGACATTGCAAGTCAGGATTTTTTTCTGAGCCATAATGTATTAAGTAAGAGCTTTCATTCAAAACATAGTTTAGACCCCCAAAACATGTAACTGATGTAAAGGATTTCATATTTCGAAACTTAAAGTTCAATTCATGCAGAAATTTCATCAAACAGCTGGTGGTCAAATGTCTTTAGCAAGTTCATGTATTCAAAATTGAAACACATTCATTCATGTATGTATATACACTGTCAAATCGCTTTGGAGATGGTCAAAAGACCAAAACAATGATGTTAAAACATCTTATACAAAAATATATATACATAATTTAAAACCCCATTCTAAAACATGATTTTTTTCTATGCCCATGAGAATTTAGGAAAAGTCCCGCGTACCTTGTTCTCCACGAATTTTGGGTGTCTATCGAAGCCTACGTCGAGACGATTCCAAATCTGTAATTTGTTTCACGAACCCGCGGTTAAATCTTGAGTTGCTTGGGTTTTAATGTTGAAACCCTAGGGAGAGTTCTTGAGCAAATTTGAAGAATATCATGATATTTTGGCTCTTTAGGGATTTAATCCCGTGTATAAGTTGATGGGAGAATGAGTATTTACGGAAATGCCATTAAAAATCCGGATGGACTGAACATTTTGGCCGGGAGCGATCCAGCAGGCGGCGCGGGCTAATAGCGCGTCCAAAAATTTTGAATTTTCTCCGAGACGTACTACAACCTTGCCCCATCGTAACGCAACAAAAAAATCCAAAAATGAAGGTCGGGAAGGTCGAGAAGTTGTATCCCGAAGGTTGCCAGCTAAGAATGAGTCTAAGTCATTTCAACACTTAGAAGAATTTAAAACTTAAGTCTAAAGCTCAGAAATTACAGTCTAATACATGCATGACTTTTACGGGGCATTACAGCTGCGCCAGCTCTTTTCGCCTTTCTGCTAGACCAGTTAGCTCTCCTACCGTACATCGTTTTGTCCTAATTTTATTGATTATAATTTCTCCTTCTGATGTCAATTTTTTGTCTTATAGGGCACATAATATATCTCCTCTGGGGCCAGCCTTTAATCCTGAGAGGTTGCAAGTGCAATGCCATCCGAGGATGGATGAGGACTAAGTGACATCTAATTTAAGATTTCTTGAGATTCGACGCAGTCAAAGGGCACCATTTTCCTTGTTAACTTAACTTCATGTTATATTATGCTGCTTTGCTCTGAACAAAATAATGTTTCCATTGGTTTTTTGCAACACAATTATGACTGTAAAATTGAATTTATCCTATTATCAGTGTTAATTTCCCTGGATAACTAGTTATGTCTATGATATTGCATAGTGAAAGCGTCAATTTGGTTGTTGAAGTTCTGATGAGAAGATTTATAACTCGTTTTGATTTTCATGTGTCATACAGCCACTTGATGGAGTGGATTCCTAGTATGTGTCAACAGAAGGAGGCCGGAGTATGTTTACATTTCCGAGACAACCACATTTTGTTTTTTTAAGTTGTGGCATGACTGACGATGTTTAATTCCTTCCAGGATGATGGAGCGGGACGTGGTATTTACTTTGAACAAACTATGCAGATGGAACCAAACACCATGCTTCCGGCGCTAGATCCTTACGAAGCAGGTTCTTTGTATTGGTTTCAAATACCTTACGATTATGTTTTAGAATCTCGTCATTGGTCTTGATAACATATGTGAGCTCACTTAAGTAGTTTCTACTTGTGTATGTTGACTTAACATACATTAAGATCGTAACCAAATTCTGCAAGAAAAGCTTCTTCGATGGAGCAATCAGTTGCATACTCGTTCTTGTATTGCAATTACCAACACTAAATGAATTTCAGTTTAACTTTGTATCTCCGATCCTGAACACCAAGTACTTACATGGATTAGGTTACAGCCTCGTTTCTGTCCAGATTTAAGGATATGAAATATTTATCCTAAGGTGAGGTTTTATTTGGCGTACACAAGATCTCTCGATACGTAACGGAATGTATCTACATCCTAGATTATTTGGTAATCACACAAGTTAATAAAAGAATTGCTTATCTGAGAACGTCTTTTGACTTATAATAAGAATGTTCATTATTGCTAGTGTATGAAAATCTTGGTCGGTTACTAGTCCTTCAGGGACAATCAAACAGTTCTCTGTTATAACGGAGATACAGCAAACTCCATAATCAGAGCAAGATCTTCCTCTTTGCATGGAATTAAGAAGGTGATATCCTGAGAAAGCTTACAATTCATTAACTATTGTACAGTAATGTAGGCTATAGCCATGAGGAATGACAGATGCATTTTGTTACTTCTTGATTGTTCTAAGCTTATTAGTATTTTGTAATCCAAGATTTACTCATGAGTACTTGATCATGAGTGCAATGACATCCGGTTTTGTTGCTTTCTGCCGATTAAAAATGACTATTGCATATTTTTTTAACCAACATGGAGATTTAGGAGAAATGGTTCTTTACGAAGCGACCTGTTACTTTTGCTACAAGCGAAAAGAATGACAATATCATAGACTTTACAACAACCCCAACATACCTGGTGTAATCCCAGAAGTGGGGTCCAGGTAGGGTGATGTGTACGCAGCATTGAATTGCAGTGTCATGATGGTGAATGTTAAGCTGCTAATACATTGAGATGAGGCATAGAGGGTTTAGGTTTCAACGCTGAGAGAACATAACGTTGATGGCTTTAAGCATTAGTGATTAAGGATAAGGTTATAACGTTGATGGCTTTAGGCATTAGTGATTCAGTATAAGGTTAAGGTCACCTGCGACTTTTGGTATTCATATTAGCGACCTTGATCGTTGATGCTTGACGTAACATTATACCAACGATAGTTAAGCATTCTCAAATTAGACTCCAAATAGTTTTTAAGGATATTGATCCTTAGTGTTTGAGGAAACATTTGTTGATGGTACTTGTATTCAAGTCCATTATTAGGCTTATATTTGGTCGTTCATAAGCTGCTATTAGATTAGCGAGGAGCGTAATCAATCAAATCTACATATTTAGTGTCGAAATGATAAGGGCAGCCTGATGCATGCAGCAGTGTCTTGCGTTTCTACTGGATCCAGGCAAGGGCCATACTCCATCAATGTAGGTAGACAACCATCTCGATGCAAACATTAATGGCTTATTCCACAGAGAACAACTTTACAGTTGCTTCAAGGCTCCCCTTCTTACCGTCAAAATGATAAAAACGGAAAGGGATTGTGCCTGTTTTTCCTGCAGAGATTTTCTCAAGAGTATAGATTGAGGAATGAACTGTTTCATGCTCGCTGTGTAATTCTTCAAAATAAAAAAATTATAAGATCTTACTGCTATACTGAGAATTTTAATGTGCTTCTTTTCATTTTTTACAGGTGCTTCAGGTTTTTCAAGTTATTATACGAGAGCCTGTAATAATTACTATAAACTGTAGTATCGCATCCTAGATATACCACTTTCCGGGCAAATACCTTCGCACCGCAAGAAGGTGATTCTTCCCATATGTCCTGGTGGACAGAGTCACCTGATATCCGTCGCTAGTGGGAGGTGGGAGGTATCCCATGGATTTAATCGAGGTACGTGAAAGCTGGCCCAAACTCGACAATTAGCGAAATAAAAAACAGTGAGTCATCGATGTGCATATAAACTTAGTTTTTCTCCTATAAGTAGGTGAATAGTTGTTGTTACTACGCGTTGAAATTGAATCTTAAGCTGATGCTTAAAATATGCACTTTTTGACCATCGACTTTGCTCATTGGGTTTCTGTTTCCTGATGATTGACATGACAGAAGTGTCATATGATCCGTTTCGTTCATTTCAAGAAACAGTAAAACGAATGTTACTTCTTGTCAGATTTGAATATTTGATCTAAATGGCAACTAAATAACCATGCGTTGAATAGTTCCTTCCTTTTGCATGATTAAACAGATAATTGTACGATGCTTAACGATAATGGCATAAATTAAAGATTATATGATGACATACCAGAGGGTATATTTAATTGACACGGTTAGGACAAAAGGGTGGTAAGACTAGTAACATGGTGCCATCAGCTGACGAACTTCCTCTCCATCCAAAGCATATATAAATCATAGTAGAATAGAGTTTAGGGCTATGAAAGTAACGCAAAATTAGGGGTTGAGTAACCCTATGCTAAGTTGCTCGGACTCTCAAAAATTGTGGCTGCACCTATGTCGGATCCTTCAAAAATACACTACTTTTGAAAAATCCGACACGCATCCAGTGCTATTGTTGGAAGAGTCCGAGCAACATAGACCCTATGATAGAGATGTTTTGAAACTCTATGGTTGTGGAGGCATATGGGGATAATAGGCTATCAGGATGACTTAAAGTGATACCGTGATTACTGGAGGTTCCATGCTGTAACTAAGCCAAGGACAACGGAGACGAATATCAAGTGCGTTTTTGCTACTGTTGGTCTGCTTGGTCCAAAAAAGTAGTTGGCTTGCTTGTTTGTCCATGAATGTCGTCTCTGTGCTGGCGAGATCAAATAAATATAGTCCACAAAGTTGCTTTTTTTTTTTCTTTTCTAATTATAATAGTTATTACTTATATTGCATAGTGATAATTAGTTATTACTTAGATATTGCATAGTGAAAGCATCGATTTGACTGTTGAAGTTCTCGAATCTGTAGATTTCAAATATGCCTCAACAATGGGAATCCAGCGTATGTGTTTACATTTCCGATACAGCAGCATATTTTCTTAAAATTGCGACATAACTGTCAATCTTTATATTAACATATCATTAAAATGAAAATATTATTAAAAAATTTTAGATATAGAATTTTGTTATTCTTGTTCTTATTATTATTATTTTAAACGGTCTAAAAAGAAAACACTGCCCATAGAAAATAGATTGAATGGAATGATTGATAATTCCATACTTTGAAGTTTTTGGTGCACTTATCAGAGGTTAATTTTTTCTGGAAAGTGCTTTTCGTGTTTTTAAATTTGCATCAATTGCTATTCTTTATTTTGGAAGGATGTTCATAACATATTGACTGACCATTTTGTTTGTGGTGTTGTGCTAATATACAATTATTCAATTCTGCGATTTCTTTATGCTGTCGAATCTCAGGAGGTATTCCTAGAGATTGGTGATATGAGTTCTTCAGTATATTCAATTTGAATCAGGTCAAGCATGCCAAAGAGCCCTATCCTGATGTGTTTTCTAGACTTTTATAAGTTAAATTTAGCTTTTTAAAATTTTTTTGAGACAACTATAATCTTAATGAATGATTTTTTTAAAATTCTCTTGCTGCACAAACTATGGACAATGTGGTACCTCAAGTCCCATATGTTGTGCCAGTTAACTCACTTATTATTCATCGTTTGATCCATATTTGATAGATTACAATGTCTCTGTTATGATGTCACTCTTTTGTCCTAATTATAGGCACATGATATATCACTGAGGTGACGGCCTTTAGTCCTGAGAGATTGCAAGAGCAATGCCCTATCGATCAAACTGTGGAGATTGAACCAAATCCCCGTGCCCTTAAAAAGATTAAGCTTTCGGTGCCAGAGCCTTCAGAAGCAGGTTCGTTGTATTGGTTTCAAATACTTTTTGTTTATGTTTCGGAATCTTTTGTCTTTGATCTTGATAACACATGTGAACTCACCTAAGAAGTACTCTTCTATGTCGACTTAACATGCATTTTTGAACCAGAATACTAATGTCAATTTTTGTTAGTGTATGAAAATGTGAAGGCTATGTGGATGATCTGTTTTCAATTATATGCTGTTCAAGGACAATTAAATAGTTTTTTGTTGTAACGGAAACTCACAATAGATTCTTTGTTGACGATCGTTATCAGGTAGTTCCATCGTCTCCCGCTCTGGGATGCAGTAAACTCCCTAGTCTACTCAATATCTTGCGATTTTCCGATCTTTCTCCTGGCATGGAATTAAGAAGGTGATAAGTTTGAGAAGATCATAATTCGTTGGCTGTTAAACCGTATATGTAGGCTATATGTGCCATTAACTAAGACAAATGAATTTCTTTTACTTAATTTGAAGCAACAATATATTGGGTGTCAACATTTGGAGATCCAAAATTGGGTGTCAACATTAAGTGCGTGACAATTTTCTATTGAGCGAAACTAAATTAGTTAAAATATTAATTCCAATTCAGACTCAACTAAAACTACCTGATCTAAACCCTACAAATCAATCATAATATTGATCAGTGAATGGTGTGAAGTGTGTGGCGTGAAGTGGTGTCTCACGAAAAATGCACTTATCAGTGGTTACAAGACAATTTGATGTATATAAACAAAAATAATAACAATAATCTAGGAAAAATTGTAGTATTTTTTTAATACAAACTAAATGTGTCTAGTAAAACGAAATGGAAGAAGTAACAAGATAGAGGAGAAAATTGAAGGAAATGTGCCATTTAAATCTTAAATAAAGGATTGGTGACATTGGAAAACTTAAAGGGTCAAACATAATTAGGAAACTTGATTAAGTTAATTCTTGACTTGATTAATATTTTTAAAACTCTCTAATCTTTTCAAAAATACAAATCAACCCACACCCATGTCTTCTCCAAATCAATCGTCTCTCCTCCCTCTCTCTCGATAGTTTCTCACAACCAATAGTTCTGCAAATTTCTCCTTTCAATCCCCGGTGAATTCAACCTCAGGCGATAAATAGTTGGGCTT
Source organism: Capsicum baccatum var. pendulum (assembly GCA_030864225.1). Lineage (NCBI taxonomy): Eukaryota > Viridiplantae > Streptophyta > Magnoliopsida > Solanales > Solanaceae > Capsicum > Capsicum baccatum. The sequence goes on along the minus strand of CM061554.1, from coordinate 237,033,488 downwards.
TGAGTTTCTTTTCGACATTTAACCGTCAATCGATGTGACAGCCTTGCTCTCCCGGCCACAACCACTTCGAATTCTTCATTGTCCCTTTTTTTCTTTCACAGGTAAAAAATTATGGCCTTTTTTTGTTTTGAAGAAAATGAGGAACTTGATCCAACTTCTCTTCTAGTATTGATTAATAGTTTCAATATTAATTTCTTTAATTTGAAATGTGGTCCGAATAAAACCCCAATTTCTGGAATATCTTATCTTCTCTTATTGGAGTGGATTATGATTTTTTGTTGTTTGTTGCATTTTTTTATAGTTTTATTTTTATTATTTGTGTTTATACAAACAAAACAACGATGTTGTTTGTTTTTATACCATGATGTTATTTGTTTTTATACCAACAAAACAACGATGTTGGTGTTTTTGGTGTTGCTAGATTGATTTGTTCTTGATAAAAATGATGATATTGTGTGGTTTTATTGAACAAAATCATGCTACTATTTTTTTATAAGATGCAACAAATTAACCATTTGATACAACAGAGCAATCATCAAATTTAAAAATCTGATGCAACAGATTAGTCATCGGATTAACCATCTGATGCAACAAATTAACCATATGATGCAATGGAGGAACCATCGAACTAATTGGAGTAATCATCTGATGCAAAAATTGAACCTTCTATTGGATAAAATCCTATCAACTATTCCATTAGGACATGTCCAAGACTTTATTTTTCCAATTGATCATTCATCTATCGCGATAGATGACCCTTCTATTGGAAGAAATCTAAACAATATTGACTATTGATAACTGTTTCAACAGATCACTTATATGTTGCAACAAATGTGTTGTCTATTGCATAAACTATTCATTTTTCTAAACAGATAATTGATATGTTTTGTAATATTGCAATAGATTACTCATCAGTTTCAACAGATTAGTTAACTGTTCCAACAGATCAATTATATTTTGCAACAGATGTGTGATCTATTGAACAGACCAGTCATCTATTTCAATGTATGAGTGATCTATTTTTATTGTTGCAATAGATTACTAATCCCTTGTAATATGTTAGTTATTTGTTGCAACAGATGTGTGATTTGTTAGAACTGTTATTTTATTATTTTGCATGTTAGATTTACTCTTAACCTTTTTTAATGATGAATTAATCAATTATAATCTATTTTATGTTCCTGTTAATTTTAGATAATATGGTTCCCAAAAGAACAGAAACCAAATCAAGTCTAAGCAAAGGAACAAGTGAAGCATCTAGGCTACATTCACAACTTTATGAGCTTTCTTTGCAAGCGTTATCTTAATCAGGAGCAGAATATGATGAACATGGGGAGGGGGAATGTTTCAAAAGAGATGATCCAAATGCTAATAGCCCTTTCACCAAAGAGTTGGTCAAAACCTTCAACATTGATCATTATCCTGTGAGAATACAGTGTGATGGTGCCATAGATTTAACGGGTGATTCCATAGTTAAGTCAGCCATGGAAAAATCTTTCGATGCCCTCAGAAAAATCCTTTGAGAACAAAAATTGGATGCTAATTTCAGGAACAACTACTTTGGGCAATATCTTGATTTGCCGGAGGAAAACATTGCTCGTTTCTAAATAAAATGGTATATGATCTTTTCAAGCGTAGGTTTATCTATGAAAACAAAGATAAAATGGATAAGGTATGAATAAATTACTCGGCATGCCTGTTTGCTTTGGTTGGAAGGAGTTTGCCATAGTTACTGGACTAAAATCTTATCATCCTTCTCCTTCTCAAGTTATACCAATTCTAATCCAAAAAAGCACCCCGCACACCCAAAAAAGACAAAGGCAAATCAAGTGATCGTGATGGCCTAGTGTCCATTGTTGGTCCAAGCTTCAAAAATAAAAATTTGATAGAAGCATCGAAAGCTAAAAGATTTTCAAAGAAGCACAAGCAATCATTGTGCTTGATTTGATTTGTACATAATATTCTTTGAGCGCGAGACGTTGACAACAACATAAGTTTTTATTTAATAAAGCTCTCCGAGGATCTTGAGGCATTTAACATCTATCCTTTGGGCTATGAAGGCTTCAAAATGACTGTCATATATTTGTTGACTCCGTTATCGCCAAAGATAATCAACTTAAATAGTTTTCCATGGGCTTTCATGGTAAATGTTTCCTTTATTATGATATGATTCATTTTTTCTATTCAATAATGATTTTGATTTATTGGCGTTATTTTATTGGCTTGGGGATTTAAAGATATTCCTTATTTGAGACATCAAGTAAACTACCATAAAGAAGTTTTCTGTCCAAGAATCTTCAGATGGTTGTTGGCCAAAACTGATAAAAATGCAAATTTTCTTGATCTCTTCAACCCCTCGATAGATGTAGTAAGTATAATTATAATTAACTTTTTTCTTTAATTAATGATTTTTTTGAATGATCTAATCATCATTCTGATATATGTAATGATTTATGTTAGATTGTGCATCCATCGCTTGTTTCGACCAATCGAGAGTTTTTCCAAATAGATGAGTCATATGTTGCATTAGATGATTCATCCATTGGAAATTATCATACAGGTCTTCCTCATGTTATAATTTATCCCCAAAAGTTGGTCCAACTGTTGCAACAGAAATATAATTTATTTGGGACAATTTAAAATAGGTGGAAGACATGTTTGATTTACTAAAATAGATCTTGAGATATCCTTTTCGGGTATTTTTTGTATCTGTGATTAGCATTGATCAGTTTTGGCTTTCCAAATGAATATCACTGTAGAAGCTACTGCTGAATAATATTGAAATATGTTACTTTTGTTATATGGAAATATGGAAATGCAAAAGAGCAGACACCGACAGAAACCATAAGCAAGTGACATTAAAGATCCACAACGGCCAAAGCCGAGTTCCATAGCAGCGGATGAAGAACAACTCATCCATATTGAGAAGATCTGTAAAGCTTGAGTCTGTCAAAGTAATAACCTCACCCCTCCTTAGGATTTGTTGGCACCAAAACATAGATTGTTGATTTATTTGTTCGAGTCTATACTCATAATAATTTTTTATATTTCATTTATTTGTTGATTTATTTCATGCAATTTCGAAAGACTTTGATTTATTTTATTTTATCCTTAGATTTGAACTAATTAATTGAAATGAAATAAAAGATTCAAATATTGCAACAAAAATGGTATTTGTTGCAACAGAAGACATATTTGTTGGAAAATATCAAATAGATTTTAATATATGTTGCAACATGTAGGTAATCTGTTGGAAATTATCAAACAGGTTTTCCCACTGTTGCAACAAGTAGACTTAGATAGAAACATCGACATAACGCAATAGATAATCAACCTACTACAACAGATAGGCTATCTGTTAGAATAGGTAGAATATCTATTACAGCACATGAACATTCTATTGGCAGCTCACATGTAGCTCACGCAAAAGGCTCGTTGAACCCCCATTTTTGCTGACTTGGCATCTGATTTGATTTGGGCCCCAACAATTATTTTTTCCTCTTAAATATTCATCTTCTTTCTAAAATTTAACTGTAAATTTTAAATCTTCTTCTTCATCATCTTTTTTTCTCTATCCAAATCCTTCAAATTATTTGTATTTGGTTTTTTTTTGCATATTTTGTAATTTTTTCCAACTAAGCTTGACAATGTCGAGATCATCTTCCACATTTTTTGTGATAAAGATTTTTGATATTGTAAGTGTGGTCATGAAGCCCTATTGAAGACTTCTTGGACTCAACAAAATTTAGGTCGTAGGTTTTTTACTTGTAAGATTTCAAAGGTAATATTTTTTTTATTTAATTAGTTGATTAATTATTGACTTATAATTTGTAATTGTGGTCTTGTTTTTGTAGAAGTTGGGTGGATGTGATTACTTTGATTGGTATGAATAATGACACCCTTCACAAGCAAATCATGTAAACTGGGGTTTGTTGAAGAAAGTCAAGGCTTTTGAAGAGAAACAAAATCGAGCAAGAAGATACTACATTGTTGGCATTATGGTTACTGGTTTGGTGTTGTTGGGCACATGACTATTCAAGTCTAATTGCTGAAATTTTCATGAAGGTGTAGTTGTACTTGCTACTGGTTTGGTGTTGTTGAACACATGGATATACAAGCATAATTGTTGTAAAATATCAAAAAATTATCACTATATATAAAGTTACATTCGTTACGTATGTAAAGTGAAGTGATGAAATAAAAAATTATTATTTCACAGGTTCTTCTTTATACGCAGGTTGCAAGCATCTAGTTAGTACCCCATAAGTTCAGACCTCTTGTATGTTTGCCACAGCATTGTCACGCAGAAAGGTCTTTGGCTTGGCCATTTCTATGCCGGTCAGCAAACATTCGATGTATACAAGCGTGTACGACCCTCATGCAGCATCGGTTTTATTTTTTAGAAGGTCCATGTCCTTGTTTTGACCATCAAAATCCCATGGTTGCTTTATTAACACTTCTGTTGTAAAATTATCCATGAGTTTACTTTGCCTCAATAAGATAGGGAACAACCCCAACAGTGGTTGCATGTGGGTAAAAAAATCGGCCTTATCCAAGGTCGGTAAGTTGCAGTCATAAACCTTGATATTTACCTCCTCGAGTAGTATCTCTACAACTCGATAACGTATGTTGTCCAAGTTCATGACTCCAAGAATGCTCTTTTCCCCAGTCCAGATCTTGCTGTGTGGATTTAACCTCTCCCCTCTAACATATTTTATCATTCTTTCATCCCATTGAAACTCAGAAAGTAACAAATAAAATCCTGTGCCACTGGGAGTTGACGCTAGCATATTGACATCATCGTATCTATCCTTCAAATTTTTGTAGAAATTGAGGTCCACTATCCTAACAGGAGCATCATAAGCCTCTGGGTATGTTAATTGCCTGCCCCTCATGAGTCAGAGAAATTTTTCGACATATTGTGATATAAGAAGTCAATTTTTAAATAAGTTCGTAATTATAAAGAAATAAGAAAAACATAGTGGAATGATCCAATGGATGGTCCATCTGTTGCAGAGGGTTCTCTGAATCTGTTCACAAATTACCCATCTAACGCAACTTATGCAATAAACGGGTAATATGTTGCAACAGAACCATGACAAACAACACATGAGACATTTGTTGCGTATCTTCTTCTTCATGGAGTATATTAGAAGGCCAGGTTAGGAAAAGTAAACTTACCCTGTCCATGTAATACGTACACATATCTTTTATACTCTTGAAGTCTTCGGATAATCTTGTGCGCCTTTCTTTGCATTCTTGGCCCGTCGCAGATCCCTCTTCTCTTTGGTGCCAAGTTCCGCATATATGTCCACCTTCTTTAATGGCCCCTGAACTTTAATAACTTTTGGAGAGGGAGGAGTTGTAATTTTTTTGGATTTCCGATAGAAGAGTAGTTTGTTAATTACTCTTTTCTTCCTCCCAATTGTCACTGTAGGAGTGTATGGCTCCCTCACCTTCTTGGATGGTTAACACCACTCTAGGATTTCAATTTCTCAATAGCTTTAGCTATGGACTCTACTTTTTCAAAGAGTTTATACTGGTTGTCCTTGCACTCTTTGCATTTACAATAAGAATATGAAGGTGAAGAGGGGTGAGAGGGGCCGCTGTAAAGGTGAGAGGAACCTGTGTAAATATGAGAGAGACCTGTGAAAGGGGTGTTTTCAAACATATTTATTTGTTCTTGAGCATCAACATGCTCATCATCACGACTTGCAGCTGCATCAGTATGCTTGCCACCAATATCAACAACTTTACCAGAAACACCCCTAGAAGAAGCACACAAATCTGTTGCAGTAGGTTGGTCATGAAAAGCCTCAACATTAGGCTCACCTTGCGTAACTGCTCTTCTAATGGCTATTGCTCCAGCCAATTCCTTCTTTATTAACTCTACCGTTGGGTCTGCTATTGTATCAACAAACTCTAGAGTAATAAAAGAAGTAATCCCCAACTCTTGCCCAGTAGGCACGATCCATGGATGCACAACCTATAAAAAAGACATACATTTAAATCATATAATAATTTGCAGTCATTTGGGTTACATGTTAACACAAACAACTTCTGCAACATCCGATCTGTATGTCACAATAGATTAATAATATATTGCATCAGATTTCCTGTATACTGCATAAATTATAGTAGATAGATAATCTATTGAGTTGGGTTCAGAGAACCAAAGCAACAAATAGGTAATCTGATGCGACATATGAATAGTTTGTCACAACAGATTTCCATCTATTGTACCAGTTGCAGTGGACGGAACTTATGTAGCAAAGAATCTTTTTGTTGAAATAATTGATCTTTCTGTCACAAAAAATTACTAATATATTGCATCGGATTGTTCATCTGTTGCATAAGTTGCAGTAGATGGGTAATCTATTGCAACAAATGACCCATCTGTCGCAATAGATGGCACATCTACTTCAATATCTTTATTTGAGTCAAATTATTCTACTCAAAATAAGATGTATTGCATGATCTAGAGGTATAAAGAGATCTACCTCCTTAATTCTTTTGTTTTTCTTTGCAGGCAACCACCTAAGGATCCTTGGATGAGAAAAATTATCCGTATAATCCTTGACCCGCTTTCAGAGGTAAGGAAGGGCTTCAAATTCCCTAGCCTAAAAAATGTAAATAGGAAGCAAGAAAAAAAGTCATAATAATTATTCAAAATAAATTAATGTCTTAGTAAAAAAATAATGATTAAATTTATCATGAAAACCCAATGAAAACCGTATAATGTTATCGTTTTTGTGGACAATGTTGTCAGTAAATATTTGACAGTCATGTAGTAGCTGTCATATCCCCAAAGATAGTTGTCGAATTTCTCAAAATCCTCAGCAATCTTTAAAATATCATCTTCTAAGACTTTGTGGATGTCTCTAGTCAATTTAATGGAATGGGAAAACCCAACTAAGCACAATTGTTCCCACAACCCAACTATTTTTTTCTTGCATTTGTTTGTTTTGGTGGGGGGTCGCTAGGACAATGCCTTCCCTCTCTTTGATGGTGTTGGTTTGGCTGTCCTGATTGCCTTATACCTTTTGTAGGGTGTTTGCTTGGTGAGAGGTTCTTTTGAAAGATTTCACCTCAAACCCATTACTATGGCAAACTCTTTTAAACCAAAACAAACTGGCATGCCACAGTAGTTGATCCAGATTTCATTCATCTATTCCCCCATCCTTCGAATCTTTATCATCCCCCAGGTACTTGATCCTGCACTTGAGAAGTACATATATCATACTTATTTGGAAACGGAGAGTATGGTCCTCAGGCATCTCAAGAAAGTATCCAAAATAGCTCTTCTTAAAAAGTCCGACTATGTTTTCATTCTTCATAATTTTCCTAAACTCATCAAAAGGTTTCCACAACTGACATTTAAGTACAAAATCACCAATTAGTTTTATAGGGTCATCTATTGGAATCACAACTTAAAACCTATCAATACTACTAATAATTTTGATAACCTCATGTTGGGATTTGGATCTTATTTCATGCCTCATTGTTGAGGCATTATCATCATGTTGATAATGATCCTCTTTCTCAGTTTCTTGTTCCTCCTCTTCATGTTGATCTTCGTTTTCTTTCTCCTCACTTTCATTTCCTAATCTCCATATCAATACCCTTGTCCACCTCCATCAACATTCTTTTCATATCTTTTCTCAGTTTCACTTTTTCCTGACTAATATTGATAAAGAAGCTCCCCCGAATCCCTGAACCCGAGGCCCACCCCCGGAACGGTGGGTTATAGCACACTGATTTGGCCTAAAATAGTCCCGTTCGCGTTGCTTCTCCCATTTGACAAACCAAATAGCCCCGCCCATACAAATGGGTAACACTAAGATGCTCCCCACTTTCCCTGGCACGTCCAGGTCGATTTTCGTCCAACGGCACCACAGGACCCCGATCCCAGCCCCGGAATCGTGGGCTATAGCACACCGATTTGGCCCCAAAATGCCCCATTCGCGCTGTTTCCCTCGTTTGCGCAACCAAATGGCTAATCCCACACAAAAAGGAAAAACTAGGATGCTCCCCAGCCTCCCTGGCACCCTCAGGTCAATTTTTGACCCACAAAAATCCCAGACTCTGGGCCCACCCCTAGAACCGTGGGCTATAGCACACTGATTTGGCCCCAAATAGCCCCGTTCATGCTGTTTCGCCTGTTTGACCAACCAAATATCTCCTCCCACACAAACGGGGAACATTAGGATGCTACCCAGCCTCTCTGGCACCCCAGGTCAATTTTTCGTCCACGGAACCCTCGGGCCTACCTGCAGAACCGTGGGCTATAGCATACCAATTTAGCTCCAAAATGCCCCGTTTCGCTCGTTTGCCAACTAAATGGCCCCTCCTATACAAACGGAAAGTACTAGGATGCTCCCCAACCTCCCTGGAATGCCCAGGTCAATTTTTGACACACGGTACCTCCAGACCCCAGGCCCACCCCCGAAACCGTGGGTTATAGCACACCGATTTGGCCCCAAATAGCCCCGTTTGCTCCGTTTCTCCTGTTTGCATAACCAAATGACCCCACCCACACAAATAGGCAATAATAGGATGATTCCCGGCCTCACTAGTATGCCCATGTAAATTTTTGGCCCACGGAACCCCTGGAACACGATCCCATCCCCGGAACCGTGGGCGATAGCATACCGATTTGGCCCCAAAATGCCACGTTTACGCAGTTTCGCCAACTTGACCAACCTAATGGCCCCGCCCACACAGAAGAGAAACATTAAGACGCTGCCCATCATCCTTTTCACACCCAGTAACTCCCACAACTGTGGGCTATAGCGCACCGATTTGGCCCAAAAATGCCCTATTTGCACCATTTCGCCCGTTTAACCAACCAAATGGCCCCGCCCACATAAACGAGCAACACTAAGATACTTCCCAGCCTCCCTGGCACGCCCGGGTCAATTTTTGGTCTATGGAACCCCCGGACCCCAGACCCAACCCCAGAACCGTGGGCTATAGCACACCGATTTAGCCCCAAAACACCCCATTCGCGCCATTTCGCTAGTTTGACCAACCAAGTGGCCCCGCCCATACAAATGGTCAATACTAAGATACTCCCCAGCCTTCCTTGCACGCCCAGGTCATTTTTTGACTCATGGCATTCCCTGACCCCGGGCCCACCCTCGAAATCGTGGGCTATAGCACACTAATTTTCCCCCAAATAACCCCGTTTGTGCCGTTTGCCCCGTTTGACCAACCAAATGGCCCCTTCAACACAAACAGGCAACACTAGGATGCTCACCAGCCTCCCTATCACGCCCTGGTTGATTTTCAGCCCACAAAACCTCCGAGCCCATCCCTCGAACCGTGGGCTATAGCACTCTGATTTATCCTTAAAATGCCCCGTTACCACCGTTTCATCTGTTTGACCTACCAAATGGCCCCTCCCAGTCACACGGGTAACACTAGGAGGCTCCCAAGCCTCCCTGGCTCGCCTAGGTTGAATTATTGCTCCAAAATGCCCTGTTCGCTCTATTTTACCCGTTTAACCAAACAAATAGCCCCGATCACACAAACGGGCAACACTAGGGGGTTCCCCAGCCTCCCTGCATGCCTAGGATGATTTTTAGTTCACGGAATCCCCGGACCCCGAGCCTACTCCAGAACCGTGGGCTATAGCACATCAAATTGGCCCACAAATGCCTTGTTCGCGCCGTTTCGCATGTTTGACCAACCAAATGGCCCCGCCCATAGAAACAGGAAACACTAGGATGCTCTCGATCCTCCTTGGCAAGCCTAGGTAAATTTGTGACACACATCACCCCGAGCCCACCCCCAAAATCATGGGCTATAGCACACCAAATTGGCTCCAAAATGCCCCATTTGTGCCGTTTCGCTCATTTGATCAACCAAATGGTCCCGCCCATACCAACGGGAAATACTATGACATTCCCAAACCTTTATGGCATGCCCAGGTCGATTTTCGACCCACGCCACCCCCAAACCCCAGGTCCGCCCCCGGAACCGTGGGCTATAGCAAACTGATTTGGCGTCAAAATGCCCCTTTCGCGCCGTTACACCTGTTTAAACAACCAAATGGCCACTTCCACATAAACAGGAAATACTAGAATGCTCCCCAGCTTTCCTGGCATGCCCAGGTTGATTTTCAACCTATGACACCCCCGAATCTCGGCCCCACCCCCGGAACCATAGGATATAGCACATCGATTTAGCCCCAAATATCCCCATTCATGTTGTTTCTCCCATTTTCCCAAACAAATGTCCCCGCCCACACAAACGGGAAACACTAGGATGTTCCCCAGCCTCCATGGCATACCCAGGTCAATGTTTACCCCATGGAACCCATGGGCCCACTCATAGAACTGTGGGCTATATCACACCGATTTGGCCCCAAAACTTCCCATTTGAGCCGTTTAACCCATTGGACAAACCAAATGGCCCCGCCCACACAAACGGGAAACACTAAGATACTCCTCAGCCTCCCCGGCTCGCCCAAGTCAATTTTTATCCTACAGCACCCACGGACCCCAAGTCCACCCCCGGAATCGTGGGTTATAGCACACTAATTTGGCCCCAAATAGCCCCGTTTGTGCCATTTGCCCCATTTGAGAAACCAAATGGCCCCTTCCATACAAATGGGCAACACTAGCATGCTCACCAGCCTCCCTGTCACGCCCTGGTTAGTTTTTAGCCCACAAAACCTCCGGACCCCACGCCCACCCCTCAACCCGTTCGCACCGTTTCATTTGTTTGACCAACCAAAAGGCCCCTCCCACACACATGGGTAACACTAGGAGGATCCCACGCCTCCCTGGCATGCCCAGGTTGATTTTTGGCCCATGACACCCCCGGACCCCCGGCTAACCCCCGAAATCGTGGGTTATAGTGCACCGTTATTGCCCTAAAATGCCCTGTTCGCTCCATTTTATCCATTTAACCAACCAAATGACCCCTCTCACACAAACGGGCAACATTAGAACATTCTTCATCCTCCTTGGCATGCCTAGGTTGATTTTCAGCTCACGAAATCCCTGGACCCCGAGCCTACTCCAGAACCGTGGACCATAGCATATCTAATTGGCCCTAAAATGCCCTGTTCACGCCGTTTCGTATGTTTGACCAAACAAATGTCCCCGCCCACACAAACGGGAAACACTAGGATGTTCCCCAGCCTCCATGGCACACCCAGGTCAATTCTTACCCCACGGAACCCCCGAGCCCACCCATAGAACCGTGGGCTATAGCACACCGATTTCGCCCTAAAACTTCCCGTTTGAGCTGTTTAACCCGTTGGACAAACCAAATGGCCCCGCCCACACAAACAGGAAACACTAAGACACTCCTCAGCCTCCCCGGCTAGCCCAGGTCGATTTTCAGCCTACGACACCCACGGACCCCAAGTCCACCCCCAGAATTATGGGCTATAGCACGCAGAATTAGCCCCAAAATGCCCCATTCACGCCATTTCTCTCTTTTGACAAACTAAATGGCTCTGCCCACATAATCGGGCAAGACTAGGACGCTCCTCAGCCCCCCTGTCACGCTCAGGTCGATTTTTGGATGACGAAACACCCGAACTCCGGGCCATCCCTGGAACTGTGGGCTATAGCACACAAATTTATCTCCAAAACAACCTGTTAATGCTGTTTCTCCCATTTGATAAATGAAATGGAACTACCCACATAAATTGGGAATACCAGGACTCTCCCAAGCCTCCCTGGCATGCCCAGGTTAACATTTGGCCGACGGTACCCCCGAACCCCGAGCCCACACCCAGAACCGTGCGTTATAGCATACTGATTTAGCCCCACCCTGTTTCTCCCGTTTCACCAACCAAATGGCCCTTCCCACACAAACGGAAAACACTAGGATGCTCCCCAGCCTATTTGCCATGCCCAGTTTAATTTTCGGAATACGCCACCCTCGGATCCTAGGCCCAACCAAGAACTGTGGGCTATAGCTCACAAAATTGGCCCCAAAATGCCTTGTTCGCGCTGTTTTGCCCGTTTGACCAACCAAATGGCACCACCCACACAAATGGAAAACACTAGGCCACATCCTAGCCTCCCTAGCATGCCTAGGTCAATTTTTAGCCCATGGTACCCCTGGACCCCTGAGCCCACCCTCGGAACCGTGCGCTATAGCACACCGATTTGGCCTCAAAATGCCCCGTTTGCACTGTTTCGCCCGTTTGACAAAGCAAGTGGCTTTGCCCACACAAACGTGAAACACTAGGATTATACCCCGCCTCCCCAGCACGCCCAGATTGATTTTTGGCCCACGGCACCCCCGGGCCCTAGGCCCACCTTCGTAATCATGGGCTATAACATACCGATTCGGACTTGAAATACCCTATTCACGCCGTTTATCTCGTTTGACCAACAAAATATCCCCGCCCACACAAACGGGAAATACTAAGATGCTCCTTAGCCTCCTTATCATGCCCAGGTCAATTTTCAGCCCATGAAACCCCCGGACCCTAAGCCCACCCTCAGAATCGTGGGCTATAGCACACCGATTCGGCCCCAAAATTCCCCATTCGCGCTGTTTATCACGCTTGACCAACCAAATGGCCCCACCCACACAAATGGGAAACACTAGCACGCTCCCCAGCCTCCTTGTAATGCAGAGGTTGATTTTCGACCCATGAAACCCCCGAAAACCGGGCTCACCCCTAGAATCGTGGGCTATAGCACACCAATTTGGCCCCAAAATGCCCCGTCCATGCCGTTTTTCCCGTTTGACCAACCAAATGTCCCCACCACACAAAAGAGAAACACTAGAATGCTCTCCCGCCTCGCTGTCACACCCAGATCAATCTTCGTTCGACGGCACCATCGAAACTGTGGGCTGTAGCATACCGATTAAGCCCTAAAATGCTTTATTCGAGCCGTTTCACCCGTTTGACCAACCAAATGGCCCATCCCACACAAATGGGCAACACTAGGAAACTCCCCAGCCTCCATAGCTCGCCCAGGTCGATTTTCAATCAATGGAACCCCCGAATCCCAGCCCCACCCCCGAAACTATGGGCTATAACAAATCGATTTGACCCCAAATAGCCCCGTTCGCGCCGTTTCTCTCGTTTGTCCAACCAAATGGCCTTGCCCACCCAAACGGGCAACAATAGGATGCTCCCTAGTCTCCCTGGTATGGCCAGGTTAATTTATGGTCCACGGCGACCCCGAACCCCGAGCCCACACCCAAAACCGTGGGCTATAGCACACCAATTTAGCTCCAAAATGTCTGGTTTACGTCGTTTCACCCGTTTGACCAACCAAATAGCCCCGCCTACTTAAAAGGGAAAAAGTAGGACACTCCCCAACCTCCCAGGCATGCCCAAGTCAATTTTTAGCCAATAGTACCCTCGGACCCCGAGCCCACCCCCAACACTGTGGTTTATAGCATACCTATTTGGCCTCAAAATGCCCCATTCATGTCGTTTTGCCTATTTGACCAACCAAATAGCCCCGCCAAAACAAACGAGAAACACTAGGATGCTCCCTAGCATCCATGTCACGCCAGGTCAATTTTTGACCCACGACACCCCCGTTCCCTAGGCCCACCTCATAATCGTAGGCTATATTTGGCGCTGAAATGCATCGTTCACTCTATTTATCCTGTTTGACCAACCAAATAGCCACACCTACACAAACGGGCAACAATAGAATGCTCCCTAGCCTCCCTGGCACGCCCAGGTTAATTTTTGGTCTACGACACCACTGGGCCCACCCTCAAAATCATGGGCAATAGCACAAAGATTTGGGTACAAAATGCCTCATTAGCGCCGTTTTGCCTGTTTGACCAATGAAATAGATCCTTCCACACAAACAGGGAACACTAGGATGCTCCTCGGCCTCCCTGGCACGCCCTGGTCGATTTTCTGCCCATGGCACCCCCGGATTCCGAGCCCACCCCTAGAACCGTGTGCAATAGCACACTGATTTGGCTCTAAAATACACTGTTCATGCTGTTTCGCCCATTTAACCAACCAAATGGCCCACCCACACAAACGGGAAACACTAGGATGCTTCCTAACCTTCCTGGAACGCCCATTTCGATTTTTGACCCACGGCACCCCCTGAACTGTAGGCTATAGCACACCGATTTGGCCCTGAATAACCTCGTTTCTCCCGTTTGATGAACCAAATGGTCCTGCCCACACAAACGGGAAACACTTTCATGCTCCCCAGCCTCTCTATCACACCCTGGTCGATTTTTGACCCACGCCACCCTCGAACCTCGGCCCCACCCCTGAAACCGTGGGCTATAGCCCACTACTTTGGTCCCAAAATGCCATGTTCGTGCCGGTTTGCCTGTTTAAACAACCAAATGGCCCCATCCATACAAACGGCAGCCTCTCTGGCATGGCTAGGTTAATTTTCAGGTCACGACACACCCATACCCTAGGCCCACCCCAGAATCATGGGCTATAGCACACCAATTTGGCCATAAATTACCCTGTCCACGTTGTTTCACACGTTTGACCAACCAGATGGCCCCTACCCTAAAAATGGGCAATACTAGGATACTTCCTAGCCTCCCTGGAATATCCAGGTTGATATTTGGCCTATGGAACCCCCGAACCCCAAGCCCAACCTCGAAACTGTGTGCTATAACATACTGATTTGGCCCCAAAATGCCCTATTCACGCCATTTCACACGTTTGACCAACCAAATAACCCTGCCTTTATATACGGGCAACACTAGGATGCTCCCCAGCTTCGCTGGCATATTCATGTTAATTTTTGGACAATGACACCCTCGGACCCTGGGCCCACCCTCAAAACCGTGGGTTATAGCACACCGATTTGGCCGCAAAATTCCTGTTCGCACTATTTTGCCCATTTGACCAACCAAATGGTTCTGCCAACACAAATAGGGAACACTAGGATGCTCCGAAGCGTCCCTGGGATGCCCAGGTAGATTTTTGGCTAACGGAACCCTCAAACCCTGGGCCCACCCTCAGAACTATGGACAATAGCATACTGATTTGGTCCTAAAATGCCCCATTCGCGCCGTGTCGCCCGTTTGACCAACAAAATGGCCCCTCCCACACAAACGAGGAAGAATAGGATACTCCCTAGATCCCTGGAACACCTTGGTCGATTTTCATCCCACGAAACCCCCATACCCCAGGCCCACCCCTAGAACAGTATGCTATTGCACACCGATTTGGCCCCAAAACACACTATTCATGTTGTTTTGCCTATTTAACAAACCAATTAGCCCCGCCAATATAAACGGGAAGTACTAGGATGCTTACCAACCTCCCAGGCATGCCCAGTTTGATTTTTAACCTATGAAACCCCTATCCCCGGGCCTACCCCTGGAACTATGGGCTATAGCATACTGATTTAGCCTTAAACAACCTTGTTTCTCCTGTTCGACAAAAAAATGGCCCCGTCCACACAAACAGGCAATACCACGATGCTCCCCAGCCTTCCTGGCATACCTAGGTTGATTTTTGGCATACGGCACCCCTGAACCCTAGGCTCACCCCTAAAACCGTGGGTTATAGCACACTGATTTTAGCCATAAAATGCCCTGTTCGCACCTTTTTACCCGTTTGACCAACAAAATGGACCTTCCCATACAAACGGTCAATACTAGGATGCTCGATAGACTCCCTGGCAGGTCCGAGTCCATTTTCGGCCCACGAAACCCCCGAACCCTAGGATCACTCCCCAGAATTGTAGGCCATGGCACACCGATTTGTCCACAAAATGTCCCGTTAGTGCCGTTTCTTCCGTTTGACCAACAAAATGGCCTCTCCCATGCAACCAGGAAACACTAGGATGCTCTGCGGCCTCCCTGGCATGCCTAGGTCGATTTTTTGCCCATGACACCCTTGGACCCCGAGTCCCCCCAGAACCGTGGGCTATAGTATATCGATTTGGCCCCAAAATGCCCTTCCCACACAAACAGGTAACACTAGGACGCTCCCCAGCCTCCCTAGTATGCCAGGTTGATTTTTGACCCACGGTAGCCTCAAACCCCGGCCCCACCCCAGAACTTTGGGCATATAGCTTACTGTTTGGGCCCCAAATAGCCCCATTCGCACCCTTTCTATCATTTGACCATTAAAATGGCCCCTCCCACACAAACGAGCCACACTAGGATTCTTACCAGCCTCCTTGGCATGCCCTAGTCAAATTTTGGTCGACGGCACCCTAGATCCCAGGCCCACCCCCAGAATCGTTAACTATAGCACACCGATTTGGCCCCAAAATGCCCCATTCACACCGTTTTGCCTGTTTAACCAATCAAATAGCTCGGCCCATATAAATGGGAAACACTAGGATGCTCCCTAACCTCCTTGCCATGCCCAAGTTGATTTTTGATGCACGGCACCCTGAACTCCGGGCCCACCCCCGTAACCATAGGTTATAGCACACCGATTTAGCCTCGAAACACTCTGTTCACTCCGTTTCTCATGTTTGACAAACTAAATGGCCACTCCAATAAAATCGGGCAATACTAAGATGCTTTCCAACCTCCCTAGCATGCCCAGGTTAATTTTCAGCCCACGATACACCTGGATATCGACCCCACCCACGGAACTGTGGGCTATAGCACAATGATTTGGCCCCAAAATGCCCTGTTCGCGCTGTTTCACCCGTTTAACCAACCAAATGGCCCTTCCCACATAACCGGGCAACACTAGGATTCTTCCTAGACTCCCTGGCTCACCCAGGTCAATTTTTGGCCCACGACACCACCAGACCCCTGATCCTACCCTTGAAACCAAGGGTTATAGCACACTAATTTGGCCCAAAATTACCTCGTTTCTCTTGTTTCACCAAAAAAATGGCCTCGCCCACACAAACAGGCAATATTAGAATGATCCCCAACCTCTCTGGCCCAAAACCGTGGGCTATAGAATGCTGATTTTGGCCCCAAAATGCCTCGTTCGAGCCATTTCTCTTGTTTGACCAACAAAATAGTCCTGCCCACATAAACGGGCAACACTAGGATGCTCCCAAAAATCCCTGGAACGCCTAAGTCGATATTCAACCCATGGAACCCCTGGCTCCCGAGCCCACCCCCAGAACCGTGGGCTATATAGCACGCTGATTTAGACCTAAAATTCCCCATTCGCACCGTTTCACCTATTTGACAAACAAAATAGCTCCGCCCACACAAACGGGAAACACTAGGATGCTCCCTATCCTCACTGGAAAGATCAGGTCAATTTTTGGACCACAAAACCCCCGGACCCCAGGATCACCCCCAAAATTGTGGGCTATAGCAAACTGATTTGGCCCCAAAATGACCTATTTGTGCCTTTCACCTGTTTGGCCAACGAAATAGCCCCAGCCACACAAACGGGAAACACTAGGATGCTTCGCATCCTCCCTGCCATGCCCAGGTCGATTTTCAGCCCACGACACCCCCCGAACCCCTGGTCCACCCCTGAACCATGGGCTATAGCGCACTGATTAGGCCTTAAAATGCCCCGTTCGCGTCGTTTAACCAATTAAATGGCCCTTCCTACACAAACGGACAACACTACGATGCTTCCCAGCCTCCCTAGCATGCCCAGGTCAATTTTTGACCCACGGGACCCTCAAACCCCTGCCCCACCCCCAAAACTATGGGCTATAGCACACTGTTTCGGCCCCAAATAGCCCCGTTCGCACCGTTTCTATCGTTTGACAATAAAAATGGCCCTGCCTACACAAATGGGCCACACTAGGATGCTCCCATCCTCTCTGGCACGCCCAGGTCAATTTTTGTGCCACGACACCCCCGGACCCCGGGCCAACCCTCGGAACCGTGAACTATAGCACACCGATTTGGCTCCAAAATGGCTCATTCACGTCTTTTAGCTCGTTTAACCAACCAAATGTCCCCGCCCACATAAAAGGGCAACACTAAAATGCCCCCTAGCCTCCCTGGTATGCCCAGGTAGAATTTTGCCCCATGTCACCCCCGAGCCCCGGGCCTACCCTCGGATCTGTGGGCTATAGCACACCTATTTGGCCCTAAAATGCCCTGTTCATGCCGCTTCTCCTGTTTCACCATCCAAATGGCCCCGCCCCTATACATGGGCAATACTAGGATGCTCCCTAACGTCCTTGGCACGGTCAGGTTAATTTTCGACCCATGGTACCCCTAAACTCCGGGCCCAACCCCGGAACTGTAGACTAAAGCACACCGATTTGGCCCCAAAATGCCTCGTTCATGCCATTTTGCACGTTTGACAAACCAAATGGCCCCGTCCATAAAATCGGGCAACACTAGGATACTCCCCAACCTCCTTGGCATGCCCAGGTCGATTTTCAGTTCACGGCATCCCCGGATCTTGGGCCCACCCCAGAATCGTGGGCTATAACATAATGATTTGTCCCCAAAATAACCCGTTCACGTCGTTTCGCCCGTTTGACCAACCAATTAGCCCCTCCCTCATAAATGAGCAACACTAGGATATTCCCTAGCCTCCATGGCACACCCAGGTCAATTTTTGGCCAACTGCACCACCGGATCCCCGAGCCCACCCTTGGAACCGTGGGCTTTAGCACACTGATTTGGCCCTAAATTGCCCTGTTTCTCCTATTTGACCAACAAAGTGGCCCATCCCACGCAAATAGGCAATTTTTAAAAAAATTTAAATTTTTTTTTTATCCATTAAAAAGAATCCACCCAACTTTTTGATCCATTAAAAAATAGTTTGATCTATGATGATTAGGTTAATAGTAGAGTCAATTTTCATTAATTGTAATTTAGATCCATCAAATATATACTCCCATGTTATCTAACTTATCAAAAATATAATGAATTTACTTTTGTTTTTATATATGTCAACTGACCTTAGACTATATTATATAAATTCCATGTCATCTTCATTTTATTCTTTCTTCTTAGATATTTTATTTCATTAAAGAGAAAAGAACAATAAAATTTTGGAATTAATCAATTCATTGAATTAAGTATATAATGAAATGATAAAGACTATACATACATAATACTTGTGAGTTGTAGCTTGCATGCATGGCTTATATATTATTTTTATTCAATTTTTAATTAGGATTGGACCACTTAAAATTAATTAGATAAGGATATAAAACTATGACGTCTCACCAATTTTTATGTAACTATATCATTAAATCAAATTGTAATTTAAGAAAAACATAATTGTAATTTAGATAAATATTCTACCTCTAATGATTAATGTTGATTGTCAAATAATTATCTTAATATATGATTGTGTCAAAACATTAAATGACATATTAAAAAAGATGAAAAGGAGCAGTATAATGAGTGTTTGACAGAACAATGTTCCACGTGAAAAGTAAAAAAGAAATAAAATTATTTATAAAATGTCGGATATTTAAGGTCTGTTGAAAAAAAAATATCAATTTGGCTCAATGATATCATAAAATATTAAAAGTATTTTATGGTAATTAATTAGCACAATTATCGATATCAACGCCACTGTACTGAAATTATTGCAGGATGGGTATTAGGATGATAGAGTGACGGCATGAGACGTATTGTCTTATTGTCTTTGCTTGTCTATGAATCAATTTATTATATTTGACCACAATTTTAAGCCACATACAATAAAAAAAAAAGTCGATGAGCTTGGTAACTATAAATACTCGGATGATATGAGGCGATACACAAATAATCTCAAAATTAATCCATTAACAGTAATTAATTAAGTAAAACTTAGCTCAAAGGGAGATGATCATATTATTGATCCGTATTGTGAACAGAGTCACACGTGAAAGCGAGAAAAGGAAAAAAAAAAACTATTGATATGGGGCAATATACAAATAATCTCAAATTTTAAAAGCATAGATCAAACTAATTTTTAATGGATCAAAAAGATGCGTGGATTCTTTTTAATGCATCAAAAAAAAAATTTAAATTTTTTTAAAAAATAAAAATAAAATTTAGAAAATGATGTGGACCTCTAATATGCTGCCACGTGGCAAAGCTGTTTTCTAAAAACTGGTTGTTAAAAGTAATGGCATGGATGAGCCAGTTTTGTAACGACGATGGCATGAATGAGCCCAACTTTTAACGGATGGCATAAATAAGTCATTTCTGATAGTTCAGTGACATATTTGAGCCTTTTTTCCATGAATAAATATAATAATAATAATAATAATTATAAAAATGACACCGTTTTAATACAAAAAATAAAACTTTGACAGTGCACAAATATGATCTTTAACAATTCAAAACTGCACAAATATGACTTCCCTCCAAGTCAGCCCTTTTAACGACGTGGCACCGTTTGATTGGATTACCTTTCCACATAGACGCAAGTGAAACTCACGCATGGGGGTTGCAAAATCGGAGGTCATATTTGTTCAGGTTGAATAGTTAAAGGTCCTATTTGTGCACTATCAAAGTTTAAGGTCAAAGTTATAATTTCGTGTGAAGTTTAGGGTCATATTTATGTATTATGCCTTTTTTTTTTTATTGGGTTAAGTTCTTTTAAGGGCAGGGATTCAGATTAGTTAATGTGTCATTTTTATGGTTAGGTTTTGATGTGCAAAATAGTGCTTATAATGATTCGGTACTTTGGGGGGAGGGGGATAGGGAATTTGTCCACGTTCATATAAGAAGACCACCAGACCGTTCTCCAACCAGTGTTGAAATCCAAATGACTATGTCTGGTATATACTTGTTTTTCTTTGATTTTGTATTAAAGAATCTGTATCGGTTTATGTACTTCTTCAGTGCACCGAGCAACTAACTAGTATACATGTGGATGGATAGATCACTAAAAATTCTTTACTGCTTTATGAGTTTTGTCGATGTTGTTATTCAATTTTTCTGTTACAAAACAAAGAAATGTGACTTTCTCGAACAATTTTCATTTGTTTATTGCTCTTTTGAGAAATCTAACT
This sequence comes from Capsicum baccatum var. pendulum, assembly GCA_030864225.1. Classification (NCBI taxonomy): domain Eukaryota; kingdom Viridiplantae; phylum Streptophyta; class Magnoliopsida; order Solanales; family Solanaceae; genus Capsicum; species Capsicum baccatum. The sequence continues at coordinate 237,012,642 of CM061554.1, read as the reverse complement.
CTTGTTTTATATATGAACTGTAACAATTTGAAGAAAGCCCTTTTTATTACGTTAGTTGCCTGGTAAATTAGACTAAAATTTGTCACGGCAAATATGTGACACTGAAAATTTAGATACACTTCTGGTCTTATAGGAGGTATCATCTGCTGTGCTTCGAGAGGACATTGTCAATCTTCATGATTTCATAGAGAGGTTAATGATTGAATAGGATCAAACTGTTCTTGACATGGATCAAATTGCGAAGCTGAAATTGGAGCTGACTTTTTTGTCGGCATGTTTACAGCTTTGTTATTACATTTCGGATGGTTTTAATGCCGAAATGTCTTGCATATCGTATGAGGTTCATGATCTGGTTCAGTCACTTTTTCATCAGAGTGGAGATGACATGCTGGTTAAATTAAAGGATCATGTTGTTCCTCGCCTTCTTGAAAATATCGATAGTTGTAAAATCTCAGATCATCATTTTGAATCAAATGCCACCATGACTGATGATCAGTTGGTTGAACTCCTGGACGCACTTCTTGTGAATCTCCATTATCTACCCAAGGTTCATGCTGAGTTGCTTTTGCCCTCAAGAAGGACCCAATATGAGCTTCTTCAGAATGTTTTTGGCAATTTAAGAGATTTTCATGATCTGATAATAAACGGTTGCATTGAGCGTAAGACAATTGAATGTGTCTTACCTCAGTTTCAACTTATGGCTGAGAGAGTAGGACACTTCTGTTTTGTTCTTTTGTCTTATCAACTTGATAAAACAGATGAAAAAGATGTAGAAGATGAAGATGACAAAGATGAAGATGAAGAAGATGAAGAAGAAGATGAAGATGAAGATGAAGATGAAGAAAATGAAGATGAAGATGAAGAAGATGAAGAAGATGAAGATGATGAAAATGGAGAAGATGAAGATGAAGAAAATGAAGATGAAGAAGATGAGGATGAAGATGAAGAAGATCAAGAAGATGAAGATGAAGATGAAGAAGAAGATGAAGATGACGAAAATGACGAAAATGAAGAAGATGAAGATGAAGAAAATGAAGATGACGAAGACGAAGAAGACAAAGATGATGAAGAAGAAGATGAAGAAAATGAAAAAAATGAAGAAGATGAATATGAAGTCTATTCCATGCTAGTCCATCTACTTTTGAAGATAATTTCGATTTCTCTGGAGGTTATGCACATATGTTCAACAAATTTGAAAGCTTCAAAGTCAGCTGAAGTTGGCCGCTTCATTAAGCAGCTACTACAAGCCTCTCCAGACATTCTTAGAGAATATGTGATTCATCTACAACAGCACATGATTAATGCTATTACTCCTAGCGCCTCAGCACGAAATATTCATGTCATGATCGAGTTCCTATTGTTTATTCTTACTGATGTGTCCAAGGCCATTATTCGACAAGACAAATTGTTTGTTCTCTTGGAACGTGTTGGAGCACTTATCAGGGAGGTGTCCATTTTCATTCGCAACTTAGAAGAGAACTCAACGAATGAAGAGAATATGAAAAAAATAAGTCGTGCAAGTCAAGACTTGCTGGAAAATATTGAACTTCTGAAGAAAGATCTCAAACATGTTTTCTTGAAAGCCCCTGCAGACTCATGTCAGCTCTGCTTCCCCATGAGTGATGGACCGCTCTTCATGACTCTTCTACTCAGAAATTTAAATGACTTTCTCAATTCCAATCCTGATTCAGTTGTTCTGATAGAAGAAGAAATCAGTTGGGTGAATGAAGACTTAGAACACATAAGATCGTTCTTCGGGAATGTGGAGCAAGAATTGCATAGAGATCTTTGGACTCGTGTTCTAGATGTGGCATATGAGGCGGAACATGCCATTAACTCAATTCTTGCCAGAGATCGTGGTCTCTTTCAGCTTATCTTCCTACTTCCTAATACCATAGAAAAGATCAAGCTTGTCAAAAAAGAGGTACAAGAGAAGATCACCAAGAACACGAGTATCAATTTTGCAAACTCTCACAACACGCCAGTTGAAAACAAGTTATCAATATCTAGTAAAATAATCATAGGTTTTGAGGAGGAGACAGAATGGATAATTAGGAAGCTCACCAGTGGACCATCTGAGGTAGATGTCATTTCCATAGTCGGCATGCCCGGACTTGGAAAAACTACTTTGGCTTACAGAGTATATAATGATAAGTCTGTTATTGGTCATTTCGACGTTCGTGCTTGGTGCACAATCGACCAGGAACGTAATGAGAAAAAGTTGTTGCAAAAAATTTTCAATCAAGTTATTGGTTTGAAAGGAAGTTTCAATGAGGACCGCATAGACAATGACGTTGCGGATAAGCTATGGAAACATCTGTTTGGAAAGAGGTACCTTATTTTGTTGGATGACTTGTGGGATACTGCAACATGGGATGAGCTAACAAGACCATTATATACCATCCCATCTGAATTTCATAAAGGAAGCAGAGTTATTTTAACTAGTCGAAAAAATGATGTGGCTTTGCATGGAAAATGCCACAGTGCTTCTCTTGATCTTCGATTGCTAAGACCAGAAGAAAGTTGGGAGTTGTTAGAGAAAAGGGTATTCGGAGAAGACCATTGCCCTGATGAACTAAAGGATGTTGGAGAAAAAATAGCCCAAAAGTGTGATGGCCTTCCTTTGGTACTTGATTTGATTGGTGGAGTCATTTCAAGGAAGGAAAAGAAAGAGGCTTTGTGGCTTGAAGTTCTCAATAATTTGAGTTCCTTTATTTTTAAGGATGAAGAGGAAGTGATGAAGGTTATACAATTAAGTTATGGCCATTTGTCAGATCACCTAAAGCCGTGTTTTCTGTACCTTGCAAGTTATCCAAAGGACGAAGATATTGATATCTCTTTGTTGAAACATTTATGGAGTAATGAAGGACTTGTGGAACCAAATGATTTGAAGAGTGTCGAAGAAGTAACGGATGTTTATGTGGATGAGTTAATTTCTAGTAGCTTGGTAATAGTGAGAGGTGGTAGGCACACGAGTTGCCAAATTAATGATCTTGTGCACAATTTTTGTTCGATAAAAGCTAGAATGGAAAAGTTGTTTGACTTGACGAGTTCAATTTTTCTGTCTTCCTCCTCTTCTTCACATCTGATTCTGCGTAGAAGGACCATTATTTATGATGAATAATTTCATTCGGGTGATACTTTTTCATTGTTCAGTCCAGAAAAAAGAAATCCTTATATTAAATACCTCCAATCTTTGGAACTTAAATACATCTGTCTTCCCCCCATCTGTCACCTAAGACACCTGTGGGGTATAATTTTGCCAGATACTTTGCTGAATGAAATAGGCATGCTTGTTCATTTGATGGGCTTAATCATTTGGATGAAGGCAAAAGCTCTCCCTCCATCATTTTCAAACCTCTGCAATCTAGAAACTCTGGTGGTGGATAACCATGGATCAAACCTTTTATTATCCCCTACTATCTGGAGTCTTGCAAAGCTACGATATGTGGAACATCGAATACACTTGTTCTGTCTTTGATTCAGACATTGCCCAACCAGCAAACTTAGAGAATCTGACATCATTAAAGTGTCTCCTGCTTTCTTATGCGGTAGACTCGGAGGATATTTTCAAATGGTTTCCCGATCTTCTATCACCAAAACTCTCAGAGATTCTAGAGATCCCAGAGAGTTTTGGTGATATTGCTTCATTAAAGTCCATCGTAGTGTGGGAAAGCCCTCGGGCTGAAGAGTTGGCACTCAAGATGAAGAAATATATTGAAGAAATTACTGGAGAAGACAGGCTTGATGTACAGTTTTGGTAATGGACTGAAGGTACTTGTGTTCTTTATTATTAGAATGGATGAGATATAGGGGGAAAAACATAATTAGGCAATATTTCCAAATTTATTTGTTCTGATTCTAAAAGGCTGCTATTTAGGTAATAAATCTTTTATATTTGTAATGTTTAAAAAGATACTATTATGTATATAGTTAAATCTTAAGAATTGCTTATCATCCAATAATTCCCCTAATTTTGGATTGAACTCACCAGCATAATACCCAATATACTCTCATAAGTAGGGTCCCTTACATACCTTAACGATTGAACTCTAAAACTTAAATTCTCTAGACTCACCTTTGAATGCAGACCTATTAGAGTTCCTATACAAGAAGACTACGGTATATCACTTTTGGTAAATTAGCCATGAACCTTAGAAAGTAATTTGAACATAAAACTTGGATCCCTATGTTGCCAATTTCATTTTCAAAGCCCAATATAACTTTTAAGCCTGTGATGTAAATAAACTATCACTACACTGGAATCTTTCCCTATGTTATAGGAGATTCAATGTAGCTTATACTTTCATTTTAAAGACCTCATTTTGTGAGATTACATGGGATATGTCATTGTTATTGTAACTTAATATGATTTTTCGACAAAAGAGATTCAGTGGAGACCGATGTAATAGAAACTTTGCAAAGTTTTGATATTTAATTGGGAAAAGGCTCAAATATGCCATTGAACTTTGAGAAAAGGCTCATCTATGTCATCCGTTTAATGTTTGTCTTATTCATGCCATTTTCGTTACAAAAAAAGGCTCATTCATGCCATTTTTTAACAATTTAGTTTGATGGTTTTTGGCAAAACCATTTTGTACACCTAGTCAACAATGATTCATCCACGTCATTAATTAAATGAACCAAGAAAAATTTAAGGGAAAAGGCTCAAATATGTCATTGAACTATTAGAAATGGCTCGTTTATGCCTTCAGTTAAAAGTTCGCTTCAACTTGTCATCGCCGTTATAAAATCAGTTCATCCATGTGATTGCTTTTTAACAGTGGATTTTCAAAAATAGATTTGTCATGTGGCCTTTTATTAGAGGTACACGTCATTAATTAAAATAATCAATATTAATTTCAAAATATCTTAGACCCATTAAAAAGAACCGATCCATTTAACATAACCCCACACCCATTAAAGTATTTTTTATTGTACAACAACTATTTTTTTATTAGAAAAATTATTGATTAGTGTATATCCTTTGGTTGTTTCTTATTGATTCTAAATTATTATAAATGTTACACTTAACAGAAGCCTCAAAAGTTCTATCCTACAATAATTTTCTTTTATCCTACAGTAAGTAACTGATCACTTGTAATTTTAGTGACTCCAATATGTACTCCAAAGTTGTAGGAAAAGAAGCCAATGAACGATTAGGGCAAGCACAAAAAAAAGGAGACGTACCAATATAGAACTTCTGTTTTGACTACTACATACACCGGCACATTTATGACTACATATTCCATTGATGTGTAAAGTTAGCCGATAGATGAGTCGACTGTATAGGTTATTAGAGGTTGTTAGATAATGATTAGTTAGTTACAATAAGCTGTCAATGAGCTGGATACATGATTCACTTCTTAGCTCATTCTTAGCTTATCTTAACTCAAGTATATAAATAGACTTATAACTGTAAAGCTTCAAGAGAGAATAATGAAAATTCAGCTCCTGTTATCTTCTTCTTCTCCTTGATTGCAAGATATCAAGATGCAATCCTTCTATGTCACATAGTATCAAAGCCACGAGCTCAACACTAAGTGTGTTTTCGGTTGCATTTCACTAAATTCTCTGCGCAATTTGAGATCGTTGTTTCAGTACATCTTCGATCTCTGGTTTTCAGTTTCTTCTTCTTCACAATTTCGATCTACATTGCAGTTATATCCTATCAATCATGGCACCTAAAATTGATCAAAGTGATCCACTTTTCATTGGTGCATCTGATAGTACTTGTTCCAATCAAGTTAACTGGTTCAGAAAATTATAGTTTATGGAGTCGATCGATGCGTATTGCTCTGTTATGGAAGAGAAATTTTAGATTTGTCACTGGAACCTGCAACAAGGAATCGTATAGAGAAGAGCTTAATGAGCAGTGGGAAACATGTAATGCAATTGTGCTTTCCTGGATCATGAACACTGTGAGTGAAAGTCTGTTATATGGAATTGTTTATGCCACGAATGGTTGTGCAGTTTGGGAAGACTTGAAGGAGAGATATCAAAAGGTGAATCGTATGCATATATATCAATTGCATCATGAAATTAACATGCACTCTCAAGGTACAAACTCAATCTCAGCTTATTTTACCAAATTGAAGAGTTTATGGAGCGAGTATGATGTACTAGTGCCAAATCCTAGTTGTGATTTCCCTAAGTCTAGAGAGTACTCAGATCATATGTGTTAGCTTAGACTTTTACAGTTTTTAAGTGGCCTGAATGAGTCCTATGATCAAGATAGAAGACAGATATTGCTCAAGGGAGTGACTCCTACTTTTAACCAAGCTTATGCTATGCTTATAGAGGATGAAAGCCAACATTTATCTTGTATGATGACTGTAAATGACAGATCAGAACCACTTGCTATGCAAGTGAATCGAAATTATAGTTTTGGACAAAGAAACACTAACTCTAAAGGCAGAAAGTGTGATTACTGCCATCTCTTGGGTCATACCAAGGAAACATGTTATAAGTTGGTAGGGTATCCAAATGACTAGAAAAATAAGAAGAAATAAGGCTACAACTCTAACTTCAAATCACAGAATACTGAAAGTAACAACTTCTCTAAAATCAATTGTAATGCTCCAAAAATGGGTCCCAAGACATCACACGGTGCTTAGGGTCAAAAGTGATCCCAAGCTAACCATGCTATTGGCATATTTACAAGCAACTGAATAAAATACAAAAATCTAAATAAAATCAGCGAATACAATAAAAATTCTCGTAACTTGATCAATACAAAATCTGAGTTGACAAGATTACAACTCTGCTTTTACAAAAAAAACTGAAATAAAATACATCGACACTACTGACTGTCTATGAAGCCTCCACTAGTACTAACTATGGGTAGCTGGGTCATGACTCCCAACTATCCAAACTCAATATGACTGAATAAAGAAAATACCATACTTCTCAAACTGTATAACTGATTCGAGCCCTTGTATCAAAAGGTCTCATCACCTGAATATGGTGTATGCACTACAACTTGTACCTATATTATGAGACAATGTAGCACACAGACGTATATATGGATCAGTACTTTGAGGATGTACTGAGTATATAGGGGTGTATGCATTTAATAAACAATGTTATTATTTTTTATAAAACATGCATGAAATAGCTTGAGAAAAACTAAAATCTAAATCTCATAAATCATGTATAATGAAGCATATAGTACGAATCTCGTGATTCATTACACTTAGTTCAAAAATTTGTATTCTCCACCTTATTCTCAAAACTTGTAAACAAGAGGAGTCTTAAAACATTAGCTTTCAAAACTTGTACTATTAAATTATGGAGAATAAAGGACTTCTTTAAAACTTAGAGATTATAGGACTTTGGGACTTAGAGATATTAGACTTGGGGGGCTCTGGGAATCTCAAAATCAAACTTTCAACATGTATACTTTTATCTTAATTTAGAGTAGGGGACTGCTTTAGGAGTCTCTTCTAACCGACATAAACCATGTGAGCCACATGGAGTCCAATGTCTTTCCCACGTTGGGGAGAGTTGTTCTACCGTTGCCATCGGAATAGAACATTAACTTTAGTGATCAGTTATATTGACCCACCTGGGGTAAATCAAAAATATACAAGGGCATGAGACCTTGGAATCATACCTAACTCGGTGCTAAATACTACTCCCATACTCAACTCAGAACTTTAAGAAAATCCACCTTAAAAATAACTAAAGGGTCTATAATAAAGACCAAAACATATTTATCTTTGCTTTAAATCATAATCAATGTGGATTCCTATCTTAGCTTAGACCCAAAGGGGAAAATCTTTGTCTAAAAATCTGAAATTATCTTAGCTATGGGGTACTTATGACCCAAATAATTCTTGAATAACAATCTTTAAAGGGGGGCCTATTGACCCAAACAACAAATCTCAAATTATATATTCAAAATTCATTATTGGTAATGCAATCACTTATAAATTATCTTAAAATTTTTAAATTTCATCAATAAGCATAGAAACATATGCAAAATCACGTTATTCGACTTTTAATTCATGCAAAATGTCAAAAATCTTGCAACTAATGATAATGGGTGAAAACCCTAACTGAATTTCATGTAAAATCTCATAAATTGCAGAATTTCGTAATTTAAAATAAGACTTTGGGCAAAAGTATGAAAAGGTTACTCTTGGTCAAACCCCACATACCTTAGATTTTGAATGTAGATGAACAATCTTGCGTGAGACTCTTTTTCGTACTCTTGAATGAGGGTTCTTGAATCTTTTGACTTGGGAGTCTTGAATCTTAACTCAATTGTAAAAACTATGGTGGGATCTTGAAGTTCTTGGAAAAGGGATTGGTCTTGTTCTTGAGGGAGAAAAATCCTAGTTTTTGATGCTTTATATAAAACTGAGGTCCTATGCCTCATCTTTGATATATCTAGGTGTTAAAAAGGGTGGAAAAAGACCAAAAACCCCTTTTAAAAATGACTTCAAAATGCTAAACGGGATCTGCGATGGTTTATCACTGGTTTGATGGTCTGTTAGCCTGACCTTCGCACTAGGACCAGAATAGGGAATTACTGTCTTGGTTGCGATGGTTTGGGCGATGGTCCATCATAAGCTTGATGGTCTGTTGGCCATTCCATCGCGCCTGGCCAAAAGGTCGACTCACTGCCTCCGTTGTGATGGTTTGGGTGATAGCCCATCGCTAGCTCGATGGTCCGTCGGCCCTTTTTGTTGCACCTGGGCGGTTCAGATTGCTTTCTTTAATTCGGCCATAACTTTCTACCCCGACACTGGATTTTGACGAAATGGGTATCATTGGAAAGATAATTCAATTTCCCACGCGATAAAAACTTAAACTAGGAAAATCCTATATGTTTTAAACACTACTCACTATGAAAGTCGTTCCTTAATCTTCTTAAGACGCCATAAGGCTTAAAAAAATTTAATGTATTACAACAATGGTGATAACAACATTGTCAACACCAGTAACAAGGCTTCTTAGGCTCTAACTATGGTAGCTGGTCAGTTTGATGCTGCTAGTTCTAGTACTAAAGTGACTCAGGCACCACTGGCCAAGCCTCACACATTCACTGAGGAGGAGTACACTCAAATTATGACCATGTTGAGCAAAGATACAAAACAGATGAAGCAAGTGAATATGATAGGTATTACTACTTGTTTCTTGTCGAAAGCATGTCCTGATAGTTGGATTGTAGACTCAGGTGTTACACATCATATGTCTGTGCATAGACACTTATTCAAAAAAAGTACCAGATTAGAGTCTAAATATTTGGACAAGTTACACCTCCCAACAGGTGATGAAATGACAATCTCACACACTAAGAAGCTTACATTTTTACAGATGATATGATCAAAGATGTTCTACTTGTTCTAGACTTCCAACTAAATTTGTTGTCTGTTGCTAAGATAACCAAGGAGCTTTCATGCTTTGTATCCTTTTATCCTGATTTTTGCATCTTTCATGACCTCTTCAATGGCAAGGTGAAGGGGATTGGTAAACAAGAGGGTGGACTGTATGTTCTTAAAGGTGGTTGGACAGGAGCTACTAATCAGTCCAAATCAAAAGCCTGCAGATTCATTGCAGAGGTCTCAAGTTCCAGTTGAAGCTTATGGCACCAAAGACTTGGACATCCTACTGCTCAGATTCTCAAGTGTTTGGACATTCTGAAGAATCCTAGTTATGTAAATATGTTAAATAAATGTATTGTGTGTCCATTAGCTAAACAAACAAGTTTGTCATTTCCTACAAGTACTACTAGATGTTCTACTTGTTTTGAACTTGTCCACGTGGATTTAGGGCTCCATATAAAACTTCTACTTTTGACAACAAATGCTATTTCTTCACTATAGTAGATGACCATAGTAGGTACACTTGGGTTCACCTGTTACAGTTAAAGTCTGAGGCCATAGTGTCCATTAAAACATTCATTTCCATGATTAGAATTCAATTTGGAATAGTGGTGAAAACCATTAGATCTGATAGTGGAACTGAATTTATTAACTCTCAATGTAAGACATTGTTCTAGTCCCTGGGCCTTCTGTATTAGTCCAGTTTCCCTCACACTTCTCAATAGAATAAAGTTATGGAGAGGAAGCACATACACATATTAAACATAGCCAGAGCACTCAAGTTTTAGTCTCACTTGCCCATTAAGTATTGGGGACTATGTGTAAAGGTTGCAGTATATCTAATGATCAGGTTACCATTTTTTATTCTGAGTGGTAAGAGCCCATTTCAGTTGATGTTTCCAAGGATCCCAAGCTTTCTCATCTCAGGGTATTTGGTTGCTTATGTTATGTCACTATCCTACCAAAAGGAGATAAATTCACAGAAAGAGCCAAACTTATAGTATTGGTGAGATATTCAGAGTCTCAGAAAGGATATTTGTTGCTGGATTTCACCTCAAAGAGACTATTAGTCAGTAGAGATGTTGTGTTTCATAAAGATGCATTTCTATTTTCTTTATCACCAGTACAAAATACACAAGCTTCCTCATCTAAAGAAGATATCACTGAATTCTTGATCCCCATAGATGATGAAATATTTCCTCAGACAGCTACTGATAGTATTACTGAAGAAGCTCCAATTAAGGAGGAAAGCATTTATGATGCTGCAGTACCTGGTGCAGCTTCACCTGGCACCACTCATGAAGAAATAAGTCAAGATAACTGTTCTCTGCCTCAACCCTCTTCCAGTATACCAATAAGAACAAAAATACCACCTGTGTAGATGCATGATTATGTTGACACTTCCAAAAACCAGAGATGCAAACATCCATTAGCCAACAACCTATCTTACAAATATTTTAGTCCTACTTATCAGTGTTATTTAACCAAATTCTCTACTTTGATTGAGCCTCAGCACTATAAACAAGCTATAAAAGATGCAAGATGGGTGGAAGCTATGATGTCAGAGATTTAGGCCTTGGAAACTAACAACACATGTATCATTTTTTATCTACCTAAAGGGAAGAATACTGTTGATTCCAAATAGATATACAAAATCAAATATCTTGCAAATGGTGAGTGGGGAGGTTTAAAGCAAGATTAGTGGCCAAAGGATATAGCCAACAAGAGGGGTTAAACTATCATGAAACCTTCTCACCAGTGGCTAAGATGGTTATAGTTAGATGTGTGATTGCAGTAGCTTCATCTATAGGTTGGAATCTTCATCAAATGGATGTGGAGAATGCATTCCTCCAAGGTGATATTGAGGAGGATGTCTACATGGAAATGCCAGAAGGATTTAGAAGATAGGGAGAGCACTAGGCGTGTAAGTTGATCAAATCCTTGTATAGTCTTAAGCAGGCATCCAGGCAGTGGAATCTGAAGCTCACTTATGCTTTACTTGATGCTAGTTTTGCCCAGAGTGTACATTACTATTCCCTATTCACTTTGCATTAAGGTAATGATACTGTTATAGTTCTTATATATGTTAATAATTTGCTAATTACTAGGAGCAGTACATCATTGATCAATGCCACTAAAATCAAGTTGCATTAGCAGTTTAAAATGAATGAATTGGGGGATATCAGGTATTTTTTAGGCATTGAAGTTTTAAGATCAGCATCAGGGATCATATTAAACCAAAGGAAGTACATTCTTGAGTTGATTGCTGATATAGGGCTTAGTGGTTCTAAACCTCCTATCACCCTTCTAGAATCTAATACCAAGTTAACGTCAATTGAGTATGATTATGCCACAGGTGCATAAGATGATGAGTTGTTGTCTGACATTTCATCTTACCAAAGACTTGTTGGCAAACTTCTATATGCCACTATTACAAGGCCAAATATTAACTTTGTTGTTCAAACTCTCAGCCAATTCGTGCAACACCCCAAGAAATCTCACTAGGAAGCAGCTACTAGGGTGGTCAAATACCTTAAAGATTCTGTTGGTCAAGGTATCTGGTTCAAGGCTGAGCCTGCTACTACTCTAACTTGCTGGTGTGACTTAGATTGGGCTGCTTGCCCCAACACTAGAAGATCAGTTATTGGTTATGCCATTCACTTTAGTGAATCACTAATATCATAGAAATAAAAAAACAACACACTATTTCCAGGAATTCTGCTGAAGCTGAGTACAAAAGCATGGCTTCAACAGTTGTAGAGCTCATTTGGCTGATTGGTTTATTTCAGGATCTCAGATTTTATGTCACCCTTCCTGTTTCAGTCTTCAGTGACAGTAATTAAGCCATTCAGTTGTCTAATAACCCTGTGTTTCATGAGAGAACCAAACACATTGAGATTGACTATCACTTCATCAGGGACAAGGTTAAAGATGGCTTGATTAAGGCTCTATATGTTTAATCTAGTGATTAACTTGCTGACCTGCTTACCAAGGGCCTGAGCCTTGCTCAACATACTCATTTACTCATCAAGCTTGGTGTGCTAAACATTATGCACCCTGTAGCTTGAGGGGGAGTGTTTTGACTACTACATACACTGACATATATACGACTATCTGTTCCATTGATGTGTAAAGTTAGCCGAAAGATGAGTCAACTATATAGGTTGTTAGATAATAATTAGTTAGTTATAATGAGCTATCAATGAGCTGGATACATGATTCACTTCTTAGCTTATTCTTAGCTCGTCTTAACTTAAGTCTATAAATAGACTCATAACTTTGAAACTTCAAGAGAGAATAATGAAAATTCAGCTCCTGTTTATCTTCTTCTTCTCCTTGATTGCAAGCTATCAAGGTGCAATCCTTCCATTTCACAACTTCTCCATTCTCCCATCACAAATGAGAAAAACATACATTGTTGAAAAATCTTTTTCAAATAACGGTTTAAAATAAGTATGTTATCTCAATTATTCCGAAATTTATATAGGATAACTTATTCCATCAATATGATATAAATGGTGGGAGAAATAATCCCGACACTAACTAATTTCAGATATTTTGAAATTAATATAGATTTATTTTAATTAATGACGTGGACCTCTAATTAAAGACCACATGAAAGAACTGTTTTTGAAAATCCTCCATTAAAAAGTAATTGCATGGATGAGTTGGTTTTATAATGACGATGGATGAATGAGTCAAAATTTTAATTGATGGCATTAATGAGCCATTTCTAATAGTTCAATAACATATTTACCTTTTCTCTTATTTTAATTAATGACATGAACCTCTAATAAAAGGCCACCTGACAAAACTATTTTTGAAAATCCACCATTAAAAAGTAATGGCATAGATGAGCTGATTTTGTAATGCCATAAATGAGCCAAACTTTTAACTGATGGCATAAATGAGCCAAACTTTTAACTGATAGCATAAATGAGTCATTTCTGATATTTGAAGGGCATATTTGAGCCTTTTTCTTATTTAATTTGATATTATGAATTCAGAAAGCTCAACCATTTTTCTTGGCTTGGAGGTTGATCGTAATGAAGAAGGAATTTGTTTGAATCAAAAAAAATATTCCAAATATTTTTTGAAGAAGTTTGGGATGTTTAATTGCAAACCTGTCTCAACACCATTGGGGCTAAATTCTAAGATGTGTGCACATGAAGGAAAAAATTAAAAAGATGTGATAATGTATCGGCAATTGGTAGGTAGTCCAATTTATTTAATTCAGACTTGACCTGATATTTATTTTTCAGATTGTGTGATAAGTCTCTACATGCACAATTCCAAAGAAGCACCACATGGAGGCTGTTCGACGAATACTAAGATATGTGAGAAGTATGACTAATTATGGTCTTTTGTACAACAAAGTTAAAGAATGCAAGTTGGTCAGATATTGTGACTATGGAGGGGACCATGAGAATACAAGTTGGTCAGATATTGTGACTTTGGAGGGGACCATGATTATGCAAGTTGGTCGGATACTGTGACTATGGAGGGGACCAATGTATCCGTCGTTCAACTACTGGCATTGTGTCTAAGCTCGGACCTAGAGCAATTTTATGGTGCAGCAAAAGGCAGCCAATATTGTTACTGTCAACAACGAAAGCATAGTATCGGAGTTCTAACTCAAGAAAGTACATGGCTTATGGAATTGCTGAAGGACTTGTAACAATCAATTTGATACGCAGTTCTCTTGTACTATGACAATCAGTCAACAGTCTACTTGGTTGAAAACTCTATTTTTCATGCAAGGACTAAGCATGTGGAAATACATTACCACTTCATCAGAGGGCAAGTGTTTCAAGGAGAGATTAATTTGGAGCATATTAAAATCGAGCGATAAATTGCAGCTATGTTCACAAAAGACTTAAGTGTCAATAAGTTTGAAAGTTTATGTCAGGAGTTGATGTCGAGATGGAGCGTTAAAGCTGTACAACATCATCTGCTACTTTCTAGTTGTCTTACCCTATTTTTTCCTATGGTCAAAACAAGTATGACATTATGGACTCAAAAAGAATTAATTTTATACAGACTCGCCACCCAATTTTTAAGGAAAAATATAAAACCTATTTATTTGTTTAACAAGTATGACTTTATTTCAATCTACGAAATCATTTTAAATTCTGAATAAGGGTTCAAGTTATTCCGAATGAAAGGAGTTCGGTACCTTTCAGAATCCACAAATGTGATTCTTTATTAAAAAGGTAAAGAAAAAATCAATATATGTAAATGCAAATATACAATGTGTATTACATATAATAAAAAATATATAAAAATATGTGGACATAAAATTATTTAAGAGTATGTACGAAAAGAAAAGATGATATTAAAGAAAAAGACTATGCAATATCTTTCAACGTATAAGTCTGAATTAATTTATTAAGTATCTAAATTAATTTAATTTTTTAATATAAATATTAACAGCCTAAATTTGTCAAAACGCGCGGTGAGGATTGTGTAAATAAAGAATATCCCATCCAACACCCTAAATTTGTTTTTACTATTATTAATATTTGTACAAGTGTAAATGTATAAAAATACAAACATAAAAATTAAAGCCTTCTTTGAATGTTAGTAACAAATAAATAATTATCAAAATAAATTTAAAAGATATGTGTACATATTTATATAAAAAAATATAATATTTTGTTAAAAAAGTGGGCTCAGATAAAGTTTTTAAAAAATCATAAAGATTTCATCATTGTTCAAATTATTTATTTTATTATGTAGTTACATACGTAATATCCATTTATTTGTAAAGCTTAAAAAATTGAAAAATTTCTTCATCGGCCAATGTTTGATGCTTATAATAAAATATCAAAAAAATCAATAATGTACAAAAAATGATTAAGTAATTCCAACATTAATACAAAATCAGCAACAGAATGTGACAAAACAATTCAAAATTCATCCAAATATTGAATATAGTGCAAAAAATCAATTTGAAGAAAAATAAATAAAAATCAACCAAAACATGCAAGTTGTATCAAATATTTAGTATCAAAATTACATATTAACAACAAAAAATGAATCAACACAATTGAAAAATAAAATATATCAACAAACAAGATAGGAAAATACAATTAATTGAAACAAATACATGGAAAATAGAGTGATGCAAGTCATGGGAGTTTCAAACTCCCACTAGATCCGTAAAAATGCAAAACAAGAACAAGGATTTAGAGAAAATAGTGTTACAACAACAAAGTAGAGGGGACAGTGGCGGATCAACAATCAAAGTTAGGGGGTTCATAACCCCTTCGGCAGAAAATTATGGTATTGAAATTATTTGTTATGTATATATATATATATATATATATATATATATATATATTAGATTTTGAACCCCGTCGATTAGTTTTTGTATTCACTAATGAACCTCTTAGTGAAAATACTAGCTGCACCACTGAGAGGGGAGAGGGAGAAGGGAAGTGTGGCTGGTGATGGAGTTTGGGTTTAAGGGGGTGGTCTCGCCAGCAATCACCTCTGATGAGGCAGTAGTGGAAAGGGACAACACTGTTGGTTATGTGAACAGAGGTGGAGAGATATTTGTGGTTTCGTCGGAGTTGACTGATTTCGCTTGCGGAGAAAAGAGGGAAGAGAGGTAGATTAACTTTTTGAGACAGAGAAAGAGAGATCTGTGTATTTGTGCATATATGTGTGAATATATTTTTTTTATGAAAATAATTAACCCCTCTCATTTACTTCCTCCATTTCATAACAAGTGAATTGTTGAAGTATTTACAGTATATTATTCAGTGCTCAATTACAGATATCAGTCATGGTTTTGCTTGTGGTCCTTCAGGGTCATGAGCACCGTGTAGCATTCCGGGTACCAGATTCAGGGCGTTACAAACTTGGTATCAGAGCTTAAGGTTCAATAGTGTCCTAGGAAGTCTGAAAAAACTCATCTAGTAGAGTCTTGTACATGGGTGTGTTTTGCACCACACTTATGTGTAGAAGGCTATGAGATGTTTTAGGAACAATTTTTCTTCTTTCATGTCTCAGATAATGCTATAGAAAAGTTCTCTAAGAAACTCAAGTAGATTCTCCTCATGCTTCACTTATGTCAACTTCACCTTACTTTCAAGGTAACAGAAATAGTAAAGCTCAAAGTCCTAGAGATAGGGCTTTCTCATACGGTCCCCGCAGATAGTTAGTATGGGATTGCCCACAAGCTCAAAAGTATCCCATTAGTTCAGTTATGTTCTAGAGTCGTACAACTCTTATTCATGATCATGAGAACTTATATGTCATTAGATCCCTTCTCAAAATTCTATGATAGCACATGATCTAGAGTTAGAAGCATGAACTCAGGAGTTTAGCAGTAGTAGAGTTGGGATAACATTATCTAGGTTGAACAGATTATGTATTCATGGGATAGTTGTACAAGAGTAAATCAGTAGGCTTGAACAATGAAAGCTAGCACTTAAGTTTATTAATTTGATACTAAGTATGAAGGTGTGGATGTGAGTTAGGTGATGTGGTATTAGTAGTCTATGAACAAATAGAACCAGATGATATGTTTAGTAAGGCAAGCATGTGTCAAACAGAGTGTAAGTATGTGATGATGTGTAACACCCCGTATTTTTGGGCTAGAGTTTAGACCGTTGTTCCTACGTATATAGACCCTAACTGAATTATTCTTTATTAACATACGTGTGGTAATCACTCCTATCGTAATGCCCTATAAAATTCTCGAGTTGATTTCATTTTTAGTGTTATGTTTGAGGGGCTAATAACTAGAATATTTTTTCTAAGTGTAATGAGGACTTAGAGTCATTTTAGCTGGCTATCTTCGGGATACAACTTTTCAACCTTTCCGACATCCGATTTTAGATTTTCAAGTTGTGTTACGATTGGGAAAGATCATAGTACATCTCAGATAAGTTTCAAAATTTTTTGGAATGCATAAGGCTGCGTTTCGATTTCAAAACAGTAGCAAAATGCATAGCCTATTCCTAGTTTTTAGCATTTCAGGGTTAACTTCAAACGATCATAACTCTCTAAATATAATGACCTATAAGATCTTCTACCTATCAAATGAAATATCTTTGAGTCTTCTTTCCAATGCAACTAGTTTCATCCAAATCCAACATCTGAGTAAGGAGTTATACCCGTTTCACTTCAGCCTGTCAGCTTTTCAACTGAGGGATAGTTTTGATATTTTTTGTTTTCTTAGGGGTATTTTAGTCATTTCACCTCACCCAAATTTCATCTATAACACCATATTTAGCCCCCAATTCATCAAAATATAATCCTTTTCTCAAATTTTCTCTCAAGAACACCCCTTAGGCTTTCAAAATAAAAACCACAATAACTCAAGATTCAACCATGGGTTTTCAAAACAAATTGAAGATTTGGAATCCCCGCAACCTAAGATTCAAGAAGCACCTATCATATTCGCATATAGAGGTACGTGGGTTTATCTCAAAAATCTCATGGGCTTAATAATTTATGTTTTAAAAAATGGGGGTTTTGAAATTATGAATATAAACATCTTTCAAGCATCTTTATGATATTGATTTGGTCTTTAGGCCTATTTCTGAAGTGATTTGATATATTATATATGCATATGCTTGTGATTCAAAAGATGTTAACTTGAGAGCATGAATTATATGAAACCCCTCTCTTGATATGAAATTGTTTGAAATTTTCATATGATGTGAATTGTTTGAAATCATCTTGACAAGCATGACATGAACTATTTTGAAAGTGGATATGATTTTCTACTTACAAGGAGAGGGTTATTATGTTGAAATATGATGAATATAATGGTTGCATGAAGTAATGATGTGATATTGATGACTTGCAAGTCGGGTATGACGATACCCTACAGAATATGATATGTGATTGAATCAGATGAAATTTGAATGCATTGATTTTACACATGATAGGTTGATGCCCGAAGAAGGCGTTTGAGTGTAAGGGCTCATCACTGGAAATTGTGTTTGCCGACATGGGAACTTGGTACCATGCATTGTGATCTTCCGTATCTGACTTTATGTCATTCCCAAATTGGGACTATGGTTAGGAGCCCTGCTTTGTGATCTTGTGCACTACCATTGGGTCGATACACCGTGCTGTGTGATCTTGTGTGTCTTCCCCTCACTTATACTCTAATCTCAGCGGCAACCGAGGTTTGACAATTGGTGTAAATGTGATATGTAGGGTATTCCACCTAGCTCAACTGCATTGCATTATTGTTGAAAACAATTACATTATGCTCATATGTTTTCAAATAATTTGATATGAAACTACTTTATAATGTCTCTCAACTATATTATGTAAAAATATTATATATGTTTTATATATCTGCGTACCAGTACTTTTGTATTGACCCCCTTCCCTCCCAGGTTCGGAGGCACATTCTAGGGGTCCAGAAAATTAGTAGATTTCCTCAGACAGATTCGCAGAGTTACTTGGTGAGCCTTCTATATTTCGGAAGGCCTGATATCTGCCAGTTTCATTTATCATTTATTATTTTTGGGTCTACTGGGGCCTTGTCCCAGTTTTCAGATAGATATTTGTTTCAGTCATGTAGTAGAGATTTCGCAGACGTTATAGACATGTTGATTGAGATTGTGGGACATAATTCCCCATTATTGTTTTCACATGATTCTTGACCATGTTTTCGTTATATAGTGTATCTTCCACATTTATTTTTCATATAATTTATGTGCATGATTACCAGATAGATAAGGGGTGTTTTGGTCCTTGATGGTTCGGAACACTCATCACGGCTAAGGCCTCGGTTTGGGTCGTGACATGATGATTGTAGTTCAGTTTAAAGTTTAGTAAAGTGTTAACAGACTTATGATGATGTCTTAAAGATAATGGGGAGATGATAGATCAAGTGACCAATTCAGACTCTCAGATTCCAGTAGTAGTGTCAGTACGTATAGAGAAGTAGTAAGGGGAAGACGATTCCCTGACTCATCCTTATCTCAGTGTAGAGTCTCATAGCCCAGTCAGCATGATGCGTACTCATGCTTCATATCTTTGTTCCATGAACACAACTTATATTCATATGCTTTCCATAAAATCATATGATTCCAATTCTCTGCATTAGGAGTTTAGTTTTATTCCCCTCAGTAAAATAAATCATGTCCCACGAATGCAGAAAAATCCAAACTCAGGTCATGCAACTCATGACTTATGTACTCATGTCACACATTACGATATACTTATCTTCCATGGCTCAGGCTATACCTCTACTGATCAGTTAAATTCAGAATATGTTATGCATATCCTCAGTTTAGACTTCTTCGTGAATCCATAATGTTTATATTCTATTTCTCAGGCTTTAGTCAAGTGTCAAGTTCAGTGAGTGTCCATTCATGCTTCTGGTCCTCCTGATTTAACCCTTTAGTGAGCTCTCTTTGTGAAAATAGTATAGTGATGGGCAATTGCTTAAAAAGGAGAGAATAAATATTACATGTTAAGAGAAGATTGTTGCATGGTTGTTTTACACGAGAATGTAGTATAAAGATAGGCTTAAATTTCATGTTAGTATGACTATAAAGGGCTAGCAAGAGGTTGTAATTAGAAGTTGGGAAAGTACAAGTGTAAGTAAGAGTATACATTCTGATTCTCAACTTATGTCAGTCTTCACTGCATGGCTATCCAAAAACTCAGATACCATGTCAGTTATAGATTTAGTGTTCAGAGCTCAGTAATCAGTGTTCAGTCTCAGAATTCAATACTTCAATATCAGTCTAAACCACAGTTATCCATGTCTATTCATCGGAACCTGGCACATAGTTACAGTATAAGTCTCAGTTACAATCCTAGTTACAGGGTCAACTTTGGTTCAATAATCAGATCAGTAACTTAGTTCAATTTCAGGTTTGCTTGACCATATCGTACAAATCAGTTACCTCATGTTACCAAGTCAACCATTACCTTCTATGTATAATAATTTATAGTCTAAGTCCAATTATCCAGACAATGTACAGTTTATCTTACATGTCTAATATTTAGCTATCCAGTTAATCATATAAGTTAGCATATTTATGCACTCGTGTTTAGCACCATGTGACTCTTTTCAGTAATATCAGTTGCAGTGCAAGAGGCTTAGTCATTTCATCTTAATGGTGTTCATAGGCCTCAACTCATCTTACCAAACTTTAGCCATGTGATGATTTTCTTATTTAACTGTCTTGTTTATACAAGGCCAAGATGTCCTTACGCCCTAAATCCATTAGAACTCTATAGAAAGAGTGTTAAATAAAGGCTCCATTCGACCATATGTTTTCATCATGAGTTAGTCCATAAAATCAGTCATTCAGTTTCGCAGTCAGACAGACAAGTTCGCATGGTTTGGGTTTCTGTCCCTTCCATCTAGACATACTATCTTAAGCCTCATAAATGTAACCAGTCTAAGATGAACCAACTAGATAGGTGCAAGCACAGCCCAATTTATGTATCATGCCTCAGTTTCAGATCGCAGATATTCATTTAAGACTCAACTCATAGATGTTTGGTGCATCGCTTCAATTTCCTCAGTGACTCAACCAAGTCAGTATTTTTCGAGGGACATAGTGTCCCAAGGGGGACAAACACTATGAACCCCCACACTTTAATTACAAGAACATCCCATTCTTTCTTCATGTAAGGAATCCAATTTAGGAGTAGGGGGTACTCATAGGTTGACCCTCTAGCTCCAATATCATCCGTAAGTTATGTACTCAATGGATAAGTTCAGTTCATGATACCCAGTTATGTTCTCATGTTTCCGCTCATGCATATTTAGTAATTAAGCTCAGACTTAGCCCAAGGTAATAGCTTTTCTCAAGCTTATCCAGTTTCATAATCAGCTTTAACTATAAATATGGTATTCAGTTCCATGCTCAGTTTTCATTTCAAACTTGGTATCTTTACCCTTACATGTTCATTCATATGCTTATGAGTCGGTTCATTCAAGTATTCTCACATCATATATGCATGATCAGCTTATCAGTACTCTCAGTCATGCAGTCATGCATCAGCTTAGTCATAAAATCATGCATCAGATATGCATAGTCAGTATGAAACTCAGTAATGTCAATCATGTAGTCATGTTTCAGTTGTTCATAATCAGTATGCACTTTATCTTATCATTTCTCCCATATCAATCAGTCTCATTCGAGGATGAATGTTCCCAAGAGGGAGATATTGTAACACCCCGTACTTCTACCAAGCTTAAATCCATCCCAAAAATGTCAAAGACTTGTTCCAAAGATGAATCCACTTTTATACATATGGTATTTTCAAGATTTTTACTTTTTCATGTGGTAAATTCAATAAGTTTTCCATCGATATCAAATTCCCCCAAGTCCAACCCCCGCGCGAAGAGTTAGAGCCTTTTTAGTAAGATAGTGTATCACCTGAGCCATCAACGCGTCGCGGAGCCATCTTAAATGGAAATTGTCAATTTCTAGTGTTACTCCGCGAAAGTGGCATGTCATGTCAAACTTCCAGGTCACAAACAAAATGGCAATGCGATAGCTCTGTATCATGCCATCATGCAATTTCCCATTTGGCACTTTCCAGAGACACGGCGCGATAGCGCCGCGTCACGCGAAGGGTCCAGATCGAAAAATTTTCACAAAATTTAAATACGCATCCAAGGGTTAAGAGGGTTAATTTCTCACCCCTATATAAACCTAATAACATGTGATTCAGCCATATTTCACCAAAAATATATTGTTTCTCTCAAGTTTCTCTCAAGAACAATCTAGGGTTTTCAATTGGGAAATCAAATCCAAGGCTCAAATTTAACAATCTCTCCTTCAATCTTCATATAATCAAGAACTAAGGTACGCACATTGTCCATTCTTTCATCCATGAAGCCCAAGAATCAAGTTTTAAATCTTGTATTATGAATATTTTGTTGAGGGTTGATTATATTCATGTGATTATGGTTGTATGATTACCAAGTTGGAATCTTTATGTGTTGTTCATTAACCTATGATAGTATGTGGTATGAAATGTAGACATCTAATTTTGTCCCTCCCAAGTCCAATTTTATTCATTTTTAGATCCCCTTACCACACACCCTCACCCATGTGATTATACCATATAAAAATACAAAAAATACCCATTGTGGGTAAGGAGGGAGTTCAACATATGGTTTTGTACAATATACTAGATATGAAGGTGGGTAAAAAGATTATAATGGATTTTGGGAGTGATTATGGAGAGCTTGGGTATGAACTTAGGATCTAGACTGACGGCAACAACAGCAGTGTCATCTTTCTCATTCTTCTTCCCTGCAGTTTCCCTTAATTGATTGCAATATTGTCCCAAATATTTCACGGATTCCTCATGCCCATCTTGCTCCTCAAATTTCGACATCACAAATATTGGAGGAAGTTTAGCACTTGAATACATGACCTTGTCTTTATATGAAACATCTTCTTTACCCACAGGTCCTAGAGAATTTTTCATAGCATTTTCTACACTCTTCATTTTTCCAACCATTTTCTCCGACTCTTCTGGCACACTGGACTTCTTGTTAAGAAATTTTGGTGGTCCAATTAACTTAAATGCAGGATCAAGAGTCTAGCAATGATCACTAAGAGTATTTAATATAGGTTCACTAGCAGCATGGGGACGCACAACCGTTGGGGAAGCCAGTGTGGAAGTCCCAGTAGAGGATTGAGCAACAAGATCACAAATGACATGTGGTGTTGTGAATGTAGAAGGCTACATGTGGTGTTGTGAATGTAGAAGGCTTATTCTGAGGAGCTAGAGGAAAAGTGGTGGATGTATTGAGATGCTTTTGGCTTGGAATGAATTCTGAGTCATGTTGCGGTGCATCAACAATAGTAGAAAATTGACTTTGAGATTTTGGTGGAAAACTCAAGGTATTTGTAGGATCAATAATGGGAAATAGAGCAGGAGGCAACCCACTGCCCAAGTTCGATGCATTTTTATCATTTATTGTCTTAGCCTCCTAATCTCTTTCTTCAAACTATCATTTTCCTAATTCTTTTTTTGATCCATGATGTCACTCTCTATATCTTTGTTGGACACAACTAACTCTGTGGATTTGGTGTGATGTGAAGGACCAGTCAGAATGCCATAAATCAACCACCTTAAACTGACTCAACAAAAAACAACAAATATGTTAGAGTTCAACACTTTTTCAAAACCTCTTTTTCCTTCTTTTTTTTTTTGAAAAGATCACTGAACCCAAGAAGGGTGCCTACGTACCTCACTCCTGAGAGAGGAGAATCAGGTGTGCGTAGTTCCTGAAGTCTTTCCAAAATGGCCAACTGAACTCTTTGTTTTCTTTCCTTTTTTTATTTTTCTCGAAACTTTAAGAAGAAAAGAAAATAACAATTTGTCAAAATAATTGACAAAAATGTTTTTTAAAAATTTTTCAGCTTTAACATCCCTATACAAAGTGAAATCTATGATTACCAAAGAAAATCTTTTTGGGTTTTCAGTTTTAAATTTCATGCGAAAATGAAACTTGAACCTATTAAAGGAAAATCTTTTTTGTGGTTTTCTTTTAAGATATATATGGAACACCTACTCTAAATGAAGAGTGAAGAAAATCTTTTTGGATTTTTTAAAATAAGATCCCCGAACCCACAATAGGTTGCCTACGTATCTCACTCCCGAAAGAGGAGAATCAGGGGTGCGTAGTTCATCCAGATTGGACAATTAAGGATTAAATGACAAACTAAGCCCTGAATTGAGAGATATGACTAAAGACAGACGAATAAAATCTTTTTGGGTTTTTAATTAGAAACTAACACCAACAACTATGAAAGAAAAATCTTTTTGATATTTTCGTTATATAAAAATGTACAAAGCTCCTATTGAAAGGAAAAAACATTTTGGAGTTTTTGAATTGTGAATACTTACTAAAGAAATAAAAGAAAAAATCTTTTTAACGTTCTTTATTTTTGGAAAATGAGTGCAAAAAGTAAGAAAATATTTTTTTTTTTGAATTGTGAAAAACAAAAACCATAAAGATCCCTAAAAACTACCAAATCTCTTTTTTTCTTTCTTTTTTTTCAACAATTTCTTGCCTACACACTTTGCTTCTAAGTCATGCTTTTTCCAAAATCAGTCAGTCAAATGACCTCATTACCCTCAAAGATGCAACATTTAGAACGTAGGGATGCTTTAAAGGTGAGTCTCCTACAAAAGACTAAGTGGATCCCACTAGTTTTCAATATGATGCAAATAAGTATGACCTAAAGGCTAACCTACGCTGGGGTTCACTAACAAGGCTGTTCGGGGGAGCGTATGGTCGATAGTGGCTGCTTTTTCTTTCCACCTACTCCATACCAGCCAACGGCTCCCCCTCCTAAGATAAGGGTGACTCAACTATAGCTCGTGTACATAGCGTGTACTATGAACTTGTTGTAGAAAGAATGACTCGGGTTATGCACATGATGCTAGATATAAAATGGTAACACATAAGATAAAAACTGTAAACAAAGAGCACGTAGGCACTCAACAATAAAAAAATAATAATAACACAAAACAACACAAACAACGTCTATACACCGATAATGTCAAACTAAGCCTATAAAACTCGTAAAATAAGCTCGAATTCTGAAATTGTCCCCAGCAGAGTCGCCAAAGCAGTCACACCCATTTTTAACCCCAAAGATTAATTTTATGGTTCGAAAGGGTCTTTATTATTAAAGTGACAAAAGATTGAAAAATTTTTTCGAAAAAAGGATTATTTACATTTTTTATTCAGAGTGTCCACTTGACATAATCCGGTGTTCCAAGTCACCTTTAAAAATCCTTTTCAAAACTGTTTGACTCTTTAAAACTGACCCACGAATAGAGATTCCGGTTAAGGAATTCTGTTGACTGAGGGGAAGGTGTTAGGCACCCTTCAATCCTATGGTTTGAACACAGTCGCTTGGTGGAGTATATCGGCTAATTTAACACTATGAATATATAAACCACACAAAACACAAATAAAATGATCAATCAAACAAACAAATCCAAAACAATGTCCAGTCAAATTATACAGTCCCAAAATAAAAATTAAAAAAATGTGAAAAATGTAAATCCTATTCTAAACTAATCCTAAAATAAGGCTCTACCCTACACCTCGGGCATTCATCACAAATGTCCTCCGAGGATAATATACCTCGGGTCATTCCCCAATGAATAAGTACATAGGACCTCGGGGCATTTCCCGGCTAAATAAATACAATTGATCCAAATTTATAAAATAAAACCATTCAACAAACATTTTCAACATTCAACAAGAAAATATTTATTTCATAAATTTGCCTACCCGAACCTAAACTTTGCCTATCCATTTTAACCTATCATAAATCTATCACATTCATGCTCATTCCGAATTAAACAAAACGACAATAAACCAAAATTAATCTGCATTCAAATTTTATCAATTTCTTCATTCCCGCCCCAAATCCATTCTCAACCACATGACTAACCCATTTCAATATACAATCCATCAATCGAGAATAACAAACATTCAATGATCATACATAGCAATATCACACACTCAAATGTCACCAACAGTTCACATCAACAAACAAAACAATGGTATCAAATATCCAATTCACAATCACACAAGAATTAAATGAAAGAGAAGAAAGAATTGGACGTTTGGAGAATTTACAAATGAATTAAGAAGATAATAAAGCTACCTAGAACCTCAGAGAAGACCATACCCGACTGTCAAATGAACTTGAAACATGAAATATTCATGAAATACAATCCGAGAAGGAATCCTCAAGCAACCCAAAACAAATCACGAGAAAACTAAAGAATCCGAAGCTCGATTTCGGAAACGAATCTCTAAGATAGATGAGAAAGGGTCAGATTTGCTTAAAACCAAATGAAACGGAGAAATTATAGGATTTCGAAGTTGGGTATGTCGAGTATACAAACTGGTCACCAGTTTTGGTTGAAATTTCACCGAAAATTCTCGACATCAAATAGATTTCTCCCTCCCTGATCCTTATTTTGCTCACTCTGACCAGCTTCTCGATTCACTGTGTGCGTGTTTATGTGTAGCAGTACGTGTTTCGATTTTGTCCATGAATTAGGTGTAGGTGAGTGTGTACTCACAAAGAAGGAAAATGGAAGATCGTCAATGGTTGTTGTCATGTTTATGGTGTGGAATCAGTGAGGGAATTGTGTATCTTTGTTTTACTGTGTGTGTATTGGATATCTTGGAGAAAGAAGGTCCATTCCCCTTTGGAAGCTGTTGGTCAGTCTTCCTTCTCTGAGTCCCACCTCCATTTGTGTATATCATTTGGGTGAGGCCAAGAAAGATATGACGTGGTGGGGTGGGGTCACATGGATATAGGGGTGTGGGGTGGTGAGGTGTCTACTTTTAATTGAAGAGGTGGTTAGGATAAGATTAAAATAAGATGAAATTTGTTAAGGGTTGTTATTTTAGTCATTTTATAGAGGGGTAATTACATGGTTGAGGGTACACGATAGGATAAGATAAAAATGAGTAAAAGTGATATCGGGGAGGGAAAAAATTAGGTGTCTACAGGTATCGTCATACCCCAACTTGAAAGTCATGTCACAACATATCTACTTCCCTTATCTCATTTCAAAAGAGGTTTATTGACCACCCAAAAATGTCTACCTTTTGGCAGAAGTTCATATATTGTTATTATGAATTTTGTTAAGACGGAATATGTTGATTATCATCTTGTAATGCCGGTAATGAATGAGGAGATAGGAATGTGGCCCTATGAAGTGTTCAACAGATTGAGCGCAAATGCAGCGAACTTGGTGCAATACGGAGGAAAAGTGTACACACCGGCAGGCGAAGATATTAACCTTCCTATGGGAAATGGTCAATTTAGAGGAGGGAAACGTTACCTAACTAGTTATATGCGCAAAGTATTATATGAAATACAAGTAGAGGGCCACAAAGAACAAGTTCCACCACATGACTCTAAGGTTGGATCTAAAGAGTCAAGGTGTTACTACGAAGGAAATCATTATAATGAGAATGATGGATATTGGGACTATTCTTTTATATTTGGGGGTAGAGGTGGTAAAGATAAGTGGCGGATGTAGAGTAGAAGGTGTCGGTTCCCGGGAACCCATATTCGCTATCGTAAGGATTAAAATTACATAGAAAAATCATCAAAAGTTATAAATATTAATAGGTGGGAACCCATAACTAAACCAAGGGATAGCTTAGTGATAGAAAAAGAGCCCTTGGGAATCACAAGTTTGAAATTCTGGATCCGCCTCTGGTAAAGAGCAAGGGAATGGTTGTATATATTAGAAAATGGAAAAGGTAATCTACTATATATGTACCTTGACTTTAATTTGAAGGTTTAAACATGAATGCTAACTGTCTTTGAGCCTAAAATTTGTTAGAAAACTTGTTTTTTTTTTTTTAATTCTTCTAACACCTTGTTATATTTTCGAATGTACTGATAGTATATGTTAGATCAAAAGTCATCTTTACTTAGCTTTCGGATACGAGTAGAATAACTTTGCCTTCTGCTTAACTTTTGAATTAATATTATTACCGTTAATTAAAAGAAAAGTTTCAATTTCTCCCTTGATATTGACGGGTAAATAAGAATTTTCAAATCAATATTTTTTGACATGTAGTGTCTATTCGGCGTTCCATTAATTATAAGGATATTAGATGATTTACTAATGACAACTGTCACAAATGAACTAAAAATCAAACCATTCTTTATTCAGTAATTGAAGGTCATTCTTTCCAATCACTTTAAAGTTATTCCAAATGGAAATCATGATCATTATAAAACAAGTAAAAGTACTCTTTCATAATATCACGGAAACAATACAATTCATCTGTAAGAATCCATAACAATCTATTAACAGACCCAAGCTTTGAACAGTTTGCAAATCCAATTCACAACATTTAAATTCAATGAAATTTGTAGTAAAAGAGAAAATCACATGTTTCATGCTCTCATTTACTTCTCAACATTAATATCAAAAGATTATACAAAAGTATTTCGAGTTTACAGCACCACAAAGAAATCTCAACTATTTCTTTGTAACGGTATAAAATTCTCAATGCATATTCATCAAAATCTTGAAAACCAAATTCGTGAGAATACATGTATATATAAACTTTAAAACAATTTATAACGGTAAAATCCATGCCCATGAGGTTTAGAATAGTCCTACGTACCTTAGATTATATGATTTGAAAAATGAAACTCGAATCTTGATCCTTTTCTTGAAATCTTGAACTTAAGATTTTGATTCTTGATCTTGAGGGAAAGGATTAGGGTTTGAATTTTTGAGAGAAAAAATGGAGAATGGGGGAAAATAATGCCCCAATTAAGGCCTTAGATCGTGTTTTTACGACCTGAGTTTGGGTGGGAAAAGAACCCCTTGCCCTTCCATCATTTAAATTCGCAAATCATATTGCCGTTTGAAGGGCCACCGTGACGTGGTATAATTGCGGTGGCTTACTGCCTCATACGAAAAATGTCATAACTTTTTGCTCGGGTATCGATTTTGGCAAAATTTGTTTCATTGGAAAGCTAATTCAATTATCTATAATTTGGTGGGTCTTAAGATGAAAATTTCTATGTGTATCGAAAGTTAAACACGTTCAAAGTAGACCCTTGTAGAATCAAATATCAAACTGTGGATTAATGAATGACTCTTAGCTCAACTTTGCCCCAAGTGATTTTTATGAACACTTTTCACCTCATAATCACTTCATATACTGGGAGAAGGATCATGACACATTGATTTAAATATACACCATGGAATTATAATTTACACACGTAGGAACGACGGTTTGATTTCTAGCTCAAAAATACTAGGTGTTACATTATCTCCCCCTTGGTATCATTCATCCCCGAATGATGGGTACGAACCTTTTGAAGCTCTATGAGTGTAGAATAAAGAACGTAGTCTCACATTGAACCTCTTTCCTCGACAAAATATGCAAAGGCATCAAACAAACTTCATGATAACCCCTAGCAAAACGTGTAAGCATGAAACATGAGGCAATGAAACTTTGCGTAGGGATGATATTGCACATGAGTTATATGAATCATAATCAGCACAACATAAGGTAGGGATTTATTTGACGATCATAGACCTGATTTATATTGGTACCTATCATGAAATAGAATTTTACGGAAGATAGGATTAGAAGCATTCTCTACCTTACGAAGTACCACGAATAAACTTAAACTTATAGACACTAACAAACAATAAATAACATACTTCACACTTTTCAACTTACAATTATCCAATAACACATCTAACCACAAGAGTTTGAGTCCCAATGCGAAGCGCTTTTATGTTGAAGCCTAACTTGGAGTAACAAGGTGGTAACTTAAGCTACAGGACCTGTACCATACATCCCCTTAAGAATATTTCTTCACCTTATCAATATCATCAAACACCCTTGTGTTTTTAATTCAATGAATACTAATCCACATAGTACATGGGTTGAGCTTTCGTCAATCACAACATTCAAGAATATCATTACTACACCCACTTCATGGATCTCTCCACTAATACCAACAATTTCAATCACTCTAACAAATATTTTTGCCATATTTCTCCTTCTTAGATATTTCACACAACAAAAGTTCATGTCCTTCTTTTTCCCTATCTCCTATAATTTTTGATAAAGAAATCACATCAAAACTTTCATATTCAAGATCATCTATTACCCTACCTAAAACATCACCACGCTTCCATAACAACCATTATACTAACATAAGGAGGGTCATTGAAGAACCTAAGCATAAGAATCATGAATGGAAGTAACACTTATCAAACCATAACTTATACTTATTGTACAACTCAAGGAGGGTCATGAAATGAAGATACGATAAAATAAACACAAAGTGCTTCATATATCAACTGTTTGGATCATAAGTAAAGGGTCGTTCGGCACGAACACAACACAACACGATTTCCTTAGGACAGACCAAAATGAGAAATACGGATGCACATATCATGAGCTATATGGCATAAAGCCAGAATTTATGTCGTTAACAACTAAGACAAGGATTTCACTTAAAGTGATTGCTTCTCATTCAAAGAGCTGAAATTTTCCATGAGTTAGCATAAACTTTGTCACTTTGGCTAATACCGGCATAAAGTGATTCTGCAACATATAGAAACATATTTTCTTAGGACCAAACATACTGTGAGACACAAATTTGGATCATGAGCAGCATAACATGGAGCTTGAATACATTGAATATTGGATCGCTGAGGGACATTATTCCTTCTAGTTTGGAGGTCAGAACGCGACATGAGTTACATAGAGAGATCAAACCTTAGACATATGCGGAACTTAAATACATAAGACATTGTTAGATGTCCATTCAATTTGACGTAGGAGGATCTTGCCTGAAAAGGAATTGATTTAACATTATTCTTACTTGAAACATGACACCACAAGAAAAATTCAAGAACTACTTTAATCCATCATCTCCCCCTTATATCAAAGTCACAATCCTAGACTTACAGATATATCCCCTTATCAAATCTATAGCCACAACTCTCCCTGATGAACTATACCTTGAAGGCCTCGCTTTCCGAAAATGCTACTCTTAACTTTCGCTAACCTCAATAGCCATCACTCTACAAATCCCATCTCATGAGCGTACACATCTATCTACACTCCTTATCACAACAGCGGGGTATCAGTATATACATGAACACAAACTCCTCTCATTAATCTCCAATACCAAGCCTTTAAGTTCTTTCTAGGACATCTTCTTTCAGGAACACTAATCGTAATTTCTTCAAACTCCCAAATTCATAAAGTTACGACTACCTTGTATTATCATAGGCATAGACACCCACGTTTCTGAACACATAACACTCCATCTTTAATTCCTTAGAATACTATCATTACACCTATAATCACATAACTTACAACTTAACAAAATTTGTAAAACAATACCAAAGGCGCATATTGCCTACCTATATTTCTGCAAATTCAACTTTAATGAACACTATACAACAACTCCCCAGACTTCACCATAATATAAAATTCAAAAACACAAGCTGGGTACACATGACACTTATACCATGCAACCTTATCTATCAACATGCTATCTGGCGTTCAACTTATTCTTATATGACTATCTCTCTTACCATCTTAATGACTCAACCATAATTTTTTATTTTTTTAACACTAATCTTCAAGTATATATATCACCATTTATAATTGAAACGCCGTTTAAGGCTTTTCTGTGATGCAGTGAGCGTGTCATCGCGATACCCATTGTGATGCGGCAGAATCGTGGTGACTTACTAGATTTTGAAAAATGCTATTTTGGGGTTCACTGCTACACGGTGCAATCGTAGTGACCCTCTAAAAATATAACGGATGCTGAATTGGTCTCCCTCGCGATGCGGTGGTGCTTCCATCGCAATTTCTACCGTAACGCGGGGGAACCACGATGGCTTACTGGAAAAAAATCCAAACAAGTTTCTAACACTCATCAAGACTCAATAAATAGGAAGCCTTTTTGGAACATTTACGCGTATGAATGACGGTCTACATTCTAGCCCAAAATACGGGTCATTAGCCATTTCACTCTGACTTCTAATCTTGTGACTTCATATCTCCAATTTCTTGGCCCATCTCACTACCAATAGGTCATGTACTTTAACATACACTACTAATAGGGTGGAAATATAGTTCCAACATTCTTCTACACATCATTATCCTTAAACATGGCATCCGCAATAAAAATTTATTAAAGGAGACTGAATACACTCCAAACGTTAGGCTCAACTGCACGACTAATGCAGATAGGGGTATATTCTTAAATATACACACTTTAAAGAACTCATGGACTCCTCTTAAGTCCTTGTGCAAATTCATAACATTTCTGGATAACTAAATCAAAGAGAACCACATCACTGGGGAGCTAGACTCTTAGACTTGTATTGCCTTGACAATGAGGCATGACCCATGGAATTAGAACGAGGACTAAACTTGGATAACTTTCTTATGGATAACTCTATAGCATGAACTAAATTATGAAAGAGTGGGAAACAACAACTAAATACCCGGTAGCCTCCTGATTATAAGTGTGGTGCACAATACACCCATAAGAAAGATTCTACTATACATAATTTCGTAGACACACTGGAACCATGAACCGTGCTCTGATATAAAGTTTGTCATGACCCGAGCTGGGCCTTAGCCATGAAAGGCATCTCGAACCATGGAGGCCCAGACGCCCTTCTACATCTGGTAATCATGCACAGTATCCCGAACCATGGTAGGTCTTGATCTAAAAATTTCTCTGTGTTTGGAAAGTTATACACATTCAAAGTAGACCCTTATCGAATCAAATATCAAACTTCGTATGAATGAATGACTCTTAGATCAACTTTGCTCCAAGTGATTTTTATGAACATTTTCACCTCATAATCACTTCATACACTAGAATAAGGATCATGACACGTGGATTTAAATATACACCATGAAATTATAATTTTCACACATTGGAATGATGGTTCAATTTCTAGCTCAAAAATGCGGGGTATTATAAAATATGATTGATAAAATTTACAAGATTAAGTAGTCAAAAATATGATTGATAAAATGTACAAGATTAAGTAGTTAAGCTGTAGAGCAGTTACTTCACTGTTACATTAGTGTTGTTACTGATTCATTGAGTCAGTTACTAAGTGTTGATATTGTTACTTTATGATCATTCACAACATATAGAGTTAGTTTGTTAGGAAGATTAGAAGCTTGTAGAACATATTGTGATTGTGTATAAGTACTCAGCTATAACACATTGTAATGTAATCAACTCATTCAATACAACAACAGCTATAGCAGTTTTAATTCATCTTCATTATCAATGGATCCTTGAGAAAACTTTACATGGTATCAAAGCTCCAACTCGATTCTGGAGTTGAAATGAGATATATGGATTTTAGATCTCCATTGTGATAGAGGTTCTTTTGATCAATTGTGATAGAGGTTCTTTCGATCCTTTTTCTCAGCTAACATTTGTGGTAGAAGTTCTTTTTCTTGTTTTGATCTATGATCTTAGTTTGTTCTTCTTAAACTCTAAAATGTTGGAGTGATTTCTGATTTATTGATAATTGTAGAGAAGTGAGAGAGTGAGTTTTGTTTCTATATTTGATTACTTAATTACTGAAGTTTTGAGATTAAGAATGTCACCTAAGATAGATCCTAGTGATCCCTTGTTCATAGGAGCATTAAATGTATCTGGTACACCCTTGATACCAATCAAACTTGTAGGATCTGAGAACTATGAAGTTTGGTGTAGGTCAATGAGAATTTCACTTCTAGGAAAGAGAAAATATGGATTTTTGATAGGGACATAAAATAAGGATACATATAGAGAAGTGTTATATGATCAATGGGAAATATGCAGTGATATGGTACTATCATGGATTATGAGTTCTGGAAGTGCATATTTGCTAAGTGGGATCATATATGCAACAAGTGCATTTGAAGTATGGGAAGACTTGAAAGAGAGGTTTTATAAGGTTAATCATATGTGGTTCTATCAACTACATAAAGCGATCAATACCTTGTCATAGGGTACAAATTCAGTATCAGGTTATTTCACAAAATTAAAGAGCCTGTGCAGTGAATATGATGCAATAGTTCTTGCTCCATCATGTGTTTGTCCAAAGTCCAAAGACTATGAAGATCACTTGTCTGAATTAAGACAGTTACAGTTTTTGAGTGGGCTAAATGAGTCATATGATTAGGCAAGAAGACAGATCCTATTAAAAGAAATTACATCTATACTTAATAAACTTATGCAATGACTGATCCAATCACAATGCAAGTGAGTAGAAATTTAGTAAGCAACTATGGAGCATAAAACAACAGAGGAAAAATATATGATTACTACCATTTTAGTGTCCACACTAGAGATAAATGCTTTAAATTGATAGACTACCCTAATGATTGCAGGGAGAAGAGAAGACGAAGTTACAATGGTGGATCAAAAGGATCACATCAAGTCTTTAATTCTAGAGGAGGAAGAAATCAATTCTTTAAAAAAGCATGGTGTATATGGTACTCATGGACATCAGTATAGAGGATAGATACATACTCAACATTCCACCAATAACATAACTGGTGATAAGATCTATCGAGGTATAGGACAGGCTACTTCAACTAATCATGTAGACAAAGTGCTAGTCTAAGCAAGGGGCAAACCTTCACTGATGGAGAGTACAAACAAATCATGGATATGCTGAATAAGGATACACCTGATACTAGTCATAACAACATGATAGGTAAATTTGTTTGTTCACTATTTCATTAGATATTATAGTAATGTAAAGTGGATTCTGGTGCAACACATCATGTTGCAGCAAGTAAGAATGTTTTATCAAAGTATTACAAAGTAGATGGATTAGAAAAGGATAAGGTACATTTTTTCTACTAGTGCTAAGGTGGATATATCTTATACTGGAGAGGAACACATGTTTAGAGATGGAACTGTGAGAGATGTGTTATTTGTGCCTAAATTCAAACTTAATTTGTTGTTAGTATCCAAAATGACTAGGTAGCTTCCATGCTTTGTTTCCTTTTACCCTAACTTATGTGTCTTTTACGATCTTCACAGTGACAGGGTGAAGGGGATTGGTAAGGAAATAGATGCATTATATGTTCTCAAAGGATAGCATGCATAGCATAAAGTATAAAGCTCTCAGGCTCTGGTTCACAAGTGTATAGCAGAAGCAGAAGTAGTTGTGCAAGATTGCAACCTCTGGCATAGAAGACTTGGTCATCCATCAACTCAAGTGTTGAAGTTTTTGGACATCCTGAATCATGACAAGGATGTATCTGGTTTGAATAATTGCCATATCTGCCCCTTAGCTAAGCAAACTAGGCTAAGCTTTCATATAAGTAAGACTAGAGTAGCTAACTATTTTGATGTAGTACATATGGATCTTTAGGGGCCATATAAGATACCTACATATGACAATAAATATTTTTTCTAACAATGGTTGATGATCACAGTAGATACACATGGGTTTATTTGTTGCAACTAAAGTCTGAAACAATTGTGGCTCTCAAGACCTTTGTATACATGATACAGACATAGTTTGGTGTACATATTAAAATTTTAAGATCTGGTAATAGTATAGAGTTTTTCAACTCATAGTTCAATGACTTATTTAGATCTCTAGGTATCATACATCAGAGTAGTTGTCCATATACACATCGACAAAATGGTGTGGTTAAGGGGAAGCATAGACATATTCTAAATGTATCTAGAGCCATTAAATTCCAATCACAAATGCCTGTTATATTTTGGGGTTTGAATGTTAAGGCTCATTCTATATAATCAACAGACTACCCTCTCTAATTATTAAAGAAAGAAGTCCTTATGAGTTTTCCTTTTCTAAATCTCTATCCTTAACATATTTGAAAGTTATTAGTTGTCTATGTTAGGCGTCTGTACTACCAATGGTAATAAGTTATCAGAAAGAGCCAAACCAGTAATCTTTATGGGATATTCTCCTACTCAAAAGGGCTATTTGCCGATGGACTTAGCCACTAACAAGTTATTTGTGACAAGATGTTGTGTTCTAGGAATATGTGCTCCCCTTTGTAACTGGAAACACAGTTGAATTCTTTCTAGATTTTTTGCAAGAACAACTAGGAGTGGTTGATTATACAGATGCAACCTCTTATGAAGAAGACCTTTCCTTACACTCTAATTGACAATGTGTAGTTCCAAAAGATGTTCCTCATATCTCACCTATAGATATTATGCCTTCAAATTTTACCAGTGATGCTGAGTTAATGCCTACTCCATCTATTCCATGTGTTGTGCGAAGAAAAACTCCCAGGTTGATTTAAAAACCTCTGTTGATGAATGATTATGCAATGCCAGTGAAGGGAAAAGGGACAAGATATCCTATTGCCAACTATCTTTCCTACCAAAATGTTACTCCTAGTTGTCAGAAGTATACATCAGTTTTATCTGCATTGGTTGAACCACAATACTATAGCCAAGCTGCTGAAGATAAAAGGTGGATTGAGGCTATGAAGTTAGAGATCAAAGCACTATAATATAATAACACTTGGGAGATTGTTGACTTGTCTCAGGACAAACATGCTATTAGTTCAAACTAGGTGTAAAATATCAAGTATAAGGAAAATAGATATGTATAGAGATTCAATTCAAGACTAGTGGCTAAGGACTGTAGTCAACAAGAAGGGTTGGATTACCATGATACCTTTTCTCCAGTTGCAAAGATAGTTACTAAAAGGTATGTGATTGCATTGGAAGTCTCAAAAGATTGATTTATATATCAAATGGATGTGTATAATGCATTCTTGTAGGGAGATCTAGATGAAGAAGTATACATGAAATTACCAAAAGGTTTCCAAAAGGAAGGACCACACAAAGTATGCAGATTAATCAAGTCACTATATGAACTCAAACAGGCTTCAAAGTGGTGGAATATCAAACTCACTGTAGCACTAATCAAAGTAGGTTTTAGTCAAAGTGAAGAAAGATGTAGGAATGGTTGTCATACTAGTGTATGTGGATGATTTTTGTTAAATTATGAAGAAGAGAGTGGAGCAGAATCTAGAAGAAGCAACAATTAACTAGTTGGTTTTCTGTTATAACTGTTTTTAGTTAGTTACACTAGTACTAACACCTAGTTTGTTAGTTATCCTAATCCCTAGCCTATAAATGTATACGACAATACACATTGAACAAGAATGAATACAACAAATTCGTTCACTCTATAATAATCTCTCTCATTTACTCATATCATTCTTCTTCTTCTAAATTTTTTTTCCTTTGTTGTTCATCTAAAGTGCTGCTAGCACCTAGTATAGTAGTGTATGGTTAATTACATGGTATCAAATCCATTACTCGCTATCAAACTGGTAGAGCAAGATTGATTCTGGTGTATTGTGTTCTTCATGTCAAAATTAAGAAATCTTCAATCAAGAATTGAAACTCTGCAACAATGGCAAATCAGAATGAAGCTATGGATCCCCAGAGTTACTCCAAGTACATTAGATTACAACCATCCACTTTTCTTGAGTCCTTCTGATGTGAGTGGCACACAAATCATCTCTTTTCAGTTAATAGGAGTAGAAAATTCTCAATCTAGTTTAGGTCCGTGCGTATATCTTTACTAGAGAGAAACAAGTTGGGCATGGTTGATGGAATGTGCTCTAAAGACAAGTTCTCTACTAAGTTAAGTAGTCATTGGGAAAGAGTGAATGCCATTGTATTGTCATGGATCATGAACTCTGTGTCCAAAGAGTTACTGGGTGGAATGATGTATGCTTTTGTGGCTAGTATTGTCTAAAATAAACTGTTCGAGAGATTTAACAAGGTGGATGGGGCAAGAACATTCAACCTACATAAAGAGATTGATACATTGTCTTAAGGTAATTCCTCGGTAACTGTGTATTTCTCAAAACTCAAGGATCTGTGAAAGGAATTTGAGGCTCTAGTACCTGCACCTTGGTGTGAATATGATAAATCTAAGGAGTATGTGGTACATCTACAAAAATTAAAGTTGTTTTAGTTTCTTATGGGTCTTAATGAGTCCTACACACAAGCAATGAGTCAAATCTTTCTTATGACCCCTCTTCCAAGTGTTAACCAAGCCTATGCGATGGTAATAAGTGATGAGATTCACAAATCTATTGCAAATAAGGCAGGGATTCTGGGTATGAATTGTGTAGTCACTAGGAAGAATCTTGATCTAGTCATGTATGCAAGAAATGGTACAAGTTGGAGTCAAGGTCCCAAGTACAAAAGAAATATCAGTTTGTAGTGTGATTTCTGTAAAATCAAAGGTCACAACTAAGAGAACTGCTGGAAATTGATTGGTTATCCTCAAGACTATAAAGCTAAGAAGAAATTTAGGTATGAAGGGTCAAACACAGCCTACAATATGTCCTTAAGTTCTCATGACTACTCAGTAGATCAACATGGTTGCTATACTAAGGATACAGGACAATCAGCAATTGCAAGTAATCAGGTGGCTCAACTAAGTCATATTGGAAATGCAGCCTTTACCAAGGAGCAGTATGAGAAAATCATTCAACTAATAAACAACAATAACTCTGTTAACACATCTACTGAATCTGCAAATGTAACAAGTGTAGGTATTTCTGCTTGTTTAGCCTCTTTTGGTTCATAGAAATGGATTATATATACTAGTGCTACCAATCATATGGTAGGTAATTCAAGATTGTTACTTAACAAGACTATTATAGAGTTACAAAATCCAAAGAAAGTGTATCTACCAATTGGTGATACTACAATGGTCACTCATGTAGGAACTAGCTATTTAGTAGAAGGAAACACCATTTCAAATGTCTATCATATCCCAAAGTTTTCATATAGAGTCTCCTATCAGTATCACAAGTGACTAAGGAGCGGAATTGTTCAGTGAACTTCTTCCCTGATTTTTGTGTTTTCTAGGATCTTTATACTAGAAAAGTGAAGAGGATTAGGAAGCTTAATGGAGGCTTATACTTACTAGAAGAACAACCAAGTACTAAAGTTGCCGTAGTAATCAAAGGCACTACTAAAGTAACTGTGGAAAAGATACAAGCTGAAGTGGATCTGTGGTACCAAAGGTTGGGACATGCTCTAACTGGTGTACTAAAAAGAGTTGTAGATCATGGAGTACAAGTGATAGAATATAGAATAAAGCAATGTAGCATTTTCCCTAGTGCTAAATAGACTAGATTACCATTTGTGTCAATTAATATTCAAACTACTTGTTGTTTTGATATTGTCCACATGGATTTGTGGGGACTATACAAAGTACCAACTTTGAATGGAAACAAGTGTTTCCTAACAGTTGGTTATGACTTTTCAAGGTTTACTTGGGTGTTTCTGTTAAACCTTAAGTCAGATATCTTTTGTCAAGTACATCAGTTCCTTATGTATGTCAAAACACAGTTTGAAAAAACTATCAAGGTGATCAGGACTGA
The DNA here is from genome assembly GCA_030864225.1 of Capsicum baccatum var. pendulum. Lineage (NCBI taxonomy): Eukaryota > Viridiplantae > Streptophyta > Magnoliopsida > Solanales > Solanaceae > Capsicum > Capsicum baccatum. The sequence goes on along the minus strand of CM061554.1, from coordinate 236,973,360 downwards.
TAATGGCACAGAGTTTGTCAACTCATTGTGTCAAAAGCTATTCCAAGATAATGGTATGATCCATCAAACAACCTGTCCATATTCTCCTCAGTAAAATGGTGTTACTGAGAGAAAACATAGACATATCTTAGAGGTCACAAGAGCTATCAGGTTTCAGGCTGGCATTCCAATAAGGTTCTAGGGCTATTGTGTTCTCACTGCACTATACTTCATTAATATACTACCTAGCTCAGTTATTCAGTAATTAACCCCTTATGAGAAACTGTATGGTAAAAGGCCAAACTATGATCATCTCAAGGTCATGGGGTGTCTTTGCTATGTCAAGGTGTTAAATGAGCATGACAAACTCATGACTAGAGAAAGAACAAGTGTCATGATAGGATATTCCAACACTCAAAAAGGATACTTGGTGTATGACATGTCAACTAACATCTTCTCTGTCAGCAGAGATGTCTTATTTAGAGAAGATGTCTTTTCATTGAAGCTACTACAACTACAAACTCAGTCATCCCATCACATTTTGCCCTTGGGAGATCAATATCAACTACTAGGTGGTGATGAGATGTGTCGAAAGATAACAGTAACCATGGCACCTTAAGGGGTTCCTGGTCAGATAAGTCAATAGGACCAGTAATTGTATGATACTCATATCTCCACACAGTCCATAACTAAGTTATATCAAAGAAGAGCTACTAAAGGTCCACAACCTATAACTCAAGGATATCAATAAAGGTCTACTAGAAGTCAAGGGGTAACTAACCCAAGTGGTCAACAAGAGCAGCAAGTGAAAGTGATTCCTACTCCAGCAAGCTCTACACCTTAGAACCAAAGGAAGTCAAGTAAGGACAGAAAGACACCTGCATGGATGAATGATTTTCTTTCCAAAAATACAAAGAAAGTACCTTATGCACTTGCCAATCATATGTCATATGATAAACTCTCCTCAGATTATAAGGACTATGTACTGAAGTTTTCTTGTATCACTAAACCTACAAGTTACAGTGAGGCTTGTAGAGATCCTAGATGGGTGGTGTAATGCCCCGTATTGCCCAAGCTTAAATTAGCTCTCACTCCATGAGTTATTCTTTATAAAATTTTTGAAATACTCAGTATTTTTCAGTTTAGAGTCTGCCAATGTGTAGGAAATTTAGTTAGTTTTCCAACGATATAAGATCCACCCAAATCCGATACCCGGGCGAGGAGTTAGAGCTATTTTAGTAAAATAGTGTACCACCTGAAACATCAACGTGTCAAGGAGGCATGCCAAATGGCAATTGTCAAAATGCAGTGCTCCATCGCGATCATGGCACGTCGCGCCAAGCATCATTTTGTAGAATTTTCCTTTTCTAGTGTTTCAATGTGATACCACCGCATCACGATGAGTCCTAAATTACCATCCAGTGAGGCACTACAATTTCACCGTGTCACACCAAGCCTCCAGTTCACAATTGTTGAATTCTAGTGACACGGCGCGATAGCTACACGTCGCGCCAAGGGTGAAAATCGAGAATTTTTAGTTAATTCTGAGTTTTAAATTTCAAGGGATTTTAGGTCCTTTTCCCTTATTCCAGTCAGCCTAAACACGGGATTAAAGCCCTAAATAGCCTAATATCTCATTAATTGCTCACTTATCTCAAGAAAGAAATCATTCTCTCTCAATTAGTAAACCCTAGATCTCAATAAATCGTGAAAAAAGCTCAAGAAATTCACTAAGAACTCCAAGAACTCATCAATTCAGCTATGTTAGGTGTTCATTCATGGGTCCCTTTCACCCATGAAGCCCAAAGAACCTCTTTTTAAATTTACAATTTATAGATTCATGATTTCAATGCTTGAAATTGATTGTACGCATATCTGCGATGTTAATTTGGTTTTCAATCCATGATTATGATAAGATTCATGAAAAATAGAATAGTATTTATGGGCAATTATATGAATTTGCTAGTTTAGGTATTTTAGTTGCAATGCTTATATGTTATCCATGATTATGTGCATAAAGTTGTGCTCCCCAAGTATTTGATAGAATGTCCAAGTGAATTAAATGATGCAATCATGATATGATAGTATATGTACAAGCTTATGCCCTATAAGTGTTTGATAAAATGTCTCTATGAATGAATTATGGACAAGTAACTATTGCTATGTCTTTCAAGATTATGCTATGCTTTATTTTCATGCTATCGAGTCCTAGGGGTATTTAATACTCGACAATCTAGCTATTTACCTAGATCTAATAGTATCAGTTATGTTACGATTAGTAAAATTTAGTCAACTACAAAACTCAGTAGAACTCAGTTAGTTACAGAACTCAGGAAAACTCAGTAAACTCAATATTAGTCTAGTCCAGTTCAGTATACTCAGTTCAGTGTCTTTCAGTTAGTAGTAGGATTCAGCATCGAGTAAACCCAAGGATGAAGGCTTACCTACCAGTAAAAGGTGTGATCCTTGGAAGCAATCCTTGTATTCCAGAACGACGTAGCCAGCGTAAATTGAGACATTAACCTTCCAATTAAGGGTTGATGGGGTGTTTTAACTTGCCAGTTGAGGGTTCGACCATTCTCATTTGAGTGCCTGCCAAATGAGGGTAACTCTTCAGTGTCTTTACCTTGGCATGGTACAAATACCCTTCCAGCTGGGGTTACAGGTTGGACCCCAAATCTATTCAGAAAGGGGAATGTCGGTTAGATAATTACTTCCCATAGTCTCAGTTTCAATCTCAGGATAGAAATCAGTTCAATTCTACAGAATCAAGACTGTCAGATACAGTCAATTAGTTTCAGTAACACAGTTATCAGTAATCTCAAATATTAGTTACTCAGTTATCAGAACTCAACTTCAGTAAAAGCTTAGTTACAGTATACATGTATATGCACAGTATTACATACTCAGTATTTATAGCAGTTTCAGTTATTTATGTACTTTCACATTCAGTTACTCTATATCATTCAGTCAGTTATTGTTCATACATATGAACCTTTACATTCAGCCTTACCTCATCTAGCAACCAGTACATTTTATGTACCAACACATACTCTTTATTTATGTTATGATGTCTCATATCATAGGTTCGGATGCCCAGGTTCCTGACCACGCATAGACAGATCTAGTTATCAGCAGCAGTTTTAGTAGTGAGTCCTCATTTATTGAGAGAATGCTTTTATTTAGTTTATCAGTAGTTCAGTAGTCGGAGTTAGTTGGGCACTTGTCCCATCAACTCCACCTTCTGACAGTTTAGTTAGAGGCTTTTCAGACTAGACTTTTAGATATTATTCTGTTTTGCAGACTATTACTACAATTGATACCTTTTGTCAGTATTTCAAATTTTGAATCTTATGGCATTTCAGCCTATTTTCTATATTTATTAGAGTATTATTATTCAGTGATCACACCAGATATCAGTCATGGGTTAGCTTATAGTCCTTTAGGGTCATTAGGACCGTGTAGCATCTGGGGTACAAACTCAGGGTGTTACAAACTTTGTATCAGAGCCTAAGGTTCAACAAAGTCCTACGGAATATGAAAGCTGCATCGAGTAAAGCCTTGTGCATGGGTGTGTAGCGCACCACATTTATGGACAAGAGGCTATGGGATGTTTTAGAAAGAGTTTCCCTTCTTTCAGTATTCATGTCTTGCGAGTGAGTTGGATCTCAAGTTAAACTTTTAGTGTAATTCATTTTTCCTTCTATTTACAAAACATGCCTCCCAAAAATACTAATAGAAGAAGGATCAAAAATCAGTCAGTACCTCAACTCGTTCAGGAAGATCCCCTAGACGAGCATGTCTCCCATGCAAAATTCAGAGCACATTCACTACTCTGACCCAAAGTGTTAGCAAAGAACAAGAATAACACTAGAAACACTCAAGACAAGTAAAAATACTCCTAGATCTATGTTCACAAGACAACTCTCGGCCAAGACACAACAAGAACCAATTCTCGGCCAAGAACACTTCTTTTTTTTTCTAGCAAGCCCAAGATTGATTTTGTTGGAAAAAAATCAACCACAAGCTCTGATACCTATTATACAAACTATACAAGAAATGCACCAAAACAGTCCACAAAACAAGAGAATAACACACAAAATCGAGAGCTTGAAGAAGACAAGTTCCAAGTCGTGAATCCAACAACAATGACAAGATAACAAGGTGTTATTCAACACCAAAATAAACCACAAAACAAAAAAAATGAGATGAAAAAGATGAACACAAGAACATAACTTTTGAATTCAACAACACAGCAAGAACACAAGATAACAACTATAAATGTAAAGATAGAAAGTGTGACATAAACTATTACAGGTTCTAAGAACTATGGTGTGTCTCAAACACCAAAACCCATACAACATGCAATAATCAACATCTACACTCTTACGTAGACATAAGAGGGACGTCAATCTCCCAAGCACTTACGTTTCCAAGCCTTGAATGCAACACAAGTGAAATCCACACTTGTGAATGCCATAGTTTCGGCCTAAGGGACTTTCTCACAAGAGAGAAATGTTTTTAAAGTGTTACAACTTTCAATATCATCTAAAAACTAACTACTAAAAACCCTAATATGTTCTATATATAGGCTATTACAAAATGAGATGTGAAATGTCCAAAAAAAACCCTTAGTCAAATGCTTCAATAGGAGCCCTTGGAGTGTAGGGTTTCGACGGTTTTGGAGTTTATTTAGGTCCTCCTTTGCACTACACTTGCACACTCTAAGTATCGAGTTCAATACATCTCACATACGTCTATCTTCGTGGTTTTGCCTGGAACAGTTAGTTAATAATCATAAGGTTAAAATTGTCTTTAGTTCATATTGTTAGTTAGTTAAGATTCCAAAAGTTAGTTATTAACAAATACCTGGCTAGTTGACTGATCAACATTCTAGTGATCAATATACAATCTAGTGATCAATATAATGTACTATATATGTATGGTTAATGCCTCATTTGAGGCAAGCTTTTCAGTGGATAAACAACATTCCTCTTCTTCTTCTGTTAATCTCTCTTGATCTCCTTACTCTTTTCTTCTCATAACTTTTAGAGAAGAAAGTTTATTGTTCTTAGTCGTAATTGACAAATTACTACATTTTCAGCCACTAATGGTTTGTTACATTTTCTTTCATCCAGTACTCCCCGCATCTATACCTCTTTCTGCTAAATATTTTCCTTCTACATCATGAGATCTTCAAGTAGAAGACTGAGGATGGATGTTTAGTCATCAAAGAAATATGAGCTCTCCAAGTGAAAGAAAAGATACATAGTTTTGCAAAGCATTGTGAGGAACAAGAAGCAGAAATACTGATGATTTTCTGATTAGCAGATGCGGATTTTTAAATTGCATTTGATACATGATCGAATCAGAATTTTGACCATTGAGCGATTTGATTCTTGTAATTTGGTTGTCACATTATTTTGTTGTAGTTACTGTTCTTTTTTCCTGAATGCTTTGTATTGCTTTCTCCAGTATTTGTTTTGTCTTCCTTTCTGCTCTATGTTCATTTATATGTGTTACCTGGGAATCTTTCGAAAACAGTCTTTCTACCTCCGTAAGGCAGGGCTAAGGTCAGCGTACACTCTACCTCCTGGACCCCAGTTGTGAGATTTCACTTGGTATGTTGTTGTCATTGTTGTTGAACTATCCTTTCAGGATGAATCTTTTGTTCACAAAACAACTGTGTAAACTAATTTGATTCCTTACACTGGTGCACAAAACATCAACTCTTTTGAATATCTACCAATGCAAAATTCTTTGTTTTTCTTGTCAGAAACCAGCAAAAGGGTCAAGATTTATATATGGTAGTTGAGTGTTACCTATTATAATTAAATGCCTATCTCTGATAAGATATTTGTTCTACTTCGATTTAGTACTAAAGCATCTGTTCTAGTTATTATACTTCATTGCATAATTTTAGTTAGTTCAAACTAAAAAAAGTAATGGAAATTATCTTTTTGATACTTCCTAGACTTGATTTTTTTGTTGTTGTAAGAGATGCAATGTTTGAACAAAATGGCAAGAATGGAGTTGTAAATATTTGGTTTAACTCAACTCCAAAAGTTAGTAGGTGTTCATATTAGTAGATCACTGGTCCATTTTCCAACTGATGTGGGACTCTAACACCCCATTCACACCTAGGCCCAATTGGAGCATGGACGTGAAGGGAGATCTTAGGTCCTAATCTCCAGGAAAATCACTGTAGTCTGTTGCATCTCACATGACAAGCCCGTAATCTGGAAGATAGTCCAGATAATGAGTTAGTTTTATATAAAAGGGTCGAATATATCCTTGAAATATTTAAAATGAGTTAGTTTTACCCTTTGTTACATTTTAGCTCAAAAATATCATCGTCGTTAATGTTTTTGACTCAAATATGTCCTCCAACTTGTAGAACAGCTCAAAACTAACCTTTATAACTCACGGTTGCATCAAACAAGGAAACTAGTCTTATTTTACCTTTTAACTATTAGAAATGTGAAAATTTTGCCCTCCATTTGATGTCTTGGACAAATGCTCTATAAAAACTTGGGTTTGAAATTAGTTTGACAATTTTAAGCGACATTTTTATACAATGTCAATTTTATGTTTTATATAAAGTTTAATTACCTGCATTAATTTTTCAACTAAATATTTATTCTACTGCTTTCTTTTAAAATTATTATAACAGCAGACCTCGACTGAAACATATGATGACTTAAAGCCAGTAAGACTAAATTGTCAAACACGGAATATTGAAAAGCTAGAAGTGTCACATCAATTGTATGATAACAAAGGATTACTATTCAAGTTTTCTTCTTGTTTCTATTGGGTGGCTCAAGTTTGTCATTAGCCAATTAATTACTTCAATATCTTTCTTTAAACAGCTTATTCTTTCTGTCACAACTATTTTTCTGATTCCCTGCGAAGCTTAATCCTAAACTTCAAGGTATGATTATGTTGGAACAATATTTGGGTGTTATACTTCTTCTTTACTAATTACTTATTATTTGCAATATTGACATTTCTGGTGTTAATTAGAGACTAGCAAAGTTTTTTATGTACTTTTTATACATCAGATCTTGAGAACTGCATACATGGAAAGAGTAAAAGAAAATTAAGGAGAAATAGAGAAATTAGCAAGCAACTCATTGCTATGTCATTCAATATTAGTATTTATACTAATATTGACTAGGATGAATTTTTGTTTGGTTTATCTTGCTATTCTGCTATCGTTATTTTTCTTTATACATCCCAGATCCCCCAGTGTAATCAGACTGGATACGTTGTTCGTACTAAAGTGGATGATTTTTCGTTAAAAACTTTTGAAACTTGTGGCCCTAAACATTTCAGTGTGTATAAAAGCACGTCATTAAGGGTATGAACAAGAAGTTTCAAGTTACATTGTTTCCAAAATGGAAAGAGATTTTGACCAGTCATCCACCCTATTTAATTAACAAAAATGGGACCCATTTTATACATAATTTGAAAGAAAATTTCAAGCCTAAGCTATATTGGTCGGAAGATGATGGCGTGGAGGAGGCTAATATAGTGATGTTAGAGATTAGTTGTGCGCGGATGGCAGTGGTAGCTGTTTATAATTGATGAGAAATGGTGAAGATGGTCGACGGTAGTGGTTAGTAGTGGAAGTAGGTTTCATTATATAAATGCAATTAGTCTCCTTTTGTACATCCTACCCTCCTCATACCCTACAATGGGATTACATGGCTATGCTGTTGTAATGACCGGGATGATTATTTGCTTTGTTTATCTTGCTACTCTCCTTACTCCCTTTATACATCTAACCCTTCCCAGCAAGGGTGGAGCTACATTTGGGATAGGGGGTTCGTCCGAACCCCCTTCGAAAATTATACGAAATATACATGGTTAAAATTATTTTATATGTATATATATAGTAGATATCGAATTCCCTTCGATTAGTTCATATATTCACTTGTGAATCCCCTTGGTGAAAATCCTGGCTCCGCCACTGCTCCCTAGACCCCACCAAATTGGGTTACAGTGGCTATGTTATTGCACTTATTTGTATGTTTTTTCGAGTAATCCTTGAGACAATATAAGATTATTGATAACGTGTAAAATGGCAGTTATTAGGTGAACATCCAGAGTAAGAACAAGTTTTAAAAGATAGAAAACATTTAGATGGCTTTTGACCGTGAATTTCTTTTTATTTTTTTGGAGTATGTAATTTAAGAAGTTAATAGTGGAAGTGAGTTTAATTATACAACTAGACACAACTCAGGGAGTGAAGTAGTAACTGCTAAACATTACTGAATCACAATACAGAGAGATGTTACAATTAAGCAGCAACACTTAACAAAAGTTATTGTTTACAACTTTGGCTCATTTTGTTGTTTGTCAATATGATCTTGTGATACTTAAAATCATGTCCTTGAACACGAAACCTTTTCAGTTACTAGGATGGGCAAGTTTTGTGCCTCTGCATCCTTAAAACCATGTTTTATTTGAAGGTTTTATAGGATGGTAAAAATGTGGCACTGAAAATTTTGAAACACATTTGATCGATTAGCAGGTACCATCTGATGTGCTTCGCGAGGACATTCTCGATCTGCTTGATTTCATAGAGAGGTTAAAGAATGAAGAAGATCAAACTGTTCTTGACACAGATCAAATTGAAAAGCTGACATTTTTGTCCGCATGTTCACAACTTTGTCATTACATTTTGGATGGTTCTAATGCTGAAACGTCTTTCTTATCATATGAAGCTCATGATATGGTTCAGTCACTTTTTCATAAATGTGGAGATGACATGCTGGTTAAATTAAAGGATCATATTGTTCCTCGCCTCGGTGAAAATATCCACAGTTCTATCATCTCAGATCATCATTCTGAATCAAGTGCCACCATAACTGAGGATCAGCTCGTTGAACTCTTGCATGCACTCTTTGTGAATCTCCATTATCTACCCAAGGTTCGTGCTGAGTTGATTTTGTCATCAGTGACAATATGAGCTTCTTCAGAATGTATTTGGGAATTTAAGAGATTTACATGGGCTGAAAGTAAATGGTTACATTGAGCATAAGACAATTGAATACATCTTACCGCAGTTTCAACTTATGGCTGGGAGAGTAGGACACTTCTGTTTTGTCCTTTTGTCGTATCAACTTGATAATAAAGATGAAGAAGATGAAAATGAAGTCTCCTTTCGAATCAATTCCATGCTAGTAAACCTACTTTTGAATATAATTCCGGTTTCACTGGAGGTATGCACATATGTTCTACAAATTTGGAAGCTTCAAAGTCAGCATAAATTGGATGCTTCATTAAGAAGCTCCTAGAAGCCTCTCCAGACATTCTTGGAGAATATCTGATTCAGCTACAACAACACATGGTTAATGCTATTACTCCTTGCACCTCTGCTCGAAATATTCATATCATGATAGAGTTCCTGTTGATTATTATTACTGATGTGCCCAAGGACTTTATTCATTATGAAAAATTATTTGTTCTATTGGCACGTGTTGGAGCACTTATCAGGGAGGTATCCATTCTTGTTCGAAACTTGGAAGAGAATACCATGGAAACAAGCAGTGGAAGTATAAACTTGCTGGAAAATATTGAACTCCTGAGGAAAGATGTCAAGAATGTTTTCTTGAATGTCCTTGCAGACTCATCTCAGCTCTACTTCCCATAAGTGATGGACCGCTATTCATGACTCTTCTACTCAGAAACTTAAATGACTTGCTCAACTCCAATACTTATTCAGTTGTTTTGATAAAAGAAGAAATTGGCCGGGTGAAAGAACACCTTGAACACATAAGATCATTCTTCGGGAAAGTGGAACAAGAATTATATAGAGATCTTTGGATTGGTGTTCTAGATGTGGCATATGAGGCGAAACATGCCATTAAATCAATTCTTGCCAGAGATCATGGTCTCTTGCAGCTTATTTTCTTACTTCCTGATGCCATAGAAAAGATAAAGCTTGTCAAAAAAGAGGTACAAGAGAAGATCTCCCAAAAGACGAGTATCACTTTTACAAACTCTCCTAACAAGCCAGTTGAAAGCAAGTCATCAACTGATGGTAAAATATTTGTAGGTTTTGAGGAGGAGACACAGTGGATAATTAGGAAGCTCACCAGTGGACCAACAGAGATAGATATCATTTCCATAGTTGGTACGCCAGGGATTAGAAAAAGTACTTTGGCTTACAGAGTATATAATGATATGTCTATTGTTGGTCATTTCGACGTTCGTGCTTGGTGCACAGTCGACCAGGAGCATAATGAGAAAAAGTTGTTGCAGAAAATTGTCAATCAAGTTATTGGTTTGCAAGGAATTTTCAATGATGATGGCATAGATGATGATGTTGCTGATAAGCTAAGGAAACAACTGTTTGGAAAGAGGTACTGTAAGACCCCACATCCTCCATGTGTTACCTTGGGGTAGTATGGTCTTAGGTTGAAGGACTAGAATAGTGTCTAAGAGACTTAGCCTCATTTCTTTTTACTTTCAAAGTGAGTAAAGTTTAAACCATGCATAATTTCCCTAATTTCAACTTTTTGTCATGTGGAAAATTGAATGAGCTTTCCGTCGATATAAGATTCGCCCAAATCCAATACCCGGGCAAGAAGTTATGGTTAATTTAAGTCTTAGTCGTAAAACACCGTCATTCCTGCCCTTGGCACGTCGTGAAGAGGGTGTAAATGACGATGGTCAATTTTTAGTAAGACTCCACGATGGTGGCATGTTGCGGACTGGGCCAAATTCCCATTTGCCAATTTCCAGTGAGCCACCGCGAATGTGGCACGTCACGGTGGCCCATGAAATAGGGCTCCCAGTTTTATTTTCATAGCCATTTCATTAAGGGTATTTGGGGGTATTTTCCAACCCCTTAACATCTTGAATGCGGGATTTAATCCCTATTACACCAAAATACACTTACTCTCACCAAAATCCCTCAAGAACTCTCCTAGGGGTTCAAACAAGAATCCTAAATAACTCAAGATTCAACAGTGGATTTTTGAAACAAATTAGAGATTTGGAATCCCTAAGTCGTAGGCATCAAGGAGCATCCTTCAATTTCTTAAATAGATGTATGTGGGGTTGTCCTAAATTTCATGGGCATGCTTTCAAAAAGAATTTATACAAGATTTTAAATTTATGCAAGTATGTATATATATATATATATATATATATATATATATATATATATATATATATATATATATATATATATTATTACAAGTGAGGTTTTCGTTTTAATACCAATAACATGTTTTGGGATATGGTTTTGAAAGAACTATTGAAATATCATGGGGTTGTCTGTTTGAATATATATCAATGGTTGAATTGTGAACATGCGATTGGAATTTCAAAATGATGCAATGTGTATGGATTGTGAATTCTTTAATATCCCCTATGATAATGTCTTATACCCCATATTATACTTGTGTTAACCTATTGAGTGCATGAGTTTTTGAAATTGATATGATACTACTCATAAATGATAAAACTTCTTGAAGTATTACATGTTGAGAACCGTGGTGCCTGTGTTTGATATGTGTGAAAGTCTTATATATGTGCATGGTGTAAATGGCCTGAGAAGTTGGATAATTGATGTGATACTGATGACTTGCAAGTCGGGTATGACGATACCCTACAGAGTATGATATGTGATTGATTGAATTGAGCTTAAAGCTTTACTTTATGTGAGTTAGGTGGTTACCTGAAGAAAGCTCAGGTCAAATGACTCTATGCTGAAAATCGTGAATTGCCGACACGGGAAACATGGTACCATGCTGTGTGATCTTGTGTACCTAATTATATGTCCTCCCTAGTCGGGAAAATGGTTAGGAGCCCTTCTTTGTGATCTTGAGCCCAACCCTGACACATGGACTTAATTGGGATGAAGACACCCCGCTGTGTGATCTTTTGTGTCTTTCTCTCCTCACTAATACTCAGGTCTTGGTGGCAATCGGAATTTGAAAGTTGATGAAAATTGTAGGGTGTACCACCTATCTCAGTGTTACATTGTTGTTGAAAAATTATTATACTATGCCCATATGTTTTCGAACTATTTTGCAATAAAGGGTTTCATAGCAGCTCTCATTTATATTATATAAAAATCTTTTATTTTGTTTTTGGATTACTTCGCATACCAGTAAAGCTGTATTGACCCCCCTCCTCCCTCCAGGTTCTGTGGCTCAGTCTAGTGGTCCAAAAAAGTAGAGATTTTATCAGACAGAGTTGCAGTATCTAGTTGGTGAGCCTTCTTTATTTCAAAAGGCCTGTTTACTTTCAGACAACTATTTTTAGATATGGTTTTGATCTACTGGGGGGCCTTGTTCCAGTTTTCAGACCCGTAACAGAACTCACACTCTAGAAGTCCCAACCAGTCCTCCTTGAACTCCAAAAGCAAATGTTAATCATAACCAATCTTCTCAGAGGGAAATATCGAATGCAGAATTCAGATAGTCCATTCACATACTTGCACAGCTGGTAGCCGCACATACTCATAGGTCAGAGGATAGTGGGTCTGCATCTGTAACTTCTGAGGAAATTAGGGTAGGCCAGTTCATGAGAATGGACCCGCCCAAATTCTATGGTACTAATGTAGATGAGGACCCACAGGAGTTCGTAAACGAAATGGAAAAGATTTTCAAAGTAATTCTTATGGATCAGGTAGAAGGGGTTGAGCTAACAGCACACTAGCTTAAGCATGTAGTGAAGCAATGGTACAACGAATGGGAGGATGCCAAAGGGGAGAGTACTGAGCCTACAGTTTGAGATGAGTTCGTCAAAGATTTTCTTGATCAATTCTTTCCTCTGGAGTTGAGGGAAGCCAAAGCAAAGGAATTCATAAATCTTAAATAGGGGAAGATGAGTGTCTAGGAGTACACTCTGAAGTTTAATCAGCTGGCTCGTTATGCACTAGAAGTGGCAAGTAATATGAGATCCCAAATGAGGAAATTTGCATCCAGCCTTTTCGATGACCTAGCGCTTGAATGCCAAGGGGAGATGCTAAATAGAGATATGGACCTTGCTAGTCTATCCTTCCACAGTAGGTGAAAGAGAGGAAAAAGAAAATTGTCGAGTCTAGGGAGAGGGACAGGCAGGCAAAGAGAGCCAAAATAGCAGACTAGAACTCCAGTCAGTAGCAGAGCGGTAATTGGGGAAGCAAATGGCAAAATAAGAATTTTGGGGGCAAGGCGCAATCTGCAGCTAGCGCCCAGGCCCCTAGTTGATAGGCGATCTCAGATTTTTCAAACTAGTCATGGACCCAGAGCTCAGGATACATAGTCACAGGGCAGTGTGGCACAGCTCGCCAGATCTTTTCCCCATTGTAACATTTGCGGGAAGAATCATCCTAGAAAGTGTTACTTCGATAGGAGAAATTGTTATTCCTACAATCAGGTAGGACACCTTTAGAGAGATTGCCCTATTAAAGGAGGTAATGTTGGGGGAGCCAAGTCCCAGGAAAATTATTCCGCACCAGCACCTTAAAAGGGAGCCACTTCAACTGCCGGGAGCGATCGGAACCGGTTGTATGCTTTGACCAACTTCCAGGAGACAGAGGCCTCACTAGATGTGGTTATAGGTTTATTAAAAATCTTTCACTGTGACATTTATGTGTTGATTGATCCTGGGTCTACCTTCTCTTATGTGACCCCGTATGTGGATGTTGGTTTTGAGTGTGAACCTAATGTTCCACTCCAGTGGTGATTCTGTTGCAGCTAGGAAGGTGTATAAAAATTGTGTTGTGTCAATTCTTAGTAGGGATACTGAGGAACACCTCATAGAACTTGATATGGCTGCTTTTGATGCTATCGTAGGGATGGACTGGCTCCATCGGTGTTACGCCACACTAGACTATAGAACCCGAAGAGTTACCTTTTCTTTTCTGTATAAGCCAGTAATAGAGTAGGAAGGGCACTCTTTAGCACCTAGAGGTCACTTCATATCTTATCTTAGAGCCCGTAAACTTATTTCCTAGGGTTGCTTATATCATCTTATTTGGGTTAAATATTCTAATACCAAAAGCCTTCCTCTTCAGTCTATCCCCGTAGTAAATGAATTCCCAGAAGTTTTTCCTGATGATCTCCCAGGAATTCCACCGGATAGGGAGATAGATTTTGGCATTGATGTGTTGCCATATACCTATCCTATTTCTATTCTGCCATATAGAATGGCTCCTGTAGAGGTAAAAGAGTTAAAAGAATAGCTAGCAGATCTCCTAGATAAAGGTTTTATCAGACCTAGTATTTCTCCCTGGGGTGCACCTGTACTCTTCGTGCGAAAGAAATATGGTTCCCTGCGTATGTGCATAGATTACCGTCAACTAAATAAGGTTACTGTTAAAAATAAATATCATCTCCCTAGGATTGATGACCTCTTTGACCAACTTCAGGGTGCTAAGTATTTTTTTAAAATAGACCTTCGGTTGGGATATCATCATTTGAAAGTTAGGGAGTCAGACATTCCAAAAATATCCTTCTAAACCAGATATGGTCATTGAATTCTTAGTCATGTCCTTTGGGTTGACTAATGCTCCTATATCTTTCATGGACCTAATAAATAGGGTCTTTCATCAGTTCCCAGACTTGTTTGTCATAGTTTTTATTGATGACATCTTGATTTACTCCAAAAGTGAGGAGAACCATGCCAGTCATCTCTGAATTATCCTCTAGACTCTCAAAGATCATAGGTTGTATGCAAAGTTCTCCAAGTGTGAATTCTGGTTAAATGACATTGCTTTCTTGGGTCATATTGTGCTAGTGAGGAGATTAACGTTGATTACCAAAAGGTTAAGGCAGTGAGGAAATGGCCTAGACCCATACCTCCAACTGACATTCGAAGTTTCTTGGATTTAGTGGGTTATTATAGAAGGTTCATAGAGATTTTCTCTTCCATAGCTGCACCACTTACTAAGTTGACTTAGAAAAAGGTGAAGTTTTTGTGGTCTGACTCTTGTGAGAATAGTTTTGAGAAGTTACAAGACAAGTTGACTACTGCTCCTATTTTAACTCTTCTGAAAGGTACAAAGTGTTTTTTATGTATTGTGATACGTTCCAAGTAGGACTTGGTTGTGTAATTATGCAGCATGGTGAGGTGGTAGCTTATGCATCTCGGCAGTTGAAGGAGCATGAGCGGAACTACCCCACTCATGACTTGGAGTTAGTGGCTGTGATTTTTGTACTTAAGATCTGGCGGCACTATTTGTATGGTGTACATATTTATATGTTTACTGACCACAAGAGTTTACAGTATGTTTTCTCGCTGAAAGAACTGAACCTTAGGCAGAGGCATTGGATGGAATTGCTAAAGGATTATGACATAAGCCTGCACTATCATCTGGGGAAGGCAAATATGGTAGTCGATTCCCTCAGCAGGTTGTCTATGGGCAGTCTTTCTCATGTTGAGAAAGAGAAAAGGGAGATGGTGAGGTATATTCACCGACTTTCTAATCTAGGAGTGCGACTCTTGGATTCCAAAGATGGGGAAATGCTTGTTCACGAGATATCTAAATCTTCCCTTTGTGCAGAAGTTAAAGAGAAACAGGTTGAAGACCCCAACTTGATGCAAATCAAGAAAGATATGGGTCAACAGAAGGTGATGTCCTTCATAATTGGTGAGATGGTATTTTGAGGTATCAGGGTAGATTATGTGTACCAGATATTGATGGTTTATAGGAGAAAATCCTTGTTGAAGCTCACACTTCGAGGTATGTTGTTCACCCTTGCTCTATAAATATGTATCATGATCTGAAAACTATTTATTGATGGAACAATATGAAGCGTGATGTGGCTAACTTTGTTGCCAAGTGTTTGAATTATCAGCAAGTTAAAGTAGAGAATTTGAGGCCAGGTGGTGCATCCCAAGAGATAGCTTTACCTCTGTGGAAGTGGGAGATGATCAATATGGATTTCATTACGGCAATTTTGAGGTCCCAAAACCAATATTTTTCTATTTGGGTGATTGTTGATCAGCTAACCAAGTTAGCCCATTTTCTGCCTGTTAAGACCAACTATTCGGGAGATGACTATGCCAAGTTGTACATCAAATGCAGAATTCAGATAGTCCATTCACATACTTGCATAATTGGTAGCCGCACAGACTCAGAGGTCGGAGGATAGTGGGTCTGCATTTGTTACTTCTGAGGCAATTAGGGTGGGCCAGTTCATGAGAATGGACCCGCCCAAATTCTCTGGCACTAAAGTAGAAGAGGACCCATAGGAGTTCATAAACGAAATGGACAAGATTTTTAAAGTAATACATGTGGATCATATGGAAAGGGTTGAGTTAATAGCATACCAGCTTAAGGATGTAGCGAATCAATGGTACAATGAGTGGGAGGATGCCAAAGGGGAGAGTACTGAGCCCACAGTTTGGGATGAGTTCGAGGAAGTTTTTCTTGATCGATTCTTTCCTCTAGAGTTGAGGGAAGCCAAAGCAGAGGAATTCATAAATCTTAAACAGGGGAAGATGAGTGTCTAGGAGTACACTCTGAAGTTTAATCAGCTAGCTCATTATGTACTAAAAGTGGCAAGTAATATGAGAGCCTGGATACGGAAATTTGCATCCGGCCTTTCTGATGATCTAGTGCTTAAATGCCAAGGAGCGATGCTAAATAGAGACATGGACCTTGCTAGGCTATCATTCCACATTAGGTGGATGAGAAGAAAAAGAAAATTTCTGTGTCTAAAGAGAAGGACAGGCGGGAAAAGAGAGCTAGAACAATGGATCAGAACCCCAGTCAGCAGCAAAGTGGTAATTGAGGTAACAAGTGGCAAAAGAAGAAATTTTGGGGCAAGGAGCAGTCTCTAGCTATCTCCCTAGCGTCCACACCCCCAGTGGATAGGCAATCTCAGATTTTTTAGACTAGTGATGGACCCAGAGCTTAGGATACATAGTCACAGGGCAGTGTGGTGCAGCCCGCCAGATCTTTTTCCCGTTATAACATCTGCGGGAAGAATCATCTTGGAAAGTGTTACTTTGAAAGGTCAAATTGTTATTCCTGTGGTTAGGTGGGACACTTTCAGAGAGATTGCCCTATTATAGGAGGTAATGTTGGGGAAGCCAAGTCCCAGGCAAATTCTTTTGCACTAGCACCTCAGAAGGGAGCCACTTCAGCTGCCGGGAGTGGTCGCAACCTGTTGTATGCTTTGACTAACTTCCAGGAGGCATAGGCCTCACAAAATATGGTTACTAGTATGTTAAAAATATTTTCCTGTGACATTTATGTGTTTCTTGATCCCGGTTCTAAATTATCTTATGTGACCCCATATGTGGCTGTTGGTTTCCGGTGTGAGCTCAATGTGATTGCTGAATCTTTCTCTATTTCCACTCAAGTGGATGATTCTATTGTGGCTAGGAGGGTGTATAAAAATTTTGTTGTGTTTATTCTTAGTAGGGATACTGTGGCAGACCTCATAGAACTTGATATGGTTTCTTTTGATGCTATCTTAGGGATGGTCTGGCTCCATCGGTGTTATGCAACACTAGAAAAATAGAAACTGAAGGGTTACCTTTTCTTTTTCGAATGATCCAACAATAGAGTGGGAAGGGCATTCTTTAGCACTTAGAGGGAACTTTATATCTTAGCTCAAAGCCCGTAAATTTATTTCCAAGGGTTTCTTGTATTATCTTATTTGAGTTAAAGATTCTAACATTGAAAGTCTACCTCTTCATTCTATCCCCGTGGTAAATGGATTCCCAGAAGGTTTTCCTGATGATCTCCCAGGAATTCCACCTAATAGGGAGATAGATTTTAGCATGGATGTGTTTCTAGATACCCATCCTATTTTTATTCCTCCATATAGAATGACTCCTACAAACATAAAAGAGTTGAAAGAACAGCTAGCACATCTCTTAGATAAAGGTTTTATTAGACCTAGTGTTTCTCCCTAGGGTGCACCTGTACTCTTCGTGCGAAAGAAAGATGGTTCCCTGCGTATGTGAATAGATTATCATCAACTGAATAAGGTCACTATTAATAATAAATATCCTCTCCGGATTGATGACCTCTTTGACCAACTTCAGGGTGTTAAGTGTTTTTCTAAAATAGACCTTCATTCGGGATATAATCAGTTGAAAGTTAGGGAGTCAAACATTCAAAAAATAGCCTTCTGACCCAGATATGGTCATTATGAATTCTTAGTCATGTCCTTCGGGTTGACTAATGCTCCTGCAGCTTTCATGGACCTAATGAATAGGGTCTTCCATCTGTTCCTAGACCTGTTTGTTATAGTTTTTATTGATGACATCTTGATTTACTCTAAAAGTAAGGAGGACCATGCCAATCACCTCCGAATTATCCTCCAGACTCTCAAAGATTATAGATTGTATGCAAAGTTCTCCAAGTGTGAATTCTGGTTAAATGTTATTGCTTTCTTAGGGCATATTATGTCTAGTGGAGGGATTAAGGTTGATCACGAAAAGGTTGAGGTAGTGAGGAAATGGCCTAGACCCAACCGACATTCGAAGCTTCTTAGGTTTGGAAGGTTATTACAGAAGGTTTGTAGAGAATTTTTCTTCCATCGCAGCACCACTTACTAAGTTGACTCAGAAAAAGGTGAAGTTTTTGTGGTGTGACTCTTATGAGAATAGTTTTGAGAAGTTGAAAGACAAGTTGACTACTGCTCCTATTTTGACTCTTCCGGAAGGTACAGAGTGTTTTGATATGTATTGTGATACATCCTGAGTGGGAATTAGTTCTGTACTTATGCAGCATAGTATGGTAGTAGCTTATGCGTCTCGGCAGTTGAAGGAGCACGAGCGGAACTACCCCACTCATGACTTGGAGTTAGTGGCTGTGGTTTTTGTACTTAAGATCGGGTGGCACTATTTGTGTTCATACTGTTATGTTCACTGACCACAAGAGTTTACAGTATGTTTTCTCGCAGAAATAACTAAACCTCAGCCAGAGGCGCTGGATGGAATTGCTAAAGAATTACGACATGATCCTGCACTATCATATGGATAAGGCAAATGTGGTAGCCGACGCCCTCAGCAGGTTGTCTATAGGCATTCTTACTTACGTTAAGGAAGAGAAAAGGGATATGGTGAGGGATAATCTAGGAGTGCAAATCTTGGATTCTGAAGATGGGGGAATGGTTGTTCACGAGATAGCTAAATCTTCTTTTTATGCAGAAGTTAAAGAGAAGTAGGTTGAAGACCCCATCTTGATGCAAATCAAGAAAGATATGGGTCAACAGAAGGTGTTGTCCTTCATAATTAGTGGGGATGGTATTTTGAGGTATCAGGGTAGATTATGTGTACCAGATGTTGATGGTTTGCGGGATAGAATCCTTGTCGAAGCTCACACTTTGACATATGTTGTTCACCCTAGCTCTACAAAAATGTATCATGATCTGAAAACCATTTATTGGTGGAACAATATAAATTGTGATATCGCTAAATTTGTTGCCAAGTGTTTGAATTGTTAGCAAGTTAAAGTAGAGCATTTGATGCCAGGTGGTGCATCCCAAGATATAGCTTTACCTCTGTGGAAGTGGGAGATGATCAATATGGATTTCATTACAGGACTTCCGAGGTCCCAAAACCAATATGACTCCATTTGGGTGATTGCTGATCGGATGACTAAGTCAGCCTATTTTCTGCCTGTTAGGACCAACTTTTTAGGAGATGACTATGCCAGGCTATACATTGAGGATATAGTTCACTTACATAGGGCTCTGATATCCATCATATCCGATAGAGTACATAATTTTCTTCATAGTTTTGAAGGTCTTTTCAGAGGAATTTAGGTACCCAAGTGAACCTAAGTACTACATTCCACCCTCATACGGATGGGAAAGCTGAGCGCACCATTTAGACCCTTGAGGATATGTTGAGAGCCTGTGTGATTAATTTCAAGGGTAGTTGGGTGGATCAATTGCCACTAATAGAGTTTGCATATTATAATAGCTACCATGCTAGTATTAAGATGGCTTCTTTTGAAGCATTGTATGGAAGAATTTGTAGGTTGCCTATAAGGTGATATGAGGTGGGTGAGATTCAATCGTACGGGCCTAATCTTGTTCATCAGTCAATGAAAGATGTAAAACTTTTTAGGGAATGGCTTAAGACAGCGCAGAGTAGATAGAAATCCTATGTCGATATTAGAAGGACGGTGTTAGAATTCGAGGTTGGTGATTGGGTATTCCTAAAAGTTTCTCCTATGAGTAGTTGCGGTGAGCCACCGCGATTGTGGCGCATCGCGGTGGCCCATGAAATCGGGCTCCCAATTATATTTTAATACCGGTTTAATTAAGGGTATTTGGAGGCATTTTCAAACCCCTTAGCACCTTCAACACGGGATTTAATCCCTATTACACCAAAATTCACCTACTCTCACCAAAATCCATCAAGAACTCTCCCTAGGGGTTCAAATAAGAATCCCAAATAACTCAAGATTCAACCATGGATTTTTGAAACAAATTGGAGATTTGGAATTCCTAAGTCTTAGGCGTCAAGGAACATTCTTCAATTTCTTAAATAGAGGTATGTGGGGTTGTCCTAAATTTCATGGGCATGCTTTCGAAAAGAATTCATACAAGATGTTAAATTTGTACAAGTATATATATATATATATATTATTACAAGTAGGGTTTTCGTTTTAATACCAATAACATGTTTTGTGGTATAGTTTTGAAAGAAATATTAAAATATCATGGGGTTGTCTATTTGAATATATATCAATGGTTGAATTGTGAACATGTGATTGGAATTTCTAAAGGATGCAATGTGTATAGATTGTGAATTCTTTAATATCCCCCATGATGATGTTTTATACCCTATATTATACTTGTGTTAAACTATTGAGAGCATGAGTTTTTGAAATTGATATGATACTACTCATAAATGATAAAACTTCTTGAACTATTACATGTTGAGAACCATGGTTCCTGTGTTTGATGTGTGTGAAAGTCTTATATATGTGCATGGTGTAAATAGCATGAGAAGTTGGAGAATTGATGTGATACTGATGACTTGCAAGTCGGGTATGACGATACTCTGCAGAGTATGATATGTGATTGATTGAATTGAGCTTAATACTTGACTTTATGTGAGTTAGGTGGTTACCCGAACAAAGCTCGGGTCAAATGACTCTATGCTGGAAATCATGAATTGCTGACATGGGAAACTTGGTACCATGTTGTGTGACCTTGTGTACCTAATAATGTGTCGTCCCTATTCGGGACAAATTGTTAGGAGCCCTGCTTTGTTGTCTTGAGCCCAACACTGACACATGGACTTGATTGGGATGAAGACACCCCACTTTGTGATCTTGTGTGTCTCTCTCCTCACTAATACTCAGATCTTGGCAGCAATGGGGATTCGACAGTTGGTGAAAATTATAGGGTGTACCACCTAGCTCAGTAGTGTTACATTGTTGTTTAAAAATCATTATACTATGCCCATATGTTTTCGAACTATTTTGCAATAAGGGGTTTCATAGCAGCTCTCATTTATGTTATATAAAATCTTTTATTTCATTTTTGGATTACTCTGCATACCAGTGCAGCTGTATTGACCCACCTCCTCCCTCCAGGTTCTGAGGCTCAGTCTAGGGGTCCAAAAAAGTAAAGATTTTATCAGACAGAGTTGTAGTATCTAGTTGGTGAGCCTTCTTTGTTTCAGAAAGCCTGTTTACTTTCAGACAACTGTTTTTACATATGGTTTTGGTCTAATGGGGGCCTTGTCCTAGTTTTCATATTGTGTTAGTGATCATGTTGTACAGATTTCGCAGATGGTTTTCCAGGCATTGTTCGATGGTTTTGGATTGTCATTCTCTACTGTCGAACTTTTATCAGACTTATGACCATGGTTCCATTTTGTTATAAGTTTCGTCACTTCCTTATTGTGTATGAATAGTGTATATGATTTCAAGTTAGAAGGGTGTCCGGTCCTTCATGGTTCGGGATGCTCTTCACGGTCAGGGCCTCGATTTGGGTTGTGATAGTTACCTTATTGTATTGGATGATTTTTGGGACACTGCAACATGGGATGAGCTAACAAGACCTTTTCCAACTGAATTTCAGAAAGGAAGAGAGTTATTTTAACAAGTCAAAAAAAGGAAGTGTCTTTGCATGGAAAATGCCACAGTGATCCTCTTGATCTTCGATTGCTAAGATCAGAAGAAAGTTGGGAGTTGTTAGAGAAAAGGGTTTTCGGAGAAGAACATTGCCCTGATGAACTAAAGTATGTTGGAGAAAAAATAGCCCAAAAGTGTGATGGGCTTCCTTTGGTACTTGATTTGATCGGCGGAGTCATGTCAAGGATGGAAAAGAAAGAGGCTTTGTAGCTTGAAGTTCTCAATAATTTGAGTTCCTTTATTTTTAAGGATGAAGAGGAAGTGATGAAGGTGATGCAATTAAGTTATTACCAATTGTCAGATCACCTAAAGCCGTGTTTTCTGTACCTTGCAAGTTATCCAAAGGACAAAGATATTATGATCTCTCAATTGGAGATTTATGGGGTGGTGAAGGACTTGTGGAACCAACTGATTTGAAGAGTGTGGAAGAAGTAATGGACCTTTATGTGGATGAGTTAATTTCTAGTAGCTTGTTAACCATGAGAGGTGTTAGGGAACAGATCTGCCAAATTCATGATCTTGTGCATGATTTTTGTTTGATAAAAGATAGAAAGGAAAAGTTGTTTGACTTGATGAGTTCAACTGTTCTGTCTTCCTCTTCTTCTTCAGATCCAATGCTACGTGGAATGATCATTCATTATGATGAACATCTTCATACGAATGAAATTCCTTTCCTTTCCAATCCAGATTAGAAAAATACTTGTGCTAAACACCTCCTCTCTTTGAAGATACACTTAAAACATGAATTTTGGTATACCTATGTTCTTCTGAACAATTTTCACTTAAGACACCTGAGGCTTCTTAAAATCTTGGACTTGAGGAAAGTAAAGTTGACAGATACTTTGCTGAATGAAATCGGTATGCTTGTTCATTTGAGGTGCTTAATCATTCAGACGGAGGCAGAAGCTCTCCCTCCATCATTTTCAAACCTCTGCAATCTAGAAAATCTGAAGGTGATTTACTGGGAATCAAACATGGTATTATCGCCTATTATCTGGAATGTAGCAAAGCTATGACATGTGGACATCCATAGTTGCTCTGTCTTTAATTCAGATATTGGCCAACCAACAAAGTTAGATAATCTAACATCATTAAAGTTTCTCAACCTTTCCTGTTCGGTAGACTCGGAGAATATTTTTAAAAGGTTCCCCAATCTTCGAACCCTTGAATTCAGCATGGAGTGTTCAGAAGCAGAGCAGATTTATTTTCCACGATTGGATCTCCTTAATAAACTTGAAATAGTTCACGCATATTTTTTGAGCTGTGGGGGTACACATGTACATCAGTTTGATTTTCACTTCCCTTCGAGCTTGAAAGAAGTAGAAATGGGTGGCATCAATCTGACATCAGATGCACTGTCAGGAATTGGGAGATCACTACCCAACCTTCAAAAACTGTGTCTAGAATACACTATCATCCAGGGAGGAAAAGCATGGAACATGAAAGAACTCACCTTCCAGAATCTCAAATCTCTTAAATTGTATGGTGTCTTTTTCTGAATGGCAGGTTATTGCAGATGAATTATTTCCTGTGCTCGAAGAAATATATATAGAATACTGTCATGAGCTTATAGAGATTCCAGAGAGTTTTGGGGATATTGCTTCATTAAATCTTATCAAAGTGTATGGAAGCCCTCAGCTTAAAGAGTTGGCATTCAACATTAAGGAATATGTTGCAGAAAATACGGGAGAAGACAAGCTTTAAGTAAACTATTAAAGCAGGACTTAATTCATTTCTTGATAAAGTGATCAACTTTATAATAATGGACTGACAGCACTTGTGTTCTTTATTCGATGGAGACTCTCTTAATTTTTTAAAATAATTGTTTTTGAGTGCCAAAGTCGCGCCTTATTTAACCTAGGGGTGAAACTATGGATGCAACAGACAGTACTAGTGTTCTTTATTAAAATGGATGAGATATTGTATGTATGCAACGTCCATGGATGAGTTGTTTTGAACAAATATTTTACTTATAATATTATTGTATATCACTTTTGGTCCATTAAGTATGAATCTTAGAAAATTAATTTGAACATAAAATTTGGATTCCAATATAGTCCAATTTCATTATCAAAGCGCAATATAATTTTTAAGCATGTGATGCCAAATAACTTTTATACCCTCTTTATCACTACATTGGAATCTTTCTCTACACTAGAGGAGATTCAATGTAGTTTATTTATTAAAGAGAGAAGTGTTGAAAATACTCCTAAACAACTGACGTGATTTATTACTTTCGTTCTCGAATTATGCCCGATAATTAAAACACCCTTACGCATGACGAAATGAATTTAAAAACACCCCAAATTTGCCACAAGGAGTTAATGTGTTTTTACTCAAGGTCCAACTAAACTAATGTGATGATGTGTTGTTTATGTGTCATCCATATAGATTATGAAAGCCATAGAAGAGAAAAATTATAAGTAGCTGTTAAGGAAGTTAGTTATAACTGACATTTTGACTGGAATCCCGAATACGGTTAGGATCACTGTATAAGTAGCTGGATTCTCCATTGCAATGATTAGACAGGATTCTCTCGAGTAAATCAATAACAACTTCTCTCTTTTCTTCAGAGTTCCAATAAGAGCTCTTAGAGAAAACTGTTCAAGAACAATTCAGTTATTACTTCTTTAGGTAATCTCATTTATCCCTAATTTTTGTTCGATCAATTTGGTCCTCATCAATGATTGAGGATCGGCATGTGTTGTTTATATATGCTGAAAAAAGTCATATATTTGACCAGAACCCTTAAGCTCAAAAGTTTGATAGGGTACTAAAGCAGATATCCACTCATGTGCCTCCCCGCCTTCAAATCTTGAATACATGACCTTTGCATTCTATCCCCACCCGTCCCTCATAGCCTCCCCCGCCTTCAAATTTTTCACGCGAGATGGGATAAGTAAGGATACCTGATGATATTATTTAATCTCACCTTTTATATGAGATAGTAATCCCGCCATTTTAGTACAAATAATAAGTTAATACCTAAGGGCAAACATGGCATAAATTTGTTAGCATAATGTAAATATTGTATATATTAATGTTCTTAATCTTAGTCCTTACAAGACAGCTAAGGCCATGTGGGATTATTTACAAAGGGTGTACAACCAAGATAATAGTGCCTAACGCTTTCACTTAGAGTACGAAATTGCTAATTACTCTTAAGGAAGTCTTTCTATTCAAGATTATTTTTTTGGATTTCAGAACTTATAGGTTGAATTTATAGATATTGTTTATTTATTTTTTTGGATTTCAGAACTTATAGGTTGAATTTACAGATATTGTTTATGTTAAAACACCTGCCGAATCTCTCTGTAATTCAACAATTTCATGAGCAAAGTAAGCAAGATCAATTTTTGATAAAGTTACGCTCTGAGCTTGAGAGTGTTCTCTCCCACTTGATGAATCGTGACCCATCTCCCTCCTTGGAGGTTTGTTTTAGGGAATTACTTCATGAAGAGCAGCGTTTTGTCACACAAAATGCTTTCAAGCAAGTTGATGATATTGTTGTTGCATTTGCTGCCCAAATTAAAACAAAGGGTAGGGATATGACTAGAACTCAATGGTACAGTTGCAAGGGATATGGTCATATTTCTAGCAATTATGGAAGGAAGTTTTGTAATTATTGCAAACAACACATTATCATAGAGTGTCTTACATGCCCTCAAAACCGTAAGGTTAATGCTTTTCAAGTTGGGACAAATGATTTCACTACTGAGAACTCATCTTCGGGACAATTTCTTACTCCTGAAATGGTAAGACAAATGATCATGTCAGTTTTTTCAGCTTTAGGGCTACAAGGTAATGATCTTACATCTAATTTTTGGATTGTTGATTTTGGAGCTTCCAATCATATGACCAACTCATCTAGTATGCTAAAAAATGTTTGTAAGTATCATGGTCCATCACAAATTCAAGTTGTCAATGGTAGTAATTTATCCATTACAAAGGTTAGGGATATTACTAAAACTTTTAACAATGTTTTTGTGTCACCAAAGATCTCCACTAGTCTTATTTCAGTTGGACAATTAGTAGATAACAATTGTGATGTGAATTTTTCTCATAATTATTTTTTGTAGGATCAGGTGTCGGGAACGATAATTGCGAAGGTGCCTAAAGTTGGACGACTATTTCCTATACACTTTTCCATTCCTCATGTTCTATCATTTGCTTGTACTTCTACACCTAGTAAGACTGAGGAATAGCATAAGCACTTAGGACATCCAAATTCTATTGTGTTATCTCACTTATCAAATTCGGATTTATTGGGGAACAAAAATCAATTTTCCACTGCCTCTTTTGATTGTTCTACTTGTAAATTAGGCAAGAGTAAAATTATTCCTTTTCCTAATTTTGGTAGTCGTGCTACTAAGTGTTTTGATGTCATTCATAGTGATGTTAACGGTATTTCACCAATTGTTTCTCACGCTCATTTCAAGTACTTTGTGACATTTATAGATGATTATAGTCGATTTACATGGATATATTTTCTTTGTTCCAATATGAGGTATTTTTCATATTCAGGACATTTTTGGCATATATTGAGACTCAATTTTCTACTTGCATCAAATTATTAAGATCTGGTGGAGAGTATATGTCTTATGAGTTAAAAAAAGTTTGCTTGAAAAAAGGAATTGTCTCACAACACTCCTGTCCATATAAACCACAACAAAATGGGGTTGCTGAACGTAAAAATTGTCATCTTTTAAATGTCACTCGTACTTTATTGATAGAGTCCTTTGTCCATCTAAGTATTGGGTGAAAGCTTTGTCTACTGTTGTTTACTTAATTAATAGACTACCATCTAAAGTCTTAAATCTTAAATCTCCAGATTTTCGTCTTTATCACAAAAATCCAAGTTATGATAATTTTTATACATTTGGTTGTATTTGTTTTGTGCATCTTCATCCTTCTCAGCGTGATAAACTTTCTATTCAGTCTACTAAATGTGTTTTTATGGGTTATAGTACATTATAGAAATGTTTTCATTGCTATGATCTATGTTCTAATAAATTTCATATTTCTAGGAATGTTGTTTTCTTTGAGAATTAGTATTGTATTCCTACTCAAGTTGAGTTATCTCCTACTTCTCTTCTTCTTCCTACTTTTGAGGATTTGTCATCTTCTTCTAAGAGGTTCAAACCTAGATTTGTGTATGAACGTCGGCGGCCAACTTTACCCCCTCCTGATATTGATCCGCCACCTGAAACTGCTCCACAACTAGAATCTGAGAATTCTCCAAGGCCTGCTCCTCTTGAGCCCACTCGGCGATCTATGAGAGTACCTCGTACTCCTAATTGGTATGGATTTTCATCTATTTTATCCACCATTTCAATTCTAACTTGTTACTCATAATATTTCAAACTTTTGGCTCTTTAAGAAAATGACACATGGGATATTGTTCATGTCCTTCAAATGTCCATCCAATTGGATTTAATTGGGTTTATTCAATTAAACTTTATTCTGATAGAGCTCTTGATCGATACAAAGCTTGATTGGTTGTTCTTGGAAACAAGAAGGAGTATGGTGTGAACTATGAAGAGACTTTTGCACCGGTAGCAAAAATGACGACGGTGCAAACTATTATTGCCATTGCTACTTCACAAAACTGGACTCTTCATCAAATAGATGTCAAAAATATTTTTCTTCATAGTGATCTCAAAGAGGATATTTATATGAAACCTCCAGCAGGTTTGTTCTCATTTCCTACATAAGATGTATGCAAATTGAAGCGTTCTTTGTATGGATTAAAACAAGCTCCCAGAGTTTGGTTTGACAAATTTCAGTCTACTTTGCTACAATTCTCTTTTGAGCAAAGCAAATATGACTCATCTTTGTTTCTTCGGAAAACATACACAGGTTGTGTTCTTCTTTTGGTATCTATAGATAACATTATTATTATAGGAACTGATTCTTCACTAATCACTAGCCTGCAATAGGAACTTAAGGATTCTTTTCATATGAAAGATCTTGGTCCTCTTACATATTTCTTGGGTTTGAAAGTTCATCGTGATTCATCTGGTGTTTTTCCAAATCAACACAAATATACGCAAGATTTGATTTCTTTGGCAGATCTTCAGTATTCCTCCTCTATAGATACTTCATTAGAATTGAATGTAAAGTATTACCAGGAGGAAGACGACCTTCTTCTTGATCCAACTATATTTCGGCTATTAGTTGAGAGATTAAACTACCTTACTATTACCAGGCTTGATGTCACGACCCGAACTGAGGCCCTGATCGTAACAAGCAATCCGAACCATGAAGTCCTGAATGCCCTTCTAACTTGTGATCATATACACCGTTCAAATACAAAAAGGAAATGCAAAAATATAACTTAGAACGGAATCATGGTCATTCTAAATTCAAACTAATAATAAAGTATGCAATTCGACAACATCTAAATAATATCTGAATGACATCTGTCTCTGTCTGTGAAATCTCTATTACATATAAAACAAAGCTATCTAAAAATTGGGACATGGCCCCCAGTAGACCAAAACCATAGAAATGATAAGATAAATGACTGGGGGAAAGATAGGCCTTTTGAAATATGGAAGGCTCACCAACTAAACTTTGTGATTTACTACCCCTAGATTGAGCCTCGGAACCTGAGAAGTAGGGGGTCAATACAATTGTACTGTTACGCGAAGAAATCCAAAATAATGTATTTGTAATATAAAGTAGATGAGAGCATATTTCAAAACATCATGCATAATGCAGTTCAAAACACATGGGCACTTACTTCTGAGTTAGGTGACACTCCCCTACAAGTATGATAATCCACGGGCTATATGAAATCCACCATTGACTCGGCAGGGAAGACTCCAACCCAAGTTTGCCGCAAGGGTTGGAGTGTTAGAGTCTGAATACGCCACAGGGCACTAGGCCAGCGTAGAATAATATACCTGTGTCGGCAAAACATGATTTTGGGTAATGAGTTGTCTGAACTCGTGCCTTCTTTGGGGAACCACCTAACGTTTCTTTGTGCCCAATTTTAAACATTTCTAAACATGCATCATTCTAGTTTCAAAATCTGAAAATTTGATTTCAAAGATGCATTCTGTTCTATTCTGAATTACCATGGCATTATCTGAGTTGGTGTCGTTACACCAAGACTTCCAAGTCCTATTTATAAGCCATAATGTATCACACATAGTTCTTTATTTAAGACATCATTCAGACCACCCAAGTGTGTAAATAGTATAATTTCATGTTCCGAAAGTACAAATCAAAACTATACAAAAATTCTCATTCATTCCTCAAACATGTGGTGGTCTTGTACAATTCGGCAAACATGCAACTCTTTCATTAAATGTGTATTCAAAATTTATCAACATACACAACCCTCTCTTTTGAATTCAAAAATTATAGTCAAGTCATAGCAACAATCAAGACATTTCATATCATGTTTTTCAAGATTCATTTCAAAATAATTCATATCATATAAAAGATGGGAAAAATCATAACAAGAGAGGGATTCTTTATGATTCATGCTCTCAATTGAATATTCATCCTTAAACACATGCATACATATATATATAGAATTTCAAATCAATTTGGGGGAAGGCCAAAAGACCAAAATAACATGAATCAAAGCTTCTAAAATATGCTAGCAATTGTAAATTCAACCCTTTCCGTAAAATCAAGATTTCTAAACCCATTGCATGATTTAATGAAGATTTCTATGCCCATGAAATTGTAGGAATATCCCACATACCTCAAATCAGGAATTTGATAGATGATTCTTGAAGCCCTCGACTTGGAGATTCTAAATCTTCAATCAATTTCTAAAACCCACGGTTGAATCTAGAGTTATTAGGGATTTTAGTTTGACACCCCAAGGGTGTTCTTGGTGGATTTTAATGAAAATAACCTTATTTTGGTATTTGGGGATATAAATTCCGTGTTAGGGTTTAAAAGAGATTTGAAAATGACTAATTTACCCACTAGGACGCAGAAATTTTAAAGCAGAAAACTGGTTATCGACACTGCAGGCAACGCGGCGCGTCAAGGCATCGACGCGATACTCGATCCGTCGCCCCACCATCGCGTCGAGCCTTAGTAATTTTTCCTACACAAAAATTGACCAACACGATGGGCGACGCGGCGCGCCAAGATCGCGTTGGTATGCTATTTTGGAACACTAAACGAGGTCTAAACGCATTTCGAAAAATCCAAAACACTTATTCGGGAATACCTATTGACCTCCCGGATCATAAAATAGCTAACATAATGACTATTAAGGGTCGCAAAAGGTCAAAAATAAAATCTTCAAAGATTGAAAATCAAATATGAGACTAAGTCTCTTTGACACTTAGAAAAAAATTCTGGTCTTTAACTCTATGAGCATACTATAAGAGCTAACGCATGTACGACTTTTGTGGGGTGTTACATTAACCCCCCCCCCCCCTCCGGGATCATTCGTCCCCGAATGATGATGCAAAATATAGACAAGCACGGTTACAAGCATACTAAGGACATGGAAAGGATAAAACAAAGATCGTACCTTCTGCTTCTTCATCCGCTGGATCGATAAGATTGGGGTATCTTTCTCGCATGTCATCTTCTGATTCCTAAGTAGCTTCTTCACCTTTCTAATTTTTCCAAAACACTTTAACCAAGGCTATATCTTTGCTTCTCAACTTTCAAACTTGTCGATCCAAGATTGCAATCGGCTCTTCTTCATAGGACAAGGAGTCTATCACTTTGATCTCCTCTACAGGCAACACTAAAGAATGGACTCCCATACACTTCTTCAACATGGATATGTGAAATACCGGATGAACAGAACCTAAACTTGCAGGCAACTCTAACTCATACTCAACCCCACCTATCCTTCTCAAAATTTAATATGGCCCTATAAAGCGAGGACTCAGCTTACCTTTCTTCTCTAATCGCATAACTCTCTTCGTAGGGGAGACTTTTAAGAACACCCAATCTCCAACCTCAAACTCCAAATCCCTTATCCTAACATTGCCTTAGGACTTCTGACGACTTTGAGCTGTCTTGAGTCATTCTCTAATGATTTTCACTTCCTTCATCACCTGATGAACAAGATCAGGCCCAAACAGCCACATCTCACCTACTTCAGACCACCCTATTGGCGACCTAAATCTCCTCCCATACAATTCGAATGTCAGTTGGAGTCGTATGTCTGGGCCATTTTCTCACTGCCTCAAATTTTTGGGGATCAACCTTAATTCCCTCACTAGAAACAATATGCCCCAAGAAAGCAATAGTGTTAAGCCAGAATTTACACTTGGAAAATTTTGCATACAATCTATGATCTTTGAGAGTCTGAAGGATGATTCGGGGGTGATTGGTATGGTCCTCCTCACTCTTAGAATAAATCAAAATATTATTAATGAAGACTATCACAAATAGGTCTAGAAACTAACGGAATACCCTATTCATTGATCCATGAAAGATGTGGGGCGTTAGTCAACCCAAGGGACATGACTAGGAATACATAATGACTATATCGGGTTCGGAAAGTTGTTTTGGGAATGTCTGACTCTCTAACCTTCAACTGATGGTATCCCAAACAAAGGTCTATCTTTGAGAAACACCTAGCACCCTGAATCTGGTCTAAAAGATCATCAATCCTAGAAAGAGGATATTTATTTTTAATAGTGACCTTATTTAGCTGGTGGTAATCTATGCACATATGCAAGGAACCATCTTTGTTTCACACGAAGAGTATAGGTTCACCCCAAGGAGAAATACTAAGATGGATAAAACCTTTGCCTAGAAGGTCTACTAGCTGTTCTTTCAATTCTTTCAGTTCTGTAGGAGCCATCCTATATGGCCGAATAGAAATGGAATGGGTGCCTGACAGTAAATCAATACCAAAATATACCTCCCTATCAGGTGGTATTCCTGGGAGATCATTTGGAAAAACTTCTGGAAATTCATTTACCACAGGGACTGACTGAAGAGAAAGACTCTCAACGTTAGAATCCTTTACCCGGATTAGATGATATAGACAACCTATGGAAATGAGCTTACGTGCTCTAATATAAAATATAAAGTGCCCTTTAGGTGATGAAGAATGTCCCTCCCACTCTAATACTGGTTCATTTAGGAAGAAAAAAGTGACTCTTTGGGTCCTACAATTTAGTGTGGCATAGCACAAATAGAGCCAATCTATCCCTAAGATTGCATCAAAGTCAACCATCTCAAGCTCTATAAGGTCTGCCACTATATTCTGACTAAAAACAGACACAACACAATTTCTATACACCCTTCTAGCCACAACAAAATCTCCCATCAGAGAGGAAACAGAGAACGGTTCAGCAATTACATTGGGCTCAAACCCAAAACCAATAGCCACATAAGGGGTTACGTAGGAAAAGGTAGAACTGGGATCAAGTAACACATCTACATCACGAGAAAATATTTACAATATACCGATAACTACATCTGGGAAGCTTCTGCTTCCTGATGGTTGGTCAAAGCATACAAACGATTGCGACGGCTTTTGATGGCTGAAGTGGCACCCTTTTGAGGTGGTAGTGGTGCAAAATAATCTTCCAGTGACTTAGCTCCACCAACATTCCTTCTATCCAAAGGATAATCTCTCTTCAAGTGACCCGACTGGCCACATAAATAGCATACTAGTGAACCCAGCTGACACCTTTCTGGATGATGCTTACCGTAAGTCTCGCACTACAAAAAAGTATGATACTACTGGGTTATGCTGCCTTAAGACTGGGTATCCTGAGCCCTGGACCCATGATTAGACTGAAAATTCTGTGATAATCTGTCCATCGGGGGTCTGGTCATCGGGGCACTAGCTGCGGACTGTGCATTGCCCCAATTCTTCTTCTTTTTCCATTTATTACCCCAATTACCACTATGTGGTTGAATCTAGCCCTAGTCTGCAGTCCTAGTTCTCTTTGCTTTCCTATCCTTCTCCCTAGATTCCATGATTCTCTTCTTCTGCTCCTCTACCTATTGTATATGAACTATTAGTCTAGAGAAATCCATATCCCTATTTATCATTGCCCCATTACATTCAAGCACTAAGTCGTCTGAAAGGCCGGATGCAAATTTTCTTATTCGGTCTCTTATATTACCAGTCATCTCCGAAGCATAACGGGCCAATTGGTTGAAATTCAGAGTGTACTCCTTGACACTCATTTTTCCTTGCTTTAGATTCATAAACTCTTAATCTTTGGCCTCCCTTAACTCTAGAGGAAAGAACCGATTAAGGAAGGCTTCAACGAACTCTCCCCATACTGTGGGCTCAGCATTCTCAATCTTAGAATCCTCCTACTCGTTATACCACAGATTCGTAACTTCTTTAAGCTGATAGGCTGCTAATTCCACCCCTTCCACCTCGTCTACATGCATCACCCTAAAATTCTTCTCCATTTCATCCACAAACTCTTGTAGATCTTTCTCTACCTTGGTGCCAGTAAACTTGGGTGGGTTCATCGATGCAGTCCCAATATTTTTTGATCATTGAGTCTGTGTGGCCACTAACTGCATAAGTATATGAATAGACTATCTCAATTCTGCATTAGATACCACTCTCTCGTGAGGCTAGGTATGGTTGGTCCCTGTCTGGGGAGCTCGAGGTGCCCTGGTGGGCTGGTCTGAATAGGTGGAACTCCCAAAGTAACATCAGCCTTCGAAGTCTGATCTCTGTTTTGGGTCCTCATCCCATGTCACGACCCGAACCGGGGCCCTGGACGTGACGAGCATCCCAAACCATGAAGGCTCGGATGCCCTTCTCTCTCTGGCAATCATGCACAATATTCATAAATTATAATAGAAAATGTGGAATTGAATCATTATGGAAACATGGTCATACTTATAGTTCAATTAAACTATGAAAAATGAAATCCAATATTAACTACATAACATCTGAACCAGTTTGCGAAACCTCTACTACATTTTAAAATGGTGCCTTCTGGAATAAAGAAGGCTCACCAACTGCACACATCACTGTTGTCTAAAAACTCTACGGCCTAGCAGGACTTCTGAACTGAGCTTTAGACCCTGGGAGGAAGGGGGGTCAATACAAATGTACTGGTACACAGAGCAATCCAAGATAAATCTTTTATATAAATAAAATAATTGAGAGCTAGTCATAAAACATCTCATAAGATATAAGTTCAAAACACATGGGCATTGTTAGTAAAATCATAAAAAAACTTTGTCACTGTAATTCATGATCTTTGTATTGTTTCTGAGTTAGGTGGCACTCTCCTACAAGTCTGATATTCCACGGGCTATATGGTATCCACCATTGACTCAACAGGAAAGCCCCTAACCCAAGTGTGCCAGAAGGGTTAGAGTCTCTGAATCTACTACGCCACAGGGTCGTTGCCAGCATACTATAATATACCCGGATCGGCAAATCACGATTTTGGGCAATGAGTTTCCTGAACTCGTACCTTCTTCGCAGAACCAACTAAGCTCTCTTTATGCCAAATTTTATCCTGTTCTGAATCATGCATTAATCTAGTTTAAACATCTGAAAATTTGATTTCAAACATGCATTCTATTCTGTTCTGAATTACTATGGCATAATCTGAATTGGTGTCGTCACACCAAGACTTGCAAGTCCTATTTCTGAGCCATAATTCATCATGCATGATTATTTTATCAAAACTCAATTCAGACCATCCAAACATACAAATAGTATAAGAGATTTCATGTTTCGAAAGCACAAGTCAAAACTATGCAAAGATTATCATTCTTTCAATAACAATGTGATGGTCCTGAAATCTTTGTCAAACCATGCAAATCTTTCCCTTAGATATTCATATTCAATATTTATCAATACAAACAATCCTCTCTTTTGAATTCAAAGAATCATATTCAAGTCATACCAATAATCAAGATATTTCATACCATGCTTTTCAAGATGTATTTTAAAACAATTCATATCATATGAAAGATGGGAAAAATCATAACAAGAGAGGGATTCATTATAATGCATGCTCTCAATTGAATATTCATCCTTAAACAAATGCATACATATATATAGAATTTCAAATCGGCTTGGGGGAAGGCCTAAATACCAAAACAATGTCATTGAGACTTCTAAAACATGATTATAAATCATAAATCTAAAACCTTTTTTCTTAAAATCATGATTTCTATGCCCATGAGATTTTTAGGAAAACCCCACGTACCTTAATTTATGACTTTTGAATGAACTCGTGCATTAGGGATGCTATTCGAACTATTGGTGGGTGCATCTTGTAGCCCTTGCAATGGGAATTCCGAATCTTGAAGAATTATTTAAAAGCTACGGTTAAATCTTGAGATATTTGGGTTTTTAGTTTGAAGCCCTAGGATGAGTTCTTGACGAATTTGAGAGAAAAGAATCATATTTTGGTGTTTTGAGAGTTTAATCCCATGTTATAGATGGATAAGGGATGGAAGATACCTATTTTTCCCTTAAAAATACGAAAACAGAACCTGATATTTTGGTGCGTGCGATAGGACGTGCGTCGCACGCTTATCGCAAGATGCTACTGTCTCAATCACTAAAATGGCCATAACTTTTTGTTTGGGTATCAGATTTAGCCAAAATTGGTATCGTTAGAAAACTAATTCAAAGATCTTTCATTTGATATATAGTAGGTCACCCAAATCGTCATACACAAGGATTTATGTTCAATTGAATTTGACTCAATTTTTTATGCTCACTAAAACTTGAACGATAGGAAAGCTTTCAACCTGACCTTGAGTTAGGGGACCTCTATGATCTCAATTAATGCTCAAATAGGTTCCCACACTACATAATTGATTAACATACCAAAGTTTTCATAGGATTTATGGCTTTTGGAACATCTACACATAGAAATGGGGGGTGTTACATCCCACGAGTGGGATGGACCTCATCAGTCTGGGCATTTTGATCGATAACGCGGCGTGGAGGCATGGCTATTTTCTAAAATGCAAGAGATCATTGATTAGAGGACAGATTAGAGTCTAAAGCATGAACTAAATCACCAAGAGGGGAAACATTTCTAAACACCTACTAGCCTCCTACTTATAAGTGTGGCGAGCTACACACCCATAAACAAGACTCTATCCAACCTGATTTTGCAGACACTTTGGGACCATGAACCGTTCTCTGATACCAACTTTTTCACGACCAAAATTGAGGCCCTGTGCATGATGAGCAATCCAAACCACGAAGGCCTGGATGCCCTTCTAACTTATGATCATATACACCGTTCATATACAAAAAAGAAATGCGAAAATATAACTTAGAACGGAATCATGGTCCTTTTGAATTCAAAGTAATAATAAAGTATACAATTCGACAGCATCTAAATAATATCTGAATGACATATGTCTCAATCTGTGAAATCTCTACTACATATAAAATAAAGCTGTCTGAAAACTGGGACAAGGCCCCTAGTAGACCAAAACCATAGTAATGATAAGATAAATGACTGAGGGAAAGATAGGCCTTCTAAAATATGGAAGGCTCACCAACTAAACTCTGTGATTTACTGCTTATCAGGACCCTAAGATTGAGCCTCAGAACCTGAGAGGTAGGGGAGTCAATATGATTATACTGTTATGCAAATAAATCCAAAATAATGTATTTGTAATATAAAGTAGATGAGAGCAAATTTCAAAACATCATTCATAATGTAGTTCAAAACACATGGGCACTTATTAAAGAACATAAAACAGTCATGACAATGTACTTCTATTCTTTGTGTTACTTCTGAGTTAGGTGGCCCTCCCCTACAAGTTTGATATTCCAAGGGCTATAAAAAATCTGCCATTTACTCGGTAGGAAATCCCCCAATCCAAGTTTGCCGCAAGGGTTGGAGTGTCTGATTCTGAATACGCCACAAGGCGCTAGGCTAGTGTAGAATAATATATCCGTGTCAGCAAAACACGATTTTGGGCAATGAGTTGTCTGAACGCGCTCCTTCATCGGGGAACCACCTAACGTCTCTTTATGCCCAATTTTAACCATTTCTAAACATGCATTATTCTAGTTTCAAAATTTGAAAATCTGATTTCAAAGATGCATTCTGTTCTGTTCTGAATTACCATGGCATTATCTGAGTTGGTGTCATCACACCAAGACTTCCAAGTCCTATTTCTAAGCCATAATGTATCACACATAATTCTTTCTTTAAGGCATAATTCAGACCACCCAAGTGTGTAACTAGTATCAGAGATTTCGTGTTCCGAAAGCACAAATCGAAACTATACAAAAATTCTCATTCTTTCCTCAAACATGTGGTAGTTTTGTACATTTGGGCAAACATGCAACTCTTTCATTAAATGTGTATTCAATATTTATCAACATACACAACCCTCTCTTTTGAATTCAAAAATTATATTCAAGTCATAGCAACAATCAAGACATTTCATATTATGTTTTTCAAGATTCATTTCAAAACAATTCATATCATAGGAAAGATGGGAAAAATCATAACAAGAGAGGGATTCTTTATGATTCATGCTCTCAATTGAATATTCATCCTTAAACACATGCATACATATATATATAGAATATCAAATCAATTTGGAGGAAGGCATAAAGACCAAAATAACATGAATCACGGCTTCTAAAATATGCTAGCGATCGTAAATTCAACCCTTTCCATAAAATCAAGATTTCTAAACCCATTACATGATTTAAAGAAAATTTCTATGCCCATGAAATTTTAGGAAAACCCCACATACCTCAAATTAGGAATTTGATAGGTGATTCTTGAAGCCCTCGACTTGGAGATTGTAAATCTTCAATCAATTTCTAAAACCCATGGTTGAATCTTGAGTTATTATGAATTTTAGTTTGAAACCCTAGGGGTTGTTCTTGGTGGATTTTGATGAAAATAACCTTATTTTGGTATTTGGGGATATAAATCCCATGTTAGGGCTGAAAAGAGATGGGGAAAATGACTAATTTACCCCCTTGGACGTGGAAATTTTAAAGCTAAAAACTAGGTATCGACGCTGCAGGCAACGCAGCGCGTTAGGGAATTGACGCGATACTCGTCGCATCGCGCCACCATCTCGTTGAGCCTCAGTACTTTTTCCTACACAAAAATTGATTAATGCGATGGGTGACACGGCGCGCCAAGATCGCATTGGTCCACTAATTTGAAACACCAAACGAGGTCTAAACGCGTTTCAAAAAATCCGAAACTCGTCTGGGAACACCTATTGACCTCCTGGATCATGAACTAGCTAACATAACGACTATTAAGGGTCGGGAAGGTCAAAATAAAATCTTTAAATATTAAAAGTCAAAAATGAGGCTAAGTTTCTTTGACACTTAGAAAAAAATTCTAGGCTTTAACTCTATGAGCATACTATAAGAGCTAACGCATGTACCACTTTTACGAGGTGTTACACCTGATATTTATTTTACAGTTCAACAAGTTAGTCAGTTCGTGAAAGCTCCCCATCATCTTCATTTGGTGGTTGTCCGTCATATCATTCGATATCTCTGAGTAATATCTAATCGTGGATTATTCTTTCCTAGTGGTTCGCCTATTCGTCTTAATGCTTTTAGTGATTCTGATTGTGAGGGATGTTCTGAAAGTTATAGTTCGGTTACTGGCTGGTGCATATTTCTTGGAGAGTCTTTGATATCTTGGAAGAGTAAGAAGCAAGACTGCGTGTCAAAATCTTCAACAGAGGCTGAATATCGAACAATGTGTACTGCTTGCTCCGAGATTGTGTGGCTTCGTGGATTACTTGTTGAGATTGGATTTTCTCAATCTAATCCTACTCCTCTCCATGCTGATAATACAAGTGCCATTTAGATTGCTACTAATCCAGCTTATCATGAGCAGACCAAACACATCGAAGTAGACTGTCATTATATACGAGAAGTTGTAGATAAAGGTGTCATTACTCTTTTGTACGTGTCCAGTGATCTTCAAATAGCTGATGCATTTACAAAATCAATGGCACAATGATGACATCAGTTTTTAGTCGGCAAATTGATGCTTCTTGGTCTACCAGCATCAATTTGAGAGGGGATGTTAGCATGATGTAAATATTGTATATAATGTAACCATATATTGTTGTATATTAGTGTATTACATAGATTTGATTTAGAAGTTAAAAGAGAATAATAGTGGCTTTTTTAGAAGTTAAAGAGAATAATAGTGGCTTTAGTAGAGCAGATTTGGTGGGATAGAATAGCAGATTTACAGAGATAGAAAAGTTGATCTTTAGGGATTGGAAGACGGATCTTTAGGGATGTAATCACTGAATATTTTCTATTTAATGGCAAGACTCTCAATATTGAGAGGCATTCAGCAGAAAATTGACAAAATTAAGTCTCAAATTTTATTCTACAATTGTTATCCTTATCCCACATATGAAACGACCCCATCCGACCAAATAGGAATCCCACTAATCAGACTTATACTATTAGTGGGTTTATCTTAACATCTTTACAGTTGTATTGGATTTCAAACAAAAGGTTCTAAGTTCTAACCAAAGGTCTATTGGAATTGGAAAGCTACAAGGTGTGTGTTTGATTAGATGAAGTTGCTATTTGGTCTGAGCTGCAAAGGGTAAATAACTTTTACGTGTAGCTTATGTCTTTTCCCTTAAGTCAATAGACATAATTTGTGAAATATAGTCTGCATGACAAAGCGTGTAAGATTTGTAATGTAGGGCGTGTATGTCTACTTGTTCACCTTTATTGAACGCGAATCTGAATTAGTTGAGCGTCAAAACAAATGAAAAAAAAAAAAAAAAAAAAAGGAAACAAGGAGATACACTTGAGTCAATTTAACAATAAAAAAAGCAAACCAAAGGAATCAATCCACCTTAGTGGGCTCATCTTATCACCTCCACAGCTTTATTATGATTCCTTTTTTCCCCCACAACATTATTAGTATGATAAAATATTGTGAATGTGTTTTCTCATTTTTTTTTTCATTGTTGAAGTTCCTCTTAAGCCATTTACTTCAACTCCTCTCTCGGTCCCATCTCTTACTGCTTAACTTCTTATTTTAAAATATGATTGAAAGTTGTCTCTTAAATTTTAATTATTATGCTTTAAATAGATGCATAAAAAATATTAGTAGCACAATCAAATCTATCTATAACGTTGTTGTTTGTCTGAATAATTTTGAGCTGCTACAGTGAAATTATGATATAGAGAACATATAACAGGAGTTACATAATATGAAAAATCGGTTCCAATTTTTTTTTTTTTTACGCTGTTATAGTGAAATATTGTTAGTGAAGATGGACCCATCCATTTTTTGAAAATCTGTTTTGAACTCCACGAGGTTGGTGTATGTTGTGGTTGTAGATGTTTGACAATATATATCTGCAGTAAATTGTTTCCTGCTGTATGATTTGTACTTTTTTCTCGAGTTTCTTGTGTTCTTTTTTCTACTTCACTTCTGATAAATGTATATTATCAGATCTTGACAGCTTGAAGGGTAAAACTGGTTTGGTTTGACTAGTGAAAGCTACATACATGGAAAGTGGAAAAGAAAATGAAGGAGAAAGAAAGGAAGCGGAAGCAAACAGTTCATCGGTATGTAATCCTACATTTACTTATATTTTTTCATTTTCACACAATTAGTTTAGTCTTGTAAGTATGTTCATTTTGTTATGGAGATTAATTGTGTTGAGAAAAAAAGTTTCATGTAGCTTCCTAGGATGACTTCTCATTTTGAGTGGCTGAAGGTAGTCAATTGATATTGTACGTGCAGTAGACACACATTCACTTTCACCCAAAAATTTCGATGGAACAGCTACCTAATTGAGTGGAAATTATCATCAATGGGATTAAGAAATTCAAAGGATGAAAAATCATGCTAAATATTTGAGGACAGCAGTTAAACAACAAACTGAAAAAAGATGTTGAGCTAAACTTCCAAGAAACTTAACTGCAAGTGCCACGTTCATGAGGGAACTAGGAGATCCAAGCCAAGTAACTGCAATTTTCATTGGTTGAGTGACCTTCTGAGAAATCTAACTCTTACATTATCTAGACAATGTTGCCTGTTAAATTAAAGTAAATTTTGTCATGGCAAATATATGGCACTGAAAACT
This sequence comes from Capsicum baccatum var. pendulum, assembly GCA_030864225.1. Classification (NCBI taxonomy): domain Eukaryota; kingdom Viridiplantae; phylum Streptophyta; class Magnoliopsida; order Solanales; family Solanaceae; genus Capsicum; species Capsicum baccatum. Next base: position 236,932,283 of record CM061554.1, on the reverse strand, counting down.
TTGATATACATTTGGTCTTTTAGCAGGTACCATCTGATGTGCTTCGCGAGGACATTGTCAATCTTCAAGATTTCATAGAGATATTAAAGAATGAAGAAGATCAAACTGTTCTTGACACAGATCAAATTGAAAAGCTGAAATTGGAGCTGACAGTTTTGTCGGCAAGTTTACAGCTTTGTTATTACATTTCAGATGGTTCTAATACTGGAATGTCTTGCATATCATATGAGGTTCATGATCTAGTTCAGTCACTTTTTCATCAGAATGGAAATGACATTTTGGTTAAATTAAAGGACCATGTTGTTCCTCGCCTTCTTGAAAATATCAAAAGTTCTAAAAATCTCAGATCATTATTCTAAATCAAGTCCCACCATGACTGTGGACCAGTTGGTTGAACTCTTGGACGCACTTCTTGTGAATCTCCAGTATCTACCCAAGGTTCGTGCTGACTTGCTTTTGCTATCAAGGACCCAATATGAGCTTCTTCAGAATGTTTTTGGCAATTTAAGAGATTTTCATAATCTGATAGTGAACGGTTTCATTGAGCGTAAGACAATTGAATGTGTCTTACCTCAGTTTCAACTTATGACTGACAGAGTAGGACACTTCTGTTTTGTGCTTTTGTCTTACCAACTTGATAAAACAGATGAAAAAGATGAAGAAGATGAAGAAAATGAAGAAGATGAAGTATATTCCATGCTAGTCCATCTACTTTTGAAGATAATTCCGGTCTCATTGGAGGTTATGCACATATGTTCTACGAATTTGAAAGCTTCAAAGTCAGCTGAAGTTGGACGCTTCATTAAGAAGCTCCTAAAAGCCTCTCCAGACATTATTAGAGAATATCTGATTCATCTACAACAGCACATGATTAATGCTGTTACTCCTAGCACCACAGCTCGAAATATTCATGTCATGATAGAGTTCCTATTGATTATTCTTACTGATGTGTCCAAGGACATTATTCGTCATGACAAATTGTTAGCACTCTTGGAACGTGTTAGATCACTTTCCAGGGAGGTATTCATTCTTGTTCGCAACTTAGAAGAGAACTCAAGGAATGAACAGAATATGAAGGAAACAAGCGGTGCAAGTCTAAACTTGCTGAAAGATATTGACGTCCTGAAGGAAGATCTCAAGAATGTTTTCTTGGAATCCCCTGCAGACTCATCACAGCTCTGCTTCCCCATGAGTGACGGACTGCTCTACATGACACTTCTACTCAGAAACTTAAATGACTTGCTCAATTCCAATGCTTATTCAGTTGCTTTGATAAAAGAAGAAATCGGCTGGGTGAAAGAAGACTTAGAACACATAAGATTGTTCTTCGGGAATTTGGAGCAAGAATTGCATAGAGATCTTTGGACTCGTGTTCTAGATGTGGCATATGACGCAGAACATGCCATTAACTCAATTCTTGCCAGAGATCATGGTCTCCTGCAGCTTATCTTCTTACTTCCTGATACCATAGAAAAGATCAAGCTTGTCAAAAAAGAGGTACAAGAGAAGATCTCCAAAAAAACAAGTGTCATTTTTACAAACTCTCCCATCAAGCCAGTCGAAAACAAGTTATCAATAGCTAGTAAAATAATTGTAGGTTTTGAGGAGGAGACGGAGTGGATAATTAGGAAGCTCACCAGCGGACCATCTGAAGTAGATGTCATTTCCATAGTCGGCATGCCAGGGCTTGGAAAAACTACTTTGGCTTACAGAGTATACAATGATAAGTCTGTTGTTGGTCATTTTGACGTTCGCGCTTGGTGTACAGTCGACCAGGAACGTAGCGAGAAAAAGTTGTTGCAAAGAATTTTCAATCAAGTTATTGGTTTGAAAGGAATTTTCAATGAGGACGGCATAGACAATGACGTTGCTGATAAGCTACGGAAACATCTGATTGGAAAGAGGTACCTTATTGTCTTGGATGACTTGTGGGATGCTGCAACATGGGATGAGTTAACAAGACCGTTTCCATCTGAATTTCAGAAAGGAAGCAGAGTTATTTTAACAAGTAGAAAAAAGGAAGTGGCTGTGCATGGAAAATGCCACAGTGATCCTCTTGATCTTCGATTGCTAAGACCAGAAGAAAGTTGGGAGTTGTTAGAGAAAAGGGTTTTCAGAGAAGAACATTGCCCTGATGAACTAAAGGATGTTGGAGAAAAAATAGCCCAAAAGTGTGATGGGCTCTTTTTGGTACTTGATTTGATCGGTGGAGTCATTTCAAGGAAGGAAAAGAAAGAGGCTTTGTGGCTTGAATTTCTCAATAATTTGAGTTCCTTTATTTTTAAGGATGAAGAGGAAGTGATGAAGGTGATACAATTAAGTTATGACCAATTGTCAGATCACCTAAAACCGTGCTTTCTGTACCTTGCAAGTTATCCAAAGGACAAAGATATTCAGATCTCTTCGTTGAAAGATTTATGGAGTGATGAAGGACTTGTGGAACCAACTGAGTTGAAGGGTGTGGAAGAAGTAATGGAGGTTTATGTGGATGAGTTAATTTCTAGTAGCTTGGTGATAGTGAGAGGTGGTAGGCACTCGAGTTGCCAAATTCATGATCTTGTGCATGATTTTTGTTCGATAAAAGCTAGAATGGAAAAGTTGTTTGACTTGACGAGTTCAATTTTTCTGTCTTCCTCCTCTTCTTCACATCTAATGCTGCATAGAAGGACCATTATTTATGATGAATGCCTTCATTCGGGTGATACTTCTTCCTTGTTCATTCCAGAAAAGAGAAATATTTCTATTAAACACCTCCTCTCTTTGAAACTGAAATATATGCTGTGTGACCTGAGTTTTGTTCCCACCAAAGTTCTTCCCCACAGCTGTCACCTAAGAGACCTGAGGCTTCTTAAAATGTTGGAGGTGTGTAATATAATGTTGACAGATACTGTGCTGAATGAAATAGGCATGCTTGTTCATTTGAGGTGCTTAAGGATTCCGATGAAGGCAAAAGCTCTCCCTCCATCATTTTCAAACCTCTGCAATCTAGAAACTCTGGAGGTGACTAATTTTACGCCAGACTTGGTATTATCCCCTACTATTTGAAGTCTTGCAAAGCTACGATGTGTGGAGATCGAAACTACTTGTTCTGTCTTTGATTCGGATATTGACAAACCAACAAACTTAGAGAATCTGACTACATTAATGCTTCTCAACCTTTCCTGTTCGGTAGACTCAGAGAATATTTTCAAAAGGTTTCCCAATCTTCGAACCCTTGGATTCCTCATGGATTGCTCAGCAGCAGAGCAGATATATTTTCCAAGATTGGATCTCCTTAATAAACTTGAAAGAGTTTATGCTTTATTTGAGTGCTTTGGGCGTACACATGTACATCAGTTTGATTTTCACTTCCCTTCGAGCTTGAAATATGTGGGATTGGATGGCATCAACCTGACATCAGATGCACTGTCAGTAATTGGGAGATCTCTACCCAACCTTCAAAAGCTGGACTTAATATGCGCAAGAATCCATTTTTGAAAGGAATGGAACATGGAACGAGTCACCTTCCAGAATCTCAAATCTCTACAACTGTATAAGGTGTCTTTTTCTGAATGGCAGGTTACTGCAGATGAATCATTTCCCGTGCTCGAGAAATTATATATACAATATTGTACTTGATTTATAGAGATCCCAGAAAGTTTTGGAGATATTGCTTCATTAAAATCCATCTTCGTACAGGGAAGCCGTCAGCTTAAAGAGTCGGCAATCAAGATTAAGGAATATGTCGAAGAAATGACGGGAGAAGACAAGCTTGAGGTAGAAATTTTTTAAGAAAATTTCTGGTGATACTTGTATTAATATAACAGAAACTTCTACATCCGTATAAATTTGTCATACTCTTTTTTAATTTGTTCCTCAAATATGTATTATATGGGTATCCTAATTGGTTTCCAGATCCACTGAACAATGCTTCTTTTAAAATTTTTATTTTTTTAGAATTGCTATAATTTCTAGATTATTTGAAAATAACTGATTTTAAATTTTTCCAGCTTTTTTATTTAATTAATAATAATAAAATCCTCAATGTGAATAATTACAAACAAGGGGGCTAAGTCTTACCTTACCAATCCTAATGAGGTAACAAAGCCCCTACTAATTAACAAACATGAAGAAAATAAGAGCTAGAGAAAACTAGTTATCCTATGATCATCACCTAGTTTATAATATAATACATTCTATGATTATATTATTGATTAGGACACTTACATAATGCAAAAAGATAAACGTCAAGAAGAAGGTTGAGTTATCATCCTCAAACTTCCTTTTATGTATATATGATCCAAAGAAGATAGTTTTCCAATCTAATGTAACTTGAAGTATTTTCCCTATGTTTTCTTCTTCAAGTCTATCCACTAGCACTTGATAGTTCATCATTTTTTCTTTAATTTATTGGATTTTATTGAAGTTGTTGACAATGTCAAATGATTTTGCTTAGCGAGTCGCATCGGCAAGTGCCTTGGAATAAATTCCCCGCTCAACTTACCATCTCAATTATGTCCACTTCCATGTGTCTTCTTTTTGTTTTTGTTGCCTTGGTGAGATATCCCCATCCCTAGCCACTTTTTCAAAGTAAATACTCCCTCCATTTAAAAAAGAATGACCTACTTTCCTTTTTAATTCGTTTCAAAAAGAATGACACCTTTCCCTTTTTGGCAATACTTTAATTTCAACTTTCCACGTGGCATGTTTAGGACCACAAGATTTAAAGGACATTTTGGTACATTTGACACAACTTTATTTTAAGGCCACAAGATTCAAAAGTCATATTTATTTTCTTAAACTTTGTGCCAAGTCAAAGTAGGTCATTTTTTTTTTAAACGGAGGGAATATCTGATAAGAATCGGGTTACGTTAATAAAAAAGAAAATAACGCGGAAGCGAAAACCCTAAAATTAAAGATAGATGAAATTTGAGAATAAATCCTCAATTTCGAGGTTAAGTGCTAAGAACTCTAATTTATATTAGTATTCAAAATTATTGGATTAAAACTAATTATAATACTAATAAACTCAATTTAAGAACTTTGATCCAAAGATAATCTAGACCCCAATTTTAAAGAAATTAACGACAACAATTAGTATAAGTCTAATCACCTTCTTTAATTAACTTTAATAGAAACCAAAGATATCAAGTTAAGAATTAATTTTACCTCCTAAAGAATCGTTCTTATAAGGTTGCAAGATAAATCTCAAGTAACCACACACAAAGGTGTAAATAAGAGAAACTCTCAATTAATAATAATAACGTTGTTTGATTGAAAATAACATAATCTATCCTTATATATAGGAAAAAAACTTATCCCAAATAGCATGGGATTCGAATTCTACTTTTATGGAACTAAATAAATCTAGGAAACTTCTAAACTAGGAAACTTCTAAACTAGGAAAATCTAAACTAGGTAACTTTTAAACTAGGAAAGCAAAAGTTTTTGATTTTAATAAAAACTCATACGGCCCAATCTTCTTCCATTTGGACTTGGATTTGAATCATGAAATATGTATAGTACTTAGCCCATACTTCTCCATAATTCTTGGGCTCGTTCTTGAATTTTTCTTTCATCATAAGCATCTTCTTGATTCACATTGAAGCCCGTCAATTTTAATGCAAGTGGGCTAGCCTAGATGCTATCAATATCCAATTCTTCCTCGTCATCATCAATAGCAAATGCTAAAGCCCCTGGCTCATTCTTCTTTGCGATCACACTTTTAGGCACAATACACTTTTAGGCACAAACATCGGAGATTCTGGATAGATAGTGAGACATCCCAAGGAAAACCCACTACAAATAGTCCACAAATTACAAGAGCCCGTGGACCAAGTGGAGACCTCTCTCGGATTCAACAAATACAACACAAAATGAGGTATAATGGTGTGATTCAATACCAAGGCAGCTACCACAAACTAATATTATCAACAATAGATGAAGAACAACAATGTAATAACAATACCCACGGATTATAAGAGAAACTAGACACAAAAACGGTACAAGATTACAATAAGGAAATGGATAGATAGTGAGGCATCCACTACTATAATAACTAAGAACCTAAGTGTAATCTAGACACTAAGACCCTTAATAATGATAGTAGAAACATCTACACTCTTCAAAGACACACAAAAGGGATCTCAATCCTTCAAGCACCCTAAAGTTCCAAGCAAGCAAACAACATAAGAGAATCCACCCTTTTGATGTACCTAGTTTCAGCCAAGGTGTCAAAGATGAGAGAACTTGTGTGTTTTCAAGTGGGTTATACAATCTTCAATATTCCAAAACTAAGTAAAGAAACCCTAAATTGTTCCTTATATAGTATATTACCAATTAAAGGCAAAAGGACCAAAAGGGCCCTTAGAGAATAGGCTCCCCTCTAGTGTAACTTGGTGGTTGTTTTTGACGTGTATTTAGGCCCTTAATTACACTTCTTTACACACACACTTGGGCGATTTAAATACACACCCACATAAGTCCATCTACGTGATCGCACTTGTATCATTAACTTAGACTCAACTGACAATTAAGCACTTTTCTTGGAAGGTGCACATCTAGAAACCTCAACTTGTCTCCAGTGTGTTAGTAGAAACCTTCTAAAATTTATGTGTCATATCAGCGTTAGTGTCCATAAGACACAATATGGACGAGTTTAGGCATCTAGATGTGAATTCTCAAAGTTGGAGTATTTAGTTGTCTGTTGAGGATCAAGTTAAGTTGTCTATCTGTGTATTATGCTTATAATAATAGTAGTCAGTAAAAGCAAGTACAAGGTGTATTTTGAAGGAAGGAAGAGGGAACATATCTGAACATGGATTTCAATTATCACAAAGTTTTAATTACAACTTTTTGATTGAGGATCAGCATGTGTTGTTTATATATGTTAAAAACAGTCATATATTTGCCTGGAACCCTTGAAATCAAAAGTTTGATGGAGCACTGGTTCGGAAATCCGCTCATGTGCCTCTGCCGCCTTTAAATCCTGAATCTGCCTTTGTAACTCTCATAAATCTCTTAACACCTTTAAGGGTTGTATTGTATGTGGGGTGCAATAAGTAAAGATATCTCATGATATTACTTTATCCCACCTTCTATATGGGATAGTAATGGATCCTTCATTTTAGTACAAAGAGTGAAATAAGATAATCTGGGGATTAGCTAATACCTCAAACCAAACACGGCATAAATTTAATCTCAAATTTTATACCGAAATTATTATCCTTATTCCACATATCAAACGACCCCAGCTGACCAAATAGGAATCCCACTTAACCAGACTTATTACTAGGGGGCTTATCTGAACACCTTTACAACTGTATTGGATTTCAAGAAAAAGGTTCTAAATTCTAATTACAGCAAAAGGGATCGGAAATCTACAGAGGTGAGGTTACATTTTGGTCTAAGCTATAAAGGTGGTGAGAAAACTAGAAAACTACATACGGGTAACTTATGTCTTTTCCCTTTAGTTGACAGGCATAATTTGCGAAATCTGGTCTATAAATAATTAATGGCAAATCGCCTGAGATGCACAGGTCCTACATGACCATGGACGTGAGATTTGTCATGTAGAGCGTATGTGTCTTCTTGTTCACCTTTAAGGATAGGTCTAAGGTTTCAATCTTGTAAATGGGAAAAACACAGGTAGGGAATGTTTTTCCTTTATTGGACACGAATCTGAATTAGTCAAGCCTCAAAATAAATTTAAAATAAAAAGAAAAGGAAACAAGGAGGCAAACTTGAGTCAAATTAACAATCCAAAAAGTAAACCTTTGTCACAGTCTCTGCCCTTCATGTGGCACTTTGTGGTAACCTGCACTCACTATGTAATGACTCGCAAACCACACAGGAAATATAAATCACACTAGGAAAGTCCCATGTGACGAGCTTATGAAGATCACAGGCTTAGGATAATGTATATGCAGCCTTAACCCTACTTAGATAAGGTAGAGAGTTTGTTTTAAATAGATCACCATTAAAGACTTTTTCTAGAGAACTTCAATTCTCTAGACTCCTTTGAATATAGTCCTAGACCTGACATCTCATATGGGGTCCAAACATTGAGTCAATTTCTACAGCATCCAAAGAAATCACACATGGAAGCAGCAATGAGAATAGTGAGGTATCACACAAGGACAACCAGGTCAAGGTCCAAACTACGACCTATCTCGTAGGATTTTCACCAGCGCATTCCACTAAAATAAGAGCAATGTTGAATTATAGACTTCGATAGTCCTAAGCTTATCCTCTTAACCCCTACCCCCTTATAATAGTACATTATGAGCCGCACTGCAATACCCCTTTGCAGTGCTGTATTTATGCAGCAATGACAACAACTTTACAGTAGTTGACAATTCACAGTTGACTCATATAGATCGACCTGGTGTGCGTATCAGGTACTATGAAATAAGATATTAGTTGCCAACATATTTACAGCTATGGACTGTTGTGGATTGGTGTGAGAGTTGATATGTACAAATCGTCCTGGTGCGAATACCTGATCCCTCATTTGGTCTTTATGAAATAAGATCCCCTAATACACATAGTTCCTCTTATATGAACATTCCTTCTTTACTTAGACTTATTATCCTGTTTCCCTGAGATCTTAATTTTCTTGTTTCCCTTGAGATAGGCCTTATGCATGTTTGGTTCCTCAACTGGTCCCTCGTTCGGTTTGTCGATAAATTCATCAAAACAACGCATAGTACAATAGTGACTATGCGTCATTATGTATAATACTATTACTAACTCTTATGGAGATTATGTGATCACTATCACAGTCAACTGTCACAACTGACACAAAGTTCAAAAGTTAGTGGAAAAGTTGTTGTCACCTTTTTGTCTCAGTCAATGGGGTCTCTCCTTGGTTTCCTTATGTCATACTATATATTGCTCATCTTCTTCGGCAAGAAAAACTTGCTTCCATATCCTTAAAACTAAATATTTTTTTGAGACTCCTTTTGCAATAGGAACTGATAGCTCATCAAGTCGTATTTTATTTCCTTGTTGTACTTGAGTCTTTGTAATGTGCTCTTAAACGTTTGCCTATATTTGCCTATTATTTTTAGTAGGCGTTGTGGTGTAAACCCCTTCTCTTTGTAATCATCTAGAGTTAAGTGATTCAAGTTAGAGTTAGCTTGGGTTTTTAGTTAGAGTTAGCTGGAGTGTGGGTGCAGTAGAGTTGTTGTATTGTTTCCTCGTAATAGAGTTATTACTCTAAGAGTAAGGATTAAGAGTTTAATCCTGAAGTCTAGAGTCTGTTTTCAAGAAGTTGCTTGGGTATAGTGGAGCTTAGAAATCCTCGAGGCAGGTCATGAATTTTTCTCCCTTGAGCAAGGAATTTCCACGTAAAACTTCTTGTGTCTTTTATTTACTTTATTCCTGCACTTCTTAGTTTATATCTCTCCTAGTTCTTTTCGTGTGAGTTCATCTAGGAATAGGCTCCAGAGTTGAGAAGCAACCCACCATAACTCTTCAGTCGGGATAAAGGTGCATGACCGAGGAATTAGAATGAATTTGTGTAACTTAGTGACCTATGATAATATAGTTAAGATGGCTTAATTGATAATTATTTCGGTATAAAAATTGAGAATTAATTTGTGTCATGTTTGGTTTGAGGTATTAGCTAGTCTCCAAATTATCTTACTTCACTAGTTATATAATAAAATGACTGAATTACTATCTCATATAAAAGATGAAATAAAATAATGTCATGAGATATTCTTACTTATTTCATATTATGGGAGGGTTGTCGATGAGGGTGGGGGTGGGGGGTGGGGGGTTTCCTAAGTCATATTTTGACTTGGAATATCCATTAAGAAAAATAATTATTGACATTACTATTTTACCATAGTGCTTCTACTAAACGATGTTACTTTTGTGTTTGAAATTAATTTGGAAAAAAAGGAAAAACAAATTGTTTTCTTTGATTTGTTCAAAATAACAAGTAAAAATGAAAATCAAATTAAGAAAATAGTGACAAGTAAAAGCGAACGGAGGGAGTATATAAACAACACATGCTAATTAATCCTCGATCAATAAGTTGTAAGTGAAACTTTGTGATAATTGAAATACATATTCAGTTATGTTCCCTCTTCCTTCTTTCCTGTTGGAACCTTGAAGTTTTGATGAATGACAATATGAATGAAACAAGTTGACATGACTAAATTTAATGCAACTGGAAACTTCAACTTACTGATCCCATGGGGAATAGAACAAGTTGAATTTGATTCAAACACTTGATGATAAGGGAAAACAAGTTGAGTTGAAAAAGGAGTCCTATGTGTGGGAGGAGAAAGATTCTGATAAATTAATATGTGCTGATATAAAGAATTGAAATTTGACTACAACACCAAGAGATAAGACTTGGAATTGAAGAAGGAGTCTCACTTGAAGTAAAACTCTATGCAGTGAGAGTTTTGCTTAGAGGAGGAGTTTGAAATAAAGAATGACTCTTTGGAGAGCTGTGCTTAAATAGAAGATACAGCATCCAGAATAATTCACGCACTTAAAAAAACAGAAAAGCTCAATCGACAGATTGACTTCACGAAGTGCTACTCAATCACTAAAGAAACACGTTGAAGAACCTGGTCCTCAGTACAGAATCCAGCTAAGAGTTTTAGCATTGATTTTTAGAGTTGTTCATTGTGTTTGAGTTATTCACGTAATATTAGTTTCAGTGTGTTATAAACTGAATTAGGAGCTAGTCTTCTAGTTGGGGAAAACTCAGAGACTTTGGGAACACATACCTTGGGAGGTGTGTATGTAGTTAGGAATTAGAGTTTATAATTCCTAGTTATTGAGTTATAGGATTAGAGTTTATAATTCCTAGTTGTTGAGTTATAGGAATTAGAGTTTATAATTCCTATTTATTGGTTACAAGAGTTTTTTAATCAGTCGTTGTTGAGGCTCAGAGTTTTTTTAGTAAACTTGGGATTAAAATTTTGTAGAGGTGCAGGTCGTGGTTTTTTATACCTTTTGAGCCGGGTGTTTTTCACGTGAAAATCATTGTGTTCTTTACTTTCTTTTTACTGCTTCCTTGAAACACGTCAGTGGAATACGTCAGGCAACACGTTCCATCGATAAGCAAAAGTTAGGCGAAAATAAGAAAATCAGTAGGGCATGCATTCTTAAAAAGTGGTATCAGAGATGGTTATCTTGTGAAGACTAACACATTGAGATAAGATCCAAGATGAATTCTACACCACTTACTGGATACTACGAAGGACAAGACATCAATAGGCCTCCGTTGTTCAAGGGATAATACTACTTAGGACGGAAGGAAAGGATGAAAGATTTCCTTCAGGCTGTGGACTACGAAACTATGAAATATAATTATCGATGGACCTCAATACCCCATGAAAAAGGATGTTGAAAAGAAGGAAGTATTAAAGGACAAGAACGAGTATGATGAGGCTGACTTTAAGATGCTTGGAAAGAATGCTAAAGCCAAGTATATCTTACTTGTGGACTTGGAATAGAGGAATACAATAGGATCTCAGGTTGTACCTCTGCAAAACAAATTTGGGATACTCTTGTGGATAGATATGAGAAGAATATAGAGAACTTCAAAAAGTACAAGGGAACCAAGGATAAGTCACCAGCATTAAAGTCATCTGAAAAAGAAGAATCAGATATGGACGATAAAAAACTTGTCAAGGACTTTAAAAAATAATTTAAGAAAGACAAGCGTCAGAATAAGAAAGGAATAAGTAGAAGGTGTTGTTCCAATGATAAGTCTCAAGGTGGTTGCTTCAAGTATGAGAAGATAGATCACATGATCAAAGATTGTCCAGTCTGGGAAATAGGATGGAGAAAGGAAATGGCTGAAAAGGAATTGAAAGAAAAAAACAAAAAAGAGGGAAGAATGTGCAATGGTAGCAGCTTAGGGATTTGACTCAGATGATGATGAAGTTGATGAAGCAACACTCATGGATCTTAGAGATTCAGACTTGGAGGAAGAAGATGATGCTTGTGAGGTAAGTATACTTGAACTTAAAGAAAAGTTGCATTTGTTTTCTAAAACAAAACTTATTTGATTGATGAGTGGACTAATTGATGACTTCCAACCATCAACTTCTGATAGGGATGAGCTATTCAACAGTCTTGCAAGCATCAAATTTGATTTTATTGATTTAGAAGCTTGCAAGAATATTGTCGAACAAGAAAACTGCACTCTCAAGAAATAGGTTGAGCAACTTGATTCTTCAAACAATGATCTTAGGTCTGAAGTTCTAAAATTGACACTCTTTGAAAAGGAAAAAAGGCCATGAGTAAAGATCAAGAAAATACTGTACTTGAGCTAGTTAGATACAAACAAGAATGTCATGATCTAACTGAAAAAATAAATAAGCCGACTCAAGAAGTTTCTAAACTAAAAATTGATCTTGAAAGGTCAAATAGGTGGACAAACTCCTCAAGAATTGTTCACAAATTGGGGGAAAGAAATTACAGTGAAAAGGCAGGATTAGGATTCCATAAAAATTTTGATATTCCTAAAGATTTATGTTATATTTGTGGTAACCTTGGACATCCAACCACTGAATGTTCAGTTGTTGCCAAAAGAAGATCTATCAGTCTAAATTTTCCAAATAAACTATCTCAGACCAAAAAAAGGATAAGTAAACCTGGTTAGAGAAACAGGTCACGTAACTTGTTGCCTGCATGGTCTAGAAGAAATCTGATTCATCCATTTACTCATAAGAAAGGACCCAAGCTTTTCTGGGTGCCTAAATTTAACCCCTAATTTGTTTTAAAGATGCGAGTGAAAGGAGGCAAGAAAAATTTATACATGGATAAGTCTTGCTCAAGGCATAAGACTATAAAAAATAAAGTTTCTTTCACTCACCACATTTAAAGGGGAAATGGATCATTTGAAAGATGGCCAGATTTGTAGTGCTCGTGTAAGGGGTAAGCAAGGGAGGTTTAAAAAAAAAGGATGGCTGTGAAACAGATATGCATGCACAGGAATATGTTGTACCACCTGGTTCAACTGTTGTACTGAGGACATATTGATAGGGGGAACATGTTGTACCACCTAGTTCAATTGTTGTATAGACTGAGGGCATATTGACAGGGGAACAACAAATAAAAAAATAAATACATCAATAAAACCAACACAAGTTGCTGGTAATTTTGTTAGTAGTTCATAAAAATTGGTGTTGTCAAAAGAATATTGAGATATCTAATGGGAATCAATGGCTTGAGACTATGATATCCAAAGAAAAACAATTTCACTCTTGGAGGCTATACAAATATTGACTATGTAGGTTACTTAATTGACTGGAGAAGCACCAAAGACACTAAGTAGAGAGCATTTTGAAAGGAATAGGTTAGAATTGAGGATGATTAAAATTGCATGAACTCCCCTTAATGATTGACTAGAATAATTATTTTTCTTTTTAATCTTATTAGCTAAAAAGTTATTCTATTCAGTCTTGCACATTTAGTTGTGTGTCCCAATTCCAGATTTTTGACTTTTTTAACCTAATTTTGTATTAGATTGTGCAGAAAAATAGGTACAAGCAAGCAATTGTGACCACAGAGTTCTTCTTATTAGGTATGTTCTACACTGACTTAAGCATAGGTTGTCTAAGTTGAAATATTTGAGCACACCTGTTCAATTCCACACATTTCATCCTCTCATTGTCTAATAAAGCTAATGAATTGTTGACCAAACTTTCTTTGATTCTATCCAAATGGGTGTGCACAAGTGTGTTAATCCTATACTAAAAATTCCTTCTTCTTTCTCAACCAAAATATCAGTTGTGTACCATGGATTTTCCAAGCTTGATCATCAATCACATGCTGCATATGTTTCTGAAGAATGAAAAGGGTCATGCTTTCCATTTTAGTTCCTAATTGGTAATTATTTTTTCGGGCTTCTCAGTCCTAAATCAAGTTTGACTTATAAAAAAAAATGTTCTTGAACAGATGTATCATGTTGCTCTACCCGTTTTAATAACGAGGGTTAAGACTCATTTGAGAAAAAAAATCTAAACAAGAAGCTGCATAAGACAGTCATGAAGTTGAATAAGAGGTCTTTAAGGCTACGATCATGACTTTGAAGCTTGACCTTGATTGATAGAGGGATGAAAATGTTGAAGTCATTCATCAATTGACACAGTTGATATCACCTGTTCCACCATCCTCATCAGCTTCGCACTATTTGTATCCTTAGCCATGTCCCACTTTTATAACAGATTTTTTTAATACTCAATTGTTTTGCTTTGTTCAATACTAGCTTAGGTTTAATGTGGAACATGCTCTGTCAGTTAAATGGAATGGTTATCTTTTCTAAATTGACTTATATTTTTGCTCTCTCAATACATTACTAGGTTGGCTAAAGTCTTTGTCTGATTGTTTTGGTGATAGCCCCAGTGGCCATGAATAGTATAACAAATCACTTTGGCTAGTATATAATTGCATTGAAATGGTTTTTCGATGATGCCAAAAAGTGTCACGACCCGAGCCTAGGCCCTAGCCGTGACGAGCATCCCAAACCATGAAGGCCCGGAACACCCATTCTCTATCTGGTTATCATGCACAACATTCATAATCATAATAAAATGCGAAATTGAAACTGAGTACGGAAAACATGGTCAAGTCCTGCAATATTTCTGAATAATACTATCTAACATCAGTCTGCGAAATCTCTACTAAGAACATAAACATCTGTCTGAAAAGAAACTGGGACAAGGCCCCCAGTAAACCAAAAACATAATAAATAAGATAATGTCTGACATTATTAGGCCTTCCGAATAATAGAAGGCTCACCACTGTGAGATCAAGTCTGCAGATCCGAGAATGTCTACTGAGTAGATGGACCCTTAAACTATGTCTCAGAACCTGGAAGGAGGGGGGGTCAGCACAAAAGTACTGGCACGCGAATCAATCCAAAATATAGTATAATGGAACATACATATATATATATATAAGTGAAAGAAATTTTTCATCAATACATCCTGTATAAAACTGTTTCTGAAAAATACATGGGCACTTTCTGAAAACAGGCAACGTGTCTGTTCCTTTCAAATCATGATCTGTGTTTTACTTCTGAGTTAGGTGGTGTTCCCCTACAAGTCTGAATATTCCACGGGTTGTATGGAATCAGCCATTGACTCGGCGGGGAAGCCCCCAACCCAAGTGTACCGCAAGGGTTGGAGTCTCTGAGTCTGATACGCCACAGGACATTTAAGTCAGCGCATAATAATATACCCGGGTCGGCAAACCACGGTTTTAGGCAATGAGTCGCTTGAACTCAAGCCCTCTTCGGGGAACCACCTAACATCTCTGTATGCCCATTTTTAACCTTTTCTGAACATGCATCATTCTGAAATTTCTAAATCATGTAAGTCTGAAATGTCTATTAGTCTGAGTCTGATATGGCATTAGTCTGAATTGGTATCGTCATACCAAGACCTTGCAAGTCATGATTTTTCTGAGCCATAAGGTACTAAGCAAAAATCTTTCATTCAAAACATAGTTTAGACCTCCCAAAACATGCAATTGATGTAAAGGATTTCATATTCCGAACTTAAAGTTCAATTCATGCAGAAATTTCATCAAACATATGGTGGTCATGTGCATTTTGGCAAAACCATGCATTCTTTCATTACATGCATATTTAACATTCACAACCCTCTCTTTCGTGTTCAAGAATCGTATTCCAAACATAGCAAAAGTCAAAGCACTTTATATCATAATTTCTTTTCTTCAAGATGTCTTTCAACACAATTTATATTACGTGAAACATGGAAAAATTTACACTAAAAGAGGGGTTCCATGAAAATCATGCTTTAAATTCATATTTCAGGACAAACACATATATACATATACATATAATTTTCAAACCACTTTGGGGGAAAGCCAAAAGGCCAAAACAATATCATTAAAGATTCTAAAACATGAGTATGCACATGAATTCGAAAACCCGATACTTAAAACATGATTTCTATGCCCATGAGATTTTAGGGAAAACCCCGCGTACCTCTATTTCCAAGGATAATAGATGTTTCTTGAAGCTTGCGGATTGGTGATTACGAATATGTAATTATCTTTGAAAACTTACGGTCGAATCTTGAACTATTTGGGTTTTTATTTTGAAACCCTAAGGAGAATTCTTGAGCAATTGTGAGGAAAGCATGTGTATTATTGTGTTTGAGGGATTAAATCTCATGTTGGTGGTATATATAGGGGTGGAGGATGACCAAAATACCCTAAGGAACAATTAAGGTCAAATCTGTCCCTCAATTGACAGTTTGATAGGCTGGAGTAAATCGATTATTACATTTTACTCATATATTCAAATTGGATGAAACCAACTGAATTTATAAAAGGACTCAAAGATCTTTCGTTTGATAGATTATAGCTCACACAGTTCATTATATACAGGGAGTTAAGATCGTTTGAAGTTGACCCTGAAATGCTGAAAAACTGGGCAACAGGCTATGCGTTTTGCCACTGTTTTGAAATCCAAACGCAGACTTATGCATTCCGAAAAATTCCAAAACTTATCCGAGATGTAATATGTGATTTCCCGATCGTAACGCAACTTTAAAATCTAAAATTGAAGGTTGGGAAGGTCGAGAAGTTGTATCCCGAAGATTGCCAGTTAAGAATGAGTCTAAGTCATTTCAACACTTAGAAAAATTTTAAAACTTAAGTCTAAAGCTCAGAAATTACAGTCTAATACATGCATGACTTTTACGGGGCGTTACATTATCTTTTCCTTGGGATCATTCGTCCTCGAATGATGGATAGGAACTTGTTGAAGCCTTAAAGATATAGAATAACGCGGGCATGACATGTCCTCTAATAAAGAATACATTGATTTGAAACATGACCATATGGCTGGAACTACTGATATTTTGAATTCTTATATTGGACAGGCATATCTGATGCATGGAATACATGATTGAAGCTATTCATAGGCTGCATTCTCATAAGCATGCATATCTGATGCATGGATCTGTCCTTGAGTTGTTCTCATGAACGTAGGACTAAATACACTGTTAAGCTGAACTTTCATACTTAACTGGAGTATCTCTT
This sequence comes from Capsicum baccatum var. pendulum, assembly GCA_030864225.1. Lineage (NCBI taxonomy): Eukaryota > Viridiplantae > Streptophyta > Magnoliopsida > Solanales > Solanaceae > Capsicum > Capsicum baccatum. Next base: position 236,915,252 of record CM061554.1, on the reverse strand, counting down.
CAACACTCTCTCTAAAGAAGTTCTAACAGTAATAGGGAGCCACGAATCTTGGGTATGGATCACACAAGACATCCAACTGAGGAAATCACAACATTGACTCTACTCTGCAGTCTGAAATATAGACATATAACTCCTAAATTAGGATAGAATTCTCAGACCTTTGAAAATACGACTTCTTACTTTCAGGCTTAGCGCACTTCCCGAATATCCCTTAACTATACTATTCCCTATAAATATGATATTCATTCAATTCAGCTTAAATTTTTCATATGAGCATTGACAAATTTTTCTACTAATGTCTAAAATAGCTTAATCCTTACCCCGCGATCAAGCCTAACTCTAAGTCACAAAAATACAACATGTTACACCATGCTATTATTCTAAACCATATGATGCCACCTTCTATACCTCTTTTAAAGATCACATTCTAAGCATAACATGCCTTGCCACTTTAATGACTACTCTGAACTCTTAATATGAAGTCGCTAATGCATATTGCAACCTTCCACTACAATCCCAAAACGTCATTCAAGCCTAATTTATAACCGCATGTTAACTTCAAGGCAAACACCCATAAATACATACTTCACATAGTTTCTAAACTATTATCAATATAACTCCCACGCGCTATCCTAAAAACATACACACACAAACTTTTCCACTAAACATCACATGTATCAAAGATTGGCCCCAAATTTCACTTCATACTTATGGCCTTATCTAAACAAACGTACTATGATCTTCCATCAACAAGAACATTTACATCATCACTACTAGAATCTGAGAGCCTTACTTGGTCATTCGTTCTGTCATCTCCCCCTTAGCTTCAAGTCATCATCTAGAGTTTGGGAGATCCTTTACCAGATTCTAAAAGAACTACACTTACTACACTCTAGGGTCTTAAAAAAATAACAATACATGCATATCATAGAACTTATCCCAAATGACTACCTTCCGGGATACATTCTATCTTTCTCTAGCCACCAATAGTCATAGTATAATGCTTGCACACTTATTCTATTGGTTCAACCTTCAAAAGTCAAGCTTAGATGCTAACACTTAACATGGATATCACCAAGCCTTTGATGAACCGTATCTCTTTCAATAGAGCATACCACTATTGCGACTCAAAATTTATATCCCTCTACTATGAGAATCAAGATCACCGCAAAAGGCCCAATACTATCAATCAAAACACCTTAACATTGCTATTTAGATCACCATGTACCATCTAACTAGTCTTTCTCCACTTAACAATTCAATGGTACCACTAGCCACGCACAACAAGTAATAGCCTTAGAAAAATACCGCAACCTCATGTCACCTTAGGCATACTTCTACATCATACATGCAATATCATACACCACTACGAATCAAATAAACTTACTCTATTGCATGCACCGTTTAAGTCTATTAGATCACTTCTATACAACTAGAATTCATTAACCAAGAAATCTTCACATCCACCTTCATGGACATCAACTATTCAAACTTAATATCTAGTGCTATGCATGATTTACAACCCAACCTTACACAAAATTTTCACTTGGAAACTATGAAATAAACATCACGAAACACTAGTGCACTAGAACTTCATAACTACAATAATCGATCATGACCTAACGGTTTTCCTTATCATAATCCATTAGCATGTACTATTTCAACACATCAAGCCTACTAATTTAATCCCACAAAACATGCATCATCAAACTCGTGCCACTATTTACCACCACACCATTTAAATTCAAGCCTATAGTTTAGTATCAATCATTCACCACCAATGAAGAATGCAACATAATATAAATATACTAATCCATCAAATTGGGATATTCTACCCAAATATCTCAAAAATCTACTACATATGTTCTCACAAGTAGCACTAGTTTACAACTACCAATGAAAAGAGGGTCAAGGGGGTTAAAGCCTCATAATAGACATGGTCAACCTTATCCTTATATTATTACCCCATACAATCTTTTCTACTTATACGGATTTCTCACCATATACATTTAGACTACCTTCAATTTCCACTACAACCATGAGTCTATAATCATAACTTAATGGCTAATACAACCATTTTCACACATCAAGCAACCGACAAATCACCCTGACTAACAACTCCTTCTCTACCTTATATTAATCACACACAAAGACGTATCAATTCATTACCAACTCAATCTCATGCAAATAAATTCAGCTATAATATATTAAACCAACACAAAATCAACAAGTTGGACGACAAGTTGCTAGTGAATCGAAATAGGCCTCACACGACTTCACTAGACTTTGATTTTTTTTTTTTGTAATTTGAAAAAGCAAAATGGCAAGACAACTATGCTAAGGAATCGAAAGAGCCCCACACGGCTTCACTAGACTTATATTTTTTTCAAAAAGACCATGATAACAAGATTACATATTACAAGAGATAGAAAATTGACACATAATATTTAATGGTCTAAGAATATACATCTTATTCTGTATAAATAAAAATCTGAGTAAAACACTTCCCCCGTGGACTACCATACCATCCACACGTGCTACTAGCTACCACATTAGTTTATCACTATAAAGGGGTAAATCACCCTCACTCTCACTTCTAACTTTGCGACTTTACATCACCAACTTCTTGGTCTAATTTCATTACCAATAGGTCATGAAAACAAAACTTTGACTTATACTACTATTTGGGTGGAAATACAGTTCCAACATTCTACTACACATCATCCCCCCTTAAGCAAGACATCTGCAACATAAATTTCTGAAAAAGGTCGAATATACTCAATACAGAAAGCTGAAAAGCCTGATTTCGTCAAGATCAAGGTTCACACTAGAACCCATCCACTCTCTAAAGCAATAACGGACTCTTCTCAAGTCCTTGCACAATTTTAAGATCTTATATGACGCGATCCGAAGGGACAATACCATTTACACTCTAAATTTCTGCACTTGATTCACCTTAATAATGAGACATATCTGAGGACATTAGAGTAAGGAAAGAACGTGGGATGACTTTTTACTTTAGTATGGGCGACACCATAGCACGAATTAGAGTATGAAAGAGGAATATTCTGAATCTATTGCACGAACTAGAACATGAAGAAAAAAAGACATTCCTAAATGCCTAGTAGCCTCCTGCTTATAAGTGTGGCGCGCTACACACCTATAAACAGAACTCTACTCGACGCGATTTCTCAGACACCCTGGGACCATGAACTGTGCTCTGATACCAAGCTTGTCACGACCCGAGCCTAGGCCCTAGCCGTGACGAGCATCCCTAACCATGAAGGCCCGGAACACCCATTATCTATCTGGTTATCATGAACAATATTCATAATCATAATAAAATGCGGAATTGAAACTGAGTACGAAAAACATGGTCAAGTCATGCAATATTTCTGAATAATACTATCTGACATCAGTCTGCGAAATCTCTACTAAGAACATAAACATCTGTCTGAAAAGAAACTGGGACAAGGCCCCCAGTAAACCAAAAACATACTAAATAAGGTAATGTCTGACATAATTAGGCCTTCCGAATAATAGAAGGCTCAACACTGTGAGATCAAGTCTGCAAATCCGAGAATGTCTACTGAGTAGTTGGACCCCTAGACTGTGTCTCAGAACCTGAAAGGAGGGGGGGTCAGCACAAAAGTACTGGCACGCGAAGCAATCCAAAATATAGTATAATGGAACATACATATATATATATATAAGTGAAAGAAATTTTTCATCAAGACATCCTGTATAAAACTGTTTCTGAAAAATACATGGGCACTTTCTGAAAACATGCAACGTGTCTGTTCCTTTCAAATCATGATCTGTGTTTTACTTCTGAGTTAGGTGGTGTTCCCCTACAAGTCTGAATATTCCACGGGCTGTATGGAATCCGTCATTGACTCGGCGGGGAAACCCCCAACCCAAGTGTGCCGCAAGGGTTGGAGTCTCTGAGTCTGATACGCCACAGGACATTTAAGTCAGCGCATAATAATAAAACCGGGTCGGCAAACCACGGATTTAGGCAATGAGTCACTTGAACTCAAGCCCTCTTCGGGGAACCACCTACTATCTCTGTATGCCCATTTTTAATCTTTTCTGAACATGTATCATTCTGAAATTTCTAAATCATGAAAGTCTGAAATGTCTGTTAGTCTGAATCTGATATGGCATTAGTCTGAATTGGTATCGTCATACCAAGACCTTGCAAGTCATGATTTTTCTGAGCCATAAGGTACTAAGCAAAAGCTTTCATTCAAAACATAGTTTAGACCACCCAAAACATGCAACTGATGTAAAGGATTTCATATTCCGAACTTAAAGTTCGATTCATGCAGAAATTTCATCAAACATATGGTGGTCATGTGTATTTTGGCAAAACCATGCATTCTTTCATTACATGCATATTCAACATTCACAACCCCTCTTTCGTGTTCAAGAATCGTATTCCAAACATAGCAAAAGTCAAAGCACTTCATATCATAATTTCTTTTCTTCAAGATGTATTTCAAAACAATTTATATTACGTGAAACATGGAAAAATTTACATTAAAAGAGGGGTTCTATGAAAATCATGCTTTAAATTCATATTTCAGGACAAACACATATATACATATACATATAATTTTCAAACCACTTTGGGGGAAAGTCAAAAGGCCAAAACAATATCATTAAAGCTTCTAAAACATGAGTATGCACATGAATTCGAAAACCCGATACTTAAAACATGATTTCTATGCCCATGAGATTTTAGAAAAAAAACCGCGTACCTCTATTTCCAAGGATAATAGATGTTTCTTAAAGTTTGCGGATTGGTGATTCCGAATATGTAATTATCTTTGAAAACTTACGGTCGAATCTTGAACTATTTGGGTTTTAATTTTGAAACCCTAAGGAGAATTCTTGAGCAATTGTGAGGAAACCATGTGTATTATGGTGTTTGAGGGATTAAATCCCGTGTTGGTGGTATATATAGGGGTGGAGGATGACCAAAATACTCCTAAAGAACAATTAAGGTCAAATCTGTCCCTCAATTGACAGTTTGATAGGCTGGAGTAAATTGATTATAACATTTTACTCATATATTCAAATTGGATGAAACCAACTGCATTTGAAAGAGGACTCAAAGATATTTCGTTTGATATATTATATCTCACACAGTTCATTATATACAGTGAGTAATGATCGTTTGAAGTTGACCCTGAAATGCTGAAAAACTGGGCAACAAGCTATGCGTTTTGCTACTGTTTTGAAATCCAAACGCAGCCTTATGCATTCCAAAAAATTCCAAAACTTATCCGAGATGTACTATGATATTTCCGATCGTAACGCAACTTGAAAATCTAAAAATGAAGGTCGGGAAGGTCGAGAAGTTGTATCCCGAAGGTTGCCAGCTAAGAATGAGTCTAAGTCATTTCAACACTTAGAAAAATTTTAAAACTTAAGTCTAAAGCTCAAAAATTACAGTCTAATACATGCATGACATTTACGGGGCGTTACAAAAGGGGAAAGATAAGAGGGTTATGTAATGTTTATAATCCATTGACTATGTTGTTTCATTTTAGTACTTTATACTTTAGTGCCTACAGGTGAAGATATTTGAATGCACAAAGACAAGAGGTTTGTCATCATCAAAAAGGGGAAATTTGTTGGAACCTTGAAGTTTTGATGAATGACAATATGAATGAAAAAAGATGATTTGAGTTAATTTAATGCAACTGGAAACATCAACTTACCGATCACATGGGAAATAGAACAAGTTGAATTTGTTTCAAACACTTGATGATAAGGAAAAACAAGTTGAGTTGAAAAAGAAGTCAATTGTGTGGGAGGAGAATGATTCTGATAAATTAATATGTGCTGATTTAAAGAATTGGAATTTTACTACAACACCAAGGAGACAAGAGTTGGAATTGAAGAAGGAGTCTCACTTGAAGTAAAACTCTATGCAATAAGAGTTTTGATTAGAGAAGGAGTTTAAAATAAAGAATGACTCTTTGGAGAGCTATGCTTAAATAGAAGATGCAACAGCTAGAATAATTCACACACTTAAAAAAATAGAAAAGCTCAATCGACAGATTGACTTCACGAAGTGCTACTCAATCACTAAAGAAACATGTTGAAGAACCTGGTCCTCAGTACAGAATCCAGCTAAGAGTTTTAGCGTTGATTTTTAGAGTTGTTCATTATGTTTGATCTATTCATGTAATATTAGTTTTAGTGTGTTATAAACTGAATTAGGAGCTAGTCTTCGAGTTGGGGAAAACTCAGAGACTTTGGGAACACATACCTTGGGAGGTGTGTATGTAGTTAGGAATTAGAGTTTATAATTCCTAGTTATTGAGTTATAGGATTAGAGTTTATAATTCCTAGTTGTTGAGTTATAGGAATTAGAGTTTATAATTCCTATTTATTGGTTACAAGAGTTTTGTAATCAGTCGTTGTTGAGGCTCGGAGTTTTTTTAGTAAACTTGGGATTAAAATTTTGTAGAGGTGCAGGTCGTGGTTTTTTACACCTTTTGAGCCGGGTGTTTTTCACGTGAAAATCATTGTGTTCTTTACTTTCTGTTTACTGCTTCCTTGAAACACGCCAGTGGAATACGTTAGGCAACACGTTCCATCGATAAGCAAAAATTAGGCGAAAATAAGAAAATCAGTAGGGCATGAATTCTTAACATTTCTCAACTTGTCATTTTCAGACAGTGACAACCATTATTATAAGCATAATACATAGATAGATAACTTAACTTGATCCTTCCCTGACAATTAAATACTTCAACTTTGAAAATGCATATCTAGACATCTCTACTCATCCGTATTGTGTCTTGTCGACACCCGATGCTGACGTAACACATAAATTTTGAAAGGTGTTTAGATGATTCTATTGTAAGTTGGAGTATTTATTTGGCAGTTGAGATCAAGTTAAGGTGACTATCTATGCATTCAAATTCCAAGTTAGGCATTGGAACTTGCTAGCTTCATGATTTGCTGCAACAAAAGATTACAGCTGCAACACTTCACAGGAATTGAAATGAAGTCCCAGTAACACTTGATATCTGCAACTCTACCTCAAGCTATTGTTTTCTTTCATAATTTCTTCTAACATATTTCTTAATCTTGATGGCCGACTCTTCAAGAAGAGTGTTTTTTTCCATAAACAATATCGCCAAAACTCTCTGAGATCTCCATAAGCTCATAACACAATTCTAATTTTAATTCCTCGAGCACAGAAAATGATTTAGTTGGTCTTCGATGAGGATATTGGACACAAACTCCTTAGATTTTATTTCTTAGTCCACATCGCATCGTCTGCAGGAAATTCTCGTAGAATCGAGAGTGAAGTTTTCATTATGTACATGTAAAATCATAAATTAGTAATTGATCCAATTTTTGGGAAAAAATATCCTGAATATTTATCTCAAAGAGATTTGAAGAAAATTTTGAGCGAATCTCAACGGATACTAGTTCTAGTTTCTTTACCAAGATAATAAATAAAGCACGCTATAAAAAATTAATTTATCAATTAGATATCAAGAAACAAAAACTGTCCAAATTGATTAATTTGAAGTTTCCGTCATAGTCCATCGTTGTCGGAAATTGACTTGCCAAAAACGTTTTCAATGTATTTTTATGCTAGAAATCAAAACGTTTTCAATGTATTTTATACCAGAAGTCAAACATATCTGACGGTATTCTGATGAGAATATCCATTCTTTTTAGTAGTTCTAAGGTGGTTCCGCTCCTTCATCCAAATAACCATTCTAATTAGTATGTTATCAAAGAATTTTCTTACAAGTGTATCAAAATATCAAACGATAAAGATAAAGTACCTAAGAATAAATTAATTTGATGTATACCTCGAGTGCTGGTGTACAAATTTTATTTCAAACCAAGTCTTGAAAAAAAAGTGAAGGACCAAGTTGCTGCAGGTGCAATAATAATGTATGTCTGGGATCTGAAAACATATGATTTGTTTGGTTGTGAAATAGTTATAAATAAAAAAGCTACAAAGATAAATCAATAGATGATTAATTTAAAATTGTATCAAACATGAGTTATGGTGCGATGGTTGTGATCCCTTCATCCTTAACTTGAGATTCTCAGGTACGGGCCTTTAAGAATAGATAAAAAAAAAAAAAACTACAAGCACCACATCTAGAATGAATTTAGCAATGCATGACGTCGAATTTAGTCGAGCTTCAGTGCGTTTATCGAAAAATGAGTGAGAAACATTAAAAAAAAAACAAAATTGTGGTAGGATAGTTTATATCCCTTCACCCTTAACTAGAGATCTCGGGTTTGAGCCCCCTAATAATGAAAAGAAAAAATCTTACTAAAAGCACCGTCCCTAGAAATAAGTTATGCAATCAAATTTAGTCGGATTTCGATGGGAATACATACAGCCTGGTTCAAGCCCCTAGTAATGAAAAAAAAATCATATAAAAAAACATTGCCCCTAAAAATAAGTTTTGCAATACTTAAATTCAAATTTAGCGAGACTTCAATATAAATATTGAACATCAAATTTGAGAAGTCAAAAAATAAAAAATTGAATTGCAGATTAGTTGTTGGACCCCCATTTTAAAAGATATAATTAATTGTAACATAAATAATTTAAGATTTTCCAATCGATGCAAAGAATGAATGTCTTCGTCAGTCATGTGTTCCCTTACTTATTATCATCGAGATTCTTTTTCTCCAAATTTAATTTATTATTTTCATTTTTCCTTCTAATATTTATTTGTATTTAATTTATTTATTTTACAACTTAAGGTGTGTTCGAAAGTTGATGTCATGTGATCAGGAAGTCATTACGGTTTGAGTCGGAAAATAACTTATGACAGTACGTACGATAAATTCTTGTGATCTGATCCTGATATAGATCCTTGTGACAAAAATGCAAGATAAGACTGCATATATTTTTAGAACATTATATATAATCTTGACAAATAATACTATGACAGGCAGGGACGGGATAAGAGGCGATAGACATAGGAGGCTACTGAAAGGAGATGAAGATACATGTGATTTGGACACAATCAATGTGGAATGTGACATGTGAAACTTGTAATTTGGACAAGTATAAGGTGACATGTCTCTTGCAAAAATGAAATATGAAATTGATAAGCTGAGACAAACCAAAAAGCTTCACATACATAAATATTTAGGTCTAATACCATTTTGATCATTCGATCATAGATAAATTTTAATTTTAGTCCTTGTGATATATGACACTGTATTTTGGACCTTAATTATTCAATATATATATATATATATTCCTTATATGGAGGAAGTAAGTTGTATTCGGACAAAAAATTATTTAGAACATTTAGTAGTTACAATTAATTATGAATATTTACCAGTGATGAGATAAAAAATGTATATTTTAATTGGATTGAAGGGTATATGTGTTTAGTCGTATATTCAACGATTACAATCAAAATTTACCAATAACGAAAGATAAAAAAATGTTATTAACCAAAATAAACATTCTCGATAAAAATAAAATTAACCTACTATTACGTATTAAAATTCAATGCTATAAAAATAAATCTTTACACTATGATACGTAATATAAATCAAGTATTTTGCACTTTTTACCGGACCACTTTAATCGTTTTTGAGCCAAGGATCTTTTCCAAATAGCCTTTCTACTTTCAACAAATACAAATAATATTCGCGTAAATTATTCTTCTCTGATTCTGTATGTAAAATTTATCGTTAAGTTATTTAAAGATTTGATTATACAAAGAAAAGAATCTTCTTGTGAAATCAAATCTAAGGCATGCTGCAAAATTTATGGTCTAGAATAAGGTGTAAATATTAATTTGTATGTCTATCGTTAAGAATGTCAAATGGGTGGATTTCATTGACAGAGTTAGTAAATTTTATTTTTTGATTTTTATAGTTAAATTATCACGTGCATGAGTTTTCTATCTGAATTATCATCAACTATTTATCAAAACACATCTCAACTATCAATTGTTCATTTTTCCTACTTGAACGACAAAGACATTTCAGGTATGAAAAGTTTACAATTGGTAGTTAAAGTGTGTTTTGATAATAGTTGTTATAATTTAGGTAGAAAACTCTTTTAGTATATTACTCAAAAAATTGTAATTGTACTTTTGATGTTTTTAAACTTTGAGTCCTGATAAATTTGTAGATCATTAACCCATCTAAAATACTTAAGTTGAAGTGAGCTTTATAATGAGTCAAAAAAGTAGGGCAAATTCAGCTAGAGGTGAAATTGGGATTTGAAACTTATGGATTTAAATCTTAATCCTTTTAAGTAACTAAGTTTTAAATTAGTTGTTTGTACACATTCAATAGATTTTTTTAAGACAATACAAAGTCTAAACCAAAGTTTTTAGGTCGGAGCCGAACCCTCGACAACAATCTAACTCCCCCTCTGATCCGCCGCATATGTGTTCATCTGAACTAATTAACTTTTGACCTAAGACTTACATTTGTCATATAAATTTATTTATAAAATATGTATATATTACTCATTAATCAAGAACTCAGTTAGTTTAAGAAGAATTAGAGTTTCCAATTCATAACATCAAATTATATATCCGAATATTGCAATGTTCCTATTGCTGATCACTAGTGGAACTATGATAAGAGGTTCAACTGAATATCTTTTGTCGAAAAATCATATCTTGTTACAATAATAACGACAACGAGATCTAAATAAAAATAGTATACGTTATACATACCTCTAATGTTGAGAAAGATTCCAATGCATGTATTGATAGGGAGGCTATGAAAATATCAAAATTTTACTACATTTTACATCACATGCTTAACAATTATATTGGGCTTTGATAATGAAATTGGGATACACCGGAATCAAAGTTCTTTTAAAGAAAAAAATAAATCACCCGAAATTTGATATACATATTGAAACCCGATTAAATTTGAATCTACGCAAGTATTGGAGGATAATGCGATTCCTAACAAAGACGATTCCATATTCAGGGGGACTCGAATCCAAAACCTTTGATTAAAAATGAGTGCACACTTTCTAACTTGATGATCGGTATTCAAGTTTTATGTTCAAATTTCTTTCTAACGTTCATGCTTAATGAAAAAAAAGTGATATACATAGTCTTTAATGTGAGTCTAGAGAATTTAAGTTCTAGAGCTCCATCTTTAATAGTGATCTGTCGAAATCAGTTTCACTGCCTTATTAAGATTGGAGTAAGGTTGCATATATCTTATCTTCCCAAATCCTATTTATGAGAGTATACTAAATATTATATTATTGAGTTCAATCAAAAATAAGAGAAAAATTAGATGATAAGACTATTCTAAATAAGTATTAGAAATATTCTTAATTTATTATTAATAAAACCCATCTAAAAAACTAAGAAAAAAAGTAGAATAAAAAAGATTATTCTTCAGTTTTAACTACATAAATGATGGATTCGACTCCTCTCCATTTCCAATCTCTTTGTTTTCCTCAAGTTCTAGCTTGGATGGAAGATGCATGTCATAATTCAAAATTAATGATTGAGATTTAAATTAAAATAAAACTCTAATTATGATTAGAATAATTAATTACTTCAATATATTTATCCCAAATTATTTATAGAATCCCACAATTCTAGATTTGCATTTATCTCTTTCCTATTTACAAACTTCTTGATTTTTCTTTTTTTTTTTCACAGTGCATTGTGTCCTAATATCTCCTTCTATGGAACGGATATGTTCACATTTAAAGATAGAATAACCAGAAATAAACTTCAACCTATCATAACACAAATGAAAGAAATTTACGAAAAAATAGTTGCCAAATAAAAAATTTGAAAGTGTGAATCTGACATAATTTTAATTTTAGGAGCAAAATAAATTTAGAAATTAATATATTTTTGTAAAAAAACATGAAATATAATTTAAATGAGTTTATTTTTTGAAAATAAAAATTTAAGTTTTTTCTTAAAAAATTAAAAACGAAAATATGGTTTTAGATGTTTTTTAAATTCCCAATATAACTTCAAATTTTATTTGAAATTGTCATGTCCAAATACTAATTTTCAAATAAAGTGACAAAAATTCAAAGAGAAAATGAAAAATTTATGACCTGCTTTAATACTCTACTCAGGGGGGCTCAAAAAAATCCGTTGCCTAAAGTGAAAGATTAATTTGACGCCTTAAAAAAAAATTAAATGAAAATTTAATATTTTATTTTGAAGTTTATCTTTTTAGAATTTTGTGTGACTAATTCTTAAATAGTTAGTTCTAATAATTATTTTTTAATTGACAATATAGTTAATCGTTGAGATATATAGATTCTAACAAACAATTATAAGCAAAATACACCTATAAAATTAAAATTTAAAATAGCAGTTTTTGATGAAAAATTAGGTAAGTTTAGATTTAGAAAGTTGAAAAATTAATATCTAAATATACCAAGCATAGTTGTTGTAACACTTGAAACGTGAGCAAAAACTAAAAAGAACACCAAATATCTTAATTCAATCACATCCTTTAACTATTATATCTTATTAAATCTTATATTATACAATTCTTGTATCTTACTAAATTTTTTTTATATTTAAGTTATATATATATATAACTTGGAATGATGTACTTTTCTTTTTAGTCCGTTTTAAAAAGAATGATCTATTTTCTTTTCTTACAATACTTTAATTTCAACTTTTCACATGACATGTTTAGGACCACAAAATTAAAGAGTATTTTGATACATTTTATACAACTTTAGTTTAAGGTTATAAGATTCAATTTTTTTTAAATTTTCTTAAATTTTGTGCCAAATCAAATTATGTCATTCTTTTTAAAAATAAGGGAGTACTTGAATTTGAATAAATTAAAGAACAAAAAAAAAAGTAAAAATTAAGTTAGAGGACATATGAGAAAAGTTTTTTTTTTTTAAAAAAAAGGGCCTTTACAAACAAATCAATGAATAAGGAAAGGAAGTATAAGAATGGTAAACAAGTAATTTGACCTAAAAGTAAAAGATAAGTATTTACATTCAGCCTTAACATTTAAAGTGTGGACAACCACGTCAATTACTATCAAAATCTTATCTTACCTTTTTAATAAAGAAACTGTGCTCGACTTCTTTACTTCAAAATTTTCAATATATTTAAAAATGAAAACTAATCAACAACAATAACAACAAACATAGTGTATTCCCACAAAGTGGGATCTAAAAAAAAAAAAAAATGAAAACTAATCTCCAATAAATTTAAACCTCAAAGTTTACTAGGTATTAAATTGAGGCCCCAAGAAATTTTGGGCTTGGAGCGGTTGCTTCATTCGCCTTACCCTATGCAGACCCTAATTCTACTTCAAGCTTGTCTTCTCCCGTCATTTCTTCGACATATTTCTTAATCTTGATTGCCGACTCTTTAAGCTGACGCCATCCCCATACTACGATGGATTTTAATGAAGCAATGTCTTCAAAACTCTCTGGGATCTCTATAAGCTCACTACAAAATTGTATATATAATTCCTCGAGCACGGGAAATGATTCATCTGCAATAACCTGCCATTCAGAAAAAAACACCTTAAATAGTATTAGAGATTTGAGATTGCGGAAGGTAACTTGTTCCATGTTCCATTCTTTCCCCCCTTCGATGCTTGCGTTCCATAGTTCCAGCTTTTGAAGGTTGGGTAGTGATCTCCCAATTCCTGACAGTTCATCTGATGACAGATTGAACCCAATCAATTCCACTTCTTTCAAGCTCAAAGGGAAGTGAAAATCAAACTGATGTACATGTGTAAGATGCCCACTGCAATCAAATAGAGCATAAACTCTTTCAAGTTTATTAAGTACATCCAATCTTGGAAAATACATCTGCTCTGCTGCTGAACAATCCATGCGGAAGTCAAGATTTCGAAGATTGGGAAACTTTTTGAAAATATCCCGAGAGTCTACCGAACAGGAAAGCTCGAGAAACATTAATGATTTCAGATTCTCCAATTTTGCTAGTTTGTCAATGTCCGAATCAAAGACAAGACAATTAGCGATGTCCACATGTCGTAGCTTTGCAAGACTCCAGATAGTAGGGGATAATACCAGGCTAGGTTCACTGTGATACACCACCAGAGTGTCTAGATTTTACCTGCATCTTAATCCTTAAGCACCTCAAATGAACAAGCATGCATATTTCATTCAGTACAGTATCAGGCAACCTCAATGTTATACCCAGCACATCCAACCTTTTAAGAAGCCTAAGGTGTATTAGGTGCCAGTTATACAGATAATATCCAAATTGTATCTTCAAAGAGAGGAGGTGTTTAGCACAAGGATTTCTCTTTTCTGGACTGAAAAAGGAAGAATCAGCCGAATGAATATACTTATCATAAATAACCGTCTGTTGACGCAGCATCGGATCTGAAGAAGAGGATGAAGACGGAACAACTGAGCTCGTCAAATCAAACAAAGGAACTCAAATTATTGAAAACTTCAAGCCACAAAGCCTCTTTCTTTTCCATCCTTGAAATGACTCCCCCGATCAAATCAAGTACCAAAGGAAGCCCATCACACTTTTGGGCTATTTTTTCTCCAACATCCTTTAGTTCATTAGGGCAATGTTCTTCTTCGAATATCCTTTTCTCCAACAACTCCCAACTTTCTTCTGGTCTTAGCATTCGAAGATCAAGAGGAGCACTATGGCATTTTCCATGCAAAGCCACTTCCTTTTTTCGACTTGTTAAAATAACTCTGCTCCCTTTCTGAAATTTAGTTGGAAAAGGCCTTGTTAGCTAATCCCAAGTTCCAGTATCCCACATGTCATCCAAGACAACAAGGTACCTCTTTCCAAACAGTTCTTTCCGTAACTTATCAGCAACGTCATCGTCTATGTCATCCTCACTGAATCTTTCTTTCAAACCAATAACTTGATTGAAAATTTTCTGCAACAACTTTTTCTCATTACGTTCCTGGTCGACTGTGCACCAAGAACGAATGTCGAAATGACCAACAGCAGACTTTTCATTATATACTTTATAAGCCAAAGTAGTTTTTCCAAGCCCTGGCATGCCGACTATGGAAATGACATCTACCTCTGATGGTCCGCTGGTGAGCTTCCTGATTATCCACTCTGTCTCCTCCTCAAAACCTACAATTATTTTACTAGCTATTGATGACTTATTTTCAACTGGCTTGGTGGGGGAGTTTGCAAAAATGATACTCGTGTTCTTGTAGATCTTCTCTTGTACCTCTTTTTTGACGAGCTTGATCTTTTCTACGGCATCAGGAAGTAAAAAGATAAGCTGCAAGAGACCACGATCTCTGGCAAGAATTGAGTTAATGGCATGTTCCGCCTCATATGCCACATCTAGAACACGAGTCCAAAGATCTTTATACAATTCTTGCTCCACATTCCCGAAGAACGATCTTATATGTTCTAAGTCTTCTTTCACCCAACCAATTTCTTCTTTTATCAAAGCAACTGAATAAGCATTGGAATTGAGCAAGTCATTTAAGTTTCTGAGTAGAAGAGTCATGAAGAGCCGCCCATCACTCATGGGGAAGCAGAACTGAGATGAGTCTGCAGGGACTTTCAAGAAAACATTCTTGAGATCTTCCTTCAGAAGTTCAATATTTTCCAGCAAGTCTCGACTTGCACAACTTATTTTGTTCATATTCTCTTCATCCGTTGAGTTCTCTTCTAAGTTGCGAATGAGAATGGACACCTCCCTGTTAAGTGCTCCAACACGTGCCAATAGAACAAATAATTTTTCATAATGAATAAAGTCCTTTGGCATATCTGTAAGAATAATCAATAGGAACTCTTATCATGACATGAATGTTGGACACTGAAGTGCTACGAGGTATAGCATTAACCAGGTGCTGTTGTAGGTGAATCAGATGTTCTCTAAGAATGTCTGGCGAGGCTTCTAGGAGCTTCTTAATGAAGCATCCAAGTTCTGCTGACTTTGAAGCTTGCAATATTGTAGAACATATGTGCATAACCTCCAGTGAAACTGGAATTATCTTCAAAAATTAGATGGACTAGCATGGAATGGACTTGAGAGACTTTATCTTCATATTCATCTGTTTCATCTATCTTATCAAGTTGATAAGACAAAAGGCCAAAACAAAAGTGTCCTACTCTCTCAGCCATAAGTTGAAACTGAGGTAAGACACATTCAATTGTCTTATTCTCAATGCAACCGTTTACTATCAGATCATGAAAATCTCTTAAATTTCCAAAAACATTCTGAAGAAGCTCATATTGAGTCTTTGATGGCAGAAGCAACTCAGCACGAACCTTGGGTAGATAATGGAGATTCAAAAGAAGTGCGTCCAAGAGTTCAACCAACTGATCCTCAGTCATGGTAGCACTTGATTCATAATGATGATCTGAGATTTTAGAACTTTTGATATTTTCAAGAAGGCGAGGAACAACATGATCCTTTAATTTAACCAGAATGTCATCTCCACTCTGATGAAAAAGTGACTGAACTAGATCATGAACCTCATATGATAAGAAAGACATTTCGGCATTAGAACCATCCAAAATGCAATGACAAAATTGTAAACATGCTGACAAAAATGTCAGCTTTTCAATTTGATCCGTGTCAAGAACAGTTTGATCTTCTTCATTCTTTAACCTCTCTATGAAATCTTGAAGATTGACAATGTCCTTGCGAAGCACAGCAGATGATACCTGTTATAAGACCAGAAGTGTATTTAAATTTTCAGTGCCACATATTCACCTACTATAATTTAATAGGAAACTAACAAAATACAGAGGGCTTTCTTCAAAATAGTTACAGTTTATATCAAAAACAAGAGTTAGATTTCTAAGAAGATCAATAAACTAATGAAGGCTGTTCGAGAAATCCACCTTTCTTTGTTTTGTAACAAAAAAATGGCTCTAATGTAACCATGTAACCTACAAATTCAGGTGGTATTTCAAGTGGATTTAGATGATGTAGCATTTGTTTATCAACCCCGCCATGACCCGACGAGCTAACCAATTTGCAGTTAAGTTACTTGGATCGCCTAGGTACCATCTTTTTCAATTTGTCCAAGTGCCGTTTAGCTCAACATCTTTTTCAGTTTGTTGTCTAACTACTGTCCTAAAGTATTTTCCACTCAATTAGGCAGTTGTTCCATCGAAATTTTGGGGGTGAATGTGTCTACTGCAGGTACATTATCAATAGACTACCTTCAGTCGCTCTAACAGGGAAGTCATCCACATATATACTTACTCGGTGCGCTGAAGAAGTATATTAACTAATACAGATGCTTTAATACAACATTGAAGAAAACCAAATATATACCGGGCATCGTCATTTGATTTTCAACACTGTTAGAGTGGATTATAGTCCCACACTGGTTGGAGAACGGTCTGGTGGTCTTCTTATATGAACTTGGACATTCCCCCGAGTACCAAATCGTAATAAGCACTATTTTGCACATCAAACCCAACCATAAAAATGACACATTAACCAATCTCAATCCCTGCCCTTAAAAGAACTTAGCCCAATGATAAAAAAAACATTTTTCTTATATAGAAGCTACTTGATTTTTTTTTAAAAGATGATGAAGATCTTTGGTCGATTTAGCTCCATAAAGAAATGAACATCTAAAAAGACTATTAATTATGTGAAAATGAATATATATATATATATATATATATATATATATATATATATATATATATATATATATATATATATATATATATATATATATATATATATAACTATTGTATGACATACCGATGAGTTGTTTGTTTTCCCATCCTCTCTTTCTCCTTCGTTTTCTTTTCCTGTTTCCATGTATGTAGTTTTCACTAGTTTTCAAAATCTGATCATGCATAAGAAAATACATTTTATCAGAAGAGAAGTAGAAAAAAAGAACTTGAGAAACACAAGAAGTAAAAATCATATATGGGAGATATTCACAAATATACTTAAAAAAACAAAACCCTAACTCATTTTTCAATGATTTAGAATCAACAAGAAACAGCCAAAGGATATATACTAATCTCTATTTTTTCTAATAGAAAAAATAGGTGTTGTTGTAGAAAGAGAATATTTTAATGGGTGTGGGTCGCGTTATGTTAAATGGATCAATTCTTTTTAGTGGGTCTAAGATATTTTGAAATTAATATTGAATTATTTTAATTAATGATGCGTACCTCTAATAAAATGTCACATGGCAAAACTATTTTTAAAAAAATCAGCCGTTAAAATGTAATCGCATGGATGGACTGATTTCATAACGATAATGGCACGAATGAGCCGAACTTTTAACTGATGGCATAAATGGATCACTTCTAATAGGAAAAATTTCAGAAATAGCAACTGTAGAGCTTTGATTGTAAGTTATATATATATATATATATATATCAACCCTTTCAAAATTACAAAAAATAGTAATATATATTTTGTATTTGATTAAACTATTGCTAGTTAAATACATATACAATTAAAGATTTTGTTCCTAATTTAACTCCAATATGTTTCATTTTAATATGGAAAAAACGGTTCCTTAATTTAATAAACATTTAATTTGATAGATTTCTTAACCTTTTACAGATACCTTTTCCTTTAATGACTCTAGTTTAACCATAACCATTATTTTACAGCAACATAATTCAAAATTCAAAAATGTTTTTCATAATCCGCAACTCATATCAATTTCAAAAAAATGACTGCTTCCAAAATTTATGTTCATCGTCTAATGTTTTGAGAAAAGTTTGATAAGATAATGCTGCAAATATAGGCATCAATAAACAAATATGATTTTCTTTGTGAATTTTCGAACTATATTTGTAAAAATTGCTGGAAAAATCATAACAACAATGGTTTGACCAGTTCTCGAACAAAGTGATTTTATCGATATTTTTTTTTTACAAATTAGAGTTTTTCATCGTGTTATGTAGGTTGCATATTTATATACAATTGTTACAGTTTATTTTGTATTCTTTTCCGTTTTCAATTAAACAATTTGTTCTTGTTGGATTTCGTTTTAAAGTTTTGTCTATACTAATAAGTTATTGTATCAAAGGGTTCTAATATTGTAGACCATTAATAATTGTTGATGCAAGTCATCTTAGAAAACTGTATACTGGTACTTTTATAGCTGCTTATACCATGGACGGAATCGGTATACTTTTTATATATGTATTTAACATTACATATGCTGCCAGCTATATGTATTTGTAAAATACATATGCAGTCTGTTTATGTGATCACTGTAGTTACTTTTATGTATTTAAGTTTACATATGTTGCCAGCTATATGTATTAGAAAAATACAGATGCACTCTGTTTTAAGTGTTTGATTGTATTTGTTTTTTTTTTAAATATACAGGCAATATATTTCTAAAAATACATATTGAAACATGCAATATACATATGCAGAGTTGGTAAAAATACAATTACTAAACTGAAACAATTACAAATGTCAAATGAATAATTATTGTTATAATTTTAATTTTATTTTAATAATTTCAGGTTATATCAGCCTCAGAGTATGTCTATACAGTACACTATAAGGATAAACATTTTATTATTTGCCTTAAGGAAAAAAAAATTCTTGCCATGCATTTCAGTAGGACAAGATACCGTGTGTGCATGCTTTACAGTACTTGGTAGCAAGAATTTTCAAAAGGGATCATATTGCTCTGATCTATACAAATCAAAAAATTGTGTCAAGAACGTATGATCTTTCTATTTATCCTATACCACACAAAGATGATTGGGTGATTCCACAGGAGATATTGGAGGAGATAGTTTTGCTCTCAAAATACAAGCGACCCCCTGAAAGACCTGGAAAGAAGGATCATGAAAATAGGCAAGAAATATGTTGGGGAAGAAAAAACAATTATTGTAGTTCATGTGGATTTAAAGGTCACCATCGGTGTCCATGTAGGAAATATAATAAATGATAAGTTTACAGATGTATTTAGTTCAAAAATAATTATTTTTTTCACTGATTATTTTATGATTCTAAATTTTGATATAAACTTTTGATGTGTTGACTTTTTTGTAGTTAAACTATTGCAAATGTTATCATCATGAATATATTTTATAAGACATATGCCATTATTTATTTATACGTAAAAGAGTGTACACCACACAAACCAATTTTTTTGGTTTGAAAAATATATATGAGAACTAGAAATAAGTTAACATATGTTTATGTAATAAATAAAAATAATTAAAAATACATATAATGACTTATCAATTACTTAATCAGAAATTGAAATTCATTTTTTTTAAGAAAACATATGCAATAATTATAAATAAATATGTATTATTCATAGCTATATACGAATAACTTAGTATATATGAATCATAAATACATATGCCTCATAAAAATGCTTAGACTTATGCAAAACAATACAATAACTTTGTATTATTCGAAAGTATATGTGCATAACCGAAAAAAAATATATGCATTATTCAAAATATATATATTCATACAATGAAAAATATTATAAGCAACCGCACCTTACCTTATATGTATTACAAAAAAATACATATGCATACAATGAAAAATACAAATACATCATTGAAAAATACATATGATGACTGAAACATATATATTCATTACTGAAAATTATACTGAAAACTGAAAATCACATATTCGTACCAAAATATGCATAACAATAACATAAAGTAAGATCGAACAATTCTATTTTAGAAGAATAACGATCAAAAAGCTAATACTCACATAAAATAATATTAAGATATCATGTTTCAACTATATCTTAGTCCTCCTAAAGTTCAATGTAGTCAAATACAAAAAATACCGAAGATACTCACAGAAGGTTGGTGCTTCATCATCACTTTCAACCTTCTCATAGTTTTTCCTCAAAGCATAATTTCACAACATTAAAACATATCTCGTACGAAAAAAATCTAGATCAAAGTCAATATTTGAAACATAGTCACCAAAAGTAAGGCACTCAACATATGTCACTATATATAAACCATAATTCCTGTAAAATCATCCTTGTTTGTAACACAATTTAAATCAGTCACCAAAGAAAACTCTCTAGGAGTGAAATGAAGAATTATGCCCTTTGCACGAATGACTATGACACTTGTAGAACTTTTCTTAGTTTCAAGTGACATAATGCATCTCCCTAATTGCGCTTGGACGACACAATCTTTCTTCTTCATGAAGAAATCAAATATACTTTTAGTACAAAACATCTTGTACTGATTCTTCGTTAGCATTGACTTAATACGGTCTTCAGTGTCGTTGACTGTATGACATCCTATATGAGGAGCAAATTTGGGCAATACTCCTACCATGTAGATTTGATCATGCATGACCTATACAACAAAAAACGTACAATTATATGACAAAACAGTGACTTATATGTATTTGTGAAATACATCTTAAAATTAGTTTATATAAATAGTGTCTTATATATATTTATGAAATACATCTTATATTTGGCTTATACATTCTATACATAAATGTATCATATGTATTTTGTGAATACATAACTAGTCAATCTAAGTTATCAAAATATTTTTAATGCAAAAGTTTTCTGCACTTGATGAATAATAAATATAAATATGTATGTAAAAAATATATTTCAACAAACAAGAATTAGATATCACATTAAAAATCTAGTGACTACCAAATATAACTTAACATCGAATACAATTCTTAGCGATAAATATATAAACACATATCTAAATTGTATGTCTTTTCAGAATACATATTACAATTATATTTCAACAAACACATATGTATTTTGTGAATACATGAATTGTACAAATTTAAGTAACAAAAAAAAAAAATATAACAACACATATACAAATAATATAACAAATGTATTTTCAGAATACATATTACACTTCTAAATAAAAAATATGTATACAAAACCTTGTCAATGAAAAATACAATATCTTATACAAATGTCATAAGTATTTTAGAATTACATATACTCATTGGAATGGTATTATGTCTGTAAAAAATATATCTCAACAAAAAAGAACTAAATATCACATTCAAAATCTAATGACTATCAAATACAACTTAAAATCGAACCCAATAAATGTATTTTCAGAAAACATATTACACTTATATAATAATACATATATAAAATCCTTACCAATGACAAATACAAATATCGTACACAAATTTTAGATATCAAATACATATTTAAAATATATTGTATATAATATATACAATTCATATCAATAATAAAATTTTTGAATATCACCATACCTCCTCCACTTTCACTTGTTCAGATTCATAATTTGAAGAAATGGGACTTGAAATTTTACTACATTCTCCTTTTTCATTTGACTTTCTTCTTTTTACAAACCTTATCAGTAACAACTACAAATATCGTATACATACAAATCGAAAATCTTAGATATAACAGATGCATATCAACACATTTTAACAAAACTAAAAAAGTAAACACCTTATAAAATGTATATATAAAATACATATATGAACATTTTTTTTCCAGAAATTTTAAAACTTTACACCTATCAAAATGCCTCCTTCACTTTCACTTCTTCAGATTCAAAATCAAATGAATTAGAATTGCAATTTTATTGGATTCTGCTTTTTCATCCGACTTTTTTTTCCACCGATTTTTAAATTTCTGTAGATTTTTGGGATTAATATTTCATCAATACTTTTCATTTCATGATTTTCACAGTCTTTACAGGATCACTACGCTGCTTCATCTCAACTCTTCAATGCTAGTAGAACACAAGTTAACGTCTTCATCTTGTGTTACATCAAGATTAAACGACAAAATTTCATCGAAAACCAAATTCAACGATTGAATATCTCTAACTGAACTACTACTATTTGCATGTTCTGTTATTATGACAAAAATCCAAAAAATACAACACGAAAAAAATAAATTCAAAAAACCACCTTCATGTAAATTTCAGATCCCAACATAAAAAGAGAAATAAATAATTTTGTGTAGGTAAAAGAAAAATAAAATCTTGAGATCTGAATAAACTACTACTACTACTGTGTAGGTAAAAGAAAAGAAAAAAGATGGTATTTCATCAAAATTCATATATCATATGTTTTGCCATTATAGAAAAAAAATATTCAACACACAAAAATTAAACCCCAAAACTCTAAACTCCAAATTGAAAACGCAGAAAAAATGCAAAAATAATGACGAAAAAAAAAAGATTATATGAAAAATATTACATGCATTAACTGTAAAAATCAACTTACCCTAATAATTGGAACGAAGAATTATCAAGCTTTAGAGAGAAAATTGCGGATTTTGAAAAAAAAAATTAGCGAAAGATTGATATTGAAGGAAATTGAAAATATTTAGAGTGGCGTGAAAGTAGGGTTAAAAGAGATAAAGTAGCGTGAAAATAGTAAAGTGAAATTAATTGGGTGGAATACAAGCTCCAGTTAAAAAAAAAGGTAAAATATTGCTACTTTTGCTAGTAGTTGTAATTTTGATAAACTACTGCTGCTACTTGTAATTAATGTCTTAAAGTTGCTAATCTATGTAATTTTACCTTTCGAATAGTTCAATGATATATTTGAGATTTTATTTCAAGTTTTTTTGGCTCATTTAATTAATGATGTAAACAAATAATTATTGACTATGTGTCCAAAATAGTTTGCCAAAAATCACTAAACTAGACTGTTAAAAAAGGCATGAATGAGCCAAACTTTAAACGGATGACATAGATAAGCCTTTTTTCAAAGTCCGATGGCATATTTCAAATTACTTTTTTCCTTTTTCTAACTTTTTTCTCCTACATTCTTACTAAAAACTCATCGTTTCTTCAACTTTTCAATTTCAAATTACTTTTTTCCCTCTCTCTCTAACTTTTTTCTCCTCCATTCTTACTAAGACTCATTGTTTCTTTTTGAAGCTAGTATTTTATTTCTCAATATTTTGATACTCTGCTTTGATTTTAGTCCATTTTTTTCAAAGAGAAAAATGTTTATGTGTGTGTGTATATATATATATAATTGATCGGATTAATAATCGATTTGTTCATATATTGGTCGGATCGATAAGCAATCTGTCCATATATCGTTCGGACTGATAATCGATCTTTCAGATCGATAATCGATCTATCCATATATAGGTCGGATCGATAATTGATCTGTTGGATTGATAATTGATTTGTCCATATATAGGTCGGATCGATAATCGATCCAATATCGATCTATCGGATTGATAATCGATATGTCAATATATAAATCAGAAT
This sequence comes from Capsicum baccatum var. pendulum, assembly GCA_030864225.1. Taxonomy (NCBI): domain Eukaryota; kingdom Viridiplantae; phylum Streptophyta; class Magnoliopsida; order Solanales; family Solanaceae; genus Capsicum; species Capsicum baccatum. The sequence goes on along the minus strand of CM061554.1, from coordinate 236,891,079 downwards.
GATAATCGATTCTTCGAATTTATAATCAATCTGTCCATATATCGGTAGGATCAATAATAGATCTGTCCATCACAAATTAGATTTTGAACTAATTTGTAAAATGTGTAAAAGATTTGGTGGAAGTGATTTTGTTTAAATTCTGTAAGTTGGTGATTTGTGGACTAATTTGTAACTTAAACTTATAAATCATTTTTAAATCACAAATAAAGTAAAAATTTCAAAAATGGGTCATTTTCCTTAAAAAACCACTTATAATCTATTTAATTAAAAGGAAACTTGAAAGATAATTTAAAAAAGATCGTGTTACCTGCCCCTCATAATTTTCTACTTTACCGCTCAGACCAAATTAGAATTTAAAACCTTTTGCCTGAAATCCAATACAGCTGTAAAGGTGTTTAGATGGGGTCCTTGATAAGTGGGATTAAGATAACAATTTCGGAATAACCTTTTAGATTTAATTTATATCATGTTTGATTTGAGATATTAACTTATCCCAGTATTTGTATTAAAATGGCGGAATAACTGAAACAGCATCAATGTACTGGAAAAAACTAAATCATCTGCAACAATCATATGAGTTTACCGCAAACATGAATATAAACGTTTAAGTAATTGGAAATATATATTATCATCATCTTACTATATTAAAGGTGGGAAGCTTCATAGTCGAAAGTTAGATCACGAAAATGTTCCTAAAAAAAATTAAAATTGACCCTTGTAATATTCATTGCACTTTATTAAAGTCACCACACATTGTCAAATTTTTTTAATCATTTAATTCTTTTTCATCATTTTTAAACTCCACAAAATGCTACTATTATTGTCGTCTTGTTTGTGGAGTTTTGCCAGTGGAAGGTAATACTATTCCTTTTCATAATTTGAACAAGTTCAGTTTCTGCTGGTAATGGAAAAAATCATATTAAAAACATCTCCTAAAAATAAGTTTTACAATGCGTGAATTCAAATTTAATCGAATTTCTATGCTGATACCAAACACTGAGTTTGAGTTGAGTTAAGCCCAAATGTCATATCTTTACACTTACGTCAATCTTGACAATGAGTTGATGACACTCCTACTTGTGCCATTTCGTTGGTGATCTCCATAAGCCTCTGCGTTATACTCTCCTCTACTCCCACAGCTATAAAGATATTATATTTGTCCAAATTGTTGCCAAATCAGTTGTTCCAGAGAAGTGTTTAGGGATTCCACAGTTAAAGGCATCTTAGATATGTAACTCGTAACGTATCCACCGTGGTTTTGCTCTTGCAAAATCAAACATTTGTCCTCTGTTATTGTTCAAAAGCTCATGGTAAAAATCTTTTGAATGAGTAGCACTAATTTGAAACTATAATGTTGGTGACAAACTCATAATTTTAGAATGATTCAAGGATCTTTATTCATTATTTAAGTTTCTTTTAAAAAGCCCGAAATGTACTTGGGAACAACTTGATATTAAACAAATTCCATTTCAAATACTTGAGATAAAAGTGACATAAAGATCGTTATTCATTATTACAACAACCAGTTCGATGTTAGGATACATCCAATATTTTGAAACCTTAACAGGTAGACATGCTGGAAGTTGTTTTTGGGCTCATTTCTCCCACATAGTAGTTTTACTACTTGGGGAGGAGGTTTTAGAGTTATAAAAGGAACTCGGTTATCAATTTTTTCTGGTGTCTTTATTTTTAGTATTCAATATTATTTGTTGGATTTTTTTGTTAGTGTTCAGTCTGATTCAATTTTTCAATTACCCGATTTTCTCAACAAGTGGTATTAAAGCAAAGGTTTTGTCTGAGTATGCTCTATGGTTGCATTCAGCTTTGTTTGATCTTCCACATCAGAAGATAATTCATTTGGTCTTCTGTCTGAGTATGCTCTGGTCTTCTGTCTGAGTATGCTCTGTGGTAAAAGTTCTACCTGATCTTCCACTCAGAAAAGAATTACTTTGGTCTTCTTAAAATCTTGGGTTGTTTGCAGCTGTTGTAATATTGAATATTTTTTATTGATTTTGTAATGAAAAATAAAGATTAAGAAACGAAGGATCTTATTTCAAATGTTACAGTGGGGGCATTTGTAATGCCCCGCAAAAGTTGTACATGTGTTATCTCATAAGAGCTAGCATTTAGAATTGAGGACTTAAAATTTTTCCAAGTGTAAAAAGGACTTAGAATCATTTTGAGCTTCCAATTTTCGGGGATTTTATTTTCGACCTTCCAGACCTCCGCTTCTTGATTTTTTTGTTGAAGTATGATGGGCAAGTCAAGAGTATGTCTCGGGTGAGTTTCAGAATTTTTAGACTAGCTTAAGGGCACGTTTGGGGTGGCGAGACAGTGAGCTGAGGCGATTAGCCCACGGTGCCCTGGCTAACGCCTTGCCTAGGGACGAGCCCCACGATAGGCAACGAGGCGCCTTGCTTACAACGGGGGCGGCTGATACAAGAAAAGCTAGGAAAGGTACAAAACAACCAAGCTAAGTTACAAAACTAGAAGAAGAACACAACAATATTGTAACAATAACTCACGGATTCCCTAGAAATGAGAACAAACTAGTACAAACGATTACAAGAATAAAAGGAACAAAGGATAGATAGTTAGACCTTGGTTAATATAATCTTAAGAACCCAAGAACATATGATACTCTTGGACCTTTAACACTACATGCAGCGGTTAACCTAACTCCTACGTTGATACAAGAGGGACTTTACCTCCTCTAAACACCAACGTCTTAAGCCACGAATGCAACACTAGTGATTCCACACTAGTACCACCCTAATTTTGGGTTTCCTCCTAAATAGAAGAGAGGACTTTTCTTTCAAAGTGTTATACAACTTACAAATATCATCAAAGTCTAAGTAGTAAATGACCTAACATATTCTATTTATAGTAGGTTACAAAAATTGTATGAAATGTCCAAAAGACCCCTTAGTCAAAGGCTTCACTTTAGGTACCCTTGGAGTGTAGTTTATGGACTGTTTTAGAGACTATTTAGGCCCTCCTTTGCACTTCACTTGCACACTCCAAGTCTCGGGTTTAATACAACTCACATATGTTCATCTTCGTGGTTATTCTCATATCATCCTCCCTTTCTTGAAAAAGGAGTCGACCTCGAATCGGCTCCTTGAAAAATCAAAGGAGGACAAACAAGCAAAATATCCTCATGACATGAGGGTTAGGATTAGCAAAATACACATATCACATGCCATGCCGAGGTGGGACAAACTTGGAGTATACCCACGGGTCCTTTGTGTTGAACATGAAAACCTTAGTATAAATGGCACAAAGGAAGAGGTCATTATCAACAAAAATAGGTAAGGAAGAACCTTGCCTTCCTTCATTAACACCCACAATCAAACATTTCTTGTCTTCTTAACCAAGTTTCAAGTGGGAAATGTAGAAAATCCCACATTCCGAGAGGGTGCCGGGGTCAAATGGGAGAAGTAGCCAAGGGTCTAAGCCGAGGCTAACCCTTTCTTCCCCTAGAATATCACTCCCACAATCACGCATGACATTTTCTTTTAAGAGAAGAATAATATTCAAGAATAGAGAGATATGGCCTAGAAGTCCTAACATTATTTACAATATTTCCATACACATGATCTCTATGAACAAAACTACTAGTAAGGCTTTTACCACACAAGATGTTCAAAGAGTCACGTGCACTATCAAGATCAACCCTATAAACACCATCACTAAATTGAGATTTTTTAAGCACACCAAACATATACTTAAGTAGTGGAATACATTCATGAGTAAGTTGATCTTCATTCACATCCTCACTAGTTGTTGGCGACTCACATACCAACATAGACTCACCTTGGCTCGCACAAGGGTCAACTAGTGTGTGAATACTCTCATCAATTGGTAATGGAGTCTTACTCAAGTTATAAGGGCTAGCACTACATGGACACAAATTATTCTTGCGAGAAGAATCAATTTCATCATCTAAAGGATCAACTAGTGCTTGTATACTTACAACAAGCGTTTGGTCCTCCCGCGACCTAACATCACCGAGAGTATCACAAAAGGATGACCCGAGAACCTCTACACTAGGCAAAGCCGCAACTACACCCATGTGGCTCCTACTAGCCACAACACAACATACTAAGTTCATAGGTATGCAGGGGATAGCATTTTTACCTCATAGCTCACATGAGCTACGACCTTTCTCTTGACATGTTTCTGGCCATCCCACTTGCTCTCTTTGAACTACCATACGATCCAACCTTTCATTTTCCATAGCTAGGTTTTGGGACATAGTGTCAAGGTAGGCCAAAATAACATTGGTGGCATTGTTGTCCATGGGTTGAGAGGTTGAAGCCACGGGTTCCCTTGTAATTGTACCTAAAAAAAAGAAAAGAGCAAGCCTACAAATCAAATCACAAGTTAGTTCGGAACAACCTCACAACACTCTCACACACTTGATCGTATCACACTTGGATTCACAAGTATTGCAAGTCGGCTTGTAGTTGTGATGAGTCGAAGGGTGAGTCTACTCCTTGTTCGGAATGGATTCTTTGTTTGAAGACTAAAGGAAATGATTTCCTAACTTGAACCAAGAAATTCTATGATTCAAAAACAAGAAAAGCACAAAATAACATAGACACGAACAACAGATGTAAAGGATTAATTGACAATCTAGTAGGTGTTTACTAGTTTGTTAATTAGTTCTAGGATCAACTAATGAAACCAAAAATAAACAATTAGAAACTAGAAAAATCCAAATTTGAGCCTAATTATTGATGTGAATAGTAGCAAGTGGTGACGTGAAAGTATGCTATTTGTCTTGGGCCCACACGACTTAGTCACAAATCTGAATTTTTCAACCTTCACACAATTTAGAATAAAAGACAATTAGTTTTGGAAGGAAAGTATAAGTCTTGAGTCTTTTGTAAGTTTATTCTCACAAAAACAAAGATGATCTTGACTGGTACTAGTTCCACCAAACAAGGCTCCTTGATTTAATGATAGTAGTTGAAAAAGTTGATGTCAAGTCTAGGAAGTGATGGTTCAAATCTTCTCACCAACAAACTTTACAACTTTATCTTTAACTTTTTGAATCAAGTTTGCACTTTTTGTAGTTTAAGTTATAAGAATAGATGAAGAACAAGATGAACACAATAAAAATCTTCAAGAATATAACAGCTTCTCAAGAACACAACAAAAACAACACCAATCTTCAACACGCGGCCAACTTCAAGTCACCATAACATTAATCAATATTATAAGCTCAACTTTAGATCTAGACACTTTTAGTGTTGGTGAAAAAGAAATCAATACTATAAACAAACTAGACAAGAAAAAATATACTAGATCTAGTCATAAAAATCTTGGCCAAGTCAACAACAAGAATACTTCTCCCTTTTTTTTTCTAGCAAGCCGAAAAAAGATTGATTTTGTTGGAACAAAATCAATCACAAGATTTGATACCAAATGATACAATAAAAGCTAGGAAAGGCATAAAACAACCAAGATAAGTTATAAAACAAGAAGAAGAACACAACAATATTGTAACAAAAACTCACAGATTCCCTAGAAATGAGAACAAACTAGTACAAACGATTACAAGAATAAAAGGAACAAAGGATAGATAGTTAGACCTTGGTTGATATAATCTTAAGAAACCAAGAACATGTGATACTCTTCGAACTTTAACACTACATGCAGCGGTTAACCTAACTCCTACATTGACACAAGAGGAACTTTACCTCCTCTAAACACCAACGTCTTAAGCCATGAATGCAACACTAGTAATTCCACACTAGTACCACCCTAATTTCAGGTTTCCTCCTAAATAGAATAGAGGAATTATCTTTCAAAGTGTTATACAACTTAAAAATATCATCAAAGTCTAAGTAGTAAATGACCTAACATATTCTATTTATAGTAGGTTACAAAAATTGTGTGAAATGTCCAAAAGAACCCTTAGTCAAAGGCTTCACTTTAGGTGCCCTTGAAGTGTAGTTTGTGGACTATTTTAGAGACTATTTAGACCCTCCTTTTCACTTCACTTGCACGCTCAAATTGTCGGGTTCAATACGTCTCACATATGTCTATCTCCGTGGTTATTCTCGTATCAGCGGTGCCCTGCCTAATGCCTTGGGCCTTTTTCAGCTTTTCTCCCAAATTATTAAGGGTGTATTGGGTATTTTCCACTCCCTTATCAACTTAAACACAGGATTTAATACCAAATACCCCAAAATCCACCACAATTCACCCAAATTACTCAAGAACACCCCCTTGGGTTTCAAACTAAAATTTTATATAACTCAAGATTCAACCGTGGATTTTAGAAATTGATTGAATATTTGAAATCCCCAAACTGTAGGATTCAAAAATCATCCATTAAATTCCTAAATTGAGGTACGTGACATTTATCCAAAAAACTACATGGGTTTGTAAACACTAGAACATAATTTAAAGATTCTCAAGCATGAATTTTAAAGGGGTTTTGTAACTTACATTTTTAGTTTTCGCATGATTGATGTTTTGATGATATTATTGTTTTGGCCTTATCCCCTTAAATTAATTTACACATATATGTATATGTATGAAGGATTGAAATTTAATATTGTTGAGAGCACAAATTATGAAATCCCTCTCTTGTGATAAATTTGAGTTTATGATCTTATTGCGAATGACTTGAAATGAATGAATTATGATTTGGAGAATAGTTTCTCAATATCATAGTATTTGAGCACGACTTGGAGAAAATGAGAGGGAGTTTTCTTGATGTAATTATGTTTTATTAAAATAGAAAGATTTGCATGAGATTGAGAACTTTGACATGACTACCTTGTATTATCGAAGTGTTGATCAAGAGAGTTGCTTACATGTGTTTAAATGAGCTTTGAAGAAAGAGTTCATTGAAATGATTTACTGATATGGTGGTGCTAAACATATGTTTTGAAAAACAGAGACTATAAGATACTAATAATGACTCAGAGATGCGGCTTGCAAGTCAATGGTATGACGACACCATATAAATTTATGCCATAATAGAACTAGAGTTTTTAGAGTTTGATTTCAAAGATTGCATGTTTTAAAGAATTAAAAGTGGGCTTGAAGAAGGTTAAGTGGTTACCCGAAGAGGGCACGATTCAATTGACTCATAGCCTAAAATCGTGTTTTGCCGATATGGGTATATTATCATTGTACGCTGGCGATGGCCCTGTGGAGTAGTTGAGACAGAGACTCCGATCCTTGCGGCAAACTTGGGTTGGGGGCTTGGCTGCCGAGTTAAGCGAAGATTCCATATAGCCCATGAAATTATAGAATTGTAGAGTATACCACCTAACGCAGAAGTAAAACAAGAGTGTAACAGAGTTTAGATGATTTTATAGTCTTTTAAATATGCCCATGTGATTTTTACCTTATGATATATTTATGAACATTTTTCAAATTGCTCTCATATATATGAAGTTTTTTTCAAATTGCTCTCATATATGTTGAATATAAATTATTATTTTGGATTTGTTCTATGTACCAGTACAACTGTATTGACCCCCTACCTCTTAGGTTCTGAGGCTTAATCTAGCGGTCTAACTAAGCAGTAGATTTCTTCCGGCAGACGTACAGAGTTTAGTTGGTGAGCCTTTTATATTTCAGAAGGCCTAATTATTTTCAGTCATTTATCATTGTTATGGTCTTGGTCTACTGGGGGCCTTGTCCCAGTTTTCAAATAGCTTTGTTTTATGTGTAGTAGAGATTTCACAGACCGAGTCAGATATTATTTAGATCTTTTTGAATTGAGTTGGTTTGGACACGTGAAGAGGAGGGACATGGATGCCCCGGTCCGTAGGTGTGAGAGGCTAGCGTTGGATGGTTTTAGGCGGGGTAGGGGTAGGCCAAAGAAGTACTGGGGAGAGGTGATTAGACGGGACATGGAGCAGTTACAGCTCACCGAGGACATGACCCTAGATAGGAAGGTCTGGAGGGCGAGGATTAGGGCAGAAGACTAGGGCCAGTTTGGGGGCGCAAGGGTAGGGAGTGGGGGATTATTCCTGTTATTCTTCCTACTCTTATTTTTATTCCTATTCCTATTCTTCTTCTTGTTACGATTTTGGTGTTCCATGTTTTATTATGTATCTGAGTGCTTCCCGATGTTTCCTACTACCATGCGTTACTTTATATTTATATTTATATTTATATTTATATTTATATTTATATTTATATTTATATTTATATTTAGCTTTATATTTGTGTGGCGACTGTCTTGAGCCGGGGGTCTATCGGAAACAGCCTTTCTACTTCTTCAGAGGTAGAGGTATGGACTGCGTACATCTTACCCCCCCCAGACCCCACTAGGTGGGAATACACTGGGTTTGTTGTTGTTGTTGTTGTTGTTGTATGAACATTGTGCATGACTGCTAAATAGAGAGGGGCATTTGGGCCTTCATGATTTGGGATACTCTTAATGGCCAGGGCCTAGGTTCAGGTAGTGACATCATTGGGCTCCTCGTTATCATGGTTGAGGTTCCCATGTTCTAATCTGAAGTTGGCGGTGGAAATATTTGACGGTACTGGCCATTTTGGCATGTGGCAAGGAGAGGTTTTGGACTCTCTTTTCCAACACGGTCTTGATATTGGTATTGAGGAAAAGAAACCAGAAGAGGTAGAAGATAGAGATTGGAACATCATTAATCAGTTGACATGTGGAACAATTCGATAGTGCCTGTCCAGAGAGAAAAAGTTTGCTTTCAAGAATAAAACTTCTGCTCACAAATTATGGAAGGCATTGGAGGACAAGTTTCTGAAAAAGAATAATCATAACAAGCTCCTTATGAAGAAAAGGTTGTTCCGATTTGATTATCAATAAGGTATTACTATGAATGAACACATCACTATGTTTAATCAATTAATAGCAGACCTAGTGAATTTAGATATGAAATTTGAGGACGAGGATCTGGCTTTGATGTTGTAATCATCTCTTCCCGATGAATTTGAACATTTGGAAACAACGTTACTTCACTGGAAGAAGAATGTGTCATTAAATGTTGTTTGTTTAGCTTTATATAGTAACTTCTAGTACCAAGAAAGATGTTGAATAAACGAAGCTGTGGCATATGCGGTTGGGACATGCTGGTGAAAAGTCCATGCAAATTTTAGCCAAGCAAGGATTGTTGAAAGATATGAAGACTTGTAAACTTGAATTTTCTGAACATTGTGTTTTGGGAAAGAAACGAAGAGTGAAGTTTGGCACTGCAATTCATAATATCAAAGGTATTTTGGATTATGTGCACTCAGATGTGTGGGGACCTGCCAAAACTCCATCCATCAGAGGTAGGCAATGTTTTTTTCACTTTTGTTGATGATTTTTCAAGGAGAATTTGGGTGTTTATTATGAAGAACAAAGATGAGGTGCTTGGAATTTTCCTTAAGTGGAAAGCTCAAGTTGAAAACAAGACAGGGAGGAAGATCAAGGTCCTCCAAATAGATAATGGAGGAGAATACAAGAATGATTCATTCCTGGATGTATGCCAAGACTGTGGCATAGTTAGACACTTCACTGTTAGAAAATCATGCAAAAGAATGGGGTGTCAGAGCATATGAACAAGACACTTGTAGAGAAAGTTCATTATATGTTGTCTAATGTTGGGTTAGGCAGAAAATTTTGGGCTGAGGCTGCGGCGTACGCTCAATATCTCATCAACCGTTTGCCATCATCTACTATAGGTGTCAAAACTCCATTAGAAGTATGGACTAGAAAACCTGCAACTAATTATGATCTTTGTATATTTTTGGTTCTATTGCATATTCTCAAGTGATTGAATCAAAGTTGGATCCACGAGCAAAGAAGGCTCTTTTAATGGGCTTCAATGATAGAGTGAAGGGATACCATTGTGATGTCTTGAAGCAAAGAAGACAATTATCAACAGGGATGTTACTTTTGATGAATCTGCCATGTTGAACAAGGTAAATCTAGATAAAGCTGATAGTACTATGAAGCAGGTTGAGTGTAATTCAAAGCCGGTGGAGTTTGAGCAAACAGTGGTGACCCCAGCACGAAGCACCGCTACTGACTCTACTATGGCAGAAAAAGAGTTAGATGAGGAAGAGGTTCTAACCCAAGAACCTCTACAGCAGTCAAAACCAATTCCAGGTAGAAGATAGAGATAAGAAATTCAGAAGCCTACTAGTTTCACTGACATGGTAGCTTATGCACTTTTAGTTACTAATGAAGATTTTACATCCACCTACCCAGAGGCCATTCGAAGCACAAAAAGTGCCAGTTGGGCAGGTGCAATGAAAGAGAAAATGCAATCTTTTAAGAAGAACGAAACGTGGAAGCTGACATAACTACCGAAAGGCAGAAAGGAAATTGGATGTAAATGGGTATTTGCAAAAAAAGAAGGATTTCCTGATAAAGAAGACATTCGCTACAAGGCAAGATTGGTGGATAAAAGCTATGCTCAGAAAGAGGGAATTGATTATAATGAGGTATTTTCTCCAATTGTAAAACATTTCTCCATTAGAATTTTGTTGGCCTTGGTAGCACAGTTGAATTTGGAGCTAGCTCAACTTGATGTGAAGATCGCGTTCTTACATGTTGATTTGAAGAAGGAAATCTATATGACTCAACCAGAACAATATAAGGTTGCTGGTACAGAAGATTAGGTTTGTAAACTTAGAAAATCATTGTACGGACTGACAAAATCTTCGAGACAGTGGTACAAATGATTTGACAAGTTCATGAAGAGTTAAAAGTACAAGAGTAGTAAATGTGATCATTGTGTGTATTTGCGCAAAATTTAAGATAGTTCCTATATCTACTTACTCTTATATGTTTATAATATGCTGATTACAGCAAAGAGCCAAGTTGAGTTTGATAGATTAAAGGCTCAGATGAGTAAAGAGTTTGAGATGAAGGATTTGGGGGAAGCCAAAAAGATTCTCAATATGGATATAAGCAGAGATAGAGAGGGGCAAACTTTGGATGTCACAGAAGTAGTATTTGAAGAAGGTACTACAACATTTTGGTATGCACGATGATACAAAACCTGTAAATACCCCACTTGCTCCTCATTTGAAACTGAGTAGGAGATTATCTCCGACAACTGATGAAGAGTGAGAATACATAGCAAAAGTCCCATATGCAAATATAGCTGGAAGCTTGATGTATGCAATGGTATATACGAGACTAGATATTTAACAATCCGTTAGTCTTATTAGCAGGTACATGCATGATCCGGGCAAGGGTAATTGGCAAGATGTGAAATGGATTCTGCAATATCTCCAAAATACCGTAGATGTTGGATTGACATTCGAGCAGGATAAAACACTTGGTAGATGCATAGTTGGGTATTGTGATTCTGATTATGGAGGTGATTTGGATAAGTGACAATCTAAAATTGGCTATATGTTCACTTTAGCAAAGGCACCAGTTAGTTGGAAGTTTACCTTGTAGTCTACAGTGGCTTTGTCTACAACAAAGGCAGAGTATTGTTAGCCCATATGTTATTGGGCCTTTAGTTTATGGACCTTTAGGTTATTGGCTATGTATATATAGCCTACTTTTGGTTTAGTCAGTTTTTATGCTTTTCAGATTAAATTGTAAACCTTAGCCTTTCTTTCTTTCAATAAAGTTCTATTAATATGGTATCAAAGCTAGTTCGATCCATGTCCTTTGATTTGTTGGTTGAAGATTTTGTAGCAGGCACCTACTGCGCGGATCGTTTGCTGTTTTCGTTGGATTGATTCGTTGCTGTCTTCGTTTGCTGTCTGGTATTGTTCGTCTTTCGTTCTTTTGCTTGCTGCCATTGTTGTTCGTTCGGAATTGTTCAACCTAGGGTTTTGCATCTTTTTATTTTTTTTTGAATTATTTGTGTGTTGCTGTGTTTACAATGACTGGAAAGGATGATTCTCTCCAGTCCATTAGTACTCAATTAGATGGTAAGAACTATGCCTATTGGAGTTATGTCATGAAGAATTTTCTTCGTGGGAAGAATATGTGGGGTTATATCACTGGAGTAAAACCAAGACCTATCGATGATACAACTGAAAATTTTGATTTGTTGGTGGACTTATGGGAAACTAATAACTCCAAGATTATCACTTGGATCAACAATTCTGTAACTCAGTCAATTGGTATGCAATTGGCTAAGTATGACACAGCAAAGGAGGTCTGGGATCATTTGGAAAGACTGTACACTCAGTCTAATTTTGCTAAACAGTACCAGTTGGAGTATGATATCCGTGCTCTTCAACAGCATGACCTCAGTATTCAAGATTTTTATGCTGCCATGTCGGATTTGTGGGATCAATTGGCACTTACTGAATCTGCAGAGTTAAAAGGTTTTGGGCCGTACATTGCTAGACGGGAAGAGCAACGCTTGGTTCAGTTTTTGATGGCACTACGTTCTGACTTTGAGGGCCTACGTGGAACAATCCTTCATCGATCTCCCCTCCCTACTGTTGATTCTGTGGTTCATGAACTGATTGCAGAGGAGACTCGTATCAAGTCTCAAGTGGTTCAAGGGTCTAAAGTAACTACTACTCCTGTCGTGTTTGCTGCTTCAACTGATCAGTCTAGGCCACCACGTACTCAGACTCGACAATCTCCTAAAGTTGCATTTGATGAGTGTGCATTCTGCAAACAGAAAAATCATTGGAAGGCTCAGTGTCCGTTGTTACTTAACAAGGTCAAACAGCCTCAATCTGGGCAGCAACAGAAATATGGGCAGCAAAAGTCTCCGTCACGCTCCTCTGGTGCTCCTCCATGGTCATCTCGTCCTCCACAGTTCGCTGCTGCTGCACCATCTGTAGATGTTGAGTCTGTTAGCACTATGCCACCTTCTGCGTTGGATCCCCAGGTTTTCGAACAGTTCAAACAGTTCTTCGTGTCTAATCCTACGGCCATGTCAGCATCTATGTCTCATTCGGGTTCAGTTTCTTCTAGTACCTCAGGTATTCCTTCCTCCTTGTGGATATTGGATTCTGGTGCGTCTCATCACATGTCCCCTCATTTGTCATCGTTTGGTTCTTTGTCACCCATTTCACCAATTTCTGTTATGTCCGCGAGTGCTGTACCTATGTCAGTCGAGGGTGTTGGTTCTGTTACTACCCCTCACATTGTCCTCTCTGATGTTTATTACATTCCCCAACTTGCTTTAAATCTTGTTTCGGTCAGTCAGTTGTGTAAGGCTGGTAATTGGGTGTTTTTTTCTGAATCTGTTTGTGTTATACAGGACCAACACACTCAGAGGGTGATTGGGACCGGCCGTAGGTTGGGGGAACTCTATGTCTTGGAGAATCTCAAAGTGTCTGCAGTTGCTGCCTCTAGCATAGATTTATCTTCTTTTCGTTTGAGTCCTTTGTCTTCTCCGTTTTATCTTTGGCATTCCAGATTAGGACATGTGTCAGTTTCACGTTTACGTTTTTTGGTCTCTAGTGGTGCTTTGGGTCATGTGAACACTAGTGATATTTCAGATTGTAGTGGTTGTAAACTGGCAAAATTTTCTGCCTTACCGTTTAATAAAAGTGTGTCTTATTCTGTTGCTCCTTTTGATATTATTCATTCTGATGTATGGGGACCAGCGCCAGTTTCCACTAAGGGTGGATCGACCTATTATGTTTCGTTTATAGATGACTATACTCGTTATACCTGGGTGTATCTTATGAAACGCAGATCTGATTTCTTTGGCATTTACAACAACTTTAGAGCCCTTGTTAAAACACAACATTCGGCTGTGATAAAGTGTTTCAGGTGTGACTTAGGGGGTGAATATACCTCTAATGACTTCACTCAGTTACTTGCCTCTGATGGTACCATACACCAGTCATCTTGTACCGACACTCCTGAGCAGAACGGTCTGGCAGAAAGAAAACATCGTCATATTGTTGAGACAGCACGCTCTTTACTTTTGTCTGCAGAGGTTCCTAGTATTTTTTGGGGAGAAGCAGTCCTAACTGCTGTATATGTGATTAATCGTATTCCTACTGCATTGACTTCAGGGATGTCTCCGTTTGAGAAACTATATGGTCACCCGCCGAATTATTCTGCATTACGAGTTTTTGGATGTACTTGCTTTGTTCTTCGTCCTCATGTTGAACGAAATAAGTTAGGGTCAAAATCAGCTATATGTGTGTTTTTGGGGTATGGTATTGGACAAAAAGGATATCGTTGCTATGATCCTGTAAGTCAGAAATTATATGTTTCACGACATGTCACTTTTTTGGAACATATTCCTTTTTATTCCATTCCAGCTAGAACCCATGATGTGACAAAGTCAGATATTCGGCTTATTGATCCCTTTGGGATTGACATAGAGGTTCCAGTTCCGGATTCATCCATGCCATCTGGTGTGCCACCTGATAGTGCTTCAGCCTCGCCTGTGCCTGAGTCTGCTCCTTCGACTGTTGAGACTGGAGACCCACCACCTCTGAGGAGGTCTACTCGACCTTGTAAGTCCACCAAACTGCCAGATTTTTCCTATTCTACATATTCAGCCTCATTTGCTTCCTTTATTGCAAACATACATCATTTGTCTGAACCTGAGTCGTATAGAGAGGCTGTGTCTGATCCTCTTTGGCAGAATGCTATGGCTGAGGAACTTGCTGCTCTTCATCATACACATACATGGGATTTGGTTACTCTCCCACCTGGTAAGCATGCGGTTGGTTGTCGATGGGTGTATAAGATAAAAACAAAATCTGATGGGTCTGTTGAGCGATACAAGGCGAGACTTGTGGCAAAAGGGTACTCACAACAATATGGTATGGATTATGAGGAGACTTTTTCCCCCGTAGCAAAGATGACGACTGTTCGCACTATGATTGCTGTTGCATCCGTTCGACAGTGGAAGATATTTCAGATGGATGTCAAGAATGCTTTTCTGAACGGTGATCTCCACGAGGAAGTTTATATGACTCCTCCCCCAGGTATTGACCACCAGCCAGGTGAAGTTTGTCGGCTTCGAAAAGCTTTATATGGTCTCAAACAAGCCCCTCGTGCTTGGTTTGAGAAATTCTCCACTGTTATTACTTCCCTTGGATTTGTCCCGAGTAACCATGATTCAGCATTGTTTGTTAGATATACAAGTGCAGGGCGAATTCTATTGTCCTTATATGTAGATGATATGATTATTACTGGTGATGATCATAGTGGTATTGAGTTATTGAAGCATGATTTGGCTCATCGATTTGCAATGAAGGACTTGGGCTTGCTGCGTTATTTTCTGGGTATTGAGGTGGCTCAGTCTAAGAAAGGGTATCTTCTTTCTCAGACTAAGTATATATCTGACTTGTTTACACGGGCGCGTCTTTCTGACAACAGAACTGTAGATACTCCCCTTGAAACCAATGCACGTTACTCTCCTAGTGATGGTGTTCCATTATCAGATCCGAGTCTTTATCGGACTATTGTGGGTAGTTTGGTTTATCTTACGGTTACTCGTCCAGATATAGCACATGCAGTTCATGTTGTTAGCCAGTTTGTTACTGCTCCTACTTCTGTGCACTGGGGAGCTGTACTTCGTATTCTAAGGTATCTTCGTGGCACTCAGTTTCAGAATCTCTTGTTTCCCTCGACGTCATCTCTCGAGTTGCGAGCCTATAGTGATGCTGATTGGGATGGAGATCGCAATGATCGTAAATCCACCACTGGTTTTTGTGTGTTTCTTGGAGACTCTTTAATCTCGTGGAAGAGCAAGAAACAAGATGTTGTCTCTAGATCTTCCACGGAGGCTGAGTATCGTGCCATGGCTGTGACTACATGTGAGATTATTTGGTTACGTTGGCTTCTTGCAGATATGGGGGTTCACATTTCTATGCCTACTCCCCTGCATTGTGATAACAAAAGTGCGGTACAAATTGCAAAGAATTCTGTCTTCCATGAGCGTACGAAGCACATTGAGATTGATTGTCACTTCACCCGTCATCATTTGCAGCTCGGGACCATATCGCTTCCTTTTGTTCCATCGTCTTTGCAGATTGCTGACCTTTTTACGAAGGCTCAGTCGGCGTCTCGATTTCGTTTTTTGTGTGACAAACTCTCAATGCTTATTGCTGTTGCATTGTGAGTTTGAGGGGGGATGTTAGCCCATATGTTATTGGGCCTTTAGTTTATGGACCTTTAGGTTATTGGCTATGTATATATAGCCTACTTTTGGTTTAGTCAGTTTTTATGCTTTTCAGATTAAATTGTAAACCTTAGCCTTTCTTTCTTTCAATAAAGTTCTATTAATAAGTATATGGCGATTACAGAGGCTGTGAAGAAATCAATTAGGCTTCATGGGTTGCTTAAAGACTTGGGAGTTGATCAGGAACAACTTGAGGCATATTCTGACAGTCAGAGTGTTATTCATTTAGAAAATAATCAAGTCTCTCATGCACGGACAAAGCATATTGATGTTCGCTATCATTTTTTGCGGGAAATTCTCAATGAGGAGGAGATACTTCTCCAGAAGATTCATACTACAGAGAATCCTGTAGATATACTGATCAAGGTAGTTACAAAGGCCAAGTTTGAACATTGTTTAGACTTGTTCCATATCCTGCACATTTAAAGTTGGCGCCTCACAGCGCAAAATTGGAAGCACCGCAAAAGATTTCCTTTTATTATTTGTTTGTTTGAGAAGATTTGTATTCTAGTGGGATTGAAATTGAGCCAGGGTAGAGATTTATTGTTTTTGACTCATTTCTCCCACACCGTAGTTTTACTACTTGGGGAGGAGGTTTTAGAGTTATAACAGGAACTCTTCCTCCTCCCATTTGAAATATCCCAAATTGTTCTCTTCTCCCACAATTAATAGAAAAGGTTGGGTGCTCGGAGATTAAGCCTATTTGGCTGAACTCCGTTATCAAATTTTTCTGATATCTTTATTTTTAGTATTCAACTAGTATCCGTACCCGTGCGAGGGCCATTGTTTTAAAAAAACATGAATCTATTATTATATTTACTTAACCGTATTAAATTATTATTTTTTTATTAGTACACAATTACATATATGTTATGATTAAGATATTATTTCTTTTAGTTTAATGACTATAATATAAGTTGATGAAAAATATTTTGAACTTTTATCAAACCTTTAATTTTGATGCATCTATTGAACAGAAATTTCAAAGCATAAATAGTTATAATGTTTTTTAAAAATAAAATTAAAAAATTTTAGGTACTTTTGAAGGTTGGATTTGAGGGCAAAAATAGCTCATTTCAAGATAGTGATAATTTTTATGTACACTTTATCCTATTTAAATTTCACTCGTGAAATTATACTGAATATGTTTTCACTATTGTTAAAAACAATAGTGTAGATTGTATTAAAGTAAAAGTTTTTTCTTGCATAAAGAATTAACACCAAATTAAGAAAATACCTTATGTAGAATTGAAATCCTTGGTATATTATTATTATTACTAAAAAAGAGAATATATCAACCAAAAGTTAACAGGCCACACACTACATGTGTTTTTTCTTAATTCTTACTAAGAAATTTTCATATAACAAAGAAAAGAAAGTCACAAAAATGGAAGGAATATTATGTAAAAAAATGATTTCTTATAATATGTAAAAAAGAAAAAAGATTTCATGCTTTTGGTATCTACTTTACTATTTATTTTCTTCATATCCACTTAAAGCTTTTAAAAACTCGTCAATACTAATGCTAAATTATAATGCATTCTACTACTTATAATTAATATATTAGAACATATTTTCTACTATGTATATAAAATGCCTTAGATTTACTGCTTGCTCTCTAATGCACATTTTAGAATTACTGCTTGCTCTCTAATGCACATTTTAGAATGATTTAATATTAATTATGGGCAAAGAGATTATAATTTTATATCAATTTCTGCTTACTTCACTTCAAAATGATATAAAGATATCATACCTAATGCACATTTTACTTCTTTAAGCTTTAAACTTTTCAATTATTTGATTCGCATACTCTCAGAAATAGACCAAGAAAGTGGTTGTACTTAAATCATCAAAGAGCTATAAAATAAAACTCGATAATCACACTGCAGATTTTACTCCAATTGTTGCATGCAAAACTTAGAAATGTTTAGTAATGTAATTAGCAAATTCTCTGAAATACACAAAGAAAGCTATTGAAAAATAATTGATGGATTAAAATACACAATGAAACACAAACAAATACAGATAAGCAATCTTTGCGGTGGCTTTATGCTTTGATGCTTCATAGAGTGTATATACCCTAAAAAATATACAAAAAATTAAGGTAGAACAATATATAGAAATGAATGCTACGAATGTCTTAGCATACCCCAAATTGCACTGTCTTAGTAAACACATAGAAATATCAATATAACAAATAGTCATAGCAATTTTAAATCAAGAATGACACATCTTAGTTTGCATGGCAAGGCCCAACATCGTCTCAACAAATGCATTTTGCACATGAAGCTTTAAGGTCGGACTAAATGATGTGATTTGCACCCGTTATGTCAGACTTGTTCGCAGAATATGTTGCAATTCAAAAAAAATTATCCTCTATGCATTTTGTCTCTTTTTCTAATAGCTTACAGAAAATTATGGATTGTTCATGATTTACAAATTGATTCTCTCTATTTTTCAGGTAATCTGTAAAATAGTCAAAGATACTTCATTAATTCATAGAGATACGAAAATGATCAACAGTCTAAACTTATCAAGAAAATGCCGATTCGTTCACCCAAATTTATTGTGAATTTTGTTGTCAGTACTAAAGTTTGTAATAAATGTGAAAGGAATATTCACCATGTACACGCTTGAGATTTCACCACTATGAAATATCTATCTAAAATGTTAAAAAGAAGAACATGAATTGCTAATTATCAAAACCAAAAGAAAAACTTTATCAATAAAAGGTACATTGATGTCCCTAAAGATGCACTTTGAAAATTATATTAAGTTAAAAAGTAATTTTTAAGCCCACCGACACATTAAAAAATAACCTGACCTATTAAACAGAAAAATATAGTGTACCATACCTATTGTTTTGTGCTAACATTAATTGGGTTTTTCCGTAATTTATCTTCTTGCTTTCTACCATAAAGTATGAAAAGCCGCAATAAAGTCAAGAAGAGAAGAAAAACAATCAGAAAGAAAGAGAGAGAGGCTTCATGTTTTGCTCATATCCTTGTAATTTCAACGTTCTGACAAAGAAAAAAGAAATTGTGAAATGAAAATTTTTTTCTTTCAAGTTTTTGCTATGAGAAAATGATGGGAGAGTTTTGTGAAGTGAGAGATGAAGATATTAAAAAGATTATTATGATGCAAATAAAAATAGATTATATCATTGATTGTGTCATTCATTGGAGGAGATGTCTTGATCACTTGATTATACCTACGTTATGTAAGAGAATATACTTAGAAGCATGGTAAGGCTAAGGATGCATTCATCTTACATACTTTACAAAAGAGAGAGGATGTTATGAACCAATTGTCCCACATTGGAAAAATAGAGAAATGTTAATGGGTTTATAGACCAAATGGGTTCTCCCACCTATCAGACTAGTCTTTTGTGTTGGACTCTTCCGTTTGGTTTATAAAATTGGTGCTTTCATTGAGAGTCCCACGCGTTGGGCCGTGACTCGAAGTGGTGGCCTGGACCTAAGAGGGATGCCAGCCAATAACACCCCAATTTTCTATAACAGAAATGCCACACGATGCTCATGATCCCAAAGGACCATAAACTAAATAATACCCCAATTTTCTCTAATGGAAACGCCACACGGTGCTCATTATCCCAAAGGACCACAAACTAACTCTTCTGTACCTGAGCACTTGCCATAAGGTTCAAAACATTTAAAATACACAAATCTGGAAACTGAATACTTATATATCTGTCTGAATTGTAGAGGGAAACTGGTGATAACTTGCCATAAGATTCAAAACATCTAAAATATACAAATTTGAAAACTGAATACTTATACATGTGTCTGAACCGTGGAGTTGATGGGACATGTCCCCAACTTACTCTGTCTACTAAAATAAAATGAATCTAATGCAATAATAATAAAATAATGATCATCCTCGAATGAAGAAGACTCTCTGATACGTCTACTGCTGCTGACTGAATCTGGACTGCTAAGAGTACTCTGGAGCTCGTGCTTCTGAACCTATGATGTAAAGTAAAATACCATTGCGCAAATGCGTTAGTACGATTGAATGTACTGGTATGCAAGATAAGGTAAGGCTAAATGCAAGGGCTTATGCATGAACTATACTGACTATATAATCTGAACATGCTGAATGAATAAATCATAACTAAAGTCATGGCAACACTGAATACTAACTTCTAAGCACTTGAACTTCTGACGACTGGTCTTACCACTACTGATAGCTGTGATTACTAACACTGAGAGTCTGAATAGCTCAGTCTACTAATAATTGATTTTGAGCTTGCTACTATCGACTGACTGAAACTGAGATCAAACCTATCTAGCGGATGATCTTCAATTCTATTAATAATAATAATAAATGATTAAATCTGACTATGAGATCAGGCCTATCAAGAGGGTGATCTCTGAATCTTCTGATAATGATAAGGATTAACTGAGCTTAATATCAGGCCTATCTAACGGGTGATCTCTGAAGCTATTAGTATTGATACTGATTAACTTTTTATGAGACCAGGCCTATCTTATGGGTGGTCTCTAAATCAATGGAACTATCTAAGTTCCTTACTCAGATGAGTAACTGTATTTGACAGTCCTGATTTCTGAATTCTACTCTGAAGGATGAGACTAAATTGTAATTGTGGCTGCAACTATGGGAGTTCTCACTTAACCGACATGCCCCGAATCTAAACTAGTGGGGTCCAACCTATAACCCCAGCTGGAAGGGTATCAGTATCGTGTCGTATTTAAAGACACTACTATGGTCAAGCCTCTCTAACGGGTGACCCCGAACAGGAAATCAAGCCTAAGGAATCATGATATTCAAGCCTTTATCTATCGGGTAACTCCTGATCCTGCGCTGGCTATTTAGTTTTAGAGTACAGGGATCCGCTAACGACTTTGCCTCTCTAACGGGAAAGTCGTCATCCCTACACGCGCTCTGTTCTAGTTCCTACTCCCAACTTAAAGACTCTGAACTGATCCTTAAATGTACTAGACTGATCTGAATCTATTATTGATCATATTACTTGGCTTATCTGACTGAATTAGCTAGGTTCTGTTTCTGACGGAATGCTACTGAATTCTACTTTCTATCCGAGTGCTACAGAGTTTTGTATAGTACTAAGCTTTATTGAAATCTTGACTGGATACTGAATACTAATGAGTTTTCTTAATGTTCAGTCACTGACTGAGTTCTACTGATCATAACACGAACGAGATTATCTTGAGACTGACTCGACTCTAGGCACATAACTATATTTTTCTGGTATAAGTACCCCCAGGACTCTATAGAAGGAAACTAAAAAAATATGACTTCTTGAATGCATGACCAACATCAACATCGTAATAATAGACTATCATTTAACATAGCTCAATAAAACATCTCTTTAAGCACTTGGGAATCTAGAC
The DNA here is from genome assembly GCA_030864225.1 of Capsicum baccatum var. pendulum. Taxonomy (NCBI): domain Eukaryota; kingdom Viridiplantae; phylum Streptophyta; class Magnoliopsida; order Solanales; family Solanaceae; genus Capsicum; species Capsicum baccatum. The sequence goes on along the minus strand of CM061554.1, from coordinate 236,869,601 downwards.
ATGTAATGATATATGGAGGCATGATATTGTCTCATAACTTATTCAACAAGGAAATCCATGTGAATGGGAGGACATATAACATATCATGCTTCACTCATCTTGGCATTACAACAAACACTTGACATACATTACTTGTCACAAAATTGGGGATTTTGTACTTAAACATGCTACAATAGTACTATTTTCTTCATATAAGCATTCTATCAAACATATGGGAGGCACATTTTGGTCATACAACATTCAATACACATAATTAACATGATTACAGAATTCAACATACTTCTTGAAGGGCTTTTATCATGGGTATCACATAATCAACACATACTAAGGTTAAAGCTTGGATCTTTATACCCAACACATGCATCAAAACTTATCAACAACATGAACTTCAACTTCTATTCACATAAATCATGAAAATTCATAAAATTTTAGACTTTAAAATCTTGAAAAGAGGTTCTTGAACTTCTTGGGTGGAAGGAGCCCAAAAATCAACATCCACATACCTTAGTTTCTTGATTTGGAGTGAATTGATGGAGAAATCTTGATGATCTGGGTCTTGAACTATGAACCCTAATATTTGTTCTTGGGGAAAGTTTAGAGAAAACCTTATATTTTAGGTGTAAATGAGTTGAATTTCGTGTTAAAGAATATACATGGTGGTTAGAAAATTATAGCTTTGCCCTTGAAACCACGAACTGGAAGCTGAAATTTTGGCGCAGGGCTATAGACAGGGCGGTGCCCTGCTTAGACCCTCGGAGAGACCAAGGCGGCACCTTATTTAGAGAGGGGATAAAAGCTAGGCAGCGCCCTGCTTAGACCGATGGTCTAAGTTGGGCGGCGCCTCACGAGGGCCTTTTTCTACTAGTTTGGCACACTAAACATGCCCTTACACTACTCTAAAAATTCTGAAACTCACCCGGGATATACTATGACCTTTCCCCATCACAACGCAACTTGAAAATAGAAAAACAAATGTAGGAAAGGTCATCAAATAAATCTCTGAATTTTGAAGGTCTAAAATGAGACTAAGTGTTGAACACTTACCAAACAATTTCTAAGTGTTGGAGATTTTAAAGCTTAAGGAGCTGAATTTTAGACTTAAGATTTTACGAGGTCTTACAATATCTCCCCCTGGGAATATTTGTCCTCGAATATCGCTTGTTAGGCTGAGAGTACTGATCGACTGGACTTACTTAAGGGACAAGAACATTTGAAACATATCTATGCGATGAGAACTACTGACACACTGAATCTTTTACTTAAATATGCATAGCTGATGCATAGAATACCCGACTAAATTTATTGATAAGCTAAATTCTCATAATGAACATACACATCTGATGCATGGATCTATAATTGAGTTGTTCTCATGAATGCATGACTGAATACACTGATAAGTTGAACTTTTTCTACTACAGAGCATGCACACCTAATGCTTAAGTATCTGACTGAACTGACTCTTGAAAGCATGACTGACTATGCAATGATAACTGATGCAAAGTTGGTAATGATAATCTGAGCATAAAACTGGACGGGTTTAAGGAATTAACAACATCAGGGAGTTATAGGGTATATCCCTCTTGGGACACTTTGTCCCTCTAAGAACACTTACTTCGCTTATATATTGGGGTGATGCACAAGGCATTTACCTTGGAATATTTACATGCTTTGAGGTTTCAAATAACATAAATAGATGAAAATATGAGAAAACAAACTATGCGAATCTGACTGTCCGACTGCTAAGCTGAATGCTGACTTTACTAGCTAGCTCATGCTGAAACATAAGCTCAAATGAGAGCAAGAGATCTATCAAGGCATATCACGAATATTAAGGACTCATAACATACCCGAATCTATATCAGGGAAAACTTCTTGATCATAGTGAGTCTGAAATTCATAGAGTTGGTTCTGATACTGGACACTCGCGGTACTAAGAGTGGTGCCTTGCTGATGTAAATCTCTACCCCTATGAGCTAGAACTCTGCACTCTCGCATCTTGTGGCCTGGCTTACCACACCCAAAACATACATGACTATTTGCTCTGCACATACCTAGGTGGTTCTTGCCACACTCTCCACAAAGCGGATAGGTGCGCTCGCTTCTAACACTACTCTGCGCTTTAGATCCTGGCGCCACATCCTGACTGAAATTTATGAAATTTGGTATGGGAATAATAGATGAGGATATAGATGGGAATGAAGTCTTATGACTATGATGAGAATGATTACCACCCTGTGACCCTGCCTGAGAGAAACCATAACTTCCTGTTCTGGATTTTTTACTCACTCTCTCCCTTTCCTTTGTCTTATCTGTGTCAATCTGCTGAGCGTGAATCATCAACCTAGAAAGATCCATATACCTATTAATCATAGTAGTTCTACACTCTTTCAACACCCACTTGGATACACCAGTCACAAACTTACTCATACTCACTCTAGAGTTAGCTATCAAGTCAGGGGCATACTTAGATAACTGATTAAACTTAAGACAATACTTCTTCACTGTCATGGAGCCTTGCCTTAGGTTTATAAACTCTTCTACCTTAGATTCTATCATCTCTAGCGGGAAAAACTTATCTAGAAAAGCATCCTAAAATACTTGCCAAGTCATAAAAGCTGCACACTCCCCTCTACTCTTCTTCCATGCTATAACCCAATCATGAGAAATGTCTTTCATCCTATAAGATGCTAACTCTACACTCTCCTCGTCGGACACATGTATAATTTGGGTGATCTTCTTTACCTATTCTAAATAAAGTTATGGGTACTCACTATCTATTGACCCAAAGAATTCTGACGGGTTCATCCTCATGAAATTTTTTATTCTAGCTGTGGTTGAATCCCCATCTTACTGGGGTGGGGTTACAGCTTGACGGTTACCCTGAACATTAGTTATCACAACTTGGTCTAGCTTCTGAAAAGCTACCCGAAACTCTGCATGTGACACATTCTCATTTTCGGGGTCTACTAGCTAAGGGGATGACTGATTCTCTGTTCTCTTCTTGGGTGGCATGTTCTGCAAATAGAAGAGGAACAAGGATTAGACTGAGAGTTCAACTTGGGATTTTCTCACTGGAACGATATGATTACTGAAAGAAGGGAGACTATTCCTAAAACATCTTATAACCTCTTGCACATAAATATGACGCGCAACACACCCATGCATAAGACTATACTAGATGCGGCTTTTCAGACTTCCTAGGACACTATTGAACCTAGATCTGATACCAAGTTTGTAACGACCCAATTTTATATAACCAGAATGCCACGCGGTGCTTATGATCTCAAAGGACTATAAGCTAACACTTTTTTGATATTTCTACCTGAGCACTGTATAATATTATAAAATAAATGCAGAAACTAGCGAAGACTTACCATAAGGTTCAAAACATCTAAAATATACAAATTTGAAAACTTAATACTTATAGATCTGTTCTGTCTGAACTGTGGAGTTGATGGAACATGTCCCCAACTTACTCCGACTACTAAAATAAACTGAATCTAATGCAAATAATAAAATAAGGACCATTCTCGAATGAAGAGGGCTCTATTCTACGTCTAATACTTCTAACTGAATTTGGACTGCTAAGGGTACTTGGATCTCGTGCTTCTGAACCTATGGCATAAATTAAAACACCATAGTGCAAATGTGTCAGTACGATTGTATGTATTGGTATGCAAGATGAGGTAAGGCTAAATGCAAAGGCTTATGCATAAACTATACTGACTAAATAATCTGAACATGCTGAATGAGGATACATGCATGAATGCTTAAATCATAACTAAAGTCATGGCAACACTGTATACTAACTTTTGAACACTAGAATTTCTAACGATTGATCTTGCCACTACTGATATCTGTTATTACTAACATTGAGAGTTTGAATAGCTGAGTCTACTGATAATTGATTCTGAGCTTGCTACTATTGACTGAATGAAACTGAGATCACCTATCTAGCGAATGATCTTCAAATCTATTAATAATGATAATGAATGATTAAATCTGAATATGAGATCACGACTATCTAGCGGGTGATCTCTGAATCTTCTGATAATGATAAGGATTGACTAAGCTTGAGATAAGGCCAATCTAATAGGTGATATTTGGACCTATTAGTGTTACAACCCAAACTAGGGATTGGCCGTGATAGACATCCCGAATCATGAATTCCCAGACATCCTACTCTATCTGGTAGTCATGCACAACATTCATATAATAAAAGAAAATGTGGAATTACGATCAAATATGGAAACATGGTGATACTCTGGATTAAGTTTAACAATAAGGAATGAAATCTAAAAATCACTAATAACATCTGGAACAGTCTACGAAATCTCTACTACATGAGAATCTGGTAACTATCTGAAAACTGGAACAAGGCCCCCAGTAGACCAAAACTGTAATAGATGGCATAATCTGAAAGGACAGGCCTTTTGGAATAAAGAAGACTCACCACTGCACAATCTGTTCTACTATTAGAATTATCTACTGCTTATCTGGACCCCTAGGCTGAGCCTCAGAACCTGAGAGGGGGGAGGGGGTCAATACAGATGTAATGGTACACAGAGCAAATCCAAAATGATAATTTATATTCTACATATATGAGAGAAATTTAAATCAGATCATACATATATTTTATGGTAAGAAATTACATGGGCATATTTAAAAGACTCTGTAAAATTATCTGAATTTGGAGATACTCTTTATCTACTTTGTGGTAGGTGGTACACCCTACAATTTCATAGTTTTCACCGACTACCTTATCTTGGTTTCCACCAATATAGGAGTACTAGTGAGGGAAGAGCACACAAGATCACATAACAGGGTACCACAACCCCAATTAAGTCATTATATCATGGTTGGGATCAAGATTACAAAGCAGGGCTCCAAACCAATAGTCCCGATTTGGGATGACAAGATACTAGGTATACAAGATCACACAGTAGGCTACCCAGTTCTTGTGTCAGCAAATCACAGTTTCCAACATAGATTCATTTGACTTGTTCTTTCTTCGGGTAACCACATAACTCACATTAATCCAGTTTTCAACTCTTTAAGACATGCATTCTATGAAATCAAACTCTGTTATGGCTTACATTTGTGTGGTATCGTCATACCATTGAATTGCAAGTCATACCTCTGAGCCATTTAAAGCATATTATCATCTCTTCTTTCAAAATATGCAGTTTGGACCACCATATCAATAAATCAATTCAAAGAAAACTCTTTCTCAAACCTCATGTAAATATATGCAAGGAACTCTCTTTGTTAAGCATTTCAATAATACAAGGTGGTCATGTCAAATTTCTCAGTCACATGCAACTCTTTCTTATTTAAAACAAGGATATAATTATATCAAGAAGATCCCTCTCATCATCTCTAAATCATGCTCAAACACTATGGTATTGAGAAAAATATTTTCAAACCATAAATTATGCATTTCAAATCATTCACAATAAGATCATAAACTTGAATTTATCACAAGAGAGGGATTTCATAATCTGTGCTCTCAAACAAAATCTTAAATTTTAATTTCATACATATACGGGTACTTGTAAATCAATTTAAGGGGGTAAGGCCTAAGGGTCAAATCAACAATGCATTTAAACATTCATAATGCATAGTAAAATCATGTATTTCAAAACCCCTTTCTAAAATCATACTTGAAAATCTTTAAATCATGTTCTAGTGTTTCCAAGCCCATGTAGTTTTTAGGATAAACCCCACATGCCTCAAATTAATTAGTTTAAATAGAAGAACTCAAATCTCAATTTGTTCCTTGGAAATCTTAAACTTAAGGCTTGATTTTCTTGAATTTCTTATTCTTGGAGAAAATCCTAGTTTGATCTTATTTTGAGAGTGAAGAGGAAGTTTTTGATATTTTAAAGCTGATAGTGATCTTAAGGGGTGATTTAATTTATGTGAAAGGTTTTTGGAGTGAGTAAAAGACCAAAATACCCCTAAGGAACCCAAAAAAAATCTCATAAATGCATCAGTTGACAACCAGGGTTGAGGGGCCATCACTTAGGTGATAAGTCATCAGCCAGAGCTGGTTTTCACCATTCACTGCCTTAGGCTGATGACCAGTTCTGACAGACCATCACATAGCTGATAAGTCGTCAGCCTCGTCGTCACGTTTTGGCAGATAGACACTTCGAAGTTAAATGAGCATAACTTTCTACTCTAATATCGAATTAAGGCAAAACTAGTGGCATCGGAAAGAGGACTCAAAGAACTTTTATTTTATATATAGTAGGCCTCCTAATTAGTTATATACAAAGAGTTATGGTCGATTGAATATGGCCCAAGTTTCGACGCTCACTCAAACTCAAACGACAGGAAAGCTTTCAACTCGTCCTTGAATTAAGGGACCTCTATGATCTGAATGCATGCTCAAATAGGTTCCCACACTACATAATTGATTAAAATACCAAATTTTCATAGGATTATGGCTTTTGGATCATCTACGCATAAAAATGATGGTTTTCATTCTAGCCCAAAATGCATGGTGTTACAGTTAGTACTGATACTGATTAACTTTATGTGAGACCAGGCCTATCTAGCGGGTGGTCTCTGAATCTATGGAACTATCTATATTCCTTACTGATCTGAGTGACTATGTCTGACAATCCTAATTTCTGAATTCTACTCTAAAGGCTGAGATTGAACTGTAACTGTGGCTGCAACTGTGGGAGTTCTCACTTAACAGACATACCCCAAATTTGAACTAGTGGGGTCCAATCTGTAACCCCAGCTGGAAGGATGTCAGTACTGTATCACGGGTACAGACACTACTATGGTCAAGCCTCTCTAACGAGTGACCCTGAACAGGAAGTCAAGCCTAAGACATCATGATAGTCAAGCCTTCATCTATTGGGTGACTCTTGATCCTGTGCTGGCTACACAGTTTTAGAAAAATTTTATTTTGAGTCAAACTTAACAAACAAAACTTGTATGTGGTTCCATTAGTATCTTGACACATGAATTGTGGGGATAATTTTATTAATTTAAAATTGCAAAGTAAAATAAAGAAGAGAGAGACTAAAATTTTGAGTAAACAATGGTTAGTGGACTGTGGATCCACAAAAAAATAAATTAAAATATTTAAAGTCTTTAACAGTGGAGGACATAACGTATATGAAAAATTGTGTGCGATTTTCGAAAAAGTTGAAGTTTCTTGATTTCTCCAATTCATTCTAAACAAAAAAAAAACATTCATTTTTTTATCTGAACACATCTACTATTAAAATTAAAAAGTGTTCTTTATTTCTTCAATTCATCTTCATCAAATAAAGCTTCCTTCTAAACAAAAAGAAAACCTTTCATATTTTTTTATCTCAACACCTCTACTATTAAAATTAGAAAGTTTCTTGATTTTTTCGGTTCATCTTCATCAAAAAATCACAAAACCTTTCTTCTAAACAAAAAACATCACTTTCATTTTTTTATCTGAATACTTCTACTATTAAAATTAAAAAGTGTTCTTGATTTTTCCAATTCATCTTCATCAGAAAATCAAAAAACCTTATTGCATGTTTATCTATTGATATTGAATTTAGAATTTCTTTAAATACTAATATTTAGATATTCATTGGCAATTTGGGATGTTGCTAATGTTGAAAAAAATTGATATGTGTTGAAGATAAAAAAAAATTGAAGCTTTGTTCTCAAATTTTCATTGTTTACTCAAATCTACCTCAGTTACTTCTTCTTCATCTGCAATTTTTGATTATTCATATTTCAGGTACGAATCTATCTCCATCTTCATGATTAAATTTTTTTTCTACAGATCCATATAAATATGATTTTTTTTTATATAAAATAAGTAATAAAATTTAGATCTCTACGCATCTTTGTTTGCATGTCATTTCTAATGCCAAAATAGCAAAATACTTGTCATATAAATATTTGTAATGTTCTAAAAAGATGAAATATGTTACAAAATGTGCTGCTCAGATCTGCTATATTCCCTTTTCATTGATATCAACATTTTCTAATGCATTGTTTGAACCTTGACTTTGAAAGTACACTGCAGAAGATAGATTCAAGTTTTGTGTTGATAGTTGACTAAAATTTTTGTGTAAATCTCCATGTACCTGTAGGTTTGAATTTAAAAAGAAAAACAATCAACTTTAGTAAATGAATTTTAATAAAAAAAAAAGAGTTAAAATTAGTAGATAAATAAAGTAGTAAGACAATGACTAAAAATATTTAGTTTGATGAAGGAAAATAACCTGAAAATTTAGTTTAGTGAAGCCTTGCATTGAAGTTGATTGCGTTTCAAAGCTCGGTGCCATAGCAGTAAAAGACTGATGTTCATCTGCTGCTTTATATTTCAATGTCTTTTGTGAAGATTATTTTTTCTTTGTTCACCTCTTGACTTCATTCTTCAGTATCCACTTCTCTGGTCATTTTTCTTAATTGGATGCAAAACTTGATCCTTACACCCTATAACAGGATCAATTCCACTGAGCTTGTTTTTATCCTTCTCATAATTTTCAGCATACAATTCACTTTGATGCTTCATAATCTCAATCTTTGCTTGATACACAATTTTTGGGCAATTTCCTCGGAGTCCAAGCCATTTTCCGCTAAAGTCATAACAGTAAAAGGCTCCTTCATTAATCCGTTTAAGCGAATTGCCATTGAGGATTTCATTGTCTCATTTTTTTGGTGTACTCCTCAAATCCACTGCCATGCCTGGCATTCTTAGTCCACCTTTTCAAAATGTATTTCTCCGGTATACAAGAAAAATTTAAGTCAAAGAATAAAACTTTTAGTGCATGACAACACAGCCAACCCATGGTTTCAAATATTTGACAACTACAAATAATAGAATTCTCAAGAGAATTGAACTGAACAGTTTCAATTTGCTCACTTTGACCCTTTGAAATTGTATATACTATTTTATTCCCATTAGTGTCCAAATTGATTACATTTTTGGTTGTTCGTTGCAAAAATTCATGTTGAAACCTTGTAAAAATTCATCTTGTATACACACTACCAACATGCTTCAACATCCCACAGTCTTCAATGAAAAGTTTACGCTTTCCTCGACATTTATAATCCTCAATTGCCTCACTGTCATGCATTTCAATTGTTCGTTGCTCATATTGCTTCACAAATTCAGTTATACTCATTGTCTTGCATGTCATTTCTGTGAAAACTCTGTTTGTGCTTTTACTTCTTTGAGTTGATTCAATGTCCGTTGAAAAAATGGAACGGCTAAATGCAGGACACCATTTCTTTCTAAAATCATATAGCTTTTGAAGCAAAGTATTATTTGCACAATTCCATTCAGATATCATGTTCTGCCAAGTCACTTCAAATTTTGGTTCTGACTTGCATCTCCATAAGAGTATCAAAGTAGTTTCGAAATCCTTGTGGTGGAGTATATTTTTCTAAGAATTTCTTTCAATGTGCCATTCACATAACCGATGACATGTTTCAGGAAAAACTTCTCTAATAGCATTTGCTATAGCAGGAGCTTGATCGGTAAAAATTGTTGTTGGTGCTTTTCCTCCCATTCCCTTTAGGAATGTTTAAAATAGCCAAATAAAAGAGCCAATTGTCTGATCACACAAGAATGCACATCCAAAGAAAATATTTTTCCAATTATTATTTACACCAACAAATGGAGCACAAATCATGTTATATTTATTTGTGTGTAATGTGGTGTAAAAAATCATCACATCCCTAAAACACTCATAGTTCAATCCAGATATGCTATCTCTCCAAAAAAAGTTGCCCAATCTGCCATTTTCATCAACTTGAAAAGAATAAAAGAAATTTGAGTCCTCCGATTGCAAATGCATGAAATGATTTATTAAAGTTTGAGCATCTCCACCACTAATCATATTTGTCTTATGTGCTTGTATGAAGTTATGAGCATCTTGCTCAATAAATCTTGTATTTTCAATTCCACCTGCTTCATTTTGAAGATATCGAACAACATTTTTTAGTGCGAATACCAGCCTCGACCATAGAACCAAGAATATTTTTGGTAGCACTTGTAAGCTTTCGACCAGATTGTATGAAATGTCTTAAATTGTTTTCTATAATTGAATGGCTACACACATCATTAAATTCACATACTTCCCATATGTCATTTGATATTTGAAATTTTATACAAGCCAAGCATCCACATCTATATTTGTAACATCTCGTAATTTTCATGAAATGCGTTACCTTGTAATAGCATGTGCATAAGATGAGAAGCTTAAAAAATTTGAAAAATATTCGAAGTGTTAAAGAGACTTAGTCTCATTTTTAGCTGGCAGTCTTCGAGATATAAATTTTCAACCTTCCCAACATTCGTTTTTAGATTTTCTTGTTGCATTGCGATGGGGAAAGGTTGTAGTACGTGTCGGGCGAGTTTCAAAATTTTTGGACATCGTTTAAGGCGTGTTTGAATTTCAAAACAGTAGCACCGTGTGATAAGCATGCGTCGCATACTCCATCGCTTAGTGTCAGCATGCGGTATATCATGCGTCACATGCTCCACTGCGGTGGGAAATAGCATGCGACGCATGGTCTGTTCACGCCTGGGAATTTTTCAGCTTTTAAGTTCCATCTCATTAAGGGTGTTTTGGTAATTTTCCGTTCCCCTACCATCTCTAACACGGAATTTAACCCCAAATACCCTAAAATACACCTTCATTCATCGAAATTTCTCCAAAACTCTCCTTAGGGTTTCAAAACAAAAGCCCAAGCAACTCAAGATTCAACTGTGGGTTTTTGAAACTAAATGCATATTTGGAATTCCTAGAATGTAGGCTTCAAGAAACACCTATCATCTTCGCGTATAGAGGTACATGGGGTTATCCTAAAAATCTCATGGGCTTAAAAATTTATATTTTACAATGGGGGTTTTGAAACTACGAATATAATCATGTTTTTAACATTTCTATATTATTGATTTGGTCTTTAGGCCTATTTCCAAAGTAATTTAATATATTATATATGTATATGCTTATGTTTTGAAACTATGTTAATTTGAGAGCATGAATTATATGGAATCCCTCTCTTGATATGAATTTGTTTCAAATGTTCATATGATGTAAATAGTTTGAAAACATCTTAAAAAGCATGACATGAAATATTTTAAGAATTGATATGATTTTGACCTGAAACGAGAGGGTTATTTGTGTTGAAACATGTTGAATACAATGGTTGAATAAGAAGAATGATGTGATATTGATGAGTTGCAAGTCGGGTATGATGATATCCTATAGGATAAGATATGTGGTTGAATTAAATGAAGTTGAATGCATTGATTTTACATGAGATAAGTGGATGCCCGAAAAAGGCGTTTGAGTGTAAAGGCTCATTGTTGGAAACCATGTTTGCCGACATGGGAACTTGGTACCAGGATAAGTGATCTTGTATACCTGACTTTATGTCATTCCCAAATTGGGACTATGGTTAGAAGCCTAGGTTAAGTGATCTTGTGCACTACTATACTTTATTGGATCGAGACACCCTACTGTGTGATCTTGTATGTCTTCCCCTCACTTATACTCTAATCTCAGTGGCAACTGATATTTGATAGTTGGTGTAAATGTTATATGTAGGGTATTCCAACTAGCTCAGCTATATTACATCATTGTTGAAAACTATTACATTATGCCCATGTGTTTTCAAATGATTTGATATGAAACTACTTATTACTTTCTCTCACCAATATTTTGTAAAAATATTGTATTTTATTTTGATTTCTCTGTGTACCAGTACTTTTGTATTGACCTCCTTCCCTCCCAGGTTCGGAGGCACAGTCTAGGGGTCCAGGACATCAGTAGATTTCTCAGACTGATTTGTAGAGTCACTTGGTGAGCCTTCTATATTTTGGAAGGCCTGATTCTGGCAGTTTCATTTATCAGTTAGTAGTTTTGGGTCTACTAGGGTCTTGTCCCAGTTTTAATACAATTAGTTATTTTAGCCATGTAGTAGAGATTTTGCAGACGATTTTCCATATATTGATAGAGATTGTGGGACACTATTTCCCATTGTTGTTTTTATGTGATTTTGACCATATTTCTGTAATACTATTTATCTTTTGCATTTATCTTACCATATGAATTATGTGCATGATCACCAGACAGATAGGGGTGTTTCTGGCCTTTAAGGTTTGGAATACTCATCATGGCCAGGGCCCCAATTCGGGTCATGAAAAACTTTGTATCAGAGCATGGTTCATGGTCTTAGGGCGTTTGCAAAATCGCGTCAAGTAAAGTCTTGTTTATGGGTGTGTAACGCACCACACTTATAAGTAGGAGGCTACTAGGCATTTAGGAATGTCTCTCTATCTTCATGTTCTAGTTCGTGCAATAGAGTCAGAATGTTCCTCTTTCATACTCTAATTCGTGCTATGGTGTCGCCCATACGAAAGTAAAAAGTCATCCCAAATTCTTTCCTTACTCAAATTTCCTCAGATATGTCTCATTATTGAGGTGATTCAAGTACAAAAGTTTAGAATCTAAATGGTATGGTCCTTTCTGATTGAGCCATATAAGAGTTAAAATTTGTGCAAGGACTTGAGAAGAGTCCGTTAGTGCTTCAATGTGTATTGATTCCGATGTAAACATTGATCCTAATGGAATCGTGCTTTTCAGCTTGAGGTATTAATTGCATCTAGTCCCCTTCAAATTTATGTTTCAAATGTCTTTCTTAAGGGGGGATGATGTGTAGTAGAATGTTGGAACTGTATTTTCACCTGAATAGTAGTATGCGTTAAAGTGTGTTGTCATGACCTATTGGTAGTGATATTGGACGAAGAAGTTGGGGATGTGAAGTCACAAAGTTAGAAGCCAGAAAGTGAGGGTGACTTTTGTGTAAATGAATATTTCAATTGAATAACCAACGTTTGAGGATGATTTACCCCTTTATAGTGATAAACTAATGTGGTAGCTAGTAGCATGTGTGGATGGTATGGTAGTCCATGGAGGAAATGCTTGACTCCAATTTATTTACCTGAATAGTAGTATGCGTTAAAGTGTGTTGTCATGACCTATTGGTAGTGATATTGGACCAAGAAGTTGGGGATGTGAAGTCACAAAGTTAGAAGCCAGAAAGTGAGGGTGACTTTTGTGTAAATGAATATTTCAATTGAATAACCAACGTTTGAGGATGATTTACCCCTTTATAATGATAAACTAATGTGGTAGCTAGTAGCATGTGTGGATGGTATGGTATTCCATGGAGGAAATGCTTGACTCCAATTTATTTATACAAAGTAAGATGTGTATTCTTAGTTTATTAGATATTGCGTATTAAATTTCTATTTCATGTAATATTTTCATCAAAGTGTCGTTGAAAAATAAAGTCTAGTGAAGCCGTGTGGGGCTCTCTCGATTCACTAGCATAGTTTCATTGTCATTCATCTCATTTTCTTGTTCAAAATACAAAATCAAAGTCTAGTGAAGCCGTGTGAGGCGTATTTCGATTCACTAGCAACTTTTTATCCAACTTGTTGTTCGTGTGTTGGTTTAATATATGTGTAGCTAAATCTATTTGCATGACATGATGTTGGTAAAGAGGTGATTCTTCCTTGTGTGTTAGTTTAGTAGAAGGTAGAGAAGGAGTTGTTAGTCAGGGTGATTCGTCGGTTGCGTGAAGTGTGAAAATGGCTATGCTAGCCAGTAAGTTATTATTATAGACTCATGGTTGTTGTGGATATTGAAGGTAGTCTAAATGTATGATAGAGTAAGTAGGTATGAGGTGAGAAATCCGTATAAGTGGATAAAATTGTATAGGGTTATAATATCAAATCAAGGTTAGTCGGGTCAATTGTGTAACTTTACCCCTTGACCATATTTTGTTGGTAGTTGTAAACTAGTACTACTTGTGAGAAGGTATGTAGTAGATTTGTGAGGCATTTGGATAGAATGTTCAGATTTAACAGACTACTATATTATGTTGCCTTCTTCATTGATGGTAGATGATTGATGCTAGACCATTGGCTTGAATTTAATGTAGAATGTGGATGTAGGAATAGTGGCATGAGTTTGATAATGCATGTTTTGTGAGATTAAATTAGTAGTCTTTATGTGTTGAAATAGTACGTGCAAATGGATTATGATAAGGAAAGCCGTAAGGTCATGATTGATTATTGTGGTTGTGAAGTTCTAGCATACAAATATTTCTTGATCTTTATTTCATGGTTTCCAAGTGAGACTTATGCATAAGGTTGGGTTGTAAAATCAAGTTTAGTACTAGACATTAAGTTTTGAACAGTTGAAGTCCATGAAGGTGGATCTGATGATTTCTTGGTTAATGATGCTAACTATATGGAATTGACCTAATAGGCTTTAATGGTGTATGAAATGGCTTAAGTTTAAGTTGATTCGTAATGAAGTATGATGTTGTATGTATGAGGTAGAAGTATGCCCAAGGTTATATGGAGCTGTGATATTTTCTAAGGCTATTACATGTTGTGTGTGGTTAGTAGTACCGTTGAGTTGCTAGGTGGAGAAAGACTAGTTAGATGGAATATAGTGTTCTAGATAGCCGAGTTAAGGAGTTTTGATTGATATTGTTGGGCCTTTTTATATGATCTTGATTCTCGTAGTAATGAGACATAAGTTTGGAGTCACGATATTGGTATGCTAAGTTGAAAGTGGTATGGTTCATCAAAGGCTTGGTGATGTCCATATTGAGTGTTAGAATCTAAGTTTGAGTATTGAAGGTTGAATTGATAAAAATCAGTGTGCAAGCATTATACTATGACTATTGAGGCTATCAAAATATAGAGTGTATCTCAGAATGTAGTTTTAGTAGTGGGCTTTCCACTTTTATGTGTGGTCTTTCAGGATGAGTTCTATTAATTTTGCGTATTGTCATATTTTGGACCCCAGAGTGCAGTGAGTGCAGTGAAGTTTAAATTCTAGTAAAGGATCTCCCAAACTTTAGTTGATGGCTTAAATCCAAGGGGGAGATGATAGAACAAGTAATCAAGTCCGGCCCTCAGATTCTAGTAGTGATGCCAGTATGACATAGGACATCAGAAGGGAGGGTGAGGCTCAACCTATTCTTGTTTCAGTTTTTTTCAGTTATCCTAATACCTACCCATACCTCACGTTTCAGTCCCATGATCATAGTTCATGTTCATGTATATAATAGATAATCACGTGCTCTTCCAAATTCCTAAATAAGGAACTTCAGTTCATTCAGCAGTCGGAATCACATTCCATATGTTATGAACTCTAAATTGAGATCATGCAGCTCGTGACTCATGTATTCACGCTTTATAGTGTGCTCAGTTTCCATAATTCATGCTATACTCTTTATGATGGGCGAAATATAGTTCATAGCCATGTAAGCCCCAATTCAGATTTTCTTTGATAAATCCCGGATGTTGATTTGCTATTCTTCAGGCCTCAGTTAAGTGTCAAGTTTCATATAATATTCTTCCATGCTTCAAGATTTTATGTTCTAATCTTTAGTGACTCCTATTTATATGATGGTAGTGGTGATGAGTAAATGTTTCTTGTTGATGAAAGATCATAGTATGCATGTTTTAGATAAGGCCATAAGTGTGAAGTACGGTTGGGGCCAAGTCTTTGATGCAGGTGATATTTTGCTGAAAGGTGTGTGTGTGTGTGTGTGTTCTTGGGGTAACGTGTGGGAGCTATATACATAGATGGTTGGTAGAATATGTGAAGCATGTATTTATGGGTGGTTGCTTTGAAGTTAACACGTGGTTATGAAATAGGCTTGAATGACGTGTTGGGAATGTAGTGGAAGAATGCAATATGCGTTAGCGACTTCATAGAAAGAGTTCAGAGTAGTCATTAAAGTGGTAAGACATGTTATGCTTAGGATGTGATCTTTAAAAGATATATAGAAGGTTGTATCATATAGTTTAGAATAATAGCGTGATGTGGCATGTTGTATTTTGTGACTTAGAGTCTGGCTTAATCACGGTGAAAGGGTTAAGCTACTATAGACATTAGTAGAAAGGTTTATAAATGCCAATACGAGAACAAATAAGTTGAATTAGATGAGTATGGTATTTAAAGAGAATGGTACAGTTAAGGGAGTATTCAAAGAGTGTTGATGAGATACTCCAGTTTGTGTATAAGTTTCCAGTATAGTTCAGTATGTGTAGCCAGCAAATCAGTTTAACAGTCAAACAGTTAGATTCGCAAGACTTGTTTTCTCGTCTTTCATTTAATCATGCTACCCGAAATCTCAGATATGTTACTATTCCAAGATAGAGTGTACTAGTAGCTGTGAGTATAGCCTAGTTCATTGCGTTAGGTACTAGATTCAGATTTTCGGATGTTCAGTTACGATTCAATTCGTAGGTGCCTTGTTCATTGCCTTAGTTTTTCGAGTATCTTAGTGAATTGAACATTTATTGAGGGACATAGGGTCCCAAGGGGGAGATACCCCATTCAGTTGCATGCATAGATTCTTATTACAAGCTTCGCGCCAGTTATCATTGCGTATTTAGTCATACATTCATACGTCAGTTCAGTCAGATATGTATGCATTAGAAAAGCATGTTCAATAGAAAAAGTTCAGCTTATCATCATATTCAATTCTGCGTTCATGAGAACAAATCAGTCATAAACCCATGCATCAGATATACATGGTCATTATGAGAACTCAGCTTATGAGTAGCTTAAGTCGTGCCTTCCATGCTTCAGATATGTCTGTCCGATATAAGAATACTGAATATCAGTAGTTCTAGCCATATGGTCATGTTTTAGATCAGTGTATTCCTTATTAGGAGAAATGTCGTGTCCACATTATTCCATACCTTTAAGGCTTCAACAAGTTCCTACCCATGATTTGGGGATGAATGGTCCCAAGGGAGAGATAATGTAATGCCTCATAATTTTCGTGCACTGCGTTACCTTGTAATACCATGTGCATATGATGAAAAGCTTAAAAATTTTGAAAAATATTCTAAGTGTTAAAGAGACTTAGTCTCATTTTTAGCTGGCAATCTTTGGGATACAACTTTCTAATCTTTCCGACATCCATTTTTTGATTTTCTTATTGCATTGCAATGGGGCAAGGTTGTAGTACGTCTCAGGAGAGTTTCGGAATTTTTGGACATCGTTTAAGGCATGTTTGAATTTCAAAACAGTAGCACCATGCAATAAGTATGCGTCGCATTCTCCATCGCATGGTGCCAGCATGCGATATAGCATGCGTCACATGCTCCACTGCGGTGGGAAATAGCATGCGACACATGTTCTGTTCACACTTGGGAATTTTTGAACTTTTAAGTTCCGTCTCATTAAGGGTGTTTTGGTAATTTTCCATTTCAAAACAAAAACCCAAACAACTCAAGATTCAACCATGGGTTTTTGAAACTAGTTGCATATTTGGAATCCCCAGAATGTAGGCTTCAAGAAACACCTATCATCTTCGCATATAGAGGTATGTGGGGTCATCCTAAAAATCTCATGGGCTTAGAAATTCATGTTTTACAATGGGGGTTTTTAAACTACGAATATAATCATGTTTTTAACATTTCTATAATATTGATTTGGCCTATAGGCCTATTTCTGAAGTAATTTGATGTATTATTTATGTATATGCTTATGTTTTGAAACTATGTTAATTTAAGAGCATGGATTATATGGAATCCCTCTCTTGATATTAATTTGTTTCAAATGTTCATATGACGTAAATTGTTTGAAAACATCTTGAAAAGAATGACTTGAAATGTTTTAAGAATTGATATGATTTTGACTTGAAACGAGAGGGTTATTTGTGTTGAAACATGTTGAATACAATGGTTGAATAAGAAGAACGATGTGATATTGATGACTTGCAAGTCGGGTATGAAGATACCCTACAGGATAAGATATGTGGTTGAATTAAATGAAGTTGAATGCATTGATTTTACATGAGATAGGTGGATTCCCGAAGAAGACGTTTGAGTGTAAGGGTTCATCACTGGAAACCGTTTTCCCGATATGGGAACTTGGTACCAGGCTAAGTGATCTTGTGTACCTTACTTTATGTCATTCCCAAATTGGGACTATGGTTAGGAGCCCAAGCTAAGTGACCTTGGACACTACTATACTTTATTGGGCCGAGACACCCTGTTGTGTGATCTTGTGTGTCTTCCCCTCACTTATACTCTAATCTTGGCAGCAACTGAGATTTGACAGTTGGTTGGTGTAAGTGTTATATGTAGGGTATTCCACCTAGCTCAGTTGCATTACATCATTATGGAAAACTATTACATTATGCCCATGCGTTTTCAAATGATTTGATATGAAACTGCTTATTACTGGATCTCACCTATATTTTGTAAAAATATTATAGTTTGTTTTGATTTCTCTGCGTACCAGTACTTTTGGATTGACCCCCTTCCCTTCTAGGTTCGGAGGCACAGTGTAGGGGTCCAGGGGTCCAGAACATCAGTAGATATCTCAGACAAATTCGCAGAGTCACTTGGTGAGCCTTCTATATTCCGGAAGGCCTGATTCTGGTAGTTTCATTTATAAGTTAATAGCTTTGGGTCTACTGTGGTCCTTGTCTCATTTTTCAGACAGTTAGTTATTTCAGTCATGTAGTAGAGATTTCGCAGACGGTTTTCCATAGGTTGACAAAGATTGTGGGAACTATTTCCCATTGTTGTTTTTATGTGATTTTGACCATGTTTCCGTAATACTGTTTATCTTTCGTATTTCTCTTACCATATGAATTATGTGCATGATCACTAGACAGATAGGGGTGTTTTGGGCCTTTATGGTTCGGAATGCTCGTCACGGCTAGGTCCCCGGTTCAGGTCGTGACAATATTCTAATATTTGTCGCTTCCTTTCTTGAAAAGGAGAAAGCTTATTGGATTGTCCTTCACAAGAACAAAAAAATAAGCATCTTGTTATCTCGTTATTTCTGTTTTTAGTCTTTGGACCTTTTCGAACACCAAAACCTTTTTCCACGGCATATGAATTGTATTATGCATTGTATGATCCCTCTTCCAAATAAAATTTCATACCAATTTCAAATATAAATTTTTTATTGATGGTATAAGTATTATGAGCTCCTGAAAAATGATTGTAATTATTTGCGTTGTGATTTAAGATAACAATGTTTAAATTAGAAGCATGAAACATAAATAATAATAAACTATAAGAATATTTAATAGAAATAAGATATTACCTTCTTGATTAGCAGAATCTTTTTCAACATTAACATTCTCCATTTCTGATTTGAAACCCAATTTGTACAAACAAAATAAAAATGTTAAAATATGTCAAAAGTTATTTTAGTGTAGAAATATTTATATGTTTTTTCTTGTAATACTATAATGCTTATATTATAATTTGCCAAACCTTGATTTTATTCTGTTTTCTAGTAAAAATATGTCACGCCCCGAACCGGGGCCCTGGCTGTAATGAGTATTCCATCATATGATAAGAGAAATGCGGAAGATAAACAGTATTACAGAAACATGGTCAAAATCACATGAAAACAATAATTGGAAATAATGTCCCACAATCTCTGTCAACAACTGAAAAACCGTCTGCGAAATATCTACTACATGACTGAGATAAATAACTATCAGAAAACTTGGACAAGGCCCCCAGTAGACCCAAAAACTACTAACTGATAAATGAAATGACAGACATCAGGCCTTCAAAAATATAGAAGGCTCACCACTTGATTCTGCACTCTGTCGAAAGAAATCTACTGGTTATCTGGACCTCTAGACTATGCCTCTGAACCTTAGAGGGAATGGGGTCAATACAATTGTACTGGTACGTAGAGATATCCAAAACAGAAATACAATATTTAAAAAAAATATAAGTGAGAGCCATTGAAAAGTAGTTTCATATCAAATCATTTGAAAATACATGGGCATAATGTATAAATTTTTCAACAACAATTCAATGCAGCTGATTTAGGTGGAATACCCTACAATATTACTTTTACACCAACTGAAAAACCTCGGTTGCCGCCGAGATTAGATTATAACTGAGGAGAAGACACACAAGATCACACAACAGGGTGTCTCGATCCAATAAAGTATGGTAGTGCACAAGATTACAAAGTAGGGCTCTTAACCATAGTCCCAAAGTGGGATGATATATATATATATATATATATATTGGGTATAAAAGATCACAAAGCATGGTACCAATTTCCTCTGTCGAAAAACACGGCTTCTAGCGATAAGCCCTTACACTCAAACGTCTTCTTCGGGCATCCACCTATCTCATGTAAAATCAATGCATTCAAATTTCATTTGATTTAATAACATATCATATTCTTTAGGGTATCTTCATACCTGACTTGCAAGTCATCAATATCATATCATTCTTCTCATTCAACCATTATATTCAACATGTTTCAATACAACAACCCTCTCGTTTCAAGTCTAGATCATATCAAATCATAACGATTTTCAAAACATTTCATTTCATGCTTTTCAAGATGTTTTCAAACAATTCACATCATATGAAAATTTAAAAAAAATTCATATCAAGAGAGGGATTCCATATAATTCATGCTCTCAAGTTTACATTTTTTCGAAACACATGCATATACATATATAATATATCAAATCACTTCGGAAATAGGCTTAAAAACCCAAACAATATCATAGAAACGCTTAAAACATGATTATATTCATAGTTTCAGACCCCCATTATTAAACCATAAATTTCTAAGCCCATGAGATTTTTAAGATAACCCCACATACCTCTATTTCCAAAGATAATAGGTGTTTCTTGAAGCCTACGTTATGGGGATTTCAAATATGCAATCAATTTCAAAAGCCCACGGTTGAATCTTGAGTTGTTTGGGTTTTTATTTTAAAACCCTTGAGAGAGTTCTTGAGCAATTTTGGTGAATCGGAGTGTAATTTGGATCTTTAGAGATTAAATCCCGTGTTTAAGTTGATAGAGGAATGGTAAATTACCAAAATGCCATTAATTTCTCGAATGAGGCCGAAGAATAAGCCTGGCGCGATCCACCAGGCACTGCGGGCCTTAGTGCACTGCGATTAAGCAGGCGTCGCCCGCTCATTCATGGGCTAAGGTCTAGTGCACATGACCCAGTAGGCGGCGCGGGCCTATCGCGCGCTGCCACTGGATCTGAAATTCAAACTTGTCCTTAAGCTCGTTTAAAATTCCGAAACTCTTCCGAAATGTACTATAACCTTGCCCCATCGCAACACAACAAGAAAATCTAAAAATGGATGTCGGGAAGGTTGAAAAGTTGTAGCTCGAAGATTTTCAGCTAAAATAACTCTATGTCCTCATTACACTTAGAAACATTTTCAAGTTTTAAGCCTAATAGCACATTATTAAAGGCTAATTCATGCATGAATTTTATGGGGCGTTACATTATCCCCCCTTGGGATCATTCATCTCCGAATGATGATACGGAAAATAGGAAAGCACGATTTCTAGCATATCAGGAATAGGAAAGAAAAATAAGGCAAGAGTTGCACCTTCTATCTCATCATTCATCGGGTCAAATAAGTCTGGGTATCTAATCTTTCATGTCATCTTCTGATTCCCAAGTTGCTTCTTCAACTTTCTGATTCCTCTACAATACTTTTACCGAGGCTATCTCTTTGCTCCTCAATTTTCTAACTTGGTGATCTAAGATTGCTACAAGCTCTTCTTCATAAGACAAGGAATCGTTCACCTTGATTTCATCAATAGGCAACACTAAAGAATGATCTCCAATGCACTTCTTCAACATGGATATATGAAATACCGGGTGAATAGAACCCAAGTTTGTAGTCAACTCTAACTTGTTTGCAACTCCACCTATCCTTTTTACAATATGATTACCACCTCTGTCATACCCCAAATCCCATTGGAGCGGACTGGCACCCGTAGCCGAGGAGGCCCGGGAGAACCCGTTCATAACCTATACTTTCACATTTACATTACTTATGAAAATTAGAAATTTGGGCAGCGCTTCGTTGTAAATAGAAGAAAACAGTACCTGTATCAGCCCAGCAAACACGCATAAATATATATATGAACAGTAATTGGCCGTCAGAGCCATCACGTCTATCAACCAAACACTCCTATGGATGTACAATATGTCTGCAAAAGCCTCTACATAGATACACAACTGAGTTGGGGTCGGGACAAACTCCCGCCCACAAAAGACTTTTATACAAATACCAAAAGTACATATAGAGACGACTTGGGATGCCCCGAAACAACTGGAGCTCACCACTAACAACAGAATGTCCTGACTCTTACTGCGGAGGTGTACGACCTGAAGTATCTGTTCCTGCAGGCATGAATATTGGTCCCCCATGAGGGACGTCAGTACAGAAATATGTACTGAGTATGTAAGGCAGTGAGTATCAAGATGAGATACAAAAGATCAACATAACCCAGATACCAGTGAATAAACAGTATGAGTAGACCACACTTAAAAGAACTGATGGGATACCTGCACATTACTTTCATATCATTACTTCCCGTAATCCTTATCAATACATAACATATGTCATACAATGGCCAACTGATCAGTGGTACTAATACAATACATCAGGGACCACCCCTGGAATAGCATATATACATAATCTTTATAATACAATGGCCAACTGATCAGTGGTACTAATACAATACATCATATCAGCAATTTAAAATACAGACATTCCATTTCTTAATTCAATTAATCTTTGAGATTGGTTACTTTGTGGTCACACTTTATGGAACTTGAAACTATGATACCTCAATAGGAAAAACATGTAAATAGGTAATCAATATCATGAAAATGAAGTAGAGAATCATGGATACCTCATTAAACTATTTCGGAGTCAGCAATAGTATATGGACATTTTTTTTGACTAGCCGGACATCTTAAAAGTGAAAACAAGTTCAATTGGTAGTGTCGATGATCATATGATGTTATTATGTGTCATGTGTCGTAGGACAATGTTGGAAGCTTACTTGAGAGTGCCATGGGTCATTATTCATGCCAACGATTAGATAGAGTATGTCTTACATACCTTGATATAACCACTTCAATACAAGTGACTTCCCGTACTCTTTGAACACTTATCTATAATAAGTCATTTGTGGCAAACTAGTATTAGCAACCAAACCTTACCTTTTGGGTATTAACTTCACCAAATAATGTCTAGGAGGTAATCCTTTAACTCATCAATAAGAGTGCTACATACATCCTCTTATACTGTTATTACATTCACATATCATGCATTTTCATGAAATATCCCTCAACATCACTCTTAGCCTTTATTTCCCTTCTTAGTCACCATCCAATACCAGAATGATCACTAGGCATAGATAACCACTAATATAATGATATATCACCACAATTCATCCTCCATAATCCAATACAACAACTTCCATAATTTACTACTAACAATGTATACAAAACAATTCATAACTATGTTTCTAGTTATCTTCCAACATCAAGACAATACTCATAATCCTTTATCAATACTTATTCATGGATAAGAATCAAGAATAAAAAATATTCATACCTTAACAATGAACTCTTGTATTTACAATCCTCCTTACATAACCATGGGGTGGTTCTCGAAGCTTTCGAGATGGTGAACACAACTACGGAACCAATTCGAATTTTCTACGGTTGAATCACAAAATATTTGAAGTTGAAATTAGGCTAGGGTTTCACCTTCTCTTAATAATTGGATGATATCTGATATATATGAGGCTAAGTGCAGGTTTATAAAGACCAATTTTCGTCCAAGAGGTAATAGAAAATGACCATTTTGCCCTAAAAATTTAAATAAATCCGAATCTATCCCCAGTGGACAGTTTTGACAGGCTGAAGTAAATCGATCATAACTCTTTGCTCCGGTATCGGATTTGGGTGAAATCAGTTGTATTGGAAATATAATTCAAAGGGATTTCATTTTCATATAGAGTATACCACCCAGTTCTTCCTTTACAAGGATTTATGGTCGTTTAAAGTTGACCCAAAAATCTGTCCCACAATTCTGTTTTTTTTTGATAGGCTGTAGTAAAATGGGTATAGCTCCTTACTCAGATATTGGATTTGGATGAAACCAATTTCATCGGAAAGAAGACTCTCGGATATTTTCGTTGATATATAGCAACTCACACAGTTCTTTTTGTACAAGGAGTTATGATCGTCTAAAATTGATCCAAAAAAATAATTGCCTAGCTGCAGTAATTTTCCTGCAAATTTACTGTTCACAGGCTTCCCGGCCACCGTTTTGAAATTTTGAATGTGCTCGCTTATATGAAATACTCCTCTGTTTTGGGCAAACTTTATATCGTTGGAAAGATTATTCCAATACCTACACATACAACTATTGACAGGATACTTCTGAACACCATAAACTTAAGTTATCCCATACGCAAGTCTTTAGAACTCCATATAATCGCGATAAGTGTACGAAAAAATTTACGGGGTGTAGGAGGACTCAAATTACCTTTATTCCTGAATAGCATAACTCCCTTTATTTGAGAAACTTTAAGAAATACCCAATCTCCAACCTCAAACTCTAACTCTCTTCTTCTAACGTCGGCATAGGATTTCTGATGACTCTGAGCCATCTTAAGTCGTTCTTTGATTAATTTCACATCGTCCATTGCCTGATGAACAAGATCAGGCCCCAATAACCGTGTGTCACCAACTTCATACCAAACTATAAGAGACCTGCATCTCCTCTCATACAATGCTTCAAACGGTGCCATCTTAATACTAGCATGGTAGCTATTATTGTAAGCGAACTCAATCAATGACAAATCATCAACCCAAATACCTTTGAAATCTATTACATAAGATCTCAACATATCCTCAAGTATTTGAATGGTTCACTCAGTTTGCCCATCAGTTGAGGGTGGAATGTTGTACTTAGGTTCACTTAGGTACCTAAGCCTTTTTGAAACGATCTCCAAAATTGAGAAAAAAACTGCGTACCTTGGTCGGATATAATGGACATAGGTGCACTATATAGAAGGACTATATCCACAATGTAAAGCTTCACATAATTGTCTCCCGAATAATTAGTCCGCACAGGAAAAAGGTGGGCTGACTTTGTCAACCGATCTACAATCACCCAAATGGAGTCATACTGGTTTCGGGACTTCGGAAGCCCTGTAACAAAGTCCATATTGATCATCTCCCACTTCCATAAAGGAAGAGCTATCTCTAAGGAAGTACCTCCTGTCCTCAAATGTTCTACCTTCACTTGTTGACAGTTCAAATACTTGGAAACAAAATCAGCTACATAACGTTTCATATTATTCCACCAATACAAAGTTTTTAGATCATGGTACATCTTAGTAGAGCCCGAGTGAACAACATACCTTGAAGTGTGAGCCTCATCGAGGATTCTTTCCCACAGTCCATCAATATTCGGAATGCACAACCTACCCTGAAATCTAAGAATACCATCACCACCAATTTCAAATGACATTACCTTTTGCTGACCCACATCTTTCCTGATTTGCATCAAGATGCGATCTTCAACCTGCTTCTCCTTAACTTTAGCACAAAGGGATGACTTAGCTAACTCATGAAAAATCACCCCTCCATCTTCGAAATCTAAGAGTTGCACTCCCAGATATGCAAGGCGGTGAATATCCTTCACCATCTCTTTCTTCCCCTCTTCAACATAAGAAAGGCTGCCGATAATGCTCAATCTACAGCTCTCGTAAAAGTGTAAAGCGGTCATTTGTCAAATATAGAACCCAACTGGGGTGGGTATCGATCCTACAGGGAATAGCTTGGTCAATAAGTAAGCAACGATTATTAGACTTTTGATGCAAGTCTCATAAAAAGGGGGGATTGTATCGTGTAGTTTAATGTAACAAAATAATGGAGTAAAAATATAAAATAGCAAAGTAAAAAGACAGAATGTTTAGTAAGAGTTTAACCAATGAGAATCGAGAGTTGGGGTTATGTCCACCTTATGAGTTGTATGTCTCTATTGGCTATGAGTTATGCGGAATTCAAACCTGCATGTACTTATAGAGAATTGTATTCGATGGTAAATCCAGGCGTCTTTCGACCTAACAAGGACTATTTCACTTTAACTCTTTCGAGCTTAAAGCGTATCTAATGGTACAAATTCTCCAAGAGGTTAATACAGTTACGACACTAACTTTTTAACAGGGGTTGGTGCCCTATTACCTTGACATTATCTCTTTTCCAGACATATAACTTTTCTTTCAAACAAGTTAATGCTATACTGGCGTATTCTATGCGTCTGCAGCCAGAAGAATTTGCATTAAGATGAAGAGAATAATGATATAAGCAGCATACGTGTCACGAATTCACAAACTCATAGCAATAGATAGTATCTCATAAGGCTTCCATAACCCCAACAGAGAAGTTTAGCTACTCATGAGTGCGAAGAAAATCACAATAGACATTATCATTATACCACAATAAAGATTTAGTGTAGTGTGGTGTGGTATGGTGTTAGGCGTAATTCCCTTTTAGAATAGCGTTTCTCTTGTTGTGGAAATTAAGAATTGAATAGATGAAAAATAATTTCAACAATGAATTAATAACGAATCCAATAGAGAGGAATAGGGATGAGGGTGGTGGAGAATTGTTTTGATGGATGGATGGATGGTGGATGGATGGTGGATGGATGGAAGAATTGATGAATTGAAGAATGGAGAATGTGAGAATTGTGGAATAGAAAGATGAATAAAAATCTCTAGCAATATAGGGTATTTATAACACCCATATCCTATTCCTACTAAGCTACTGCATTACTTAACCCAATTCTACTGGGTTACTGCATCATTATCCTAATCCTAATAAGTTACTGCATTATTATCCTAATCCTAATAGGTTACTGCTCATCCCAAAAGTCTTGAGAAATGCTGTTTTTGCCCGGGACAGGTTGTCCATGCGTCACTTTTGGTCCTTGGCGTCCAAGCCTTCCCTTCCTTCTTTCGTGAAGCTTCCTTTGGCGTCAAGTTATCCATAAAATGCTGAAATCTGCATCATTTATACCTGAAAACTTGCTAATCATGTTTGTTAGCTCACTTACAAGAAAAGGGACTAAAAGTGCATGAATTATATATTTTGTCCTCAAAACTTAGCTAAAATATGGGTAAAATATAGCACTTTAGGCGTGTAAATTCGCCTATCATCAACACCCCACACTTAAAGCTTTGTTCGTCCTTGAACAAACTATCATGTCCATCTAAACATCTACTTAGGGTATCACAGTAACAACATAAAATATTCATCAAGACAAGCACAACAATCATTAACAAAGAGTAGTTTTCTAATCATTAGTAGAAGCAATTCAACCTCCAATCATAGACTCGTGATGGTGGTTAATTCGTGTCCATAAGTTTAGGTACAAAGAATCATACACAACTACCCAAAACGCATCAACCATGTGTGTCTCACAATATATTACCCATAATCACTCACAAGTATAGTATATTTATCGAAACATGGGTATAAGATTATCGCTCTCACTCTCACAAAGAATTCATATGCTGCAACTGATGACCATAGGCTTGCCCTTAGTATAATGCTCCACTAAATATCAGAATGCTAAGCTTAGGATCAAATAGGTCTTTTACAGGTTGTAATGTAGGCTAAGGGACGGGTAGGACTATTTTGGCCAGAAATAGTGACTATGTTCCTAAGCGCTTTAATACATCACATTATACCATTAACACTTTCTTTCAAACAACCTTTCTACTTTCTTTTATTCTACCACCTTTTTTTCTCCTCTTTTGTTTTTCCATTTTAAACTTAACTAACTTTTTAGTTTTCTTTTCCTTTTTCTTTTCATAACACACCTCTTATGATAGCACTTCTTTTTCATAACAACTTCAAGCACCAATACATTCTAAGGCATCATACTCACCCAATTTTCTCTTATTTTGTCACATGACTTTACACTTTAAAGCACTTAGGAATTTGGATCAAATTATGGTCTTGAAAAAATGGATTAGGCTTACATATGAGGCTGTCAAAGAAAATAGGCTAAAGGCTCAAAGGGGGTTATCTAGGATGATGTCCATGTGTAGGTAAAAAGAAGGTAAACAATTATAGGCTGCCAAAGAAATGCCTAAATCATCTCCTAAACTTGCACTCTTTGTTTTCGCTTTACATACATACCAGGCAAGTTCTAGCATCATCCACAAACATAGAATATACTATCATCCTCACACACACAAGGCACATGGTCGACTTTATTGGGAGTAGTATAGACTCTTGACCCAACAGATGAAGGAATTGAACCATATAGTATCACATAGTGAGTCACAATTAGAGCCTAAATGTCTCGATAGTCATGATTTTAGCACAAACTCTTGTTATAATACCATGCTGCCAATCAGAATAATTTTATGCCTAAGTTAAAAAAAAATTTAGCTAAAAAAAAACAAAACAAACAAACAAACATAAATGCAAATGCAGATAAAGAAGTATAGCATACAAATACCAGCACCCCACACTTTAGACGGGACACACTGCCCTCAGTGGAAAATAAATAAGAAGAACCTGGTGATTCGGACTCATCCTTTATGTCTGGGGTCCTACCCCCTGCATCGGAATCATCATCAGAGTCGTCATCCTTAGAAGTTCCTCATAAGTACCCCACTTGATTCCAAGAGTGCATCGAGGTATTTGCAGCACGGAGGATTCAGCTTGCTCTTTTCTTCCTCTTTTCTTACCTTTCTGTGAGGTGGGCACTTTTTCTTTACCTTGCCATTGTACTTGAGTTAGATTCATCTCGGTGGAGACAATCAATAAACAAACAGTAGTGGCACCACCCCACACTTAATTTGTTGGCACAAACTAGTGAAGTGAACGATATCGATTACACAGACTTCATCGATATATGATTAAGTGTTATGTTCCAACAATATAATCAGTACAGTCATACTTTATGAAATCTTGGCAATACTTTCATGTTTGATATATCTTTTGATCAAGACTACTACATAGAGATTGAATCAAGTTATAGCATTTTGAAATAATCACAACCTCATATCTTGGTAGTCAACAATGATTCTCATCTCGATGAACAAGTCATTCCAACATGTAAGCTTTCTATTGACAAGATTATGCAATGTTCTTGACCATGTCAATTCCGCAAAAGTATGACAGTGCATCAAAATCAAATGCAAGTTGGTAACAAGTCAATATCATCCTTACGTATTCTTTTACTCACTTAGTTGTATCACAACTAATCAACCACATTCAAATCACTACTACTACTTCAAGATTTAACAATTCATTATAGGAGTAATAGTGTAGTACTTATAGAATATAAATGAAGAACAAAGAAGTACTTACTTGGTTGATGCCTTTGGAAGATGTTCTTGTGAAGTAAAGGAGTAAACGGAAAATTTTTGAGAGGATTTGGAGAGGTAGGTGGTGCTTATGCTAGTTTTGCAATGTGTTTTTGGTCTAAGACAAAGTCTATTATTTATAGGACAAGCTTGGTTCGGGTTTTGACCCATTAAAAATTGGATTTGGAAACCAAAAGTGACCATAGGCGGCGCCTTTTGCTTTGCCTATGCTTGGCATAGGCAGTGCCTTTTGCATAGCATTGTTGAGCATAGGCGGCGCCTATGTCATGGCATTGTTAGGCATAGGCGGCACCTATTCCATGGCATATGAGATTCAGAGACAAAAGGCATTGGCATAGGCGGCGCCTATGCTATGGCATACTTGGGCATGGGCGGCGCCTATGCTATGGCACACTAGAATCCGAGAGCTTAGGCCATAGCATTGACCTTGCCTTGTTCGTGGCCTAGTTTTACATAGGCCTAGCCTTTTTCGTTGCCTATATTTTCATAAGCAATGACCAATCCATAGACTTTTGCTTCTTCATTCCTAACTTACCACCTTTAACATGCAATACGTCCAAATCAAAATTTGAAACCAATCTCCTCCTTTATACCTCTTGTACCTACACTTGCTCAAAAACAACAAAAATGATTAGAACGATGGGTTGCCTCCCATCAAGCGCCTTAGTTTTGGTCGTGGATCGATAAAATCCTAGGAAAATAAAACAATTAAAAATGATGGGTTGCCTCCCACCAAGCGCTTGATTTATTGTCGCGGCACGACATAGTTATCTCGATTACTTAGACTTCATCGACATATTTAGTGCGTCATTTTCTGAATGGATTCAGACGACACTGGTGCTTACTTGTGGGAATGCAATCTCCTTTGAGATACATCTTGTGCATACATATCCTAGGTGGGATACCAATTATATCATCAATAGACCAACCCATAGCTCTCTTGTATCTCTTAGAGCAGAGATGAGAGCCTCTACTTGTTGTTCACTTAAATCATCCACCACACTTACCGGAAGTATATTTCCACTTTCCAAGAACAAATACCTTAGATAATTGGGGAGCTCTTTTGATTTTAGCATTGGTGGCTCTTCGATAGAAGTCTTCGCTGTTGGTAACGGTTGATTCTTAAGATCAAGGTCCGGCTGTTTAGGAGTATGAGAATAGGACCCTATTTCTGTTAGAGCACACATAGTTTCTTCATAATCTTCATCATCCTCATGCTCAACATTCAGCAGCACAGCAAACAATGGCTCAACAGTAAGTTGTTTCTCTACAGCTAATAATTTCCTATCCTCATGATGAACAATAAGCATACTTC
Organism: Capsicum baccatum var. pendulum; assembly: GCA_030864225.1. Lineage (NCBI taxonomy): Eukaryota > Viridiplantae > Streptophyta > Magnoliopsida > Solanales > Solanaceae > Capsicum > Capsicum baccatum. Next base: position 236,839,023 of record CM061554.1, on the reverse strand, counting down.
CAGTTGCAAGGAAAGGGCGTCCCAGGATTATAGAAACGTCAGAATGCACCTCACAATCCAAGATCACAAAGTCTTCTAGAAAGATTAAGGTGGAAACCTTCATCAACACATCATTCAAGATACCCACAGGTCGTTTTACCGACCTATATGCCATTACAAGCCTTATATTGGTTGGTGTAGGGTCTCCCAACCCCAACTTTCTGTAGATAGATAGTGGCATCAAATTGATGCTAGCTCTCAAATCGCACAATGCCTTAGCAAAATCCAACCATCCAATTATGCAAGGAATAGTGAAATCTCCAGGGTCTGCCTTCTTCTGAACTAGTGATCGGGTAGCAATTGTGCTTCAATGATGAACATTATCCGCTAACTCATAACTTGATGCCCTCTTCTTTGTCAACAGGTCCTTTATAAATTTCGCATACCCAGGCATTTGTTCTAGTGCCTTCACCAACGGAACATTAATGGTCAGCTGCTTTAACATCATCATGAATTTGCTGAACCTTGTATCATCCGCCTGCTTCTTCAATCTTTGAGGAAAAGGTGGTGGTGGATATCGAATTGTTTTCTCCACGACTTTCTTCGCCTCTTGCTTTCAAATTTTGGTAGTTTCAGGCTGCAACCTATTATGGGTGACGTCATGGACGTCTTGGTCAGCTTTTATAGCGTCATCATCTTCCTTATTTTCGGCCACTTGCATTCTTTGGGATGAATTTTCCAGCACCTTACCACTTCTTGTAGTAATAGCCATGCATGATCCGTCATTCCTTGGATTTTGCACAGTGTTGCTAGGTAAAGTATCAGCCTTTCTTTGATTGAGTGCTGCTGAAAGTTGGCTCAATTGCTGCTCTATTTGCTTTATTGAAGTGGAATGTGAGTCAACCAATTACTTCATTGAGGACAAATCATTTATTACCTCCGTTACTCCCGCGCTGGTTGCCTCCACTCCTTTCAATAGTTTAGCCATCATATCTTCCATATTTCCAGAACCAGATGCAGTGGCGTCACGTCTTCCTGGGGGAATATACAAACCACTCTTTTCATTCTTATTCTTCCAACTACCTTGATCCTTGTTTCCAGATTTATGATAATAGTTCCGACCTTGGTTTCCTTAGGTATTACCTCGAAAAACCCCCTGATTGTTTAAGTAGTTGGCTTCTTCTTTCGAATCAGATTTGTCTCTTTCTTTTGATGCAACAACTTTGACTTTGTCGGTCTTCCCTGATAATAGATGCTTTGTAAGAATATCCACTTGTGTTTTCATGTGCGCCATATCTTGATCACGTTCTTCTTCTCTTCTCCTTTGGTCTGCAGTCATGCCAATAGATAAAGTAGGGCTTGCTACCTCAGAATCCCTGGTATGCCAAGCTCTACTTTGCTTCGTCATCCGGTCTAGCATGTTGCTTGCCTGACCAAAGGTGGGGTCCATAAATGATCCTCCAGCCGCATTATCCACCACTGGTTTAGTTATTGAATTCAAGGCTCTGTATAGTATCTCCATTAGGTGAACATTAGTCATGTGATGGTTTGGGCACCGCATTAGCTTCGTCTTGAACCTCTCCCATATTTCATGAAGGGCTTCAATTGGAAGCTGACGAAAGTTGCTGATTTCATCTCTCAATTGTGCTCTTTTGGATGGCGAAAAGAATCTTTCTAGAAAAGCGTCTCTCAATTTCCTCCAATTTGTAATAGAATCAGGAGTCAGCCCATTCAACCATAGAGTTGCCTCCCTAGACAGAGACAATGGGAATAAGCATAATCGAATTGCATTCTGACCAACGCCAGGATTGTCAAAAGACTTGTATGTAGAAATAAAGTTGATGAGATGCATATTCGGATCATCGCCTGCTAGTCCACCAAATAATCCCTTGAGTTGCAAAAGCTGAATCATGGTGCTAGTGATATTAAACTTGGCTCCGGGTGCCAATGGTGGAGGACTAATGGCTCCTGTGGCTCTGGCTCCATCAAGATCATCATCATTATCGAATGCTGGTTGCATGGCTCGGCGTTCAGGCCTAAACCTAGCTTGACGATCTCTTCTGTTGGCAGGTGTTGTGATCTCAGTATCATGCCTCGGGTTTAGTAGCTCGTCATCACCTAAATCTTCATCGTCAGGATTTGTTGCTCACCCAGGGTTATCAATATTTTGTTGATGGACTTGGTCGGCGGCCAGCGCAGCTAGTCTCGCTTGTTCATGCTGAGCAGCCATTCTTTCAATTTCCTGTTGTGTCTCCATTCTGCCAATGCGTTGTGGTTCAAGATTGATAGGTAATAACGGTTGACCAAAACTTCGAGTATGGGGCATGCACTGAATAAAAATCTGCAGAAAACAAAAACAAAAACTAAAAGTAAAAGTACGAGAATCTTTGACCAAAGGGTCTAGTAATTATTACGAACTTAATTGACATTTGTATTCCCTAGCAACGGCGCCAATTTTTGATAACACTCAATCTACAACTCTCGTAAGAGTGTAAAGCGGTCGTTTGTCAAATATAGAACCCAACTGGGTTGGGTATCGATCCCACAGGGAATAGCTTGGTCAATAAGTAAGCAACGATTATTAGACTTTTGATGCAAGTCTCGTAAAAAAGGGGGATTTTATCGTGCAGTTTAATGTAACAAAACAATGGAGTAAAAACAGAAAATAGCAAAGTAAAAAGACAGAATGTTTAGTAAAAGTTTAACCAATGAGAATCGAGAGTTGGGGTTATGTCCACCTTATGAGTTGTACGTCTCTATTGGCTATGAGTTATGCGGAATTCAAACCTGCATGTGCTTATAGAGAACTGTATTCGATGGTAAATCCAGGCATCTTTTGACCTAACAAGGACTATTTCACTTTAACTCTTTCGAGCTTAAAGCGTATCTAACGGTACAAATTCTCCAAGAGGTTAATCCAGTTACGGCACTAACGTTTTAACAGGGGTTGGTGCCCTATTACCTTAACATTATCTCTTTTCCAGACATATAACTTTTCTTTCGAACAAGTTAATGCTATACTGGCGTATTCTATGCGTCTGCAGCCACAAGAATTTGCATTAAGATGAAGAGAATAATGATATAAGCAGCATACGTGTCAAGAATTCACAAACTCATAGCAATAGATAGTATCTCATAAGGCTTCCATAACCCCAACAGAGAAGTTTAGCTACTCATGAGTGCGAAGAAAATCACAATAGACATTATTATTATACCACGATAAAGATTTAGTGTAGTGTGGTGTGGTATGGCGTTAGGCGTGAATTCGCTTTTAGAATAGCGTTTCTCTTGTTGTGGAAATTAAGAATTGAATAGATGAAAAATAATTTCAACAATGAATTAATAACGAATCCAATAGAGAGGAATAGGGATGAGGGTGGTGGAGAATTGTTTTGATGGATGGATGGATGGTGGATGGATGGAAGAATTGATGATTTGAAGAATGGAGAATGTGAGAATTGTGGAATAGAAAGATGAATAAAAATCTCTAGCAATATAGGGTATTTATAACACCCATATCCTATTCCTACTAAGCTACTGCATTACTTAACCCAATCCTACTGGGTTACTGCATTATTATCCTAATCCTAATAAGTTACTGCATTATTATCCTAATCCTAATAGGTTACTGCTCATCCCAAAAGTCTTGAGAAATGTTGTTTTTGCCCGGGACAGGTTGTCCATGCGTCACTTTTGGTCCTTGGCGTCCAAGCCTTCCCTTCCTTCTTTCGTGAAGCTTCCTTTGGCGTCAAGTTATCCATAAAATGCTGAAATCTGCATCATTTATACCTGAAAACTTGCTAATCATGTTTGTTAGCTCACTTACAAGAAAAGGGACTAAAAGTGCATGAATTATATATTTTGTCCTCAAAACTTAGCTAAAATATGGGTAAAATATAGCACTTTAGGCGTGTAAATTCGCCTATCATCAGCTGCCCATAGACAACCTACTGAGGGCGTCGGCTACAACATTTGCCTTGCCCGAATGGTAATGCAAGCTCATTTCATAGTCTTACAAAAGCTCCACCCAACACCTCTGCCTGAGGTTCAATTCTTTCTCGAGAAAAACATACTACACACTTTTGTGGTCAGTATAAATATTAAAATGTACTTCATAGAGATAATGCCTCCAAATTCTAAGAGCAAACACCACAGCTGCTAACTCCAAGTCATGAGTAGGGTAATTTCGCTCATGCACCTTCAACTGTCTAGATATATAAGCTATCACCTTACCATCTTGCACCAATACACAACAAATTCCCACGCGGGACGCATCATAATAAATGACAAAGCCACCTACACCCTCGGGAAGGGTCAAAACAGTAGCAGTAGTCATCTTTTCTTTCAACTTCTCAAAACTATTTTCACACAGATCAGACCACGTAAACTTCACTTTTTTCTGAGTCAATTTAGTAAGCGAAGCAGCTATGGAAGAAATTTTTTTTACAAATCTTATGTAATAACCCACCAGGCCTAAGAAGCTCCGAATATCGGTTGGAGTCGTAGGTCTGGGCCATTTTCTCACTGCCTCAATCTTTTGGGGATCCACTCTAATCCCGTCACTAGATTCAATGTGCCCCAAGAAGATAATAGCATTTAGCCAGAATTCACCTTTGGATAACTTAGCATATAACTGATGATCCTTAAGGGTCTGAAGGATAATTCAAAGGTGATTGGAATTGTTCTCCTCAGTTTTAGAATAGATTAGAATATCGTCAATCAATACTATGATGACCAATTCTAGAAACAGATGGAACACCTTATTCATTAGATCCATGAAAGCTGTAGAGGCATTAGTCAACCTGAAAAACATAACTAAGAAATCTTAGTGACTATATCGAGTTTAGAAGGTTGATTTTGGAACGTCTAACTCCCTAACCTTCAACTGATGATAGCCCAAACGAAGGTCTATTTTCGAAAAAACACTTAACATCCTTAAGCTTGTAAAAAAGATCATCAATCCTAAGAAGAGGATATTTGTTTTTAATAGTGGCCTTATTCAACTGATGGTAGTCTATGCACATACGAAGGGACCCATCCTTCTTTCGCACGAAAAGTATGGGTGCACCCCATAGGGAAACACTAGGACGAATAAAGCCTTTGTCTAAGAGGTTTGCAAGTTGGTTTTTTAATTCTTTCAGTTCCGCGGGAGCCATTCTATATGGCGGAATAGAAATAGGATGAGTCTCTGGCAACACATCAATGCCAAAATCTATCTCCCTATCAGGTGGTATCCCTGGCAGATCTTCTGGATAGCCTTTTGGAAACTCATTCACAATAGGGACTGATTGTAGAGGAAAATTTTCAACTATGGAATCTTTTACTCAGATTAGAAGGTACATAAAACCTCTAGAAATGAGTTTTTGGGTTCTAATATAAGAGATAAAGTGACCTCTAAGCGCCACAAAATTTCCTGACCACTCAATTGGTGGCTCATTCGGGAAAGAAAAAGTAACCCTTTGGGTTCTGTAATCATGTGTGGAATAACACAATGGAGCCAGTCCATCCCAAGGATAGCATCAAATCTACCATATCAAGTTTTATAAGGTCTGCCACAGTAACTCGACTAAGAATAGACACTACACAATTTCTATACACCCTTCTAGCAACAACTGAATCACCTACAGGAGTGGAAATACTGAAGGGTTCTACAATAACTTCAGGCTCAAAACCAAAAGCAACATCCACATAAGGGGGCACATAAGATAAAGTAGACCCGGGATCAAGCAATACATAAACATCACGGGAAAAGAGTCGTAACGTACTGGTAACAATATCTGGTGAAGCTTCCGCCTCCTGGCGGTTAGTCAAAGAATATAACGGGTTACGAATGCTCCAAATAGCTGATGGGCTACACTGCCCTATGAATAAGTATCTGGGGCTCTGGATCCATGATGAGTCTGAAAGCTCTAATATCGTCCGTCTACTGTGGTCTGGGAGCTGGGGCACTGGAAGCAGACTGTGCATTACCCCAATTCTTCTTCTTCTGCCATTTATTTCCCCATCTACCGCTCTAAGGCTGACTGTGACCCTGGTCAACAGATCTGGCTATTTTCGCCTGTCTTTCTATTTTCCTAGCCTCAGAAATCTTCTTCTTTTTCTCTTCTACCTGTTGCATATGAACTGTAATCCTAGAAAAGTCCAATTCCTTGTTCTATATAGCTCTCTAGCACTCAAGCACCAGATCATCTGAAAGGTCGGATGCAAACTTTCTCATTCGGGCCCTCATACTACCTGTCAACTCAGGAGCATATCGGGCCAGTTGATTGAATTTTGAGTATACTTCCAAACACTCATCTTACCCTGCTTAAGGTTCATGAACTCCTCAGCATTTGCTTCCCATAATTCTAAAGGAAAGAACCGGTCAAGGAAAGCATCAACAAATTCATTCCATATCGAGGGCTCAGCATTGTTGCACTTCGCATCTTACCAATTGTTGTACCTTTGATTTGCCACTTCTTTCAGCTGGTACACTGCTAATTATACCCCTTCTACCTCATCAACATGCATCACTTTGAAAATATTTTCTATTTCATCTACAAATACCTGCGGATCCTCCTCTACCGTAGTACCTGTGAATTTAGGAGGATTCATCCTGAATTATCTTACCCGGTAGCTTTGGAAGTAACAGATGCAGACCCAATATCCTCTGACCGCTGAGTCTGTGCAGCCACCAAATGTGTTAACATGTGAATAGACAGCTTGAACTCTGAGTTTGATATGTTCCCTTGAGAAGTTGGGGGACGGTTCATATTGGTCCGTGGAGCCCGAGGTGGACTGGTTGGGATTGGAGGGACTCCCAGAGTAGGGACAGGTTTTGGAGTGGGGATTATGTTACGTGTCCTTATTCCATGAGTGGGACGGACTTCGTCATTTTGAGAACTCTGATTAGTATTGCGACAAGGAGGCATGACTGTTATTTCTATAAGACAAAATATCACGGATTAGGAACAGGCTTGACTTTGAAGCACGAACTAATTCACAAAGAAGGGAAATATTTCTTAAATGCCTAGTAGCCTCCTACTTATAAGTGTGGCGAGCTACACACCCATAAATAAGACTCTATCCAACATGATTTTGCAGACACCTTGGTACCATGAATCGTGCTCTGATACCAAGTTTGTCATGACCCAAACTGGGGCCCTGGCCATGATGAGTATTCCGGACCATAAAGTCCTGAAACACACCTATCTGTTTGGTAAGCATGCACATAATTCATATGATAAGAGAAATGCAGAAGATAAATAGTATTATAGAAAGTTGGTCAAAATCACTTGAAAACAATAATGGGAAATAATGTCCCACAATCTCTATCAACAACTGAAAAACCGTCTGCAAAATCACTACTACATGACAGAGATAAATAACTATCTGAAAACTGGGACAAAGCCCCAGTAGAACTAAAAACTACTAACTGATAAATGAAATGACAAAAATAAGGCCTTCCGAAATATAGAAGGCTCACCACTTGATTCTGCGCTCTGTCAGAAGAAATCTACTGGTTATCTGGACCCATAGACTGTGCCTCCGAACCTAGGAGGGAAGGGGGTCAATATAATGTATTGGTACACAAATATATCCAAAATAGAAATACAATATTTTTACAAAATATAAGTGAGATCCATTGAAAAGCAGTTTCATATCAAATCATTTGAAAACACATGGGCATAATGTATAAATATTTCAACAACAATGCAATGCAACTGAGCTAGGTGGAATACCTTACAATATCACATTTACACCAACTGTTAAACCTTGATTACCGCAGAGATTAGAGTATACATGAGGTGAAGACACACAGGATCACACAACAGGGTGTTTCAACCCAATAAAGTATGGTAGTGCACAAGATCTCAAAGCAGGGCTCCCAATAAAGCACGCAATCCATTAGGCGGCGCGGGCCTATCGCGCGCTGCCACTAGATTGGAAATACAAACTTTTCCTTAAGATTGTCTAAAATTCCAAAACTATTTCGAGACGTACTACTACCTTGCCCCATCACAACGCAATAAGAAAATCCAAAAACGGATGTCGGGAAGGTTGAAAAGTTGTATCCCAAAGATTTCCAGCTAAAATGACTCTAAGTCCTCATTACACTTAGAAACATTTTCAAGTTTTAACTCTAAGAGCACACTATTAAAGGCTAATCCATGCAAGGCTTTTACGGAGCGTTACAAAATACTTTTATGTTTGATATAATTTTTCAACGAGTCACGAAGATCACTCATGGCAGCAACAACTGATATACGAAGTGCTTTGTATAAAGGACATTTTGTTTACAAGTCATATAGAAACTATTATCTTGATGATATTCTGATTCAAAATAAAGTTCACTAATAAGTAAGTAGATTCAAATAACAAGAATAACGAGTAAAAATAAGTTGTATATAGTACATATTTGATATTTACTATATTTAGAGTACATTGTTTGTTATTATAAAAATAAAAGAATAATAAAAAAAAGGTAATGAATTTATTACCTATACAGAAGAATTTTCTGATGGATGAGAATATAACTGATGTCTCATTGAGAAAGAAAGTGATCAATAATTTTGTAACAAATTTGATCTTTTTGAGAAAAAAAATCATCAACAATATTGTAATATATCTTGGTGTTCCTTTGAGAAAGAAAGTGATCCATAATATTATATATGATCAATAGAGTAATCTTTTAAGGAGGGAAAAATCACTGCTGGTTCGCTCCTTTTTTTTTTACTGTATAGTTTTTTTCTTGTTCACTTGTGAGATGGGTCCCACAATCCACGTGTCAAGATGTTAGTAGAGCCTCATACAACTATTATTGGTTGAGTCTTACTCAAAATAAAATTTTTCCAGTTTTAGAGTACAGGGATTACTGCTAACGACTCTGCCTCTCTAACGGGGAAGCCGTCATCCCTGTACTCGTCGGTGCTAGTTCCTACTCCCAACTGAAAGACTCTGAATTGTTCCTTAACTGTACTAGACTGAGCTAAATATGTTATTGATCATGACTTATCTAACTGAATTAGCTTGGTTCCATATCTGACAAAATGCTACTGAATTCTACTTTCTGTCCGAGTGCTACTGAGTTTCGTATCATACTGAGCTTTACTGAAATCTTGACTGGATACTGAATACTAATGAGTTTTCTTAATGTTCAGTCACCTAATGAGTTCTAATGATCATTGGACGACTGAGATTATCTTTAGACTGACTTGGCTCTAGGAACACAACTGTAATTTTTGGGTACAAGTACCCCCAGGACTCGATAGAAAGAAACTGATAAAACATGACTTCTTGAATACATGACCAAAACCAACATCATAATAATAGACTATCACTCAACATAGCTTAGTATAACATCTCTTCAAGCACTGGGGAATCTTAAACATGTAATGGTATATAGAGGCATGCTATCATCTCATAACTTATTCAACAAGGAAATCCACGTGAATAGGGAGTACATGCAACATATCATGCTTCACTCATCTTGGCATTACAAAAAACACTTGATATACATTACTTGTCACAAAATTGGGATTTTATACTTAACATGCTACACGGTACTATTTTCTTCATATAAGCATTCTATCAAACATATCAAACATATGGGAGGCATATTTTGGTCATACAACATTCAATACACATAATTAACATGATTACATAATTCAACATGCTTTTTGAAGAGCTTTTATCATGGGTATCACATAATCAACACATACTAAGGTCAAAACTTGGATCTTTATATTCAACACATACATCAAAACTTATCAACAACATGAACTTCAACTTCTATTCACATAAATCATGAAAATTCATAAAATTTTAGACTTTAAAATCTTGAAAATGGGTTCTTGAACTTCTTGGGTGGAAGGAGCCCAAGAATCAACATCCGCATACCTTAGTTTCTTGATTTGGAGTGAATTGATGAAGAAATCTTGATGATTTAGGGCTTGAACTATGAACCCTAATATTTGTTCTTGGGAAAAATTGAGAGAAAACCTTATATTTTGGGTGTAAATGAGCTGAATCTCGTGTTAAAGAATATATATAGTGGTTGGAAAATTACAGCTTTACCCTTGATACCATGAACTGGAAGCTGAAATTTTGGCTCAGGGCTATAGATAGGGCGGCACCTTGCTTAGACCTTGGGAGAGACCAGGGCGGCGCTTTGCTTAGAAGGGGTAAGAGCTGGGCAGCGCCCTGCTTAGACTGGTGGTCTAAGTTGGGCGTTGCCTCATTAGCGTATTTTGCTTTTGGTTTGGCATACTAAACATGCCCTTGCGCTACTTCAAAAATTCCAAAAATCACCCAGAATGCACTACGACCTTGCCCCATCGCAACACAACTTGAAAATTAAAAAATAGATGTCGAAAAGGTCATCCAATAAATCCCTAAAGTTTGGAGGTCTAAAATGAGATTAAGTGTTGAACACTTAGCAAAATTTTTTAAGTGTTCGAGCTTGTAAAGCTTCAGGAGCTGAATTTTAGACTGAAGATTTTACCGCGTCTTACACGGCTGTGACCAACAGTTCGTAGTTGTGACCAATGAGGATTGATCCATGCATGGAGCCGCTACTCGGAGTGGTGGCCTAGACCCAAGAGGAGTGCCAGCCGTGACCAACGAGGAGTTGGTTCTCAAGAGGAAGCAATTGTTATGCGTGGAGCCGTGACTCGTAGTGGTGTTTTGTGCACCAGGAGTGGTGTCTTGGACCCAAGAGGGGTTCCAGTTGTGACCAACTTGGCTCAGTCGTAACCAATGAGGTGTTGGTTCTCGATAAAAAGCTATTGTTATGCGTGGAGTCACGACTCGGAGTGGTGTCCTGGACCTAAGAAGGCATCCCGCTATGACCAACTGGGCTCAACTGTGACCAATGAGGTCAGTGGTTCTCAAGTGGAAGCGATTGTTATGAACCAATTGTCCAACATAGGAAAAATAGAGAAATGTTAATGGGTTTATAGACCAAATGGATTCCCCCACCTATCAGACTAGTCTTTTGGTTTGGGCTCTTCCGTTTGGTTTATAACAAAGCATGATACCAAACTCCCCAAGAACACAACAACACAAACACGAAAATCAGTCTACTAGTTCAAGAACTATAGACCCTTTTGATGACCTCTCTCGAATTCGCAAGAATAACAAGAAGGGAAGTGATATAAAGAGTAAAACACACTAAAATAGAAATAACATTTGATGAATAAGATGCAATAACAACAACACACGATTACAACACAAGAACACAAACGGATTACACTAGATTTAGTCAAATGATTACAAGAAAGTAAAGATAGATAGATAGAAAAAGGGCCTTTAATAGCACACACAACCTAAACCTTTCTCTTACGTGACCTCAAGGGAACCGAAATTCCCAAGCAATCTTCGTTTCTAAGCAAATGATCAGCACAAGGATTCCACCTTATCCAAAGATTCCACCTTGCTAAAGACTCTCAAAGAGGCTACAAAATATATTCTCCAAAAATCCCCCAAAAATGACCTAATGAGGTTCTATTTATACCTAGGTTAACTTATTACAAATGACTAAAAAAACCCTTGCAAAGGGCAGATGAACAGTGAATGCAGATGAACAGCGAATGCAGATAAACAGTGAACAGTTTTGGAGCTTATGGGACTTGTTCTCTACACTTCAAAGCTTGTTCCTAGGATGGGCAGCCCCCTGAGCTCGATTCTTGATGCATTGGACCCCGATCATAATCGTACCTGTATCATCCTTCTTTCTTTAGAAAGGACTCATCCTCGAATCTAAACCTTGCAAAACAATAGGAAGGACAAGCAAACAAAAGATCCTCAAGGTATGAGGGTTAGGATTTGTGTAATCAATCATAGCATCTTGCCAAGGTGGCTCAAACTTCACATATACCAAAACATACCTCTTATCCGAATACCCTACCAAGGGAGAATCAACTAGTTTATCTACATAAGTGTGACAAGAAATAAGGAACAAATGTCGTTTATCAAGTGGAAAACATAGACTATTCTTGGAACAACAATTAGACTTGAAAGCCGAAAGAGGAAATCCATACATTCCATGCACATTCAAGTCATTCCAAAAGAAATCCTCATTACCACACTTCAAAAGATCACCGGAATCAAATGGGTAGAGTGTTCACGGGCACAGGTTAGGAATACACTTCCTTACCCCAATACTACTACAATAATAATCAAATGTCCCCTCTATACTATCATGGTCAATAACAAAAACAACTAGAGGGTCATCTTTAGTCATTCGGCCAACATGTTCAACATCATCATTTTCACACACAAGTTGGTCTTCATGACTTCCATAAGACAATGTACTACCACTTTCCACAATGGCTTCAACACTAGGTAAATCAACTAGTGTATCCACAATATCAAGTTGTACATTATCATCACAAAATGAAGGCACATTCGGCTCACTTAAAGACAAACTATCATTCACACTTAGTTGGATATTATCCTCATTCACTAGAGTGAAAAAGTTAGTTTGATTACCTTGTAGCTCATGTGGAGCATGGCCACTCATGAGAATTTGATTAGGAAGGCTTGGATGCTCCATCAAGTTATCCAACTTCTTGCATAGAGAGCCTTCCGTCCCTTCCAATCTTTCTTCCATTCTGTCCATCATTCGCCTCTCTATGGCATCGAGCCTTACCATGATGGATTTAACCCAACTAGAAATTTTAGCTTCATTTGTCATTGTACCCATCAAGATCTACTAAGCAAACAACACAAAAACAACAAACACATTACAGATTAGTAAAAAATAGTCCATAATTCATCACAAAATAGCCCACAATGCGTCTCAAAATAGTCCACAATCCCTTACTTTCACACTTTGGAATTTTCACTCTATTGGCCTTACAAGTGTTGATAACTCATTTATACTCCAATGAGGTTACTTGGTCCCAATTGTGGCTAGAGGTCGGAGTAGATTCTTGTTTGAAATGACTCAAATAAGTAATGTACGAACTTGAACCATAAAAGATACTATGACTCAAAAATGAGAAAAGAACACAACAAACAATGTTTACACGAAGAAAGTACACAAAACTAACTTACAAGCTAGTAGGTTATTACTAGGTTGTCAATTAGTGTCGAGCAAACAAAGGAAACCAGGAAGCAATAAAATGAAACTAAGAAATCTAAAATCTGAACTCAAAATATTGCATGAACAGTACTTTAGTGATTTGGAAGTCCACTATTGGCCTCGAGTTTTATCAAAATTTTATTTCCCTATTTCAAGTCTTGATAAATATACAATTTGGAATTGGTGGATTTGGTTAATGGAGGGAAAAGTGGTCTTGGAGCCCTTTTGTTCAAATTTCAAAAGCAAAACTTGACTTCTTTGAACTTTCTCCTTGAAACAAGGTCCTTAAATCAAGGAAAAGTAGATCAAAAGTCTTTGAAACGATAGGGACAAGTCTTTTACTAACAACTACTACAAGCTTGTCTTTCACCTTTTTAGATCTAGTTTGCACTTTAAGAATTAACAAGATGATGAAAGGGTGAAGAACCTTAAAAACACAACAACTCCAAGAACAACAACAATTTCAGTTTCCAACTCCACTACAACAAGACCATCAAATAGACCAAGGTGTAGGTAACAACAACATCCAACTCGGCTACAACTAGTTCACATCAACAACTTCAACAAGTTCAAGTTCAATCTTAGATTTGGACACTTTTTAGTGTTGATGAGAAAGAAACCAACACTAGAAACACTCTAAATGAACAAAAGACTACAAGTACTAGACACACAACAAACAAATCTTGTCGAAAACAATAACAACATAATTTTTGGCCAAGAACACAAAATGGACAGATTTGCACTTTTCTAGATTTTTTTTCAGTTTTCAGTTTTTTTAAAAAAATTATTTTTCAACTCTCAAGCCCAAGATTGATCTTGTTAGAACAAAATCAAAGATGGCTCTGATATGATAAAGACAATTGAAGCACAAAAACACAACCCAAATCAGTCCACTAATCTTAAGGATCTGAGGACCTTTTTGGAGAGCACTCTTGGATTCACTACAACAACAAGAATACAAGATAACAATGGTGTATTTGACACCAAAACAGCCACCACAAACTAACAAAGAGAGTATCAAGATAACAAGATGAAGAACAAGATGAACAATAACACAATGGAAACAATAACACACGGTTGTTGACTAGAACAACAACAAAGAGTATAAGAAATGTGTAGATAGATAGATAGACAATGTAAAGGTATAACCTTAAGAAACCAAGAGCCTATTCCACTCTTGGACCTTTAACACTACACACTACAAATACCTATCTCTTCGGTGAGCACAACAGACACCTCAACCTTCTCTAGAACCCAACGTTCCAAGCGTGAATCCAACACGAATGATTCCACACTCAAGTTGGAAATCCTAGTTACAATGTTTCGGCCATAGGCCTTTCTCACAAGAGAGAAATACTCTTCTTACAGCTTTCAATATCAATAAACATATAAGACTAAAACCCTAAGAGGTTCTATATATAGTGTATTACAAAATAGAATACAAAATGACCACAATACCCCTCAAGGGTGAGATTCTCATCAAGTGTAACTTAGGGGCTGTTTTTGGTACATTTAGGCCCTCTTTCACACTTCACTTATGCACTTCCTTGGACAGATTCAATATTCACTCTTTCTAGTCCATCATCGTGGTCGTACTCATATCATCCTCCCCTTCTTGAAAAGGATTTGACCTCGAATCTGTACCTTGCAAATCAAGAGAAAACAAACAACCACACATCCTCATAATATGAGGGGTTAGGGTTAGTAACAATAACACATCAACATGCCATGCCGAGGCGGGACAAATTTAAAGTATAGCCACGGGTCCTTTGTTTTAATCATGAAAATATTAGTACAATTGCTACAAAGGAAGTGGCTCGAACAAGCATCAAGACAAAAGGAAAATAGGACGAGAGTCACGGGATCAAATGGAAGAATTAGCCAAGGGCCTAAGCCGAGGCTAGCCCTTCCTTCTCCTAGAATATCACTCCCGCATTCACACACAAAAAGATTTTCATACACATGATCTCTATGAACAAAATTAATCGCAATGCTTTTACCACACAAGATGTTCAAAGAGTCATGCGCATTATCAAGATCAATTCTATAGACACCATCACTAACTTGCGAGTTTTTAAGCTTTTCATTCACATGATCAAAAAGTGAACTACATTTAAGAGTAAATTGATCATCATGAACACCAAGAGTACTACCAAGAGTACTCATTTATGAGACTACACATTCCTTGGCCATAAGAGTACTATCATCTTCCAAGAAGAGATTTCCATCTTAAGAAGGAATATTGTCACACCATACTGGGTTAGCATATCCGCTATAGCCTTCAAGGCAAGGTATACCATCATTTTCACCACTAGGTTCATTAGGAGTGTTTATATCATCTTCAAACAAAACATTAAACCTAAAGAGAGCATGATCTATCTCATGGACAGATTTGGAACTAGCAAGTGCTTGACTCTCTATAAGTTCACTATCAAGTACCAAAGATGTTTCAATCTCCTCTTTACCTTGGTGTGGGGAATCCCACCTCTTCCTTCGGGAAGCTCTCGGCACAAGGTGTTCTGACAAGGGAGGTTGAATTTTGTGGGATAATTTTAGGTAAAAATTGGCGTAGCCTTTCCATATACCATTTCATATCTTCAATATCATCATTGATGCGATCAAATGTGTCATCAAGATTAGTGGAAGCCATGGTACCTAAAGCAAAGGACAACAACAAACAACAAAACAAAATTGTTATCTCAAAATGCCTCACCACACTCTCACTCTTGGTTTTACCTCACACTTGGTTTCACAAGTGTTGAAAGCCGACTTGTACTTTGTGAGTGATTGAGGGATGAGTCTATCTTTGCCTATAATAGATTTTCGTTCGAGTTGACTTAAAAGAAAATTTATTTACGGACTTGAATCAACAAGACACAACAAATTAACAAAAGAGAAAAAAAAAGCACACAACAAATGCTAAACACGAATGACCGAACACAAAGACTAACTAACAATCTAGAAGATGAGTACTAGTTTGCCAATTAGTATTGGAACCAACAAACAATACTACGGAACAATAAAAATAAGATAATAAAATCTGAAATTTAAGCTCGAAAATGATGTATGAAAAGTAACTTGATGATGTGGCAGTCCACTATTGGCCGCGGTTCTTGGCAATTTTTAATTTCTCAAGTTGAAGCTTTGGTCAATTTACAATTTGGGAATTGGTGAATTTGTTTAAGGAAAGGAAATTCAAACAAGTCTTGGAGCCTTTTTTTCAAGTTTTAAATTTCAAGACTTGACTTTTGTAGTACTTTTTCTTAAAACATGGACCCTTGTTTCATGGAAAAGTGGTTCAGAAGTGATGTAAAGTCTTTTGGTGGTTGGGGGTCTTTCAAGACTAACAATTACTTACACCTCTTTCCTTTACCTTTTAGGATTTATCATTCACTTTATGTTAACAAGGCGATGAATATGGCTAAGAACTTCAAGAACACAACAACATTCTCCCAAGAACAACAACAAGTTCCAACACCTAATTACACAACAACAAGTCCAACAATAAAACCACCAACAAAGGGCAAAGTTTCTTTGGTGTTGTATTTTCGATTTTAATACTAGATGAAGGTTGTGATGAACAATAAGAATACAATAACAACCACCAATATCAATAACAACACCAACCAACGCCCAACAACAAGGTCACCACACGGCCAAATTAGGAGAACAACTTCAACTCACGGCCACTTTTTGTTCACAACAACAACATCAATTTTTAAAGCTCAAATCTAGATATAGACTCAATGTGTTAATGAGGAACAAAACTAACACTTAGAGACAACAAAGACAAGTAAAAATTTGGGCCAAGACAACAAAAACACAATTTTTGGCCAAGAACACAAAATGGACAGATTGTTCTTTTTCTGGAATTTTCAGATTTTTCATTGTTTTTTATTTTTCAAGTAGCTATCCCAAGATTTGATCTTGTAGGAACAAGATCAAGCCATGCTCAGATACCAAATGATACGAGAAAGACAACGGAAGCACGAAAACACACTCCAAATCAGTCCACTAATCTTAAGGATTCGAGGACCTTTTTGGATACCACTGTCGGATTCACTACAACAACAACAATACGAGATAGCAATGGTGTATTTGACACAAAAAACAGCCACCACGAACTAACAAAGAGAGTATCAAGATAACAAGATGAAGAACAAGATGAACAATAACACAATGGAAACAACACCACATGGTTTTTGACTAGAACAACAACAAAGAGTACAAGAAATGTAAAGATAGATAGACAAAGTGAAGTATAATCTTAAGAACCCAAGAGCCTATTCCACTATTGGGCCCTTAACACTACACACTACAAATACTTATCTCTTCGGTGAGCACAAGAGACACCTCAACCTTCTCTAGCACTCAACGTTCCAAGAATGAATCCAACACGAGTGATTTCACACTCAAGTTGGAAATCCTAGTTACAATGTTTCGGCCATAGGCCTTTCTCACAAGAGATAAATGTTCTTCTTACAACTTTCAATATCAATAAACATCTAAGACTAAAATCCATAGAGGTTTTATATATAATTTGGAACACTACAAGTTACCGAGTAAATTTTTAAGTTATAACGAATCAAATACTATAAATAATACCATAAAAGATTGAAAAATGCAGTTTCATGTAGTATTTTTTAGTTCCAATAAAAAATATTTAGTATTTAAGAACATTATTTTGTTTAGGGCGTATGTGGAAGAAATTAAAGGAAAAGAAGGAAAAGTGTTTGTGAATATTTTTGCAAGATAAGAGGAAGTGTAAGAGATAGAGATATGCGGTTAAAAAACTGATTTCTCAAGAGATATCCATTCAAATAGATAATGTAGCTCACCGTAAATATTTATAATTGATTTAATAATTAAATACATTTTAAAAAATACTATTTCAATTTCATTATCATATTATTATTATTATTATTATTATTATTATTATTATTATTATTATTATTATTATTATTATTATTAATAGACTACATATATAATTATTAAATACATTTGGGTTATTCTGTAATTAGTTATTCTTCAGTTCTCTATATATACAGCTGTAACCCCTTCAATATCAATAAGATCAATTATTATTAAATTATATCATGGTATCAAAGCTAGGGTTTCTTCTTCCGCCCAAACCCTAATCTCTCCTCTTTTCCGACGTGTGTGCGCCGCCGCCACCGTCTATACCACGCCGCACGGCCTCCCTCCTCCGTCGTAGGTCGGCGCCATGGACAAGGTTGTTGATCCTCTGTCAAATTTACCGTCTGGAGTAAAATTACTGCTCAGGAATCTCCACAATCTCATCCCCGAAAAATTATCTGACAACAACTACCCGGCCTGGGCACTTAACGTCCGCACCGCCCTCGCAGCCAACTTGCTGCTCGGATGGATTGACGGTGCGGAGAAGCCGCCACCCGAGACAGCCGAGGAGGACGGCGTCATGCTCCCAAATCCCGACTACCTTCCGTGGATGATCGTAGACACTCAGATCCGAGCCTGTCTTCTCGCAGTTATTAGCCCCTCTGTGCACAAACACGCCCGGGGTTTTCTCACATCGGTTTCACTTTGGGACGCACTAGCCACAAGGTACAACTCTGTATCCATGGCTCATATCTTTCAGTTGCGTGACAGATTGCATACTCTTCGGAAGGGAACGAAGACGATGACTCAATACCTTGATGATGTGGCCTCTATTCTGTCTGACCTAGATGCTGTGAACGAGATTATTCCTGAACGAGACGTGGTGAATGCCGTGCTACGTGGTCTTCCGTCTGGCTATTCCTCTCTCAAACAGCATATTCGCCTCTCACCTGTCGAAATCACTCTGAATCAACTGTCTGGATGGCTTAATGCAGAAGAATTGAATCTAGACATGGAACACAAATTACTGCTCGGAGAAGCCAGTTCCACCCCTGGCGTCACGGCTCTTTACTCGGCTGGCAGCGGGGGCTCGGCCAGGGGTCGCGGTGATGATCGCCGTAACCAAGGGCGAGGCAGCGGCGGCGGTGACCGTCGGAACGCCGGGCAGCAAGGCAGAGGCGGGCCTCCATCGAGGGACGGCTTCCAGTCAGGCCGCGGACAGGGACGAGGAAACCAGCGGGGGCCCACACGAGATCTTCCGACGTGCCAAATTTGTGCTAAACGGGGCCATTCTGCGGCTAATTGTTGGTATCGTTATGATGACTCGCAGAATGTAAATCGCCAGTCCGGCGGATCAAGGGCGATGCATGCGTCCACAAACGCTCAATCTGGCGATTGGTATCTAGACACAGGTGCTAACACCCATGTGACGTCGGATTATTCACACCTTCAAGCTCCTCATCCGTATCATGGCTCAGAAACTATTACAGTAGGCAATGGTCAATCCCTTCCCATCACAAACACCGGCTCTGGGTATGTCTATACCCCAAATGGTAAATTTCATCTCTCAACCCTTCACCACGTCCCTTCTCTCACATCCAATCTTTTATCTGTTTATCGCTTTACTAAAGATAATAACTGCACCCTCATTTTTAATGACACCAATTTCCAGATAGTGGACAATACCACGAACCGGGTGCGGTACACGGGCCGCTGTGAGCATGGGCTATACACTCTTCCATCCAGGTCTCCGTCTGTTGTGAGTCAAGCTATTCTCTCGTCCACCTGGCATCGCCGGCTTGGGCATCCATCATCCGCCATCACCAAATCCATTTTATCTTCCTTAGGTTTTAATTTTTCAGAGAAATTACATTGCGAGTCCTGTTCAGTGTCTAAATCTTGTCGTTTACCTTTTTCACTGTCTGAACACAAGGCCACTGCGCCATTTCAATTAATTCATTCTGATGTTTGGGGTCCAACCTCAGTTCCTTCTGTTCAAGGTTTTCGTTATTATATCTGTTTTGTTGATGATTACAGTAAATTCACTTGGCTTTATCCTCTGAAATTTAAATCCGAAGCTTATACTGTTTTTGTCAACTTTGACCGAATGGTTCAAAATCAATTTAATGCCAAAATCAAAATTTTTCGAAGTGACAATGGCAAAGAATTTGTCAACAATGCATTTGGTGTTTTTCTTCAAAGTCTAGGGGCTCTTCATCACACTTCATGTCCATATACCCCAGAACAAAATGGCGTTGCTGAGCGCAAACACCGTCACCTAATAGAAACAGTTGTTGCGCTCCTCCATGATTCCACCTTACCCGTTTCCTTTTGGGTTGATGCCCTTGCTACTGCCAACTACCTCATAAATCGCATGCCTACTCACACTCTCTCCAACTCCACTCCATATGCCCGTCTCTACAATCATCCACCCGACTACATCCATCTCCGCCCGTTTGGGTGTCTGGTTTATCCCTGGTTGCGTCCACACACTCAACATAAACTTCAACCTCGGTCCACCCCTTGTGTCTTTCTAGGCTATAATTATTATTAAATTATATCAATTATTATTATTAATTAATAATACATTAAAAAGGATAAAACCAAGCAGTATAACCTAGTAACCTCGCTATCTTTCAAATACATTTTACTTTTATCATTTTTTTATTAAAAATTCCAACTAAACACTTTATCTTTCAAAATAAAATTATACTGTTATCAACTTTCAATTAAAATACTGTTAAAAAATAAAAATATATATTGAACAAATTTACTTTGGTAAAAAAAAAAAAAAATCGGAAATTAAAATTATCAGTTTTTTATTATTATTTATTCATTTCGTTTGACTTATTTTTTTATTCTACTTTCTTTCTTCCTTTAAACAAATTTTCACTCTAAACAAATAAGTAAGTAGACGTGAAAAGTTTATGTGCATGGAAATCCTCAACACTTTTACAATTAATATTATGTGCTATAACACAACTTACCTTTCGCCATTGAAATTATGCCTTCTTTCATGCTTTTTGAGGAGCATGTTAGTGTTTTCTCACTTTTTTGGGAAGAGGGTTATACCAAAACAGTCCACGAATACACAAAACAGTCCACAACATGAAAAGAACAAGCGACACAAACGGATACAAGATGACAATAATAAAAGGATAGATAGTGAGACATGAAATACTACAAGTTTAAGCACTAAGGTGTATATTAGACACCAAAACATAAACACCAAGTAATATTAAGCACCTACACTCTTATGGGACCTCAAGGGAATTGGATTCCCAAGAAACCACCGTTTCTAAGGTAGTTATCAACACAAGTGATGTCCACACTCGCCACAAGGATTCCATCTTGTAAGACATTCTCAAAGAGTATTCAAAATATATCATCAAAGTCTAATAGACGAAATGGCCTAAAAGTTCTATTTATAGGTTAGGGCAACACTTATTACAAAATGACCAAAAGTCTCTTAATGAGCCCTTACAAAGGGGCTGCCTTGGAGTGGCATATGGATGGCTTTGGAGTGTTTGTGTAACACCCCGCATTTCGGGGTAGAACAAAAACCGTCATTTCTATGCGTTGATATTCCAAAAGCCATAAATCCGATACAAATTTTGTATGGTAATATATTATGTAGTTTCGGAACCAATTTGAGCATGAATTGAGATCATAGAGGTCCCCTAACTCAAGGTCAAGTTGAAAGCTTTCCTATCATTTGAGTTTTAGTGAGCGACGAAACTTGGATCAACTTCAATCAACCATAACTCGTTGTATATGACAAACTGGGTGGCCTACTATATATTAAATGAAATATCTTCAAATTAGCTTTCCAACAATACCAATTTCGTACAAATCTGATACCCGAATGCAAAGTTATGGCCATTTTTGTGACTAAGACAGTAGCATCGAGCAATTAGCGTGCGACGTACGCACCCAATTTCCAAGTCTTGTTTTCACGTTTTTAAGGGAAAAAGTGGTATTTTCCACCCCGTATTCAGCCATAACATGGGATTAAATCCCCCAAACACCAAAATAAGGTCATTCTCTCTCAAAATCACCAAGAATACTTCTTAGGGTTTCAACCCGCAGATCAAAATATCTTACGATTTCACCGTGAATTTTCAATAATTCTTCGAGATTCGGAATCCCCATTGTGAGGGCTACAAGAATCACCCATCAATTATTCGTATAGCATCCCTAAAGCACGAGTTCATTCAATAGCCATAAATTAAGGTACGCGGGGTTTTCCTAAATTCTCATGGGCATAGAAATCATGTTTTAAGAAAGGGGTTTTTGAATTTTGTACATATTCATGTTTTAGAAGCATTAATAAAATTGTTTTGACCTTTTGGCTTACCCCCAAAGTGATTTGAAAGTTATTCATAAATGTATGTAAGTGTTTAAGTCTTGAAATATGAATTCAGAGCATGATATATATGAAATCCCTCTCTTGATGTAAATTTTCCATGTTTCACATGATATGGATTGTTTCGAAATACATCTTGAAAAGCATGTTATGAAAAGTCTTAAATATTGATTTTGGATTATGATTTTTGCTTTCAAAAGAGAGGATTGTTTGTATTGACAAATGTTGAATATCCATATAATGAAAATGTGCATGGTTTTGTCAAAAGCACATGCCACCATATGTTTGATGGAAGTTTTTGCATGGTTTTGACTTGAGTTTAGAACATGAAATCTTTTATGCAAATTACATGTTTGGGTAGTCTGAAACTATATTTCTATGAAAGATCATGCTTATGACATTATGTCTCAGAGATAGGACTTACAAGTCTTGGTATGATGATACCAAACTCAGAAAATGCCATAACAGACACAGACTCATACAGAAATCAGATTTTATTAGATTTGCATGTTTTAGAACTTCGGAATGATGCATGTTCATAAAAAGCTAAAATAGGGCATAAAGAGATGTTAGGTGGTTCCCTGAAGAAGGCATGAGTTCAGACAACTCATTACCCAAAATTGTGATTTGCCGATCCAGCTTTATATATTACGCTGGACTAGAGTTGTGTGGCATATCATAATCAGAGAGTCCAACCCTTGTAGAACACTCGAGTTGGGGGCTTTCCCACTGAGTCAATGGCGAATTCCATATAGCCCGTGGAATATCAAACTTGTAGCGGAGCGCCACCTAACTCAGAAGTAATATAAAGATCAGAAACTATTTTGACAAGAATGTCTTAGACTGTTTCAAAATGATGCCTATGTGTTTTGAAAACTATTTTATACATGATGTTTTGTTAAATTGCTCTCATATACTTTATACGTATACAATACACTATTTTGGATTGCTTCGCATGCCAGTACTTTTCTGCTGACCCCCTCTTTTCAGGTTCTGGGGCACAGTCTAGGGGTCTGGATAAACAGTAGATATTTCAGATCGCAGATCAGATTGTGCAGTGGTGAGCCTTCTATGATCCAGAAAGCTTGGTTGTTTCAGATAATTATCTTTAGTTATGTTTTGGTTTGGGGTTCTTTTCCCAGTTTTTAGACAGTTTGTTTAGTTCATAGTAGAGATTTCATAGACTATGTTAGACATTATTATTCAGATATACTTTGGATTATGACTTTCAGTATTATGATCACATTCAGATTGACCATGTTTCCGTATTAGATTTCTATTTCTGCATTATCTTTTGTTTTATGAATGTTGTGCATGGTTACAATATAGGAAAGGGTGTTTCGGGCCTTCACGGTTTGGGATGCTCGTCATGGATAGGGCCCCGGCTCAGGTCATGACAAACTTGGTATTAAAGCACGGTTTATGTCCCCAGAGAGTCTACAAAATCGCATCGGGTAGAGTCTTGTTTATGGGTGTGTAGCTCGTCATGCTTATAAGCAGGAGGCTAGTAGGAATTTAGGAATGTCTCTCTTTCATTATGTTCTAGTTTGTGCAATAGAGTCAGAATGTTCCTCTTTTGTACTCTAATTTGGGCTATGGTATCGCCCATACGAAAGTAAAATTTATCCCAAATTCTTTCCTTACCCTGATGTTCTTAGACATGTCCCATGATTGGGGTGATTCAAGTGCAAAATGTTTAGAATCTACATGATATAGTCCTTTCCAATTGAGTCATATAAGATTTTAAAAATTGTGAAAGGACTTGAGAATCCATTTTCTTCTAAGTGTATTGATGCGAGTATGAACCTTGATATTGATGAAATCGTGCTTTTCAGCCTGCGGTATTGAGTGTATTTAGTCCCTTTTGAAAAAAATTTATGTTGCGGATGTCGTGCTTCAGGGTAAATGATGTGTAACAGAATGTTGGAACTGTATTTCCACCCAAATAGTAGTATGATTTAAAGTGTTATTGTCATGACCTATTGGTAATGAAATTAGACTAGGAAGTTGGTGATGTGAAGTCATAAAGTTAGAAGTCAGAGTGAGGGTGATTTTTCTGTAAATAAATATTTCAGTTGAATAACCAATGTTTGAGGATGATTTACCACTTTATAGTGATAAACTAATGTGGTAGCTAGTAGCATGTGTGGATGGTATTGTAGTCCATGGAGGAAGTGTTTGAATCCAATTTTATTTATACAGAGTAGGATGTGTATTCTTAGTTCATTGGATATTGCGTATTAAATTTCTATCTCATGTAATCTTTCCATCAAAGTGTTGTTGAAAAATAAAGTCTAGTGAAGCCGTGTGGGGCTCTTTAGATTCACTAGCATAGTTTCCTTGTCATTCATCTTATTTTTTTGTTCAAAATTCAAAATCAAAGTCTAGTGAAGCCGTGTGAGGCCTATTTCGATTCACTAGGAACTTGTTGTTCTTGTGTTGGTTTAATATCTGTATAGCTGAATCTATTTTCATGAGATAGAGTTGGTAAAGAGGTTATTCTTCTTTGTATGTGATTAGTACAAGGTAGAGAAGGAGTTGTTAGTCAGCGTGATTTGTCGGTTGCTTGAAGTATGAAAATGGCTATATTAGCCAGTAAGTTATAATTATAGAGTCATGGTTGTTGTGGAAATTGAAGGTAGTCTAAATGTATGATTAAGTAAGTATGAGGTGAGAAATCCATATAAGTAGATAATATTATATGAGGTTATGATATCATATTAAGGTTGATCATGTCTATTATGTGACTTTACCCCTTGACTTTTTTCATTGGTAGTTGTAAACTAGTACTACTTATGAGAAGGTATGTAGAAGATTTTGAGGTATTTGGATAGAATGATCTAATTTGATGGATTAGTATATTATGTTGAACTCGTCATTGGTAGTAGATGATTGTTGCTAAACTATAGGCTTGAATTTAAGTGTAGAATGTGGTGGTAAAAATGGTGGCATAAGATTAATGATGTATTTTTTGTGGAAAATTAGTACGCTTGATGTGTTGAAATAGTATATGCTAATGAGTTTTGATAAGGAAGACCGTAAGGTCAAGATCGATTATTGTTGTTATGAAGTTCTAGTGTACTAGTGTTTCTTGATGTTTATTTCATGGTTTCTAAGTGAGAATCATGCGTAAGGTTGGGTTGTAAATCATTTTTAGCACTAGACATCAAGTTTGGATAGTTGATGGCCATGAATGTGGGTATGATGATTTCTTGATTAATGATACTAGCAATATAGAAGTGATCTAATAGGCTTGAACATATATGCAAGAGCTTAAGTTTATTTGATTCTGAATGAAGTGTGATGTTGTATGTATGATGTAGAAGTATGACCAAGGTGATATGGAGTTCCTGCATTTTCTAAGACTATTACATGTTTTGTGTGGTTAGTAGTACTGTTGAGTTGCTAGGTGGAGAAAGACTAGTTAGATGGTATGTGGTGTTCTAAATAGCCAAGTTAAGGAGTTTTGATTAATAATATTGAGCCTTTTTATATGATCTTGATTCTCATGGTAGAGAGATATAAGTTTGAAGTCGTGATATTGGTAGGCTATGCCGGAAGTAGTATGGTTCATCAAAGGCTTGGTGATATCCATGCTAAGTGTTAGAAGCTAAGATTGAGTTCTTGAAGGTTGAGCTCATAAATAAGAGTTGAAGCGTTAGAAAGACACTTATGAAGATCCGAAGTAAGTGTTCCGGTATTATGTGATGACTTTTGGGATTAGAATGATATAGTGTGTCTCAGAAAGTGCTATTAGTAGTGGGTTTTTGCACTTCCAGGTGTATTCATTCAGGTTAAGTTCTATTAATTACGCTTATTGTCATATTCCAGACTCAAGAGTGCAGTGAGTGTAGTTCAGTTTAGAGTCTAGAAAGAGATCTCTCGAACTTAAGATGATGGCTTAAAGCTAAGTGAAAGATGATAAAAGATGTAACCGAGTCAGGCTCTCAGATTCTAGTAGTGATGCCAGTATGATATAGAACATCAGAAAGTAACGGTGAGACTCAACCCATTCTTATCTCAGTATTTTTCAGTGATCCAAATACCTACTCATGTCTTACGATTCAGTTCCATGGTCATATTTCATGTTCATGCATATGATTGAGAGTCCTGTACTCTTCCAGTTCGAAAATGAGGAGTTCCAGTTTATTCAGTAGTTGAAATTACATTCCAGATGTTATGAACTTCAAATTGAGGTCATGCAGGTCATGACTCATGTACTCATTCTATATAGTGTGCTCAGTTCCCATAATTCATGCTATACTCTTTACGATTGATGAGATTCAGCTTATAGTCATGTATGCTCCAATTCAGATCACTTTGATGAATCCCTGATGTTGATTCGTTGTTCCTCAAACCTCAGTTAAGTGTCGAGTTTTGTATAGTATCCTTCCATACTTCAAAGTCTTATGTTCTAACATTTTAGTGACTCCTCCTTATGTAATGATAGTGGTGATGTGTAAATAGTTCTTGTTGATGAAAGATCATTATATGCTTGTTTTGGATGAGGCTATAAGTGTGAAGTAAGATTTGGGAGGAAGTCTTTGATACATGTGATGGTTAGTGAAAATTTGTGTGTGTATATTCTTGGGGTAGCGCATGGGAGTTATATTGACAATGGTTTTGAGACTATGTGAAATATGTATTTATGGGTGTTTGCCTTGAAGTCCATATGTGGTTATAAAGATAGGCTTGAATGGCATGTTGGGATTTATGTGGAGTAACGCAATATGCGCTAGTACATCCATAGTAAGAGTTCAGAGTTAGTCATTGAAGTGGTTAGGCACGTTATGCTTAGGGTGTAATCTTTAAAAAGATATAGAAGGTTGAATCATATGGTTTAGACTAGTATTGTGGTGTGGCATGCTGTATTTGTGATTTAGAATTAGGCTTGATCACAGTGAAAGGATTTAAGCTACTTCAGACATTAGTAGAATGATTTGTCAATGATCATATGATAATTATAAGTTGAACCAATGAGTATGGTATTCAAGGGGAATAGTATAGTTAAGGGAGTATTCGAGGAGTGTGCTAAGCTTGAAAGTAAGAAGTTGCATCGCCTAAGGCCTGAAAATTCTATCCTAGTTTATGAGTTATATGTCCTTATTCCATGCTATAGAGTAGTGTAATTGTGGTGATTCCTTAGTTGGACGTCTTGTGTAACTCAGGCCCAAGATTCTTTGCTCCCTAATGCTACTTGAACTTCTTTAGAAAGAGTGCTGAAGAGATACTCTAGTTAAGTATAAGTGTCTGGTATAATTCAGTCTGTAATTTAGTTTAACAGTCGGGTAGACAAGTTGCTATGGTTTTTCCACCTTTTCATCTAGTCCAACTATCTGAAGTCTCATGCGTATGGCCATCCCCAAGAGATAATCTATTCCACCCATATAAATTGTGAATTCAGTTCATTCCAAGCATCATATTTCAGATTCAACTATTTATTCATGACTCGGTGCATAAGAGTTCAGCGTAAAATCTCAAAATTTTCCAAGTATTTCAGCTCAGATAGTTTAATACCCTTGTACGATCTAAGTCTTGATTTCTTATGATTTGTACTTGCATAATTTATCACTTCATAATTTCAATATGTATGATTGGAATCATGAATATTTCAAGGGAGTCCTAAATTTTCAGCACGAATCATCTTCTTGAAGCAAGAAAAGTCAAGTCAGCTCAGAATTCTATTTCATGATAGAATTTTAAATATTTTAGATCAGTTATGTCCTTTCTTAGAAGGAATGCGTATCATGTACACGTTATTCCATACCTTTAAGCTTCAACAAGTTCCTACCCATCATTCGGGGACGAATGATCCCAAGGAGGAGATAATGTAACACCCCGCATTTCGGGCTAGAACGAAAACCGTCATTTCTACGCATTGATATTCCAAAAGCCATAAATCCTATGCAAATTTTGTATGTTAATATATTATGTAGTGTGGGAATAGATTTGAGCATGAATTGAGATCATAGAGGACCCCTAACTCAAGGTCAAGTTGAAAGCTTTCCTATCGTTCGAGTTTTAGTGAGAGTCAAAACTTGGGTCAACTTCAATCGACCATAAATACTTGTATATGATGAACTGGGTGTCCTACTATATCAAATGAAATCTCTTTGAATTATATTTCCACCGATACCAATTTTGTCCAAATTCGATACCCAAACGCAAAGTTATGGCCATTTTCGTAACTGAGATAGTAGCATCGTGCAATTAGCGTGCGACACACCCAATTTCCAGGTCCTGTTTTAACGTTTTTAAGGGTAAAAGTTGTATTTTCCACCCCCTATTCAGCCATAACATGGGATTAAATCCCCCAAACACCAAAATAAGGTCACTCTCTCTCAAAATCACCAAGAACACTTCTTAGGGTTTCAACCCAAAGATCAAAATATCTTAAGATTTCACTGTGGGTTTTCAATAATTCTTCAAGATTCGGAATCCCCATTTCGAGGGATACAAGAAGCACCCATCAATTGTTCGAATAGCATCCCTAAAGCACGATTTCATTCAAGAGTCATAAATTAAGGTACGCGGGGTTTCCCTAAATTCTCATAGGCATAGAAATCATGTTTTAAGAAAGGGGTTTTTGAATTCATGTATATATTCTTGTTTTAGAAGCATTAATGATATTGTTTTGTCCTTTTGGCTTACCCCCAAAGTGATTTGAAAGTTATACATATATGTATGTAAGTTTTTAAGTATTGAAATATGAATTGAGAGCATGATATATATGAAATCCCTTCATTGATGTAATTTTTTCATGTTTCACATGATATGGATTGTTTCAAAAGAAATCTTGAAAAGCATGTTATGAAAAGTCTTAAATAATGATTTTGGATTATGATTTTTGCTTTCAAAAGAGAGGATTGTTTGTATTGACAAATGTTGAATATCCATATAATGAAAAAGTGCATGGTTTTGTCAATTAGTATTTACTAGAGATCAATTAGTATAAGAGTCAACAAAATTAGAAACCAATAGAAACAAGAAAGTGAAACTAGGAAACTCAATGTTCTTGAGCTCTTTGATGACGTGACACTTAACTATTGGATGTTGTAATGTTGAAAAATTTTTGTTTCAAGAAACTAGTTGTTCAATTTCATGTGTGGAGTAAGAGAATTTCTGCCAAGGTAAGGGGAAAACAAGGTCTAGACTCCTCTTTCAAGATTCATACAGTCTTTCACCTACTTGCACCAAATTGGAATGACAATCTTTTTGGATGTCTGGTCCCCTTTCCCCTTTGGACAATCCTTGAAAAGTGTTTTTCCTTCTTTTGGTAATTATACTTTTTGGAAGTCTTTGGTCTTCTTACTACTTTGGTGTTGTCTTGAAAATGATTTCAACACAAAAAAAAAGTCTTCCCTTCTTTATATAGTTTTCAAGATCAACAACAACCTTTTTTTAACACAACTTCAAGAACACAAGATGAACACCACCATCACAACAACAAAATCGTCCACTTATCACCACTACACACTTGAACTTAGCTCAAGAAATTAGACCTTAGACTCAATATGTGATGAGGAGAAAGAAAACCCAAACAAGAAATAAACTAAGACAACAAAATACACATAAATCTAGAAAACAATTTGGCCAAACACAACAAGAACACCAAATCTTTTTATTTTTTTATTTTTTTCACTCTCAAGTCCAAGATTGATCATTTAAGAACAAAATAAAAGATTAATATGATACCAAATGATATCAAAACATCCCAGAAACACACAAAATAGTCAACAAAGTGAGAAGAACAAGCAACACAAACGGATACAAGATGAGAATAACTAAAAGGATAGATAGTGAGGCATGAAATACTACAAGTTTAAGAACTAAGGTGTATATTAAACACTAAAACGCAAACAACAAGTAATATTAAACACCTACACTCATACGGGTCCTCAAGGGAATTGGATTCCAAAGCAACCACCGTTTCTAAGGTTGTTATCAACACAAATGTTGTCTACACTTGCCACAAGGATTCCACCTTGCAAGAGACTCTCAATGAGTATTCAAAATATATCATCACATTCTAATGGACAAAATGACCTAAAGATTCTATTTATAGGCTAGGGAAACACTTATTACAAAATGACCAAAAGGCCCTTAACGAGCCCTTACAAAGGGGCGGCCTAGGAGTGGCATATGGGCGTCTTTGGAGTGGTTGGAACTTTTTCTCTACACTTCAAAGCTTGTCCTGTTGGTGGGGAAGCCCCCACAAGCTCGGGTCTTCACGTATTGGCTTCCATTAGGTCCTCGAGTGCTAAGATGCCTCTTTGACCCATATCAGAGGGGATTTCATTAAACCTCGAGCAAATTTGAAGATGTATTTTACTGTAGAATGAGACTTACTCCTATTTTATCCTCATCATCAAACAAATTTATGATGGGATAAAGTGTGATAATGAATACACAGATACATAAAATACCAATAAAACAAATTTTAATAATGAGAAAGAAGATATTTATCTTGGTGAATACTGCTTGAGGAGAGGAATTAGAAGGAAGAGATTTGCCTAGAGGAGGAAGAAAAATGATGGATGATTTGTTGCATTGTTTTTCTGCCGAAGAAGAAATAAAATTTGAGTGCCCATAACCGATGATTTATATATATATATATATATATATATATATATATATATAAAGAAGATTTGGAATGGAATAGTAACTGATTTTGTATTTGCAATTAAAAAGGAATAGTTCCTATAAAAAGGAGTAAAAACGTAGTAATTTATATTTACATAGTTATCTGATTATCTATTTATGTAGTGTGTACATCCTGCGTGTATGTGGCAGTTAATATCCAACGGTGCGTAGATTGGGAAACCTTTTCAAAATATTCTCCGAGTTACCCAACAGGAAAGATCGAGAAACTTAAATATTGTCAGATTCTCTATCTTTTTTGGTTTCTAAATATCAGAATTGAAATCTAATACGAAAAAATGGTCAAATCTGAAAATGTATCTAAATAGTAATAGCTGACATCAGTCTGCGAAATATCTACTAAGAACTCAACATCTGTCTGAAAAAGAAACTAGGACAAGGCCCCCAGTGGACCAAAATATAACTGCTAATAATACTCTAAAAAATATGCAGGCCTTCTGGAGTAAAGAAGGATGACCACTACAAAATATGATCTGCAAGTCTGAATATCTACTACTTATCTAGACCCCTAGACTGAGCCTCAGATCCTGAGAGGTTGGAGGGGGGAAGGGGTCAGCACAAAAGTAGTGGTACACAGAGCTAATACAAAAATAATCATTTATAATTCACATATATGAGAGCAGTTAAAATAGTTCATAAAGAATCGTATAGTAGGAAATCTCATGGGCATCTTTAAGAAACTCTGTGAAAAACATCTAAAATATGTGACACTCTTTATACTTTTCTGCGCTAGGTGGTATACCCTACAATTCTTGAAAATTCCATGGGCCATATGAAAACTGCCATTGACTCGGCAGCTATGCCCCCAACCCAAGTGTGCCGTAAGGGTCAGAGTCTCTAACTCTACTACGCCACACGGCCATCACCAGCGTAGATTAATAATCTACCCGTATCGGCAAATACGGTTTCAAGCTAAGAGTTACTTGAACTCACGCCTTCTTCGGGTAACCACCTAACCCTCTTTAAACCCCTTTTTAAAAATCTATGAAAACATGCATTTTTTGAAAATATACTCTAAAAGCATATTCTATAAACATACTCTGAAAACATACTCTGTATTAGCATAATAACTTATGGTATCGTCATACTATTGACTTGCAAGTCAAATCTAGGAGTCATTTTAAACTGTCATGAATCTCTGTATAAAAATATGCAATTCTTTCTTACAAGAACAAGTACATATTGATATTAGAACACCCTCTCAGTACTTTCAAAACATGGTCAAATGCCAGGTTGTTATAAAAATATCTTTCAACTCACTAAAGTCATGATCTTTAAATCTCAAGAGAGGGAATTCATGATTTGTTCTATCAAACATTTATAAATCTCAAATTCATACATATACGTATACATATAATTCAAATTAGGGGGGAAATCACAATAGTAAGGCAATAATAGCATTTAAACCTTCGAAAGACAAAATCTGTAATTTAGTTTTCAAAACCCCCATAAAATATGTGCATAAAAACATAAATCATGCCTTTAACAAATTTCAAGCCCATGTAGTTTTTAGGACAAACCTCATGCACCTCTATTTCCGAAGATAATGGATGCTTCTTGAAGATTGTGGATTGGGGATTCTGAATCTCTAATTTTCTTCTAAAACTCTCGGTTGAATGTTGAGTTAATGGGGATTCTATTTTAAAACCCTAGAGAATGTTCTTGAGAAAATTTAAGGAATGAGACTCTATTTTGGTGTTTGAGGGATTAAATCTCGTGTTCAAGTTGATAAGGGATGGTAAATTACAAAAATGTCATTAAAAATTCGGAGGACTCACTAAAAAATGCCTGGGTTGATCCACCAGGCAGCGTCTGGTCTAGAGCACCGTGATTAAGTAGGAGTCCTGCTCAATCGCGGGCTAAGGTCCAGCACACGTGATCCAACAGGCATTGCGGGCCAATCGTGCCCAGCTACTGGAATGGAATCCCAAACGTGTCCTTAAGCCCGTCTACAAATTTTGAAACTCTTTCGAGGCATACTACAACCTTTCCCCATCACAATGCAATAAAAAAATCCAAAAATGGATGTCGGTAAGGTTGAAAAGTTGTATCCCAAAGATTGCCAGCTAAAATGACTCTAAATCCTCATTTCACTTAGAAAGGTTTTCAAGTCTTAAGTCTAAGAGCACATTGTTCACGGCTAATCCGTGCACGACTTTTACAGGGCGTTACATTATCCACCTTGGGATCATTCGTCCTCGAATAATGACATGAAATACAGTCATGCACGATTTAAGGTATACATAGATATAGAAAAGAAGACATAAGGCAAGAATTGTACCTTCCATCACATCGGTCACCGGATCAAATAATTGTGGGTATCTATTTCTCATATCATCTTCTGATTCCCATGTTGCTTCTTCAACTTTCAGATTCCTCCACAATACTTTTACCGAGGCTATCTCTTTGCTTCTCAATTTTCTAACTTGGCGATCTAAGATTGCTACAGGATCTTCTTCATAAGACAAGGAGTCTGTCACTTTGATTACCTCAATAGGCAATACAAAAGAATGATCTCCAATGCACTTCTTCAACATGGATATATGGAATACTGGGTGAACAGAACCCAAATTTTCAGGGAAATCTAACTCATATGAAACTTCACCTATCCTTTTTACGATATAAAATGGACCTTATAGCAAGGACTCAGCTTACCTTTCTTCCCGAATCGCATAACTCCCTTCACGGAAGAAACTCTAAGAAATACCCAATCTCCAACTTCAAACTCTAACTCTCTTCTCCTAACATCTGCGTAGGATTTCTGATGACTCTGAGTTATCTTAAGTCATTCTCTAATGAGATTCACATCCTCTACCGCCTGATGAACAATATCAGGCCCAAACATCTGTATCTTACCTACTTTATACCACCCTATCGGAAACCTACATTTCCCACCATACAGTGCCTCAAACGGTGCCATCTTAATACTAGAATGGAAACTGTTATTATAAGCAAAATCTATCAGTGGCAAGTGATCTACCCAACTACCTTTAAATTCAATCATGCAGGCCCTGAACATATCCTCAAGGGTCTGGATAGTGCGTTCAGCTTTCCCATCAGTCTGAGGGTGGAATGCTGTACTTAGGTTCACTTGGGTACCTAAACCTTTCTGAAACGATCTCCAAAACTGAGAATAAAACTACGTACCTCGATCAGAAATAATGGACATAGGTGCCCCATGCAGACGGACAATTTCAGCGATGAACAACTTAGCATAATCCTCTCCTGAATAGTTAGTCCTGATAGGCAGAAAGTGCGCTGACTTGGTCATCCTATCTACAATCACCCATATAGAGTCATACTGGTTTTGGGACTTTGAAAGTCCTGTAATGAAGTCCATATTGATCATCAACCATTTCCACAATGGTAAGGCTATCTCTTGCGAAGTACCTCCTGGCCTCATATATTCCACCTTGACTTGCTGACAATTCAAACACTTGGCAACATATTTAGCCACATCACGCTTCATATTATTCCACCAATAAATGGCTTTCAAGTCATGATACATCTTAGTAGAGCCTAGGTGAAAAACATACCTCAAAGTGTGAGCCTCTTAAAGGATTCTTTCCCGCAACCCGTCTATATCAGGCACACATAATCTACCCTGATATCTCTGAATATCATCGCCACCAATCTCAAACGACATTACTTTTTATTCACCCACATCTCTCTTAATCTGCAACAAGAAAGGATCTTCGGCCTGCTTTTCTTTGACTTTGCACAAAGGGATGATTTAGCTATCTCATGAACAATCACCCCTCTGTCTTGGAATCTAAGAGTTGCACTCCCAGATTTGCAAGGCGGTGAATATCCTTCACCATCTTTTTCTTCCCCTCTTCTACATGAGCAAGGCTGCCCATAGACAACCTGTTGAGGGCGTCGGCTACAATATTTTCCTTGCCCGGATTGTAATGCATGCTCATATAATAGTCTTTCAAAAGCTCCATCCAACGCCTCTGCCTGAGGTTCACTTCTTTATACGAGAAAACATACTACAAACTTTTATGGTCAGTATAAATATAAACATGCACTTCATAGAGATAATGCCTCTAGATTCTAAGTACAAACACCACGGCTGCTAACTCTAAGTCATGAGTGGGGTAGTTCCGCTCGTGCACCTTCAATATGCTAGATGCATAAGCTACTACCTTTCCATGCTGCATAAGTACACAACCAAGTCTCATACAGGATGCATCCCAGTATACCACAAAGCCATATACACCCTCAAAAAGGGTCAAAACAAGAGCAGTGGTCAGCTTGTCTTTCAACTTCTCAAAACTATTTTCACACAGATCAGACCATACAAACTTCACTTTTTTCTAAGTCAATTTGGTAAGTGGAGCAGCTATGGAAGAAAATCTCTCTACGAACCTTCTGTAATAACCTGATAGGACTAATAAGCTCCAAATATCGATTGGAGACGTGGGTCTGGGCCATTTTATCACTGCCTAAACCTTCTGGGGTCCACTCTAATCTTGTTACTAGATATAATATGCCCCAAGAAAGCAATAGCATTCAACCAGAATTCACACTTGGAGAATTTCATATCTAAGCTATGATCTTTAAGAGTCTGAAGGATAATTCAGAGGTGGGTGGCATGATCCTTCTCATTTTTTGAATAAATCAAGATGTCGTCAATGAATACTATGACAAACAGATCCAGGAACTAACAGACGACCCTATTCATGAGGTCCATGAAAGCTGCAGGGGCATTAGTCAACTTGAAGGACATGACTAACAATTCATAATGACCATACCTGGGAGATCATCTGGAAAGATTTCTGGAAATTCATTTACTACAGGGACAGACTGTAAAGGAAGACTCTCAGTATTAGAGTCCTTAACCCGGATAAGATGATACAAACAACCCTTAGAAATGAGTCTGCAAGCTCCGAGATAGGATATAAAGAGCCCTCTAGGTGCTAAAGAATGCTCTTCCCATTCTATCACTGGCTCATTTGGGAAAGAGAAAGTGACTCTTAGAGTCCTATAATCTAATGTGGCATAGCACGAATAGAGACAATCCATCCCTAAGATAGCATTGAAAGCAACCATATCTAGCTCTATGAGATCTGCCACCGTATCCTGACTACCAACAGTCACAACACAATCCCTATACACCCTTCTAGCAACAACAGAATCCCCCACTAAGGTGGAAATAGGAAAGGGTTCAGAAATTACATTGGGCTCAAACCCAAAACCAACAACCACATAAGGGGTCACATAGGATAGGGTAGACTCGGGGTCAAGAAATACATAAACATCACGATAAAAGATTTACAACATACCGGTAACTACATCTGGCGAGGCCTCTTCCTCTTGGCGGTTGGTCAAAGCGTACAATTGGTTTCGGCCATTCCTGGTGGATGATATTTCTAAAGCTAGAGAGAAAATTCCAACTCCTTATTCAGCATAGCTCCCTAACACTCAAGCACTAGATGATCCGAAAGGCCGGAAGCAAACTTCCTCATTTGGGATCTCATACTATTTGTCATCTCAGGAGCATAATGGGCCAGTTGATTAAACTTTAAAGTACACTCCTTCACGCTCATCTTACCCTGCTTGAGGTTTATGAAATCTTATGCCTTAGATTCCCTTAGCTCCAGATGGAAGAACCTATCAAGAAAAAGTATCAACAAACTCATTCCATATCGAGGGCTCAGCATTATCGCCCTTCGCATCTTCCCAATTGTTATACCATTGATTTGCTACCTCTTTCAGCTAGTAGGCTGCTAATTCTACCCCTTCTACCTCATCTACATGCATCACTTTAAAAATCTTCTCTATTTCATCTATAAATTCCTGCGGGTCCTTTTCTACCTTAGTACCTGTGAATTTGGGAGGATTTATCCTCATGAATTGGCTCACCCAAGTAGCCTCAAAATTAATAGATGTATACCCAGTTTCTTTTGTCTGAACCACCGACTATGTCAAAATAGGAATAGAGTGCCTGAAGTCATCGTTTGAAATATCTCTCTAATTAGTCGGGGGATGGTTAACATTTGTCCTTGAAGCCTGAGGTGGGCTGGTTAGGATAGGAGGAAATCCTGGTGTAGGGACAGGCTCTAGAGTGGGAACTCTTTTATGGGCCTGCATCCCATGGGTTGGACGGACCTCATTTATCTGAGCATTCTGATCAATATTGCGATGAGGAGGCATAGCTGTGTTTCTAAAATACAAAAGATCATTGATTAGGGAATAGTTCAGACTCTAAGGCACGAACTAAATCACAAAGAAGGGAAACATTTCCTAACGCCTAGTAGCCTCTTGCTTAGAAGTGTGGCATGCTACACAACCATAAATAAGATTCTACCCAACGTAATTTTGCAGACACCCTGGGACCATGAACCATGCTCTGATACCAAGTTAGTCACGACCCAAACCAGGGCCCTAGCCGTGATGAGTATCTCAAACCATGAAGGCCCAGAACACCCTTTCTCTATCTGGTAATCTGCACAACATTCATAAAAATGTAAGATAATGCAGAATTGAAATCTAATACGGAAACATGGTCAAATCTGAAAATGTATCTGAATAGTAAAATCTGACATTAGTCTGCAAAATATCTACTAAGAACTCAACATCTGTCTGAAAAAAAAAACTGGGACAAGGCCCCCAGTAGACCAAAATATAACTACTAATAATACTCTAAAAAATCTGCAGGCCTTCTGGAGTAAAGAAGGCTCACCACTACAAAATCTGATCTGTAAGTCTAAATATCTACTGCTTATCTGGACCTCTAGACTGAGCCACAGAACCTGAGAGGTTGGAGGGGGGAGAGCGTCAGTACAAAAGTACTCGTACGCAGGGCTAATCCAAAAATAACCATTTATAATTAACATATATGAGAGTAGTTAAAATAATTCATAAACAATTGTATAGTATGAAATCTCATGGGCATCTTTAAGAAACTCTATGAAAAACTTCTAAAATCTGTGACACTCTTTATACTTTTCTGCCCTAGGTGGTATACCCTACAATTCTTGAAAATTCCATAGGCCATATGGAAACTGCTATTGACTTGGCAGATAAGCCCCCAACCCAAGTCTGCCACAAGGGTCAGAGTCTCTAACTCTACTACACCTCACGGCCGTCACCAGTGTACAATAATAATCTACCCATATCGGCAAAAACGGTTTTAGGATAAGAGTTACTTTAACTCACGCCTTCTTCGGGTAACCACCTAACACTCTTTAAGCCCCTTTTTAAAACTCTACGAAAATATGCATTCTCTGAAAAAATACTATAAAAGCATATTCTAAACACATACTCTGATCTGTATTGGCATAATTACGTATAGTATTGTCATACCATTGACTTGCAAGTCAAATCTCTGAACCATTTTTAAACTGTCATGAATCTCTGTATAAACATATGCAATTCTTTCTTACAAGCACAAGTACATATTGATATTAGAACACCCTCTCAATAGTTTCAAAACATGATCAAATGCCAGGTTGTTGTAAAAAAATATTTCAACTGGCTAAAGTCATGATCTTTAAATCAGCTCAAGAGAGGGAATTCATGATTTATGCTCTCAAACATTTATAAATCTCAAATTCATACATATACGTATACATATAATTCAAATTAGGGGGAAAATCACAATAGTAAGGCAATAATAGCATTTAAACCTTCGAAAGACAAAATCTGTAATTTAGTTTTCAAAACCCCCATAAAATATGTGCATAAAAACTTAAATCATGCCTTTAACAAATTTCAAGCCCATGTAGTTTTTAGGATAAACCCCACATACCTCTATTTCCGAAGATAATGGTTGCTTCTTGAAGCTTGTGGATTGGGGATTTCAAATCTCTAATTTTCTTCTAAAACTCTTGGTTGAATCTTGAGTTATTGGGGATTCTATTTTAAAACCCTAGAGAATATTCTTGAGAAAATTTGAGGAATGAGACTCTATTTTGGTATTTGAGGGATTAAATCTCGTGTTCAAGTTGATAGGGGAAAGGTAAATTACCAAAATGCCATTAAAAATTTAGAGGACTCACTAAAAAAGGCTTGGGGAGATCCACCAGGCGCCGCCTAGTCTAGAGCACCACAATTAAGCAGGGGCCGCCCGCTCAATCGCGGGCTAAGGTCTAGTACACGCGTTTCAGCAGCGCTGCGGTCCAATCGCGTGCAGCTACTGGAATGGAATCCCAAATGTTTCCTTGATCCCGTCTAAAAATTTTGAAACTCTTCCTAGGCATACTACAACCTTTCCCCATCACAACGCAACAAGAAAATCCAAAAACGGATGTCGGAAAGGTTAAAAAGTTGTATCCCGAAGATTGTCAGCTAAAATGATTCTGAGTCCTCCTTACACTTAGAAACATTTTCAAGTCTTATGTCTAAGAGCACATTGTTTTAGGCTAATCCGTGCACTAATTTTATGGGGCGTCACATTAGAATATGAAATTGGATGAATAAGCTTGCTCTAGACTCTTCTTCTTATCCTTGAGAGAGAGGGTTCTTGCAACACTTGAATTGGGAAACTTGATTCTCAACTAAATTTGTAGAATCTATGATGAGCTCTTGAATTTCTTGGAGAAAGATTTTAGATTTGATCTTGAGAGAGAAACCCTAACTTTCTTATGTTAGAGATGAGAAATGAAGTCAGCTGCTTTGTCTAGAATATATATAAGGGTTTAAAAATAGGGAAAAGACCAAAATTCCCTTTTAAAATGAGTTAAAAATTCTGTGTAGGACATGCAACGACAGGGTGCAATGCAGAGTTGGAGTCCCGATGGTCCATCAATCCTGACCGTCGGACATCGTCCAAAAAGTGAGTTTCTGTCTCGACTGTGAAAGTGGGTGCCACTGTCCGTCGGAGCCCTGAAAATCCGTTGAACCTTATCATCGTATCTTTCTAGTGAACTCATCCACTGCCTCCCTGCGATGGTCCGTTGAAGTCTCAAAAAACCGTCGGCCCTCTCCATCGCACTTGGCCAGTGAATCAACTGTTTGCCTTTCCATCACGGTGGGGTTCGATGATTCGTAGGAACCCTCCATCCCACCTGGAAAACTTTACTGCTTTCTGGAAAAATCCCTATCTTTTTACTCTGACATCAGATTTTAACAAAAAGGGTACCGTTGGAAACATAACTGAATTTCCCACACTATAAGAAGTCATTTTCAGTAGAATTCAACAAGATTAAACACTAAACACTTGGAAAGTCTCTTCTCAATCTTTTAAGGCCAAAATTACACTTCATTCGACACGCTCTAAGGCTCAAACTATGAGGGAACTTTGCGGGGCCTTACAAAATGCAACACCAACTTCAAAACAAGTTCATGTATAAACATGAACACCAATGAAGTTGTTTAACACCTTCAACAGAAGATTACTTAATAATCTATCCTGGTTGTATGTTAATTTCAAAAATAAGATGAAATAGAATTTGTAAGTCCAAGTCCCCCAAATTCACGGAGTGTCCTTAAGGAATAATTCCCCTCACAGTACCCGAGGTTATGGAATCTTCCTCCCAGAATTAAATGGCCTTCAATCCGAACTATAGTGGTACCTCAAATTATTGGATTCAATGAACTCACTCAACAACTTAATGATAACATAGAGTTTTTGTTAAGAAAAGAAGTGTTTTTTCTATCAAAATTGATCCCCATACTTGAGGAAAATATCAGGTATTTATAGCCTTAAGTGTATCCTTTCATAAAAGATGCATTGGTTCAACAAAAAGCCACCTTTTCTGCAATTGTCATGTCCCTGTATTTGGACTGAGTTAGAACTGCAGCCGCATTTGATGCTTTGCAAAATCCAATGAGCATTTGTGTCTGCAGATCGCTCAACATGCAAAACTGTGTGCCTTTTCTCAAAGGGTCGCATCCCTTCGTGATGTGCGTTATGTATGCGTTGGAATAAAATTTCAAGTTGTAAAAAAGTTCCAAATAAATTTTCTAAAAAATTAGATCTCATTGATGAATCATTTTCCAAATCCAAATCCAAATTCGAAGCTGAAGTTGAGACGAGCAGAGTCGAGCGAGCGACGACAATGATGACGTGAAGAATCACCTAATTCTTCCCTCACTATCCATGTGGAGTTAGTGTTCCTTATTTTAAATACTTACAAGTTCTCTTCTTTCACCAATGTGGGAGAAAGAGTGAACTTTCCAATTTAGGAGTACACTTTCTAAATTGGTGTCTCCCTTCTCTCAACCATTTTTCCTCTATTTTCCATTCACATACACCTTGAACCCAACAATCCCCCACATGAATTCATGGGGAATGGCTATCTTTTGAAGAATTTAAGGACAAACATGTGATCACTTAACAAAGACTAATTACATCTGGATAAGTAGGTTTCCTTTTGAACTTTTTGTAGTGAACATGCATCGGATGCACTCGGTCAATTGATAGATTTAATATCTTTGAACCACAGAGCTTTAATATATACCTACACAACACATGTAACACAACCAGACTCTTACTATCTATAGTTCTCATGGTTTTGTTCTTTTCAGCCATGAACACGTCTCGGTTTCATGAGAGCTTAGAGAAGAGCCTTTACTAACATTCTGTTTGAAGCGACTTCCACTTCACCCTCACATAGGTGATTTCTAAACATTCAATCCTATAGATTAAACTATTTGGTCAAATCTGTCAAATTTAGATAATCATTAAAAGACTTTTCACTTTAAATCTTATCCTTGTTTACTATACATTGCCTACATCATGAGAATGGGTTGGGTAATTGACAATGTTGAACCTGTCAGACATAAATTTGTTTGATCTCTTTGAACCTAGCTCTTGGGATCTCCAGTCTGTTAGGTAGAGTTACCGCCATGCTGACTTGTCCTAGGCCTTAAACCCATTCCCTTGGATGTCCTTTCTACTCTTTCTCTAGATAGGCCTTTTGTAAGTTGATCCAACACATTATCCTTTGACTTCACATAGTCAATAGTTATAATTCCACTAGAGAGAGGTTCTCAAATGTCTCCATCGTATGTGATGAGATTTATAGTTATAAATCATGCTCCCTGCCCTACCTATTGCCGCTTGGCTACCACAGTGTATACATACTGGTGCCACTGGTTTGGGCCAATAAGGAATATCTTCCAAGAAACGCTGGACCTATTCTGCTTCTTCACTGACTTTATCTAATGCAATAAATTAAGATTCCATTATAGAGCGAGTAATACATGTTTGTTTGGATGATTTCTAAAGGACGACACCTCTACCGACAGTAAATACATATCCGCTTATGGATTTTACTTCGTTCAATCCGGTGATCCAATTTACATCACTATATCCTTCAAGTACCGCGGGATATTTATTATAATGAAAATCATAGTCTTGAGTATATTTAAGATACCCCAAAACTCTTTTTCTTACCATCAAATGAGTTTTGTCGGGATTACTTAGGTACCGACTCAACTTACTAATAGCGTATGCTATGTCTGGTCATGGACAATTTATTATATACATTAAACATTCCAATACTCTTGCATACTCCAATTGTGAGTCACTTTCACTTTCATTCTTTCGAAGTGCAAAGCTCACATCCAAGGAGTCTTGGCAATACCAAATTTCATATACTTGAATTTGCAAAGTACATTTTTGATATGATGAGACTTTGACAATGCCAACCCTTGTGGAGTTCTATGAATTCTTATACCTAAGATCACATCCACAACTCCAAGGTATTTCATATCAAACTTTCTCTCAAGCATTAGTTTCGTTGCATTTATGTCAGAAATGTCTCTAATGATGATCAACATATCATCCACATATAAACAAACAATAACTTGGTGATTCGAAGTGTCTTTAATATAAACACATTTATCACATTCATTTATTTTGAACCCGTTTTCCAACATGGTTCGGTCAAACTTCGCATTCCATTGTTTAGGTGCTTTCTTTTGTTTATACAACGACTTAATAAGTTTGTACACATTATTCTCCTTTCCTGAAACCACAAAACCCTCAAGTTGTTCCATGTAAATTTCTTCCTCCAATTATCCATTTAGGAATGCAGTTTTCTCATCCATTTTATGGATTTTTAGACCATATACCGCCACCAAGGAAATTAACATTTGAATTGATATTATGCTGTTAGTGGCGAGTATGTATCAAAGTAATCAAGACCTTTTTGTTTGAAGTTTTTTACAATAAGTCTTGCTTTGTGTTTGTCAATAGTACCATTTGCTTTTACTTTCCTCTTGAAGATCCATTTAGAACCTAAAGGTTTATTTCCTGGAGGAAGATCAACCAATTCCCATGTATGGTTGCTTAAGATTGAATCAATCTCACTATTGACTGCCTCTTTCAAAAAGG
This sequence comes from Capsicum baccatum var. pendulum, assembly GCA_030864225.1. Classification (NCBI taxonomy): domain Eukaryota; kingdom Viridiplantae; phylum Streptophyta; class Magnoliopsida; order Solanales; family Solanaceae; genus Capsicum; species Capsicum baccatum. The sequence continues at coordinate 236,795,805 of CM061554.1, read as the reverse complement.
ATGAGTCCAAAGATGCCATCGCTTTCTTTTAATGTTTGAGTCTTATTTTCTAAGAGAAATGTTACAAAATCTGATCCAAACGAAGTAGACGTTCTTTGACGTGTACTACATCTTGGATTTTCTTTATTATGTACATTCTCACTTGCTTTATCTCGAGGTCGTTTACACCCCCCACTAGACGGTTCATGTATAGTTTTATATGGATAAATATTTTCAAAGAATTCAGCATTATCTGATTCAATTATCATATTTTCATTAATATCCGGATGTTTGAATTTATGAACCAAAAATCGACATGCTTTACTACTTTTAGCATATCCTATGAACAAACAGTCCACCATCTTAGATCCTATCTTAACCCTTTTAGGCACAGGAACTTGGACCTTTGCTAGAAATCCCCACACTTTAAAATATTTCAAGTTGGGTTTCCTTTCTTTCCATCTTTTCATAAGGAATTGATTACGATTGCCTGTAAGGATAGTCTCCCCCCATAAGTTTTGCGGCAAACCAGAACTTTTAAGTAAACCAGTACTCATAATCAATAGTGAAACTCTGTGTGATTATGGAACGAAAATCATGCACAAGATCATGAATTTGGAAACTCTATTCTCTACCACCTCTCACTATTACCAAGCGACTAGAAATTTACTCATCCACATAAACCTCCGTTACTTCTTCCACACTCCTCAAATCAGTTGGTTCCACAAGTCCATCATCACTCCATAAATCTTTCAATGAAGAGATTGTAATATCTTCGACCTTTGGATAACTTGCAAGGTAAAATAAGCACCGTTTTAGGTGATCTAAACATTGTGAAGTTCCTATTAATGATCACTAGTGGAGCTATGATACGAGGTTGAATTGAATATCTTTTGTCGAAAAATCATATTAAAGACATATTTCACATAATTTCATAAAACAAAGTTTGAAAAAAATAGTGTACATGAGTACCTTAAATATATTTTTTATTGAGATAATACTCAATTACCCCCTCGAACTATACCCAAAAGATCTGTGACACACCTCAAATTCAAGGGGGTCCTATTACCCCCCTAAACTAATTAAAAGTGCAATTTTCACACCCTTAGTGCTTATGTGGCACATAGTGGCACACACGTGGCACAACACACTGAAGTGTCCACGTAGGTACACGTGTGTGCCACATATGTGCCACATAGGCACTAAAGGAGTGAAAATTCCACTTTTAATTAGTTCAGGGGGTAATAGGCCCCCCTTGAAGTTGAGGTATGTCACAGCTTTTTCGGGTATAGTTCAGGGGGGTAATTGACTATTTTCTCTATTTTTTGAATATACAAACTACATTGAATTCCTCTAACATTCGTAAAGATTCCAATGTAGTGATAAGGAGGGTATAAAAATCTCAAAATTTTTATACATTTTACATCACAAACTTAAAATTATATCAGGCTTTGATAATGAACTTAGGCTATACCAGAATCCAAGTTTTTTCTTTTTAAGAATTTTTTTCACCCGGTCCGATATCCACATTAAAGCCCCACTGCGCTCCCTAACAAAAGCGGCTCCGTTCTCAGTAAAACTCGAATACGAGACATCTGGTTAAAAATAAATGTGCACTTACTGCTCCATCACATCCTTTGTTGATCAGGATCCAAATTTTACGTTCGAAGTATTTTATAATGTTCATGCTTAATGGACCAAAAGTGATATACATAGTCTTCAATGAGAATCTAGAGAATTTAATTTCTAGAGCTATCTTTAATGGTGATCTATCAAAAACAGTCTCAGTGTCTTATTAAGGTAGAGATAAGGCTGCATATATTGTATCCTTCTCAAATCCCACTTGTGAGAGTATACTGGGCATTATATTGTTGAGTTCAATAAAAAATAAGAGGATAATTAGATGATAAGACTATTCTAAACAAATATTCTTAATTTATTATTAATAAAACCACTTTAAAAAAACTATAAAAAAAATTAGAATAAAAAAGATTATTCTTAAGTTTTAACCAAATAAGCGATGAATCCGGCTCCTCTCCATTTTCAATCTCTCCATTTTCCCTAAGTTCTAGATTGGATGGAAGATTCATGTCATAATTTAAAATTAATTGTTGAGACTTAAGTAATTAAAATAAAACTCTAACCATGACTAAAATAATTAATTACTTTAATATATTTATCCTAAACTATTTATAGAATCCCACAATTCTAGGATTGCATTTATATCTTTCCTATATACACATTTCTCTTTTTTTTTGCCTTTTTTCCACCGTTCATTGTGTCCCAATATCTTCTTGTATGGCAGGGATATGCTTACATTCAAATATAGAAAATTAGAAATAAACTTCAACCTGTCATAACACAAATGAGAGAAATTCACAAAATAATAGTTGCTAAATAAAAAATTTAAAATTGTGAATCTGACATAATTTTAATTTTAGGAGCAAACTAAATTTAAAGTTTAATATATTTTACTAAAAAACATGAAATATGATTTAGACATGAAATATAATTTAAATGGGTTTATTTTTTGAAAATTAAAAAAAATTAAGTTTCTTTTTTAAAAAAATAAAAATGAAAATAGGGTTTTGGCTTTTTTTTTTTCAAATTCCCAATATTACTTCAAATTTCATTTGAAATGTCATCCCCAAATACTAATTTTCAAATAAAGTAAAAAAAAATTCAAAGACAATGAAAAATTTATGTAGCTTGTCTTCTCTGGTCATTTCTTCACATATTCCTTAATCTTGAGTGCGGACTCTTTAACCTGAGGGCTATTCGACACTGGATAAACTTTAATGAAGCAATATCTCCAAAACTCTCTGGGATCTCTATAAGATCAGTACAATATGGTATATATAATTTCTCGAGCACGGGAAAGGATCCGTCCGCAATAACCTGCCATTCAGTAAAAAGCATATAAACCAGTTGTAGAGATTTGATATTATGGAAGGTGACTTGTTCCATGTTCCATTCTTTTCCCCCTTCGATACTTTCTCCATATAGTCTCAGCTTCTGAAGGTTGGGTAGTGATCTCCCAATTCTTGACAGTTCATCTGAAAATCAAACTGATGTACATGAGTACGCCCATGGCACTTAAAACTTTCACTCACCATTTCAAGTTTATTAAGGACATCCAATCTTGGAAAATAAATCTGCTCCGGTGCTGAACATTCCATTCTGAAATCAAGGGTTCGAAGATTAGGAAACCTTTTGAAAATATTTTCTGAGTCTACCAAACAGGAAAGCTTGAGAAGAGATAATGTAGTCAGATTTTCTAATTTTATTGGTTTGTAAATATCCGAACCAAAGACAGAACAAGTCGTTTCGATCTGCAATATCGTAGCTTTGCAAGACTCCAGATAGTAGGGGATAATACCAGGTTTGGTTCACTGTTTTCCACCACCAGAGAATCTAGATTGCAGAGGTTTGAAAATGATAGAGGGAGAGCTTTTGCATCCATCCAAGTCCTTAAGCACCTCAAATGAGCAAGCATGCCTATTTCATTTAGCGCAGTATCTGTCAACATTATAAAACGCAGTTCCAACCTTTTAAGAAGCCTCAGCTGTCTTAGGTGGCAGTTATACAGAAATCCAGATTCTATCTTCAAAGAGAGGAGGTGTTTAGCACAAGGATTTCTCTTTTCTGGACTAAAAAGGGAAGAATCATCTGAATGAATGCCCTCATCAAAACTAATGGTCCGTCGATGAAGCATCATATCTGAAGAAGATGAAGACAGAACAATTGAGCTCGTCAAATCAAACAATTTTTCTTGTCTAGCTTTTATCGAACAAAAATCATGCACAAGATTATGAATTTGGCAACTCTGTTCGCTACCACCTCTCACAATTTCCAAGCTACTAGAAATTTGTGAAAAAAAGATAAAGATGATTTTTTTGGAAAAATATAGATTTATCTAGAATGTCCTAGTATAGATATTCTTGAAGAAATAATCTAGATGTTCTAGAGCAATGTAGTGGATAAGTTTGCTAGATATTTCTTGTAGATGTATCTAGAAGAATTTCTAGAATCATCACTAGTATAAATAGGAAGGGGTCTTGAACATTTGTAACCATCCAAAAATCAAATCCAATACAAAGAATATTAAGTAGTCTTCTTCCAAAGTTCTCTCTTTTAATATTTTCCTTCACCTTTTTAGCTTCCTCTTCTTAGTTGAATCTTCCGATTTTAGTTAACGATCTTGGTCTAGCAGAAGATTTCCTAAATATACCTTTCTTCTGCTATTCTTTACATGGTATCAGAGCCATAGCCACACGTTGGCTTCTGAAGTTTATTTCAAGATTGGATTTGTGATCGATTCAACTAGTTTGTCCTAATGGATTTAAGTGGTCGCGTTGATGGACTGGGAATGGAGTTGTTGAATCAATCCAATTTTAAGGTATGGAAGACTTGTATGGAATCATACCGAGGGGGAGTATTTGTGGGATGTTGTTAATGGGAGTAACACAAGTCCTCCGAAAGACGAACCGGAGAATAGTAATGCATACAAGAAGTGGAAGTAGACTAATGCGAAGGCGGAGTTCATTTTAAATAGATCCATCTTCTCCAGTTTATTTGATCATATTATAAGGTGCAAATCAGCCTGTGAAATATGGAGGACCCTCAATAAGTTATTCAACAAGAAAAATGAAGCTCAGCTGCAGATATTGGAGAATGAATTAGCTAACGCCAACCAAGGTAATCTGTCTATTGCTGAGTATTTCTAAAAAAGTAAGAATTTATGTTCTGAGATCTCCTTATTAAATCCGGATGAGGCTATCTCTGAAGCACGAATAAGAAGAAATATTATTCGTGGTTTGAAGTCAGAATATATTCCCTTCATAACATCAATTCAAGGATGGGCTCAACAGCCATCCTTGGAGGAGTTTGAAAATTTATTATCGTTACAGGAGTTACTAGCCAAACAAATGGCTGGGGTATCAATCAAACAAGGAGAAGGAAATGCTCTTGTAGCTGGCAAGAGGAACTTTAAAGGAAAAACAGTAAGAGATATGCCATACTATCAATCCACAGGTGGTTCAAGCTCACCAAAAAAGGAGGGAGAGTCTACAAATAACAATAAGACTCTCAAATGCTATCGGTGTGGTAAAATAGGACACATAAAAATATATTGTCGAGACAAGGAGACTAATATGGCTCAAACCGAGAAAGTTGTTGAAGAAGAAGAAGACTGGGAAAAGTGCTTCATGGCTGAGCGCCGAGCGATTGATGCCATGACCTCTATCAATTTTGAAAGGGACTGGATCGTGGATTCAGGATGTGGGCATCATGTCACGGGAGATAAATCTAAATTCTCTAACTTTTGGGAATACAATGGTCATGATATCATCGTAACAGCAGATAATATGGTTCATCACATGGAGAAAGAAGGCACAATCGTCATCAATGAGAAGCAGGACAACTCAATCACTCTTAACAGTGTGTTTCATGTTCCAGGGATGAAGAAAAATCTATTTTTAGTTGCAAATGCGGTAGATGCGGGAAGTTATCTCCTATTTGGCCCACATGACGTGAATTTCCTTCAAAATATCAAAGAACTCAAGGAATATATCATCCATACCGATAAGAGAGTTAATGATTTATATGTCTTATCTGCCTCTAACTCATATATCGAGAAGATGAGTAGTAACAATACTGCATCTATGGCATGCTAGACTTGGGCATATTAATACAGATAAATTAAAAGCCATGGTAAAATTGAATCTAGTAAAAAGATTACCTAACATAAGCAATTTTGGCTGGGGAGAGATTTGTGAAGGATTTCAATATGGAAAGGCACACCGTCTTCCATTTGATAGATCCTTGACAAGAAGCACAACTCCTCTAGAACTAATTCATAGTGATTTGATGAGGCCAACAAGAACTCCTTCGTTCTATGGTTACTCTTATATGCTACTTTTGTTGATGATTTTACTAGATTCACATTGGTTTATTTTGTGAAGCAAAAGTCAGAAGTATTCAACAAGTTTCAGGAGTTTAGGGAAACTGTTGAAGGCGAGCTTGGTTCAAGGATAAGGCGGTTGCGAACGGATAACGGCGGCGAGTTCACTTCTGAATATTTCCTCTCCTTTTGCCGACAACATGGTATTAAAAGAGAACTTACTTGTGCTGACACACCACAACAAAATGGAGTGGCTGAAAGAAAAATTCGCCACTTGACTGAGACATGTAAGAGTTGGATTCATGCCAAAAAATTACCTAGAGTCCTATGGGCTGAAGGTATGAAATGTGCAACATATGTGATCAACAGGATACCGCTTTCTCCAAACAACATGGCATCACCGTATGAATTGATGTTTGGAGAAAAGCCTAACATTAAAAGTCTTTGGCTCTATCTGTTATGTTCGTATTCTGGATTCTCAGCGGAGCAAATTGGATCCTAAGGCAAAAAAATGCATATTTGTTGGATCTGATGAAAGGAAAAAAGGTTGGAAGTGTATGGACCCGGAAACTCATCGTTTTATTATTTCTCGAGATGTCGTATTTGATGAAATTTCCTTGAATTATGGAGTTGCGTCGGAAGGAGAGGGTTCGAAATCATTGAACCCTGGAGTTTCAATGTTACCCATCACAAGTATCTCTCCAGAGAATGAAATTACTGAGGAGCTAAGTGAAAGGTAAAGCCCAGAGACTCAACAACGTGAAACTCATCAAGAAGAAGATTTACTTGGTTCTCAAAGACCAAGTAGAGCTATGGTTAAGCCAGGTCGCTTCAGAGATGAAAACTTTATTAGTACATATTATTTTTTTTTCCATGGCCAATTGACGATGAAGAACCTTCATCCTTTGAAGAAGCTAAAGGAGTAAAAGAATGGAAGCTTTCCATGGATGATGAAATGGAGGATTTAGTGAAAAATAAAACTTGGAGCTTTGTTCCAAAGCCAAAAGATGTACAACCCGTGTCTTGCAAATGGGTGTACAAAATTAAAAGAAAAGCAGATGGCAGATGACAGCATAGACAGATGTAAAGCAAGGCTGGTTTCTCAAGGCTTTTCTCAAAAATATGGTGAAGACTATGAAGAAACCTTCAGTCCAGTGGCTAAGATGATCTCAGTTCGGGTTGTACTAGCCATGGCAGCCTCACATGATTGGAAACTGTGGCTGCTTGACGTAAAAAATGCCTTCTTATATGGATAACTTGACAAATATATCTATATGGAGAAACCTCACGGGTACGCCTATAGCTTACATCCTAATTATGTCTGTATGCTTAAAAAGGCACTTTATGGGCTCAAGCAGGATCCACGATCATGGTATGGAAAAATTGCTCAATATTTAAATTTTTGTGGATATGCTGCATCACATTCAGATCCTAGTTTGTTTGTTAAAAAACAAGGAGACTTGCATATATTTGTTCTCTTGTACGTGGATGACATGATAATAACAGGAAACAATGATGATGAAGTTGCAAGGCTTCAAGAAGAGCTGGCCATAAGATTTGAAATCAAGAAATTGGGTGAACTACATCATTTTCTTGGATTAGAGGGGACAAACACTAGTAAAGGAATCTTTGTTACTCAAGAAGGGTATGCCAAGAAGCTTGTTGACAGGTTTGGAATAAAACATAGCAAGAAATGTTCTACTCCTCTCGAGATGAGTACGAGGTTAAGGCGTGAAGAAGGCTCACTTCTAGCAGATCCCAAACCCTTTTGAGCTCTAGTTGGAAGTCTTCTCTATTTGACTATTATAAGGCCAGATATTGCCTTTTCGGTTGGGAGATGTTAGCAGATTTATGCAATCACCAAGAAATCCACACTTGGAAGCTGCAAAGAGAATTCTGAAATATATCAACTCAACATTAGATATGAGTCTGTTCTTTCAAAAGAAGAATGATTTGATATTAGTGGGTTATACTGACGCTGATTTCGGTGGCGATATGGATGACCGAAGATCTACATCGGGCTATATTTTTCTCTGTGGTGGAACAGGTATTTCTTGGTGCAGTAAAAAGCAAGACTCTATTTCTTTATCAACTACGGAGGCAGAATATAAAGCAGCAACTCTTATTGCTCAAGAGCGTGTATGGCTACAAAGATTTGCTGAAGATTTGAAACTACCTATAACAAATCCAACTGCAATTTTTGGAGACAATCCAAGTGCCATCAAGCTCGTAAACAATCCAGTATTTCATGCAACAACTAAGCACATTGAGGTAGAACATCACTTCATCCGAGAAAAGGTTCTTGATGGAATTATAAATACTGTGGAAGTAAGAAGTCAAGAGAATATTGTTGATCTCTTCACCAAGTCACTTCCTAAAGCGTCGTTTGAGTTCTTCCGTGACAAGCTTGGGGTAATTTCCAAAATATCACTTTAAGGGGGAGTGTGAAAAAAAGCAGATGATTTTTTTTGGAAAAAATATAGATTTATCTAGATTGTCCTAGTATAGATATTCTTGATGAAATAATCTAGATATTCTAGAGCATTGTAGTGGAAAAGTTTGCTATATATTTCTTATAGATGTATCTAGAAGAATTTCTAGAATCACCCATAGACTAGTATAAATAGAGAGGGGTCTTGAACATTTGTAACCATCCAAAAATCAAATACAAAGCATATTAAGTAGTCTTCTTCCAAAGTTCTCTCTTTTAATATTTTCCTTCACCTTTCTAGCTTCCTCTTCTTAGTTGAATCTTCCGATTTTAATTAACGATCTTGGGCTAGCAGAAGGTTTCCTAAATATACCTTTCTTCTGCTATTCTTTACTTAATTAACTCATCCACATAAATCTCCGTTACTTCTTCCACACCCTTCAAATCAGTTGGTTCCACAAGTCCTTCATCACTCCATAACTCTTTCAACAAATTATATAACAATATCTTCGTCCTTTGGATAACTTGCAAGGTACGGAAAGCACGGCTTTAGGTGATCTGACAAATGGTCATAACTTAATTGTATAACCTTCATCACTTCCTCTTCATCCTTAAAAATAAAGGAACTCAAATTATTGAGAACTTCAAGCCACAAAGCCTCTTTCTTTTCCTTTCTTGAAATGACTCCGCCGATCAAATCAAGTACCAATGGAAGCCCATCACACTTTTTGGCTATTTTCACTCCAACATCTTTCAGTTCATCAGGGCAACATTCTTCTCCAAACACCTTTTTCTCGAATAACTCCCAACTTTCTTCTGGTCTTAGCAATCGAAGATCAAGAGGATCACTGTGGCATTTTCCATGCAAAGCCACTTCCTTTTTTCGACTCGTTAAAATAACTCTGCTGCCTTTCTGAAATTCAGATGGAATGGCGTATAAGGGTCTTGTCAGCTCATCCCATGTTGTGGTATCCCACAAGTCATCCAAGACAATAAGGTACCTCTTTCCAAACAGTTGTCTCCGTAGCTTATCAGCAACGTCATAGTCTCTGTCATCCTCACGGACTCTTTCTTTCAAACCAATAACTTCATTGAAAACTTTCTGCAACAACTTTTTCTCATTACGTTCCTGGTCAACTGTGCATCAAGCACGAACGTCGAAATTACCAACAACGGACTTTTCAGTATATACTCTGTAAGCCAAAGTTGTTTTCCCAAGCCCCGGCATGCCGACTGTGGAAATGACATCTACCTCAGCTGGTCCGCTGGTGAGCTTCCTGATTATCCACTCTGTCTCCTCCTCAAAACCTACAATTATTTTACTAGGTATTGATGACTTGTTTATAACTGGTTTGTTTGGAGAGTTCAAAAAAACGATATGTTCTTGGAGATCTTCTCTTGTACCTCTTTTTTTACAAGCTTGATCTTTCCTACGGTTTTAGGAAGTAAGAAGATAAGCTGCAACAGACCACGATCTCTAGCAAGAATCGAGTTAATGGCATGTTCCGCCTCATATGCCACATCTAGAACACGAGTCCAAAGATCTCTATGCAATTCTTGCTCCACATTCCCAAAGAACGATCTTATGTGTTCTAAGTCTTCTTTCACCCGACTGATTTCTTCTTTTATCAAAGCAACTGAATAAGCATTGGAATTGAGCAAGTCGTTTGAGTTTCTGAGTAGAAGAGTCATGAAGAGCGGTCCATCACTCATGGGGAAGCAGCGCTGAGATGAGTCTGCTGGGGCTTTCAAGAAAACATGTCTGAGATCTTCCTTCAAAAGTTCAATATTTTCCAGCAAGTCTTGACCTGCACAACTTATTTTGTTCATATTCTCTTCATCCGTTGAGTTCTCTTCTAAGTTTCGAATGAGAATGGACACCTCCCTAATAAGTGATCCAACACGTGCCAATAGAACAAATAATTTTTCATAATGAATAAAGTCCTTTGGCATATCTGTAAGAATAATCAATAGGAACTCTATCATGACATGAATGTTGGACGCTGAAGTGCTACGAGGTATAGCATTAACCATGTGCTGTTGTAGATGAATCAGATGTTCTCTAAGAATGTCAGGAGATGCTTCTAGGAGCTGCTTAATGAAGTGTCCAACTTCAGATGACTTCGAAGTTTCCAATATTGTAGAACATATGTGCATAACCTCCAGTGAAACCGGAGTTATCTTCAAAAGTAGATGACTTCAAAAGCATATCATCAAGTCCATCTTCATCTTCTTCATCTGCTCCATCTTCATCTGTTTCATCTGTCTTATCAAGTTGATAAGACAAAAGGACAAAACAGAAGTTTCCTACACTCTCAGCCATAAGTTGAAGCTGCGGTAAGGCATATTCAATTTCCTTATGCTCAACGAAACCATTTACTTTCAGCCTATGGGAATCTCTTAAATTGCCAAATACATTCAGTAGAAGCTCATATTGAGTCATTGAGGGCAAAAACAACTCAGCACGAACCTTGGGAAGATAATGGAGATTCACAAGGACCGCGTCCAAAAGTTCAACCAACTGATCCTCAGTCATGGTGGCACTTGATTCAGATTGACGATCTGAGATGATAAAACTTTTGATATTTTCAAGGAGGCGAGGAACGACATGATCCTTTAACTTAACCAGCATGTCATCTCCACTCTGATGAAAAAGTGACTGAACCAGATCATGAACCTCATATGATATGCAAGACATGTCGGCATTAGAACCATCCGAAATGTAATAACAAAGCTGTAAGCATTCCGACAAAAATGTCAGCTTTTCAATTTGATTCGTATCAAGAACAATTTGATCTTCTTCATTCTTTAACCTCTCTATGAAATCAAGAAGGTTGACAATGTCCTCGCGAAGCACTACAGATGATACCTGCTAAAAGACCAACAAGCATCAAAATTTTCAGTATATATTCGCCATGACAAATTTTACTATAACTAACGTAAATATAGAGGGTGGGCCTTCTTCAAAATAACCTACTGCATAAGCTATTTATTTGTTCTATTGTTACAGTTCATATGATAAACAAGAATTATTAAATTACATTTACTATAGTGTCTTGAAATTAATTTGAAAAAAATGTAATTAATGCAAAAGGCATAATAGAAAAAAAATTGTCTTTTTAATTTATCAAAAATGATAAATAAAAATAAAAATAAAATTCAAAAAATAATAACAGGTAGAAATGAACAGAGGAATAAATGAATAGTACGTTATTATGTGTTGTGAAAATTGACTCTTGTCCGTAGGTAGTAGCGTAGTGCATTATTATGAGGTGTAGAAAGTGACTCGTCTAGGTTAGGCAGTGCATTAGTAGGTGTTGTAATTCCTCCAAAATAGTAGTACCTTATTTTAAAATTATTTGTTTCAATTTTACTGTTTTGTTTATTTAAATTAATAAAATTTTATTATATTCTTTCAATACTATTTTTATCGTTAAATTTCAAGAGAATTTAGTAGTGATGAATTTTATTGTTCCTATGACTAGTACTACCTTCATCCAACAATACTTGTTCATTATTAACTTGATACTCAATTAATAAATAATATGAGTAATTTTATCATATTACTCTTTAAACATAATAAATTAGATGTCTTGAAAAATGCATTGAGTGATGAATAGTATTTAATAATAAGGGTTAAGTGTCAAACGGCCCGGAATCGGCCATTCCATTTTAACCGGATTGGGGGTCGCTTAAGGGCCGGGTTTGGCATTAGCCGGGCCAGGCCCAACAGTGAAAAAATTAAAAACCACCCGAACCCGGCCCATTTAACTCAACCCAGTCAAACTCACCTAAACCCGGTTAAAAAATCGGTCAAACCCGGTCAAAAATATTTAAAAAAAAAAATTCTTTCAATATACATTACATATACCCACCTATATACATTCTAAATACGTTAAATAATATATATAGAATATATGTATAGTATATACTACATTAGAATTTAAAAAATATATACACATATACACAATTAGTCAATTACTCATATATACGCACCATTCAATGTATATATACTACTACTTATAAAATATACTACAATATATATACATTACAATATATATAGATATACTTATATACTAATTTATAAAACATATACACATGTATATGTTAAATATATACTTCTATAGAGATATAAAGACGTGTATACACACCATTCACTGTATATATACTACTACTTATAAAATATACTACATTATATATACATTACAATATATATAGATATACTTATATACTAATTCATAAAACATATACACATGTATATGTTAAATATACACTTCTATAGAAGATACATACACGTGTATATGCACCATTCAATGTATATATACTACTACTTATAAAATATACTACAATATATATACATTACACTATATATAGATATACTTATATACTAATTTATAAAACATATACATATGTATACGTTAAGTATACACTTCAATAGAAGATATATACACAATTATACAAAACATATGCTACTTAATATAATAAATTAATAATATATTATAAGTAAGTTTTAAATTTAAAGTAGAAAACTAGAAATTCAATTTAAAATTTTAAATCGTTAAATGAAAAAATATATAAAAAGCAAGGACTAAAGAGTTAATGAATTTGGAAAATTTTATTAGTTGCAAAATAATCCAAAATTTATAATTTACATGAATGAAAAATCTACAAATTATGCATCATATTTTCCAACTCATTCATGTTAATATTAACGGGAACTTGCATAGGATAGTCGAAGTCAAAGCGGGCAAAACCATGCATTGGACTTGATTCTGCTGAGTTCTCCCGTGAAGTCATAATTTCTTCAAGTTTCAGCTCGTCGCTCGGCTCCGGTTCCATTCCTTGGTTTCTTATTTCTGCTCTAATCCAATCTCTGAGGCAAACTATAACATTCATTGCATTTCTTCCCAATGAGTGTCGGTTGTCTCTAAGTTGTTGTCGTCCCTAACTGAAGGCGTTCTCTGATGCAACGGTTGACATTGGAACATTCAAGATATCTCTAGCTAATCTTGAAAGCACAGGATATTGTGTTTCATTACTCCTTCACCAATCCAACGTGTTGATCCATCATCTGCGATCCTCTGGTGCCATCCAAAGATAATATTTCAGCTCTTCCTGATAAGTTAATGTGTAAGTTCTCTCATCAATACTGTTCCAACAATTTAAATCAAAAAATGAATCAGGAAAATCACTATGTGCCGACCTTTTAGAAGATGATGGCTCTTCGGGGGGATGAGGAGCGACAGTTGGAGTGATATTTGTAGGTACGGTTAAATCAAATAAATCAGCGTAGTAATTATATAATTTTTCTATGTAACCCTTTGCATCAGCCGTAGCCGTCCAAAAATCAGGTTGTACTTGTTCAGAATCATGGTTAGTATTTATTTCTAAGTTAGTATAAATAAGAGTACTAAAGTGGCACATATTATTATATTTCATACACGGATTTAGCATTGCACCAACCAAATAAATAGGGGGAATCGGGAAAAATATTTTTAAATTTCGTAAACATGACACTAACAGCTTCTTTATAACCTTCTTTATTTTTATATTTTTTGAGCAAACCAGAAATATCGGCTATATATGCCAAAATATTACAAACAGTAGGATAATAAGCACTGAAAAATTCAACCGTAGCTATATAAATTTTTTCTAAAAACTTAACAAGATCATTAATTAAAACCCAATAAGAATCATGTAGCATGCAATCAGCAGAATCAGTAAATGAACCACAATGTTGGTTAAAAACTAATGTAATAGGAATTCTGTATTTATAACACGTTTTTAAAAAATCATACGTAGAATTCCATCTCGTATCAATTTCCTCGGGCATCAATATCGGTGTAAGTCCATTTTCTTGACATTTAACTTTAAATTCTCTAATTCTCGATCTACGATTATTTCCTTGAATAAAACCAACAACAAGGCAAATTTTTTCAATATAAAGCTCAAAAAACTCAAGACCATCTTTTACAATTAAATTATATATATGACATGCACACTTAATATGAAAAATTTCAGGCAACGACGGAGATAGAGTAGATTTTAATTTTTTTATAGCAGTCTTGTTGTTAGAAGCATTATCAAAAGCAATACATAAAATTTTATTTTCGATACCATAATATTCGGCAATTTTAACAATAGAATCAACAATAAATTGTCAGTATGTTTACGATCTTCATCATATATAAAAGCAAGAATACGTTTTTGTATCACGAAATTACTATCCATTCAGTGAAAAGTAATCATTTTTATTTACAGCACGACCAAGATCAGAAGTTACGGACAATCTACATTGAATATTTTTTTAAAATGTTGATAAATAAAAATAATATTGTAAAATGAAGTCTAAAAATATCAGACCGACAAGTACTTCTAGGAATACCGTTAAACATAGGATTATAAATTGCTTGTATATAATGAATAAAGGCATCAGAAGAAGAAAAACTAAAAGGCAAACAACCCACAGCTACCATTTTAGCTATTTTTCCCGATCCCTCAATTTATTATACTTCTTCGCTACGTGACCGATTTCTGAGTCCATTCTAGTTTGCATTGGCCCACCAACATCCCCACCAACTTGTGCAATATTTAACTCTCTTTTGTGATCTTCAGCTATATGTCTCATTAACGTACCCGTACCCTCTTGATTGCCTCCACTTCTATGCTTATATATTTGTTGACAAATATTGCATTGCACCTCAATATCTGATATACATTCAAAAAATTACCATGCAACACTAGTTCTTTTACGAGGTCTTGGGGAACGGGGAGGGAGATTAACCGATTCAGATCTAACGTTAGAATTTTCTACTGCGGGTGTCTCAGCAAAATTTTCATTATCTTCGTCTAAATTAACCGCATCTACTTCATTTTCTTCTTCTATACCGTAATTTTCCTAAGCTTCTACATAATCCATATCGTGAGCACCTACACCTAAAGGTACACCTAATTCTTTCTCAAAAAGTTGACTAAGCGGTGTCGGAGGCACACGGGTGTATCTACTACTTGAACTACCTCTACCGCTAGTAATTCGCTTTTTACTATCACTACCGGTTTTGGGACAAAAAATTTTAACACCTTTAGTAGCGAGGTTTCTTAATTTATCCATAATATAAATTAAATTAAACTAGAAAGTTCAAAATAAACAAATATAATAAAATTAAATATTAAATAATTAATACAATAACTAAAAATTAAACGAAGAGATGGAACGACAATACCAAATTTTGGAAGTATACGAAGGTTGCGGCTTTAGAAACTTTAGCTCGTACTTTGTAAATGAAAAATTCAAAAATTAAAGTGAACACTTTAAGAAATTAAATATATTGTATATTTGAGAATTGAGAATTGACATTTGAGAGAGAATGAGATTTGAGAGAGTGAAAAATTGTGTGGAAAATGATTTAAAGTTGTAGGGTATTTATAGAATTTTTTTGGGATTAAAAAATATATTTTAA
Source organism: Capsicum baccatum var. pendulum (assembly GCA_030864225.1). Lineage (NCBI taxonomy): Eukaryota > Viridiplantae > Streptophyta > Magnoliopsida > Solanales > Solanaceae > Capsicum > Capsicum baccatum. The sequence continues at coordinate 236,780,033 of CM061554.1, read as the reverse complement.
AGTAAAAATTTTATTTTTTTTAATAAAAGGGCCCAAACTAGCCATTTGGACCCAAAAACGGTGATATAGCCATTGGGCCAACGGCTAGTTTGGCCCAAAACTAAAAAAAAAATTAAAAAAAAAAAAATCAATTCGGGTCGGGTCGGTCAACCGGCGGGCCTGGACCGATCTTGATCCGGGCTAACTAGGCCTAAAATTAAAAAAACTGGCCCGGGACCCGGAACCCTAAAGCCTTAGGGCTTTTCGGGCCGGGTCATTTTAGTGGGTCGGGTTGGCCCACTTGACAGGCTTAGGTAAAATGGGTAGAAAAGAATAAACTATGCATTGGTTTTTCAATCTGGACAAATATTATTAGATATCTATTTTTAGTATAGTGAATAAATATTATTGCACAAAGGGGTATTATATTATTGGGCAAGAGATTGATATATAGAAAGTGATAAATAAGGAGTGGGTCCTTCTTAATTAATATTTTCTTAAGAAATCTTTAAAAGAAAAATATACAGTAATAGATAATTTGAGACGGATGAAGTGTTATAGACTTAAATGTATCCACCACTAGTTAAAGGACGACCCTTTGACTGAGAATGACTACAAACATTAAAGTGCAAACAACAAGAACAACAACAGCAAACTACACACAATATTTACATGGAAACTTTCTTGTTTAAGGGAATAAACTACGACCTATCTCGTAGGATTTTCACCAGCACATTCCACTAAAATAAGAGCAATGTTGAATTATAGACTCCGATAGTCCTAAGCTTATCCTCTTAACCCCTACCCCCTTAGAATAGTACATCACGAGCTGCACTGCAATACCCCTTTGCAGTGCTGTATTTCTACAGTAGTGACAACAACTTTACAGTAGTTGACAATTCATAGTTGACTCGTACAGATCGACCTGGTGTGCGTATTTGGTACTATGAAATAAGATATCATAACAAATTTTCTGTAGCACTGTCATCGTTGCCAACATCTTTACAGCTATGGACTGTTGTGGATTGGTATGAGAGTTGATATGTACAAATCGTCCTAGTGCGAATACCTATTCCCTCCTTTGGTCCTTATGAAATAAGATCCTCTAAGACATATAGTTTCTCTCAGTAGAGTTATTGTATTGTTTCCTTGTAATAGAGTTATTGCTCGAAGAGTAAGGATTAAGAGTTTAATCCTAAAGTCTAGAGTCTATTTTCAAGAAGTTTCTTGGGTATAGTGGAGCTTAGAAATCCTCGAAGCAGGTAATGAATTCTTCTCCCTTGAGCAAGGAATTTCCACGTAAAACTTCTTGTGTCTGCTATTTACTTTACTCTTGCACTTCTTAGTTTATATCTCTCCTAGATCTTTTCGTGTGAGTTCATCTAGGAACATGCTCCAGAGTTGAGAAGCAAACCACCATAACTCTTCAGTTGGGATAAAGGTGCATGGCCGAGGAATTAGAATGAATTTGTGTAACTTAGTGACCAATGAGAATATAGTTAAGATGGCTTAATTGATAATTATTTCGGTATAAAAATTGAGAATTAATTTGCGTCATGTTTGGTTTGAGGTATTAGCTAGTCTCCAAATTATCTTACTTCACTAGTTATATACTAAAATGACGGAATTACTATCTCATATAAAAGATGAAATAAAATAATGTCATGAGATATTCTTACTTATTTCATATCATGGGAGCTGGGGTAGTCGATGAGGGGGGGGGGGGGGGTTTCCTAAGTCATATTTTGACTTGGCATATCCATTAAGAAAAATAATTATTGACATTACTATTTTAACATAATACTTCTACTAAACGATGTTACTTTTGTGTTTGAAATTAATTTGGAAAAAAAGGAAAAAGAAAATTGTTTTTCTTTGATTTGTTCAAAATCACAAGTAAAAATGAAAATCAAATTAAGAAAATAGTGACAAGTAAAAGCGAACGGAGGGAGTATATAAACAACACATGCTAATTAATCCACGATCAATAAGTTGTAAGTGAAACTTTGTGATAATTGAAATATATGTTTAGTTATGTTCCCTCTTCCTTCTTTCCTGTTGGAACCTTGAAGTTTTGATGAATGACAATATGAATGAAACAAGTTTACATGAGCAAATTTAATGCAATTGGAAACTTCAACTTACTGATCACATGGGGAATAGAACAGGTTGAATTTGATTCAAACACTTGATGATAAGGGAAAACAAGTTGAGTTGAAAAAGGAGTCCTATGTGTGGAAGGAGAAAGATTCTGATAAATTAATATGTGCTGATTTAAAGAATTGAAATTTGACTACAACACCAAGAGACAAGAGTTGGAATTGAAGAAGGAGTCTCACTTGAAGTAAAATTCTATGCAATGAGAGATTTGCTTAGAGGGGGAGTTTGAAATAAATAATTACTCTTTGGAGAGTTGTGCTTAAATAGAAGATGCAACATCCAGAATAATTCACGCACTTAAAAAAAAACAGAAAAGCTCAATCGACAGATTGACTTCACGAAGTGCTACTCAATCACTAAAGAAACACGTTGAAGAACCTGGTCCTCAGTACAGAATCCAGCTAAGAGTTTTAGCATTGATTTTTAGAGTTGTTCATTGTGTTTGAGTTATTCATGTAATATTAGTTTCAGTGTGTTATAAACTGAATTAGGATCTAGTCTTCGAGTTGGGGAAAACTCAGAGACTTTGGGAACACATACCTTGGGTGGTGTGTGTGTAGTTAGGAATTAGAGTTTATAATTCCTAGTTATTGAGTTATAGGATTAGAGTTTATAATTCCTAGTTGTTGAGTAGTTTATAATTCCTAGTTGTTGAGTTATAGGAATTAGAGTTATAATTCCTATTTGTTGGCTACAAGAGCTTTGTAATCAGTTGTTGTTGAGGCTTAGAGTTTTTGTAGTAAAGTTGGGATTAAATCCTGTAGAGGTGCAGGTCATGGTTTTTTACACCTTTTGTGCTGGGTGTTTTTCACGTAAAAATCATTGTGTTCATTACTTTCTGTTTACTGCTTCCATGAAACACATCAGTGGAACACGTCAGGCAACATGTTCCATCGATAAGCAAAAGTTAGGCAAAAATAAGAAAATCAGTAGGGCATGCATTCTTAACAAGTGGTATCAGAGATGGTTATCTTGTGAAGGCTAACACCTTAAGCTAAGATCCAAGATGAATTCTACACCACTTACTGGATACTATGAAGGACAAGACATCAATAGGCCTCCGTTGTTAAAGGGATAATACTACTTAGGATGGAAGGAAAGGATGAAAGATTTCCTTCAGGTTGTGGACTATGAACTATAAAATATAATTATCGATGGACCTCAATACCCTATGAATAAGGATGTTGAAAAGAAGGAAGTATTAAAGGATAAGAATGAATATGATGAGGTTGACTTTAAGATGCTTGGAAAGAATGCTAAAGCCAAGTATATTCCTACTTGTGGACTTGGAATAGAGGAATACAATAGGATCTCAAGTTGTATCTCTGCAAAATAAATTTGGGATACTCTTCTGGATAGATATGAGAAGAATATGGAGAACTTAAAAAAGAACGAGGGAACCAAGGATAAGTCACCAGCATTAAAGGCATCTAAAAAAGAAGAATCGGATATGGATGATAAAAACTTGTCAAGAACTTTAAAAAATAATTTAAGAAAGACAAGAGTCAGAACAAGAAAGAAATAAGTAGAAGGTGTTGTTCCAATGATAAGTCTCAAGGTGGTTGCTTCAAGTATGAGAAGATAGATCACATGATCAAAGATTGTCCAGTCTGGGAAATAGGATGGAGAAAGGAAATGGCTGAAAAGGAATTGAAAGAAAAAAACAAAAAAGAGGGAAGAATGTGCAATGGTAGCATCTTAGGGACTTGACTCAGATGATGATGAAGTTGATAAAGCAGCACTCATGGCTCTTAGAGATTCAGACTTGGAGGAAGAAGATGATACTTGTGAGGTAAGTATACTTGAACTTAAAGAAAAGTTGCATTTGTTTTCTAAAACAAAACTTATTTCATTGATGAGTGGACTAATTGATGACTTCCAAGAATCAACTTCTGATAGGGATGAGCTGTTCAACAGTCTTGCAAGCATCAAATTTGATTTTATTGATTTAGAAGCTTGCAAGAATATTGTCGAACAGTAAAACTGCACTCTCAAGAAACAGGTTGAGAAACTTGATTCTTCAAACAATGATCTTAAGTCTGAAGTTCTAAAATTGACACTCTTTGCAAAGGAAAAGAGGCCATGAGTAAAGATCAAGAAAATGTTGTACTTGAGCTAGTTAGATACAAACAAGAATGTCATGATCTAACAGAAAAAATGAATAAGTTGAGTCAAGAAGTTTCTAAACTAAAAATTGATCTTGAAAGGGCAAATAGGTGGACAAACTCCTCAAGAATTATTCACAAATTGGGGGAAAGAAATTACAGTGAAAAGGCAGGATTACGATTCCATAAAAAATTTGATATTCCTAAATATTTATGTTATATTTGTGGTAACCTTGGACATCCAACCACTGTATGTTCAGTTGTTTCGAAAAGAAGATCTAGCAGTCTAAAGCTGGCAAATAAACTATCTCAGACCAAGAAAAGGATAAGTAAACCTGGTCAGAGAAACAGGTCACGTAACTTGTTGCCTGCATGGGCTAGAAGAAATCTGATTCATCCAGTTACTCATAAGAAAGGACCCAAGCTTGTCTGGGTGCCTAAATTTAACCTCTAATTTGTTTTGAAGGTGCGAGTGAAAGGAGGCAAGAAAAATTTTTACATGGATAAGTCTTGCTCAAGGCATAAGACTAGAAGAAAATAAAGTTTCTTTCACTCACCACATTTAAAGGGGAAATGGATCATTTGAAAGATGGCCATATTTGTAGTGCTCGTGTAAGGGGGAAGCAAGGGAGGTTTAAAAAAAAAGAGGATGACTGTGAAACTGATATGCATACATAGGAACATGTTGTACCACCTGGTTCAACTGTTGTACTGAGGACATATTGACAGGGGGAACATGTTGTACCACCTAGTTCAACTGTTGTACAGACTGAGGGCATATTGACAGGGGGAACAACAAATAAAAAAATGAATACATCAATAAAACCAACACAAGTTGCTGGTTATTTTATTAGTACTTCATAAAAATTGGTGTTGTCAAAAGAATCTTGAGATATCTCATGGGAATCAATGGCTTGAGACTATGATATCCAAAGGAAAACAATTTCACTCTTGGGGGCTATAAAAATATTGACTATGTGGGTTACTTAATTGACTGGAGAAGCACCAAAGACTCTAAGTAATGAGCATTTTGAAAGGAATAGGTTAGACTTGAGGATGATTAAAATTGCATGAACTCCCCTTAATGATTGACTAGAATAATTATTTTTCTTTTTAATCTTATTAGCTAAAAAGTTATTCTATTCAGTCTTGTACATTTAGTTGTGTGTCCCAATTCCAGATTTTTGACTTTTTTAACCTAATTTTGTATTAGATTGTGCAAAAAAATAGGTACAAGCAAGCAATTGTGACCACAAAGTTCTTCTTATCAGGTATGTTCTACACTGACATAAGCATAGGCTGTCTAAGTTGAAATAGTTGAGCACACCTGTTCAATTCCACACACTTCATCCTCTCATTGTCTAATAAAGCTAATAAATTGTTGACCAAACTTTCTTTGATTCTCTCCAAATGGGTGTGCACAAGTGTGTTAATCCTAAACCAAAAATTCCTTCTTCTTTCTCAACCAAAATATCAGTTGTGTACCATGAATTTTCCAAGCTTGATCATCAATCACATGCAGCATGTGTTTCTGAAGAATGAAAAGGGTCATGCTTTCCCTTTTAGTTCCTAATTGGTAATTTTTTTTTTGGGGCTTCTCAGTCCTAAATCAGGTTTGACTTATAACAAAAAGATTTTCTTGAACAGATGAATCATGTTGCTCTACCCGTTTCAATAAGGAGTGATAAGACTCATTTGAGAAAAAAATCTGAACTAGAAGCTGCATAAGATAGTCATGAAGTTGAATAAGAGGTCTTTAAGGCTACGATCATGACTTTGAAGCTTGACCTTGATTGATAGAGGGATGAAAATGTTAAATTCATTCATCAATTGACACAGTTGATATCACCTGTTCCACCATCCTCATCAGCTTCGCACTATTTGTATCCTTAGCCGTGTCTCACTTTTATATCGGATTTATTTAATACTCAATTTTTTTTCTTTGTTCAGTACTAGCTTAGGTTTAATGTGGAACATGCTATGTTAGTTAAATGGAATGTTTATCTTTGCTAAATTGACTCATATTTTTGCTCTCTTTAATACATTACTAGGTTGGCCAAAGTCTTTGTCTGATTGTTTTGGTGATAGCCCCAGTGGCCATAAATAGTATAACAAATCACTTTGGCTAGTATATTATTGCATTGAAATGGTTTTTCGATGATGCCAAAAGGGGAAAGATAAGAGGGTTGTGTAATGTTTATAACCCATTGACTAAGTTGTTTCATTTTAGTATTTTATACTTTAGTGCCTACAGGTGAAGATATTTGACTGCACAAAGACAAGAGGTTTGTCATCATCAAAAAGGGGAAATTTGTTGGAACCTTGAAGTTTTGATTAATGACAATATGAATGAAACAAAATGATATGAGTTAATTTAATGCAATTGAAAACATCAACTTACTAATCAAATGGGAAATAGAACAAGTTGAATTTGATTCAAACACTTGATGATAAGGAAAAACAAGTTGAGTTGAAAAAGAAGTCCAATGTGTGGGAGGAGAAAGATTCTGATAAATTAATATGTGCTGATTTAAAGAATTGGAATTTGACTACAACACCAAGGAGACAAGAGTTGGAATTGAAGAAGGAGTCTCACTTGAAGTAAAATTCTATGCAATAAGAGTTTTGATTAGAGGAGGAGTTTAAAATAAAGAATGACTCTTTGGAGAGCTGTGCTTAAATAGAAAATGCAACAGCCAGAATAATTCACGCACTTAAAAAAGCAGAAAAGCTCAATCGACAGATTGACTTCACGAAGTGCTACTCAATCACTAAAGAAACACGTTGAAGAACCTGGTTCTCATTACAGAATCCAGCTAAGAGTTTTAGTGTTGATTTTTTAGAGTTGTTCATTATGTTTGAGCTATTCATGTAATATTAGTTTCAGTGTGTTATAAAATGAATTAGGAGCTAGTCTTCGAGTTGGGGAAAACTCAGAGACTTTGGGAACACATACTTTGGGAGGGGTGTGTGTAGTTAGGAATTAGAGTTTATAATTCCTAGTTATTGAGTTATAGGATTAGAGTTTATAATTCCTAGTTGTTGAGTTATAGGAATTAGAGTTTATAATTCCTATTTATTGGTTACAAGAGTTTTGTAATCAGTCTTTGTTGAGGCTCAGAGTTTTTTTTTGTAAAGTTAGGATTAAATTCTGTAGAGGTGCAGGTCGTGGTTTTTTACACATTTTGAACCGGGTGTTTTTCACGTAAAAATCATTGTGTTCTTTACTTTCTGTTTACTGCTTCCTTGAAACACGTCAGTGGAACACGTCGCGCAACACGTTCCATCGATAAGCAAAAATTAGGCGAATATAAGAAAATTAGTAGGGCATGAATTCTTAACATTTCTCAACTTGTCATTTTTAGACACTGACTACCATTATTATAAGCATAATACATAGATAGATAACTTAACTTGATCCTTCCCTGACAATTAAATACTTCAACTTTGAAAATGCATATCTAGACATCTCAACTCATCCATATTGTGTCTTGTCGACACCCGATGCTGACGTAACACATAAATTTTGGAAGGGGTTTAGATGATTCTATTGTAAGTTGGAGTATTTATTTGGCAGTTGAGATCAAGTCAAGGTGGCTATCTATGCATTCCCAATTCCAAGTTAGGCATTGGAACTTGCTAGCTTCATGATTTGCTGCAACAAAATATTACAGCTGCAACACTTCACAGGAATTGAAATGAAGTCCCAGTAACACTTGATATGTGCAACTCTACCTCAAGCTATTGTTTTCTTTCATAATTTCTTCTAACATATTTCTTAATCTTGAAGGCCGACTCTTCAAGCAGAGTGTTTTTTTCCATAAACAATATCGCCAAAACTCTTTGAGATCTCCATAAGCTCATAACACAATTCTAATTTTAATTCCTCGAGCACAGAAAATGATTTAGTTGGGCTTCGAAGAGGATATTGGACACAAACTCCTTAGCTTTTATTTCTTAGTCCACATCGCATCGTCTGCATGAAATTCTCATTGAATCAAGAGTGAAGTTTTCATTATGTACATGTAAAATCATAAATTAGTAATTGATCCAATTTTCGGAAAAAAATATCCTGAATATTTATCTCAGAGAGATTTGAAGAAAATTTTGAGAAAATCTCAACGGATACTAGTTCTAGTTTCTTTACCAAGATAATAAATAAAGCACATTATAAAAATTAATTTATCAATTAGATATCAAGAAACAAAAACTGTCCAAATTGATTAATTTGAAGTTTCCGACATAGTCCATCGTTGTCGGAAATTGACTTGCCAAAAATGTTTTCAATGTATTTTTATGCTAGAAATCAAAACGTTTTCAATGTATTTTATACCAGAAGTCAAACCTTTCTGACGGTATTCTGATGAGAATATCCATTCTTTTTAGTAGTTCTAAGGTGGTTCCGCCCCTTCATCCAAATAACCATTCTAATTAGTATGTTATCAAATAATTTTCTTACAAGTGTATCAAAATATCAAACGATAAAGATAAAGTACCTAAGAATAAATTAATTTGATGTATACCTCGAGTTCTAGTGTACAAATTTTATTTCAAATCAAGTCTTGAAAAAAAAAGTGAAGGACCAAGTTGCTGCAGGTGCAATAATAATGTATGTCTGGGATCTGAAAACATAAGGTTTGTTTGGTTGTGAAATAGTTATAAATAAAAAAGCTACAAAGATAAATCAATAGATGATTAATTTAAAATTGTATCAAACATGAGTTATGGTGCGATGGTTGTGATCCCTTCATCCTTAACTTGAGATTCTCAGGTACGGGCCTTTAAGAATAGATAAAAAAAAAAAACACTAGAAGCACCACATCTAGAATGAATTTTGCAATGCGTGACGTCAAATTTAGTCGAGCATCAGTGCAAATTTATTCTCTTGCAAAAATGAAATATGAAATTGATAAGTTCGGACAAACCAAAAAGTTTCACATACATAAATATTTAGGGCTAATACCATTTTGATCCCTCGATCATAGGTAAATTTTAATTTTAGTCCTTATGATATATGAACTGTATTTTGGACCTTATATATATATATATATATATATATATATATATATTCCTTATATGGAGGAAATAAGTTGTATTCGGACTACTGTTAGAAAAAAATTATTTAGAACATTTAGTAGTTACAATTAATTATGAATATTTACCAGTGATGAGATAAAAAATGTATATTTTAATTAGATTAAAGGGTATATGTGTTTAGTCGTATATTCAAGGATTGCAATCACAATTTACCAATACAGAAAGAAAAAAAATGTTATTAACCAAAATAAACATTCTCGATAAAAATAAAATTAACCTATTATTACGTATTAAAATTTAATGCTATAAAAATAAATCTTTACACTATGATACGTAATATAAATCAAGTATTTTGCACTTTTTACCGGACCACTTTAATCGTTCTTGAGCCGAAGATCTTTTCCAAATAGCCTCTCTACTTTCAACAAATAGAGATAAGATTTGCGTAAATTATTCTTCTCTGATTCTGTATGTAAAATTTATCATTAAGTTATTTAAAGATTTGATTATACAAAGAAAAGAATCTTCTTGTGAAATCAAATCTAAGGCATGCTGCAAAATTTATGGTCTAGAATAAGGTGTAAATATTAATTTGTATGTGTATCGTTAAGAATATCAAATGGATGGATTTCATTGACAGAGTTAGTAAATTTTATTTTTTGATTTTTATAGTTAAATTATCACGTGCATGAATTTTCTATCTGAATTATCATCAACTATCAATTGTTCATTTTTCCTACTTGATCGACAAAGACATTTCAGGTATGAAAAGTGAACAATTGGTAGTTAAAGTGTGTTTTGATAAATAGTTGTGATAATTTAGGTAGAAAACTCTTTTAGTATATTACTCAAAAAATTGTAATTGTACTTTTGATGGGTTTTTAAACTTTGAGTCCTGATAAATTTGTAGATCATTAACCCATCTAAAATACTTAAGTTGAAATGAGCTTTATAATGAGTCAAAAAAGTAGGGCAAATTCAGCTATAGGTGAAATTGAGATTTGAAACTTATGGATTTAAATCGTAATACTTTTAAGTAACTAAGTTTTAAATTAGTTGTTTGCACACATTCAATAGATTTTTTAAGACAATACAAAGTCTAAATCAAAGTTTTTAGGTCGGAGCCGAACCCTCGACAACAATCTAGCTCCTCCTCTGATCCGCCGCATATGTGTTCATCTGAACTAATTGACTTTTGACCTAAGACTTACATTTGTCATATAAATTTATTTATAAAATATGTATATATTACTCATTAATCAAGAACTCAGTTAGTTTAAGAAGAATTAGAGTTTCCAATTCATAACATCAAATTATATATCCGCACATTGCAATGTTCCTATTGCTGATCACTAGTGGAACTATGATAAGAGGTTCAACTGAATATTTTTTGTCGAAAAATCATATCGTGTTACAATAATAACGACAACGAGATCTAAAAAAAATAGTATACGTAATACATACCTATAATGTTGAGAAAGATTCCAATGCATGTATTGATAGGGAGGCTATGAAAATATCAAAATTTTAATACATTTTACATCACATGCTTAACAATTATATTGGGCTTTGATAATGAAATTGGGATACACCGGAATCAAAGTTCTTTTAAAGAAAAAAAAAAATTCACCCAAAATTTGATACACATATTGAAACCCGACTAAATTTGAATCTGTGCAAGTATTGGAGGATAATGCACTCCCTAACAAAGACGGTTCCATATTCAGGGGGACTCGAATCCAAAACCTTTCATTAAAAATGAGTGAGCACTTTCTAACTTGATGATCGGTATTCAAGTTTTATGTTCAAATTTCTTTCTAACGTTCATGCTAAATGAACCAAAAGTGATATCCATAGTCTTTAATGTGAGTTTAGAGAATTTAAGTTCTAGAGCTCCATCTTTAATAATGATCTGTCGAAATCAGTTTCACTGCCTTATTAAGATTGGAGTAAGATTGCATATATCTTATCTTTCCAAATCCTATTTATGAGAGTATACTAAATATTATACTATTGAGTTCAATCAAAAATAAGAGAAAAATTAGATGATAAGACTATTCTAAATAAATATTAGAAATATTCTTAATTTATTATTAATAAAACCCATCTAAAAAATTAAGAAAAAAAGTAGAATAAAAAAGATTATTCTTAAGTTTTAACTACATAAATGATGGATTCGACTCCTCTCCATTTCCATTCTCTTTGTTTTCCTCAAGTTCTAGCTTGGATGGAAGATGCATGTCATAATTCAAAATTAATGATTGAGATTTAAATTAAAATAAAACTCTAATTATGATTAGAATAATTAATTACTTTAATATATTTATCCCAAATTATTTATAGAATCCCACAATTCTAGGTTTGCATTTATCTCTTTCCTATATACAAACTTCTTGATTTTTTTTTTTTTTCACATGCATTGTGTCCTAATATCTCCTTCTATGGAACGGATATGTACACATTTAAAGATAGAATAATCAGAAATAAACTTCAACCTATCATAACACAAATGAAAGAAATCTACGAAATAATAGTTGCCAAATAAAAAATTTGAAAGTGTGAATCTGACATAATTTTAATTTTAGGAGCAAAGTAAATTTAGAAATTAACATATTTTTGCAAAAAAACATGAAATATAATTTAAATGAGTTTATTTTTTGAAAATAAAAAATTTAAGTTTTTTTTTTTAAATTAAAAACCAAAATATGGTTTTAGATGTTTTTTAAATTCCCAATATAACTTCAAATTTTATTTGAAATTCTCATGTCCAAATACTAATTTTCAAATAAAGTGACAAAAATTCAAAGAGAAAATGAAAAAGTTATGAGCTGCTTTAATACTCTACTCAGGGGCGGCTCAAAAAAATCCGTTGCCTAAAGTGAAAGATTAATTTGAGGCCTTAAAAAAGTTAAATGAAAATTTAATATTTTATTTTGAAGTTTATATTTTTAGAATTTTGTGTGACTAATTCTTAAATAGTTAGTTCTAATAATTATTTTTTAATTGACAATATAGTTAATCGTTGAGATATATAGATTCTAACAAACAATTATAAGCAAAATACACCTATAAAATAAAAAATTTAAAATAGCAGTTTTTGATGAAAAATTAGGTAAGTTTAGATTTAGAAAGTTGAAAACTTAATATCTAAATATACCAAGCATAATTGTTGTAACACTTGAAACGTGAGCAAAAAATAAAAAGAACACCAAATATCTTAATTCAATCACATCCTTTAACTATTATATCTTACTGAATCTTATATTATACAATTCTTATATCTTACTAAATTTTTTTTATATTTAAGTTATATATATATATATATATATATATATATATATATATATATATATAACTTGCAATGATTTACTTTTCTTTTTAGTCCGTTTAAAAAAGCATGATCTATTTTCTTTTCTTACAATACTTTAACTTCAACTTTCCACATGACATATTTAGGACCACAAGATTAAAGAGTATTTTGATTCATTTAATACAACTTTAGTTTAAGGTTATAAAATTCAATTTTTTTAAATTTTGTGCCAAATCAACTTATGTCATTCTTTTTAAAAATAAGAGAGTACTTGAATTTGAATAAATTAAAGAACGAAAAAAAAAAGTAAAAATTAAGTTAGAGGACAAATGAGAAAAGTTAAAAAAAAAATAAATAATAAAAAGGCCCTTGCAAACAAATCAGTGAATAAGGAAAGGAAGTATAAGAATGGTAACCAAGTAATTTGACCTAAAGTAAAAGATAAGTATTTACATTCAGCGTTTTAACATTTAAAGTGTGAACAGCCACATCAATTACTATCAAAATCTTATCTTACCTTTTTTATAAAGAAACTGTGCTCGACTTTTTTACTTCAAAATTTTCAATATATTTAAAAATGAAAATTAATCAACAATAATAACAACAAACACAGTATATTCCCACAAAGTGGGATCTAAAAAAAATAAAATAAAACTAATCTTCAATAAATTTAAACCTCAAAGTTTACTAGGTATTAAATTGGAGCCCCAAGAAATTTTGGGCTTGGAGCGGTTGCTTCATTCGCCTTATCCAAATAAGCTTACTAGGCATTCTACTTCAAGTTTGTCTTCTCCCGTCGTTTCTTCAACATATTTCTTAATTTTGAGTGCCGATTCTTTAAGCTGAGTCCACACTAAGATAAACTTTAATGAAGCAATATCTCCAAAACTCTCTGGGATCTCTATAAGCTCACAACAATTATCTATACATAATTCTTCGAGCACGGGAAATGATTCATCTGCAATAACCTGCCATTCAGAAAAAGACACCATATATAGTGTTAGAGATTTGAGATTGTGGAAGGTGACATGTTCCATGTTCCATTCTTTTCCCCCTTCGATGCGTGTTCTCCTTAGTTTCAGCTTTTGAAGGTTGGGTAGTGATCTCCCAATTCCTGACAGTGCATCTGATGTCAGATTGAACCACTGCAATTCCACTTCTTTCAAACTCGAAGGAAAGTGAAAATCAAACTGATGTACATGTGTAAGATGCCCACTGCAATCAAATAGAGCATAAACTCTTTCAAGTTTATTAAGTACATCCAATCTTGGAAAATACATCTGCTCTGCTGCTGAACAATCCATGCGGAATTTAAGATTTCGAAGATTGGGAAACCTTTTTAAAATATCCCGAGAGTCTACCGAACAGGAAAGCATGAGAAACGTTAATGATGTCAGATTCTCCAATTTTGCTGGTTTGTCAATGTCCGAATCAAAGACAATACAATTACGGATGTCCACACGTCCTAGCTTTGCAAGACTCCAGATAGTAGGGGATAATACCATGTTTGATGATCCATTGTTTCTCACCTTCAGAGTTTCTAGATTGCACAGGTTTGAAAGTGACGGAGGGAGAGATTTTATCTGCGTCTCAATCCTTAAGCACCTCAAATGAACAAGCATGCATATTTCATTCAGTACAGTATCATGCAACCTCAATGTTATACCCAGCATATCCAACCTTTTAAGAAGCCTAAGGTGTCTTAGGTGCCAGTTATACAGATAATGTCCAGATTGTTGCCAGTGATACAGATAAGGAAGGTGTTTAGCACCTATCTTCAAAGAGAGGAGGTGTTTAGCACAAGGATTTCTCTTTTCTGGACTGAAAAAGGAAGAATCAGCCGAATGAATAACCTCATCATAAATAACCGTCCGTCGATGCAGCATCGGATCTGAAGAAGAGGATGAAGACAGAACAACTGAGCTCGTCAAATCAAACAATTTTTCCTTTCTAGCTTTTATCGAACAAAAATCATGCACAAGATCATGAATTTGGCAACTTTTTTCCTCCCCACGAGCTCTCACTATTACCAAGCTACTAGCAATTAACTCATCCACATAAACCTCCGTTACTTCTTCCACACGCTTCAAATCAGTTGGTTCCACAAGTCCTTCATCACTCCATAAATCTGTCAACGAAGAGAAATAAATAACTTCGTCCTTTGGATAACATGCAACGTACAATAAGCACAACTTTAGGTGATTTGACAAATGGTCATAACTTAATTGTATAACCTTCATTACTTCCTCTTCATCCTTAAAAATAAAGGAACTCAAATTATTGAGAACTTCAAGCCACAAAGCCTCTTTCTTTTCCATCCTTGAAATGACTCCCCCGATCAAATCAAGTACCAAAGGAAGCCCATCACACTTTTGGGCTATTTTTTCTCCAACATCCTTTAGTTCATTAGGGCAATGTTCTTCTCCGAATATCCTTTTCTCCAACAACTCCCAACTTCTTCTGGTCTTAGCATTCGAAGATCAAGAGGAGCACTGTGGCATTTTCCATGCAAAGCCACTTCCTTTTTTCGACTTGTTAAAATAACTCTGCTCCCTTTCTGAAATTCAGTTGGAAAAGGCCTTGTTAGCTCATCCCATGTTCCAGTATCCCACATGTCATCCAAGACAATAAGATACCTCTTTCCAAACAGTTCTTTCCGTAACTTATCAGCAACGTCATCTTCTATGTCATCCTCACTGAATCTTTCTTTCAAACCAATAACTTGATTGAAAATTTTCTGCAAAAACTTTTTCTCATTACGTTCCTGGTCGACTGTGCACCAAGCACGAATGTCGAAATGACCAACAACAGACTTTTCATTATATACTTTGTAAGCCAAGGTAGTTTTTCCAAGCCCTGGCATGCCGACTATGGAAATGACATCTACCTCAGATGGTCCGCTGGTGAGCTTCCTGATTATCCACTCTGTCTCCTCCTCAAAACCTACAATTATTTTACTAGCTATTGATGACTTATTTTCAACTGGCTTGGTGGGGGAGTTTGCAAAAATGATACTCGTGTTCTTGTAGATCTTCTCTTGTACCTCTTTTTTGACGAGCTTGATCTTTTCTACGGCATCAGGAAGTAAAAAGATAAGCTGCAAGAGACCACGATCTCTAGAAAGAATTGAGTTAATGGCATGTTCCGCCTCATATGCCACATCTAGAACACGATTCCAAAGATCTTTATACAATTCTTGCTCCACATTCCCGAAGAACGATCTTATATGTTCTAAGTCTTCTTTCACCCAACCAATTTCTTCTTTTATCAAAGCAACTGAATAAGCATTGGAATTGAGCAAGTCATTTAAGTTTCTGAGTAGAAGAGTCATGAAGAGCGGCCCATCACTCATGGGGAAGCAGAGCTGAGATGAGTCTGCAGGGACTTTCAAGAAAACATTCTTGAGATCTTCCTTCAGAAGTTCAATATTTTCCAGCAAGTCTCGACTTGCACAACTTATTTTGTTCATATTCTCT
Organism: Capsicum baccatum var. pendulum; assembly: GCA_030864225.1. Classification (NCBI taxonomy): domain Eukaryota; kingdom Viridiplantae; phylum Streptophyta; class Magnoliopsida; order Solanales; family Solanaceae; genus Capsicum; species Capsicum baccatum. The sequence continues at coordinate 236,763,966 of CM061554.1, read as the reverse complement.
TCATCCGTTGAGTTCTCTTCTAAGTTGCGAATGAGAATGGACACCTCCCTGATAAGTGCTCCAACACGTGCCAATAGAACAAATAATTTTTCATAATGAATAAAGTCCTTTGGCATATCTGTAAGAATAATCAATAGGAACTCTATCATGACATGAATGTTGGACACTAAAGTGCTACGAGGTATAGCATTAACCATGTGCTGTTGTAGGTGAATCAGATGTTCTCTAAGAATGTCTGGAGAGGCTTCTAGGAGCTTCTTAATGAAGCATCCAAGTTCTGCCGACTTTGAAGCTTCCAATATTGTAGAACATATGTGCATAACCTCCAGTGAAACTGGAATTATCTTCAAAAGTAGATGGACTAGCATGGAATGGACTTGAGAGACTTCAAAAGTAGATGACTTCAAAACCATATGATCAAGTCCATCTTCATCTTCTTCATCTGTTTCATCTGTCTTATCACGTTGATAAGACAAAAGGACAAAACAGAAGTGTCCTACTCTCTCAGCCATAAGTTGAAGCTGCGGTAAGACATATTCAATTGCCTTATGCTCAACGCAACCATTTACTTTCAGCCCATGGAAATCTCTTAAATTGCCAAATACATTCTGAAGAAGCTCATATTGAGTCATTGATGGCAAAAACAACTCAGCACGAACCTTGGGTAGATAATGGAGATTCACAAGGACCGCATCCAAAAGTTCAACCAACTTCTCCTCAGTCATGGTGGCACTTGATTCAGATAGACGATGTGAGATGATAAAACTTTTGATATTTTCAAGGAGGCGAGGAACGACATGATCCTTTAATTTAACCAGCATGTAATCTCCTCTCTGATGAAAAAGTGACTGAAACAGATCATGAACCTTATATGATATGCAAGACATTTTGGCATTTGAACCATCCGAAATGTAATAACAAAGCTGTAAACATGCCGACAAAAATGTCAGCTCCAGTTTCAGCTTTTCAATTCGATCCGTGTCAAGAACAATTTGATCCTCTTCAATCTTTAACCTCTCTATGAAATCACGAAGATTGACAATGTCCTCTAGAAGCATAGCAGATGATACCTGCTATGAGACCAAAAGTGTGTCAAAATTTTCAGTGCCACATATTCACCCTAACAAATTTTACTCTAACTTAACAGGCAACTAACGTAAATATAGAGGGCCTTCTTGAAAATAACCTTCTCCATAAGCTAAATGTTTGTCCTATAGTTACAGTTTATATGATAAACAAGAGTTTGATTTCTCAGAAGGTGACTCAACTAATGAAAATTGTTCGAGAAGTTATCCTATGGATGTCAAGAACAGTCGTGTGATCAATGGCAACCCAAATTTTATTTTGGTTCAAAAATTGAATAACAACATCGACAAAACTCATAAAGCAAGCATGTCAATAAAGAATTTCTACTGATCAATCTGTCCGTCCACATATATACTAGTTTGTTACTCGGTGCACTGAAGAAGTATATTAACTAGTACAGATGATTTTATACCAAATCGAAGAAAAAGAATACGTATATTGAACATAGTCATTTGATTTTCAACACTGTTTGGGGTTCTTATCGTCTTTGGGGTTGAGTTAGGCCAAGTGCCAAATCGTTACAAGCATTATTTTGCACATCAAACCCAACCATAAAAAGGACACGTTACCCAAATTGAATCCCAGCGCTTAAAACAACTTATTCCACAGGAAAACAAAATCAGTTTTCTTATATACAAACGACAAGAAACTTTTTTTAAAAAAAGATGATTAACATGTTTAAGTTGATTAAGCTCCAAAAAAGAAAAAAAAAAAAACAAGCATACACAAGACTAAACTAATTATGTAAAAATGTAAAAAAATATAAACAAAATTTTGTATAACAATACCGATGAGCTGTTTGCTTCTCCGTCCTCTCTTTTCTCTTCATTTTCCTTTTCTCTTTCCATGTATGTAGTTTTCCTTTTATGTTGTCAAGATCTGATCATGTATGAAAAAATACATAAACCTTCATCAAAGGAGAACAAGTACAGAATGTATACAGATCTCTCTATCTCGTGAAGGACAAGTTATTTTCAAAACACATCAGCTTATGTCAAGCAGTACAAAACAGATTTTAAGAAAATGGATTCATTAGCAACAAAGCTTGAACCACTTAGAACATGACTTCACAAGTCAAGCTGGGACTGTCCAGTGTCCCAATGGATTTAATTTCTTCTCCTCATTAGTTGACCTGTGAAATTCCTCTTTTGCCATTTGCATTACCCAATCGTTACAACTTACACCTTATCTTATTTTATTTTTTAATAGAGTAGGGTATAACCTATTCTATTATTTGAATGAGAATTTTGGAATAATCGATAAGGCTACATACAATACCTTTATAGTTGATCTCTTCTTGAAATTTATGCATAACGAAAGTTTTAGTACATTAGACTTGTCTTTTTTTAGGGTGTAAATTACTTAAAACGATAAGATTTTTTTTTTTAATTCAAACATTACTAAAACGGACAACCTTAGAGTCCAATAGGTGAATTATGCTTCCTCCGTTATTGAAAGAGTTTCACATATTTATGTGATTTTGTTAACAGTTTGTATTGTACATTGAGGCTGATCTAAGCTAATTTATACCTCTTTCCATTTAAAAATGGGAGGTTGGAAAGTGACTCTTGTACCCCTTAGCTTTTACATGTCATTTTTTTATTTATTTTGCTTTTACATATTACTTTTTTATTTGAAATATCTATTAAAAAATTATTATTAACATAACTATTTTATCATAGTATCATTAATTTTTTAAAATATAATTAGTGCAAAAGGTATAAGAGAAAAAATTATCTTTTTTTAATTTATCAAAAATAATAAATAAAAATTAAATTAATCAATATTAAGAAGTAAAAATAAACGGAAAAAAATAAATGAATAGTATATTATTATGTGTTGTAAAAATTGACTCTTGTCAGTAGGTAGTCACTATCTGGTAGTGCATTATTATGAGTCGTAGAAAGTGACTCTTCTAGGTTCGGTAGTGCATTACTAGGTGTTGTAATTCCTCCGAGATAGTTGCCCTTCTTTTTAAAATTATTTATTTAATTAAGCTTTTTTTTATGAAATTAAGAGAATTTTATTATATTTTTTTAATATTATTTTATTATTAAATTTTAAGAGAATTTAATAGCAGTGACTTTTATTGTTCCTCTAACTAGTACTATCTTCGTACAACAATACTTGTCCACTATTAGCTTGACACTCTGATTAATAAATAATAGAAGATTTTATCATATTACCCTTTGTTGAATAGTATTTAATAACAATGATAAATGGATAGAAAGGAATAAACTATGCAATGCATTTTCAAACTGGATAAATATTGTTAGACATCTATTTTTAGTATAGTGAATAAATATTATTGCCCAAAGAGGGCAGGAGGTAGATATATAGAAAGTCATAAATAAGACGTGGGTCCTTCTTAATTAATATTTTCTTAATAAATCTGTTAAAAACATATAATAGATAATATGAGACGAATGAAGTATTGTAGGATTATATGTATCCACCACCAGTTAAAGGACCATCCTTTGACTGTGAATGACTACAAACGGTAAAGTGCAAACAACAAGAACAACAATAGCAAACTACATACGATATTTATGTGGAAACTTCCTTATTTAAGGGAATAAATCACGACTTATCTAGTAGGATTTTCACCAATAAATTCCATTAAAATAAGAGTGATATTGAATTATAGATTCCGATAATCCTAAGGTTAACCTCTTAACCCCCATCCCGTTATAATAATACATCACGACCTATGCTGCAATACTTATATTGCATCTTAACCATAAACTAACTCTAGCTAACCACCACTGGGCTAACTTAGCCCACTTTATCAACTAACTCTAGTTGACACCACCAAGCTTACTCTAGCCCTCTCTATCAACTAACTCTAGTTGACATCACCTAGCTAACTCTTGCCTACTCTATCAACTAACTGTAGTTGACACAACTATGGCTAACTCTAGCTGACAACTCAATGGCTACCTCTAATCCTCAGCTCAAATTTACAATACAAGAGTGAAAATAAAATGCCTACACAAGCTTTTCAAAATGAGGATTTGGTTTATGATGAAGAACAAAAGATATAGACTCAACAACCAAGACCTAAAGACACATTCAGTTGTAGCAAATTGGTCCCTTGTTTGTTGAAGCTTTGTCTAGTTGAACACCTTGAAACTTTGCAAAGAGAATATGGATACTTTGATTTTGCAAGACTTGAATTTTCATCTCTTGGTATGTTGAGTATATATGAAGGATGAGAGAGATGAAAACTTTGACCATTGGACAAGAGAGGAGGACTGTAGTACCTTTTCTGCAGTGTTGCATTTCTGTAGCAGTGATAATAACTTTTCAGTCGTCGACAATTTACAGTTGACTAATACAGATCGACCTGGTGTGTGTACCTAGTACTATGAAATAAGATACCATAACAACTTTTCTATAGCACTATCATAGTTGTCGACATCTTTACAACTATGGACTGTTGTGGACTGGTATGGAAGTTGACTTATACAATTCGGCCTAGTGTGAATACTTGGTCCCTCACTTGGTCCTTATGAAATAAGATTAGAGATAGTTCCTCTCGAATGAACATTCCTTTTGGACTTATTCTCCAGTTTCTCCCGAGATTTTAATTTCCTTGTTTCCCTTGAGATAGGCCTTATGCATGTCTGGTTCCTCAACTGGTCCCTCGATAGGTTTGTCAATTCATTAAAACAAAGCATAGTACATTAGTTACTATGCATCATCAAGTATAATACTAGTACTAACTCTTATAAAATATGTATTATGGGCGGATTCTTTGAAATAGTTATAATACTCGTGTCCTATCCACTAAAATATACTTTACTTAACTAGGTCCTAACTGAGAATTAAATATACTAACTTTAAGAATGCACATCTAGACACCTCAACTCATCCATATTATGTCTTATCGACACCTGATGCTGATGTGACACATACATTTCAAAAGGTGTTTAGATGATCATATTGTAAGTTAGAGTATTTAATTGTTAGTTGAAGCCAAGTTAAGGTGTCCACCTATGTGCGCCAATTCCAAGTTAGGCATTGGAACTTGCTAGTTTCATGTTTTGCTGTAACAAAAGATTACAGCTGCAACATTTACAAGAATCTGATAATACATCAGATCTCATGGTAATGAAAAACAACATATACCTACGATATCGAGAACATAGATTTCACAAATTATGTCCATTTATTAAATTCAAAATGGTTCAGTGAATACAATGTTCGTTTTGTAATGTGGACACTCCTACTTTCATATTTGTTATCTAGACTCTTGAACCGACGAAAAAAATAATATTTTAAACCTTTTGACCATTGACCAAATCTATGTGACATTAAAATGGCTGATTAGGACGACACGCGTGTAGGCACCAGCCTAGGGTGCGAATGGAATCAATTTTATATTAAAATAATTAAAAAATAAAATAAAAATCCCCTAACTACAACTTTTTAAATTTAAAAATTAAAAAGTAATACTATTTTTTTAAAAAAATTAACATAAAAAAGGCCCTCCCCCTCCCCTTCCCCCAGTCCAGTACCCCCACTGCCCACCGGTCGTCCAACCCCACCGCCGTCCATAACCCACCCACCCCTCTCTTCTCCTCAACCTCAACCTCAACCCAAATTCCCATTTTCTTCTCTATCACCGCCAAACATGCCCTTAACATAAAAGCCATTTTTCCCACTCTTTTTTTCACCACCACCTTCATCTCCTCCAAAACCAATAAACAGATCAGCACCAACCCACGAATCTGGCAAAATCCATCAACAAACAAACCCCTTCGCTTCCTTTGTTTGCTCCAGTAAGGAGCTTTTATCTCCGGTGAACCGGATCGGACCAACATAGTGACACCAGTGCTTCTTCTTTCCATTCCCCTTTACGATTGTCGGTGAAACAACAACAAACAACATCATTAGCAAAAAACAACACCACAACATCAATAAAATAGATCTAATTGTGTTCTCTACGATAACCAAACAACGTGCCACTGCTGTTTCGGTCACTATTTCTGTAGATTTGGCCAGAAAATTAAGACTCCAATCAGATTCATTGATAAAACACCAAAATTTCAATCTTATACACAACCCAACTTCAAAATCAAACTCACCGAATTCATCGCTGTAGTATTTCTCCGGCATCCCAAACTCCGGCAAACGAAAAAATGAGTCAATGTCAAACCCAAAATCGTCAACTTCACTGAACCCAAAATTATTAAACGACATTAAAGAGAGAAGAGGGAGAAGAGAGAGATGGAGAAGGGAGAAGACGGAGAAGAGAGAGATGGAGAAGACAGAGATGGTGAAGAGAGAAGATGGAGAAGAGAGAGATGGAGGAGAGAGAGACGATGGTTTCATTTTAATTTTTATTTTTTTAATTCTAAATTTAAAGTTTTTATTTTTTTAATATGTAATTTTTTATGTTGGCATTTTAAAACAACAACAACAACAAACTCAGTGTGTTACCACAAAGTGGGGTCTGCGGAGAGTAAGATGTACGCAGTCTATACGCTACCTCCAAAGAAGTAGAGAGACCGTTTTCGATAGACCCCGGGTCAAGATAAAGAATCGTAGACAACGAGATGGATTACATAACGGAAGAAGGCATAAGTAATAATAAAAAGTAAATCAGAGCAATACGAAAATACGAGAGATAGTGCAACATGAAATAAGAAAATAGCAACTAAGAAATTATGAATGGGACACCTACGTATAAGTAACAAATACTCACAGCCATAGACACCTATGATTACAGTCCTAGAATTACCTTCTACCCTTATTCGCGGCCTCCACACCTTTCTATCTAGAGTCATGTCCTCAGTAAGTTACAACTGCTCCATGTCATATCTGATCGCCTCCCTCCGGTATTTCTTCGACCTACCTCTACTCCTCCTGAAGCCATCCAACGCTAGCCTCTCACACCTACGAACTGGGCATTCGCGTCCTTCCTCATCACATATCCAAACCATCTCAACCTTCCTTTCCGTATCTTGTCCTCCACTGATGCCACTCTCATCTTCTCCCGAATAATCTCATTCCTAACCGTGTCCCCTCTAGTAAGACCACACATCCAACACAACATCCTTATTTCTACCACCTTCAATTTTTGGATGTGGGAGTGCTTGATTGGCTAATACTCTGCGCCATACAACATGGTCGGATGTACTGCCGCTCAATAGAATTTGCCTTTAAGCGTAAGAGGCACTTTCTTATCATACAACACTCCCGAGGGAAGCCTCCACTTTATCCAACCTGCTCCAATACGATTAGTGACATCCTCATCAATCTCACTATCCTCCTGGATCATAGACCCAAGATACTTAAACCTATCCCGCTTACAAACATCCTGGGAGTCCAACCTCACCACTACATCGTCCTCTTGCCTCAAGTCACTAAACTTGCATTCTAAATATTCCATCTTGGACCTACTCAACCTGAACCCCTTCGACTCAAGAATTTGCCTCCAAACCTTCAATTTATCGTTCATGCCCTTCTGCGTCTCATCAATCAACACTACATCATCTGGAAATAGCATACACCAAGACACGTCACCCTAAATACTTCGCGTTAACACGTCCATCACCAACGCAAATAGGAACGGACTAAGAGTCTATCCCTGATGCAATCCTGCCTCGAATGAAAAGTGGTCTGAATCTCCTCCCACCGTCCTCACCCTGGTCTTCCCTCTATCGTACATGTCCTAAATAACTCTGATGTACGCCGCTGGGACCCCTCTCACCTTTAAGAACCTCCAAAGAACCTCCCTTGTGACTTTATCATACACTTTTTTAAGGTCGATGAACACCAAGTGTAAGTCCATCTTCCTTTCTCTATACTGCTCCACCAATCTCCTTACCAAATAGATTGCCTCTATCGTCGAGCGACCAAGCATAAATTTAAACTGATTCTCCAAAACAAACATAACCCTCCTCAATCTCCACTCAACCACTCTCTCTCAAATCTTCATAGTGTGACTGTAACGCCCCGCATTTCGGGCTACAATATAGACCTTGACTCTGATGCGTTGATAATCCAGAAGCCATAAATCCTATGCCAATTTGTCATGTTAATCAATGTTGTAGTATGTGAATCCATTTGAGCACGAACTTAGACCATAGAAGTCCTTCAACTCAAGGACGAGTTGAAACCATTTCGATCGATTAAGTTTTAGTGGATGTTGTAATTTGTGTCAAATTCTATTGACCATAACTCATTTTATATGATGAACTGGGTGGCCTACTATATACCAAATTGTAGATAATTGAATAAGCTTTCCAACGATACCAAATTCGCCTAAAACGGACACCCGGTGAAGAAGTTATGACCTTTCAAAGTTGAGTATGTCGCATACGCACATATAGGCGATGAATAGTGCGGCGCCTATGCAAATATATGCGATGCATAGGGCGGCGCATATGCAAAATTAGGCGATGCAAAGGGCGGCGCCTATCCTAGTCTATGCGATGCAAAGGGCGGCGCATACTTATGGTTTCAGGTGATGAAAACACTCCGTTTCTTTCAGATTTTCAATGTCAACTTCAAACAATCATAACTCTCAGAATATAATGAACTGGGAGAGCTGCAACCTATCAAACGAAAGATCTTTGAGTCCTCTTTCCAATGCAAGTAGATTCATCCAAATCCAACATCTGAGTAAGGAGTTATATCCGTTTTACTTCAGCCTGTCAGTTTGTCAACTGAGGAATAGTTTCGACTTTTCTTGTTTTCTTAGGGGCATTTTAGTCATTTCACTTCACCCAATTCCGTTTATAATACATGATTCAGCCCAAATTCAGCAAAATACTATCCTTTTTCTCAAATTCTCTCAAGAACACCTTTTAGGTCTCAAACAAAAATTCCAAATAACTCAAGATTCAACCGTTGGTTTTGGAAGATAATTTCAGATTTGGAATCCTCTCGACGTAGGCTTTGATAAACACCCAAAATTCGTGGAGAACAAGGTACGCGGGGTTTTTCCTAAATTCTCATGGGCATAGCAAAAATCATGTTTTAGAATGGGGTTTTTAAATTATGTATATATATTTATGTATAAGATGTTTTAACATCATTGTTTTGGTCTTTTGACCATCTCCAAAGCGATTTGACAGTTTTTATACATATATGAATTGAGAGCATGATTTACATGAAATTCCTCTCTTGACGTAATTTTCCCATGTTTCATATGATATAGATTGTTTTGATATGAAATGCTTTGGCTTTGCTATGTTTCGAATACGATTTTGAACATGAATGAGAGGGTTGTAAATGTTGAATTTACATATAATGAAAGACTGCATAATTTTGCCAAAAACATATGACCACCATATGTTTGATGAAAGTTTTTGCATGGTTTTGACTTGAGTTTCGGAACATGAACTCTTTTATGCAAATTACATGTTTGGGTAGTCTGAAACTACACTTTTATGAAAGATCATGCTTAATGCATTATGGCTCAGAAATAGAACCTGCAGGTCTTGGTATGACGATACCAACTCAGATAAATGCCATATCAGACTCAGACTAACAGACTTTTCACAATAGTTCAGAAATCAAATTTTTATCAGATTTTCATAATTTTAGACATTCAGAATGTTGCATGTACAGAAAAGGTTAAAAAATGGGCATACAGAGATGTTAGGTGGTTACCCGAAGAGGGATTGAGTTCAGACAACTCTTTGCCTAAAACCGTGGTTTGCCGACCCGGGTATATTATTATGCGCTGACTTAAATGTCCTGTGGCGTATCAGAATCAGAAACTCCAACTCTTGCGGCACACTTGGGTTGGGGGCTTCCCCGCCGAGTCAATGACGGATTTCATACAGCCCGTGGAATTTTCAGAAATGTAGGGGATACCACCTAACTCAGAAGTAAAACACAGATCATGATTTGAAATGAACAGACAGGTTGCATGTTTTTCAGAAAGTGCCCATGTATTTTTCAGAAACAGTTTTATACAGGATGTCTTGATGAAAAATTGCTTTCACTTATATATATGTATGTATGTTTCATTATACTATGTTTGGATTGCTTTGCGTGCCAGTACTTTTGTGCTGACCCCCCCTCCTTCCAGGTTTTGAGGCACAGTCTAGGGGTCCAGCTACTCAGTAGACATTCTCGGGCTTGCAGACTTGATCTCACAGTGGTGAGCCTTCTATTATTCGGAAGGCCTAATTATGTTAGATATTATCTTATTTATTATGTTTTGGTCTACTGGGGGCCTTGTCCCAGTTTCTTTTCAGACGAATGTTTATGTTCTTAGTAGAGATTTCGCAGACTGATGTCAGATAGTATTATTCAGAAATGTTGCAGAACTTGACCATGTTTTCCGTACTCAGTTTCAATTCCGCATGTTATTATGATTATGAATGTTGTGCATGATAACCAGATAGAGAATGGGTGTTCCGAGCCTTCATGGTTCGGGATGCTCGTCACCTAGGGCCTAGGCTCGGGTCATGACAAACTTGGTATCAGAGCACGGTTCATGGTCCCAGGGTGTCTGCGAAATCGCGTCGGGTAGAATCTTGTTTATGGGTGTGTAGCGCGCCACACTTATAAATAGGAGGCTACTAGGCGTTTAGGAATGTCTCTCTTTCTTCATGCTCTAGTTCGTGCAGTAGAGTCAGAATGCTCCTCTTTCATACTCTTATTCGTGCTATGATGTCGCTCATATGAAAGTAAAAAAGTCATCCCAAATTCTTTCCTTACTCTAATGTCCTCCGATATGTCTCTTTATTGAGGTATTTCAAGTGTAGAAGTTTAGAATCTAAATGGTATGGTCCTTTCTTATTGAACCATATAAGAGTTAAAATTTGTGCAAGGACTTGAGAAGAGTCCGTTGGTGCTTCAATGTGTATTGATTCAGATGTAGACATTGATCTTGATGGAATCGTGCTTTTCAGCTTCAGGTATTAATTGCATTTAGTTCCTTTCAAATTTATGTTACAAATGTCTTGCTTAAGGGAGGATGATGTGTAGTAGAATGTTGGAACTGTATTTCCACCCGAATAGTAGTATGCGTTAAAGTGTTGTTGTCATGACCTATTGGTAGTGAAATTTGACCAAGAAGTTGGTGATGTGAAGTCACAAAGTTAGAAGTCAGAGTGAGGGTGAATTTTGTGTAAATGAATGTTTTAATTGAATAACCGATGTTCGAGAATGATTTACCCCCCTTATAGTGATAGACTAATGTGGTAACTAGTAGCATGTGTGGATGGTATGGTAGTCCGTGGAGGAAGTGTTTGACTCCGATTTTATTTATACAGAGTAAGATGTGTATTCATAGTTCATTGGATATTGCGTATTAAATTTCTATCTCATGTAATCTTGTCATCAAGGTGTTGTTGAAAAACAAAAATAAGTCTAGTGAAGCCGTGTGGGGATCTTTCGATTCACTAGCATAGTTGACTTGTCATTCATTTCATTTTCTTGTTCAAAATACAAAATCAAAGTCTAGTGAAGCCGTGTGAGGCCTATTTCGATTCACTAGCAACTTGTTGTCCAACTTCTTGTTCATGTGTTTTTTTTTTTTATATATGTATAGCTGAATTTGTTTGCATGAGATTGAGTTGGTAAAGAGGTGATTCGTCCTTATGTGTTGTTTAGTAGATGGTAGAGAAGGAGTTGTTAGTACGGATGATTTGTAGGTTGCTTGAAGTGTGAAAATGGCTATATTAACCAGTAAGTTGTAAGTATAGACTCATGGTTGTTTATGGAATTTGAAGGTAGTTTAAATGTATGCTTGAGTAAGTAAGCGTGATGTGAGAGGCCGTATAAGTAGATAAGATTGTATGGGGTTATGGTATAAGATTAATGTCGATCATGTCTATTATGTTTCTTTACCCCTTGACTTTCTTTTCCTTGGTAGTTATAAACTAGTACTACTAGTGAGAAGATATGTAGTAGATTTTTTAAGGTATAGTAGAAATGTTATAAAGGTGCTTTGGTCGTGGATAGTATCTAGATAAAATCAAGTATTTGAGGTAGAATGTCCCAATTTGATGGACTAGTAAATTATGTTGTATTCTTCATGGGTGGTATTTACTGAATAAAACAAGTATGAGCTGATGCCTATGATGCCTTACAGCATGTATTTATAGTACCTGAAAGTCCCTAAGTCAACAAGGTCCAAAAATGCAAGCTATTCAATTATCAACTACAAGCTGAAAATCTGAAAATCCTGCACATGCATGCTGAAATTTCTGCACATGCTTGCCAACCTTTGTGGACCTTTTAAAGTGGAAAAATTTGCAGTTTCATACCAGCCCGTGTGAACTTCCTAAAGTCTAATAAATATGCTGCCAGACTAGTTTGACCATCTAGAAGGTGCTGGAACGTTGGCAGCAATGCGGGGCATTTATTGAAGCCCCGCCAAGCTCGAAAATCTGCTCGAATAGTCCGAAACATGCTGAAAACGTGAGGAGTTTAATGGGTTGTGACGTTGAGCGTCACAATATGGTTGTAAAAATAGTGACTTAAGATTAATGATGTTTGTTTTGTAAGAATTAGGTATAAGGTTGGGTTGTAAATCATGTTAAGCACTAGACATTAAGTTTGAACAATTGATGTCCATGAAGGTGGATGTGATGATTTCTTGGTTAATGATACTAGTTTTATGGAAGTAATCTCATAGGCTTGAATGGTGTATGATATTGAATGTATGATGTAGAAGTATGTCTAAGGTAACATGAGGTTGCGGCATTTTTTTTAAGGCTATTACTTGTTGTGCGTGGCTAGTGATACCATTGAATTGTTAAGTGGAGAAAGACTTGTTAAATGGTATATGGTGTTCTATATAGCCAAGTAAGGACCGTTGATTGATAGCGTTGAGCCTTTTGATATGAGCTTGATTCTCATGGTAGAGGAAAATAAGTTTGAAGTTACTATGTTGGTAAGTTATGATAGAAATAGAGTGGTTCATTGAAGGCTTGGTGACATCCATGTTGAGTGCTAGATTCTAAGTTTGAGTTGTTGAAGGTTGAACTAATAGAAATAAGGGTTAAAGCACTAGACGGTGTGCACTCCGACTATGGGGATACTCATGAAGATCCGAAGTTAGTAAGTGTGAAAGTATTATATGATGATTACTGGGTCTATAGAATAATAAAGTGTATCTCAGAAGGTAGTATTAAAAGTGTGTTTTCCACTTTCAGGTGTAGTCATTTGGGTTAAGTGCCATGATATGCTTGTATAGTAGTTTTTCAGACCCCAGAGTGCAGTGAGTGTACTTCGGTTTAAAGTCTAGTAAGGGATCTCCCAAACTTAATATCATGGCTTGAAGCTAAGGGGGGGATGATAGAGCGAATAACCAAGTCAGGCCTTCAGATTCTAGTCGTGATGTCATGATGATATAGAACGTCAGAAAGTGAGGGTGAGACTCAACCCATTCTTGTCTCAGTATATATTTTTTCAGTTATCCCAATATCTACTCATGCCTTACGTTTCAGTCCAATGATCAAAATTCATGTTCATGCTTATGATAGAGAATCATGTACTCTTCAAGTTCTAAAATGAGAAGTTTCAGTTTATTCAGTAGTCGGAATCCCATTCCATATGTTATGAACCCTAAATTGAGGTCATGCAACTCATGATTCATGTATTCACGCTTTATAGTGTGCTCAGTTCCCATAATTCATGCGATACTCTTTATGATGGGCGAAATATAGTCCATAGCCATGTATGCCTCAATTCAGATTTTTCTTTGATAAATCCTGGATATTGATTTGCTATTCCTCAGGCCTCAGTTAAGTGTCAAGTTTCATATAATATCCTTCCATGCTTTAACATCTTATGTTCTAATCTTTAGCGACTCCTCTTTACGTGATGATAGTGGTGATGAGTAAATGTTTCTTGTTGATGGAAGATCAAAGTATTCTTGTTTTAGATAAGGCCATAAGTGTGAAGTAAGGTTGGGGACAAGTCTTTGATGCATGTGATGCTTAGATGAAAGGTGTGTGTATGTTCTTGGGGTAGCATGTGGGAGCTATATCGATAGATGGTTAGTAGAATATGTGAAGTGTATCTTTACAGCTGTTTTCCTTGAAGTCCATATGTGGTAATAAAGATAAGCTTGAATAACATGTTGGGATTTATGTGGAGGAACATAATATGCTAGTAAATCCATAGTAAAGAGTTCAGCGTTCGTCATTGAAGTGGTAAGGCACTTTATGCTTAGGGTGTGATCTTTAAAAAGATATAGAAGGTTGAATCTTTTGGTCTAGACTTGTGTCGAGGAGTGGCATGTAGTATTTTTGTGAGGTGGAGTTAGGCCTGATCACGGTGAAGAGGATTTAAGTTACTATAGACATTAGTAGAAAGACTTATAAATGGCAATGCGAGAACAAATAAGTTGAATCGAATGAATGTGGTATCTAAGGGAAATAGTACAGTTAATGGAGTATTCGAGGAGTGTGCTAATCTTGGAAGTTAGAAGTCGCATTGACTAAGGACCGACAATTCTATCATGATTTATGAGTTATATGTCTATATTCCAGCCTGCAGAGTAATGTCAATGTTGGAATCCTATAGTCGGATGTCTTGTGTGACTCATGCCCAAGATCTTTTGCTGCCTAATGCTACTAGAACCATTTTTTTTTTACGAAGAGTGTTGATAAGATACTCCAGATTGGGTATAAGTTTCCTGTATAGTTCAGTCTGTACATCCAGCAAATCAGTTCAATAGTCAGAAAGTCAAATTCACATGATTTGTTCGTTTGTCTTTTCAATTAATCATGCTACCCGAATTCTCAGATATGTTACTATTCCAAGATTGAGTATACTAGTAGTTGCGAGTATAATTCAGTTCATGCGTCATGTACTAGATTCAGATTCCAGAGGTTCAGTTATGAATCAAAATCGTAGGTGTCGTGTGCATTTCCTCCATTTTCCGAGTATCTTAGTGAATTGAACACTCATAGAGGGATATAGGATCCCAAGGGGGAGATACCCCATTCGGTTGCGTACATAGATTTTTATTGCAAGCTTCGCATCAATTGTTATCGCGTATTCAGTCATACGTTCTTGTGTCAGTTCAGTTTGATATGCCTGCATTAGAAATACATGTTCAATAGAAAAAGTTCAGCTTATCAGTGTATTTAGTCCTGCGCTAATGAAGACGACTCAGACACAGACCCGTGCATCAGATATGCATGTCCGGTATAAGAATTCAGAACATCTGTAGTTCCAGTCTTATAGTCATGTTTCAGATCAATGTATTCTTTATTAGAATACATGTCATGCCTGCGTTACCTTTAAGGCTTCAACAAGTTCCTATCCATCATTCGGGGACGAATGCTTCCAAGGGGGAGATAATGTAACGCCCCGCATTTCGGGCTACAATATAGACCTTGACTCTGATGCGTTGATAATCCAGAAGCCATAAATCCTATGCCAATTTGTCATGTTAATCAATGTTGTAGTATGTGAATCCATTTGAGCACGAACTTAGACCATAGAAGTCCTTCAACTCAAGGACGAGTTGAAACCATTTCGATCGATTAAGTTTTAGTGGACGTTGTAATTTGTGTCACATTCTATTGACCATAACTCATTTTATATGATGAACTGGGTGGCCTACTATATACCAAATTGTAGATAATTGAATAAGCTTTCCAACAATACCAAATTCGCCTAAAACGGACACCCGGTGAAGAAGTTATGACCTTTCAAAGTTGAGTATGTCGCATACGCACATATAGGCGATGAATAGTGCGGCACCTATGCAAATATATGCGATGCATAGGGCGGTGCATATGCAAAATTAGGCGATGCAAAGGGCGGCGCCTATCCTAGTCTATGCGATGCAAAGGGCGGCGCATACTTATGGTTTCAGGTGATGAAAACACTCCGTTTCTTTCAGATTTTCAAGGTCAACTTCAAACGATCATAACTCTCAGAATATAATGAACTCGGAGATCTGCAACCTATCAAACGAAAGCTCTTTGAGTCCTATTTCCAATGCAACTGGTTTCATCCAAATCCAACATCTGAGTAAGAAGTTATATCCGTTTTACTTCAGCCTGTCAGTTTGTCAACTGAGGGATAGTTTCGACTTTTCTGGTTTTCTTAGGGGCATTTTAGTCATTTCACTTCACCCAATTCCGTTTATAACACATGATTCAGCCCAAATTCAGCAAAATGCTATCCGTTTTCTCAAATTCTCTCAAGAACACCTTTTAGGTCTCAAACAAAAATTCCAAATAACTCAAGATTCAACCGTTGGTTTTGGAAGATAATTTCAGATTTGGAATCCTCTCGACGTAGGCTTTGATAAACACCCAAAATTCGTGGAGAACAAGGTATGCGGGTTTTTTCCTAAATTCTCATGGGCATAGCAAAAATCATGTTTTAGAATGGGGTTTTTAAATTATGTATATATATTTATGTATAAGATGTTTTAACATCATTGTTTTGGTCTTTTGACCATCTCCAAAGCGATTTGACAGTTTTTATACATATATGAATTGAGAGCATGATTTACATGAAATTCCTCTCTTGATGTAATTTTCCCATGTTTCATATGATATAGATTGTTTTGATATGAAATGCTTTGGCTTTGCTATGTTTCGAATACGATTTTGAACATGAATGAGAGGGTTGTAAATGTTGAATTTACATATAATGAAAGACTGCATAATTTTGCCAAAAACACATGACCACCATATGTTTGATGAAAGTTTTTGCATGGTTTTGACTTGAGTTTCGGAACATGAACTCTTTTATGCAAATTACATGTTTGGGTGGTCTGAAACTACACTTTTATGAAAGATCATGCTTAATGCATTATGGCTCAGAAATAGAACCTGCAGGTCTTGGTATGACGATACCAACTCAGATAAATGCCATATCAGACTCAGACTAACAGACTTTTCAGAATAGTTCAGAAATCAGATTTTTATCAGATTTTCATGATTTTAGACATTCAAAATGTTGCATGTACAGAAAAGGTTAAAAAATGGGCATACAGAGATGTTAGGTGGTTACCCGAAGAGGGCTTGAGTTCAGACAACTCTTTGGCTAAAACCGTGGTTTGCCGACCCGGGTATATTATTATGCGCTGACTTAAATGTCCTATGGCGTATCAGAATCAGAAACTCCAACTCTTGCGTCACACTTGGGTTGGGGGCTTCCCCGCCGAGTCAATGGCGGATTTCATACAGCCCGTGGAATTTTCAGAAATGTAGGGGATACCACCTAACTCAGAAGTAAAACACAGATCATGATTTGAAATGAACAGACAGGTTGCATGTTTTCAGAAAGTGCCCATGTATTTTTTAGAAACAGTTTTATACAGGATGTCTTGATGAAAAATTGCTTTCACTTATATATATGTATGTATGTTTCATTATACTATGTTTGGATTGCTTCGCGTGCCAGTACTTTTGTGCTGACCCCCCCCCCTCCTTCCAGGTTTTGAGGCACAGTCTAGGGGTCCAGCTACTCAGTAGACATTCTCGGGCTTGCAGACTTGATCTCACAGTGGTGAGCCTTCTATTATTCGGAAGGCCTAATTATGTTAGATATTATCTGATTTATTATGTTTTGGTCTACTGGGGGCCTTGTCCCAGTTTCTTTTCAGACGAATGTTTATGTTCTTAGTAGAGATTTCGCAGACTGATGTCAGATAGTATTATTCAGAAATGTTGCAGAACTTGACCATGTTTTCCGTACTCAGTTTCAATTCCGCATGTTATTATGATTATGAATGTTGTGCATGATAACCAGATAGAGAATGGGTGTTCCGGGCCTTCATGGTTCGGGATGCTCGTCACGGCTAGGGCCTACGCTCGGGTCGTGACAGTGACTCAACAACTTAATACCTCTATAATTGTTGCAACTCTGAATATCACCCTTATTTTTATAAAGCGGAATCATCGTACTCCATCTCCAAACCCCAGGAATTCTCGCCATCTTGAAAATTCTGTTAAACAAATACATCAATCACCTTGCGTGGCATTTTAAAAATAATGTGAAATTTAATGTAGTATTTAAAATGTCATGGCAGCTAACGTGGAAGCTGACGTGGGGTGAGTGTGTTACACTAACCAAAAAAGTATTTAAAATATTGTTTTTAGTGGGTTCAAGGGTCTAGATAACAAACATGTAAGTAGGAGTATTCATATTATAAAACGGACATAGTACAAGGGTCTATCGAACCATTTTACCTTTATTAAAGGGAAAAGACATAAGTTACCCTTCCATAGGCTTAAAAGTCATTTACATAAGGCCAAATCCATCGATAGCCCCTTAAACTTGTCCGTAAAATTCACTTAGACACGTAAACTAAGGCCTGTACCTATCAAATCCTAACCCTCCCCCCCTCCCCAAATTTTGTTCCAATTGGACATTTTTTGCCCAATCAGCAGAACATTCAAGTGTGTGTAATTCACATGCGATGACGTGGCAAAAAGGACTAATTGAAAGCTGACATATGGCATTGTGGGTCCAATAATTATTAAAAATTAATTATAAATTCTTTTTAAAAAATAAAATAAAATAAAATGGGGTCCCCTTCAACATTCCCACCCCCACCCAACCCCACCCCACCCCACCCCACCCGCTTGTTCTTCTTCTCCATTTCTTGTCATCTTCTCCATCTTTCATTTTTTTTTCAATATCTAATTAATCAACAATCAAAAGAAAAATAAAAGAATATTTTCCACTACCTTCCCCCCCCACCCACCCCCGCGACCCCCGCTCCCTTTTATCACCTTCTTCTCCATTTTTGGAAAAAAAAAATCAACATTTTTTTCGAAATCTTATTTTTTAGCAATCTAATTCATATTTATTGTTATTTTTCTTTTCCTTGTGTTGTGGATTCCTTAGAATTTAAATTTTTTAATAATATCAATAAAGTAATCTTAGATTCATATCAAGTTAGTCGAAAAAAATAGAGTTCGCCGAAATTAAATTTACTCCATAAAAATATATCAAGTTTGTAAAGAAAAATGTATTAATATGCTAAAGATCATGACTTTCACTGTTTTTTTTTTTAATTGAAAATTGTTAATTTTTAAGAATTTAAAAAGAAAAAAAAATAGAGATGAAAAATGAAGAAGATGGCTGGGGTCTTTGTGGGGGTGGGGGGTGGGGCGGGAGGTCGAAGGGGGGGCTGATTTGGGGGCTGTTTATTTTTTTTTAAAAAAATTAAAATTTGTTATTATTAAAAATATTAAATAAGTTAAAATGTGGGGGGTTGGGTGGGAGGTTGAAAGGGGGGGGCTGGTTTTTGTTTTTTTTTTAATTAAAATTTGTTATTATTTAAACAAGTTAAAATGTGATTTTTTTACCAAAAAAAAAAAAAGAAAAATTACCATTTGAGATAGGTACAAGTCTTAGTTTAACATTTTATGTCTCATAGATACAAACCTTAATTTAGGGAGTTAAAATGAATTTTTAGAATAAATTTGAGGTCATATAGATGGATCAGGCCTTTACATAATACTACTTTATGGACAATTTCTTATCCCCTATTCTTGTTTGATGTGATATTAGTACAACCCCAAAAGTCAATTAAATACTTTATTAAAAATCATCGTAAAATATTAGTGTGTAAATGACTTTTTGGACTTTCACCATTAGACTAAAACAAAAATGTATGAGATGACTTTTAGTTTAAGGTAGTCTTGTGAATTGTCTTTTTATATTGTGCTTTTCTAAATGCCCAATTATTATTGGTGGGCTTATCTTTAACAACTCTACTTGTTGGAAAAAGGTTCTAAGGATTTTCGTTTTTTTTTTTTTTACAACTTAAATAATTATTTTATATTAAATGCTATATCTAAACACATGGTTAATAGTATGTTCGTTGCACATACTTGAATTAATAAATTAAATAAATAATTATTTTGTATTAAATGCTATATCTAAACACATGGTTAATAATATATATTCCAATTGATTCATCATATACTGAGTAGTAGTAAGTTCACGTAGACCTGTCTCACAAAGATAAGTTAAGGTCTGTGCAACTTTTCGTACATCGTGCCTTTCCTAAACTTCACCTGTGAGATTACAATGCTATGTGGATGGACAGATCGGTAGTAATTCTTTATTGACATGCTTGCTTTATGATTTATAGCCTTATAATTAACTAGTTTAGCGCGTGCACCTCATTTTAATGAGTTCAAATATTAAAATAAATATTTTATTTATTTGAATAATAAACATGTATATAATAATTAAATTTAACATCTTTTGAACGTGTAATAATGAAGACTTATTTAATTAATTATATAATATTTCTAGATATTTAAGATACAAATAAGATAGGCGGAATAAATTAGCAATCCCTTAAATTGTCTTAATGTGTTCATAAGCCGATAATTGGCCCTTGTTAATCCATAAAGTTGTGCAACTTGACTTGATTCCATTATAAAAGTGTAAAATTTGTCGTGCAAACTTCATGCCACTTAATCCCTCTTATTGATCAAATAAGTAGTATATCTTTTTCATCACTCCAAATATAGTCATGCTCTTTCTCATATAGACTATAAATTAGACTTTACAATAGCTTTAAATTGAGATTGTAGAAATAGAAGATTATAATGTTGAATTATTTCCCCAATACATATGTTTTCTATGTTGCAGCAACGCTTATTAAGACAAATATCATATCCTTAGAAGAGTCTCTCTTTCAAGTCATATTGTTGCTCGAGCTTTTGTGATTTTCTCTATATGGATAGAAATTGACGCTGAAAGAACAATATAGTGAGAACATAAAAACGAAATTAACATGACTTTTGTAGAATAGAATTTGGCAAAAGGTACATTAAAGAATATTTAACATGGGATAAGTTCTTGTTTTGTTGATTTTTGGGTTGTTCTATTCTAGTTAGAAATGGTTAGACTTTTTAGATGGTGAAAAAAACATTCTATTTCTATAACAAAATTTTCTTTTTTTGGTAATATAGTATTAGCATGACTTTTATAGAATAGAAATTGTCAAAATGTACGTTAAAGCCTATAACCTATTTAACACGCAATAAAATTATGTTACAACAACACTTATTAAAGCAAATATCATATCCTTAGAAGGGTCTCTCTCAAGTCATATTATTGCTCGAGCTTTTGTTATTTTCTTTATATGCATAAAAGTTGTCGATTAAAGAACAATATAGTGAGAACGTAAAAAACGAAATTAGCATGACTTTTATAGAATAGAAATTGACAAAATGTACGTTAAAGGTTATTTAACATGGGATAATATTGTTGTTTTTCGGCTTTGGGTTGTCCTATTCTAATTAGAAATGATTAATTTTTTAAGATGGTGAAAAAAGCATCTTAATCTATAAGGAAAAGTTTTTTTTTTTTTTTTTGAAATACAGTGAATATTCCGTTAAAGTCTATTTTACGATTTTGGGGGTCTATGAATTGTCCTTTTCTAATTAGGAATGGTTAGTTTTTTTAAATGGTGGAAAAGATATCCTATTTTGTAAGGAAAGTTTTTTTTTTTTTTTTTTTTTTTTTTTTAATATAGTCAATATTTAATATCACTAAAATAATATAAAAAGATGAAAAGATAATTTTGTCTAAAACAAAGATTTTTAATGAAGAGAAAAAAGTTCAAACAATATTTATAAGACCGTTCACACTTTTAATATATTATAGATATAGATATATATTATACATTATAGATACAAATTATAGATTATGCTATAAGTTACTGCAATTTTGATATAATATTTAATAAATGGTTTTAACGTCTCATTAGACTAATCACCCTTTGCACGTGTGTCTTGTGTTAATCAATAAAACTGTATATAAGAAAAATAAAATTAAAATAGAGTAGCATTTAATTTTGATAGTGAAAAGTTACGTGAACCTTCAATAAACATGGCTATAATTTTTTTTTTTACACGCATGAAGATAAAACTTTGTATTCGTTTTAAGATCCGAGATGTATTCGTTTTTATACTCATTATGAAATTATTGTCAATTTTTTTTATTTTTAAACCTTTAATTACTAGTTGATTTCATTTATTACTATCATACTTGTTTAATAGTTCAAATAATAAATGGAAAAATAAAAACATAGAGAAAAATATATCAATCATAAGATGGAAAAAAGTGATGATCTAATTCTAATATCTCCTGAATCTAAAAGAAAAAAAGAAAAAAAATTGTAATGCCTCAATTTTAATCTCTCTTAAGTTTACCTTGTTTCAAAACATACTATTGGAATATGCAACTATTTTCAAAATCAAGATCCTAAGTCATTTTTTTGTCTCATCGAATTAGGTGTAAAAAATGATTGAATTTAATTCACTTAATGATCTATGAATAAAATAACATTTTTTTATTTGAAGTTTGTTTAAGCTAATTTTGAATCTGTTTTGGTTACCTTATTTATACTTTATTTGTTTCAAGAGATATAACTTCTAGTAATGATGATATAGGATTCTTCCTTCACGTTTGTGTATGTCTCTTTATCCTAACTTTTTATTACACTATTTCTTAAAGTTCTAAATCAAAAGCAGTACATTATAATTTTTGTGCAATATAATTTACCTCTTCATTAGTTAAAACACATGAGAAATTGTTAATTATACATGATCAATTCATTGTAGAATCGGACTATCTTTTTTTTTTTTTTTGTCAATATATACGATAAATAAATGGAGGGAGGATCTAATTAATTTGGCATGCTAATCTCCAATGGATGTCTTTGGATTGAAGGAATAGGAGGAGTAATAAAGTCTTAGAAAAAGTATACGGACGGAAGTCATCTTTTTTTTTTTTTTTCTTTTCTTTCTTTGCTTCAAACAAAATTCAGTGTCATAATGTGCCACCACCAATCTTTTTAACCTCCTACGACATACACAAATACCAACAACCCTAAACTTTTACATAATATGACAACACTCTACTATCTATTAACCTTCTACCTTAATTCGCCACCTTCACATTTTCCTATCTAAAGTCATGTCTTCGGTAATACAAAGCTATGTGATGTCTTGTCTAATCACCTTTTTTCAAAAAAAAAAAAAATCGACTTACCGCTACCTCTCTTCGTACCCTTACGGATATCAAACTTCTCAAACCTCCTCACTGGGTGAGGAGTCTCTTTTGGAGATAAATTGTGTATCACACCTTACTTCCACGCCTGCCTCATGGATGACATCACCAAATTTTGTAAACAAAGACAAGTGTTTGGGAATTTTCTGCTCTTCTTATTACTTACCAATCATCTTTATTTATACAAGTTAAAGAATCTTCTCTACTAAGCTAAACAATGACTAAATATACTAAAAAACTTCTCTTCTAAGCTATATATAAGAATCCTTCTATTCTAAGTTGGCCGATGGTCTTGTTTGCTGCTGCCCAAATGTTTATCTCGGCCCAAATGTTTATTTCGTCTAACATCCCTCCTCAATTTGGAGGGGAAAGAAGTGACACCCAACTTGCACAAATTCTGATGGTGAGGAGGTTCGGCAAGGGATTTGGTGAAGATGTTAGCGAGTTGATCTTTAGATGGAACAAAAGAAAGAGATATCAAGCCAGAGAGATATTGTTAACTAACAAAGTGGCAGTCAAGTTCAACATGCTTTGTTCGCTCATGAAAAATCGAATTTCAAGCTATATGTAAGGCTACTTGACTGTCGGAATGAATTTGAAAAGGAATCGGTGGAGGGATTGCCAGATCAGTGAGTAATCTTGTTAACCAGGTCAATTCAGAAACCAATCGTCACATTGAGCGATATTCTGCTTCTACAGATGAAAGAGAGAGAGGATTTATTCTTCAACTTCCAAGAAATTGGTGAACCACCCAAGCTAATGAAAATCCCACTAACTGATTGGAGTGTAGTCCGGCAAGAAGCCCAACCGGCATCGCAGTAGGCATGAAGAGAAAATGATGAAGAAGCATTAAGGAATATCCCCTGATTTGGGTAAGTTCTCAAGTGACTGAGCACTCTCAGGCCTGCTTGTAATGGTCAAGACTAGGATGTTGTATATACTAACTAAGGGTCAATATAACAAAACATAGATCTGGTCTTGTATGAGTTAAATAATTGAGCTTTCCAATGAGATGTATATAAAAACTAGGATCTAACATGAGATTGGTGGATTTTACAGGGAATTTCACTGTAGGATCCATCAAAGAGGAAGCTGGAGAAAGATGGGAAACATTAAACTCATTAAGTCTAAGGTATACTTCCGTTGGCTTAGCATAATTCCTTGGTCCTCTCTTAAAACTTCCATTCCTAAATAATAATGAAAAGGACCTAAATTTTTAATCTTAAACATAGCTTAAAGGAAAGCCTTGTGTTCTTTTATTTCATCCGTAGCATCTCCTGCAATTAACATATCATCAACAATAATGCAACAATTGAAATGGAACCCCCTGAGTGCTTAAAGAATCAGGAATAGTCATTAAGTGAAGCTGTATAACCTTTGAAATTTAAAGCCCCTACAAGCTGGGCATACCATTGCCTCGAAGCTTGCTTCAACCCATAGAGAGACTTCTTGAGTCGACAAACCATGTTAGGTTGAGGTGGATATATACCAACTAATAACTTCATATAGACCTCTTCTTGCGAATTTCCTTGCAAGAAGGCATTGTTCACATCAAATTAGGAAATATCCCACCTTTTCTTGGCTGAAATTACTAAAAAACATCTGACAGTGGTTATTTTGACCACTAGGGAGAAGGTTTTATTGAAATCAACCCCTTTCTTTTGAATGTCACCTCGAATCACCAATCTAGCCTTTAATATCTCAAGAGTGTCATCTGCATGTTGTTTAACTTTATACACCCACTTATAAGGTAATGTCTTTCTGCCTTGTGGTAAATGGATAACTTTTCAGGTTTGATTGAGTAGTAGGGAATCAATCTCATCCTTCATTGCTTGTACCCAACCAGGATGGGTACACGTTTGTGAATAACTACTAGGTTCAGTAATAAAGGGAATAGAATTGAGAACAACCTGATTGGGAGCTTATAGGGCAGAGACAGACAAACAAACAGGGATATCAGGCATAGTAAAATATGACCGAGTAACATCACTCAGATAAATAGTGTTGCAAATATAATCTTTTAAGTGAGAAGGTAAATTCCCAATGTTTGTCCTCTAATATATCCTAGGAAGTGGAGAGGGTTGTAAATCATCAAATTTAGAAGGTGTTGGTATTGATGAATCAGATAATAAATCAAGAGGAGAACTGGATCTGTCTTGAGAATTAGAAGATGGTGAATTTGAATCAATAGAAGGAGAGAGAATGAAGGAATGATCTCTCCCTGTAGGAATAGGAAAGATAGGGGAGGGGATATGGGAACAATCTGCAGCAAAAGAAAAAACATCTTCATAGAAATGGACATCTCTAGACACAAAGAATTTCTTAAGAGATAGGTCAAGGAGTTTATATCCCTTTTAATCATTGGGATACCCTAAGAATACTCACCTAGTGGCTCTAGAATCAAATTTTTCTCTCCCACGTGATAAGGTGTGAAGCACAAACAACCAAAACATTTCAATAACTGATTAAATGGTGGTTTTCCAAATAAAACTTCATAGGGTGTTTTACCTTGAAGAACCATAGAGGTTAATCTGTTGATCAAGTAGGCGGCAGTAAGGATACACTCACCATAATAAATCATAGGAACTCTAAATTGAAACATCAAAGCCTTAACAATTTCAAGCAAGTATCTGTGTTTCCTCTCAGCTACCCCATTTTGTTGTAGAGTAGCAACACAAGATGTCTGATGTATGATTCCTTGCGATGTTAAAAAATATGATGCCTCTGCCCTCTTACCCAACTCCATTTCATTATCAGATTTGATAACTTTTACCCTTTTGTGAAACTATCTTTCAGTCATTTTCAAGATACATTGAATAACAGAAAATGTATTGCTCTTAGTTTCTAGCAGGTATGTCCAGGTTCCTCTACTGTAGTCATCTACTATAGTCAAGTAATACCTATAATTGTCATAAGTAGGTGACTTATAGGGACTCCAAGTGTCTATATGAACAAGATAAACAATACATTGAGAAGTAACTTGACTGATCGAAAAAGGTAATCTAGCTTGCCTAACTAAAGGACATATTTCACAATGACAATCATAATTAGAAGGAATTGTAAGGAAATAAACTTTTTTAATTGATGAATAAGGAAAATTCCCAAGTCTTACATGCCATCACCTAATATCAAAATTAGCATTGGAACAGACTAGAAAACTATGTGAAACTGAACTAGGACTAGAAACAGTACTGTTAAAGTTAGAAATGACTTTAGAATCCTTGTAAATCTCTTGGTTCTCACTAGAATCCTTACGAATAATTTGAAGCAAGTATAGACCTTCCTTCATTTCACCAATAGGTTGAGGCCTTTTCATTAAAGGGCCCTGCAAGACACAACGATTAGAAGTAAAAGGTAGAGTATAATTGTATTGGACAGTAAATCTATGAACTGACAGTAGATTGTATCTGAAACTTTGAACATAAAGAACATTATTCTGTGTAAGGTTATAAAAAATTAGAACACTTCCTATGTGAGTCACAAGGATGGACTGAGAGTTGGGTAAATTAATGTTAATAGGAACTTTAAGAGCTGTCATGGAAAGAAAGAACTAGAGTTGTGACACATGTGCTTAGAAGTACCTGAGTCTATTATCCATGTTCCAAAATTAAAGACTGAAAGACAAGTTTCAATATATTTAAGCACAGTATCAGCAACTGCATTAGCATTTATCTCAGATCCCTTTTTCATGGATAATCCTTCTGTTGATTTCTGTTTTGCCATTTGAATGAAATACTTGAATTGTTCTTTGGTGAAATGTTGATTAATTAAATCCATGTCAATCTTATGCTCATTGTCACCTTCTTCTCCAAATATAATAGCATTCCCTCTGATCTGAACCTGTGCATCTCTATTGTTTGTGAACTAAAAATCTTCAGGAAAACCATGTAACCTGAAGCAATCATCATCAATATGTCCAGTCTTACCACAAAAATCACAAGATACATTAGGATTATACTTAAGCATAAATTTATGTTGTGTCTGGTTTGTCCTTGTGTATTTAGATAGTTTATGATAATTGCTCATCCTTCGATAATTGAATAATCTAGTTCCAAAGTTAGGCATAACACCAGGGGTTTCTGGACTTTCTTGCCAAATTTGTTTTGATTCACATTGCTTACCATAAAAGTAGAAGAATCATTTGGAATCAACCCACTCATATAGGTCTCTCTCTGATTTTCATCTTGCAGAATTAGAGAGCAAGAAACATTTATGTTGGGCAGTGGATTCATAATTAAGATATTTCCTCTTGACCGAGCATACACATCATTTAGACCCACTAAAAATTGTATAAGCTTCCAATCTTCAAGAGATTTTTCTAGCTTCACTTCACCTTAACAGTTACACTGACAGGTGCACTTATCAGACTTGAGAGACTCTAGCTCATCCCAAAGTCTCTTAAGTTTAGTGAAATATCCTGCAATGTCATTATTTTCTTGAACTAACCTATTTAGTTCCTTTTACAGGTGAAATACTTTGGCTTCATTAGATTGTCCAAATCTATGCTCTAGACTCATCCATAAATTCTCAACAGTCCTAGATTATATAATACTATCAGCAATATCCTTGGAAAGAGAGTTAAGGAGCCAAGATATTACCATGTCATTGTATCTGCTCCAGTGATAAAACCAAGTTTGTTCTTGGCTGACAGTGCTATAAGCACTTATCTCTTCCATTCTTGATAACCTTTTCCATCAAATGGAGTGCTAACCAAGGCCATTCCAGGTGAATCTGAATAGTGAAGATAATAAACATGAGTGAGACCCATAGATGGTAGAGTTCTGGTGGTAGAACCAGAAGATGCTGAAGAAGTAGTGACTTCATCTATCATTGTAGAGATAGGATAGATGAAGGAAATTGATAATCGAGAAGATAATTTTTATGCCACAAGCTACCTCTCTGATACCATGTAAACAAAGACACTGTGTGGGAATTTTCTGCTCTTCTTATTCCTTGCCAATCATCTTTATTT
Source organism: Capsicum baccatum var. pendulum (assembly GCA_030864225.1). Lineage (NCBI taxonomy): Eukaryota > Viridiplantae > Streptophyta > Magnoliopsida > Solanales > Solanaceae > Capsicum > Capsicum baccatum. Next base: position 236,735,918 of record CM061554.1, on the reverse strand, counting down.
ATACAAGTTAAAGAATTTTCTCTACTAAGCTAAACAAAGACTAAATATACTAAAAAGCTTCTCTTCTAAGCTAAAAATAAGAAGCCTTATATTCTAAGTTGGCCCGTGGTTCTGTTTGTTGTTGCCCAAATATTTATCTCGGCCCAAATATTTATTTCGTCTGACAAATTTACATTCCAAGTATTTCACTTTTGTCCTTTCTCAACCTAAAGTTTAAAAAAATGGCTATAGTAAAGCAAAAGATGATAGCCTAAAAATTGTGATAGAAGAAAATTGGAAGTATTTACATTATATTTTAACTAAGAATATAATACAATACATTGCATTGCATTGCATTGTATTGCATTGTATTGTATTGTATTGTCATACTTTCCATTGCCTGGAGCAAAAGAAAGGGTAGTGTGAGACAAAGAAGATTATATCCTTAAAACAAACTATTACTATCTAGTTGTTGCGCAGTGGAAAAGCACCATCTTACCTGCACCTCATGGTAAAATACAAACAAAAAAGTGTTCTTATGGGTCAATCAATAAGACAACCACATAAAAGTTCGTGTTCTTTTGGAGCACCCTCTCTTCTCATGTATGTTGTCGAAATAAAATTATCAACACTCAATGAACAAAAGATCACACTTATTTATGGACATCAATAAATTGGAAAATAGAGATAGTATAAAAGGTATGAGAGAGAAGGAAAATGAGGAAAAGGGAAACATAGCCTAATCTGCTCCTGGCTCCTGGACGCTGAGTCCTAAATGATCTATAATTGCTCTACCAATAATTATCAAACCATAATCCATTCTATTGTAATTTGACCTCCCATAGCAATAACTTTTGCAGTATCAACGCGTGACACAAGTCTGCCTTGCCATATATTTTGGTTCTCAAACATTAAATGAAAGAAGCAAAAACTCCTCAAGTTGTTTTATCTGTACTATAATGCTTGCTGCTTTAACTTTCAGTAGGTGAAATACCAAAATGGTACCTACCAAAATCTTGAACATAGAAGGCAATTTTGTTTTTTGCAAAACAAAACATCAATTTTGTATTTTGCCAAAACACACACTTATGAAGTTTTCATTTTGTTAGGACTTTATTTTTTACAACTATATATTATTTGAGAAAAATAGTGTAAAGACTATTTTGTATAAAGTAAAGACTTTTAATGAAGGGAAAAAAGTGTTAGGATTGTTTTGCATGCACACACACTAAATCTATGAAGAGGATGAAGAAAACTAGAGAGAAAGTTCTTGAGAGAGATAAGTGAAAATGAATTACGTGGTAACACCCGTGAGTAAACTCCACGGTGGACGAACTATTTATATTAATGACTCAGAGTATGTACAGGCTCCACAACCTAACAATTCTCCTACTTGGAGACTGATTCTGTCATCCGAGAATTACATTCTCAAAAAAATAAATAACATTCCTCCATCATCAATATGTTCGCCACATCGTAACATATGTAGACACAACTACAAAAAGCCAACTAAGGTTTTGCACAACTTTAGTTTACCAACATCAACACATTTTGTCAACATGTCTGTTGGATTCTTTGCACCCTATATCTTTTTCAAACACATATCACCTTTTTCCACTGCCCTGCGACTAAAATGGTACCTTGTTATAATGTGTTTCATCATCGAATGATAGTTCGGGTTCTTCACCAACTGTATGGAACTCTATCTATCTGTGTAAAGAATCTTCTCACGCTACTTTTTTTCTAGTTCTTCAAGATAATATGCCAGCCATGTCATCTCTTTTCCAGCTTCAGCTATTTCCACATACTCAGCCTCAGTAGATGAAAGAGCAACACACTTCTGAAGCCTGGACATCCAACTCATTGCTGTACCACCTATGGTGTAAATGTATTCGGAAGTGCTCTTGCTCAAGTCCACATCCCCACCAAGATCAGCATTAACAAAACCTTGTAGAATCACCTTGCGATTGCCAAAACAAAGTAAAGTACTGGATGTACCTCTCATATATCTTAGAAACCACTTCACAGCTTCCCAATGCTCTTTCCTAGGGTTTTATATGTACCTGCTAACAACTCCCACTGCATATGCTATGTCAGGTCCAGTGCAGACCATAGCATACATTAGACTCCCAACCGCAGAAGCATAAGGAACAAGTGTTATTTGCTCCCGCTCCTGAGCTATCTTCGGTGACTGCTCCTTCGAAAATTTTATGTGATTTTCCAATGGAGTAGTCTTGGTTTTAGCATCATTAACTCTAAATCTGGCCAACACCTTCTCATCGTACTGCTCTTTAGATAGAGTCAAAGTGCTAGCAGATCTATCCCGACAAATCCTCATCCCAAGAATTTTTTTCGCTGCACCTAAATCTTTTATCTCAAACTCAGAAAACAGACTTGCCTTCAGAGAGTTTATCTCTTTCATATTGGATCCTACAATCAACATATCACCCACATACAAAGTAAAAATACATAAGAATAAGTGTATTTCTTGAAGTAGCAACACTAATCCTTTTCACTTCTACGAAAGCCACTCTTGCTCAGAAAGGAGTAAAACTCCTTGTACCACTGTCTAGGTACTTTATTCAGTCCATACAAGCTCATGTTGAGCTTGCACGCCATGTGTTCCTTGACTGAAACTACAAACCCCTCTGGTTTCTACTTATAGATTTTCTTATCCAAATCTCCATGTAAAAACATAGTTTTTACATCTTTTTGCTCAAGATGCAAATTCTCTGATGCAACAATGCTCAATAAAATTTGGATAGTAGTTAATTTCACAATAGGAGAAAATATTTCAGCATACTCAATACCTTTTCTTTGTGAATAACCTTTAACTACTAACCAAGCCTTGAACCTTCTTTTGCTATCTGGTTCTGCCTTGATTCTAAACACCTACTTGTTTAATGAGGCTCTCTTACCTGCAGGTAACTCAGTCAAAATCTAAGTGATCTCATCTCATCATTCATGGATTTCTCCCACTTGATTGAATCCTCCACCTGCAAGGCTCAATAGCAAACTCTGGTTCCCCTTCACCAGTCAGCAACAGATAATGTAATGATGGTGAATATCTATCTGGTGCTCTAATGGTCCTGGATGATCTCCTCTCATCCTGATCAGGTGTCACTTATTCCACCTATGGTTCTTTAACGTTAGTCTCTAGAGTTTGTTGAGTTTCTACTGTAACATCTTTGGGTGTACTCTTCGGAAACTCAAGCTCAATTCCTACTTGTTTTGTAGTCTCTTGAACCCTTTTCTCTCTGTCCTTGTACAAGACATTTTCATCAAATGTCACATCACAATGTCTTAGGATCTTCTTGTTCTTGTCATCCCAAAACCTGTACCCAAACATGTCAGAACCATAACCTTTAAAGTAGCACTTTATAGCTTTAGCATCAAGCTTATCTATTTTCTCTAGATTAACAAGAACATAAGCAGTGCAACTATAAGTTCTCAAGTGAGAATAATTAGGTTCTTTTCCTGTCCATACTTATTTTGGAATCTTGAACCCCAGAGAAACTGATGGTCCCCTGTTGATCAAGTATGCAGTTGTGCTCACAACATCTGTCCAAAATGTCTTAGGCAACCCATAGTGTATCCTCATGCTCCTTGCACACTCATTTAATGTTCTGTTCATTCTTTTAGTAACTCTATTCTACCTTGCCTTCCCGGGAACTGTCCTCATCAATCTGATTCCCTCGGCCACAATAAATTATTTGAATGTTGACTTGTCATATTCTCCTATATTATCAGACCTCAAGCATTTGATTTTTAAGCTAGTCTGATTTTCAACTTCAGCTTTCCACATATTGAATGTAGCAAACATATCTGACTTATGTTTCAAGAAGTAAACTCATACCTTTTTGCTGAAATCATCAATAAAGGTGACATAGAATCTGGATCCACAAAGTGATGAAATAGGAGATGGTCTCCAAACATCTGTATGGACCATTTCCAGCCGTACTTTCTTTGGCTCTCTCGCAGTTTTCATGAATCTTACTCATTTTTGTTTACCCATAAAACAACTCTCACAAAGACCCATATCAACAAATTTCAGCCCTCTAAAGCTCCTTTTGCAGATAAAATCTTTATTTCTTTGGCACTCATATGTCCAAGTCTGTCGTGCCACAGATATGAACCGAAAACACCCTCAACAATAGCAACCATGTTTATACACCCTGCATTGGTGTACAAAGTTCTAGATTTGTGCCACATGCTACAACCATAGCACTCTTTAAAATCTTCCACGAACCTTTCCCAAACTCTGCTTTATATCCTATGCTATCCAACTAACCAACAGAGATCAGATTCTTCTTGAGATTAGGAATATATCTGACATCTTCCAATGTCCACTGATTTCCTACTGGAGTTTTTATACAAACATTCCTCTTTCCTTCAATTGCCAATGACTTTTTGTCAGCAAGATATACCTTTTCAAAATTTCCAGACTTGAAATTTTGGAACAATTCCTTGCTTGGAGATGAATGAAAAGATGCACCAGAATCCAATATCCAGTATTCAGCTGGGCTGTCCATACTAAGGATTAGAGCATCCCAAATATCTTCTGTTGAATTAATAAAATCATTATCATCTCCAGATTTATGATTCTTCTTCTTCTTGGGTTTCTCGCACTCTATCCGAAAGTGTCCTTTCTCTCCATAATTCCAACATGTCACGTTGGATTTTTGTGGAGATTTTCCATGATTCTCAGATTTTGATCTGCCATGTGTATTTCGACCCCTCAATTGGTCTCTCCCCTTTGGTCAACACTGAGAGCACTACCAGATGACTTCTTAATTTCTCATTTGCGAATGCTTTTGATAGAACAACATCTTGAATTTCATCAAACTTAGTTTCTTAAATCCACAGGAACTGCTAATCGCAGCAACAATAATATCTCAAGACTCGGGTAGAGATGACATCAAAATCAATGCTTTAATTTCATCTTCGAAATTAATATCCATAGAACACAGTCGACTAACAATCATATTAAACTCTTTTATTTGATCAACAACAAATCCATTCTTAAACATCTGTTAATTAAACAATCTACGCATCAAATATACCTTGTTCATCGTAGACAATTTTTCGTACATATTTGATAGTGCCTTCAACAGATCGAACATGATTTTCTCCTTGATGATGTTGAACGCCACGTTTCTCGACAAAGTCAAGCGGATTATCCCTAGATCCTATCGAACCTTAAGGTTCCACTTCTCCTCCATCATGGACTCTGGCTGCACCTCGGTCAAGGGTTCGTGAAGATCTTTCTGGTACAGATAGTATTCGATCTATATCTTCCAGAAACCGAAATTGGATCCATCAAACTTCTGGATTTCAAACTTCAATCCTTCCATCTTCAGTGATCGTGATGAATCTACCAAGCTTTGATACAAGCTGTTAAGATCGATTTGCATGCACACACACTAAATTTATGGAGAGGATAAAGAAAACTAGAGAGAAAGTTCTTGAGAGATAGAGATAAGTGAGAATGAATTATGTGGTAACACCCGTGAGTAAACTCCACGGCGGATGTGCTATTTATATTAATGACTCAAGAGTATGTATAGTTACACAGAGAAATGAGAATATAGTTACCGCATGAACATTAATATACAACAGTACGTCACATATTAATCAGGCTCCACAACCTAACAAAAAGTTCAAACAACATTTTTAAAGGTGTTCGCACTTTTAATATATTATAGATATAGATAGATATAGATTATAGATATTTAATATTTAAGAATACTTGGTGCAAAAATTAATTGTCAAATAAGAGATGTTAAAGAATATATAACCATATACTTTTAAACTTCAGCAAAACCAGTCAAGATTAAGGTGTGTGAAATAATAAAAGATGAAATTTAGAGAGAAGTTGAAGTAAAATGGCTAAATAGAATTTCATTACTAGTCATTTTCACACTAATATAATAAAATTGTGGAGGTGATATAATGATCCAACTTAGGTGGATTGATTACTTTGGTTCATTTTTTTGATTGTTAAATTGACTCAACTGTACCTTCTTGATTTCTCTTCTTTTTATTTCCACTTGCTTTCAGGATCGACTAATTCAAATTCGTTGGCTCTCAATAAAATCTTATATCTACAGTTTTTTTTTTCATTTTCAAGACTAAAACCTTATATCTACGTTTAAGGGTGAAGGAATCATATTTATTCCACCACAATCCGAATGGTACTTCTTAACATATTTTCTTTTTGATTTTTCATTTGGTGTTCAGTATCTTCTTTGGGGTTTCGATAAATCTGAACTCTCTCTGCCTGCCATAAGGCCATTAAAAGGAAAGCACTCTCTATCAGTAATTTTTTACATTCTCATGACTGAGCCCAAGGTGAGGGATAAAATTATTTTTCCTACTAAAAAAGATTATGGAAAAAAAAAAAGTCCAAGTCACAAATTAACTTTAATAATACATAGTTGAATCATATAGGATGAATGTCCCACATAGTGCATGACAGATGGACTACTTTAATTATGGAGAAGATATATTAAATCACCCTCGAACTTATCGTCAAAATTTATTTTAGTCATTAAACTTAACCTGTAATTATTTACCTCCCTTATGAACTCTAAAGTGAATCCCACCCCATTTCCTTGTTCTTCTCCTTCAGCAGCGTCCCCCCACCTCCCTCAACCCTATTCCTTCTTCTTCTTTTCTTTAACATCATTGTTTCAACCGTCAATTTTAGCTTCTTCCACGTTTTTAACGGTCAAATCCACCAACTCATTCACCCAATTATACAAAATTAAATTCATCAAATTTGAGAAGTAGATCAATTTAAAGTGAATGGTAAATTAGAGAAGAGAAAACTCCAAACAAAGCCATTTTCAGTGTGGTTGACCATCTCCGATATGCCTATGATTTCTTTTTGCTCTATTCAACAACTCTTTGATTTCTTTTTGCACTATTTAACAATCCTTTAGCTCAAAAAATGAAAAAAAAAAATGATATGTGATCTTCCTTTTTTGCTTGTGCTTCTGTAATGTAGATATGACAAAATAAGATAGCTATTTTTCAAGAGTTCGAAAGATGGACTGTGGTGATGATTTGCTTCAAAAGAAAAAAAAAATTCAATACACAAAATCTGTAATGTAGATATGACAAAATAGTGATGATTTGATGCTCTTTGAATTTTTTTGGGTGTTGAAATTTATCAAATTCTTAGAGAACAATAACTGAAAGATTTGATTTTTATGTATTTTTGAGATTTAATTTGTCGATTCTTGATCTTTGTAGAAAAATTATTTGTTGTTGTATTTTATTATTGTGTATTTGATTGAAGATTTTTTGTGGATATAAATGAAAAAATAAAAATAAAGGAAGAAGTGGGGGTGGTGGGGTGTGAGGAAGAAGAAGAAATGGGGGTGGTGGGGTATGAGGAAGAAGGGGAAAAATATTAATGGTTAAAATTATTAATGTGGGTCCATTTTAATTTTTTTTTACACTTTTTTTCCACTCAAACGTGCTTTTCTTTTTCTTTTTGCCACATCAGCCGTTAAGGGTGCAAAATAATATATTTTAAAGTTCATTAGGCGGGTAAATAATTACAAGTTAAGTTTAATGGCTAAAATAAGTTTTGGCGACAAATTCGAGGGGGATTTGATGTATTTTCTCTTAATTATGTCTATTGGTTAAACGGAAAGACACAAGTTACCCCTATGTTGTTTTCTATTTTTCTTACCTCAGGTTATTGTCTTCTCCCGTAATTTTTTCAATATATACTTAATCTTGAAGGACGACTTTTCAAGCAGAGTGTTTTTTCCCATAAGCAATATCGCCAAAACTCTTTGAGATCTCTATAAGCTCATAACATAATTCTAATTTAATTCCTCGAGCACGAAAAATGATTTATCTGCAACAACCTTCCACTTCTTCCAAGCTCAAAGGTAAGTGAAAATCAAGCGGACATTACCCACTGCACTCAAATTTATTTGAGCTTCGATGAGGATGCTGGACACAAACTTCTTGGCTTTTATTTCTTAGTCCACATCTTATCTTCCCCAGGAAATTCTCCTAGAATCGAGAGTGAAATTTTCATTATGTATGTGTTAAATCATAAATTAGTAATTGATCCAATTTTTGGGAAAAAAATATCCTGAATATTAATCTTAGAAATTTGAAGAAATTTTTTAGAAAATCTCAGCGGATACTAGTTCTAGTTTCTTTACCAAGATAATAAATGAAGTATGTTATAAAGAATTAATTAATCGGTTAGATATCGAGAAATAAAAACTAACAAAATTGATTAATTGGAAGTTTCTGATGGAGTCCATCATTGTCGGAAATTGGCTTGCCAAAAATGTTTTTGATGGATTTTATGCAGAAACCAAATATTTTTGACAGTATTGTGATGAGAATATCCATTCTTTTTAGTAGTCCTAATGTGGTTCCGCCTCTTCATCTATATACCCCTTCTAGTTAGTAAGTAATCAAATAATTTTCTTATGAGTGTGTCATAAGGATAAATTATATTAGTTTGATGTATACATTGAATGCTGGTAAATTTGTACTAGGACCTAAGTAGTAGTATTACAATTTATTTATTTTTCAAAAAAATCCAAATATGACCTTGTGGTTTCAAACCAAGACTTAAACAAAAAGTGAAGGACCAAGTTGCTGCAGGTGCAATAATAATGTATGTCTTGGATCTGAAAACGTATGATTTGTTTGGATGTGAAATAGTTGTAACTAAAAAAACTATAAAGATAAAATCAATAAATAACAAAATTGAATTTGTACCAAACATGAGTTATGGTGTGATGGTTGTGATCTCTTTATTCTTAACTTAAAATTTTAGGTACGAGCCTTAAAGAATAGAAAATATCATATTGGAAGCACTGCATCTAGAATGATCTTGCAATGTGTGGCATCAAATTTAGTTGAGCTCCAGTATGGATATCGAATACTGAGTGAGAAACAAGAAAAAAAAATAAAATTGAGCAACAGAATTGTGGTACGATATCTTATATCCCTCCACCCTTAATTAAAGATCTCGAGTTCGAGCCCCCTACTAATGAAAAAAAATCATATTGAAAGCACCGCCCCTAGAAATAAGTTATGCAATCGAATATGGTCGGACTTCTATGAGGATACATACACCTTGGTTCGAGCCCCTAATAATGAAAAATATCATATAAAACAACACCATCCCTAAAAATAAGTTTTGCAATCCTTAAATTCAAATTTAGCGCGACTTCAGTACAGATCTGAGATACCGAATATCAAAATTGTGAAATAAAAAAAATGAATTGCAAATTAGTTGTTTTCTAGTGTTTGTGAAGGAGCCCTCATTTTAAAAGATATAAATTGTAACGTGTATAAAGAATGAATGTCCTCGTCTGTCTCTCAATTGTATGTTCCCCTACTTATTATCATCAAGATTCTTTTTCTCCTAAATTCATTTATTATTTTCTTCTAATATTTATTTGTTTTATATTTCTTTTACAACTTAGGGTGTGTTCGAAAGAAAATTGACGTCACATGATCAGGAGGTCACGGATTCGAGTCGGGAAACAACTTCTGACAGAAATGCAAGGTAAGATTGCGTACAATAAACCCATGTACTCTGACCCTAACTCGGACCCTTGTGGCAGAAATGCAAAATGAAACTGCATACATTTGCGAACTGCTTTAATATGCGTTATTACTATTCTTGAACCGAGGATCCTTCCCAAATAGCCTCTCTACTTTCTTAAAAAAGAGATAAGGTTTGCGTAAATTTATTCTTCTTTAATTTTATATGTAAAATTACCCTAGATATGTTATTGTTATTGTTAAGTAATTTACAGATTTGGTTGTACAAAGAAAAGATCTTCTTGTGAAATCAAATCTAAGGCATGTTGTAAAATTTGAGATTTAAAAGTTTGGGGGAAAAAAATTCAAAGGAATTATCATTCATTTTTATATTTTTAGTACAATATCATCAATACGTTGAGGACAATAGGTCCAAAATTATACCCCTACTTATTAAGGATGTGAGTGTTTATTACTTCATTGTAATTTTATATGTTTAATTGAAACGGATTTTTTAAAAAGATATTTATAAATTTGTGATCTAGAATAAGGTGTAAACATTAATTTGTACATCGTTTATTGTTAGGAATGTCAAATGGGAGGATTCCATTGACGGAGTTAGTAAATTTTATTTTTTGAGTTTCATATTTGAACTATTACGTGTGTGAGTTTTCTATCAGAATAATCACCAGATATTTATCAAAACATATTTCAACTACCAATTGTTCATTTTTCCTACCTGAATGACGGTGACATTTCAGGTATGAAAAGTGAATAATTGATAGTTGAACTGTGTTTTGATAAATAGTTGTGATTGTTCAGGTAGAAAACTCTTTCGATATATTACTCAAAAAACCATAATAGTAATTTTGATGTGTTTTTAAACTTCCACTCCAATTAAATTTGTAGATCATTAACGCACCTAAAATACTTAGATTGAAATGAGCTTAACAATGAGTCAAAAAGGTAGGTCAAATTCAGCTATAGATGAAATCTGGATTTAAAACTTACGAATTTAAATCCTAATCCTTTTAAGTAACTAAGTTTTAGATTAGTTGTTTGTACACATTTAATAAATTTTTAAGACAATACAAAGTCTATACCAAAGATACTAAGTCGAAGTCGAACCCATAGATAACAATATACCTTCTCCTTTGATATGTTGCTTACGAGTTCACCTGAACTCATTAACTTTTGATCTAACACTTACATTTGTCACATAGATTTATTTATAAAATGTATATACACTACTCATTAATCTACAACTCAGTTTAAGAAGAATTAGAGTTCCCAACTCATAACATCAAATTATATATCTGAACATTGCTAAGTTCCAGTTACTGATCACTAGTGGAGCTATGATACGAGGTTGAATTGAATATCTTTTATCTAAATATCAAATCATGTTGCAATAATACCACCACATTTCATGTAATTTCGTAAAACAGGGTCTGAAAAAAATAATGTACATGCATAATTTGAATATATATTTTTTAATATGCAAACTCCATTGAATTCCTCTAACATTGAGAAAGATTCCAATGTAGTGATAAGGAGTGTATAAAAATCTCATCTTATTATTTTCAAACCCTACTTATGAGAGTATACTGAGTATTATGTTATTGAGTTTAATCCAAAATAAGTGGAAAATTAGATGATAAGACTCTTCTTAATAAATATTACAAATATTCTTAGTTTATCATTAATTAAAGGGGAAAAACTCAAATATGCCACTGAACTATCAAAAATGACTCATTTATGCCATCCGTTAAAAGTTGGGCTCATTTATGCCATCGCCGTTACAAAACTGGCTTATGCATGCCATTACCTTTAACACCCGATTTTTAGAAAATAACTTTGCCACGCGGCAGCATATTAGAGGTCCACATCATTTATTTTTATTTTTATTTTAATTTAAAAAAATTATAATTTTTTTTATATTTTTTTTTTTTTTGAAAAATGGTGTTGGTTACAAAGTTTATAGACTACATATTTCTATGCTTTTATTTATCAAATAACGAATAATAAATTTTGCATATAACAAATGTTCATGTTTTTTCTGGATTCTTATTTTTAAAAATAATTATATATATATATATATATATATATATATATATATATATATATATATATATATATATATATATATATATATATATATATATATATATTTGACCAATCTTCTAGGTATTTATTTATACATGAACCCAAAATATTCAAACCTAAAATTCTACTTCATCATAACCATTGCTAGTCCTTATATGCAATCATAATAAAGGACGAAACCGTATTCTTGTCATCTTTTGCCAAATGAAAAAGGTGACCATATTAAAATGATCAATTCAAAGACCTTAAATGGTTAATCTTTCTTAACACTTCGAAAAGTACATGATAGAGAAAGAAAAAGAATGCAAAAATGTGAACAGTTTCTTCCGTTGGTGCATTCTCTTTTCCTTACTTTTCTCTCCCTCTTTGTGTGTATGCATGTAAAAGGTATGTAGTAAAGTATTGTGTGTGGATGTATACTTTATCATTTATTCTTTTTTGATAATCATTTATATGCATGCATGCATGGATCATATATTATATCAAATCTCACGTCAAATTTAATCATAATTACAATATTTTAGAATATGCTGACTCATGAATTCAGTCTCACACACTAATTTGTGTATCCTAATTACAAGATTTTAGAATATGCTGACTCATGAATGTGTTGATTTTGCAAAGAGACTGGATTACAGGAGCAATTTAGTTCATCTTTTCATTCAGGTATGAATATTGTTACCTACAATGACTTAGAGTGAAACAAGTTATCTACCTGGTTGTCTTGTGATACATTTAAACCGCCAAAACCAAAGAGTCACACTTGCTTCAAAAAGCTGCTACTTGTTTTCCCATCAATCCAGAGTTCTTCATCATTACGATTCTTACACAGATACAATCCTTCAACCTCTCAACTTCTTCTGTTTCTCTCTTAAATATGCTTTATTTTCTTTTTATATTCAACTTCTCTTTAACTCTTTATAATCAAGAAAACTTCCATGTTCACCAATGGCATTCTCTTCATCTTCTTCATCCTCTTCCTCTACTGGTTCTGTCACAAATCCCTTCACCACTCTTACCCTTCATCCAAAAATCACCTTAGCTCCCTTAATCCCTCCACAAATCTCCCAGAAACTCACAGATTTTACAGCTTTTAGAAACTTCCCAAACCCTTTTGCCCAAATTCCTTCACCCTATTCATCCTTCTCACAACCTCTTCTTCCTCCACCTATACTACTCGAAGTTGTTGATGATGATCTTCATATTGATAGAGATGACCTTCCTATTGTAGACTTGATTCTAAGAAGGTAGAGATCTCAGTTAAAGAAAAAAAACCTCTTCTATCTCTGTCAATGTCGAGAGAATTGTTTCTACGAAACCCTCTCCAATGGTCTAAAATATTCGAACCCCTCAAAGATTAGCCTACCTAATTACATTAATATCTAGTATAGAAGCAAAATTAATAATCCATTTAAAATCTAGAAGAATGAGACACATACCACCTAATTACGATAAAATTAGATTTAGATATCCATCAAGATATTATAAAAATAATTTAAATGAATAAAGAGCAAAAATACAAAGAATTAAAACAATTTATTTTCGAAAAACGCAAAGAATTAAAAATAAGAAGAGAAAGACTGCATTATAATATATATGCCGGAGTTAGTAAAAATTCAATTAATACACGAAAAGATGAAATATGAAAATTAGAATCACAAATAGATAGTTTAGAATATATATACCAACATAAATTATTTGCAATAAAATGAACAAAGAAGAATTTATAATAGATGAAAAAATATATGAAAATCACGAAGCATCAACAATAAAAATAGTATTTTTTAATCTAGGAAAGAGATATAAAAAAATAGGAGAACATTTATATCTAATGTTCGAAAAAGAAGAATTAAAATTAGAAGATAAATTAACAGCAATGGTAAGAATAGAAAAAGAAAATGAAGAAATAGATAGAAAAAAGGAAATAGAAAAAATTAAACAACAAACTACGAAAGAAATACGAAAAATAGAAGAAACTAAAAATAGAACTACAAATGTTAAAAGAATTGTACGAACAAAGACAAAAAGAAAAAGAAGAAAAAGATAAAGAACAAAAATTACTAAACGAGATAAATCAATTTAAGGAAAAATTAGTAATAAATAATATAGAGATAGAAGAGACAGATAATTCTGATTCAAAAGATAGTGAAACATATACAGAAATATTAACAAGTACAAAAAATTTAGAAATTAACGAAAAACAAGAAATAATTAATGAAGAAAACTTAGGAAATACCAACACAGAAATAAATACTCTTGATGAAAAAGAAGATGAAAATATAATACCTAAAACAACAGAAATAAGAAAATCTATATATTATAAAAATAAATTTAAAAGATATAATGAATATGACAAATGGACACCAAAATAAATAGTTAATAAAAATTATAACTTTTTAGACCTAGACTGTGTAATAGATACAGAAAAAACAATATAATTATGAATAGGATATATGACAAAACAATTATTAGATAACAATATAAACATAACAGATGCACCAGAATATATAGATAGAACATTAATAGGATCAGTAAAACTATGGTTCTCAAATTTAACTGAAAATAGTAAGAAAGTATTAAGAGATAATAAATCTATGGAAGGAACATCATCAACAACAACTAAACTAACACCTATAGAATTATTGAAAAAATATGAAACAACTATAAAAGATGAATTTGGTAGTATGACAACAGTAGAAGAAGAACAAGATGAAGAAAAAGATACAAATAGGAATTTAATGTTAAAATTAACAATATGTAATATGTGTTATATAGATGAATATACTTGCGCATTTAAGGAATATTATTATAAAGGAGCATATAGTATATAAGAAAGTAGGGAAATAAGAAAATTATATTTTAATAAATTACCCGAATCATTTAGTTTAAAAATAATAAAAAGTTGGGAAGAAGCAAAAATAGCAGAATAAAATTTTTACAACAATGGTATAGAAACTTATGTGAAAAATATAGAGAAGAATTAAAAATGGAAAAAACATTAATAAGAAATTTAGCATGTTGCAAAAATAAAATAGCACCCCAATTTGGATGCGAAGAAAGATATTATAAGAAAAGAAAAAGACATAAGAAATATAAGAAATATAAAAAATCAAAATATAAATACAAGAAACCAAGAAAAAGATATTATGTAAAAAATTACAAAAATAAAAGACCATATAGAAAGAAAAAATCTATAAAAGAATGTACATGTTATAACTGTGGAAAGTTAGGACATTTAGCTAGAGATTGTAAATTACCCAAAAATCCAAAAAATAAACAAATATCAGAAATAAAAATAGATAATACAGAATATATCCAAATAGATTATATAGACTATGAATTAGAAAGTGAAGATAATATATATGAAATTTCAGAAAACTAAACAGATACTGAAATAGATAGTGAAATAGATGAATCGAATGACTGAAGAAGATATAGAAATAATAACAAAGGAAGAATATTTAAATGACGAAGGAACAGAACAAAAGATAATATTTGATAGTAATATATTTGATGAAATAAAAGAAAAAGAATTAGATTTAAGTGTAGAAAAAATGTTTAAAATACCAACAATAAAAAATATCTTTACTAGGAAAAAAAATGAATATTATGTAGTATGCCAAAAAGAACACGTAATAGACTGTAGATATGCAAAAGGTAAAGCTAACATACCACTAGTAACAAAAAGGATAATTAATAAAGAGATAAATGATATAAAAAGTAAAGGAGATCCAATAAAATATGTACACCTTGGAGGTACAGAAATATTAATAAAAGCATGTTTTAGAGAAGGAATAGATCACCGATAGAATTATATTTAGCAGATGATAGAATTATAAAACCTATAGAAAAAAGCATAATAACTGCCGTAAAAGGAAATTTAATATACCAAAAATTTAAATTTATAATAAGTGCAAATTATTCAGTAGCAGTAACAGATAGAAATATAGATAAATCACTAGTATTATATTGGAAGATATCAGGAATAGAACTAACCCTAGGAAGTAAAATATTTACAGCAAGATGCAAAAATTTATATGTATTAACAACAAAACATAAAATAATAGGAAAAAATAAGATTAACAAGATACAAATAGATAGCCCATTCGAACAAATTGTAAAAACAATAGATTATAATGATTATAGCTATAGAGACATAGATATAGAAGAAAATTTAGAAATAGTAAATGATAGAATAAGTACAACAAAAAGAATAGCTAATGAAAAACCAGAATCATCAAGCTCATAAAAAAGAACAAGTTATGAAACAAATTCAATAAGTAATATAAATCAGTATTATATAACAGGAAAAATAAATGAAAAAGAATATTTAATACTCTTAAATACAGGACAAAAAGAAAATTATATAGCAAAATATCTAATAAAAGATGAAGAAATAAAAACTGATAATGATATATGCCCAGATCTACCAAGGAGTTTAATAAATAGTAAAAATATATCAGAAAAAGAAATAATACTAGGAGTTAGAAAAATAAAAATAGAATTTGAAGTAAAGGAAGAAATGCAAAAAGCAGATATAATATTAGGAATAAAAAGGTTAGAACAAGTAAAATCATATAATATAGAACATACACAATTAACTATAACATATAATAGAGAGAAATTATTCTTAAAAAGAGCCTTAACATAAAATGAAAATATACGTATTAATGAAGATAATAGTGGAAGGATATTACAGTAGATATTATACGCCTATGATAGATACAGGAGCAGAAGCTAATTTATGTAAATATAATTGCCTACCAGAAAGTAAATGGGATAAATTAAAAATATCAATAGTAGTTAAATGATTTAATAATGAAGGAAGCTTAATTACTTATAAAGCTAGGAATGTAAAAGCACAAATATGGGATAAGATATTGACAATAGAAGAAATTTATAATTATGAACTAATGTCAAAAGATATACTTTTAGGAATGCCATTTTTAGATAAACTATACCCACACATAATAACTAGAAATGATTGGTGGTTTACAACACCATGTAAACAAAAACTAAGAGCAAAAAGAGTTAATAATAAAATAAGAAAGAAAACTGATTGGATAAAAGGAAGTGAAAAAATTACACAAAAGTTAAAAAATATAAAAAACACAGAAGATACAATAGAATTAGTAGTATTTTTGATAAATAAAACAGAAATAACTATATTTTCAATAAATAAGATAGAAATAGTTAAGAAAAAATTAGAACAATTATATTGTGAAGATCCATTAAAAGGATGGGAAAAATATAAAACTACCATAAAAATTGAATTAATAGATAAGAACAGCATAATAACCCAAAAACCATTAACATATAATTTTGGCGATTTAAAAGAATTTAAAATGCATATAGATGAATTATTAGAAAAAGAATATACAAAAAAGTAATAGTAAACATAATAGTCCAGCATTTATAGTAAATAAACATAGTGAACAAAAAAGAGGAAAAAGTAGGATGGTTATTGATTATAGAAATTTAAATGCAAAAACTATAACATATAATTATCCAATACCAAATAAGATATTAAAAATAAGACAGATACAAGGATATAATTATTTTAGCAAATTCGACTGTAAATCAGGATTTTACCATCTAAAGTTAGAAGAAGAATCTAAAGAATTAACCGTATTTACGGTACCACAAGGATTTTATGAGTGGAATGTATTACCATTTGGATATAAAAATGCACCAGGTAGATATCAACATTTTATAAATAATTATTTTAAACAATTACCTAATTGCATAGTATACATAGATGATATATTATTATATACAAAAACTAAAGAAGAGCATATAAAATTATTGGAACAGTTTACAGATATAATAGAAAAATCAGGAATAAGTCTGAGTGTAAAGAAAGCCGAAATTATGAAAAACCAGATAGAATTTTTAGGAATACAAATAGATAAAAGTGGAGTAAAAATGCAACAACATATAGTACAAAAAATAATAAATTCAAAAGAAGAATTAGATACAAAAAAGAAATTACAATCATTTTTAGGATTAGTAAACCAAGTAAGAGAATATATTCCAAAATTAGCAGAAAACTTAAAACCACTACAGAAAAAATTAAAAAAGGATATAGACTATAACTATAATGAAGAGGATAAAAAACAAGTTCAAAAAATAAAATTACTTTGCAAAGAATTACCAAAATTACAATTTCCAGATGAAAATAAAAAATTTATATACATAGTAGAAGCAGATGCTAGTGAATATAGTTACGGAGGAGTACTTAAGTATAGATATACAACAGAAAAAATAGAACACCATTGTAGATACTACTCAGGTACGTTCAACGAGACAAAAATAAAATGGGAAATAAATAGAAAAGAATTATGTTCATTCTATAAATGTTTGTTAGCATTTGAGCCATATATTGTATATAACAAATTCATTGTGCGAATAGATAATACACAGGTACGCTGGTGGCTAACAAAGAAAATACAAAATTCAGTTACAACAGAAGAGATTCGGAGACTAGTGTTAAATATATTAAATTTCACATTTATAATAGAAGTAATCAGTACTAACAAAAATGTTATTGCAGATTACATATCAAGACAAAGCTACACAGACTGAAATGATAGAAGAAAATACTCTTGAAAATATACTCAACACCCTAACTACGCTTTCATTGAAAGTGGACAGTATGGGTACTGAGATAGAAACGATGGGTACTGAGATAGAAAAGCTAAAGCTAAAGACTAGTGAAGATAAACTGAAGTCTATAGCTATGAATCAGCTAACTCAGCAATGTGCAGAGCTATGTCGATCGGAAGACAATAAAATTCAAGAGCTAAAAGGAGACGTTGGGATACTCCATAAAACCCATAACGTTTATCAATCTACTTCTGCAAGTACAAGCAAAAGAGTTAGAAAAAATGCAAATATGAACCTAAACAAGCTATTTGATAAACCATATACACCAAATACATCGAAAGATCCCATGTTTATACCACCACAAATTACCACATACCGAGATAGTCTAAACCAAGACAAAAAGACTTACAACTACACAGCCCGGACATACATAGAAAATATTTACAATGTACAAACCTTTTTAAATAAGAACCCCAAAGCTACAAATATCCAAGAACCAGATACAAACTATATAACCTAGAGATTGACCGGATATAATAAACTAATTGCCTTACCTAAAACCAAACCAAGCTTAGTTAAAACTTGCTACGAATATGGACTACTTAGTACTGTATATAGCTCGGACGAAAATGAGATATCCACTATACCAGAAATATCTGAAGCATTTATCACTTTTAAAAGAATAACCAAAGGTACTTTATTTTTAAAAAAAATTGACACGGCACCAGCAGAGATATTATATGATGAAGTTAAAAAACCCATACAAGTTGTAAAGATAGGGATGACACGAGATATGATTATACCACAAGATATTATTCCACAGCCAGAAATACCTAGAATTGAGATACCAAAATTTTATACGAACAAAAGGATTATCGGACTATCTACAATTTTGCAAGAGCTAGCAAATATATACTGCAACCAAAATCCCATATGGAGATACTATTCAAGAAATCATGTACTAATATATTCAAATTCAAAAGAGTTACGAGAAACAGATATGAAAACTATTAGGTAATGGATTCTCACGTTGCTTAAACTAGAAACGGAACCTATCGCCAGAGCTATAAGAGAAAAATTTATTTCGGAAGATTTATTAACCAGATATTGCAAGACGATTGGACATAAATATCCAGATCACAAATGTTTAAAATGTAATGGAGGAGATAATGATGTCCCAGCAGTTCAGCTAGAATAAAAGGAGATAAGAACGCCAGCTAGAAAGATAAGATCAGGAGCAATAATGAAGATATGGCAGATACGACAAAAACCGGAAGACAAGATATCAAGATATTTTTGTATAAATTTGTACAAATTTTAAAAGTATTTACGTAAAAAAAGATAAGATAGCATTAAAAGTAGTTGTTAGCATCAAATGTAGTTGTTTGAATTTTTTGACTTTCTAGACCCCTAGGATTCTTTTAGCCATCAAGGCTTTTTGACCTTTTGTAAACATAAGAAAAACGTGTACACAAATGTACACAAATGTAAAGATACAATTTTTTCTTTTTATAAATAAGAAAGGTAGAAGGCATTGCAAAAGCAAGCCTTCTCACATTAAGCCAAAAACTATCTCCATTTCAGAATATTTTGCCCAGTTAATTAAATATATACACTTCAATGGAAAACGCTATGGAGCAACAAACCTCAGAAATATCAAAGCTACCGGAACAGGTATATCTATTTATGATTATGAATAGCTAATTCATAATTCCCAACAATCATGATATGATAAAATAAATTCATATTAGTTACTTTATAGTAGAATTATTCGAAGAATAATATGTTAAGATGTTTATTAGCAAAGTGGAAATGGAGAAAAATCCCTAAGAACTATGCCATCCTAAAGGTGAAACCAATGAGGCAAGAAGCCGTGGCGGGGAGTAACCAGAGTCGAGGCGCTGTTTAACAGAAAAAGTATCCGAATTACCATGCTAATAGTGACCGAAGAACATGTTATTTAAGAATAATCTAGTATATAGTAATCTGAGATGACTATATTTTATTATGTACATGGTTGAAGGGAATATTTTGAAAAAAGCAATTTTATGAAAATGAATAATAATTTATCTGATGTGATGGTAGATAAATTTAAGATACTTATTTTGTATGCACTTAGAGATATAAATGCAGCAGATATAAGAAAAATTATATTAGAAAAAGCATTCGGTGAATATTATATGGCTAGAGTAAATTATATACCATGTCTACCTAGCTACTCTTATAAATACTTATTATGTTAAAATTACGTAGAATTTTTAAAGATATGCAAAATATACTGTAACTAGAAAAAACAGATGAAAATAAATATAGACAAATACATGGAAAATAAAAAATATATAAAATCTCTTAATAGAAATATGCAAGAACTACTAAGGCTAAAACAAACAACTATAAAATATCAATTTTAGAAAATAAATCGTTTAGACTACCTTAAAGTTTTAATCTTATATATACTTAAAGATATAGAAATTATAGATATTAAGAAAATAATATTAGGAGAAGTAATAAACTACGAAATTGAAATAATAAATGCGTTAGAACAGATATACGAAGACATTTACCCAGACGGATATTATTCAGATCAAGACTGTGGATGTTAGAATATATTAGAAAAACTAGGGAAAACCAAGATAATCTAAATAATGAAATTAATTACAGAAACCGAATTAGAAAAATAATGGAAAATCTAAAAAAAAAGTTAATATTCCCAGATATGTTAAGAGGAGTCTCTGGTGGTACTCAGAAGATCGAAAAAAAAAAACCTGGGGAGAGTCATAATGTCATCTCTCATACCATATAATGAATTGAGCAAAATGAAGCAAAAGATGAAGATTTTTTATTAATGACATAATACAGCCTAAACTTGACACCAAATTATAACATTGACCTTAAACTTTGATAGTGCACAAATATGACCTTTAACTATACAAAACCTGAACAAATAAACACTCATATTTTGCAACTGAGGCGCATGTATGTCACTTGCGCCTACATGGATTAGTCAGCCAATCATACGGTACCACGTCATTAAAAAGGATGACATGGAACTTTAACAGTGCACAAATATGACTTTTAACTTTACAAAACCTGAACAAATAAACACTTATTATTATTATTATACTTTTATATATTACGTACTACTACTGTTTCTATCAATATACTACTACTATGACTAATAATAATAATTAAAATAATATTTTAATAAAATTTTCATCTTAATAACGTCTTATTAACATTAATTCAATAACGTTAATTTCATATACTACAATATTTTAATAAAATTTTTATCTTAATAACATTAATTTAATAACGTTTTAATAGTGTTAATTTAATATACTACTATTGCCCTTAAGAACATTCTATTAATAACGTTAATTTAATATACTACTACTACTGCCCTTAATAACATTTTAATAACGTTAATTTAATAACATTAATATAATAATGTTAATTTGAGAATATTTTAATAACCTTAATTTAATAACATTTTACTAAAGCTATAATTTTTTTATTTATTTTTCGTATAGTTTCATCTTTGAACTGAAAATAGTGAAAAGTCATTGAAAATATAAAAAGGAATTAGGAAGGGCAAAATAGTTATTTTACCCTTCTTTTACTGTTGGAATGCTCAAATTTCTAGCCCGACGCGCCCAGTTTTGCGTGTACAACACGCATTTTACCACATAGGATCGGAGGTCATATTTGTTCAGTTTTTAATAGTTACAGGTCATATTTGTGCACTATCAAAGTTTAAAGTCAAAGTTATAATTTGGTATCAAGTTTAGAGTCATATTTATGCATTATGACTAATGTAAGAGATAATACATAAATATGACCCTAAACTTGACACGAAATTATAACTTTGACCTTAAACTTTGACAATGCACAAATATGACCTTTAACTATTTGAAAGTGCAAAAATATGACCTCCAATCCTACGTGGCAAAACGCATGTTCAACATGCAAAACTGAACGCGTCCAACTTAAAATCTAAGGGCATAATACTTAAATTTGACCTTAAACTTTGACAGCGCACAATACGACCTTTAACTATTCAATACTACACAAATATCACCTTTAAATGACTTTTCACTATTATTTTTTCATCATTTTTGGCTCAAAGATTAAAATGGAATCTAATTTCTTTTGTTATTGAGAAAAAAGAGCAATATTGAAGATTTATTAATTAGGTGGATCAGCCTCATACGAAAAAATCGTGCGGGTATGTATATATATTATAAAGCAGAGGGTGAATTTAAGTTATATAATATATCTAAATATAATTTATTTAAATATTAAATTAAAGATGAAACTATACTAATAATAAAAAATTATAGTTTTAATAAAACGTTATTAAATTAACGTTATTAAGGATAGTAGTAGTAGTATATTAAATTAATGTTATTAAAATATTATTAAATTAACGTTATTAAATTAATGCAGGGGCGAACCTACGTGGTTTCCATGGGGTTCACCCGAACCACCTCGGTAAAAAAATGACGTTGTATATATAAGGTAGAAAATCTATATTAATGTGCGTATATTAATGTTGAACCACATGAAGCAAGACACTTAGATAGCCTAGTGGTGTTATTTGCTCTTCTTGGGCACTTCCTTCAGCCTACTGCACGAGTTCGATCCCTAAATAAATTAAAAATAAATAAATAATAATAATAAAAACGACACTGGTTTAACACCAAAAATAAAACTTTGACAGTGTACAAATATGACATTTAACTATTCAAAACTGCACAAATATGACCTCCTTCCAAGTCAGCCCTTTTAACGACGTGGCACCGTGTGATTGGATTACCTTTCCACATAGGCGCGAGTGAAACTTCTGCATGTGATTGCAAAATCGAAGGTCATATTTGTTCAGGTTTTGAATAGTTAAAGATCCTATTTGTAAACTATCAAAATTTAAGGTCAAAGTTATAAGAGAAAAGTCTCAAATATGCCATTGAACTATAAAAAATGACTTATTTATGCCATCAGTTAAAAGTTTGGCTCATTCATGCCATCGCTGTTACAAAATCGGCTCATCCATGCCATTAAATTTTAACGGTGGTTTTTTAAAAAAAGCCTTTGGCATAAGAGAAAAGGCTCAAATATGCCACTGAACTATCAAAAATGACTCATTTATGCCATCAATTAAAAATTCAACTCATTTACGCCATCGTCGTTATAAAATCAGCTCACCTATGTCATTACTTTTTAATGGAGGGTTTTCAAAAATAGTTTTGCCATGTGACCTTTTATTAGAAGTCTGCGACATTAATTAAAATAAATCAATATTAATTTCAAAATATCTTAGACCCATTAAAAACAACCAATTCATTTGACATAGCCCAACCCACACCCATTAAAGTATTTTTTTCCTACAACAACAACTATTTTTCTAATCAGAAAAAATAGTGATTAATGTCTATCCTTTGGCTATTTCTAGTTCATTCTAAATCATTATAAATGTTACACTTAACAGAAACTTCAAAAATTCTATCCTATAGTAACTGATTAGTTTTAATTCCAGTGACTCCAATATATACTCCGAAGTTGTAAGAAAATAAGCCAATGAACGATTAGGGCAAGCAAAAAAAAAAAAAAGAGGCGTACCAATACAACTTCTCCATTCTCCCATCACGAATTAGGGGAGTATACATTATTGAAAAATCATTTCAGATAAATAATCCCGATACTAACTAATTCCAGATGTTTTGAAATTAATATTGATTTCTTTTAATTAATGGCGTGAACTTCTAATAAAAAACCACGTGGCAAAGCTATTTTTAAAAATCATCATTAAAATGTAATGGCATGAGTGGGTTGATTTTATAACAGTGATGGCATAAATGAGCCAAACTTTTAACTGATGGCATAAATGAGTCATTTATGATAGTTCAATGACATATTTGAACCTTTTCGCTTATTTTAATTAATGACGTGGACCTCTAATAAAAGGCCACGTGACAAAGTTGTTTTTGAAAACCGCCGTTAAAAAGTAATGACATGGATGAGTTGGTTTTGTAACGGCGATACCACGAATGAGCTCAACTTTTAACCGATGACATAAATGAGTCATTTCTGATAGTTCAGTGATATATTTGAGCCTTTTCCCAAGTTATAAAATGTTTGTCAAATTTAGGGCCATATTTATATTTAAGTATTATCACTAAATGTTTACAAAGCAACTATTTATTTCACATGACATATATCAACTACCTATTTGACGTACAAAATGTATATCCCATTTTCTCATCGTATCAGCTTAATATAGTTCTTTCTATAAAAAGAAGTGCTTCATATGAGTTATTCTTTTCATTCTCAAAACTGGAAAGCGAAACTCCACATACCTCCCACCTGATCCATTGCAACACCACAGCTTCTCATCCCAAAATTCCAGAAAATCAGTAAGAAAAAAACTGATAGAGATAAAAACAATTAAATCCACCTTCAAATTACTCAAGTGTATACCTCAAGCTTGTCTTCTCCCGTATTTTCTTCAACATATTCCCTAATCTTGAGTGCCGACTCTTTAAGTTGATGGCTTCTCCACACTAAGATAAACTTTAATGAAGCAATATCTCCAAAACTCTCTGGTATCTCTATTAGCTCTGTACAATATCGTATATATAATTCCTCGAGCACGGGAAAGGAGTGATTTGAGATTCTTGAAGGTGACTAGTTCCATGTTCCATTCTTTTCCACCCTGGATGCTTGCCTCTAAGTTCCAGCTTTTGAAGGTTGGGTAGTGATCTCCCAATTCCTGACAGTGCATCGGATGCCAGATTGAGGCTATTCAATTCCACTTCTTCCAAGTTCGAAGGTAAGTGAAAATCAAACTGATGTACATGTCTACCCGTACTGCACAGTAAGTCTGCATTAACTCTTTCAAGTTTATTAAGGACATCCAAACTTGGAAAATATATCTGCTCTGCTGCTGAACAATCCATGATGAATTGAAGGGTTTGAAGATTGGGAATCTTTGGAAAATATCTTCTGAGTCTACCGAACAGGAAAGCTTGAGAAGCATTAATCTAGTCAGATTCTCTAACTTTGTTGGTTTGTCAATATCCGAATCAAAGACAGAACACGTAAAGATGTCCACATGTTGTAGCTTTGCAAGACTCCAGATAGTAGGGGATAGTACCAGGTTTAGCCTACCGCTAGCCACCTCCAGAGTTTCTAGATTGCAGAGGTTTGAAAATGATGAAGGGAGAACTTTTGCCACCATCTCAATGCATATTTCATTCAGCACAGTATCTGGCAAAGTCATACACTGTATCGTCAAAGAGAGGTGTTTCGCACAAGGATTTCTCTTTTCTGGACTGAAAAAGGAAGAATCATATGAATGAATGCCCTCATCATAAATAATGGTCCGTCGACGCAGCACCAGATCTGAAGGAGAGGATGAAGAAAGAACAATTGAGTTTGTCAAATCAAACAATTTTTCCTTTCTAGCTTTTATCGAACAAAAATCATGCACAAGATCATGAATTTGGCAACTCTGTTTGCTACCACCTCTTACTATTACCAAGCTACTAGCAATTAACTCATCCACATAAACCTCCGTTACTTCTTCCACACTCTTCAAATCAGTTGGTTCCACAAGTTCTTCATCACTCCATAAATCTTTCAACCAAGAGATCACAATATCTTCGTCCTTTGGATAACTTGCAAGGTACAGAAAGCACGGCTTTAGGTGATCTGACAAATGGTCATAACTTAATTGTATAGCCTTCATCACTTCCTCTTCATCCTTAAAAATAAAGGAACTCAAATTGTTGAGATAGTTCAATCCAGAAAGCCTCTTTCTTTTCCTTTCTTGAAATGACTCGGCCGATCAAATTGTGTTCTTGGTGTTCTTCACCACCTTCATAACTTGTTGAAGAAAAAGTGTTGTTTTATCTTAACAGCAAGAATAAAGAGAGTGGTATTGTTGTTTGTCTTGAAGAATTTTTTCAACCACCCTTAAGCCTTCTCCAACAATCTTCCAAGTTTTAAGGTCTTTCAAGACTGTTCCTACACAAAACAAAGACTTTACAACCACTTCCAATAACCTTCCATGATTGAAGGACCTTGTTTTGTGGGAATAGTATTAGTCAAGTCAAGACTTTTGTTTGAAAATTGAAAAGTTGTAGTTTCCATCCATTAACCAAATCTCAACCATCCAAATTGAAAATTGACCAAGACTTCCAAATTGAAAAATAACAACTTGTTTAAAAACCATAACCAATACGTGGCTGCCGCATTATTATTTATTGTTCACATGACAATTTAAACTCAAATTTTGATCTCTTAAGTTTCAATTTGTTGTTTTCTAGTTTTGTTTGTTGATTCCAATACCAACTTACAAACTAGTGACCATTTACTAGATTGTGAGTTGGTTTTGGAAACCGTTCTTTGTCTTTACATCCTTGTCTGTTTCTTTTCTTATTATTTGGAGTCGTTGTAAATGTTTGGTTCACCTCTCAACACCTCACGGAGTACAAGCAAGCTTATAACACTTGTGATATTAAAGTGTGAGGAATCCAAGAGGCAAAGAAATAAAGAGAGAGTGTAAGGACCTTTCTTGTACAACTAATTTATCTGTGTTTTGTAGGTAACTTCTTACCGACAATGAATAAAAAATTTTCTAATGCTATCTTGGCCTGGAATGAAACTCAATTGAGCCGAATGAGATTGAAGGCAAATCTCAAGATGGAGAGAAAGCCGAGGTTCAAAATAAAGTTGTTTTGTTCTCGATTTCTTCTTATTTTGTGGGCTGTTTTGGAACCATTTTAATTTGGTTTGTGCCGTGAATTTGAGGTCAAATTCCTCTCAATATGGAGAGGATGATACGGGTACAATAATGAAGACTAAGGGGCATTTTTGACATTTTTCCTATTATTGTAATAAGTCTATAAATAGAACATGTTAGGGTTTATTTTATTTGGTTGCTGAATATTGATTTAAGAACACTTGAGAGAAGGATCTCTAGGCCGAAAACTAGGGCATGGCAAGTCTGGAAACACTTGTGAATGTGTATTGCTTGGAAACGTTGGTGCTTGAGCGGTGGAATCCCTCTCGTGCCTTCGTAAGAGTGTGGTGTTTCTATTGTAAGTTCTAGCGGTCCATGATTTGTTCAAGGGGTTTGAAATCCATGATTTTTATTATGCTTTATGCATGTTGTTGATATTGTTGTTTTGGCCTTTAGGCCTCACCCCCTAAAATTGATTTACAAGTATATGTATATGTATATGTATATGTATGGAATTGAAATTTAAGATTTGTTTGAGAGCACATATTATGAGAATGCCTTGCATGTGTTTACATGAGGTTTGAGAAAGAGTTTTTTTGAATTGATTTCTTGATATGGTGGTCCCAAACTTATGTTTTGAAAACAGAGATTATTATATGCTATTAATGGCTCAGAGACGTGACTTCCAAGTCAATGGTATGACGTTACCATAAACATGTATGCCATAACAGAGTATGTTTTCAGAATATATTTTCAGAGAATGCATGCTTTAAAGAGTTAAAAATGGGATTAAAGAGTGTTAGGTGGTTACCCAAAGAGGGATCTAGTTTAAGTAACTCTTAGCCTTAAAAGTGATTTGCCGATCTGGGTATATTATTTTATGCTGGCGACGACCGTGTGCGTAGCAGAGTCATAGACTCCAACCCTAGCGGCATACTTGGGTTTGAGGCTTCCCCACCGATTCAATGGCGGATTTCATATAGCCCGCAGAATTTCAGAGTTGTAGGGTATACCGCCTTGCGTAGAAGTAAAAGTAAGAGTGTCTTAGTGTTCGGATGATTTCATAGAGTCTTTCGAAAATGCCCATAGGATTTCTTACTATATGATATGTTTATGAACTGTTTAAATTTCTCTTATATATGTTGAATATAAATTGGTATTTCAGATCTGCTCTGTGTACCAGCACATCTGTATTGACCCCCTACCTCCAAAGTTTAGAGGCTCAGTCCAAGGGTCCGGTTAATTAGTAGAGTATACTAGAGAGAAGTGATCCATTTAGTGGTGACCCTTCTTTGTTCTAGAAGCCCTGTTATTTCAAATTATGTTATTTCTATTGGTTTGTTCTACTGGGGGCCTTGTCCCAGTTTTCAAAATAGTGTTGAGATTATCAGAGATTTCGTAGACTGAGTCAGATCTTATTCAGATGTTTTGAATTGTGACTTTCATTCTCATATATTGAAACTCATAGTTAATGACCATGTTTCCGTATCAGATTGTACTTTTGTATATTTTCTTATTATATAAATATTATGCATGACTACTAGATAGAGTAGGACGTTTAGGCTTTTATGATTTGGGATGTCCGTTATGGCCAGGCCCTAGTTCGGGTTGTGACAAACTTGGTATCAGAGCACGGTTCATGGTCACAGGGTGTCTGTGAAATCGCGTCGGGTAGAATCTTGTATATGGGTATGTAGCACGCCATACTTATAATTAGGAGGCTACCAGGAATTTAGGAATGTTTCCCCTCTTTGTAATCTAGTTCGTGCTATAAAAGTCTAATCTGTCCTCTAATTTGTGATCTCTTGCATTTCAAAAAAACAATCATGCCTCCCCGCCGTACTATCGATCAGAACACACAAACAAATAAGGTCTGTCCCACTCATGGGATATTGAACCAAAACAGAGCTCAGACTCTGGAGATTGATGCTACTCCGGGAGTCCTACTTACTCAGACCAGCCGACCTAGGGCATCCAGAGCTCCCCGAACGGGGACTAACTGCACTCAGCCTCACGAGAGAGAGGTATCTAATGCAGAATTTAGACAGTACATTCACATGCTTACCCAGTTGGTAGTTATACAGACTCAACGGTCGAAAGATATTGGGTCTGCATCTATTAGGTCTGAGGCTACAAGAGTGGGCCAGTTCATGAAGATTAAGCCGCCCAAGTTTATGGGTACCAAGGTAGGAGAGGATCCACAGGAGTTTGTGGATGAGATGGAGAAGATCTTTAAGGTAATGCATATAGATGAGGTAGATGGGGTTGAGTTAGCGTCTTAGAATCTTAAGGATGTAGAGAGACAATGGTATAACGAGTGGGAAGATTCAAAGAGTGAGCATGCTGAGCCCACTGTTTGGGCTGAGTTTGTAGAAGCCTTACTTAACCGATTCTTTTCTCTTGAGGTGAAGGAGGCCAAAGCCAAAGAGTTTATGAATCTAAACTAGGGTAAGATGAATGTCCAAGAGTATACTCTGAGGTTCAACTATCTAGCCCATTCTGATCTAGAGATGACTAGTAACATGAGAGCCCGAATGAGGAAATTTGCATCCAGTCTTTTAGATGACTTAGTGCTTGAATGTTAGGGAGCAATGTTGAACTGGGACATGGATTTTGCCAGACTATCAGTGCACATGCAGCAAGTTGAGGAAAAGAAAAACAAAACTGCTGAATCTAGAGAGAAGAATAGATAGGCAAAGAGATCCCAAATAGCAGACCAGAGCTATAGTTAGCAGCAGAGTGGGAATTAGAGTAAAAAATGGTAGAAGAAGAAGAATTGGGGTAATGAGCAGTCTGCAGCCAGTGCCTCGGTGATAAGACCCCTAGCTGGATAGCGAACTCAGGATTTTCAATATAGGTAGGGGCAGATAATACAAGGTTCACAGCCTTAAGAAAGTGTTGCTCAAACCTCTCGAACATACCCGCATTATGAGAAATGAGGGAGGAATCATCAAGGAAGATGTCATTTTAATGCTATAGTGTGTTATTCGTGTGACTAGCCAAGCTATATCCAACGATACGTTCCGGCAGTAAAGGGTAATGTTGGTGAAGCCAAGTCACAGTCTAATTCTTTTGCACCACCACCGCCTCAGAAGGGTGCCACTTCAACCACCGAAAATGACCGCAACTGGTTGTACGCCTTGACCAATAACCAAGTGAAAGAGGCCATACCGAATGTAGTTATTGGTATGTTGCAAGTCTTTTCCCGCGATGTTTATGTGTTACTTGATCCCAGGACTACCCTGTCTTACTGACCCCTTATGTGGTTGTTGTTTTTGGTTTGAGCTCGATGTAATTTTCAAACCTTTTTCCCTTTCCACTCCAGTGGGAGACTTTGTACTGGCTAGGAGGGTGTATAGAAATTATGTAGTGACTGTTTGTTGGTGGGATATTGCGGCAGACCTCGTAGACTCAGACATGGTTGATTTTGATGCTATCTTAGGAATGGATTGGATTCATTCATACTATTCCACGCTAAATTGAAGAACCCAAAAGGTTTATTTATATTTCCAGAATGAACCAACAATAGAATGGGAGGGACATTCTTTTGCACGTAGGGGAAGTTTATATCTTGTCTCAAAGCCCGTAAACTCATTTCTAAGGGTTGTTTGTATCATCTTATTCAGGTTAAAAATTCGAATAGCTAAAGACCTTCTCTTCAGTCCCTCCCTGTGGTGAATGAGTTCTCAATTCTTCTAGATGATCTCCCAGAAATACCACTTGATAGAGAGATAGATTTTGGTATTGATTTTTTGCCAGATACCCATCCCATCTCTATTCCACCATATAGAATAGCTCCTGCAGAGTTGAAAGAGTTTAAAGAGCATCTTGTAGATCTTCCAGATAAAGGTTTTATCCGTCCTAGTGTTTCTCTCTGGGGTTCACCTGTACTCTTCATGAGATAGAAAGATGGTTCCCTTAGTATGTGTATAGATTACCGTCAGCTGAATAAGGTCTCTATTAAAAATAAATATCCTTTTCGTAGAATTGATGATATTTTTGACCAGCTTTAGGGTGCTAATTGTTTTTCAAAAGTAGACCTTCGTTCGGGATACTATTAGTTGAAGGTTAGTGAGTCAGACATTCCCAAAACAGGTTTCCAAACGTGATACGGTCATTATGAATTCTTAGTCATGTCCTTTGGGTTGACTAACGCCTCTTCGGATTTCATGGACCTTATGAATAGGGTGTTTCGTCAGTTTCTAAATCTGTTTGTTATAGTTTTCATTGATGATATTCTGATTTATTTCAAGAGTGAGGAGGACCATGCCAATCACCTCTGAATCATCCTTCAGACTCTCAAAGATCATGAGTTTCATGCAAAATTTTCCAAATGTAAATTCTGGCTTAATGCTTGTGCTTTCTTAGGGCATATTGTGTATCCCCAGAAGATTAAGGCAGTGAGACAATGGCCCAGACCCACGACTCCAACTGATATTCGAAGCTTCCTAGGTTTAGTAGGGTATTACAAAAGATTTGTAGAGAGGTTTTCTTCCATAGCTGCACCACTTACTAAGTTGAGTCAGAAAAAGGTGAAGTTCGTATGGTCTGACTCCTGTGAAAATAGTTTTGAGAAGTTAAAATATAAGTTGACATCACTTCACCACTTCTCATATTTTTTATTCCTTTTTAACAAACACAACAACAATAAAAAAAGGAGGGGACCCACACATATGACGCCACTGATTTCTTTACCAACAAGAATATATAATTGAACACAATACAAAAATATAGAAAAAGATCATTTTCTCCATTCATACACCTCACAAAACATACTTCCATATCCATTCCATACAATACACTAAAAAAAGAGCTGACCAAAACAAAAAACCTTACTTTTCTCTTCCCAAATATACATCCATTGAGAGAATACATACAAGCACAGGCGGAATTCTTCTTCAAAAAAATAAACATAGAGCAACACACAAAATCTACATTTTTTGGTCCATGGATCAACAATAACAACACAAGAAAAAAATTCATCCCCTTCTCACAAGATACACATAATTCACACACACTAACTGTTATACCTCAATCGAAAAACACACACACCCTCACCCTCACTCATGGGATTACTCACATATACAAAAATACGAGTGAGAGAGAGAGAGAGAGGTTAAACAAAAAGAGAGGGATCTTGAGAGATAGTGAATCTGCGAGTAAGAGAGAAAAATAGTTAAGCCTATTTTAGCGACCAGGTCTCCAGATTCCGGTGAGACCCCCCATCCACCGAAGCCGGCTTCGATGAGGTCCAGCAGCCCTCCCTCGGTCTCCAGCTCTGGTGAGATCCAACATACTCCCCAACCCCGGCTCCGGCGACACCCAACAGCTGCTGCCAGGTCCCCAGCAGCCGCAGCTCGGCCTCTAGTCAGTCGCCGCTCGGTCTTCAGCTGTCGATCGGACACCCGATGACTTCTAACCTTGGTTATGTTATTTTATTTTATTTTATTTTATTTTATTCTATTTTATGTCATTCTGCTAGTATTATCCCCTTACCTTGATTTGCGTGTGATTTGTTGATATTGCCTGTTGTCTGTTGCTATTGCTGTGGTTGTTTTTTGCACTGTTTTGGATTGGGTTATTGGGTTATTGGCTTGGGTTCGTTTCTTGATAGTTTCTTTGATTTTGTGTGAGCCTTGTATTGCTGGCTGCTGCTTTGCTACTATCATCATTTATATTTTTATATTTTCGTATATTTTCTTATAGTAGTGGCTGTTGACGGTAATGGTTGGATAGGGTCATGTTCGAGTGGGTTGGGGCGTGGGGTTGTTGTGGGGGCTGGGGATGAGGACAGGGCGGGAGTGGGAGGGAGTCCAAGGTTTGGACGCAGGGTTAGTATAGGAGGGCGTGTGGATAGTGATGGTAGGCTACGGGTTGGGTCTTGGAATATAGGGACCCTTCAGGCTAAGTCTATAGAACTTATGAAGATCCTTAGAAAGAGAAGGATCAATATAGCGTGTGTCCAATAGACCAAGTGGGTAGGGTCTAAGGCTAGGAGTGTGGATGGTTATAAGTTGTGGTACTCTAGAAGCGAGAGGCGTAAGAATGGCGTTGGCATCTTAGTAGACAAAGAGCTTAGAGGTCAAGTCAAAGAAGTGAAGAGGATCAACGATAGGTTGATGAATATTAAGTTGGTCATCCTGGGGTTTACCCTGAACGTGTGTAGTGCTTATGCACCGCAAGTAGGCTCAGAGAGAGAGGAAAAGGTGCGGTTTTGGGAGGCTTTGGAGGAGGTGGTGAGAGGCGTGCCTACCTCGGAGAAGTTTGTTATAGCAAGAGATTTAAACGGGCACATCAAGGCGTTACCGGGAGGCTTTGGGGATGTGCATGGTGGTTTTGGTTTTGGGGACAGAAATGAAGAGGGGACTACTCTACTGGAGTTTGCGAGGTCCTTTAGACTGGTGGTGGTGAACTCGGGCTTCCCGAAGAAGGCCGATCACCTGATCACCTATCGAAGCACGATAGCCAGAACTCAGATTAACTTTTTGTTGCCTCGAAAAGGGGATAGGGTGTTGTGTAAGGACTGTAAGGTCATCCCGAGTGAGAATTTTTTGACCCAGCATAGGCTATTGGTTATGGATTTGAGTATAAAAAAGAATAGAAAGAGGAGGAGTAAGGAGGGTAGACCTAGAATTAAGTAGGGCGGCTTGACACTAGTGAAGGCGTGGGAGATAGAGGAGAAGTTGGCGGGAATGGGGGTGTGGGAGTGTAGGGGGGACATGGATAATATGTGGGATAGGGTGGCTACGTGCATCAGGGGAACCACAAGTGAGGTGTTGGGTGTTTCTAGGGGCCAAGCCGGGCACCACCGGGGGGATTGGTGGTGGAATGAAGAGGTGGAGAAGAAAGTGGGGATCAAGAAAGGGGCGTATGCTAAGTTGGTTGAGAGTAAGGACGAAGACGAGAAACGGGTAAACAGGAAAGAGTACAAGCTAGCTAGGAAGGAGGCTAGGTCAGCTGCCACGGCAGCTAAGATGATCGCTTTGAGAGCTTGTATGCAGGGTTACAGGGGAAAGGAGGGGAGAAAAAGTTGTTTAGACTCACTAAGGCGAGGGAGAGGAAGGGGCGTGACCTCGACCAGGTGAGGTGCATTAAGGGGGAGGACGGTAGAGTGTTGGTGGAGGACGGCCACATTAAGGATAGATGGCAGTCGTACTTTCATAAGCTCTTTAATGACGAAGGGGATAGAGATATTGAGTTAGGGGAACTGGAGCACTCCGAGAAGTGTCGGGATTTTAGTTATTGTAGACGTTTTCAGGTAGGAGAGGTTAGAGAGGGTGTTCGCAGGATGCGAAGGGGTAGGGCGACGGGGCCGAATGAGATACCGGTGGAGTTTTGGAAGTTCATTGAAGAGGTTGGTGTAAGGTGGTTGACTAGATTGTTCAACAAAATCTTCAAGACGGCAAAGATGCCCGAGGCTTGGAGGTGGAGTACCATGATCCCTCTCTATAAGAATAAAGGGGACATCCAGAGTTGCAATAACTATAGGGGGATTAAGTTATTGAGTCACTCTATGAAGATTTGGGAGAGAGTGGTCGAGGTGAGGCTGAGACGGATAGTGTCTATTTCGGAAAACTAGTTTGGGTTTATACCTGGCCGCTCGACGACGGAAGCAATTCACCTGGTACGGAGGCCAGTGGAATAGTATAGAGAAAGAAAGAAGGACCTGCACATGGTGTTTATCGACCTGGAGAAGGCATACGACAAAGTCCCCAGGGAGGTGATTTGGAGGTGCTTGGAGGTGAGTGGAGTCCCGCAGGCATATATCAGAGCAATTAAGGATATGTATGAGGGAGCAAAAACTCAGGTGAGGATGGCGGAAGGAGACTCAGAGCATTTCACCGTCTTGACAGGATTGCATCAGGGATCTACTCTTAGTCCCTTTTTGTTCACTAGGGTGATGGATGTGTTGACGCAGCGTATTTAAGGGGAGGTGCCGTGGTGTATGCTTTTTGCAGATGATATAGTTCTGATTGATGAGACTCGAGAGGGTGTGAAGGACAAATTAGAGTTGTGGAGACAAACTCTTGAGTCTAAAGGGTTCAGGTTGAGCAGAAGCAAGACAGAGTATTTGGAGTGCAAATGAGGTGGTAGTGACGCTGGAATCTCAGGTGGTATGTAAAAGGGATAGTTTCAAGTATCTCGGGTCCGTGATCCAGGGTAACAGTGACATTGACGAGGATGTCACGCACCGTATTGGGGTAGGATGGATGAAGTGGAAGCTTGTGTCGGGGGTGTTGTGTGATAAGAAGGTGCCGCCCAAGCTTAAATGCAAATTTTACAGGGTGGTAGTCCGTCCGGCCATGTTGTATGGAGCGGAGTGTTGGCCAGTTAAGAATTCCCACATCCAAAAAATGAAGGTGGCAGAGCTGCGGATGTTGCGCTGGATGTGTGGGCTAAATAGAGGGGATAGAGTTCGGAATAAGACTATCAGGGAGAAGGTTGGTGTGACTCCAGTGGAGTGCAAGATGTGGGAAGTCCGATTGAGCTGGTTCGGACACGTGAAGAGGAGGGACATGGATGCCCCAGTTCGTAGGTGTGAGAGGCTAGAGTTGGATGGTTTTAGGTGAGGTAGGGATAGGCCGAAGAAGTACTGGGGAGAGGTGATTAGGCGGGACATGGAGCAGTTACAGCTCACCGAGGACATGACCCTAGATAGGAAGGTCTGGAGGACGCGAATCAGGGCAGAAGAATAGGGCAAGTTTGGGTTGCTAGTGTAGGGAATTATTTGCTAGGGGTAGTATCCTTATTATGATTCCGTGTTCATTGTTTTAGTACGAATCTGGGCGCTTTACTCTATTTTCTTTTACTTATGGCTTCTGTATTTATGTTATGTAATCTTGTAACCTTGTTCGGTGCTTCACTATGTATTTATGTACTATGTATTTGCGTGGTGTCTCGTGTCTTGAGCCGGGGGTCTATCGGAAACAGCCATTCTACTTCTTTAGAGGTAGAGGTATGGATTGCGTATATCTTAACCCCCCCCCCAAGACCCCACCAGGTGGGAATACACTGGGTTTGTTATTGTTTGTATTTTAGCGACCAGATCTCGCCGGCGAGGCAACGACAAGATAAACTGTTTTCGGTCAATTTCAGCGAGTTTCTCGTTTGACATCACATCATCAAGGATTGACGAACCCGTGTTTTCCATCCTGCACTTTGTTTTTAACTTTTGAGTCAGTTCCATAGAAACCCGCCGAAAAACCATAAAATCCGAAGATCAAATCGCATAAGCAAGGGCTAGATTCTTCTCTTTCTGTAATTACTGGTTTGTGTTGGTGAAAAACAGTAAAGTTTCTTCCATAGTTTGGTTTTGTTTGTTGTCGAGGTTCGACTCGAGGATTTTGGATGCGGGCTCTACTTTGTTTAAGCGGAATAATACATCAAAAATTTCGAAAGATTCATCTAAGGTTTATTTGTCTGCTCATTCTCAATTAATTTTAAGTTTTGGATGCTTTGTGTGATGAATTCATGTTATATGAAGTTTTTTTTTGTTGATTTTGTGATGCTTGAATCATCGTAGGTGTTTTTTGATGTTGATTGATTATTTGAGTTGAACGTTTGTTTGATGGAGAACTGAGTGAATGCTTGATAGATAATAATTTGAGGTGGGGTAGATATTAATCTTGATAAAGACGAATCAAATTAATTTCTATTGGTTAGTTAAATTGATTAGTAATATTTATTAATTCTCTCAAATATGATAATACCATATTTTAGGCCGAATTGGATAGGCAAATGTTTAGGTGCGGGTAGGCAAAAGATAGAAATGGTGTGTTGATTGAATGCGTTGAATGTTAAAACGGGGGATGAGGGGTTTTGTTTTATCGCTTTTGGATCAATTGTACTATTTGGCCGGGGAATGCCCCGAAGTATCTGTATGTATTTATTTACTGGGGAGTGCCCCGAGGTATCTTGTACCCGGAGGACACTCATGATGAGGGCCTGAAGTGTCGGGTAAAACATGAGTCTAGGATTAGTTTAGAATAGGATTTATATTTTCGTATTTTTCTATTTTTGGGATGTATAACTCGGACATTATTTTGTTTTTTGAATTTTGTTTGCTTGATTGACTGTTTTGCATGTTTTTGTGTGGTTTATGTATTTGTAGTGCCAAATTAGCCGAAATGCTTCACCAAGCTACCGTGGTCAAACCACGGGATTGAGAGGTTCCTAACACCTTCCCCTCGGTGAACAAAATTCCTTAACCAGAATCTCTGTTCGTGGATCAATTTTAGAGTCAAAACCATTTTGAAAAGGGATTTCTAAAGGTGACTTGGCACACCCGATTATGCCAAGTGGCGACTCTATGTTTTGAATATAAAAAGTCCTTTTTGAAACAAATTTTCATCTTTTATCACTTTAATAATAAAATCGTTTCAAACCTTAAAGTGAATCTTTTTGGGTAAAAAAGGGAGTGTGACATGACATAGTGGACTAATTTGGTGATTTGTTGGATCATAACTTGAAGGATTAATTCTGATACCATTAAAATGGAACCCGAGGCTCAAATGCTTAAACAATGGATAGTATTTCCATCAATCTCATTTTGGCTCGCCTTGAAACTATGTCCCAAAATGTGGCTAGGTTGAATCTGGGTTTTGAGAAACTAGATACGGATGTGGCATCTATGAGTGGGAGATTAGAGCGTGTGGAAAGTTAAAGAAGTCGACCATCCACCCCTCAACACATTTCCGCGACCACTACTCCCGAGGCCTTGCACCAAATGTTCTATCCATTGAGACAACCCTCCAATGTCAAAAACCGAACTCCACTATACTCCCTCACCCGAGACCATGAGAGGCTAATCCAACCACTACTTCACCAATTCCAACAAGAAGGACTTGGAACCCAAATTCCACCCCACAACCCAAGCCTTCCAATCCAAACTCCTCTTGGGCAAAGACCTTATTATCCACCAAATACAAACCCGCCACTACAAGATCCACTTAACCTAAATAAATCTATCTATGATAAGGGGTATGGTCCATTTGTTGATGGTTACATGAGGGGGGAAGAGGTACGATGTATCCATGTTGATCCAAGGGAGGTTCATGGCCGAGAAGAAAGAGTTTTTCATTGGAACCAACAAGGGAACCAAATCTATAAAGTAGGACTAAATACCATCAAAATAGGTCTTCCAATCTTCAAGGGTGACAGTGATCCCGAAGCGTTTCTTGCATGGGAATCCGTATGTGAGAGGGTCTTCCAATTTAATGATCTTGCCGAAGAGAAGAAGATTTGTTACGCGATTGCTCACTTTGAGGGTTATGCTACTACATGGTGGGAGTATGTTAAGCATTTTGGAAATGTGTTGGTAGAGGGGAGGACCCCTCCTTAGTTTCGGATAAGGTACCTCATGAGACAAAGGTACCTTCCTGAAAGATATTATCAAGAGCTCCTTGCCAAGTTGTATAACTTGAGGTAAGGAAACAAAAGTGTCATGGCTTACTATGATGAGTTCCAACAACTCATCTTGAAACTTGATCATAGAGGGGAACAAGTGAGTCATGAAATAATACGATTCAAGGTGGGGTTGAATAGAGATATTTCTTCACGGTTGACCTTACACAAGTTCGACACAATTGATGCCATTTTCCAAGCCGCCTTGGAGATTGAGAGAGAGATACAAGAAATGACGGGTAGCAAGTTCAAGGGGAAATAACCCTCGGATTGGAACAAGGACAAGATTGACTCATCCAATGAGGAGAAACCCGTGGACAAGCTAATCCAAGCTGAGACCAAGGCTTCCCAAAGGTATCTTCCAAGAAACAAAGGTAAACCGAATTCAACTTTTCATCCTAAAGTATTTCAATGTTTTAAATATCAAGGGTGGGGGATTAAGGATAATGAGTGCCCAAATTGGAGAAATATAATCCTCAGGGAAGGAAAATTGTATTACCTTGGTGAGTAGGTGGGGATCGCATCAAATGAGTTTGATGAAAATGCTCAAGATGGATAGCAAGAAGCCGAGGTAGAAATAGATGAAGGCGTGGAAGTTATTTAGCCGGTTGATGAAGAGTGTGTAGTACCCTTGTTTATGGAAAGGAGGATCATGATTAGTTATGGTTTATAAGTGGAAACCTAGGGTAAGGATGATGAATAAGAGGAGCAGCCGAGAGTTCAAGAAGTGGGATTTGCCCACAAAGACCCTTTGATGCTTACTAACTGAGATGCTAGCACTTTACCTATCATCCATTCTTCTTATGTGTAGGTTGAAGGACATACAATTCCAAGGAGGAAGCGTAATGATCTCATGACACCCTTGGTTGAATATCCTAACCTTGAAAGGAGCCGAGAAAAGATTATTCGAAGAGGAGAGCTTGCGGGTGAAGATTGCTTGAGTTTGAGGTCAAACTCCTCTAAAGATGGAGAGGATGATACAAGTGTGATCTCATAGATGGACCCTTTTTGTTTATGTCAAAGGAAACCAAGATAAGGCCCGAGCTTAAGTGTGGGAGAAGCCAAAAATTACCCCTATGTGTGCACTAAAGGGGTGGCCTTACAGCCTTATTCATTAAAAGGGCACCTTTGTCATTTTAAGTATTTTGGGGAATGTAATATAAATAGAACCACTTAGGGTTTTATTCACTTAGTTTATCACTTTTGGAGATTTTTCACATTTGCAACACTTTAGTTCTCTCTTAAGAGCTCCAACTGAAACTAGGGCTAGACAAGTAAAGATTCACTTGTGTTTTCATATTGGCATGAAATGTTGGTGTTTAGAGGAGGTAAAGGCCCTCTTGTGTCAACGTAGAGTTAGGTTTGTGTCGTGAATAGTGTTTAAGGGTCAAAGAGTGTAACAATTATTGGGTTCTTAACATTGTCCCTTCATTTGGTCTAACTATTTATCCTGTATCTCGTAGAATTCGTGGTTCCTTGTTGTTTTAATGTACCCGTAACCTTCCTGCTGTTGTAATCTTATTGTTTATGTGTTGACATAGTGACGACGTGTGGGGCCTCTTCGATTCACTATAGTCCTTGTAATCTTGTATTCTCCATCTACTTTGTTGAATATTGTTGTTGTTGTCTTGAAAACATAGAGAAGCCGAGTGGGGCCTTTGATTCTCTATTTTTGTTGATATTGTAGATCTCTTGAATCCACGTTGTGTGTTTGATCTTGTATAAAGATGAAAATTGACTTAAAGAAAATCTAGGATATTATAGCTTTATTTTCAAATATGTGACAACAAGATTGTTGAAATATGATTGACAATTGTCTCCACATGTAGTTAGACAAAATCATTATTATCTCCAAACTAGTTGCATCTTGATTTGAAACCACTTTAAACCTATTTAATCTCTTTTACCAAACCATTGGACCTTTGAACCAAAGAATCTAATACCACTTTTTGGGTTCAAAATTGAGAGGGCGTTATGCAGAAGCTATTCGTTACAAACTATGAGATATAAATCAATGACAAATAAAATAATACTATAAAATATATTATTGATATGATCTACATATTGAAAACTAATATAAAAAACATAAAAAAACTATTAGGAGAAAATCTCCTTCTAAACAAGACTAATCAAACGACTACATTATGGATGCTATTGTGTTGCGGTATGAGAAGGGGGTCTTCTATTTATAAAGTTCCAAAACCCTTTCTCTTAGAAAGAGGTTTTCCAAATATAGAAAAGTTTTATATTTTCCTTTCAAGAAAAGTAAAAGTAATTATGGTATTTTTATTTTGTTTCCATGAAAAAGTAAAACTTAATTTTGATATGAAAATCAGGGCAGAAACCTTAACAGATAATACTCAATATTTACATGATTCTTATGAGCTTCCTACTCATATTGTGCAGTAGCCCCTGGGCACGCACTTACCCATCTCCTCGGCTCCAATAGGTACCACCATCTTAGGTAATTTAATTTCTCCCTTATTTTCTACTTCTTCTCCAGCATCTCCACTTCCCCCTTACCTCACAATATAAAATTCAATTTCCAACCGCAATTCACCTCAACCAAATGTTTCGGCCTCTACAGTTCATTCTTTTCCCCATTTAAATGGGCATCCACAATCCATAGTAAAAACTTACTAGCGTCAAAATAAGTCTACTGGTCCTTTGACCAAAAACCCTATGGTACAACCCTCTTCCTCATCATTTGTCTCATCTCTTATGGCCCCATAACCTTCTCTTATTACCCCTAGATCTATATCATCTCCCACTCATAACATTATTACTCGATCTAAGACCAATAGCCTTAATGTTGTTCAAACCACTTAATCCCTACCTAGAACCTTTAACAAAGCTCAACAAGTCTCATTTTGGCGTGAAGCTATGAAAAATGAATTTGATGCCTTAGCTCGGAACCGAAAATGAGAGATGGTACCATGTGATCCTTCAAAAAATATGGTGGACTGTAATCAGATTTTTTTGTTAAATATCATCCTGATGATTTTGTTGATGGGTTCAAAGCTAGCTTGGTAGACAAAAGATTCACCCAATGACATGGCCTTGACTTCCAATGCACTTTCAGCCTTGTAGTAAAGCCATCAATCGTTCAAATTGTTCTTTCAATTACAACACAAAAATACTGGCCCATTCATCAACTTAATATCAATAATGCCTTCCTTCAGGGTAGTGTTGATGTGGAAGTCTATATGTGCCAACCACCTGTCACACCCCCTTTTTTACCCGAAAACATTAAATTTTAAGTTCAAAAGGGTTTTAATTATTAAAGTGACAAAATGAATATTTATTTTGAAAAATGATTATTTACAATTTTTGATTTAGAGTCGCCACTTGGCATAAATAGGGTGTGCCAAGTAAATCATGGATATCCTTTCTCAAAGAGATTTTGACTCTATAAAACTGATCTGCTAACAGAGATTCTAGCTAAGGAATTTTGTTGACCGAGGGGAAGGTGTTAGGAACCTCTCGATCTCGTGGTTCTAGCACGGTCGCTTGGTAAAGTGCATCGGCTAATCTGACATTACAAATGTATAACCCACATAAAACAAATAAAACGAGCAACAAACAAATAAAACAAAGCGAATAAAAAATATAGTGTCCAGTCCAAGTCATACAGTCCAAAAAATAAAAGATTATAGAAATATAAATCCTATTCGAAACTAATCCTAGACTAAGCTCCAATGCTTTACCCGATTCCTCGGGCCTTCGTCACAAACCTCCTTTGTGTACATGATACGTTGGGGAATTCTACGATAAATAAATACAAATGGACACAGGGTATTCCCCTGCTAAATGATTACATTTTCCAAATGAGAAAAAGAGAATCATTCAATAAACATTCCACATTTCTCAATAATCCATAAATTCTGAATTTTGCCTATCCAAACCTACTGTTTGCCTACCCCGTTCGACCTATCATGATACTATAAGGGAATTGACAATTAGACACAAAAGTAACAATAATAGTGATTCAAAACAACTAATTTATATTCATTTTTTATCAAATTCTTAATTCATCCCCAAATTCAACTCAAGATTCCAACATAACAATTAACAATTACTACCTTTAACAATCTATAACCAATATCAATAAAATCAAACGACAAGTCAAAATCACCAAACATTCATATCATATATCATGATTCACACAAATCAAACATGTATAATGAAATAAAAATGAGAAGAGATAGACTTAGACCTCCGATCAGGCTTTCAAAATCAATGTGTTATTCCAATTAAAATTGATAGAATCAGTGTCTGCAAACTCAAGTTGAACCTCACCATTCAACAACCGAAACCGTAACTCAAAACAAAATCAACCAAAAACCAACAAGGAAAACCCGAAACAAAACCCAAATCACTCATTTCAAACTAGGATCTCTAGGCTCACTGAAATCGAGGTCAGATTATCATTTTCTATCCCACCGAAGCTTCGACAGACTCAACAGTCAATAAAATGGCTCTCTCTCCAGCTAT
The DNA here is from genome assembly GCA_030864225.1 of Capsicum baccatum var. pendulum. Classification (NCBI taxonomy): domain Eukaryota; kingdom Viridiplantae; phylum Streptophyta; class Magnoliopsida; order Solanales; family Solanaceae; genus Capsicum; species Capsicum baccatum. The sequence goes on along the minus strand of CM061554.1, from coordinate 236,693,056 downwards.
ATTTCACCGGATAAAAACCAAAAAATAAAAGAATGATGGTTTTTGGGCTATGAAGAACTAATTTCGTGGGGTATTTCAATTTCGGATAAAACCTTGCCTGAAAATAGTCAGCTCCATCTGTTCCCTCTCTCTCCGTTACTCTCTCTCTCATTGTTACTCTCTTCTGTATGCCTTCTTAGTTACTCTCCCCCTTTGTATGTGTGTATGATGGTGAATACGAAACCCAAATCCCATAATAGTGTGTTCGCGTGTGGGTTCGGTATTTTGAAATAGAAAAAAAATGATGCTGAGTATCTGTCTCTCTTTTTGTAGTGTGTATGTTTATCTTTTTCTCTTTATGGAAAAGAAATATGAGGAAGGGAGTCATGTGGGTAGGTGGGTGGGGTAGGGTAGTCAGGTGTGAGTTAGTTGAGATAAAATTTGTTACCAAGAGTATAATTGGGGATTGGGTTTGTTAAGGTTTGTTAATTTTTATATTTTTGTGGGATATAATCTCATGGGTGAGGGTATGTAGTAAGGTGACCTAAAAATGGATAAAATTAAATTTTGAGTTGGACAAAATTAGGTGTGTACAGCATGCATCCTTTGAATGTAAACACGAAGTGTTTTCAGACAAAGAAGTAGAGAACGAGACAAAATTTTGTCCCGACCATTATTCAAAGAGAATGAAACAGAAGGATGGAGTGAAACCGAGTCTACATAAGGATATCCTAATTACCCAAGTTATAAAGAAATTGAGTCCCAGGTATCTTAAAGTTTTGGAAGGTAAAGTGGACTATACCAAGTTGGAGAGTTTAGTGAGGTTCCATCGAGGCTCCGATCCGCGGTTCTATTATGACATCAAAATGAAATTACAAGTTAAAGCATAAATGAAATTACAAAAATACTATCTATGCAACTTCTTTTGTGCTCTTGACTTAAGTTTCATCACCCTATTCTTCAGGCGAGCTCCTAACTTGCAATTTCTTCAACTTGTTGCTTGGCTTTCAATTTCTTCACCTTGTTATTTGACTTTCCATTTATTCGCCCTGTGCTTCGGGTGGGCTCCAATTTTTCTTGAGTTATAAAAACAAGGAAGTGTGTCTCCTTAAAAATGCCTCTTGAATTTCCAAAGCAAGGAAGTGCATCTCCTTACAAATGTTGCTTGAATTACTAAAACAAGGAAGTGCATCTCCTTACAAATTCCAGTTGAATTACCCAAACAAGGAAGTGTGTCTCCTTACAAATACCACTTGAATTACCCATACAAAGAAATGTGTCTTCCTACAAATACCGCTTGAATTACAAAAATAAGGAAGTGCGTCTCCTTGCCAATGCTGCTTGAATTACCAATACAAGGAAGTGTGTCTCCTTACCAATGCTGCTTGAATTACCCAAACAAGGAAGTATGTCTCCTTACAAATATTTCTTGAATTTTCCAAACAACGAAGTGTGTCTCCTTACAAATGTTTCTTAAATTACCTAAATAAGGAAGTGCGTCTCCTTACAAATATTGCTTGAATTACCAAAACAAGGAAGTGCATCTCCTTACAAATGCCGGTTGAATTATCAAAACAAGGAAGTGTGTCTCCTAAGGGTCAACTGGAATGACTCAACTAGAACATACGACTTCTAGAAGTGAAGGTTCAATTTAGGAAGTGCATCACCTAATAAATAAAGCCTGGATTACTCAGATAAGGAGGTGGGCTTACCTAGAAAGTGCGAATTCTAAGAGTAAAGTTTAAATTTAGGAAGTGCATCACCTAATAAATGAAACCTGAAATACTCAGATAAGGAGGTGCGTCTCTTAGGGGTTAAGTGGAAGGACATACCTAGAAAGTGCGACTTCTAGGAGGGAAGTTTTAATTTAGGAAGTGCATCACCCAATAAATGGAACTTGAATCATCCGGATAAGTAAGTTTTTCTCCTAAAGATATTAGATTATGAGGTTTTACCATGGTTTTGATTACTAAATCTGTGCAGCAACATTGTTTCCTGCATTTGTGGAAGTGAGGCATTACAACCTTTGAAGGTAACATTTTTTCTGTTTCATCAAAGAAAACTTGTGAGTTTAAAAATATGGTGGTTGGTTTGTGGCTTTAGATTTCGCGGAAATCACTCTTACCCCTGTCATATTTAATCTTGCTTTCAACCATTAGCATGTGTCACTGGCTTGCTGTATCATTGACCCGAGTTCAGATTATTAAGAGTGACTCTGAAACAGACACAATATCTCTGCTTTACCATGCCTCTTACATAAACCCTTTGAACCTTGGTATTTTCATGAGTTCCAGGACTTTTCTGTTGACAAAATTTCCCACATCCTTTATTTTGGCTCACAATCATGTATTTTCATATGCTGGCCCTTTTATCTTGCTTTGCGCAATTGAAGAAACTGGTAGCCAGTTTTACAATCTTTTCTCACTTGTTTTGCCATGGTCTTGACTCAAATACAAGAAAAGAAAAAAATGACAATTTTTTTATATTTGGATAACTGACTAAAGAAAGATAAAACAAAAATAAAGAGAAGAAATAAAATACAATGAATGTCCCCCTTTAAAACAAAGAAATGAAAAATTCATCCAAAAAATGACAGTCAACTCTAATGAATAAGTCATACATTTTGGATTAAGCAGCTTGATCTTTTCACCAAAACTTTCTACCAATTGTTGTTGAGTTAATGTCCTCAAAACTGAGTTGCTTCCTTAGGTCAATTGCATTTAGACCTCATTCGGCTAGTAGTGCCATGAAGGGTTTTTGCCAACAAGCCTCTTCTTTTCTCTTAACTCACCATTGCCTTTATGTCAGTGAGGGTTTTTCACAAATGAGACTCTCTCATTTTTTATTTCTCTAATCTTACCATAGCCTTACGGTGCCCATAAAGGTTTTCACCAATAAGACTCTCATTTTAATTTCTCTCCCGATTCTTATTGTTGGGGTAGACAAGTAGTTCAAAAAAAGATTCATCACATTCATTGCATACTTAGTCTTAACATTCTCAAAGATTGATCTGAAGGTCTTTCTTTTGGTTGTATCTTGGCTTTTGGATAAGGTTAGAAGAAAAAGATGACATGAGTCCCAAACAACGCTTGAAGTGGGGTGGGACTTATATCTGTTGAATCTACTCCAGCAATGAGGATTGACTCATTCCCCAGTTTCTTTTGACTGGGCACTTCTAAATTTTTTATTTGGTTGGACCGAGCCCTTACTAAGGCAGCCTACATATCTCACCCCCGAGAGAGAAGAATCAAGTCATGCGTAGTTCTAACATCTAGTTTTGCTTGATTTCGATTTCTTCTTCTTCTTCTTCTTCTTCTTCTTCTTCTTTTATTTTGACTCTTTTCTTCTTTGTTATAATTCTGACTCTAATTTTCTTAAAACTCCTTTCTTTCTTTTTTGACACATTTTTCTCTTTTTTTTTCTGACTCTATTCTTTTGCTCAATATTTTTCTATTGAGCTTTGCTAACTCTATCTTGATTCCAAAAAAGGTGTATGAAAGAAAATAAAACTAAGGATCAAATGGTGTAAACAAAGGATGACACAATGTTTGGATAATAGAATGAAATGCCTTCGTTATCTTGAAAATGCAAGTACATAACATGCAATTTAAAAGTTGGAGATGTAGATCATGCGTGATATCTTCTACAACATTAACTTTAACTGAGTCTGTGTGTCACTACTTCTTCTGCGCTTTTCTAGCATACAACTCCACCTTTGTTATGAATCCCACACATCGAATGATTCATGCTTTTGTGTAGCTGATTTTCTGTTTATTCCTCTTGATATAGGACCACGCAACCACTGTTTGACCTAATTGAAACATATCTTTCAATTGATGGCCAAGTTATTTTTATGGTTTTCAAAATAATTGCCTTAATGTTCAAAGAAGACTTCACCAAATATCTCAGCACTATACCTATTTTCTCAAATATTTTTCTAACTTTGGCCCTCTGATTCAATGTTCATGCTTAAACTAGATTTTAAGATCTGGCTGAAAATTTCAATAGCATGTCATATAACTAGAGTCAACATAAAATGTACTATGGAAAGAAAACATACACATATGTAAAACACAAAGGAAAAAGGGACACTCTATTTAATTAAAAAGAAATATAGAAGGGTTTGAACATAAAGACAAATGGACAAAACAAGATAGATCCCGAACTACAACCCTAAAATAATTTGGATAACAAAAAATAAAATAAAACAAACTTCCAGACCTCTTCCTAAGAAGGAGAGAGGTGACTTTTCAGTTGCTCAGTCTGACATCTTAGCCACTGATTTGCATATCAACATGACTAGAGCTTTCCTCACTATCAATATTCCGCATCATAATTGATCTATCTTGAATCATCTTTTCAATTTCTCTTTTCAAAGCCCGAGAATCTTTAATACTGTGACCCTAAATATCATAATAATATGTACATCGTAAAATAGGGACAAAACTTCTTGAATATAGGCCAGAAGTATACCCAAGGAGAGGAATGATCATGCCCCACTATACCAATCTCTATAATAAACTGGTATACGACTCTCTAATTGGTGTGAAGTTATCTCTCAACTTTAGCCTTATTTCAGTGTTTGACTTAGACCAAAAATCTTGCTTAGAAGGGATTTGGTATGTTTTGTTGAGTTTGAGGATGACTTTGATAAGTTTGTTCACACAATAGTGAGTAAGAAGGGGATTGAACAAACAGTTGTGCATTGTATACTAGATATCAAGGTAGAGGAATGGAGTATAATGGATTTTGGGAGTGATTATGTAGAGCTTGAGAATAAGTTTGGGTTTGAGCCTATGGATAATGATAGGGTGGTCCTCTTGCCCATTCTTGTTGTCCAACTACAATGACAGATGCATCTTCCTCATACTTCTTTCGTTAGACACTTCCCAACCCTTTTTGAATTGCTTGAGTAGTCACTTTCAATGTTGCAAAACTCACAATGCGACCGTTCTTAATTCAATCTTCTATCATCTCCCCCATTTTGAGGACCTCAATAAATGGCTTGCCTAATTTAGGTAACAACGGTCAATTATATGTTTCATACTGCGCTTGAATAAACACCTCCACTATCTTACTTTCTTTCATTAGCGGTTTTACCTTAGCAGCTTGTTTGCGCCATCTAATTGCATACTCTCTGAAAGTTTTAGTACTCTTTTTCTTCATATTAGTTAGGGATTTCTCATTAGGAATCAAATCCATATTGTATTGGAATTGTAGCATGAATTCATTAGCTAAATCATCCCAACGATTCCACCCATCAATATCCTGATCAAAAAAAACACACTAAGGCTAGACCGGAAAGACTCTCACCAAAGTAAGCCATGAGCAGTTCTTCTTTGCCTCTAACACCTCTTAATTGGTTATGATAACGTCTCAAATGCACCATCGAATCCCCGTGTTTGTCATATTTCTCAAATTTCAGCATTTTAAAGCTGAGGGGAAGGTTGATACCGAGAAACATGCATAAGTCCTTATATGAGACACTTTTGTAACCCCCAAGTCCCTACAAGCTCTTCATAGCCAGTTCTAAACTTCTTAATTTTCTGCTCATTTCCTCTTGTTCTTCTATCATAACAGGCTTCTCAGTGTTAGGAGGAAATTCAGGTGAATAAGTGTATCCATGAGGACCGGATGACTTAAATGTGGGCACGGGAGCATAATACTAATCACTAGAAATATTCAATATAGGATCACTTGCGGAGTGTGGAGGCACAACCGGTGGATAAACCACAAAATTAGGAGCTTTAGGTGGGGGTGTTACTGCAAAAACATGAACAGTGGGTGGAGCCGAGCAAGTGGTAGTTTTGTGTTGAGGAGTAAGGAAATGAACATTTGAAGCGTTTGGATATTCTTGCCCCGGATTCGCTCCTAATGCATGTTGAATCTATCCTTGTTGGCTATAACTTTCTCTTCGACTAGGTGCAATATGAAGGATCAGCCAAAATGCCACAAACCAACCACCTTAAGCTATCTGGACAAGAGATAGCAAATGCATTAGAGTTCAACACTTTCTCATTTTTTTTTTCATTTTGAAAAGATCACCGAACCCAAGGAGGGCGCCTACGTATCTCACCCCCAGAAAAGGGAGAATCAGGTGTGCGTTGTTCCTGAAGTCTTGAAAAAATGACCAATTAAACTTTTTTTCTTTCTTTTTTTCTTTTTCTTGAAACTTTAAAAAGAGAAGAAAATAACAAATTGTCAAAAGAATCGACTCTTTTTGCATTTTTCACTTTTAAAATTTCTATACAAAATGAAACCTATGATTACCAAAGAAAACTCTTTTTGGATTTTCAATTTTGAATTTCATATGAAAAAATGAAACTTGAACCTATTAAATAAAAATCGTTTTGTAATTTTCTTTTAAAGATGTATGTGAAACATTTACTCCAAATAAAGAGTGAACAAAATCTTTTTGAATTTTTGAGATAAGATCAACAAAAAATGAAACCTACGACTATTGAGGAAAATCTTTTTTTTTTTGTATTTTTATTTTCAAGACTTGTATGAAACACCTACTCTAAATGAAGAATGAAAATTTTTTTTTTTGAATTTTTTAAATAAAATCTCCGAACCTATAATAGGCTGCCTACGTATCTCACTCCCGAAAAAGGAGAATCAGGAGTGCGTAGTTCATCCAGATTGGACAATTAATGATTAATTGACAAACCGAACCCTAACTTAAGAGATACGATCAAAGATAAACAATGAACAACAATAGTAAAATCTCTTTGAGTTTTCAATTTGACAATTCATTTAAAAATGACACCAACAACTATGAAAGAAAAATATTTTTGATATTTTCGCTATATGAAATGTATAAAACTTCTACCATTTTTTTTGAATTTTCCTTTTATAAAAGCTCCTAAAAGAAAAATATTTTAGGTGTTTTCGAATTACGAATGCATGCTAAAGGAGATAAAGGGAAAATCTTTTTGATTTTTTGTTCTTTTGTTTTTTGAGTAAATGCGTGAAAAAAGGTAAGAAAATCTTTTTTGAATTGTTGAATTGTGAAAAATAAAATCCATAAAGAACTCTAAAAAAACTCCAAAACTCTTTTTTTTCTTTTTCTGTTTGATTTTTTTTCTTGCCTACACACCTTTGTTTAATTCTATCACATGTTTACCCCGAATCAATCCGTCAAATGATCACATCACCCTAAAAAATGCAACATTTAACACGTAAGGATGCATTTAAGGTGAGTCTCCTATAAAGGACCTAGTGGGTCCTGCTAGGTCTCAGTATGATTTAGATAAGCATGATCTAAAGGTTGACGTATGTTGAGGTCCACTACCAAGGCTGTTCGAGGGAGCGTATGGTCGATAGTGGTCGATATGGTCCACTCCAACATCCAATGGCTCCCCCTCCTAAAATAAGGGTGATTCAACTAGAGTTCATGTACAAGACGTGTACTCTGGGACTTTTTGCAAAAAGAATTGACTTGGTTTATGCAAATGATACCAGATATAAAGCGGTAACACATAAAAAAGACTATAAACAAGTAGCATGTAGGCGCTCAACAATGATAAAATAAACACAAACGATAACAAAAACAATGTTTATACACCCATAATATCAAACTAAGCCAATAAAACTCTAAAAATAAGCTCGAATTCTGATAAATTCCCAGCAGAGTTTCCAGAGCTGTCACACCCTTTAAACCCAAAAATATTAAATTTTAAGTTCGAAAGGATTTTAATTATTAAAGTGACAAAATGAAAATTTATTTCAAAAAAAGATTATTTACAATTTTTGATTCAGAGTCACCACTTGGCATAAATCGGGTGTGCCAAATCATCCATGGATATCCTTTTTCAAAGCGGTTTTGACTCTGTAAAACTGATTCGCAAACAGAGATTCTGACTAAGGAATTCTGTTGACCGAGGGGAAGGTGTTAGGCACCCCTCGATCCCGTGGTTCGACCACGATTGCTTGGTGGAGCGTATCGGCTAATCTGACATTACAAATGTATAACCCACAGAAAACACATAAAACGAGCAACAAACAAATAAAACAAAGCGAATAAAAAGTATAGTGTCCAGTCCAATTTATACAATCCAAAAAATAGAAAAATACGGAAATATAAATTCTATTCTAAAATAATCCTAGACTAAGCTCCAATGTTTTACCTGATGCCTCGGGCCTTCATTACGAACCTCCTTTGCGTACATGATACGTCGGGGCATTCCCCGATAAATAAATACAAATGAACACAGGGCACTCCCCAGCTAAATAAATATGTTTTCCAAATGAGAAAAAGAGAATCATTCAATAAACATTCCACATTACTCAATAATTCATAAATTGTGAATTTTGCCTATCCAAACCTACTGTTTGCCTACCCCATTCGACCTATCATGATACTATCGGCGAATTGACAATTAGACACAAAAGTAAAGATAACAGTTAATCAAAACAACTAATTTATATTCATTTTTTATCAAATTTTTAATTCCTACCCCAATCAACTCAAGGTTCCAACATAACAATTCACAATTACTACCGTTAAAAATCCATAACCAATATCAATGAAATAAAATAACAAATCAAAATCGCCAAATATGCATATCATATATCATGCTTCACACAAATAAAACACGTATAATGAAATAAAAATGAGAAGAGATAGAATTATACCTCCGATCAAGCTTTCAAAATCAATGTATTATTCTGATTAAAATTGATAGAACCGTATCTGGAACCTTGATTCAAAATTCACCAGTCAACAACTGAAATCGTAACTCGAAAAAGAATCAACCAAAAACCAACAAGGAAAACCCGAAACAAAACCCAAATCACTTGTTTCGAATTAGGATTACATTGCTCACCAGAATCGAGGTCAGATTATCATTTTCTATCATGCCAAAGCTCCGAAAGACCCGACAGGTAACGAAATGGCTCTTACTCTGGGTATATTTCACTGGAGAAAAACTGAAAAATAGAAGAATGGTGATTTTTGGTCTACGAACGAACTGATTTTGCGGGGTATTCCGATTTCGGCCAAAAACTTGCAAGAAAACAATCAGCTCTATCCATTCCCTCTCTCTCTGTTACTCTCTCTCTTTGTTACTCTCTCTTGTATGCCTTCTTCATTACCCTCCCCCATTGTATGTATGTATGATGGTGAAGAAGAAGAAACTTAGATCCCTTAACAGTGTGTTCGCGTGTGGGTTCTGTATTTGGAAATGAGAAAAAATGATGCTGAGTATATGTCTCTCTCTTTTGTAGTGTGTATATTTATCTTTTTTTCTCCGTCAATAAGAAATGTAAGGAGGGGGGTCACGTGGGTAGGTGGGTGGGGTAGGGTAGTGAGGTGTAAGTTGGTTGAGATAAAATTTGTTACCAAGAGAATAATTGGTGATTGGGTTTGTTAAGGGTTGTTAATTTTTGTATTTTTGTGGTGTATAATCACATGGGTGAGGGTATGTAGTAAGGTGAGCTAAAATGGATGAAATTCAATTATGAGAGGGACAAAATTAGGTGTCTACACCACCTGGTTTTGAATCTTTTGCACATGCGATTCATGTTTGCAAGCTGAAAAAAGCTATTTATGGACTCAAATGGGCCCAGGGCCTGGTACACTAAACTCAAAAATTATTTGGTTACTTTGGGGTTTATTAAGTTCCAATTTGATCCTTCATTGTTCATCCTACAGAATTTTGAGTTTATTGTTTATGTCCTAGTATATTTTGATGACATAATTGTTACTGGTAATCAAATTCGCGAAGTTCAAAGCATTACTAATAATATTGCAACCCGATTCTCACTGAAGGATCTTTGTCCACTCCATTATTTCCTAGGTGTTGAAGTGTTGTCTTATCCTAGTGGTCTTTTGTTTTCTTAGCAAAAATAAATTTCAGACCTTTTGCAGGAAGTTAATATGAAAAATTATAACTTCTACTATAACTTTCCCAGTGTCCGCGAAAGATTCGCTATTGGATGGCTCTCTTTATAGGTGGATCATCGGTAAACTCCACTGCCTTCTAGGTTACTTAGATTATAATTGGGCTGGAGATCCTCCTTATCGAACATCCACCATAAATTATGTTATTTACCTTGCCAGCTCTGTGATATCATGGTCCTCTAAAAAGCAAATATCTGTCTCTAATTCCTCTATAGAAGCAGAATATCGAGCTGTTGCAGATACTATTTTTGTGACCAATTAGCTAACAAGTTTACTCCATGAGCTTTGGCTTTGTATCTCAGACATTTTTTGAATATTTTGTGACAATGTTAGCACAACCTACGTTTGTGCCAACCTGGTGTTCCATAGTCGGATGAAGCATATTGCTATTGATTTTAATTTTGTTCATGAACAAGTTCAAAACAAGGATATCGTAGTTCAGCACCTTCACTCGATTGATTAAATGAAAGATTTACTGGCCAAACCACTTCCAGGAGTCTCTTTTGTCAAGCATTTTTCCAAGTTGAGTGTAGTTGATACCACCAACTTGCGGAGGTGTAATAATGGATAATTACTAGACACGTAGTTGTTGTAGAGTTCTTATAGTTGTTATATTTTTAAGTCTATTATTGTTGATATAGGTCTTGCATATATTCTTGTATAGATTCTTTAAATAGAGGTCATTCAATTAATAACTTACAATTATTCCCATCTTCTACACTCTATCTCTTTACATACCCGGCGACAATGTTTTTAAGGAAGAAAGAAGATAAGAAGGTTAAGGGAAATCAAACTTTATCACTAAATTACAAAGTAACTATCTATTTCACACAATATATATCAACTAGCTATTTGATGTACAAAATGTGTATCCCATTTTCTCATCGTATCAACTAATATAGTTCTTTCTATAAAATAATGAATTGGCAACCAATCAAGAACCGAGTACCTCAAGCTTGTCTTCTCCTATCATTTCTTCAACATATTCCTCAATCTTGAGTTTCAAATCATTAAGCTGAGGGTGACACGGGTCAAAAAGGCATCTTAGTACTCGAGGACATGAAAACTTGAGTGAAGACCCGAGCTTATAGGGCTGCCCATACAAGGAACATTCTTTAAAGTGTTGACAACAAGTCCCAACACTCCAAAACCATCCAAGGAGTACACTACAAGGCCACCCTTTTGCTTGGGCTCATTAAGGGCCTTTTGGTCATTTATGCAATAAGTGTTGCCCTAGTCTATAAATAGAACATTTAGGTCATTTTGTCATTTATAACTTTGATGATATATCTTGTAAGCTCATTGAGAGTGTTTGGAAAGGTGGAATCCTTGTGGCAAGGTTGAATCCTTGTGTTGTTAACTTACTTAAAAACAGTGGTTGCTTGTGAGTTTCGATTCCCTTGAGGTCTCCGTAAGAGTGTACGTGTCTTTTATTCATGTTTTTTATTTATGTTTAATAAAAATCTTAGTGCCTATAACATGTAGTACATTATGTCTCACTATCTATCCTCATAGTTATAGTCATCTTGTTTTCCATTTTGTGTTACTTGTTCATCTCGTGACAATGGACTATTTTGTACCACTTAGTGGGATATTTTAGCACTTCATAGGTTGTTATTCTATCATTTTATATCAAATCCATCATTGATTTTGTTCCCACAAGATCAATCTTGGTTTTGTTCACTCAAAAAAAAAGTGTTGAAAAGCTGAAAAACTCTAAAATAGTAATCTGTCCACGCTTTTGTGTTTGGGCTGAAATTTGATGCCTATTTTTATGATTTTTGTGTGTTATAGTGTTATATCTTTGTTTCCTAATATTATAAGAGGTGTCCAAGGTCAAAAATCTCACAAAACGAAGTTATTCTATGAGTTTGGTGTCTTGGTCAAAGTGGTGTTGTTGTTTGGCCAAATTTGTGTCTAGATTTAGGTGTTTTTTTTATTGTATTTATTGTTTATTGTGTTGGTTTTCTTTATCTCTGACACTATTTGATTATAACCCAAGTTCTTCAGCCAAAAAAGTTGTAAGTTGTTGTGGGAAGAGTGGACAGTTTTGTTGCTGTTGGAGTTCTTATGTTGTGTTGAAGAAGTCTTGTGAAAGGTTGTGGATGAAAATTTAAAGGGAAGATAATGTGGGTTCTTGTTTGTATTGAAACAACTTTCAAGACATTACCAAAGGGGAAAAATAACAAAAGACCTCCCAAAAGTCTTCATACCAAAAGGGAGTAAATTCATTTTTCTAGACAAGCCAATAGAGGAAAGGGGAACAAGACCTCCACAAAAGGTTGTCTTGCCATTTTGGTGCAAGTAGGTGAAAGAATTTATGAGTCTTGAAAGTTGAGTCTATACCTTGTTTTTCCCATACCTTTACCAAAATTCTCCTCTTCCATACATGAAATTGAACAACTAGTTTCTTGAAACAAAATTTTTCAACTTCAACCACATTCCAACGTCCAATAGTTAAGTGCCGTGTCATTAAAGAGCACAAGAACATTGAATATTCCAGTTTCAATTTCTTATTTCCATTAGTTTCAATTTTATTGATTCTCATGCAAATTAGGAAACTAGGAAATACCTACTAGGTTGTAGATTAGTTTTTGAGTACTTTGTCTTTTGTGTTAAGCGTTGTATTGTGTGCTTTTCTCATTTTTAAGTCATAGTATTTTCTTTGGCCCAAGTTCGAACATCATTTCTTGAGTTGTTTTAAATAAGAATCGACTATGACCTCGAGCCACAATTGGAGTATAAGCGAGTTATCAACACTTATGAGGCCAATAGAGTGAATACTTTATAAGTGTGAGATTGAGAGATTTTGGACTGTTTTTAGATGAATTGTGGACTGATTTTTGCTAACCTTTAATGTGTTTTCTATTTTTGTGTTGTTTTTTAGTAGTTCTTGATAGGTACAATGGCGGATGAAGGTGAAATGCATAGTTGGTTTAAATCCATTGTGGCAAAGCTTGATGTCATGGATAGCCGCTTGGGATCTTTTGAAGGGAAAATGGAGAGAATAGAAGGACGAATGGAAAGAATGAAAGAATAATGGATAGAATGGAAGGACGAATAGAGCTCTATTTGCAAGAAGTTGGATAACTTGATAAATCATCCAAGCTTTCTTAATCCAATTCCCGTGAGTGGAAAAGATCCACATGAGCTACTAGGTAATCAAACTAACTCTTGCACTCTAGTTAATAAGGCTAATAACCAATTAAGTGTGAAAAATAGTTTGTCTTTAGGTGAGCTGAATGTGCCTTCATTTTGTGATGATTAAGTAGAACTTGAGATTGTGGATACACTAGTTCATCCACCTAGTGTTAAAGCCATTGTGGCAAGTGATAGTACGTTGTCTTATGGAAGTCATGAAGACCAACTTGTGTGTGAAAATAGTGATGTTGAACATGTTGGCCAATTGACTAAAGATTACACTCTAGTTGTTTTTCTTGTAGATCATGTGAGTATAGAGGAAACATTTGATCATAATTGTAGTAGTATTGGGGTAAGGAAGTGTGTCCCCAACCCGTTCCATGGACACTCAACCCATTTGACCCCGGTGATCATTTGAAATACGGTGATGATGTCTTTTGGAATGACTTGAATGTGCATGGAATGTATGGTTTTCCTATCTCATCTTTCAAGCCTTTTTGTTGTTACAAGAAGATAATTTTTCCACTTGATAAGCAACTCTTATGCCTTGTTTCTTGTCATACTTATTTGGGTTGCCTAATTTATTTTTCTTGGGAGGGTATTTGGATAAGAGGGATGTTTGGTTATATATGAAGTTTGAGCCACCTTGGAAAGATTCTATGATTGATTACACTAATCCTAATCCTCATACCTTGAAAATTTTGTTTGCTTGTCCTTTCTATTATTTTGCAAGGTTTAGATTCGAGGATGAATCCTTTCTAAGGATAAGAGGATGATATGGGTCAAAGAGGCATCTTAGCACACAAGGACATGAAGACCCGAGATTTTGGGGCTGCCCATCCAATGAACAAGATTTTAAGTGTTGAGACGAAGTCGTAATACTCCAAAACCATCCAAGGAGTACACTATAAGGCCGCCCCTTTGTTTGGGCTCATTAAGCGCCTTTTGGTCATTTTTGTAATAAGTATTGCCCTAGTCTATAAATAGAACATTTAGGTCATTTTATCATTTTGAACTTTGATGATATATCTTTTAAACTCATTGAGAGTGTTTGGCAAGGTGGAATTCTTGTGTTGTTAACTTGCTTAGAAATGGTGGTTGCTTGAGAGTTTCAATTCCCTTGAGGTCTCCGTAAGAGTGTAGGTGTCTTGTATTCATATTGTTTGTATTTTGATGTTTGATAAACATCTTAGTGCCTATAACGTGTAGTAAATTATGTTTCATTATCTATCCTCTTAGTTATAGTCATCTTGTTTTCCATTTTGTGTTGCTTGTAAATCTCGTGGTAGTGGACTATTTTGTGCCATTTTGTGGGCTATTTTAGCACTTCATAGGTCGTTCTTGTGTCATATGGTTTTCCCACACTAAGATTAAATTTAATGAAGTAATATCCCCAAAACTCGGTGGGATCTCTATAAGCTCATTACAATATTTTATTTCTAATTCCATCTGCAATAACCTCCCATTCAGAAAAAGACACACTATACAATATCAGGAATTTGAGGTTATGGAAGGTTACTCGTTCCATGTTCCATTCCTTTTCAAAATGGATTCTTGCACTTACTAGTTCCAGTTTTTGAAGTTTAGGCAGTGACCTCCCAATTCTTGATAGTTTATATGATGTCTGATCAAACCCATCCAATTACAATTTTTCAAGCTTGAGGGGTTAGTGGAAATCAAACTAACACTGCTGTACATGTGTAGGTCATTGACAATGAAATTGTGCGGAGACTTTCTCAAGTTTACTAAGGACATCCAATCTTGGAAACTAAAAATGATATGTTGTGTCACAATCCATGAGGAATTCAATGGTTCTAAGATTGGGAAACCTTTTCAAAATAATCTCCAATTCTACCCAATAGGAAAGGTCGAGAAACCTCAATGTTGTCAGATCCTCTAACTCTGTTGGTTTGTCAATATCCAAATCAAAGATAGAGCTATAACCGATGTCCACATGTCGTAGATTTGCAAAACTCTAAATAGTAGGGGATAATACCATGTGTGGAATCCAATAGCTTATCTCCAGAGTTTCTAGATTGCAGAGGCTTGAAAATGATGGAGGGACAACTTTTGTCTTCAAAATGATTAAGCCCCTCAAATGAACAAGCATGCCTATTTCATTCAGCAAAGTATCCATCAAAGTTTCCTTTTCTGTCAATTTTACTCTACTCAGATCCAACTTTTTAAGAATCCTCAAGTGTCTTAGGTGATAGTTATAGGTAAGGTAGTTACATTCCAAAGAAAGAAAGTGTTTAACAAAAGGATTTCCCTTTTCTGGATTGTAAAAGAAAAAAGTATCAGTCGAATGAAGGTCTTCATAAAAAAGAATGGTCTGTCTACGAAGCATCAGATCTAAAGAAGAGGAGGAAGAGAGAATAATTGAATACGTCAAGCCAAATAACTTTTCCTTTCTAACTTTTATCAACAAAAATCATGCACAAGATCATGAATTTGGCAACTTTATTCCCTACCCCCTCTCACTATTACCAAGCTACTAGCAATTAACTCATCCACATAAACCTCCAATACTTCTTCCACAGTCTTCAAATCACTTGGATCCACAAGTCTTTCAGTACTCCATAAATCTTTCAACTGATAGATCATAATTTCTCTGTCCTTTGGATAACTTGCAAGGTACAAAAAGCATGGCTTTAGGTGATACAAGTGAAATAGATGCCTTAGCTTTCGATGGCATCATTCAAATTCACTACGTGAAGAATCAAGATTTGGTCCATGGAGGGCACGGGATCATACTTGTAGGGGTTATTTTGAGCATGCCATCGAACAATCCCGTGTGTGAAAGATTGCTTGGAGCCTAGAAGACTAGAGGACTCACGGGTTTGGACCACATTTGATGGTTCACGGTTTTGGCCCCTCTTATTAAGGTCATTTAGGTCACTTAGACTCAAGGTCATTTTGATCTTTTAGCCTTGTCTAAATGACACTCCATTACCACCCACCTCATTAAGGGCATTGGAGTCATTTTATCTTTCTTTTGTAATATACTATATATGGTCTATTTTAGGTCATTTCTCTTTAGTTAATGAATGATATACATTTGAAAGACTTATTCTCTATTTGGAGAGTGCAACACCTTAGTATAGTTCTTAGTTAGGGCTTGGGAAAAGTCATCCTTAGTATAGGACTTGGAAAAGCCAATATTGTTCTTTGCTTGGAAACGGTGGATCTTGAGGTGAGTGATTCCCTTGGCGGTCACCGTAAGAGTATGATGTTGTTGCTACATTAATTACGGGTTTAGTGTTTGAATCACACTTCGTTCCCAAGTCTTGTAACAAATCAATATCTCACTATCTATCCTTTTATTCTTGTAATCTTGTTATTGTTTGTAGTGGACTGTTTTTGTGTATTGTTGAATCCAAATTTTTTTGTTCTTGTTGTCATATTGTTCTTCACGTTTTGTGGCTGTTTTGGGTGTGAAATACACCTTTGTTTCTTGTATTCTTGTTGTATTTGTCCAATCCGAGTGAGGTATCCATTTGGCCCACGATTTGTTGTGATTTGTGGACTTTTTTGGAGGGTGTATTGGACTGTTTTGTGGTTCTTTCATGTTCCTCTTTTTTTTCTTGTATCATTTGGTATCAAAGACATCTTTGATTTTTTTTCTAACAAGATCAATATTGGGATTGAGACTTGAAAAACACACACACACAAAAAAAGCTAACTGAAATTTCCAGAAAATAGCAATCTGTCCACTTTGTGTTCTTGGCCGAAAATTGTGTTCTTGTTGTGTCTTGGCCGAGATTTTTACATGCCTTAAGTGTTTCTAGCGTTAGTATTGTTCCTCACTAACACTTTGAGTCTATATCTTGATTTGAGCCTTTGTTGTTGATGTTATTGTGAACTTGGACTTGGCCGATTGTTGTTGGGATTGTTGTTGTGGATTCAAGTCTTGAACGAGTGATGTGTTGTTGGTTCAAGTTTGAACGTGTATTTTGGGAATTGTGTTGTGGATTTTAAGCTTGAAAAGGTTTTGTGTTGTTTGGGAGGTCCAACTTAAAACTTAGAACTTCAAGACTCAAAGTTTATGTTCTTGGTGTTCTTAGTGTTCTTCACCATCTCTATATTTTGTTGAAGAAAAAATGGTTGTTGATCCTAGAAGTTGAAGAAAGAGAGTGTTAATTGATGTTAGTCTTGTGAGAAATAAATCCAAGATTTAAGGTGTAAGACTTGTGGCTCAAAGACTTTTCCTTCACACTCAAAGACTTACAACAACTTCCAACAACCTTCCATGTTTTGAGGATCTTGTTTTAAGGAACATATACAACAAAGTCAAGTTTTCTCTTTTTGTAATTGAAAGGGGATTACAAGACTTATATTTCACTCCTAAAACCAAATCCACCATTCTCAACTTATAAATTGATCAAGAATTCCAATTTTGGAAAATAAATTTGTTACGATCGCAGCCAATACGAAGCTGTCACATCATGTTTTACTGTTCACAGAACAAATTTTGGCTCAAATTTTAGATTCTTAGTTTCATTTTATTGTTTTCTAGTTTCATGTCTTGATTCTAGAATTAATTAACAACTATTAATCACCTACTTAGTTTATTAATTGTTGAATCTATTTCTTTCATGTCTTTGTTGTTTGTGTACTTTTCTCATTTCTAACTCGTCGTAACTTCTTTGTTTCAAGATCGTAAGTAAATTTATTTTGTGTCTTGAGTCGATTAAATAAGAATCTATTCCCGTCTCCAAGTAGAATTAACATCTTATTGACTACCGGAGTATAAGAAACCTCCAATATTCGCCACTTCAATTGTGAGAATCACAAAGGTTAGTATATATGACTGTTGGTACGGAAGCTTTACTACTAATATTTTTTGTTCATTGTGTAGGTACAAAGATGATATCTGGGGAACATGTCTTCGATAACCGGGGATTATTATGACTACGATATGGGAGATTATGATTGTAGTGAAGGTTTTTATGGCTATGAAGTTGAGGGAGATTGTGGGGGCTATGAAAATAGCCATGATAAAAACTTGGGGAGATTTGAGGGTCTTGGGTTTAGGGGATAAAATGAAGGGAATGATGTGCCTAGTGCTTATGGTGAATTTAGAGATGATGTAGGACCTCGTGATGGTTCTTATGATGAAGTTGGGGCAGGTGAGGAGTATAACTCTGAACCTACATTTGGTGTTAGGTATAACTCTTTCATTGGCAAAGCTTATGAGATCTATGATGAGAGTACGCGTGTGGAGTGTGACAGATCATATTCTTTACCCTGTAGTACTTCTTATCAAGGTCGACATGGTGTGGTTGGTTATACTAGATATAGTAGAGGTTGTAAGAAAAGGGGAAATCGACAGGTACTCATGTGCCTTACAATGTTGATCCAAAGAGGAGTGTACACTCCGGAAAGATGACTATTTGTGGTATACTGGGTTGTCTTATGGTGTTGAGTTATAAGTACTATGGAAACTACATTCTTCCATCCATGGTTGACTAATTGGGGTTATTTCAAGAGCCTTTACTTGTTTCATACTACTTGGGCGAGTTCAAGGTTACCGAGAGGGTAAAAGTTGTCTTCTCCTAAGTTGATTACCATGAGGAGGTATGTTGTGATGTTTTTTTCTTAACCTACAGTCATATGAGCTTGGGTGTTGATTGGTTTGCACGACATCAAGTTCGTAACGTGCAAAATTGGCCTAATGTTGTAAGAGACCAGAGGGAAAATTGTCTTATAACGTACTTGCTACCCAAATCTTAAAGAGAAATGCTTACATACTCCAATCTGATTTATGATGAGAGACAAAAGATTGAGAGGAGTAAGGGAGTGCAAGGTGGTAATCCGAGAGTGGAAAAAGGAGAGAATATGTGGAGCCAAGTAAGGGGATTGCCACGAAACCGTGCTAACATTGGTTGTCCTTCCATTTCTAAGGACATTTGTGTAGGTACCAACATGGAAAGAGAAGGTGAACAGTGCCAAAAGGAAGTTGCTGTCCAAGATTATGGAGGACCTTCACCTCACGTCAAGAAAGAGTCTACTCAAGATCTTAAAGGTAAAATAGCTAACTCTTACACTTTAGTGCATGTGAATGACAATTGTGTGGCTAGTAAGCCATTGAGTGTGAGTAGTAGCTTACTTATTTATGAGTCTAATGATGCCTTGCATATTGTTGATGATGTACATATTGTGAGTTTGCATAAACTAGTTGATCCTATTGATGACAAAATTGGCTCTTCTTGTAAGATCAATTTATGTCCACCTAGTGTTGAAGCCTATATATTGAATGGAAGTACATCATCTTGTGTAATTGGTTTTGATCAACTTGTTTGTGAAAATTATCCCCCCCCTTGAGTATGTGTTTGATGTGCTTAATAGAACTCAAGTGAGTGAAGCATATGAAAATGTTGGTCAACAATGTGGGAGTGAACCCGAGATCTCTTCTTGGGGTAATCTTTTGTTCGGAACATCCTTGAAACTTGATATTGATCATTTAGAGCGTGAGGAACTTGCTTGTTCCAAATCTGTCCGTGAGGTATACCAAACTCTTTTTAGGTGTAATGTCTTATTTAAAGATGATTTAAATACTTCTAATAAAGCTAGTGGTGAAAATGATGGTATAACTTGTCTTGGAAGCTATAGCCTATATACTAACCCATATTGGTGTGACAACATTCCTCCTAAAGATGGAAATCTCTTCTTGGAAGATGAGAGTACTCTTAGGGGTAAGGAATGTGTAGTTTCAGAAGCTACTTCTTCTTTTACTTTGTGTGACTTTATTGTTGAGAGTACTCATGATTATTATTGGGAAACTAGTAGGGAGTACACACATGAGGACACCTTGGTAGAAGTCGATTTGAGTGATACCTTTCTCTACTCTCTATTTTCTTTGGATGATATGTATGCTATCATAGAGAGTATGCCGTTTAGTTTGGGTATAGAACATGGAAAAGGGGAGTGTTGTCTAGACCCGTGTCTATGGCCACTTTTCACATTTGACCCTGGTGCCAAATATAGAAATAGTGATGTTGGTGCACACAACTTGTTGGTTGGTCTACATGAGAAGCAAAGTATCACTCTTGGTGTATCCCATAACCAAATCCTTTGTACATCTTTCATTGAGTTTTTAATACTCACTTTAAAGGATTCTTGGTTATACTTCAAGTATGTACCACCTTGGCGTGATGATATTTATTGTTGTGCTAACCCTAACCCTCATGCCATGAGGATGTTGTGATTGTTTGTTCTTTCTCTTATTTTGCAAGGTACAGATTTGAGGTCCAATCCTTTTCAAGAAGGGGAGGATGATACAAGTGAAATGGCTGCCTTAACTTTTGATGGCATCATTCAAAGTCACTACGTGAAGAATCAAGCTTTGGTCCTGTGGAGGGCACATGATCATACTTATAGGAGTTATTTTGAGCATGCCATCAAACAAACCCGTGTGTGGAAGATTTCTTGGAGCCTTGAAGACTAGAGGACTCACGGGTTTGGACCATATTTGATGGTTCATGGTTTTAGCCCCTTTTATTAAGGTCATTTTGGTCAGTTAGTCTCAAGGTCATTTTGGTCTTTTAGCCTTGTCTAAATGACACTCCATTGCCACCAACCTCATTAAGGTCATTGGAGTCATTTTATCTTTATTTTTTAATATACTATATATAGTTTATTTTAGGTCATTTCTCTTTTGTTAATGAATGATGAGCATTTGAAAGGCTTATTCTCTCTTTGGAGAGTGCAAAACCTTAGTATAGTTCTTAGTTAGGGCTAGGAAAAGTCATCCTTAGTACTGGGCTTGGAAAAGCCAATATTATTTTTGCTTGGAAATGGTGGATCTTAACGTGAGTGATTCCCTTGGAGGTCACCGTAAGAGTGTGGTGTTGTTGTTACATTAATTAGGGGTTTATTGTTTGAATCACACTTTGTTCCTAAGTCTTGTAACAAATCTATATCTCTCTATCTATCCTTTTATCCTTTTATTCTTGAAATCTTGTTTTTAGTGGACTGTTTTTGTGTATTGTTGAATCCAAAAATTTGTGTTCTTATTGTCATCTTGTTATTCACGTTTTGTGGATGTTTTGGGTGTCAAATACACCTTTGTTTCTTGTATTCTTGTTGTATCTGTACAATCCGAGTGAGGTATCCATTTGGCCCACGATTTGTTGTGATTTGTGGACTATTTTGGAGGGTGTATTGGACTGTTTTGTGATTGTTTTGTGTTCCTCTTTTTTTTTTCTTGTATCATTAGGTGATCCGATAAATGGTCATCACTTCATTGTATGACCTTTTCCACTTCCTCTTCATCCTTAAAAATAAAGGAACTCAAATTATTAAGAACTTTAATCCACAAAGCCTCTTTCTTTTCGATCCTTGAAATGACTCCACCGATCAAATCAAGTACCAAAGGAAGCCCATCACACTTTTGGGTTATTTTTTCTGCAACATCCAATAGTTTACCATGGCAGTGTTCTTCTCCGAATACCCTTTTCTATAATAACTCCCAACTTTCTTCTGTTCTTAGCAATCGAAGATCAAGAGGATCACTGTAGCAGTTCGCATGCAAAGCCACTTCCTTTTTTCGACTTGTTAAAATAACTCTGCTCCCTTTCTGAAATTCAGTTGGAAAAGGTCTTGTCGGCTCATCCCATATTGCAGTATCCCACAAGTTATCCAATTACCTCTTTCCAAATGGCCATTTCTGTAGCTTGTCAGCAAAATTATCATCTATGTTATCCTTGTTAGGACATGTAGAGTTTTGATGATAGACGTGTGAATGAATCATGTTGTAAAATCTAATCCATCCAAGTAAACAAAGATTACTAGTCAAGAAGAAAAGAGAAACATGAAATAGTGCAAAAGTTGGGTTAATCAAGGAGTCCAGCAATAAGGGAAGAAAGAGCCCTATTAAATCTAAGAGAAAAAGAGGCGACAACAATAAGTAGAAGAGTCACTTGATAAGATTCCTACTAAAAATAGAAGTAGACATGAAAAAGGACTTTATCAGAGGAGATTTTAAATACAACAAAAGGAATTAAAAGGCTAGGCTCTTAAGCACTGAAAAGGAAATCAAGAATCAACATATTACTTCACATAGTTGAAGAAGAACCTGTTCTCTTACTTAGCAAGTCGTAGACTGTGTGTAGTAGGTAGGTTCTTTGAGTTGTAATGAGTCATTGTTCTAGTCTCAGTGATCTATAAATAGAGTTAGGAATTGTGTCTTCATGTTGGGGAACTTGAAGACTTGGGAAAACTTATCTTGGAAAGATTTGTGTTTTTATAGTGATAAGAGTTAGAAGTTTTAATTCCTAGTTTACAAGAAGTATTGTAATTCTATTGATTGTTGAGGCTCATATATTACAGTGAAGTTGGGGTTAAATCCTGTAGAGTTACAGTTCATGGTTTTTTACACCTTTCTTGAGCTGGGTGTTTTCCATATAAAAACACAGTGGTCAGTATTTACTTCTGTGAACCACGTTTACTTACTTGTTCCATAGATAGGCAATTAGTAGGGCTCGTACTATAACAATCCTCATTAACTCTTTCTTTTACACTAATAACTTGATTGAACATATTCTGCAACAACTTTTCTCATTATGTTCCTGGTCGACTGTGCACCAAGCACGAACGTCAAAATGAACAACAACAGACATATCATTATATACTCTGTAAGACAAAGTAGTTTTTCCAATCCCTAGCATACCAACTATGGAAATGATATCTATCTCTGTTGGTCCACTAGTGAGATTCCTGATTATCCACTCTATCTCCTCCTCAAAACCTACAATTATTTTACCAGCTATTGATGAATTTTTTAAAATTGGCTTGTTGGGAGAGAGTGCGGAAGTGATACTCGTGTTCTTGGAGATCTTCTCTTGTACCTCTTTTTTGACAAACTTGACCTTTTCTACTGTATCAGGAAGTACAAAGATAAGCTGAAAGAGACCATGATCTCTGGTAATAATTGAGTTAATGGCATTTTCCACCTCATATGCCACATCTAGAATGATACAAGAAAACAAAGAGAATAGGAAACACACTCCCAAAAAGTCCATAAATCAGTAAGATCCTTGGACCGATTGGAGACCTCTCTCGGATTCACAACACAAGTATAGAAGAGAAGATAGCCAACACAAACTAGATTAACAACACATAAAATGAATAACAAGCAGGCAATAATTTTGGCCAACAAGAACAGACACAAACCGAGAGTAGAGAAATAGAACAACACAACAAGTTTGCAAGAATGAAAAGGATAGATAATGAGACAAAGATTATTACAAGATTAAGAACCAAGTGTATTTCAACATTAACCCCTAATGAATGTAATAATCAACACCACACTCCTACGGTGACCTCCAAGGGAACCAATGCACCTCAAGATCCACCATTTCCAAGAAAAAGTTCAATACTAGATTTTCCAAGCCCTAAATTAAAATGGCTATTCCAAGACCTAACTAAGACTAAAATAAGGTGTTTTACTCTCAAAGAGAGGACTTTCAATGTGTTAGATAAAACAAAGCTATAACCAAAGAAGATAATTGAAGCGTTTCTTGATGCTGATTGGATCATGGCTATGCAGGAAGAGCTGAATAAGTTTGAATGAAGCAAAGTATGGCACTTAGTTCCTCTTCCAAAATATAGATCAGTAATTAGAACTAAGTGGGTGTACAGGAATAAAGTTGATGAGCATGGAACAGTCATAAGAAACAAGGCAAGGTTGGTGTTCCAAGGATATAACCAAGAGGAAGGAATCAACTCTGATGAGACTTTTGATCCTGTAGCAAGACTGGAAGCTATAAGATTACTTGTTGACTTTGCTGCCTACAAGGAGTTTACACTCTATTAGATAGATATGAAGAGTGTATTTCTGAATGGCTTTCTCAAAGAGGAGGTGTATGTCAAGCAACCTCCAGGATTCGAAAGCAAGGAGTTTCCTGATCATGTGTATAAACTGAATAAAGACTTGTAAGGGATGAAACAAACACCTAGAGCTTGGTATAAGAGGTTGTCAAGGTTTTACTGGAGAATGGTCATTCTAGTGGTTAAATTGATAATAATATGTTCTTAAAAAATAATAGGAAGGATTTGTTAGTTGTGCAGGTATAGGTGGATGACATTATTTTTGGATCAACCAACATGAATATGACTCATGAATTGGCCAAACTCATGAGTAGTGAATTTGAGATGAGCATGATTGGAGAGCTGAATTATTTTTTAGGGTTACAAATAAAATAGTATGCATCAAGGACAATGATCCACCAATAAAAGTATGTCAAAAAGCTTCTCAAAAGATTCTCTATGGAAGAAGCAAAGGATATCAGTACTCCTATTGCCACTATCGCAATGATGGATTTGGATGAAACAGGTTCAGATGTAGAGCAAAAAATGTATAGAGTTATGATAGGATCATTATTATACCTCACAGAAAGTAGGCCTAACATTGTGTTCAGTGTTGGGCTGTGTGGCAGGTTTCAAGCAAAACCCAAAGAGTCACATCTAAAATCCATGAAGAAAATTTTCAAATATTTGAAGGGAACCATTGATCTTGGATTATGGTACCCCAAAGATAGCAATTTTAATTTGGTAGGATACTCAGTTGTTGACTATGCAGGATACCTGGTGGACAGAAAAAGCACTACAGGAATGGCACACTTCCTTGGATCATGTTTGATTTCCTGGTCCGTAAAGAAGAAAAATTCAGTAGCTTTGTCTACTGCTGAAGCTGAATATATTGCTACAGGTTCCTGTTGTCCTCAATTGTTGTGGGTTAAGTAACAAATCATGGACTTTGGTATAGATGTTGGTTGTGTTCCTATTTTTTTTGATAAAACAAGTGCTATTAACATTGCTAAAAATCTTGTTCAACGTAAAAGAACCAAGCATATTGATATTAGACATCACTTTCTCAGAGATAATGTTGAAAAAGGTCATATATCAATGAGAAGATGCATCCTTTGCTGAGGCTATTCGAGGCAACAAAAAGAAATATGTGGCTATATCTGATCCCATCCCTTCTCATTCATCTTCTCATGATCTTCTACTTTGATTTGTCAAAAAGACAAAGACTATCATGGCCAAAGTTCTAAAACCCTCGTTGCCCATGAAACCCTTTTCTAAACCTACTCAAAAAGCCTCCTCATCCTTAAAATTCCCTTCCACTATCAAAGGATCTACTTCCTCAAAAGTTCCCCTCCCAAGCCTTCTACTAGTCCCAAGAAATAGATCACCACACCTGTTCCTTCTGACTCATCTGACTTTGACTTTATCCTAGATGCTACTAATGAGTTGGAACCTGAGTTTGAAGTTCCCTACCCATCTTCTCATCAGGATACTCATGAGGCTCAACATCTTTACTTTCAAAAGCAACAATTAGCTAGAATAAGGGTAGTTAGTTGTTTTGGAAGTGCTGATATGCAAATATTAATGGAAAAATTGGATTTTCATGGTTGGTCCCATTTATTTCTTATGGGTGATCTTCAGCGTAGATTTGCTAAACCTGAAGTATATGAATTTTATGTGAATGGGGTGGGAATTGGTGATCTATTCTCCTCTACTGTCTAAAAGGTTACCATGAGCCTTTATGTTACTGACATTGCAAGGATTTTATGTATTTCCTCTGGGGGATGGGGTCACTATGTGAAGGGTGTTTGGCCACCTCTAGATAATCTTACCTCTACCCTCGATATATATAGAAAGTTTTCTGGAAATCCTAACTTGTTCCACCATAGAAGAGTTCTTAAGAGGGAGATATCCCCATTACATAAGCTTTATTTTGATTTGGTCCACAAAATGATTATTCCTAGGAAGGAGAGACGGTGTGTGGCTATTTTTATTGATCATACAATCATGGAACTTTTAGAGACTGAGGTGAGAATTGATTTGCCTTGATTGATCCTAAAGCACATGTAAAGGGTTCTCCTAAAGGAGATTAATGGACATGCCCTACCTTATCTGTTCTAGCTCACCCATATATATGAAGAGTTTGGTATTTCTTCCCAACTGTGGTCTTCACAGACTATCAAGAATATCATAGAACCTGTGAACCATATAATGTTACCTGGTTCGATGATGAGTGTTGATACTCCAATGCAAAGGTTAAGAAATGCACTGGCTGATAAACAAACTAAGGTGGAAGTTTTCAGGCAGCTTTTGAGGCTGCACAGGCTTCTAATGAAGAAGAAAAAGGGATTCTTCAAGCTCAGATTGCTTTCCTTACTTCACTATTGGAAAAAGGAGAGAGTTGAGAATGCTGATGTCATTAGGAGGCTCACCTCTCTTCTTCCCTCTTCTTCATCTACTTAGCTCTTCTACTTAGTCTTTTATGACCTCCTAGAATTGTCTCTTTATGTTGCTTCTCTGGGTAACCTATTTTCTCTTTAGTTACTTTTGGTATATGTAGTCATATCTGCTATTTAATGAAATGGACTTGACTGTTATACTGTTTTCTGCTTCTATTCCCTCATACTGCATTCATGTTATATTATTCTGAATTTTGATTGTCTTAGTGATAGTCTTAATGTCCATGAATTATAAAACATTTTCACTTGTTAAGCCAGCTTTTCGATGATGTCAAAAGGGGGAAGATTAGGCAATGAAATGCTTATAAATCAATTGGACTAACCTGTGTTTCATTCTGCTTCTCTTACTTAAATTTGTTAGTAAGTTTATGTCAGGTGGTGTTGTGCTGTGCTGTGCTGCTGTGTTTGTCATCATCAAAAAGGGGAAATTTATTAGGACATGTGGAGTTTTGATTATAGACATGTGAATGGAACATGTTGTAAAAGCTGATCCATCCAAGTAAACAAAGCTAAGTTGCAGACAAGGAATTGATAAGATGTCTCTGCATACAATCAGAAATGGATAATATCTATCACATCAGAAGTTGAGTGGAATGAGAAGTTCTACAAAAGATTCCCAGTCAAGATTAAGAGAAAAATTAAATAGTGCAGAAGTTGGGTTGATCAAGGAGTTCAGCAATAAGAGAAGAAAGAGTTCTATTAAATCTAAGAGAGAAAAAGGCGGCAGCAACAAGTAGAAGAGTTACTTGATAAGAGTCCTACTGAAAATAGAAGTAGACATGAAAAAGGTATTTATCAGAGGAGGTCTTAAATACAACAAAAGGAATTAAAAGGTTGGGCGCTCAATCACTAAAAAGGAAATCAACAATCAGCATATTAGTTCACATACTTGAAGAAGAACCTGGTCTCTTAATTAGCAAGTCATAGACTATGTGTAGTAGGTAGGTTCTTTGAGTTGTAATGATTCATTTTTCTATTCTCAGTGATGTATAAACAGAGTTAGGAATAGTTTCTTAAAGTTGGGGAACTCGAAGACTTGGGAACACTTATCTTGGAAAGATTTGTGTTTTTGTAGTGATAGGAGTTAGATGTTTTAATTCGTAGTTTACAAGAAGTCCTATAATTCTGTAGATTGTTGAGGCTCAAGTATTATAGTGAAGTTAGGGTTAAATCCTGTACAGATACAGTTCGTGGTTTTCAATACCTTTCTTGAGCTGGGTGTTTTCCACGTAAAAACACTGTGTTTTGTATTTACTTTTGTGAACCACGTTTACTTACTTGTTCCACAGATAGGCAACTAGTGGGGCTCGTACTTTAACAGTACTCATTGAATCTTTCTTTCACACCAATAACTTGATTGAAAATTTTCTGCAACAACTTTTTCTCATTATGTACCTGGTTGACTGAGCACCAGGCACGAATGTCAAAATGAACAAAAACAGACATATCATTATTTACTCTGTAAGCCAAAGCAGTTTTTCCAATCCCTGGCATACAAACTATGGAAATGATATCTATCTCTGTTGGTCCACTGGTGAGCTTCCTGATTATCCACTCTGTCTCCTTCTCAAAATCTACAATTATTTTACGAGCTATTGATGACTTGTTTATAACTGTCTTGTTGGGAAAGACTGTGGTAGTGATACTTGTGTTCTTGGAGATATCCACTCTGTCTCCTTCTCAAAATCTACAATTATTTTATGACCTATTGATGACTTGTTTATAACTAGCTTGTTGGGAGAGAGTGCGGTAGTGATACTTGTGTTCTTGGAGATCTTCTCTTATGCCTCTTTTTTTGACAAACTTGATCTTTTCTACTATATCAGAAAGTAATAAGATAAGCTGAAAGAGACCATGATCTCTGGAAAGAATTGAGTTAATGGCATTTTCCGCCTCATGTGCCACATCTTGTATAATACAAGAAAACAAAGAGAACACGAAACACATTCCAAAACAGTCTACAAATCAGATCCTTGGAACGATTGGAGACCTCTCTCGGATTCACAACACAACACTAGAAGATAACATGGTGTTTTACACCTATTTCAGCCAACCCAAACTATCTTAACAACACATAAAATGAAGAACAAGAAGGTAACTATTTCGGCCAACAAGAACAGACACAAACCGAGAGTAGAGAACAAGAACAACAGAACAAGTTTGCAAGAATGAAAATGATAGATAGTGAGACAAAGATTATTACAAGATTAAGAAAAAAGTGTATTTCAACACTAACCCCTAATGAATGTAATAATCAACACCACATTCCTACGGTAACCTCCAAGGGAACTAACACACCTCAAGATCCACCGTTTCCAAGCAAAAAGTCAATACTAGATTTTTCGAGCCCTAAACTAAAATGGCTATTCCAAGCCCGAACAAATACTAAACTAAGGTGTTCTACCCTCAAAGAGAGGACTTTTAAAGTGATAGCTAAAACAAATCTATAACCGAAATTCAATACTAAAGAAGCAAAAAATCAGCAACTAAAGAAAGAGGAGATGAAGTAGAAACTAAAAGAAAATTGCATTAAATGAAAGATAGTAATGAAATATACAGCAACTCTATTGATTAGCACCTAAGTGTATATTAAATAGTTAAACACACCACACCATTGATGGATAATACTTCATCCTTAGGTGGACACAACGGGATCACCTCCTCAAGCACCCAACCTTTTTTTGCCAAAATGTCAACAAGAGTGATTCCACACTCAATGATAATCCTAGTTTCAATGTCTTTTCCAAGAACTATACTTCAATGGATATTCCAATCCCTACAATAAGGAGGGAAAATACAATTTGAGTTTCACTCAATCAATTCTTCAAAACATATGAAAATAGGAACCTAATTGTCTATTTACACTTATTACAAACAAAGACTAAAATACCCTTAATGAAGGGTGCTCCTTTGGAGTGTAAAAGAGGATTCTCAAAAGACCGTAATACCCTAAGTTGAGGTTCCTTTGGAGTGTATCCAAGTCTACCTTGGAGTATATTCAAGTTACCTCTTCACATATTAGCAAGTACACTCCCTTGGATGAATGCCACTTACTCTCACGAGCCTCCATCTTCATATATGGCACCTTGTGTGATTGGACTTAATGAATGGTGCCTCTTTCATGCTCTCAAAATCAAGGATGGTTCATTCTTCAAGGCTTATTATCCTCAAGTTAGTATCAAGGAAAGAATCCAACAAACCTTCCACACACAGGATTGCTTTATGTTTTGCTCAAAATGATCCTTTCCTGCATATTCTTGTTCCCTCAAAGTGACCAAATCTTCGAGCCTTTAGGTGTTGGCCATCAAA
Organism: Capsicum baccatum var. pendulum; assembly: GCA_030864225.1. Lineage (NCBI taxonomy): Eukaryota > Viridiplantae > Streptophyta > Magnoliopsida > Solanales > Solanaceae > Capsicum > Capsicum baccatum. The sequence continues at coordinate 236,663,455 of CM061554.1, read as the reverse complement.
AAAGTCATCAAAAGATAAGGTAGACATTTAACTTGTATCATCCTCTCCTTCTTGAAAAGGATTCGACCTCAAATCCAAACCTTGCAAAACCAAATAGAGGACAAACAAATACAAACTCCTCATGGCATGAGGGTTAGGGTTAGAACAACAAATTATCTCAACGCGCCAAGGTTGCACATATTTGCAATATAACCAAGAATTCTTTAAATTAAATATTAAAATTTCAATGAAAGATGCACAAAGGTTTTGGTTATGGAATTCACCAAAAGTGACACTTTTCTTGTAATATAGACCAAGCAACAAGTTGGGTGCATCAACATTATCAATTCTATATTTGGCATCGGGGTCAAATGGGAAGAGTGGCCATAGACACAGGTTTAGACAACACTCCCATTTCCCATAGGCTTCACCCAAACTACACGGCATACTCTCTACAATAGCATACATGTCATCAAAAGCAAGTAGGGAGTAAAGAAAGGTATCACTCATGTCAACTTCTACTAAGGGGTCTTCATATATGTACTCACCACTAGTTTCAACATCATCGCCATAAGTACTCTCAACAATAAGGTCACACATAGTAGAAGAAGTAATTTCAAAGCAATGGATACTTTCTCGTCTTATGGAAGGTCCCTCAAGTAGACACATACCACCACAAAAATCAAAAGGATTATTGCTTTAGTCTCTACAAGAAGCAAGCAATTCATCCTCATAATTATCAAACAAAGGTGGGGTATAATACAAAGGATCACATCCATAATCATTTTTCAAGGAAAAACCGCCTATTGGGTTTCTTAAATATTCAAGCAAATCAAAGCATTCATCACCCAATCGGATATTCCTTTACAAGACTACACATTCCTTACCCTTAATAGTAATCTTATCTTTCAAGAAGAAATTTCCATCTTTAGGAGGAATGTTGTCACAACATAGTGGGTTAGCATATAGGCTATAGCCTCCAAAGTAAGCTATACCATCCTTTTCACCACTAGGCTTATTAGGAGTGTTTATATCATCTTTTAACAAGACATTTATTCCTAAAGAGAGCATGATCTAATCCATAGGAATATTCAAAACACGTGAGTTCTTCACTCTCTAAAAGATCAATATCAAGTTTCAAAGAGGTTTCAAGCAAATGATTGTTTCTAGAATAGCTCTCCGGTTCACTCCCATTTCGTTGACCAACATCATCAAATTCTTCACTCACTTGAGTTCTATTAATTACAACACACATAACCTCAAGTAGTGGGCAATTTTCGCACATGAGTTGATGAACACAAGTTTCACAAGATGATGTACATTCATTCAACATAATGGCTTCAACACTAGGTGGACACAAATTAATCTTACAAGAAGATTCAATTCGGTCATCTATAGGATCAACTAGTGTATCCACTCTCACAATATGTACATCACCAATAATAGTCAATAAATTAATAGACGATGTACTTTCATTCATCACATTGGCTTCAACACTAGGTGGACTTAAATTGATCTTACAAGAAGAGTCAATTCGGTCATCAATAAGATCAACTAGTGTATCCATACGCACAATATGTATAGAATCATCAAGAGTCAAAGAAACAATAGACTCACAAATAGATAACCTACCACTCACGCTCAATGGGCTACTAGCCACACAATCATCATTCACATGTACAAAACTGTAAGAGTTTGCTATTTTACCTTTATGTTCTTGAGCACATTCTTGTTTTCTTGGTTAGGATCATGGCAGCCCACTTTCCCCTTTGAGAATCTCGCATCGCTAGGGAGTTTATCAAGTATTCTCCCTTCTTTCACCTCTTTGTTTCTTTTCCCAAAATTGGGATTTAGTGCACTAAGCATTTGGCTTATATCTTCAATAAAGCTATCACAATGGTCATTCATGCGATCAAATGTGGAATTACAATTATTGACAGCCATGGTACCTAAAATAAGGAAACAAACCTATAAAACAAACAAACAAGTCAGTTCAAATATCCTCACCAACTCTCTCACTCGCGAATTCTTACCTCACACTTGGTCTCACAAGTGTTGAAACTTTGGCATGTACTTGGCAAGTGAATGAGAGATGACTATAGTTTAGACCAAAATAGATATTCATTTGATATGAGTAAAAGAAAATTTCTTATGGACTTGAAACAACAAGTTACAACGAATTACAAATGATAAAAGCACAAAAGAAACGTAGACACAAAACAAAGAACTCTAGACTAATTATCAACCTAGTAGGTAATTACTAGTTTGGTAATTAGTAGTAGAATCAACACAAAAGCAACTAGAAACAACAAATAGAAACTTAGAAATCTAATTTAGAACTTAATTTGGTCGTTCACAAAAGTGATGACATGGCAGCTTATGATTGGGCTTCGCTTTTTTAATTAATTCTTTTCAACTTCAAAATCTCTTGTTTCGGCCAAACAGTCTTTTAGGGAAGAAGGATTTTGGTTTTATAGGGAAAATGAATGTTTTGAAGCCTTCCTGGAGCTTTAAATGAATTCAAAATAAGTTGGTCCCCCCTTGTACTTTCAATTGTACTTGATTATTTCTTTTGTCTCTTCTTTCTTTTGGATAACAATGAATATGCCAAGGAGTATTCTTTCACAAACAACAAGTACAATCTCTTTCTTCCCTCTTTTTGGATCAAACAAGCTCTTTGAATATTCTTCTTCCCTAAGATATGAAGATGATGGAACAACAAGATGAATATTCAAGAGTTGACTAAGTTTGACCACAAGCAAATGAACCCTAATTTCAAATTTTCTTTTGGATCTAGGTTCCTTAGACCAAGGCAAGCTCAATCAACAAAAAATCAGCCACAAATCACGTCACCAACACAAACCTAAAATGTCACCACCTCCAAAAATCTTCAAACAAGCCACAACAATTGTGGATCTAGCAAAAAAACAAACAAAACTTATTCTAAACTTAGATCTAGACCCGTTAAGTGCTAGAGAACAAGAATCTAACACAATAAAATAACAAGAAAAGCTCAAAAATAGTAGATCTAAGTTGTGAAATTTGGATCTACTACCAACAACAAGACAACACACAATTTCTTTTGAGTTTTTTCGATTTCTGACTCTTTTTTTTTGGATTTTTTTGACTCTAGACTCTTTTTTTTGTGAAGATTTTCTTAGATCCGAGACATAGAGTTGTGGTAACAACTCTAATACATGGCTTTGATACCACATGATAGCTAAAATAAATCTGTAATCGAAATTCAAGACTAAAGAAGCAAAAAATCAGCGACTGAAGAAAGAGGAGATGAAGTAGAAACAAGAAGAAAATAGCATTAAATGAAAGATAGTAATGAAACATACACCAACTCTAATGATTAGCACCTAAGTGTATATTAAACACTTAAACACACCTCACCATTCATGGATCATTCTTAGTTGGACAAAAAGGGATCAACTTCTCAAGCACCCAACCGTTCTTGCCAAAATGTCAACAAGTGTGATTCCACACTCAATGATTACCCTAGTTTCAATGTCTTTTCCAAGACCTATACTACAATGGATTTTCCAAGACCTACATTAAGGAAGGAAAATACAATTTTAGTTTCACTCAATCAATTCTTCAAAACTTATGAAAATAGAAACCTAATTGTCTATTTATACTTATTACAAAAAAAACTAAAATACCCTTAATGAATGGCGCTCCTTTGGAGTGTAAAAGAGGAGTCTCAATAGACCATAATACCCCTAAGTTGAGGTGCCTTTGGAATGTATCCAAAGCTTCATTGGAGTATATTCAAGATCCCTCTTCACATATTAGCAAGTACACTTGGATGAATGCCACATACTGTCATGAGCCTCCATCTTCATAAATGGCACCTTGTGTGCTTGAACTTGATGTAAGGCCCTCAAAATCGAGGATGGTTCATTCTTTAAGGCTTATGATCCTCAAGTTAGCATCAACGTAAGAATATAAAAAACCTTCCACACACGGGATTGCTTTATGTCTTTCTCAAAATGGGCCTTCATTGCATATTTGTGTTCCCTCGAAGTGACCAATTCTTGAGCCTTTAGGTGTTGGCCATCAAAGAAGTCATCAAAATCTAAGGCAACCATTTGAATTGTATCACAATGTTTCAATATTTCATCATTTTTAAATTAATGAGAAAAGACCTAAAATGTTCTATTTATGTTATTACAAGAAAATACAAAAATGATAACGATACCCTTAATGGGTGGGGTAGCCATGGAGTGAATTTGGTCCAAGTAAAGTGACCAAATCGTGAGTCATTAAGTATTATCCAAATTCGTGAGTCCTCAAGTCTTAAATGCTTCAAGAAATTTCCACTCACGACCTTGTTTATGCTCAAAACGGGTCCTCCATGCATGTTCATGTGTCCTCGAGGTGACCATATCTTGATTTTTTAGGTGTTGGACTCTAAATATGTCATCAAAAGAGAAGACGGACATTTGACTTGTTTCATTCTCCCCTTCTTGAAAAGGATTCGACCTCAAATTCGAACCTTGCAAAACTGAAGAGAGGACAAAAAAATACGAAGTCCTCATGGCATGAGGGTTAGGGTTAGCAAAACAAATCATCTCAACATGCCAAGGTTGGACATATTTGCAATATAACCAAGGTTCCTTTGAATTAAATATTAAAAGCTCAATGAAAGTTGTACAAAGAATTTGGTTACGGGAATCACCAAGAGATAAAGAAGCTACAAGGGTCCTAATGGAATGACTTGGTCCAAAAGGTAGAATTAGGATCTCATGAGCTGCAAGACATAATTGCTCTTTTATCCCTTCAAGAGACCACAATAATGGTGGTGATTCAATTGGTTCTAAAGTACATGAGACTCATCTAGCATTATTACTCACATAAGTGGACTTACCAACAAAATTTCCTATCGCTACATAAAACAAATCCAAAACTAGTATAAATGTCATCATAGGCAAAGAGGTAGTACATAAAGGAATCAAGTGTAAAGGCATACACAGATGAATACAAACCTTGTAAACACATACACTTTTCTTTCTTCAAAAAAATAAACAACTCAGCATCTACTAGTTTATATTCACATAATTCAAGCATAAGTGTGTCAAGCAAGGATGCACATTTAGAAACATTACCCCAAGGAGTTAATGACATCTTTGTCCTTGAGTTTTCAAGAAGGACCACACATTCCTTACCCTTAGGATTACTCTCATCTTTCAAAAAGATATTTCCATCTTCAGGAGGAATGTTGTCGCACCATAGTGGGTTAGCATATCGGCTATAGCTTCCAAGGCAAGCTATACCATCGTTATCACCACTAGGTTCATTAGGAGTGATTATATCATCTTCAAACAAGACATTATACCCAAAGAGAGAATGATATAACCCATGGGAAGATTTGGAACAAGTAAGTTCTTCACTCTTTAAAAGAAAATTGTCAACTTTCAAGGAGGTTTCACGCACAAGATTACCCCAAGAATAGCTCTCGGGTTCACACCCATTTTGTTGGCCAACAATTTTAAGTACTTAACTCACTTGAGTTCTATTAAACACATCACACACATACTCAAGTGGTGAACAATTTTTATAAATAAATAGGTCAACACAATTTTCACACGATGATGTACTTTCATTCAACACAATAGCTTCAACACTAGGTGGACACAAATCAACCTTATGAGAAGAATTAATTTGGTCATCTATAGGATCAACTAGTGTATCCACTTGCATAACATGTACATCCTCCACAAGTGGCAAAGAATCATTAGACTCACAAGTAAGTAAGCTACAACTTATACTCAATGGGATACTAGCCAGATAATTATCAATCACACACACCAAAGTGTAAGATTTAGCTATTTTACTTGAAGATCTTGAGTAGATTCTTCTTTCCCGGGGTGTGAAGGTCCCCCATAATCTTGGGAATTAACTTCCATCCGGCATTGTTTAACTTTGCTTTCCATGTTGGTACCTACACAAAGTTCCTTATAAAAATAAGGACAACTAATGTTAGCACGATTTGGTGGTAATCTCTTCACTTCATTCCACACAACCTCTCCTTTTTACACTCTCGGATTACCACCTTGCACTCCCTTACTCCTTTCCATCTTTTGTCTCTCATAATAGTTCTAATTGGAGGAGGTAGGCATTTCTCTTTGCGGCTTGGGCAGCAAGTAAGTCATGAGGCAATTCCCCCATTGATCTCTTACAACATTAGGCCAATTTTTCACATTAGGAACTTGATGCCATGTAAACCAATCAGTACATAAGTATACATGACCATAGGCCAAGGGAAGAATATTGCACCACACCTCCTTGTGGTATTCATATTGGGAGAAGACAACTTTTACCCTTTAGGTAACCTTGAACCCGTCCAATGAGTATGGAACAAGTAAAGGATCTTGAAGAAACCCCAAGTAGTCGACCATGGATGGAAGGATGTAGTTTCTATAGTAACTATAATTCAACACAATAAGGCAGTCCAATATCCCAAAAATTGTCACCTTTCTGGAGTGTATACTCCTTATCGGATCAACATTATAAGGCACACACGTAACCCTCAGTTTTGGAGATGTACCCCCTCTTCTTCTCATTGGAAAAACCTCCACTTGAACTAGTATAACCATTCACACTATATTAACCTTGATAAGAAGTACTACAAGGTGAAGAATATGAATCCTCACACTCTTCATATGTACTCTCATCATAGCTCTCATAAGCTTTGTAAATGAAAGGGTTATACCAAACACCAAATTTACGTTAGGAGTGAGGAGTGTAAGACTTCTCACATACCCTAACGTCATCATAAGAAGCATCACAAGGTCCCATATCACCTCTAAATTCACCAATAGAACTAGGTACTTCATTCCCGTCATTTTCTCCCCAAAAACCATGTCCATTAAATCTGCCCAAGTTTTGATCATGGCTATTTTCATAGCCTCCACAATCTACCTCTACTTCATAGCCACAAAACCCCTCGCTACAATCATATTCTCCCATGTTGTAGTCACAATAATCCCCGGATATCAAAGACATGTTCCTCTTATATCACCTTTGTACCTACTCAATGAACAAACAAGATTAGTAGTAAAAGATCCTCACCAACATTCATATACACTAACCTTTGTGATTCTCACAATTGGAGCGGCGAATATTGAAAGTTGCTTATACTCCGGTAGTCAATTCTACTTGGCGGTCGGAATGGATTCTTGTTTGATCAACTCAAGACACAAAAACAAAATTTACTTACGAACTTGAAACAAAGAAGTTACTACGAGTTAAAAATGAGAAAAGCACACAAATAACGAAGACACGAGAGTAGAGTCAACAATTAATCTACAACTAAGTAGGTCATCACTAGTTGTTAATTAATTCTAGAATCAAGACATGAAACTAATGAAACAATAAAATGAATCAAAGAATCTAAAATTTGAGCTTAATTAAAGTTGCATGAACAGTAAAGTAATGATATGGCAGCCACATATTGGTTGCGGTTTCTACAATTTTATTTTCCAAAGTCCAAGTCTTGACCCATTTTTAATTTGGATTGGTGGAATTTGTTTTAAGGAGGGAAGAATAAGTCATGGAGCCTTTTTTTCAAGTTTCAAATTTCAAAACTTGACTTTCGTAGTACTTTCCTTAAAAACATGGACCCTTGTATCATGGAAAGTTGTTGGGAAATGGTTGATAAAGTCTTTGGTGGTTGTAGTGTCTTCCAAGACTATCAAGTCACACACCTTTTTCCTTCAACTTTAGGGATCAAAAATTCACTTTATCTTCAAAAATATATGAAGGTGGTGATGAATAATAAGAACAATAACAATATCCACCAAGAACAACAACAACATTCTTAAAGAACAACAACAATTTCACACGGCCACTTCCAAATTTCACAATAACAATATCTTCAACACTTGCCCAAGACAACTACAACTTAAACAAAATGGTTCTTAGGCCACCAATTAACAAAAAAATCACGTGTTTAAGCCTAGAACAACAACAAGGTTGATACCACATGGCCAAAGTGAAGCCACAACAACAAAAATGTCCAAAACACTTACAAGTTTTCAAGTTCACAACAACATCGACAATGTAAGATCAAACTTAGATTATACTCAAAGAGTTAGTGAAGGGTAAAACTAACACTAGAAACACTCAAAACATGTAAAAAGCTCAGTCAAGACACAACAAGAACACACTTTCGGCCAGGAACACAAGAATGGACATATTTACTTCTTTTTTTATTTTTCAGATTTCAACCCTTTTTTTTTTAATTTTTCAACTAACAAGCCTAAAATTGATCTTGTGGGAACATGATCAATCCATGATTTGATACCAAATGATACAAGAAAATGAGGAGAACATCAAATACACTTCAAAACAGTCCACAAAACACTAAGATCCTTGAACCAATTGGAGACCTCTCTCGGATTCACAACACAACGCTAGAATAAGAAGATAACAAGGTGTTTGACCCCTATTTCAGACAATCCAAATTAGCTTAACAACACCTAAAATGAAGAACAAAAAGGAAAAAATTTTGGCCAACAAGAACAGGCACAAACCGAGAGTAGACAACAAGAACAACACAACAAGTTTGCAAGAATGAAAAGGATAGATAGTGAGACAAAGATTATTACAAGATTAAGAACCAAGTGTATTTCAACACTAATCTCTAATGAATGTAATACTGTCACGACCTGAGCCAGGGCCCTAGCCATGATGGGCATCCCAAACCGTGAAGGCCCGAGCGCCCTTCTCTATTTGGCAATCATACACATTTTCATATAATATGAAGAAAAATACAGAAATATAAAATAATATGGAATCATGGCCAGTATCATAATTCAATTGAACAATCTGGAACGGAAACCATAAACCTCCAACAGCGTCTAACATTAGTCTACGAAATCTCTAACAAGTGAAAATGATATTTGTTTGAAATCTGGGACAAGGTACCCAGTAGACCATTAAAAAGAAAGAAACAATGAAATCTGAAAATCAGGCCTTCTGAAAAAAAAAGAAGGCTCACCAACTACATCTTCTGACACATATAGATCTACTGCTTCATTGGACTGCGGAATTGTGCCTCAAATCCTGGAATATAGGGGGTCAATACAGATGTACTGGTATGTGAAACAACTCAAAATATCATGAATTTATACAAAAATAGGTGACATATATGGACATATTTAATAATTTCAAATCAATTCTTGACAACCTTGACTCACTCCGTATTGTTCGTCTGAGCTAGTCGGTACACCCTACAAATTTAAAGCTATGTGTAACCCACCCTTGACTCGATGGCCAAACCTCCAATCTAAGTAGCCGCTAGGATTTGGAGATGGTAGTTCCCCTATGTGATCACACCGCAGGAATCCCCCATGTGAAATGTCCTAATCATTTTTATTATCCACTTATGTAGGATACATTATCATAAGACCCGCATCAGTAACTACAATTTCCAGCGATGAGCCCTTACACTCAAACTCTTTCTTTGAGTAACTTACTAGCTCTCTTAAGCTCAACTTTTAGTTCTTTAAAACAAACATGCTTCATACTTTCAAAACATTCAATACTTATCTTGTTAAGGGCATGTAATCATCGATTATCATCATACCCTGAATTGCAAGTCAATCAAATCACATCATATCAATCTGTATCCCTTTTCAATTTATTATCATATTAGTGACCTCCCTAAATTTTAAACATCAGATGAGAGAGAGTTATGCAATAAATCTCTCATTGAAAACCTTCGTCAAACCATTCTCCTCCCAATTACAAAATCAATAGATGGTCACCTCATTTTTGTAATTTCTTTAAAAATTCATGGAAGGTGTTAATTTGACACAATAAACATTTATCATATGAAAATATATTCTCAACATGCAAAAATCAGTACCAAACCATGATCATTTATCAGGCATTCACCCATTAGTTTTCGTTTAGAAAGTGCATGCCTTTAAGCAACCCATCAATTAAAATCGGCAATATCATGATAAAAGACGGAGCTTTGATCATTCATGCTCTCATTTAAACTTTACAAATAGACAAAATCATATATCCCTAGTTACAGATCAACTTCCATAAAAAGTGGTTCAAGACAAGACATATTTTCATCAAAACAACCCCATGATTCATAATTTTCAAAAATAATATCGACTATTTCATTATAAATCATAATTGGGGATCTTTAATCTGGATAAACAATTAAACTTATGCCCAAGGTTTTTAGAGTAGTCCCACATACCTTGTATTATAAGATTTGAAAGATGGACCCTGAATCTTGATCTGTCTTCTTGAAATCTTAAACTTAAGGATTGGTTCTTGATTTCTTTTTCTTGGAGGTGGTTAGGGTTTTGTTTGAGACAAAAATGAATAAGGATGCAATTGATGCTTCTTGGGGCCGAATTTTATGTTAGGGAGGGAATTTGGGTGAGGGAAAATGACCAAAATGGCCCTAGACCTATTATAAACTGAAATAGCGTGTGAAACAGCTCCGTAACGCGCAGGCGGATGTGTCGTGTCGGCTTACTGCCTCACGCAGAAATATCATAACTTTTCACTCGGTTATCAGATTTTGGCAAAATTGGTATCTTTGGAAAGCTAATTCAATTATATACAATTTAGTGGGCCTTGAGCTGCAAAATTCTATGTGTATCAAAAGATAAATATGTTCAAAGTAGACCCTTGTAGAATCAAATATTCAATTTTGGATAAGTGAAAGGTTCTTAGCTTAACTTTGCTCTAGGCCATTTCTATGAATATTTTTCACCTCATAATCACTTCGTATACTATGCAAAAGATCATGACACATGAATCTAAATATAAACCATGGAATTAGAGATTACACATGTAGGAACGACAATTCACTTTTTTGCTTAAAAATACAGGGCGTTGCATTATCTCCCCCTTGGGATCATTCGTCCCCTAATGAAAGGTAGGGACTTTTGAGGATCTAAATGTGTAGAATAAAGAACTTAATCTTTCATTGAATAATTTTCCTCAACAAAACATACAAAGACATCAAACGAATTTCATGATAACCCCGAGTGAAATATGTAAGTGTAAAACATGGGATAGTGAAACCTTACATAGGATGACTTTGCACATGGGTTTTATGAGTCCTAATCATTACAACATAAGGAAGGGGTTTATTTGATGATCCTATGACCTGATTTAAATTGGTTCTAGTTATGAACTAATATTTTGTGGAAGATCGGGATAGAAACATTCTCTACCTCTTATGATACAACAAATAGACTTAGCTTAAAGGCACCACTCAGTTATGCCCCCAACATTAAATAATATATTCCATCCTTTCCATCTTACAATTATCCTGTCACACATCTAACCACAAGAGTTTGAGTTTCACTACTTTGTTCTGCTATGTTGAAGCCTAACTCAGAGTTAAAAGTGCAAACTTGAGCTATGGGGACCTGTACTTTACATCCCTTTAAGAAGACTTCTTCACCTTATCACTACCATCATACACACTAGAGATTTAATTTAGAGAGTACTAACCACAAAGCACATAGGTTTGTGTTTTCAGCAACCACAACATTCAAGCCTAATCATTACTACACCCACAACAGGGATCTCCCAACTAAGACCAACAATTTCAATCACTTTCACAAATATTTTCACCACATCCCTCCTTCTTAGCTATTTCAAACAACAAAAATTCATCTCATTCTTTTCCCTTTCACCTATATCCTTAGCTCGAGAATTCACATTAAATTTTAACCTTCAAGACATCTACTCCTCTACCTAACACATCACCACGTTTTCACTGTCACCTTCATACTATCATATGGAGGGTTATTAAAGGACCCAATTTCAAACTTCATGAATGGAAGTAACACTATTAGATCATAACTTATATTTATTAAGCCACTCAACGAGGGACATGAAGTAAAGATATGATAAAATAGACACGAAGTCACCCAAATATCAAGTATCTGGATCATAAGTAATGAATCGCTCGGAAGAAACACCATACCGCCTGAATTCTTAGGATAGAGCACAGTGAGAAAGAATTAATGCACATATCAAGATAAAATTAGGGAAAAGATAGAATTACCCTCCTGGAAATAGAAATCAGTAAGACAAACTGGGCACCCGATGCGTTAAGCGATGCGATTACTGGCACGCCGTGACAACATTGCATTAGTCCACTATTTTGATCATCCAAACACATCTCAAACATCGTCTGAACAAATCTAAAACTTTCCTAAGACCCCCTTTACACCCCTAATCATTAATCAACTAAAAAATCTATGTTTCGCGGTCGTGAAGATCAATTTAAAAATCAGGAGAGTTAATAGCTCATAAATATGACTACGCATTTTAACAATTAGAAAAATTTTCAGGTTGTCAACTCTCCATATATGCAACCAAGAGTGGTATTGAGTCTACAATGCTATGAGGTATTACATTACAACTAAGATACAAATTTCGGCTTGAAGCTATTGCTCCTTATTTAAGGAACTTAGATTTGATATGAGTTTGCATAAACTTAATCACTTTGGCTAAACCCGACATAGGATGAATCAGTGACATATAGAAACATATTTTCCTGGGACCAAGCATGTTGAGAGATATAGATTTTCATGGATCACGAACAACATAACATATGGCTTAAATACATGAAAGACTAGATTACTGTGAGACATAATTGCTTCAAGGTTGGAGGTCAGATCATAAACATAAGTCCATAGACAACTCGAACCATAGGCATAGGCATGACTTGAACACATAACGTAGGACATTTGCAGAAAAATCTCTAAAATGGAAGTAGGAGGAGTATTCTTGAGTAGGAATAGATTTATCATGACTCCTCTCCACAACTTGCAGCATTGAGAAAAATTTGGGAACTAACTTAATTCCCCATCTCTCCCTTTGATCAAAGTCACAATTCTAGAATTACTGACATATCCCCTTATCAAATCTATAGTCATAACTCTCAACATAAAGGAGACATCACCACATACTTAAAATCTAAACTCTCTCTGAAGAACTATACCTTAAAGGCCCTGCTTTTCTGTAAATGCTACTATTAACTTTCGCTAGCCTCTATAGCCATCACTCTACAACTCCCACTCTCATGAGCACATACATCCACACTTCTTATTATAAAAGGGAGTATCAGTATATACATGAATTCAACTACTCTTATTAATCTCTAATACAAAAACACTAAAATATTTTCCAAGATATCCCCTTTCAGGGACACTAATCGTAGTATTTTCTAACTCCCAAAGTCATCAACTTACGACTAAAATTTTCATGGGTATAGACACCCGTACTACTAAACACTTAACACTCCTTCTTCAATTCCTTAGAATACTATCATTACACCTCCGATCACATAACCTACAACTTAACAAAATTTGTAAAACAATACCAAAGGTGCATACTGCCTACCTACATTTCTTGAATTCAACTTTAATGAACACTATAACAACTCCCCCGACTTCTCTGTAGTATAAAATTCAAAAACGCAAGTTAGGTACACATGACACTTATACCATACAACCTTATCTAACAACATGCTATCTTGGGTTCAACTTATTCTTATAAGACTATCACTCTTATCATCTTAATGAATCAACCACAATTCATCATTTTTATCACTAGCCCTCCAGTATAAATATATAACCATTTATCCACTCTTTTTTTACAAATTGCCAACCTAGGGAATTTCACAAATCATATCAAGCCTATTAGTTAGTCCACAAAACATGCATCATTAATCTTAAGCTATTATTCTCACCACTATACTCCACGCCTAAACTCCACATCTAAAGTTCAAGCCTATTGTCTATCCTTAATTATATACCATTGGTAAAGTACACCAAATTCTATACTAGTCCATCAAATTGGGGAAATCAACCACAATACTTCACTTCTCTTAGCTACTACCTACAATCACAACCCCACCATAACCTCATTATTACAACTCAAAATCCATTACGTACCTTCTCACATGAAGTACTAATGTACAACTACTTAAAGAAAAAGACCATCAAAGGGGTAAAGTCACATGATAGGATTAGTCAATCTTAATCTTATAATATAACCCTTTTCAATATTATCAAAATATTCTAATTCCTCATACCATACTAACCTAAATCTTCAAAATTCAATAAACACTAATGAGCCTCTACCTACAACTTACTAACTAATAGACCCCTTTCTCCTTACCACTTATAAATGATTTCTACAACTACCATAACTATCCATTTTAAGCTCCTTCTCTATTTTGAACACATAATAATCATATCCAGTCACTTCCTTCACAGACTAGCATACAATCTACAATTATTGCTACCACACTAGTCTATCACTATTCAATGGCAACCCACAATTATGTGCAGCAACTCATGGACACGCACTCACCCATCTCCTCGGCTCCAATAGGTACCACCATCTCAGGTAATTTAATTTCTCCCTTATCTGCTACTTCTTCTCTAGCATCTCCATTTCCCCATTCCCTCACCATACAAAATTCAGTTTCCAACCACAATTCACCTCAACTAAATGTTTTGGCCTCGCCAGTTCATTTTTTTCCCCATTTAAATAGGCATCCGCAATCTATAGTAATCACTTACTAGCGTCAAAATAAGTCTACTGGTCCTTTGACCCAGAACCCTATGGTACAACCCTCTTCCTCATCATTTGTCTCATCTCTTATGGCCCCATAACCTTCTCTTATTACCCCTAGATCTACATCATCTCCCACTCATAACATGATTACTTGATCTAATACCAATAGCCTTAAACCTAAGAAATCCCACACTATTGTTCAAATGACTTACTCCCTATGTAGAACCTTTAAGAAAGCTCAAAAAGTCCCACATTGGCGTGAAGCTATGAAAAATGAATTTGATGCCTTAGTTCGGAATCAAAAATGGAAGCTAGTACCATGTGATCCTTCAAAAAATATGATGAATTGTAAGTGGGTTTTTCGGGTTAAATATCATCCTGATGGTTCTGTTGATGGGTTCAAAGCTCGCTTGGTAGCCAAATGATTCACCCAACGACCTGGCCTTGACTTCCAATGCACTTTCAGACTTGTGGTAAGGCCATCAACTGTTCGAATAGTTCTTGCAATTACAACTTAAAAATGCTGGCCCATTCATCAACTTGATATCAATAATGCCTTCCTACAAGGTCATCTTGATGAGGAAGTCTATATACGCTAACCACCGGTCACACCCCCCTTTTTAACCCAAAAACATTAAATTTTAAGTTCCAAAGGGTTTTAATTATTAAAGTGACAAAATGAAGATTTATTTCGAAAAAGGATTATTTATAATTTTTTATTCAGATTTTCCACTTGGCATATATCGGGTGTGCCAAGTCACCCGTGGATATCCTTTTTCAAAATGGTTTTGACTCTGTAAAAATGATCCACAAATAGAGATTCTAGCTGAGGAATAATGTTGACCGAGGGGAAGGTGTTAGGTAACCCTCAATCCTGTGGTTTGACCACGGTCGCTTGGTGGAGCGTATCGGCAAATCTAATATTACAAATGTATAACCCACATAAAACACATAAAATGAGAAACAAACAAATAAAACAAAGCAAATAAAAAATATAGTGTCCAGTCCAAGTTATACTATCCAAAAATAGAAAAATACGGAAATATAAATCCTATTCTAAACTAATCTTAGACTAAGCTCCAATGCTTTACCCGATTCCTCGGGCCTTCATCACGAACATCCTTTGCATACATGATACGTTGGGGCATTTTACAATAAATAAATACAAATGACCACGGGGCATTCCCCAGCTAAATGAATAGATTGTCCAAATAAGAAAAAGATAATCATTCAATAAACATTCCACATTACTCAATAATCCATAAATTCTGAATTTTGCCTATCCAAACCTACTGTTTGCCTACCCCGTTTGACCTATCATGATACTATCAGGGAATTGACTATTAGACACAAAAGTAATGATAGCAATGAATCAAAACAACTAATTTAGATTCATTTTTTATCAAATTCTTAATTCCTCCCCAAATTCAACTCAAGGTTCCAACGTAACAATTCACAATTACGGCCTTTAACAATCCATAACCAATATCAATGAAATCAAATGACAAATAAAAATCACCAAACATTAATTTCATATATCATGCTTCACACAAATCAAACATGTATAATGAAATAAAAATGAGAAACGATAGAATTGGACCTCCAATCAAGCTTTCAAAATCAATGTACAATTCTGAATAAAATTGATAGAATCCGCGTCCTCAACCTAGAGTTGAACCTCACCATTCAACAACCAAAATTGTAACTCGAAAAAGAAGCAACCAAAAAACAATAAGGAAAACCCGAAACAAAACCCAAATCACTCGTTTTGAACTAGGATTACACGACTCATGAATTGAGGTTGGATTATCATTTTCTATCACCCAGAAGATTTGGTAGACCCAACAGTCACCGAAATGTCTCTCTCTCAGGCTAGATTTCACCAAAGAAAAACTAAAAAAATAGAATGATGATTTTTGGGCTACGAATGAACTGATTTCACGGGGTATTCCGATTTCAGTGAAAAATGCACCAGAAAACAGTCAGCTTCATCTGTTTCCTTTCTCTCCATTACTCTCTCTCTTTGTTACTCTCTCTTGTATGCCTTCTTCATTACTCTCCCCCTTTGTATACGTGTATGATGGTGAAGAAGAAAAAATCCAAATCCTTTAACAGTGTGTTCACGTGTGGGTTCTATATTTGGAAATAGAAAAAAATGATGTTGAGTATCTGTCTCTCTCTTTTGTAGTGTGTATGTTTATATTTTTTTCTTTGTGGACAAGAAATATGAGGAGGGGGTCACATGGGTAGGTGGGTGGGGTAGGGTAGTGAGGTATGAGTTAGTTGAGATAAAATTTGTTTTCTATCCTTACACGGATCACCGGAATCGAGTTCAGATTATCATTTTCTATCACGCTGAAGCTCTGGCAGACCCAACAGACAATGAAATGGCTCTCTCTCAAGTTAGATTTCAATAGAGAAAAACCAAAAAAATAGAAGAATGGTGATTTTTGGGCTACGAACAAATTGATTTCGTGGGGTATTCCAATTTTGGTAAAATACTCGTGAAAAATAGTTTGTTGCATCCATTCCCTCTCTCTCCATTACTCTCTCTCTCTTTGTTACTCTCTCCTATATATCTTCTTCATTACTCTTTCCCTTTGTATTCATGTATGATGGTGAAGAATAAACCCAAATCCCTTAACAATGTTTCGCTTGTGGGTTCTGTATTTGGAAATGGAAAAAAATGATGATGAGTATCTGTCTCTCTCTTTTGTAGTGTGTATGTTTATCTTTTTTCTTTGGGGACAAGAAATTTGAGGAGGGGGGTAATGTGGGTAGGTGGGTGGGATAGGGTAGTGAGGTGTGAGTTGGATGAGATAATATTTGTTACCAAGAGAATATTTGGGGATTGGGCATTGGGTTTGTTAAGGGTGGTTAATTTTTGTGTTTTTGTGGGATATAATCACATGGCTGAGGGTATGTAGTAAGGTGAGCTAAAAATGGATAAAATTAAATTTTGAGAGGGACAAAATTAGGTGTCTACACCACCTGGTTTTGAATCTTTTACACATCGGATTCATGTTTGCAAGCTGCAAAAAGCTATTTATGGACTCAAACAGGCCCCCAGGTACTAGTACACTGAACTCAAAAATTATTTTGGTTACATTGGGGTTTATTAAGTCCCCATTTGATTCTTCATTGTTCATCCTGTAGTATTTTGAGTTTATTGCTTATGTCCTAGTATATTATGATGACATAACTGGTAATCAGATTAGTGGAGTTCAAAGCATTATTAATAATATTGCAACCCGATTCTCAGTAAAGGATCTTGGTCCACTCCATTATTTCCTTGGTGTTGAAGTGTTGTCTTATCCAGGTGGTATTTTGTTGTCTCAATAAAAGTACATTTCATATCTTTTGCAAGAAGTTAATATGCAAAATTGCAAAGGTATTCCAACACCAATGGATTGTACTATAACTTTCCCAGAGTCTGCGGAAGATTCTCTAGTGGATGGCTCTCTTTATAGTTGGATCATCGGTAAACTCCACTATCTTCTAGCTTACTCAGATTCTGACTGGGTTGGAGATCCTCTTGATCGAACATCAACCATAAGTTATGTTGTTTATCTTGGCAGCTCTCTGATATCTTGGTCCTCTAAAAAGCGAAAATCTGTCTCCAGTTCCTCTACAGAAGCAAAATATCGGGCTGTTGAAGCTACTATTTTTAAGACCAATTGGCTAACAAGTTTACTCCATGAGCTTTGGTTTTGTATCTCAGACATTCCTCAAATATTTTGTGACAACGTTAGAAGCAACTACATTTGTACCAACCTGGTGTTCCATAGTCGGAGCTTAAAATCAATATAAATCATCCCGACTCTGTGGATGCAAATCAATATTCTCAAATGATCATTCTTTCATTTCAATATTCAAATCATGACAATAGCTTTTGAAAAGCATTTAAGGTCTTCAAATCATAGTGAGATTTTGTATGTCGTAATGTTACTCAAATCATGGCTCCTATATCAAGAATCCTCAAAAACATAATTTCATAGTAGTGGTATGCAATTTATGGCATAAAATCTCAATTCAAGAAAACAAGATAGTAAGGTTATTATGTATACCAATATTGGACGATTCAAAGTTTCATAAATCATATCTTGCAAACACTTGGAATATCAACGCATGGTAGAAATATGAAATTCACCATATCAAAATCATAACTTGGGAATATTAAAGTAATCATGTACATCAAAGATTAAGCAATTTATATTTTACATAACCTTATAATTCGTCATTAAAACATCTTGGGTATTTACCCACTTTACAAATCATGAAATTCCAATGATAAAATCAATTCTTTGGGCACAAGAATGAAAAGATATTCTTGTTCAAAACCCCACATACTAAGTTCTCATGGATTTCATGTTAAGTTCTCAAATCATCGGAAATTCATCAACCGTAGCACAACTAAGATTATTGCAGAACTGACTCAGCTCTAGACCAGCAGACTATTTCGGGCATACGTACCCCCAGCAATCAATAACATAAGTAATATGTAGTAAACAACAACACATACTCACATGCCCACAGGCCATCATGCACCATGCATTCATTAACACCTCACACCAATCATTTGAAGATCATATTCATATACAAGTATTGGGATCTCATGCCATTGCATCGTAGATCATTCAACAAGGATTCATATAGTTAAGGAAGAATACAACATAACCTAGTTCATCCAATCGGGATACACATAAATAACATACATTCAACACATCATGGTTCACTTCTCAAGGTTCTTTCCTTTAAGATCTTGATATATGCAATTCGACCCATAATTAGACATTTCACACTTAGCGTGGCCTAATGGCCTTACCATTTCCCTCAAGCATCATAGTAAACACGAAGCATGCAAGTATGCTATGAACTCATTACTTCGATCACAAGGGGTCATACGATCCATTCTTCTTCCACTAGGCATTTCTACAATTACCTTGCATGCACCATTTAGGCATAGGTCAGTATGAAAAATTGCATGTGCTACAATACCATCATTCATCTTAATTCCACCAACTAAATCCCTCGCCCGCACTTACAACCATGTCATAAGTCTTCCACACAACATCCCCAATTTTAAACAATAACATGGAGTTTATGTTGAACATATACATAGAAAGTAGTCTAGTCATTTAGAACTTATTATATCCTAAGAACGTAAATTTATAGCCTCTTAGACAATTCCATAAACACCTTACATGCACTTTTAGGCATTGGTGAATTCATCAAATTCTCATGTTTTCCGCCACCCCATATACCTCATCCAACACACATAATCATCACATGCATGTATCAACCAACATACACCATCACCACACACATATATATATCAACCAACATGAAAAATCATCATCATATATATATATATATATATAACAAGTAACATACATAATCCTCAGATATATCTCAACCATCAAATATCAATCAACATATATATATACACATCATCAAAGTCTAGAAAATATATATATATATATATATATATATATATACAAATATATATAACTTAAACTTTCAAAAAGGGATTCGTGGACTCTATGGACGAAAGGAGTCCATAGATAAACACTTGCATGCCTTAGATTTCGTGGCCAGAAGAGATTAACGGAAGGAATTCTTGAATCGAAGCCTCCAATTAATTTCCCCAATTCAAAACCCTAACCCTAACTTGATATATATATATATATATATATATATATATATAAGAGAAATGAGAGAAATATAATACAAGTTCTGAGCTGAATGAGGTATTTATAGTGGTTTAAAATAGTGGTGAAAGACCAAAATACCCCTAAGAAACAAGTAAAACCCGAATCTGTCCTTCAGTGATCTATTCGTTAGGCTGAAGTAAATTGCCCATAAAATTTTACTCCGATGTCCAAACTGAATAAAACCAATTTCATTGGAAAGAAGACTCTTAGGGATTTCCATTGATATATAGCAGCTCACACATTTCATTATGTACAAGGATTTATTATCATTTGAAGTTGATCAAAAATATCGCCTGGCTGCAGTATTTTGTTCCTGCACATTTTGTTGTTCACAGTTCGATCGGAATGGTCGTAACGCATCGCTCGAGTGTCAGTTTTGGGTGATCCACATATTGTTTGAAAGCTTATTCGATGCTCTATGAAATGGTGGGTTGAAATCCAAGAAATTACACACAGAAAAAAATTAAGTCATTCTCGAAGATAGGATCCAATATGCTTACGCACAAAATTTCGGCGAAAACTTTTCTGGGGTATTACACTATCGATATCAAATCCACACAAACTAAAACAACAACAACAACAACAACAAACCCAGTGTATTCCCACCTGGTGGGGTCTGGGGGGTGTAAGATGTACGCAGACCATACCTCTACCTCTAAAGAAGTAGAAAGGCTGTTTCCGTTAGACCCCTGGCTCAAGACACAAGATACCACACAAATACAAGTAAAACACCGAACAAGGTTACAAGAATACATAACATAAATACGGCAGTGATCACTATATAAATCCACACAAACTAGTGATCACTATATAAATCAGTCTTAGGCTCACTCCTATGGGGGAACGTAGTTCTAGGGAAGTAATGTCGCTTTCTACCTCCCACTCGGTGCTAAAGATTTCTCCCGGACTTAGCTCAGATCATTTCAAAGACAATCCACAACAAAATAATTTTAGTAATATATAAATATATATCGGGAGCCATCATGCTTCCCATATATCAAAATCAACCACGTTGCGGATTTCTTTCACACTCGAGTTCAAAGCAACTCCATTAAGACCAAAAGGTCAAATCATTCAAAATATCTCAAATATTCAACATCAACGTGCTTATAACACACATTTTCTCAAAAAAAAAAAACTATTTCCAATGGGAATTCACGACCCAAATATCAAAATCATGATAAATATCGTTCAAGATTCATGCTTTATATCACCACACATGTAAATTCATCTTTCAAAATCATAAACATCAAGATTTCATAATAATCATCATAAGATATGGGTTCATGCTTGAAATTCGTAAAAATCAAATAAAAATCATTCCTTTGTAAAGAAAATTACTTCTGGGCACAAGAACGAAAGAGAGTACTTGTTGAAAAACTCCGCATACCTTGAATGATGAACTTTAGATCGATACTCATTTTTGAGATGTTAATCGTGCCTTTGAATAATGGTTCTTAGAGTTCTTGAGCTAGGAATTGGGAATCTTGAATAAATTTGCAAAATTAATGGTGAACTTTGGAGGTTCTTGAAGTTGGATGTAGGAGCTTAGGGCTTTCTTTTTGAGGGAGTTTGATGAAATATAACATATAATGCTTCTAATAGGCTTTAATATAGGGTTTGAATGAATTTTGGGTGAGGGGGAATGACCAAAACGCCCCTAAAAATCAAAAAAATTCTCGAATTTATCCTTTGGTGGACTGTTTTAATAGTCTTTAGTAGATCAACCATAACATTTTACTTCGATATTGCAATTGGATGAAACTAATTTCATTAGAAAGAGAACTCTCATATTTTTCCGTTGATATATAGTATCTCACCCAAATCATTGTGTACGAGGAGTTATGATCGTTTGAAGTTGACCCAAAAATTCACTTTTGATAGGCTGAAGTAGATCGACCATAACTTTTTGCTCCGAGAGGCAAATTGGATGAAACCAGTTTCATTGGAAATAGAACTTGTAGAGCTTTCCGTTGATATATAGTAGATCACCCAAATCATTATGTTCAAGGAGGTATGATTGTTTAAAGTTGGAGAAAAAATACGTCAGGCCTCAGTACTTTTTTCTGCATGTTTTACTATTTACTACTATTCACGGTTCAATTGGAATGTTCATAATTCATCGCTCGGGTGTCCGTTTTAGATGATCCACATATCGTTGGAAATATTATTCGATACTCTACTTAATGGTGGGTCATAATCTAAGCCATTTTGCACGGAAAAGTTATAATTCATTCTAGAAGATAGAACCCAACACGTTTACGCACAAAATTTCAACGAAACATTTCCCAGGGTATTACATCATCCCCCCTTGGAAACATTCATCCTCGAATGACGCTAGACATGCCAAGATTAGATAGGGAATAGAGCATACAGCTGAAACCATTCGTTAGGCTCATCACCACTTCATTTTTCACTTCGAATGCAACATAGGATGCATAAATTCAAGAAACTACAGCTGAACACATAATAAATGACATATGAACTGTTGCAACTTTTATCAAAAGTGCATGATTTAGGAAATAACGGTACCTTCGGCTTGATCGGAGTTCTTGGAAAGTATGTGTGGGTGCTTGGATCGCATTTCCGCCTCAGCTTCCCAAGTTGCACCCTTAACAGATTGGTTTCGCCATAACACCTTGACCAAGGGAACTTCTTTGTTCCTTAGTCTTCAGACACTGAAATCAAGAATCTCAACAGGAATCTCATCAAAAGAAAGATTTTCTTGAATGTCAGCACTCACAGAGGAATCCACTACCACAGCTTTGCTAATATGCTTTCTAAGAATGGAGACATGGAATATTGGATGAACAGAGGAAAACTCGGAAGGCAACTAGACTTCATAAGCTACCTTACCAACACAGCTAAGAATTTTGTAAGGACCAACATAACGGGGACTAAGCTTCCCCTTCTTTCCAAATCTCTTCACCCCCCTCATGGGTGAAATTTTCAAATACACTAGGTCACCAACTTCAAACTCAAGGTCTCTTCTTCTAACATCCGCATATGACTTCTGACGACTCTACGCAGTTTTCAATCTTTCCCTAATCACCTTAACTTTTTCCATAGCCTCAAATACCGAATCAGGACACTCACAGTCGCTTCTCCCACCTCGAACCAACCTATGGGTGATCTACACTTCCTCCCATATAAGGCTTCAAACGGAGCCATGCCAATACTAAAGTAGAAACTGTTATTGTAAGCAAACTCTATCAACGGTAAGTGATCATCCCAACTTCCCTTACAGTCAAGTACACAAGCTCTCAACATATCCGCTAAGTTCTGGATGGTCCGCTCAGCCTGACCATCGGTCTGCGGATGAAAAGAAGAACTCAAAAGCACTTGGGTACCAAGACCCTTCTGAAAAGCTTTCCAAAATTGCGAAGTGAACTGAGTACCCCTATCCGAAATGATAGACAAGGGAACTCCATGCAGTTTGACTAGCTCTCGGATATACAATCTAGCGTAATCCTCAGCAGTATATAAAGTATGAACAAGCAAGAAATGAGCAAACTTAGCCAACCTATCAACCACAACCCAAATGGAATCATGATGGCATCGGAAAAGAGGTAAACCAATCACGAAGTCCATATTTATCTCTTTCCACTTCTAGGTGGGAATACTAAACTCTTGCATCATACCACCAGGTCTTTGGTGTTCAACCTTAACCTATTGGCATGTTGCACACTTAGCTACAAATGCTCCTATATCTTTCTTCTTGCAACTCTACCAATAGATTTCTCTCAAGTCTCGGTACATCTTGGTGGCACCAGGATGAATAGAATATTGCCCCCCATGCGCTTTATCCATAATCCACTGTCTCATATCATCAACATTCGAGACATACAATCTACCCTACAATCTCACAACACCATCTCCCCCTTGGGAGAAAACCTTTACTTTTTGGTCCTTGACAGACTCCTTTAGTCTGACCAAACTAGCATCTAAGTATTGCTTTCCTTCACTTCCAAAACCAAGGAGGATTTGGAACTACTTTGAACCCCTATACTACCTTCAGCAGAGTTTAACAACCTAACTCCCAATCCAGCCAAATGATGTACATCACGAGCCAACTCTTTCTTACCTTCTACCACATATGAAACACTACCGATGGACACTCTACTTAGGGCATCCGCCATAACATTGGCCTTGCTCGTATGGTACAACACACTAATATCATAGTTCTTTCACAATTCTAACCATTGTCTCTACCTAAGATTCAATTCTCTCTGGGTAAACACATACTGCAGACTCTTATGATCAATGAAAATATAGCAAACACAACAGCAGCCAACTCAAGGTCATAGGTGGGGTAATTGTTCTCATGGTGTTTTAACTGTCTAGAAGAATAAGATATCACCTTACCCTTCTGGATCGATACGCAACCCATACCAACTCTCAAAGAAACACAGTACACCACAAAACCACCAACATCATCAGGCAAAGTCAAAACAGGGGCTCAAGTGAGTCGATTCTTCAACTCCTAAAAACTCTTCTCACAAGATTCAGACCATAAGAACTTTACTTTATTTTGGGTCAAACGAGTCATAGGAGACTCTATAGAGGAGAAACCCTCAACAAAATGGCGTTAATAGCCAGCTACACCCAAGAAACTTCGAATATCAGTTGGAGAAATAGGTCTAGGCAAATTTCTAACAGCTTCGTTCTTTTGGGGATCAACTCAAAATCCCTCGGAAGAAATGGTATGACCCAGAAAAGCAACTGACCTTAGCCAAAATTCACACTTACTAAACTTGGAAAACAACTTGTGATCTCTAAGGGTTTGCAAGACAGTTCGGAGATGATCAGAATGTTTATCCTTACTACGGGAGTACACCAGTATATCATCGACGAACACTATGACAAACATATCCAGATATAATCTGAACACTCGATTCATGAGGTCCATGAAAGATGCTGGGGCATTAGTTAACCCAAAAGACATAACAAAAAACTCAAAATAGCCATAACAAGTTCGGAAAGTGGTTTTTGGGATGTCACACTCCCTAACTTTGAGTTGATGATAGCTGAAACGAAAGTCTATCTTTGATAAATAACTTGTACCTTACAATTGGTTAAACAAATCATCCATTCTTGGAAGGGGGTACTTATTTTTTATGGGACTTTATTCAGTTGGCGGCAATCAATGCACATACGCAAAGAGCCATCTTTCTTTCTCACAAACAATACTGGAGCACCCCAAGGAGAAATATTGGGCCTTATGAAACCCTTATCTAGTAGATCTTTGAGTTTCTCTTTCAAATCCTTAAGTTTTGCAGGGGCCATACGGTAAGGAGAAATAAAAATGGAATGAGTATCGGGAAGAAGATCAATCCCGAACGCTATCTCTCTATCAGGAGGTATCCCTGGGAGATCATCTGGAAAGACATCAAAAAACTCATTGACGACGTTAACAGACTGAAGAGTTGGAGTCTCAGACTTAGTGTCTTTGACTCTAACCAAATGGTAAATACGCCCCTTGGAAATAAGCTTTCTAGCTTTGACGTAAAAGATAAAATGACTCTTGGGTGACACAGAATTCCCAGACCACTCAAACACGGATGCACCCAAAAACTGAAACTTGACCACTCGGGTCCGACAATCAATAGAGGCATAAGAAGCATATAGCTAATCCATACCCAGAATCATATCAGAATCTACCATGTCTAACACAATCAGATCAGCCAATAAGACTCTATGATGAACGGTAACTAGACACTTTTTATACACTTTCTGGGCAACAATCAAATCACCCACTGGGTAGAAACTAGGATAGGTGCAGGAATAATCTAAGGACTCATTTCAAAATTCACAGCAATCAAAGGTGTAACATATGAGAAACTGGATCTAGGATCCAACAAAGCATACACATAAAACTGAAATATACGAAGCATACCAGTAACAATATCGGGAGATTCCTCATGTTCCTGGTGGAAAGGTAAAGCATAGAATCTATTCTGGTGCTGCCTGCTAGTATTTCTAGAAGAGGCGCCCTGAGCTGAGGTTGGGCGAGTCGCTGGAACTGTGATAACGGCCAAACTATAGCTCTCGTAAGAGTGTAAGCAGTCTCTGTCAAATATAGAACCCAACTGGGTTGGGTGTCGAATCCCACAGGGAATGATTGGTCACTAAGTATGCAACTATTAGTAGACTGTTGGTCAAGAATTCTACGGAAAGGGGAGATTTGATTATGACGTGAATAAAAAGTATTAAAGTAACACTAAAATGCTTTGTTTAGTAAGATTAAATCACAGAGAATTGTAAGTTAGGGTTATGTCCACCTTATGAGTTCTACGTATCTATTAACTATGAGTAATGCGAAATTCAGACATGCATGCACTTATAGACATTCGTATTCTGATGGTAAATCCTAGTGTCTCTCGACCATTAAGGATTATCTCACTTTAACTCTCTCAAGCTTAAAGTGTATACCTAATGGTACGAAATCTCCAAGAGGTTAATCCAGTTATGGCACTAACTTGTAAACAGGGGTTGGTATCCCTATTTCCTTGTCACACTCTCTTTTCCAAACATGTAAATTTTCTCTCGAACAAGTTAATGCTATAATGGCATATTATATATGTTTGCAACCACAAGAATTTAATTAAGATGAAGAGAGTAATGATATAAGTAGCATACACATGAAGAATTCACAAACTCATAGCAATAGATAGTATATCATAAGGCTTCCATAACCCTAACAGAGAAGTTTAACTACTCATGATCACAACGGAGATCACAATAAACATCACCATCGTACCAAAGCTCAAAGAATCTCATGTTGAAGATGGGGTGGCGTCAAACTAGGTTGATGTTTTTGCCCTCTTAGATGTTTCCCTCAAGTTAGCATTTTTTTCTCTGTTGAAACTTACAGAAACTGTAAACTGAATAATACTAGCAAGTTGAATGACTAATCCAAAGCATCAATCAATTTGTGAATAATGAAAAGCATGAATGAAAAGCTTGCTGAAAAATTTAGCAAATAGGGTTTTTATAACATCCTTGTCCTAGTCCTACTGAAATAGGGTTTTTATCCTTGTCCTAGTCCTACTGGATTACTGTTGCACCCCTAAGTATTATGAATTACTGATTTTGCCCGGGATGGATTCTCCATGAATCACATTCAGTCCACAAGCTTTGAAAAGCTGCCTTCCTTCTTACGTGAAGTTTCCCTTGCTACCTAAAGGTCCACAAAGTGATGAAATCTTCATCATTAATACCTGAAAACATGCTAATCTCGTTTGTTAGCTCACTTGTAGGAAAATGGACTAAAAGTGCAGGAATTATATATTTAGTCCTCCGAACTTGGCTAAATCATGGGTAAAGTATGGTGTTTAGGCGTGTAAATACGCCCAACATCACCACCCTACACTTAAAGCTTTGTTCGTCCTCAAACAAAATATCACGTCCATATAAACATCTACTTAGGGTTTCACAGTAGCAACATAAAATGATCAACAAGACATGCAAGGCAATTATTAACAAAGAGTGGGTTTCTTGATCATTACTAGAAACAATTCAACCTCCAACATAGACTCGTGATGATGGATAATTCGTATCCACAAGTTAAGGAATAAAGAATCATCCACAACTACCCAAAACTCATCAACCATGTGTGTCTCACAAGATATCACCCATAATCACTCATAAGTTTTGCATTTTTTCGAAACATGGGTGCAAGATTCTCCTTGCTCTCACTCTCACAAAGAACTCATATGTTGCAACTGATGACCATAGGCTTGACCTTAGTGTAATGCTCTTCTAATATCAGAATGCTAAGCTTAGGATCAAATAGGTCTTTACAGGTTGTAATGTAGGCTAAGGGACGGGTAGGACTATTTTGGCCAGAAATAGTGACTGTTACCTAAGGGATTTAATACATCACATTATTCCATTAACACTCTCTTTTAAACAATCCTGCTGCCTTTCTTTCATCTACCACCCCTTTTTCACCTATTTTGTTATTCAATTATAAACACAACTATCTTTTTTTTATTTTTCTATTTCTGTTTTTTTTCTTATTTGATTTTTTTTCTTTCATATTATAACGCACCTCTATGATAGCACTTCTATGATAGTCATGCTTTTTCACAACAATTTCATGTACCAATATGCTCTGAGGCATCACACATACCCAATTTCCTCTTATTTTGTCACATGACTCTACTATTTAAAGCTCTTTGGAATTTGGATCAAATTATAGTCTTGAAAAAAAATGGATTAGGCTTACATATAAGGCTATCAAAGAAAATAGCTAAAGGCTCAAAGGGGGTTAACTAGGATAATGTACACAAGTAGGTAAAAAGAAGGTAAACAATTACAGGCTACCAAAGAAATGCCTAAATTATCTCCTAAACTCACACTCTTTATTTCGCTTTACACCCACACCATGCAAGTTCTAGCATCAGTCACAGCACAGAATATACTATATTCTCACACACACAAGGCACATGGTCAACTTTATTGGGAGCAGTATAGACTCTTGACCCAACAGATGAAGAAATTAAACCACACACTTATCAAACAGTGAGTCACACATAGAGCCTAAACGTCTCAATAGTAATGATTTTAGCAAAAACTCTTGTCATAATGCCATGCCGCCTATCAGAATAATTTCATGCAAAAAATCTAATAAAAAAAATTTAACTAAACTAAATACGACTAATTCAAACAAACAAACATAAATAAATGTAGGCAAAGAAGTATAACATACAAATACCAGCACCCCACACCTAGACGGGACACAATGCCCTCAGTGGAAAATAAATAAAGAAAACCTGATTAGTCGGACTCCTCTTCTATGTCCGGGGTCATACCCCCTGTGTCGGAATCATCATCAGAGTAGTCATCCTCAGAAGTTCCTCAAAAGTACCCCACTTGATTCCAAGAGTGCGTCGAGGTATTTGCAGCACGAAGGATTCAGCTTGCTCTTTTCTTCCTCTTTTCTTACCTTTCTGTGAGGTGGGCCCTTTTTGTTTTCCTTGTCGTCCTTTTGAGGCTATTCTACCTAAGATCCTAATAGAGTCATGTTAGCTTCATCTCGGAAGATTCAATCGAAAAACAAAATAATAGTGGCACCACCCCACACTTAATTTTTTGGTACAAACTAATTAAGTGAGTGATGTCGATTACTCAGACTTCATCGTCTTACATATAGGCGATATGTTCCAACTATATGTTCAGAACAGTCATACTTTCATGTCATCTTAACTATCCTATGCAACTCTATTTCATGTAATCTTGATTATACTTTCATGTTTGGATTAATGCACCTTTTGAACAAGACTACTACGTAGAGATTATATCAAGTTATGACATAGAAATAATCACAACATCTCATACTTGTATTCAATCATGATTTTTATCTCGATGGACGAGTCATTCAAGCATTTTAAGCATTCAATTTTGACGTTTATGCAATTACTTCACCATGTCGATTTCGCAAATGTATGACAGTGTATCAAATACAAGTTGCAACCAAGTCAAGAACACCCACACGTATTCTTTCACTCAACTAGATATATCATAACAAACCAAGCACATTCAAATCACCAACACCAATTCAAGATCTAACAAATCATTATAAGCGTAGTATTGTAACCCTTACGAAATATAAAAGAAGAACTTACTTGGTGATGGACTTGGAAGATGATCTTTCAAGGTTAGATGAGTAAAAAGAAAAGTTTGAGAGATTTTGGAAGGGTAGGCGGCGCTTAGATTGAGTAAACAATGTGATTTTGCCTTAAGGATGAAGTTCTATTTATAGACCAAGGCTTGGGTCTTGTTTGACCCATTAAAAATCAGGTTAGGAGACCAAAAAGTAAGCATAGGAGGCGCCTAATGCTTTGCCTATGCTTGGCATAGGCGCTTATGACATTATAGATTCAGAGACCAAAGGATTTGGCATAGGCGGCGCCTAATGCTTTGCCTAGTTGAGCATAGGCACCTTGTTGGGCATAGGCGGCGCCTATGCTATGGCATTGTAGTTTCTGAGAGCTTAGGCCATAGAATAGGCCTTGCCTAGTTCATTGCCTAGATTTACATAGGCCTTGCTTTACCATTGCCTAGTTTTGCATAGGCAATGCCTAATCGATAGTCTTTGCTACTTCACTCCTAACTTACCACCTTTAACATAGCACACTTCCAAATCAAAATTTGAGACCAATCTCTTCCTTTATACGTCTTGCACCTACACTTACTCAAAAACAACAAAAACGATTAGAACGATGGGTTGCCTCCCACCAAGCGCCTTAGTTTTGGTCGTGGCTCGACTCTTCTTTTGGATTTTTATAAAACAAACTCCTAGGAAAACAAAATAATTAAAAACGATGGGTTGCCTCCCATGTAACGCTTGATTTATTGTCGCGGCACGACATAGCTATCTCGATTACTCATACTTCATCGAGATATATGGTGCATCGTTTTCTGAATAGATTCAAATGACGCTGATGCTTACTTGTAGGCATGCAATCTTCTTCGAGATGACTCTTGTGCATACATATCCCAGGAGGGATACCAATTATATCATCAATAGACCAACCAATGACTCTCTTGTACCTCTTCAGAGCAGAGATGAGAGCCTCTATGTGCTATTCACCTAAATCAGCCACAACACTTATCGAAAGTGTATTTACACTTCCCAAGAACGCATACCTTAGGTGACTGGGGAGCTTTTCCAATTCTAGTACTGGTGGCTCTTCAATGGAAGTCTTCATTGTTGGTGAAGGTCGATTCTTAAGATCAAGGTACAGCTTCTTAGGGGCATGAGAATAGGACCTTATTCCTGTTAGAGCATAAGCAGTTTCTTCATATTCTTCAACCTCCTCACGCTCAAAATTCAACAGCACAGCAGACAATGACTCATCAATAAGCTGCTTCTCTGCAGATAATTCTTCCACATCTTCATAATAAACATCAGCTACAGAGAACACATCCATATCTCTAGGCTGATTCATCGATTTTCATACATCAAAATTAACCGCTTCGTCATTTATCCAAAATAAAAGCTCATTGGCTCATAAATCAATAAGCATACTTCCGGTTGCGAAGAAAGAACGACCCAAGATTATGGGAGCTTCAGAATCCACCTCACAATCCAAAATAACAAAGTCTGCAGGAAAAATGAAGGAAGAAACCTTCACCAATACATCATATAAGATACCAACAGGTCTTTTTACCGACTTATCAGCCATCACAAGCCGCATATTGTTTGGCGTAGGATCGCCCAACCCCAACTTACTATAGATGGATAGCGGCATCAAATTGATTCTAGCCCCCAAATCGCATAATGCCTTGGCAAAATCCAAAGATCTAACAGTGCAAGGGATAGTGAAAGAACCAGGATCTGCCTTTTTCTGAACCAACGATCTTGTAGCGATTGCACTGCAATGATGAACATTATCTGCCAACTCGTAACATGCTGCCTTCTTCTTCGTCAAAAGGTCCTTCATGAATTTCGCATACCCAGGCATCTGTTCTAGCGCCTCCACAAAGGGCACATTAATAATCAGCTGCTTCAACATAGTCATAAATTTATTGAACCTGGTATCATCAGCTTTCTTCTTTAGTCTCTGAGGAAAAGATGGTGGTGGTAGGGGAATAATTTTCTCTATCGCTTCCTTTGTGTCTGGCTTCTGATGATTAATATTTTTAGGCTGTAGACATCTAGGGGTAATGTCATTAGCATTCACTTCAGCTTCTTCAGCATTTGTACAATCTGCATCAACAACATCATCTACTGCATCATCAACCACCTGCTTGCCTTTAGAGGGTTTCCCCAACACCTTACCACTCATAGTAGTAATAGACATACATGATCCATCGTTCCTTGGATTTTGCACAGTGTCACTAGGTAAAGTGCCAGCCTTTTTTTGATTGAATGTCGCTGAAAGTTGACTCAATTGTTGTTCCAACTATTTTATTGAAGTGGAATGCCAATCAACCAATTGATTTATTGATGACAAATCATTCTTAACCTGGTCTACTCCCGTATTGGTTGCCTCCACTCCCTTCAATAATTTGTCCATCATATCTTCCATTGACATCTTCCCAGAGCCAGATGCCACAGACTCATAGTTTCCAGGAGGAACATACAAACCACTACTGTCAGTCTTATTCTTCAAACTACCTTGATCACGGTCTTGTTTCCAGATTTATCATAATAGTTCCGACCTTGGTTTACTTGGGCATTGCCTTGGAAACCCCCCTGATTATTCAAGTAGTTAGCTTCTTCCTCAGAATAGGATTCATCTCTTCCTTTTGACGCAACCTCTTTGACTTTTTTGGTCTTCCCTGATAATAAATGCTTGGTAAGAAGATCCATCTGTGTTTTCATGTGCGTCATATCTTGATCACGTTCCTCCTCTCTTTGTCTTTGTTCTGTAGTCATACCAATAGATACAGTAGAGCTTGCTACCAGGAAATCCCTGGTATTCCAAGCTCTACTCTGCTTTTTCATATGATCTAGCATACCACTTGCCTCATTAAAAGTAAGGTCCATGAATGACACACCCGCAACATTATCAACTACTGGCTTAGTCACCGAATTCAACGCCCTATATAATATCTCCATCAAGTGGACATTGGTCATATGATGATTTGGGTACCTCATAAGCTTCTTCTTGAACCTCTCCCATGTTTCGTAGATATCTTCAGTTGGAAGCTGTCGAAAACTGCTTATCTCATCTCTTAATTGTGCTCTCTTGGATGGCGGATAGAATCTTTCTAGGAAAGCGTCTTTAAGTTGCCTCCAATAAGTAATAGAGTTAGGAGTTAGCCCGTTCAACCATAGAGTTGCCTCTCCAGATAGAGACAATGGAAATAAGCACAGCCGGATCGCATTCTGTCCAACCCCTTGATTGTCAAACGCCTTGCATGTTGAGATAAAGTTAATCAGATTTATATTCAAATCGTCTCCTGCAAGTCCACCAAATAAACCCTTGAGCTGCAATAACTGAATCATGGTGCTAGTGATATTAAACTTGGCTCCAGGTGCCAAGGGTGGAGGAATAATAGCCCTTATGGCACCAGCTCCATCCAAATCATCATCAAAAGGAATCTGCACAGCTCGGCATTCAGGCCTGAATCTAGCTTGACGATCTCTCCTATGCATAGTTGCTGCCACATCATCAGTACGCCTAGGATTCAGTAACTGTTCATCACCGAGGTCCTCATCATTAGGATTTGCTGCACGCCCTGGTTTATCAATATTCTGCTGATGCACTTGAGCAGCTGCCAGTGCAGCTAATCTAGCCTACTCCTGTTGAGCCGCCATTCTTTCAATGTCACGCTGTGCATCCATTCTACCAATAAGTTGAGGTTCAGGATTTATGGGTAGTAATTGCTGACCAGAACTTCGATTATTTGGCATACACTAAACAGAACCTGAATAAAACAAAAAAAAACAAATAAAAGTAAAATACGAGAATCTTTGACCAAAGGTTCTAGTAATTATCACAAACTTAGTTGACAACCGTATTCCCCGGCAACGGCGCCAAAATTTGATAACGCCCAAACTACAGCTCTCGTAAGAGTGTAAGCAGTCTCTGTCAAATATAGAACCCAACTGGGTTGGGTATCGAATCCCACAGGGAATACTTGGTCACTAAGTATGCAACTATTAGTAGACTGTTGGTCAAAAATTCTACGGAAAGGGGGGATTTGATTATGACATGAATAAAAAGTATTAAAGTAACACTGGAATGCTTTGTTTAGTAAGATTAAATCATAGAGGATTGTAAGTTAGGGTTATGTCCACCTTATGAGTTCTACGTATCTATTAACAATGAGTAAAGCAGAATACAGACATGCATGCACTTATAGAGATTCGTATTCTGATGGTAAATCCTAGTGTCTCTCGACCATCAAGGATGATCTCACTTTAACTCTCTCAAGCTTAAAGCATATACCTAATGGTACGAACTCTCCAAGAGGTTAATCCAGTTACGGCACTAACTTGTAAACAGGGGTCGGTTGCCCTATTTCCTTGTCACACTCTATTTTCCAAACATGTAACTTTTCTCTCAAACAAGTTAATGCTATAATGGCGTATTCTGTATGTTTGCAACCACAAGAATTTAATTAAGATGAAGAGAGTAATGATATAAGTAGCATACACATCAAGAATTCACAAACTCATAGCAATAGATAGTATATCATAAGGCTTCCATAACCCTAACAGAGACGTTTAGCTACTCATGATCACAACAGAGACCACAATAAACATCATCATCGTACCAAAGCTCCAAGAATCTCACGTTGAAGATGGGTGTGGCGTCAAACTAGGTTGACATTTTTGCCCTCTTAGATGTTTCCCTCAAGTTAGCGTTTTTTGTCTATTAAAACTTACAGAATCTGTAAATTGAATAATACTAGTAAGTCGAATGACTAATCCAAAGCATCTATCAATTCGTGAATAATGAAAAGCATGAATGAAAAGCGTGCTGAAAAATTCAGCAAATAGGGTTTTTATAACATCCTTGTCCTAGTCCTACTGAAATAGGATTTTTATCCTTGTCCTAGTCCTACTGGATTACTGCTGCACCCCTAAGTATTATGAATTAATAATTTTGCCCGAGATGGATTCTCCATGCATCACATTCAGTCCACAAGCTTCCAAAAGCTGCCTTCCTTCTTACGTGAAGTTTCCCTTGCTACCGAAAGGTCCACAAAGTGCTAAAATCTTCATCATAAATAACTTAAAACATGCTAATCACGTTGGTTATCTCACTTATAGGAAAATGGACTAAAAGTGCAGGAATTATATATTTAGTCCTCCAAACTTTGCTAAAACATGGGTAAACTATGGTGTTTAGGCGTGTAAATACGCCCAACATCAAACTGGAGCACTAACAGTCTGAGTCTGTGTCTGAGGGAGATAGTCACGATGCCCTTGTCCATTCTATGGACAATCTCTGTGACCCATGTCACCACACTGGAAACAACCTCTCTGCTCACACCAACACTCACCTGAATGAGTCCTACCACACTTAGGACACAGAGGACGATTTGGCTTACTGCTAGCACTGTACTGGGACCTGGATGCATATGACCTGGTACCTTGCTCCTACCTACATCTAGGCACAGTAGAACTAGCAAATAATGGTGCTAGCATAAACTAACGATCCAGATACTGAGGGAGACTCCCTCCCTATGATCTAGTCTGACCCTATCTGTGCTGCTCGGACCTAGCTCTCTTATTCCCTTTAATTCTGTCTCTCTCCTTAATCTTGTCTGCCTTAATCTTTTGAGCATGAGTCATTATCCTAGAAAGATTTATATCACTATTTAGCATAGCATACCTACACTCCTTAACCACATAACTAGACACTCCAGTCATAAACTTACTAATACTAGCCCGATTATCAGCCACTAAGTCAGGAGCATACTTGGCCAACTGATTGAACTTTAGAAAGTACTCCCTAATAGTCATAAAGCCCTATCACAGGTTCATAAACTCTTCCACCTTTGCCTCCCTCATCTCCAAAGGGAAAAACTTATCCAGGAATGCATCCTGGAACTCTTGCCAATTTGTAGGGACAGATCCCTCACCTCTACCTTTCCTCCAAGCAACAACCCAGTCATAAGCAAGGTCTTTTAACCTATACATAGCCAACTCCATACTATGTTCCTCAGATACATGCATCACCTGAGTAATCTTCCGCACCTCCTCTAAAAACAACCGTGGATCCTCTCTGCTGCTGTGGAACTGGAGCTGGGTTGGCCTGAACATTTGCAGTAACAACTTGGTCCAGCGCCTGAAAGGTTGCCCAAAATTCAGCATGAGACATATTTTAATTCAATGGGTCAGTGGGTTGAGGTTGCTAACCATCATTATTTCTTCATGCTCGATGTGAAGGCATATTTCTAAAAGAGGAGAGCACGAATCAATAGCAGAGAGAGACACTTTAAGCATGATAGACTTCTGAAAGAAAGAATCACACTTTTTACTAAAACATCTTATAGCATATTGCTCATAGGTGTGGCACGCTACACACCGATGATCAAGACTCTACTTAACGCAGCTTGTTAGACTACCTAGGACACCTAAAAACCTTTGGATCTGATAACAATTTTGTAATTCCCCAAAAAATAGGTCCCAAAGCGTCATACGATGCTTGAGGCTACGAGCAGTCCCAAGTTAACCCTTTAAGCCATTTTCATTCAATTGAACACATATCAACAGGGTTTCCATAAATAACCCTCAAATATCAAAAGAGTAATCATCATCCAAGAATAAGAGATTTTAAGAAAGATAACAAAATATGACTTATTAGTCAACTCCCAATATCTATACTAGTCCGACAAGCCTCTAAGAAAATCAATAAAACCAGCGAGCCATTGAAACATGCCCCAACTGATTCATACTCAGTTATCAAATGTAAAAAATTCCGTGAAACCAAAATCACACATCACGTCCTCGAAACATGAGGACTTACCACAACAGACGATGTAGAATAGCGTGCCCAAAGAATCACTGTCATACCTGGAACTGAGCACCTGAACCTACATTTCAAGAAAATGCAGCCCACATCCGAAGATGTGGGTCAGCACCATGGAAAGGAACCGAGTATATGGGGGTGTATGTAGTTGTACAAACATCGTCATTATAAATATTTATAAGAAATATGCAGGATGTATGAAAGACTCACATAGACTGCAGAAAATCATCATAATCAGTAGAGGATGAAATAAGTACAATAACACATGTGAGTCATCATATAATTTGTCAATCACTTTCAGTTCATCGATAATATTAATTCTCATAATGTAAATATCATTTAAATCTTTCAAAAGAATAACTTTCACAATTCCACTTTCAAATTACTTCACCATTCACCATAGACACAAGGAAACAAACACACACTGGAAGATCCTATAACCGACATAAACCATGTGAGCTACATGGAGTCCAACGTACAATCCAAGTTGGGGAGAGCTATCCTATCCTTGCCATCGGAGTAGGACTATCGATATCAAATCCACACAAATTAGTGATCACTATATAAGTCAGCCTCAGGCTCACTCCTACGGGGGCACGTAGTTCTACGGAAGTAAGGTCGCTTTATACCTCCCACTCGGTGCTAAAGATTTCTCCCGGACTTAGCTCAGATCATTTCAAAGACAATCCACAACAAAACAATTTCAGTAATATATAAATATAGATCTGGAGCCATCATGCTTCCCATCTATCAAAATCAACCACGTTGTGTATTTCTTTAATACTTGAGTTCAAAACAACTCCATTAAGACCAAAAGGTCAAATCATTCAAAATATCTCAAATATTCAACATCAACGTGCTTATAACACATACTTTCTCGAAAAAAAAAACATAATTCCCAATGGGGATTCATGACCCAAATATCAAAATCATGATAAATATCATTCAAGATTCGTGCTTTATATCACCACACATGTAAATTCATCTTTCAAAATCATAAACATCAAGATTTCATAATAATCATCATAAGATATGGGTTCATGCTTCAAATTAGTAAAAATCAAATAAAGATCATGCCTTTGTAAGAGTTTTTGTTGAAAAACCCCACATACCTTGAATGATGAACTTTAGTTCGATACTCGTTTTTGAGATGTTAATCGTGCCTTTGAATGATGGTTCTTGGAGTTCTTGAACTAGAAACTTGGAATCTTGAATAAATTTGCAGAATTAATGGTGAACTTTAGAGGTTCTTGAAGTTGGATGTAGGAGCTTAAGGTTTTGTTTTTGAGGGGGTTTGATGAAATATAATATATAATGCTTCTAATAGGCTTTAATATAGGGTTTGGACGGATTTTGGATGAGGGAGAATGACCAAAATGTCCCTAAAAATTTAAAAAATTCTCGAATTTGTCCTTTGGTAGACTGTTTTGATAGTCTGAAGTAGATCAACCATAACGTTTTACTCCAATATTAAAATTGGATGAAACTAATTTCATTAGAAAGAGGACTCTCATATATTTCCATTTATATTTAGTATCTCACCCAGATTATTGTGTGCGAGGAGTTATGATCGTTTGAAGTTGACCCAAAAATGAACTTTTGGTAGGCTGAAGTAGATCGATCATAACGTTTTGCTCCGATAGACAAATTGGATGAAACCAATTTCATTTGAAAGAGGATTCTCAGAGCTTTCCATTGATATATAGTAGATCACCCATATAATTATGTACAAGGAGTTATGATCGTTAAAAATTGGAGAAAAAATACGTCAGGCCTCTGTACTTTTTCCTGCACGTTTTACTGTTCACTACTATTCACAGTTCGATTGGAATGTTCATAACTCGTAGCTCAGGTGTCCATTTTATATGATCCATATATCATTGGAAATATTATTTGATACTCTACGTAATGGTGTTTCATAATCTAATACATTTTCTATGGAAAATTTATAATTCATTCTAGAAGATAGAACCCAACACGTTTATGCACAAAATTTCAACGAAAACTTTCCTGGGGTATTACAAAAACCATCCAAGGAGTACACTACAAGGCCATCCCTTTGTTTGGGATCATTAAGGGACTTTTGGTACTTTACGTAATAAGTGTTGCCTCAGTCTATAAATAGAACATTTATGTCATTTTGTCTTTAATAAATTTGATGATATATCTTGTAAACTCATTGAGAGTATTTGGCAAGGAGGAATCCATGTGGCAAGGTGGAATCCTTGTGTTGTTAGCTTGCTTAAAAACAATGGTTGCTTGTGAGTTCCGATTCCTTTGATGTCTCCGTAAGAGTGTAGGTGTCTTTTATTCATCTTGTTTGTGTTTTGATGTTTAATAAACATCTTAGTGCCTATAATGTGTAGTAAATTATGTCTCTCTATCTATCCTCTTAGTTATAGTCATCTTGTTTTCCATTTTGCATTGCTTGTTCATCTCGTGATAGTGGACTATTTTGTGCCATTTCGTGGGCTATTTTAGCACTTAATAGGTCATTCTTGTATCATTTTATATCAAATCCATCATTAGTTT
This sequence comes from Capsicum baccatum var. pendulum, assembly GCA_030864225.1. NCBI lineage: Eukaryota > Viridiplantae > Streptophyta > Magnoliopsida > Solanales > Solanaceae > Capsicum > Capsicum baccatum. The sequence continues at coordinate 236,624,205 of CM061554.1, read as the reverse complement.
TGTTCCCAAGAGATCAATCTTGATTTTGTTCACTCAAAAATTAAAAAAAAAAAGTGTTGAAAATATGAAAAAGTCAAACATAGTAATTTGTCCAAGTTTTTGTGTTTGGCCCAAAGTTTGACGCCTAGTTTTCTTGTGATTTTTGTGTGTTATAGTGTCAGATCTTTGTTTGCTAACATTATAAGAGGTGTCCAAGGTCGAAAATCTCACAAAAAGAAGTTATTCTACGAGTTTGTTGTCTTGGTCGAAGTGGTGTTTTTGTTTGGCCAAATTTGTGTCTAGATTTAGGTGTTATTTTGATTGTATTTGTTGTTTCTTGTGTTGATTTTATTTATCTATGACACTATTTGAGTCTAACCCAAGTTATTGAGCCAAAACAATTGCAAGTTGTTGCGTGAAGAGTGGACGATTGTGTTGTTGTTGGAGTTCTTGTGTTGTGTTGAAGAAGTCTTGTTAAAAGCTGTTGTTTGATCCAAATTCAAAGGAAAGAGAATGTGGGTTCCTGTAAGTCTTGAAACAACTTTCAAGACATTACAAAAGGGGAAAAGGAACAAAAGACCTCCCAAAAGTCTTCATACCAAAAGGGAGTAAATTCATTTTTCTAGACAAGCCAAAATAGGAAAGAGGGACAAGACCTCCACAAAAGGTTGTCTTGCCATTTTGGAGAAAGTAGGTGAAAGACTTTATGAGTCTTGAAAGTGGATTCTATACGTTGTTTTTCCCATATCTTGACCTAAATTCTCCTCTTCCATACATGAAATTGAACAACTAGTTTCATAAAATAAAAAGTTAACTTCAACCACATTCCAACGTCCAATAGTTAAGTGCCACATCATCAAAGAGCACAAGAACATTGGATATTCTAGTTTCACTTTCTTGTTTCCATTAGTTTCAATTTTTTTGATTCAGATGCTAATTAGCAAACTAGTAAATACCTACTAGGTTGTAGATTAGTTTTTGAGTACGTTGTCTTTCGTGTTAAGCGTTGTATTGTGTGCTTTTCTCATTTTTAAGTCGTAGTATTTTCTTTGGTCCAAGTTCAAACATCATTTATTGAGTTGTTTCAAACAAGAATCGACTCTGACCTCGAGCCACAATAGGGACCAGGTAACCTCATTGGAGTATTAGAGAGTTATCAACACGTGTGAGGCCAATAGAGTGAATACTTTAAAATGTGAGCTTAAGAGATTGCGGACTGTTTTGAGATGAATTGTGGACTGATTTTTGCTAACCTTTAATGTGTTTTCTGTTTTTATGTTATTTGTTTAGTAGTTCTTGATAGGTACAATGGCGGATGAAGTTGAAATGCATAGTTGGTTTATATCCATCATGGCTAAGCTTGATGTCATGGATAACCGCTTGGGATCTTTTGAAGGGACAATGAAGAGAATGAAAGGACGAATGGAAAGAATGAAAATAATAATGGATAGAATGGAAGGATGATTATAAAAAATGGAGATCTCTATTTGCAAGAAGTTGGATAACTTGATAGAGCATCCAAGCTTTCTTAATCCAATTCCCATGAGTCGCCAAGCTCCCCAACCCGTTCCCATGGACACTCCACCCATTTGATCCCGGTGATCATTTGAAATACGATGATGATGTCTTTTGGAATGACTTGAATGTGCATAGAATGTATGGTTTTCCTATCTCGGATTTCAAGCCTATTTGTTGTTCCAAGAAGAGTCTAAGTTTTCCACTTGATAAGATACTCTTGTTCCTTGTTTCTTGTCATACTTATGTGGGTTTCCTAATTTATTCTTTCTTGGGAGGCCATTTGGGTAAGAGGGATGTTTGGTTGTACATGAAGTTTGATCCACCTTGGCAAGATGCTATGATTGATTACACTAATCCTAACCCTCACACCTTGAGGAATTTGTTTGCTTATCCTTTATATTATTTTGCAAGGTTTATATTCGAGGATGAATCCTTTCTAAGGAGAGAAGGATGATACGGGTCAAAGAGGTATCTTAGCACTCAAGGATATGAAGACCCGAGCTTGTGGGTATTCCCATCCAAGGTATAAGCTTTTAAGTGTTGAGAACAAGTCGTAACACTCCAAAACCGTCCAAGGAGTACACTACAAGGCCGCCCCTTTGTTTGGGCTCATTAAGGGCCTTTTGGTCATTTTTGGAATAAGTATTGCCCTAGTCTATAAATAGAAAATTTAGGTCATTTTTGCATTTTGAGCTTTGATGATATATCTTGTAAACTCATTGAGAGTGTTTGGTAAGGTGGAATCCTTGTGCTGTTAACTTGCTTAGAAACGGTGGTTGCTTGGGAGTTTCGATTCCCTTGAGGTCTTCGTAAGAGTGTAGGTGTCTTGTATTCATGTTGTTTCTGTTTTGATGTTTAATAAACATCTTAGGGCCTATAATGCTTAGTTATAGTCATTTTGTTTTCCATTTGGTGTTGCTTGTTCATCTCATGATAGTGGACTATTTTGTGCCATTTCGTGGGCTTTTTTAGCACTTCATAGGTCGTTCTTGTGTCAGAGGGTTTTCCCACATTAAGATTAACTTTACCCCCAAAAATCTGTGGGATCTCTATAAGCTCATTACAATATTTTATTTCTAACTCCTTGAGCACAGGAAAGGATTCATCTGCAATAACCTGCCATTCAGAAAAAGACACACCATACAATCTCAGCAATTTGAGGTAATGGAAAGGTGACTCGTTCCATGTTCCATTTCTTTTCAAAATGGATTCTTGTGCTTACTAGTTCCAGCTTTTGAAGGTTGGGTAGTGATCTCCCAATTCTTGATAGTTCATCTGATGTCTGATTGAACCCATCCAATTTCAGTTCTTTCAAGCTCGAGGGTAAGTGAAAATCAAACTAACAATGATGTACATGTGTAGGCCATTGGCAATGAAATTGTGCGGAGACTTTCTTAAGTTTACTAAAGACATCCAATATTTGAAACTAAAACTGATATGCTATGTCACAATCCATGAGGAATTCAAGGGTTCGGAGATTGGGAAACCTTTCCAAAATATTCTCTGATTCTACCCAATAGCATACATGTCATCAAAAGAAAGTAGAGAGTAAAGAAAGGTATCACTCAAGTGAACATCTACTAAGGTGTCTTCATGTATGTACTCACCACTAGTTCAACATCATCGCCATAAGTACTCTCAACAATAAGGTCACACATAGTAGAAGAAGTAATTTCAAAGCTATGGACACTTTCTCCTCTTATGGAAGGTCTATTAAGTAGACACATACCACCACAAAAATCAAAGGGATCATTGCTTAAGTCTTTACAAGAAGAAAGCAATTCATCCTAATAATTATAAAACAAAGGTGGGGTTTCATACAAAGGATCACATCCATAATCATTTTTTAAGGAAAAACCGCCTATTGGGTTTCTTAAATATTCAAGAAAATCAAAGCATTCATCACCCAATTGGATATTCCTTTCCAAGACTACACATTCCTTTCCCTTAGGAGTACTCCCATTTTGTTGACTAACATTATCAAATTATTCACTCACTTGAGTTCTGTTAATTACAACACACATAACCTCAAGTAGTGGGCAATTTTCACATATGAGTTGATCAACACAAGTTTCACAAGACGATGTATGTTCATTCAACACAATGTTTTCGACACTAGGTGGACACAAATCAATCTTACAAGAAGACTCAATTCGGTCATCTATAACATAAACTACTGTATCCATTCTCACAATATGTACATCATCAACAATAGTCAAAGAATCAATAGACAATATACTTTCATTCATCACATTGGCTTCAACACTAGGTGGACTTAAATTCATCTTACAAGAAGAGTCAATTCGGTCATCAATAGGATCAACTAGTGTATCCACACTCACAATATGTACATCATCATCAAGATACAAAGAAACAATAGACTCACAAATAGATAAGCTACCATTCACACTCAATGGGATACTAGCCACACAATCATCATTCACATGTACAAAAGTGTAAGAGTTTGCTATTTTACCTTTATGTTCTTGAGCATATTCTTGTTTGCCTTTCTTTGGATAATAGAAGCCCACTTTATCCTTTGAGAATCTCGCATCACAAGGGAGTTTGTCAAGTCCTCTCCTTTCTTTCACCTCTCATCTCTTTTCCCAAAATTGGGATTTAGTGCACTAAGCATTTGGTGTATATCTTCAATGAAGCTATCACAATGGTCATTGATGCGATCAAATGTGGAATTAAAATTATTGACAACCATGGTACCTAAAATAAATAAACAAACCTACAAAACAAACAAACAAGTTAGTTCAAATATCCTCACCAACTCTCTCACTCTCAGATTCTTACCTCATACTTGGTCTCACAAGTGTTGAAACTTTGGCATGTACTTGGCAAGTGAGTGAGAGATGATTCTACTTAGGACCGAAATAGATATTCGTTTGATATGACTCAAAGAAAATTTCTTACGAACTTGAATCAACAAGTTACAACAAATTACGAATGATAAAAGCACAAAAGAAACGTAGACACGAAACAAAGAACTCTATTTTAATTATCAACCTAGTTGGTAATTACTAGTTTGGTAATTAGTAGTAGAATCAACACAAAAGCAACTTGAAACAACAAATAGAAACTTAGAAATCTAATTTAGAAATTCATTTGGTCATTCACAAAAGTGATGATATAGCAGCTTATGATTGGGCATAACTTTTTTAATTAATTTTTTTCAACTTCAAAATCTCTTGTTTCAGCCAAACACTCCTTTAGGGAAGAAGGATTTCGGTTTTATAGGGAAAATGAATGTTTTGAAGCCCTTTTTGGAGCTTCCAATGAATTCAAAATGTGTTGGTCCACCCTTGTACTTTCAATTGTACTTGATTATTTTCATTGTCTCTTCTTTCTTTTGGATGACAATGAATATGCCAAGGAATAGGTTTTCACAAACAACAAGTACAATATCTTTCTTCCCTCTTTTTGGATCAAACAAGCTTTTGAATATTCTTGAAACAAGATGATAGAAGAACAAGATGAATATTCAAGAGTTGACCAAGTTTGACCAATAAGCAAATGAACCCTAATTTCAAATTTTCTTTTGGATCTAGGTTCCTTAGGCCAAGGCAAGCTCAATCAACAAAAAATCCAACACAAACCTAAAACGTCACCACCTCTAAAAAGCTTCAAACAAGCCACAACAAAGGTGGAACTAGCTAAAAAACAACCAAATCTTGTTCTAACCTTAGATCTAGACCCTTTAAGTTCTAGAGAACAAGAATCTAACACTAGAAAATATAAAAACAAGATAAAAATAGTAGATCTAAGTTGTGAAATTCGGATCTAATACCCATAACAAGACAACACAAACAATTTTTGAGTTTTTTGGATTTTTGACATTTTTTTGTGGATTTTGTGACTCTAGACTCTTTTTTTGTGAAGATTTTCTTGTATCCAAGACTTAGAGTTGTGGGAACAACTCTAATACAGGGTTTTGATACCAAATGATAGCTAAAACAAATCTATAACCGAAATTCAAGACTAAAGAAGTAAAACATCAGCAACTAAAGAAAGAGGGGATGAAGTAGAAACAAGAAGAAAATTGCATTAAATGAAAGATAGTAATGAAACATACACCAACTCTAATGATTAGCACCTAAGTTTACATTAAACACTTAAACACACCTCACCATTGATGGATAACACGTCATTATTAGGTGGACATAAAGGGATCAACTCCTCAAGCACCCAACCGTTCTTGCCAAAATGTCAACAAGAGTGATTCCACACTCAATGATGACCCTAGTTACAATGTCTTTTCGAAGACCTATACTACAATGGCTTTTCCAAGCCCTACATTAAGGAAGGAAAATAAAATTTGAGTTTCACTCAATTAATTCTTCAAAACTTATGAAAATAGAAGTCTAATTGTCTATTTATACTTATTACAAACAAAGACTAAAATACCCTTAATGAAGGGTGCTCCTTTGAAGTGTAAAAGAGGAGTCTCAAAAGACCATAATACCCCTAAGTTAAGGTGCCTTTGGAGTGTATACAAGGCTTCCTTGGAGTATATTCAAGGTTCCTCTTCACATATTAGTAAGTACACTCCCTTGGATGAATGCCACATACTCTCACGAGCCTTCATCTTCATAAATGGTACCTTGTGTGCTTGGACTTGATGAATGGCGCCTCATTCATGCTCTCAAAATCGAGGATGGTTCATTCTTCAAGGCTTATGATCCTCATCTTAGAATCAAGGCAAGCATCCAAGCAATCTTCCACACACGAGATTGCTTTATGTCTTGCTCAAAACGGGCCTTCCTTGCATATTTTTGTTCCCTCAAAGTTACCAAGTCTTGAGCCCTTAGGTGTTGGCCATCAAAGAAGTCATCAAAAGCTAAGGCGGCCATTTTACTTGTATCACATTGTTTCAATATTTCATCATTTATAAACTAATGAGAAAAGACCTAAAATGTTCTATTTATATTATTAAAAGACAAGACAAAAATGACAACAATACCCTTAATGGGTGGGGTGGCCATGGAGTGCATTTGGGCCAAGTGAAGTGACCAAAATTCCATTAATGAGGTGACCAAATCGTGAGCCATTAAGTGTTATCCAAATTCATGATTCCTCAAGTCTTCAATGCTCCAATCAATCTTCCACTCATGGCCTAGTTTATGCTAAAAGTGGGTCCTCCATGCATGCCCATGTGTCCTCGAGATAACCACATCTTGATTTTTTAGGTGTTGGCCTCTAAATATGTCATCAAAAGATAAGATGGGCATTTGACTTGTATTATCTTCCCATTCTTGAAAAGGATTTGACCTCGAATTTGAACCTTGCAAAAATAAAGAGAGGACAAAAAAATACAAACTCTTCATGGCATGAGGATTAGGGTTAGCAAAACAAATCATCTCAACATGCCAAGGTTGCACATATTTGCAATATAACCAAGGTTCCATTGAATTAAATATTAAAAAGCTCAATAAAATTTTTACAAAGGATTTTGTTACGGGAATCACAAAGACATAAAGAAGCTACAAGGGTCCTAATGGCATCACTTGGTCCTATAGGTAGAATTAGGATATCATGAGCCGCAAGACACAATTACCCTTTTATCCCTTCAAGAGACCACAATAAGGGTGGTGATTCAATTGGTTCTAAAGTCCATGAGATCCATCTGGAATTATTACTCACACAAGTGGACTTACCAACAAATTTCCTACCTCTACATAAAACAAATCCAAAAATAGTATGAATATCATCAGATGCAAAGAGGTAGTACAGGAAAGAAACAAGTGTAGAGGCATACACAGATGAATACAAACCTTTTAAACACATACACTTTCCTTCCTTCAAACAAATAAACAAATCGGCATCTACTAGTTGATATTCACATAATACAAGAACAAGTGTGTCAAGCAAGGATGCGCATTTAGAAACATTACCCCAAGGAGTCAATGACACCTTTTTCCTCGGGTTTTCAAGAAGGACTACACATTACTTACCCTTAAGAGTACACTCATCTTTCAAAAAGAGATTTCCATCTTTAGGAGGAATGTTGTCACATCATAGTAGGTTAGCATATTGGCTATAGCTTCCAAGGCAAGTTGTACCATTATTGTCACCACTAGGTTCATTAGGAGTGATTATATCATCTTCAAACAAGACATTATACCTAAAGAGAGCATGATATAACCCATGGGAAGGTTTGGAAAAAGTAAGTTCTTTACTCTTTAAAAGACAATTGTAAAGTTTCAAGGAGGTTTCCGGCAAAAGATTGCCCTAAGAATACCTCTCGGGTTAACACATATCTTGTTGGCCAACAATTTCAAGTACTTCACTCACTTGAGTTCTATTAAACACATCACACACATACTCAAGTGGTGGAAAATTTTTACAAATAAGTGGGACAACACAATCTTCACACGATGATGTACTTTCATTCAACACAATTTCTTCAACACTAGGTGGACACAAATCAACCTTACGAGAAGAGTCAATTTGGTCATCTATTGGATCAATTAGTGTATCCACTTGTACAACATGTACATCATCCACAAGTGGCAAAGAATCATTAGACTCACAAGTAAGTAAGATACGACTCATACTCAATGGGATACTAGCCACACAATTATCAATCACATGCACCAAAGTGTAAGAGTTAGCTATTTTTTCTTGAAGATCTTGAGTAGATTCTTCTTTGCCGGGGTGTGAACGTCCTCCACAAGATTGGGAAGCAACTTCCTTTCGGCATTGTTCGACTTCTCTTGCCATGTTGGTACCTATACAAATTTTCTTAGAAAAAGAAGGACAACTAATGTTAGCACAATTTGGTGGTAATCTCCTCACTTCATTCCACACAACCTCTCCTTTTTCCACTCTCGAATTACCACCTTGCACTCCCTTACTCCTTTCAATATTTTGTCTCTCATAATAATTCTAATTGGAGGAGGTAGACAATTCTCTTTGTGGCTTGGGTAGAAAGTAAGTCATGAGGCGATTCCCCGATTGATCTCTTACAACATTAGGCCAATTTTGCACGTTAGGAACTTGATTTCGTGCAAACCAATTGGTACCTAAGTATACATGACCATAGTCCAAGGGAAGAATATCACACCACACCTCCTCGTGGAATTCATATTGGGAGAAGACAACTTTTACCCTCTCGGTAACCTTGAACCCGTCCATGAGTATGGAACAAGTAAAGGCTCTCAAAGCAACCAAGTAGTCAACCATGGACGGAAGGATGTAGTTTCTATAGTACCTATAATTCAACATAATAAGGCATTCCAGTATCCCATAAATGGTCACCTTTCCGGAGTGTATACTCCTTCTCTAATCAACATTATAAGGCACACAAGTACCCCTCGATTTTGGAGATACACACCCTCTTCTTCTCGTTGGACAACCTCCACTTGAACTAGTATAACCATTCACACTATATTTACCTTGATATGAAGTACTACAAGGTGATGAATATGGATCTTCACACTCCTCGTGTGTACTCTCACAATATCTCTCATAGGCTTTGCGAATGAAAGGGTTATAACGAACACCAAATCAAGGTTCAGAGTGGGGAGTGTAAGACTTCTCACATGACCCAACGTCATCACAAGAAGCATCACAAGGTCCCATATCATCTTCAAATTCACCATAAGAACTAGGTACTTTATTCCCCTCATTTTCTCCCCTAAAACCGTGTCCCTCAAATCTGCCCAATTTTTTATCATGGCTATTTTCATAGCCTCCGTAATCTCCCTCAACTTCATAGACACAAAATCCCTCACTATAATCCTATTCTCCCATGTTCTAGTCACAATAATCCTCGGATATCGAAGACATGTTCCCCTTATATCACCTTTGTACCTACACAATGAACAAACAAGATTAATAGTAAAAGCTCCTTACCAACATTCATATACACTCACCTTTGTGATTCTCACAATTAGAGCGGCGAATATCGAAAGTTGCTTATACTCCGGTTGTCAATAGGATGTCAATTCTACTTGACGGACGGAATGGATTCTTGTTTGATCAACTCAAGAAACAAAAATAAAATTTACTTACGAACTTGAAACAAAGAAGTTACTACGAGTTAAAAATGAGAAAAGCACACAAATAGCGAAGACAATAAAGAAACAGAGTCAATAATTAATCTACAAATAAGTAGGTTGTTACTAGTTGTTAATTCATTATAGAATCAAGACATGAAACTAATGAAACAATAAAATGAAACTAAGAATCTAAAATTTGAGCTTAATTAAAGTTGTGTGAACTGTAAAATAATGATATGGCAGCCACGTATTCGTTGCGGTTTCTACAATTTTATTTTCCAAAATCCAAGTCTTGACCCATTTTTAATTTGGATTGGTGGAATTTGTTTTAAGGAGGGAAGAATAAGTCTTGGATCCTTTTTTTCAAGTTTCAAATTTCAAGACTTGACTTTTGTAATACTTTCCTTAAAAACATGGACCCTTGTATCAAGGAAAGTTGTTGGAAAATGGTTGATAAAGTGTTTCGTGGTTGTAGTGTCTTTCAAGACTAAGAAGTCACACACCTTTTTCCTTCACCTTAATGGATCTAAAGTTCACTTTATCTTCAAAAATATATGAAGGTGGTGATGAACGCCAAGAAAAGTAACAACATCCACCAAGAATAATAAAAACACTCTTCAAGAACAACTACAATTTCACACGGCCACTTCCAAATTCCACAATAACAATATCTTCAACACTTGGCCAAGACAACTACAACTTCAAAAAAATGGTCCTTAGTCCACAAATCAATAATAAAATCATGCGGTTAAGCCTAGAACAACAACAAGGTGGATACCACACGGCCAAAGTGAAGCCACAACAACAAAATGTTCAAAACACTATCAAGTTTTCAAGTTCACAACAACATCAACAATGTAAGCTCAAACTTAGATTTATACTCAAAGTGTTAGTGAAGGATAAAACTAACACTAGAAAAACCCAAGACAAGTAAAAATCTAGGTCAAGACACAACAAGAACACACTTTCGGCCAAGAACACAAGAATAGACAGATTTGCTTCTTTATTCATTTTTCAGATTTCAAACCTTTTTTTTTTATTTTTCAACTAACATGCCCAATATTGATCTTGTGGGAAAAATATCAATCCATGCTATGATACTAAATGATATAAGAAATCAAGGAGAACATGAAAAACTCCAAAACAGCCCATAAAAAATCACTAAGATCCTTGGACCGATTGGACACCTCACTCGGATTCACAACACAACACCAGAATAAGAAGATAACAAGGTGTTTGACACTTATTTCAGCCAATCCAAATTAGCTTAACAACACATAAAATGAAGAACAAGAAGGCAACAATTTCGGCCAACAAGAACAGAGACAAACCGAGAGTACAGAACAAGAATAACACAACAAGTTTCCAAGAATGAAAAGCATAGATAGTGAGACAAAGATTATTACAAGACTAAGAATCAAGTGTATTTCAACACTAAACCCTAATAAATGTAATAATGTCACAACCCGAGCCAGGGCCCTAGCCGTGATGGGCATCCTGAACCATGAAGGCCCGAGCGCTCTTCTTTATCTGGCAATTATACACACTTTCATATAATATGAAGAAAAATACAGAAATATAAAATAATATGGAATCATGGAAAATATCATAATTCAACTGAACAATCTGGAATGGAAATTATAAACCTCTAATAACGTCTAACATCAGTCTGCGAAATCTCTAACAAGTGAAAATGACATTTGTCTGGGACAAGGTCCCCAGTAGACCATTAAAAATAAAGAAATAATGAAATCTGAAAATTAGGCCTTCCGGAAAAGAGAAGGCTTACCAAATGCAACTTCTGAGACACACAGATCTACTGCTGCATGGCACTGTAGAATTGTGTCTCGTATACTGGAATATAGGGGGTCAATACAGATGTAGTGGTATGTGAAACAACTCAAAATAGCATGCATTTATACAAAAATAGATGAGAGGATTTTACAATTACACTGAACATTGTATAAGTAAAAATACATGGGCATATTTAATAATTTCAAATCAATTCTTGACAACCTTGACTTACTCTGTGTTGTTCTTCTGAGCTAGTCGGTACACCCTACAAATTTGAAATTCCCCGGGCTATGTGGAATCCAACCTTGAGTCGGCGGCAAAACCTCCAATCCAAGTAGCAATCAGAATTTGGAGATGGTAATGCCCCCTATATGAGAACACCGCAAGAATACCCTATGTGAGATGTCCTAATAATTTTTATCATCCTCTCATATAGGACACAATATTATAAGACCCGCATCGGTAACTATAATTTCCAGCGATGAGCCCTTACGCTCAAACACCTTCCTCGGGTAACCTACTAGCTCTCTTAAGCCCAACTTTTAGTTATTTAAAACAAACATGCTTCATACTTTCAAAACATTCAATCCTTATCTTGTTAAGGGCATGTAATCACCGGGTATCGTCATACCTTGACTTGCAAGTCAATCAAATCACATCATATCAATCTGTAGCCCTTTTCCACTTATTATCATATTAGTGACCACCCTCATTTTTAAACATCAGATGAAAGAGAGTTATGCAATAAATCTCTCATTCAAAACCTTCATCAAAACATTCTCCTCCCAATCACAGAATCAATAGATGGTCACCTCATCTTTGTAATTTCTTTAAACATCCAAGAAAGGTTTTAATTTGACACAATAAAAATTTATCATATGAAAACATATTCTCAACACGGAAACAATAGTACCCAACCATGATCATTTATCAGGCATTAATCTATTAGTTTTCGTTTAGAAAGTTCATGCCTTTAAGCAACCCATAACAATCAAAATCGGCAATATCATGATAAAAGAGGGAGTTTTGATCATTCATTCTCTTATTTAAAATTTCCAAACAAACAAAATCATGCATCCCTAGTTATAGATCAACTTTCAAAAAAAGTGGTTCAAGACAACACATATTTTCATCAAAACAACCCCATGATGCATAATTTTTAATGATAATATCGACAATTTCATTATAAATCATAATTAGGGATCTTTAATCTTGATAAAACAATTAAACTTATGCCCAAGTAGTCCCACATACCATCGATTATAAGATTTGAAAAATGGACCCAGAATCTTGATCTGCCTTCTTGAAATTTTAAACTTAAGGATTGGTTCTTGATTTCCTTTTCTTGAAGGTGGTTAGGGTTTTAGTTTGAGAGAAAAATGAATAAGGATGCAATTGATGCTTCTTGGGGCTGAATTTTATGTTAGGAATGGAATTTGGGTGAGGAAAAATGACCAAAATGGCCCTAGACCATTGGAAACTAAAATAGCGTGTGAAATAGCTCCGCTACAAGCAGGCCATCGTGTCGCGTCGGCTTACTACCTCTCGCGGAAAATGTCAGAACTTTTCACTCGGTTATCAGATTTTGGCAAAATTGTTATCGTTAGAAAGTTAATTCAATTATATACAATTTAGTGGGTCTTTAAAGTTAATTCAAAGTAGACCCTTGTAGAATCGAATATCCAATTTTGGATGAATGAAAGGTTCTTAGCTTAACTTTGCTCTGGGCCATTTCTATGAATATTTTTCACCTCATAATCACTTTATATACTATGCAAAAGATCATGACACATGAATCTAAAAATAAACCATGGAATTAGAGCTTACACACGAAGGGACGACGATTCAATTTCTAGCTCAAAAATATGGGGCGTTACATTATCTCCCCCTTGGGATCATTCGTCCCTGAATAAAGAGCTTAATCTCGCATTGAATAATTTTCCTCAACAAAACATACATGACATCAAATGAATTTCATGATAACCCCGAGTGAAATATGTAAGCGTGAAACATGGGATAATGAGACTTTACATAGGATAATCTTGCATATGGGTTTGATGAATCCTAATCATTACAACATAAGGCAGGGGTTTATTTGATGATCATATCACCTGATTTATATTGGTACTAATTATGAACTAATATTTCATAGAAGATTGGGATAGAAGCATTCTCTACCTCTTATGATACAACAAATAAACTTAGCTTAAAGGTACCACTCAGCTATGCCCCCAACATTAAATAACATATTTCGTCCTTTCCATCTTACAATACTCCTGTCACACATCTCACCACAAGAGTTTGAGTTTCACTACTTAGTACTGCTATGTTATAGCCTAACTCAGAGTTAAAAGTGCTAACTTTAGCTACGGGGACCTGTACTTTACATCCCTTTAAGAAGACTTCTTCACCTTATCACTACTATCAAACACACTCGAGATTTAATTTAGAGAGTACTAACCACATAGCACACAGGTTTGTATTTTCAGCAACCACAACATTCAAGCCTATTCATTACTACACCCACAACATGGATCTCCCAACTAAGACCAACAATTTCAATCACTCTCACGAATATTTTCTCCACATCCCTCTTTCTTAGCTATTTCACACAACAAAATTTCATCGTTTTCTTTTCCCTTTCACCTATAACCTTAGCTCAAGAATTCACATTAAATTTTCACCTTCAAAACATCTACTTCTCTTTCTAACAAATCACCATGCTTCTACAGTCACCATCATACTATCATACGAAGGGTTATTAAGCGACCCGAGCATAAATGTCATGAATGGAAGTAACACTATTAGATCATAACTTATACATATTACGCCACTCAAGGAGGGACATGAAGTAAAGATATGACAAAATAGGCATGAAGTGCCCCATATATCAAGTATCTGAATCATAAGTAGACAATCGCTCAGAAGAAACACCATACCTCAAGAATTCATAGGATAGAGCACAGTGAGAAAGCATTGAAGCACACATAAAGATAAAATGAGGGAAAATATTGAATTATCCTCCTGGAAATGGAAATCAGTAAGACAAACTGGGCACCCGTCGGTTTCTACCGATGCGATTACTGGCACGACGTGTCGACATTGCATTAGTCCACTATTTTGATCATCCAAACATGTCTTAAACATCATCTGAAAAATCTGAAACTTTCCTGAGACACCTATTTTACACCCCTGATCATGAATCAACTAAAAAATCTATGTTTCGGGGTAGTGAAGATCAATTTTAAAATCATGAAAGTTAAGAGCTCATAAATATGACTAAGTATTTTAACAATTAGAAAAATTTTCAGGTTGTCAACTCTCCATATATGCAACCAAGAGTGGTATTAAGTCGAGAATGCTACGAGGTGTTATATTACAACTAAGATAAAGATTTCCGCTTGAACCGATTGCTCCTTATTTAAGGAACTGAGATTTTTCATGAGTTTGCATAAACTTAATCACTTTGGATAAACCCGACATAGGATGAATCAGTGACATATAGAAACATATTTTCCTAGGACCAAGAATGCTGAGAGACATAGATTTTTAGGATAACGAACAACATAACATATGGCTTGAATACATGAAAAACTGGATTACTATGAAACATAATTGCTTCTAGTTTGGAGGTCAGATCATAAACATAAGTCCGTAGAAAACTCAAATCATAGGCATAGGCATTACTTGAACACATGATATAGGACATTTGCAGAATAATCTCTAAAATAGAAGTAGGAGGAGTATGATAGAGTAGGAATAGATTTATCATGACTCCTCCCCGCAACTTGCCGCATTGAGAAACATTCGGGAACTAACTTAATTTCACATCTTCCCCTTAGATCAAAGTCACAATTCTTGACTTACGGACATATCACCTTATTAAATCTATAGTCACAACTCTCAAAATAAAGGAGACATCACCACATACTTAAACTTTAAACTCTCTTTGAAAAACTATACCCTGAAGGCCTTGCTTTTCTATAAATGCTACTATTAACTTTCGCTAGCCTCTATAGACATCACTCTACAACTCCCACTCTCATGAGTGCATGTATTGACACTCCTTACCATAAAAGAGAGTATCATTATATACATTCACACAAACTCCTCTCGTTAATCTCTAATGCAAAAACACTAAATTATTTTCTAGGACATCCCCTTTCGGGGACACTAATCGTAATATCTTCTAACTCCCAAAGTCATAAACTTACAACAAACATTTTCATGGGCATAGACACCCACGCTTCTAAACACTTAACACTCCATCTTCAATTCCTTAGAATACTATCATTACACCTCCGATCACATAACCTTTAACTTAACAAAATTTGTAAAACAATACCAAAGGCGCATACTGCCTACCTACATTTCCTGAATTCAACTTTAATGAACACTATACAACAACTCCCAAGACTTCTCCGTGCTACAAAATTCAAAAACACAAGCTGGGTACACATGACACTTATACAATACAACCTTATCTAACAACATGCTATCTTGGGTTCAACTTATTCTTATAAGACTATCACTCTTATCAACTTAATGAATCAACCATAATACATTATTTTTATCGCTAGTCCTCCAATATATATATATATCACCATTTATCCACTCCTTTTTCACAAATTGCCAACCTAGGCCATTTCACACATCACATTAATCCTACTAGTTAGTCCACAAAACATGCATCATTAATCTTAAGCTATTATTCTCACCACTACACGTCACACCTAAACTCCACATCTAAAGTTCAAGCCTATTGTCTATCCTCAATTATATTCCACCGCTAAAGTATGCCACATTCTATACTAGTCCATCAAATTGGGTAAATCAACTGAAATACTCCACTTCGCTTAGCTACTACCTACGATCACAACCCCACCATAACCTCATTATTATAACTCAAAATCCACTACATTCCTTCTCACATGAAGTATTAATTTACTACTACTTAAAGAAAAAGACCATCAAAGGGGTAAAGTCACATGATAGGATTAGTTGATCATAATCTTATAATATGACCCATTTCAATATTATGAACATATTCTAATTCCTTATATCAAACTTACTTACCTAAATCTTCAAAATTCAGTAAACACCAATGAGCCTCTACCTACAACTTATTAACTAATATACCCTTTCCACTTACCACTTATAAGTGATTTATACAACCACCATAACTATCCACTTTGAGCTCCTTATCTATTTTGAAAACATAATAATCATAACCAGTTACTTCCTTCACAGACCACCATATAATCGACAATTATTGCTACCACACTAGTCTATCACTATACAATTGAAACCCACTCCTGAATCCATGATTATACAACTAAAACTACAAATTTAATTCAAAAGACACCCTCACTCTAACCGCTAATGTAATACCCCGCATTTTGGGCTAGAACAAAAATCATCATCTCTATGCGTAGATGATCCAAAAGTAATATATCCATATAAATTTTCCATATTAATCAATTATGTTGTGTGTTAAATTGAATGAGCTTCCGTCATTATATGATTCACCCAGATCCGATATCCAAACAAAATATTATGTTTAATTTAAGTCCTAGTCATAAAACACCATTATTTTGGTGCTTGGCGCTTCGCAGAGGTGGTCTATTTAACAATTTTAAAATTTTAATAACCTAGCGCGATTATGGAACCTCATGTTGAAGTTTCAGGTCCCAACAAGTGGGACAACGTGATAGCACCGCATTATGGGACCCCAAGAATCCCATTCATCATTTCCCCGTAAGCCACCGCGATAGTGGTGCGTCGTGGTGGCCCATAAAATTAGACTCCCAGTTATATTTTATTCTATCTCATCAAGGTTATATTGGGTAATTTCCACCCCTGTCAGCTTAAACACGGGATTTTTGTCCTAAGTGACCACATTATTCATATTTTCTTCAAAAATTCATATGAATACTCTCTAGGTCTTCAAACTAAAAACCCAAATAACTCAAGATTCAACCATGGGTTTTTGAAACTGATTGAAAATTTGGAATCCCCAAACCGTATGCTTGAAGAATCATCCATCAAATTTCTAAATTTAGGTATGTGGGGTTTATCCTAAAACTACATGGGCTTGTTGAAAATACCCAATTATAATTTAAAAATCATCAAGAATGAATTTGTTAAAGGGGTATTGAGATCCATAATTTTATTATGCCTTATGTATGTTTAATGATATAGTTGTTTTATCCTTTAGGCCTTATCCCCTTAAATTGATTTATATATAGTATATGTATGAAACTTGAAATTGAAGATTTGTTTGACAGCACAAATAATGAAAAATCCCTCTCTTGTGATAACCTTATATTTATGATCTTATGGTGATTGATTGAAATGTATGATTTATGGCTTTAAAATAATTTACTCAAATGCCATAGTATTTTGAGAATGATTTAGAGATTTAAGAGAGGGTGTTTCTTGATGTAAATATATTTTGTTAAAAGAGAAAGATTTGCATGAGATTAAGAGCTTTGACATGACTACCTTGCATCATTGAAAGTTTGACAAAGAGAGTTGAATACATGTGTATACATGAGTTTTAGAGAAAGAGTTCTTTGAAATGATTTATTGATATGGTGGTCCCGAAATTATGTTCTGAAAACAGAGATGGGAATATGCTAAAATGGCTCAGTTATATGACTTGCAAGTCAATGGTATGATGATACCATATAAATGTATGTCATAACAGAGTTAGAGTTTTTAGAGTATATTTTCAGAGAATGAATGACTTAAAGAGTTAAAAATGGGTATAAAGAGAGATAGGTAGTTTCCTAAAGAGGCCTAGAGTTTAAGTAACTCTTAGCCTAAAACTATGATTTTTCGATCCGGGTATAATATTTTTAATCTGGTAACAATCGTGTGGTATAGCAGAGTTAAAGACTCCAACCCTTGCGGCATACTTGGGTTGCAGGCTTTCCCGCTGAGTCAATGGTGGATTCCATATAGCCCATGGGATTTTAGAGTTACAGGGTATACCACCTAGCGCAGAAATAAAACAAAGAGTGTCACAAAGTTCAGATAATTTTACAGAGTCTTTCAAAACTGCCAATGAGATTTCTTACTAGATGATATGTTTATGAACTATTTTAAATTGCTCACATATGTGTTGAATATAAATTATTATTTTAGATTTTCTCTGCGTACCAGTACATCTATTTTGACCCCTACCTCTCAGGCTTGGAGGCTCAGTCCAAGGGTTCGGCTAATTAGTAGAGGATTCTAGAGAGAAGTGATCCGTGTAGTGGTGAGCCTTCTTTGTTCCAGAAGGCCTATTATTTCAGATTATGTTATTCCATTGTTTTGATCTAATGGGGCCATGTCCAAGTTTTTAGAACACTTTTGAGATGTAGTAGAGATTTTGCAGACTGAGTCAGATCTTATTCAGATGTTTTGAATTGCATCTTTCGTTCTTATAGCTTGAATCTCATAGTTAATGACCATGTTTCCATATCAGATTGTATTTCTGCATCTTCTCTTATTATATGAATATTGTACATGACTACCAGATAGAGTAGGATGTTCGAGCCTTCATGGTTTGGGATGTCCATCATGACCAGGCCCAAGTTCATGTCATGACAAATTTGGTATCAAAGTACGGTTAATGGTCCTAGGGTGGCTGTGAAATCGCGTCAGGTAAAGTCTTATTTATGGGTGTGTAACACACTATACTTATAAGAAAGAGGCTACTAGGCAGGAATGTTTTCCTTTTTTTCACGTTCTAGGTCGTGCTATGGAGCCAGAATGTCCCTCTTTCATACTCTAATTCATGCTATGGTGTCGCCCATACGGAAGTAAAGTCATCCAAATTTTTTTCTTACTTTGATATGCTTAGATATGTCTCATTGTTGAAGTGATTCAGATGCAGAAGTCTAGAATCTAAATGGTATAGTCCTTTCTAATTGAGCCTGTGGTATTAAGTGTATTCAGTTCCTTTCAAAAAAGTTATGTTGTAGATGTCATGATTAAAGGGAATGGTATTATCTATATACTTTAATATGAATTCCATGCTTTTCATGTGTTGCTATTGTTGTGTTATGAAGCATGTATGATAATAGATATATACAATATTCACATAAAATATAGCTATGCACTCCCTACCATGCTTAATACGTTTAGGAACTACATGATGTATAATATCCTCTATTTATGATAATGTGAATTGTGGACTCCAATCTTATGATCAAGTCAGTCATGTTGTGTCAGTTTCCTTATATTAAGTCCTGGGGGTATTCGTACCCAAAAATATAGTTGTGTGACTAGAGTCATGTCATGCTATCACGATACTCTCAGCCAAACCATGATCTATAGAATTCAGTCAATCATATGACTTAGGAAAAAAATCAGTAATCTTAGTAGTTCAGTAATCTCAGCGATCTCATACTCAGTAATAGTTGTAACCTTAGTATTCAAAGTCAATCTCAGTAACTTCAGTACTCTCATCCAGTCCTCATAATTTAGTACATTTCGTCAGTCATCAAAATCCAGTAAACTTAGTTTTATCTTTGCTAAACAATACCACTAGTACCAGTCTAGTTAATCAGTATCAATTTAGCTAATCAGTTTAGTTTAGTTATTCAGTTCCCTAGTTATTTAGCTTAGTGTCTTTCAGATGGGAGTAGGATTCCGCACCGAGCGAACCTAGGGATGGGGGATCACCTGCTAGAATAGGACTGAGATCCCTAGAAGTAATCCCTAAGTTCTAGAACTACATTGCCAGTGTAGGTACAAGATATCACCTGTTAGATAGGAATGACATACCCAGGGGTCACCCGTTAGCACATTTATATGTATAGGACTTATCCCAGGAGTCACCCTCAAAATTAGGACTAACTCCACAACAGATGTCTTTACTGGTGGCGCGGTACTAACACCTTTTCAGTCAGGGTAGAGACTGGACCCCAGTTATCTTAGCTTGGGGAATATCGGTTAGATGAACACATCTCACAGTTTTAGTTACAGATTCAAGACTATCAGACACAGTCAACTCAGCTTAGTATTACAGATTCAATACTGTTAGATACAGTTAATGCTTACCATTGTAAATAGACTTCAAGATCACTTATTATCTTGGACTGATCTTAACTATGATTAATTAGTATCAGAATCATTAGATTTAAAGATCACTCGCTAGATAGGAGTGATCTCAAACTAAGTCAAATCATCCTTATTATCAGTATACTCATGATCACCCGCTAGATAGGACTGATCTCAAATTTAGTTACTCTATATAAAACAGAACTCAGATAGTTCCATCAGTACTTAGACTGTCAGATACAGTCGCTCAGTTACATCAGTTAGGTCGATCATCACAGTTATATCAGTTATATTAGTTTTCTGAACTCATGTATCAGTCATATCAATTATCATAATTCATGATATCAGTATTCATCTTCAAGACTGTCAGACATAGTCAACCAAACCAGTTCTTCATAATTCAAACTATCAAAAATAGTCGTTCATCTATTCAGTATCTCAGTATCAGTACACTCATGTTGTCAGTATTCAGAATCAGTAGTCAGTATCTTTACGAGTTCAGTTATAGTTATGTAAGCATGTATGTATTCTCATGTTCATATTAGTCAGCATTTTTCATGCATATAACCCTTTGCATTTAGTCTACCTCACTCATATAATCAGTACATTCAAACTTACTAAAGCATTTGAGCTATGGTGCTTTCTCTTATGTTACACCATAGGTTCAGAGGCATGAGCTCCAGATTAGCAGTAGCATTCCAGTTTTCAGAGTTTTCAGTGAGTCCTTCTCATTCGAGGACGATATAATTATTGCTACATTCACTATTCAGTTGCTAGATGGATTTAGTTAGAGTCATGTTCCTTCAACTCCTTAATCAGTTTAATTAGAGGCTTTCAAACTAGATGTCAGATTAGATATTCAGATGTCATTATTTTTAGTATTTATGACTTATTTTGGTATTGTTATACCTTTTTAAGACATTTTGTTATCAAGCATTTATTTAGTTCGAACCTTATGACCTTTCATGTTAATGTTTCCATATTTTATGATATATTATGCAGTATACAGGTACAAAAATCTGTCATGGGTTGGATTGTGGTCCTTCGGGGCCGTGAGCACCGCGTAGCATTCCGATTCAGAAAATTGGGGTGTTGCAAACTTGGTATCAAAGCCAAAGGTTCAATAGAGTCTTAGGAAGTCTAAAAGTCGTATCTAGTAGAGTATTGTACATGAGTGTGTTGTGCACCACACTTATGTGCAGGAGCCTATGAGATGGTTTAGGAACAGTTTCCCTTCTTTCATGTCTCAGATCATGCTATAGAAAGGTTCTCTAAGAAAACTCATGTTGATTCTCATCATGCTTTAGTCATGTCAACTTTACCTTACTTTCAAAGTAACAGATGTAGTGAATCTCAACTCCTATAGATAAGGCTTTCTCAAATAGTCCCTATAGATAGCTATTAGATTTCCCTCATGCTCAAAATATCCCATCAATTTATTTATGCCCCAAAGTTGTACGGATCTTAATTATGATCATTAAAACTCGTTCTCGAACCCATATTCAGATATACCAGCAGATCACTTCTCAAAATCCTATAATAGCATATGAATAGAGTTAGAAACATGAACCCAGGAGTTTAGTAGTAGTAGAGTTAGGATAATGATATCCAGATTGAACAGACTATATATTCATGGGGATAGTTATGCCAGAATGAATCAATAGGCTTGAACAGTGTGAGTTAGAAATTTAAGTTTATTGACTCAAAATTAAGCATGAAGATGTAAATGTGATACTAGTAGTATGTGAGGGAAACTGGGGCAGATGATGTGTTTAGTAAGGCAAGCATGTGTTAATCAGAGTGTAAGTATGTGATAATGATTGTAGTTTAGTTCAGAGTTTAGTTTAGTGCTCACAAAATTATGATGATGGATTAAATCCAAGTTGGGATGGTAGATCAAGTACCCAAGTTAGGTTCTCAGATTCCAGTAATAGTGCCAGTATGTACAAAAAAGCTGTTAGGGAAGATGATTCCCAACCTATCCTTATCTCATCATAAAGCTTCCTACTTCACATGCATTCCATAGAATCGTGTGCACCTTCATTTCTCAGTATAGAGAATTTAGACCTAGATCACTCAGTGTTACAAATCATGTTCCATGAACTCAGACATTCCAGAATCAGGTCATGCAGCTCATGACTCATTTACATATATCATGCTCCCCAGTATACTCAGTTTCCATGACTCATGCTATGTCTCCACTGATTACATATATCAAGACTATGTCATGTATATCCTCAGTTCATCTCATGCATCATGCATTGGTTTCAGACTCCCAAATTTTAGTTTGTAATCTATTTCGTAAATGCCTTGTGCATCACCTCAACTTTTTTAATATCTTATCAATGTCAATCTAGCATTCTTCAAGGGACATAATGTACCAAGGGTGAGATACATTATAGCCCTCCAAACTCTTATGATTTAAACATTTTCTTTGATGAATCTATCTTGGATGAAGTGTTACTTATGATCTGACCCTCTAGCTCCAAAACACAGCAGTAAGCCATGTACTCATGGCTCAGTTTAGTCCATAATACGATACTCTATCCATGTCATGCATTGTAGACTCAGTTCAATTTAGGTATCACTCTTCAAACCCAGTTGTGTTCTCATATTTCTGCTCATGCATATTGAGTAATTAGTCTCAGACTCATCGGTATTTTTAGTTCAAGGTAACAACCTTTCTTGAAGTTACCCATTCGCATGTTCATATTTCAGTAACAAACTTGGTATTCAGTTCCATGCTTAGTTTTCAGTTCATGATGTTTAGTCCATATGTCACGTAGCAGACTCAGTCATGTTCTCATGTTTTAGCTTAATCTAAGTGCCTTTACCATTGCATGTTCAGTCGCATGTTAGTGAGTTAGTTTAGTCATGTATTCACGCATCAAATATGCGTGGTCAGTTTATCAGTACTTTTAGTCATGCATTCATGTATAATGTCTGTCATTAAATCATGCATCAGATATGCATGGATTCAACTTATTAGTTAAGTATCAAATATGCATTCTCAGTTTGAGAAACTCAATTTATCAGAACACTTAGTCTTACATTCATAAATCAGCTACCCATGCATCAGATATGCATGTATAGTACGATATGCTCAATTTTCATTCATGTCAGCTATGAAATCATGATCAGTCATTCATGCTATATATGCATCATTTTATCTTTTCTCCCCTCTCAAGCAGTCATCATTCGGGAACGAATGTTTCCAGGGGGAGATATTGTAATACCCCAAAAAAATCCAAACCAATATTAGAGCCATGTACCAAGCTCATGCATAGTACATCATGGTTCTTTTATAGTTTTATGATTAAGTTAGATGTATATTATGGCTTCAAATAACTCCCAGCTATCAGACGAATCAAAACATTCCTTCCACTTGAATTCTTGAGAAGGATATTGGTATAGTAATCTTCAAATGAGTATACCTCTCATTATACTTGGAATTTTTGAGCTCATGACCTATCAACAGATAGATAATTGAATTAGCTTTCCAACGATACCAATTTTCTCTAAATCCACTATTGGAGCAAAGAGTTATTCCTATTTTAATCCAGCATGTCAGGCTGGAAACAGTGTGCCGACATTCGTGGTAGCTTACCACATTTATGACGCCATGTCACAAATGTCTTTAGCCTTAGGCAGAATCTAGCTTTTGTGCGATGACATTTTTGATGGCTTACCACATTTTTTATGCCATATCACAAATGTCGTCAGCCTTAGGCAGAATCCATCTTCTATGTGATGACATTTTTGATGGCTTACCACATTTTTAATGCCATGTCATAAATGTCGCCAGGCTCAGGCAGAATCCAGCTTCCGTGTGATGACATTTTTTAAGGCTTACCAAATTTTTGATGCCATGTCACAAATATCATCTACCTTAGGTAGAATTCAGCTTCTGTGTGATGATATTTTTGATGGATTGCCACATTTTTGATGCCTTGTCACAAATATCATTAGCTATTATTTTCAGAAACTATGAATTTATTTCATAAGGGTATTTTGGTCTTTTCCCTTCACTTCCCATAACTTATAACCCTAAAGAGGCATAATTTTTCCCATTTTTCTTCAGTTATGCATCTCAAAAACCCTCTCTTACGGTCTCAACCACAAGATTAGGATTTCCATCAAACTCATCTCTCAAAAGCAAGATTCAAGCCTTTTTCCAAGATAATCAAGAATTAAGTTTCTCAATCCAAGAACTCTCCAGCAAATCATCAAGGTTTCCTTTCTAAGGTACGCATAGTGTTCATCCATGGATCCAATCTATTCATAGAGCTCAAGAACCGTGTTTTAAATATTACTTTGTAATCTTTTTGTGGTGATATGAGTATGTATATATTGATGATTGTTGTTTAAGTTTCAAGATGATATCTAGCGGTGTTTTCATGGAATATATATGCTTGTTAGTTGAAAACTATGAACCTTAGATGGTGTAAAATGGTACAAGTTATGAAACACACCTATGCCTTAAAGATTGCATGCAGGGTATTCGATAAAATGTTTAGGATGCTAGAAATTCATGTTTATATGGTTCCATAATGTCTAAATGACAATTTCATGTTAGCTATATACTTTAATATGAATTCCATGCTTTTCATGTATTGCTATTGTTGTGGTATGAAGCATGTATGATAGTGGAGATATACAATATGCACATGAAATATAGTTATGCACTCCCTACCATGTTTAATATGTTGAGGAACTACATGATGTATAATATCCTCTATTTATGATAATGTGAATTGTGGACTCCAATCTTATGATCAAGTCAGTCATGTTGTGTCAGTTTCTTTCCATTGAGTCCTGGGGGTATTCGTACCCGAAAATATGTAATGGTTGCTACTTTTGTGGGATTTTCTTTCTTTAGCTGAACTTGTGTATAATACTAGTCAATATCAAGTTGACCGTTACTAATCAGATTGTATTTATATGAGTAATTTTGATATGTCGTTCGCTATGGATGAGTTATCGTCCCACGAAAGTACTTTCAATTGCCACAAGAACATAGATGCCTGAGAACCAATAAACCAACTTTTTAAGGGAAGAAGGAAAAAAAGAAAAAGGGAGTTGTACAGATGAGTAACGTTATGTCTTTTATTATAACGATTTGTGTAGAAAAATAGTTATGCCTCCCTACCTATGGTCAAGAAATGGTACTCTCTCCTATTGATGGTAAGGCAAACAATAGATCTTACACTTTGTTGGGAAAGTGACATTAGTAAGAGTGTAGGATAATGCATTTGTTATGAAAATTTGTTGACTACCTCATGTGGAAGAAGTAAAGTATGATAATAATTTGGTACCTAACACCAAACCCATATCTATACCTCAATATCGTATGGCACCTTGAGTTCAGAGAGATAAAGGAACATTGTTATGACTTACTGAAAAAGGCCTTATAGAAACTAATCGTGAACAGATACTTTTTGTGGAGAAAAAAAGGGGGAAAGAAGAAAGGCATGAGACATGAGTATACATTGATTGCTAAAGGTTGAACTATGCAATAGGTTACTATTACCTCATAAAGATGATTTATGTGATTAGTTACAAAGAGAGATCCAATTTTTTTTCCGAATATTAGCTTTTGGTTGGTTATCATAATCTTAGGATCTGATATAAATATTTCTGAGATAGCTTTCAGAACACGATGAATGCATGATAAGTTCCTTATGCTATCTTCGGGATGACCAATGCACCACTTGCTTTCATGGACTTGAGGAATGTGATTTTCAATACTTGTCTTGAAGATTTGCACCAGTGTTTATGGATTATATTCGAGTATATCCTCGTTCCTGGGAGAATATAAGGAGCACCTCAATGTTATATTTCAAATTACACGACAAGAATATCAAACTTAGGCCAAGTTCTTCACGTATGGGTTTTAACTAGATTCAGTGACACATCCCAAGCGTAATGTATCTGGATGATAGTATTGCAGCATTACGATGGATCCTATGATGACGGGAAAAAAATCCAAAGTTTTGTGGATGAAGAAATGTAAGTAGAGGTTACAAAAGCTCGATACTATTAACGACCATATCTGTGTAGAATTTTTGTCAGAATCTGGAGTATTCATAGTACTTCATGATAATAAGGGTGGAATTAGGGTATGTTCGCACATAGAAGGTGATTTAATAGCTTATTCGAGAAAACTAGGTAAGCAGGAGTAGAACCAGTCCACTCATAATTTGAAAATGATTACAATCAAATTTGTGATTATGATGTTTGAGGCATTGCCTATACGATGGAACATGTGATATTTTACCGACCACAAGTGAACTAAATAGAATTTTTCAACTAAGATATATAATAGTCAGCAAGGTTATGGATATATGTAACGCCCCGAAATTGGGTCCCGAGACGTCACACGGTCTTAGGATCACAAGTGACCCTAAGTTAACCCTTCTACTGGCATAACTCATAAGCAACTTAACAAAAAGTATAAATGTATACAAATCTGCGGAAAATAACTCTTTTCTGAATATGATAGATACAAAACTAAATATACAAGATTACAACTCTGCTTTTACAACCAAAACTAAAATGGAATACATCAACTTCTACTGACTGTCTATGAAGCCTCTACTAGTACTGACTATAGGTAGCTGGGTCATGACTCCCGACTATCCCAAATCAATACGGCTGGATAAAGAAAACACAACACTTCTCGAACTGTATAACTAACTCAAGCCCTTGAATCAAAAGGACTTATCACCTGCTGACTGGATGCCGCGAACTGACTGGCTCTGAAGATGTACACTATACCTTGTACCTACATTCCGAGAAAATGTAGCCCACATACAAATATGTGGGTCAGTACAATGGAAACGTACCGAGCATATGGGGTGCAATGCATATATAAAATAATATCTTAATATCATCAAAGTTTATAAAAATTATGCATGCTGATATAAATGACTCACTTAGCTCGAATTAAAATTATCATAATCATAAGAGAGTAAAATATATCGGGTGAAACATGTGAGTCATCATAATAAATATCAATTCACTTCCATCTCGATTCCAAATCATCAAAGCAATCAAATCTCATAACAATTCTCTTTGGAATATATGTTCATTAAATCTTTCGAAAATAATGACTTTCTCAAACTCAGTCTTTCAAAAAAATATGTTTTCATATTAGATAGAAGAATAACACTTTTCATATTAGATAGGAGGATACACACACATTGGGAGTCTCTTACAACCGACATAAACCATGTGAGATACATGGAGTCCAACGTCTAACCCACGTTGGGGAGAGATATCCTATCCTTACCATCGGAGTAGGACCTTGAATCATCAATCCAAACACTAGTGATCACTATATAAATTAGCCTCAGTCTCACATCATACGGGGGCATGTAGTTCTAGGAAAGTACCAAAATAGCTATACCTCCCGTTCGGTGCGAAAGACTACTCCCGGACTTAGCTCAGATATTTTCAAAATAAAATCCACTAATAAACAGTTCAACAATTCACAAAGGGAGCCTTCTTGCTACCCTTTTTATAATAATCAATAAAAGTAGATTTCTTTTCTCTTCTCGGGTTCAAAAACACCCCTTTTTACGACCGAAAGGTCAAAGCTTCTTCATCATATCAAATCATTCAAACTCAACGTGTTTATAACACATGATTTCTCAAAAACAATAATCTCAAATAGAGTTCAAAACTCATGTCTCAATATCACATTAAAACTTATCAGGATTCAAGTTTTACATGATAAACATATATAAATCCCTTCAAAATCTAGAAAATTCAGTTATAAGGCATAAAATATCATCATTCTCATATAATTCCGCTTCTAAAATATCAAAAATATCATAATCTCGTGATAATCAATATAGGATATAGGTTCATGCTTCAAAATCATAGTAAAACATATTCAATCCATAACTTTGTAAAAGAAAGTATTTTTGGGCACAAGAACGAAAGAGTGTTCTTGTTGAAAAAACCCACATACCTTAAAATTGAAACTTTTAATGACTTTTTGAATGACGTAATGCTATTTATGAACTTTTGGGTGTCACTCGTAGACTTCGTAATGCGGATTTCAAATATGTAAAAATTATAGAATTCTCACAGTTGAATCTCTAGCTATTGGGGTTTTTATGTTGAAATCCTAAAGGTTGTTCTTGGTGATTTTGAGAGAAAGTAAACTTATTTTGATGTTGAAGGAGTTTAATCCAGTGTTATAGACATATATAGGGGTGTTTTTGGCACTTGGAAGTGAGGTATGCGGCGCACAACCCATGGCAGACCTTAAGGTGTGAGACGCATACCTTATGGCAGACATTTAATTGTGCCTCCCATTCCCAATCGTACATATTTGATTGGGCGGTGCATTGCCCATCGCACACCCTTATTGACTCTCACAAAAATGGGCATAACTCTTCACTTGGGTATCAGATTTTTGCGAAATTGGTATTGTTGGAAAAATAATTCAATTATCTACAATTTTATAGGTATTGGGATGAATAAACTCCATGTATATTAAAAGATATTCACATTTGAAGTTGGCCCTTATAGAATTGAATGTCAAACTTTGGATGAATCAATTGGTCTTAGCTCAACCTTGTTCTAGGTCATTGCTATAAACATTTTCCACCTCTAACTACTCCATAGACTAGGATAATGATCATGCAACTTGTATTCACGTAATAATCACTTGGAATAGAGCTTAGACGCACAGGAACGACAGTTAGAATTCTAGCACAAAAACATGGGGTATTACATTATTTCCCCCTTGGGAACATCCGTCCTCGAATGTGGATAATTAACCTGAGACACAGAGGAATAATAGTCTTCAAGCTATCATGTGTAGCTGATAGAACTGAATCACTAGATCTCAAGAATAATGAGCTACTGAACTGGACTGCAAGTGCATGAATCCTCAAGAAAAATAACTATATGGCTAAGATAGAAACGAGAGTATCAACTTATGAGTAACCATTACTTTGCACTGGATATGATCTCATGATAAAGGATGAGAGGTTTATGACATGAAAACTCGGGGTATTACAACAACCTCCTCTTGGGATCGTTCGTCCCCGAATGATAATAATTTGGTGAAAATACTAGGAAGAGACTGTGATACTACACAGGATACATACGAACTGAATCATGACTTAATATCTGATACTGAAATTGATGCATGAACTAAGCTGAATTCATACTTTAATTGAACACAAACATATTTCCTCTTGGAATGTACATACGTATAAGACTGCGGATAGTAATACTAGCTGGAAAATTAAGAATCTATAGGAGCTTATCTCCTTGATTGCTAAACTAGATTATAAGCTATATGGACTGGATCATACTGACTACCCATACTCAAATGAAGTATTTCTTTAGTACTTTTCTACAAAATTCTATTGAAATTAGGAAGAAAAGAATTTTGGGCATGCTCTGAACAAGACATTTGACTAAGGAATTACAACATTGATATAACTCTATAGCATGGAATATAATTATATAAATCATAAACTAGGATATGATTGCTAGGTCGTAGGCAACGCAACTTCTTACTTTCAAGCTTAGCATCACCTCTCAAATGCTCTCTCAACTATACTATTCCCCTTAAATACCATAATCATTTGATTGAACTTATAATTCTCATATTGGCACTGGGAAATCTTTCTACTAAGGTCTAAACTAAACTAAGTTCTCTCACCATGATCAAGCCTAACACTAAATCATAAGATACAACATGCCAAACCATAATACTAGTCTAAACCACAAGGTTCAATATTCTATATCTTCTTAGAGCTCACACCCTAAGCATAACATGCCTTACCACTTTAGTGACTAATTTAAAACTCTTGATATGGATTCACTAGTGCATATTGAATTCATCATCTTACACCCAACATAACATTCAAGCCTATCATTAAAAATCACATATAAATTTAAGGCAAATACCCCTAAAGGCATACTTCGTATATTCTCTAAATCTTTATCAACAACAATTTTCTTACACTATTCTTAAAAACATACACACAATTTCTAACTAACCATGACATGTATCAAAGACTTGGCCTCAATCTTACTTCACGCTTTAGCCTTAGATAGAAAAGCATAAATAATCGTTCTCTCTCACATCTAAACCATAGCTTATCCACTATCATCACCACCATCTTAACATAGAAAGAGGTCACCGAAGGGCTAACACATATGAACCAGAAGCACAAAAACTACAATACATAACATTAACACATATCTTTATCCTACGGAATAAAATATCAAAGGTATGGATTCATTAAAGATATCTAAGATGAGTAAATGCATGGTATAATGCGAACTTCACTAGTATAATGAGTTTAAAAACTGGTCATACTCTGAAACATGAGTTAATACTTATCATGAGCTATTCAACATAAGACTGGAGTTCATAGATTCATAAGAGATAACTCGAATCACAGAGTAAAGCTGTTACATGCTTGCTAGAAGATAAGAATGGGTTTGAGCACACATGATAGGTATAATCATAGACCTATGGCATGGATTTGTCAAGAAAGTGATGGATTTGGTGTTGTAATAACTGAAATCCAAGGAATATTCTAGAGTTAGAAAGGATCACTATCTCATCATAACTCATTATTCACATGTATCACAATCTAATTCTCAAAACTTGGTTTGGTTTTTCTCTAACCATGTAATACTTCGGGAAACTTTTCGTTGAAATTTTGTGCTTAAACGTGTTGGGTTCTATCTTCTAGAATGAATTATAAATTTTTTCTATGTGGAATATCTTAGATTATGACCCACCATTGCTTAGAGTATCGAATAATATTTCCAACGATATACGGATCATCCAAAACAGACACCCGAGCGACTAGTTATGAACATTTCGATCGAACCATGAATAGTAGTGAACAGTAAAACGTGCAGGAAAAAGTACTAAGGCCTAGCGTATTTTTTCTCCAACTTTAAACAATCATAACTCCTTGTACATAATTATATGGGTGATCTACTATATATCAATGGAAATCTCTGCGAGTCCTCTTTCCAATGAAATTGATTTCATCCAATTTGTCTATCGGAGAAAAATGTTATGGTCGATCTACTTCAGCCTATCAAAAGCAAATTTTTGGGTCAACTTCAAATGATCATAACTCCTCGTACAAAATGATCTGGGTGAGATAATATATATCAATGGAAATATATGAGAATCCTCTTCCTAATGAAATTAGTTTCATCAAATTTTGATATCGAAGTAAAACATTATGGTTGATCTACTTCAGACTATCAAAACAGTCCACCAAAGGACAGATTCGAGAATTATTTGATTTTAGGGGCATTTTGGTCATTCCCCCTCATCCAAAATCCATCCAAACCCTATATTAAAACCTATTAGAATCATTATATGTTATATTTCATCAAATTTCCTCAAAAAAAAAACCTAAGCTCATACATCCAACTTCAAGAACCTCCAAAGTTCACCATTAATTCTGCAAATTTATTCAAGATTCCAAGTTCCTAGTTCAAGAACTTCAAGAACCTCCAAAGTTCACCATTAATTCTGTAAATTTATTCAAGATTCCAAGTTCCTAGTTCAAGAACTCCAAGAACCATCATTCAAACGCACGATTAACATCTCAAAAACGAGTATTGATCTAAAGTTCATCATTCAAGGTGTGTGGGGTTTTTCAACAAGAATTCTCTTTCGTTCTTGTGCCCAAAAGTAATTTTCTTTACAAAGGCATAATTTTTATTTGATTTTTATGAATTTAAAGCATGAACCCATATCTTATGATGATTATTATGATATCTTGATGTTTATGATTTAGAAAGCTGAATTTACATGTGGTGATATAATTCATGAATCTTGAATGATTTTATTAGGATTTTGATATTTAGGTCGTGAAACTCCATTGGAAATTGAATGTTTTTTTAGAAAGTGTGTGTTATAAGCACGTTGATGTTGAATATTTGAGATATTTTGAATGATTTGACCTTTTCATCTTAATGGAGTTATTTTGAACTTGAATGTGAAAGAAATCCACAACGTGATTGATTTTGATAAATGGGAAGCATGATGGATCCCGATGTATATTTATATATTACTAAAATTAGTTTGTTGTGGATTGTCTTTGAAATGATCTGAGATAAGTACGGGAGAAATCTTTAGCACCAAGTGGGAGGTATAAAGTGACCTTACTAACCTAGAGCTATGTGCCCCCGTAGGAGTGAGCCTGAGGTTGATTTATATAGTGATTACTAGTTTGTGTGGATTTGATATCGATAGTCCGATTCAGATGTCAAAGTTAGGACGGCTCTCCCCAACGTGAGTTATACGTTGGAATCCATATAGATCATATGGTTTATATCGGTTATAGGATCTCCTAGTGTGTGTGTGTGTGTGTGTGTTTCCTTCTATCTATGGTGAATGGTAAAGTGATTTGAAAGTGGAATTGTGAAAGTTATTCTTTCAAAAGATTTAAATGATATCTACGTTATGAGAATTGATATTCTTGATGAACTGAAAGTGATTGACAAATTATATGATGACTCACATGTGTTATTGTACTTATTTAATCCTCCCATGATTATGATGATTTTCTTCGGGCTATGTGAGTCTTTCATATATCCTGCATATTTTTCATAAATATTTATGATGATGATGTTTATAAAACTGCATACACCCCCATATACTCGGTTCCTTTCCATGGTACTAACCCACATCTTCGGATGTGGGCTGCATTTTCTCATAATGTAGGTTTAGGTGCTCAGTTCGAGGTTCGATAGTGATTCTTTGGGCACGCTGTTCTACATCCTCTGTTGTGGTGAGTCCTCATGTTTCGAGGAAGTGATGTCTGATGTTGGTTTCACGGAATTGTTTACATTTGATAACTAAGTATGAGTCAGCTGGGGCATGTCTCAATGACTCACTAGTTTTATTTATTTTCTTAGAGGCTTGTCAGACTAGTATAGATGTTGGGAGTTGACTAATAAGTCTTATTTTGTTATCTTTCTGAAATTTTTTTATTCTTGGATGATGATTACTCTATTGATATTTGAGGGTTATTTATGGAAACCCCATTGATCTGTATTGAAATGAATGAAAATGGCTCAAAGGGTTAGCTTGGGGCTACTCGTAGCCTCAAGCACCTTGTAACGCTCCGGGACCCGTTTTTCGGGGCGTTACAAACCATCTCCCCCTTAGGTCAAAGCTGGTATTCTAAGCATGATGGTCTACTCCATAACCTCGAGATTAATCCATAATTTCATCATTCTAATATCTACACATAAATGCTAAACTCACAAGAATAAACTAATTTCGAACTTACCAACTTCATTCTTGAACAAGCCATCCATATGCCATTCTTAACTTTCTAGCTTCAATAATCATCATCAAAGACTTACACTCTCATTTGCAACCATACCTACATCTCTAATAACATAATCATAGCCTACCAAGATCACACTTCTATACTTATATTTTCCCCAAATCATGAGAAAAATAATCATACTTAAAAGGCTCAACATCTTCAATCATAACTCCTTAACTTAGCTATCAAGAACATCATAAATTATCTAACTAGCCTTTCTCCACCTAGCAACTCAACGTTACTACTAACCACACAATATGCAATAATCCTTGAAAAATAATGCAGCCCTATAACACCTTGGGCACACCTCTACATTATACTTAATTATGAGAACATGATCTTACACTCTTGCATACACTGTTTAGGCCTACTAGATCACCTCTATATAACTAGAATCAACAACTGAACCATCAACTATTCAAACTTAATGTCTAGAGCTAAACATGATTTACAACCCAATCTCACACATAATTTTCACTTCAAAACTACAGAACATAGCATTAATAAAAACTAGTACACAATGACAATCGATCATAATCATATGGCCTATCTTATTCATAATCTGTTAACACGTCCTCCTTCTTCGCATCATTACTATTTACCCATCTTCACACCTAAATTAATTTCATAGCTCTATAAATTTCAACTAAACTTCCTCTTGGAATCTCAGGAAAGCCTAAATTAACAATACTCAACCACCAAGTACATCCATCAAAACCTATACTTTCCTAGCACAACAATATCATCAATAACTCTTTTCATACTTCAAGCAAACAACAATCCACCTTAACTAATAATCTCCTTATCTAACTTCACTAAACTAACAAACAAGGGTATATCACTTCATTACTAATTAAATCATAAGCAAAAATTCAGCTATACATATTCAATAAATTGCCCTTACCACCATTCTTGCCACTACACTTCTAAACCCACAAGTTCAACTAACATAAGATTTTCAACTAAACGTTACTGCTTCTGTCACTACACAGAAACCCATACTTTCAACTAACACCAGAACAACAAGATAAACAACAAGTTGCTAGTGAATCAAAATAGGCCTCGCACGGCTTCAGTAGACTTTGATTTTTCACAAACATAATGATAACAAGATTACATAATACAAGAGATAGAAACTTGACACACAACATTCAATGATCTAAGAATGCACCTTACTCTGTCTTAATTAAATAACTCATAATAATGAGGGAATAACTTAAATTTGAAGGACTCATAACACACTAGAAGGCTCATCTCAAGCCACTTTATGAAACTTCTGAAACATCTGCCAGCAAATATAAGAGGATTAACTGGGAGGAAATTGGAACTTGCCGAATATGTTACCTCAAGAACAGTACATAGATAGAGAAGTATAGATTATCATTATTGATTCTGAGGAGAAATTTGAAAGCATAACTGACTAGGGCTTAGTGCACGATTTATACAGTCCTGATAAAGCACTTCAATTTTCGAAACTCAAAAGTACTGATAGGATACTTTTGTAGCTCTCTTACAATTCCATAACTATCTATGGAGAAGTAAGCCCAACTGTTTCTGATACCTTGGAAATAAGGCAGAGATGGCCTGACTAGAATAAGATGAGAATCTGTATAAGTTTCTTGGAGAACTTTTCTACAGCACGATTTAAGACTTGAAAGAATGGAGACATTTCCTAAACTCCCTGTAGCCTCTCGAAGAAAAGAATAGACGTCTCTGTATCATTCCACAAGACTCTACTAGACATGACATAATAGATACTCTAGGACACTTGAACTCTATGCTCTGATACCAAGTTTGTAACGCCCTGAAATCGGGTTTCGACACGTCACACGATGCTTAGGATCACAAGTGACCCCAAGCTAACCCTTCTACTGGCATAACTCATAAGAAACTTAACAAAAAGTATAAATCTATACAAATCTATGGAAAATAATTCTCTTCTGAATATGATAGATACAAAACTAAATTTATAAGATTACAACTCTACTTTTACAACCAAACCTGAAACGGAATACATCAACTTCTACTGACTGTCTATGAAGCCTCTACTAGTACTGACTATAGGTAGCTGGGTCATGACTCCCGACTATCCCAACTCAATACGGCTGGATAAAGAAAATACAAAACTTCTCGAACTGTATAACTAACTCAAGCCCTTGAATTAAAAGGACTTATCACCTGCTGACTGGATGCCGCGAACTGACTAGCTTTAAAGATGTACACTATACCTTGTACCTACATTCTGAGAAAATGTAGTCCATATACGAATATGTGGGTCAGTACCATGGAAACGTACAAAGAATATGGGGGTGCAATGCATATATAAAATAATATCTTAATATCATCACAGTTTATAAAAATTATGCATGCTGATATAAATGACTCACTTAACTCGAATTAAAATCATCATAATCATAAGAGAGTAAAATATACCGGGTGAAACATGTGAGTCATCATAATAAATATCAATTCACTTCCATCTCAATTCCAAATTATCAAAGCAACCAAATCTCATAACAATTCTCTTTGGAATATATGTTCATTAAATTTTTCGAAAATAATTACTTTCTCAAACTCAGTCTTTCAAACAAATATGTTTTCATCTCAAATAGAAGAATAAGACTTTTCATATTAGATAGGAGAATACACACACACACATTGGGAGTCTCTTACAACCGCCATAAACCATGTGAGCTACATGGAGTCCAACGTCTAACCCACGTTGGGGAGAGTTGTCCTTTCCTTGCCATCGGAGTAGGATCTTAAATCATCAATCCAAACACTAGTGATCAATATATAAATCAGCCTTAGGCTCACATCCTACGGGGGCACGTAGTTCTCGGGAAGTACCAAAATAGATATACCTCTCGCGTGGTGCTAAAGACTACTCCCAGACTTAGCTCAGATCTTTTCAAAAGAAAATTCACTAATAAATAGTTCAACAATTCACAACGGGATCCATCTTGCTACCTTTTTCATAATAATCAATAAAAGTGGATTTGTTTTCTCATCTCGGGTTCAAAAACACCCTTTTTTACGATTGAAAGGTCAAAGCTTCTTCATCATCTCAAATCATTCAAACTCAAGGTGTTTATAACACCAATTTGTTGGTGTTTTTGCAGTAAAACTAAGTTGGCTGAGAAGAAAAAAGAAAGATAACACACACTACTGATGATGAAGAGAGTTGTTAATTCAGTTTTTCAGAATTACATTTAAAGACCTAAAAACCAACAAAGATCCTAAAATCTAGCAACAAACACTAAATATTGAATCATGGAATAACTAAATCCTAAAAACTAGGAAACTACTTTGAAACATTCAAAGCAATAAATAAAACAAGTGACAGCTTTTAAATATGTTCATTAACAAAGGTTACGTTCAAAAGAGTTGTGTACGTGGAAAGTCTTATGGAAGAATCATACCATTGAAAAATCTACATGGGAGTAGAAAAGGATATGAGACTTAAGTACCCTCACTTGTTTCAGTCTTCAGGTATGTACTTATTTTAAATTCGGGGACCGAATTTCTTAAGGTGGGGAGAATGTAATACCCAAATTTTAATTAGTGAGAAATTATATTTACAAAAGAAAAAAAAATGAATTGTAAAGAAATAATAAATAGTGAGGCGGTGTCATATCCGAATCCGTTATGGAATGGAAACATTACTATATTTATAAAGGGGTTAAAGCACACGCGTAATCCAATTTCTAAAAAGGAAAAGGAAAAAATATAGAAAGCATGTGAGGCCATTTTCTTAATTATTTTATATTGAGAATGTTAAAGAGTAGTAGATATATATTAAGGGTCTTGCCTTAGCAAAAGCCAGTACTCTGCTAACTATACGAATCAGATTAAAAAAAATAAGAGAGCAAGTTCCTACAGTGTAAAGGAAAAAAAAAAAAGGGAAGCTTAAGGTTTGATCAAAAAAAAATTCTTTCGGGTTTAAGATTCGATTGAAGGGAGTCCTATCAATTATTCGAGGTGACAAGTTGGTATTTCAAAAGTTGTACTGTGAGTAGTAATCTTATCACGATTTGTGTTTATTAAATTACATATTTATACATGTTTTGATAAAACAATGAGTTATGAAATACTTTGAAATTTTATGTGGGACAAGTCTTTATTTGATATGATATTGAAGAGGTTATTTGAACTATGATCTCGATATGATATTGAAAAGGTTATTTGAACTATGATCTTGATATGATATTGAAAAGGTTATTTTTGATATGATCTCGATATGATATTGAAATAGTTATTTGAGATATCATCTCGATATGATATTGAAATGGTTATTTGAGATATGATCTTGATATGATAAAGGTTATTTGAGATATGATCTTGATATGATATTGAAATGGTTATTTTGAGATATGATATTATTACAGTGAATATTTTCACTTGCATGAGAAATAAGTATTTTGATATGTGTTTTTATTTAAATTTATATGTAACATGATTTGATATGAACTTTAATGATATGTATTATAAAAAATACTTTCATATGAATATGCTATTATTTACAAAGAATTTATAAGTGGAAATAGACCTTGATTTGAATCTCGTAGTTAACATCGGGATCATTAGACCTGGTGCACCTTTTATTTTCTGATGAATGTTACATCCCTCACTAGTGGGAAGGTAGAACTAGCATACTGATACTGATATAGTTTGACTCCTTTATGAGGGGTTCACTGTTATGGATTATTCTTAATGAAGAAGAATGGTCACACTAATGATATGATTTGACTCCTTTATGAGGGGTCCACTGTTATGGATTATTCTTAATAAAGAAGAATACCACACTGCTTACATGATTCATTCTTGGAAAACTCCCAACTATGTAATATTTGATATGATGCGATCTTTTTCGAAGTTTATTACTGAACTATTGGTTCACTTTGCTTACATGAAACTATGATATTGGTTATTGATACTATTTTCTGATTGAACATTTATTTCATGATGTTTTTTGACTTGTCCCCATTAAAACAGTTGTGGTTAAGTTTATTACTCACTGAGCTAGCGGCTCACTCCTCGCTATTATTTTTTTCAGAGAACGCAGGTGACGGTGAGGATCGCGCTGGCTAAAGGATCCGAGTGGCATATTCCTGGTGAGCCCCGCAATTGTTCGCATGGGCTATAGTTTATATGTTCGTTATGTTTCTTTTTCTTGAAAAATTCTTAGTTTGCTCCATAGTCATGTCTTTAGAGTTTTGAACCTTTCGTTATTTTGGATTTGTGGAATATTGGATTTCCTCTCATGTTTTGGAGATAGATTTTATGATGTCGTTTGATGGATTGTGTTGTTGTTGAAGCGTTGGTTGTGGTGCTGTTGATATGAGACAGGGAAATTTTCTTGTTAGACCCCAAAACAGGGGAAATTTTGCCCGATTTTCTGTAGAATTCTGACGAGACTTGCTTTGGAGTCCTAAACTCCTTAGCGCTGGTCATGATCCTGTTTCGGGTCGTGATTATGTTCCACCAGCAGCCATACACATTAGAGACTGGAATTGCTGTCTCCCAAGTGAATCTCCAATAAAAGCAATAGTTTTGTTCTGCATTCTGAAATAAAGTTACATTAAGGTGTTGAGGCAATAAATGTAAAATCTGCTTAAAATAATTGGTTCAGCTTTGCCTTACATTATCTCATCTATTTGTTAATAATGTATACCTTCTAAAGAATTCTGAACCGTTAAAAGTTTGGCATCTCACAATTCTGAACATTCAAGAGACGCGTTTCAATGTTCAAGTGACCGGGTTGGGTGGTATTTTAATTTGGATCGGTTTTGATTTTAATTTGGGTTGGATTTGGGATTTATTTTAACTGAATTTAATTAAAAAGGGCTAGTGAATAGGAAATCGACACGTATCCCTCCGTTAGTGATAAGGATATATTTGTACCTTTTCATTAACGGCGAGGATATATATGTGTCTAAAGTATAACGAGGGGTATATCTGTACCATTAATCAAAGGTCGGGGTATATTCGTACCTTTTCCGTTTAAACAATAATTATAGCTAAAAAATGTATAGAATGTGCATCGAAACAGTATAATTGTTGTGTCACGTGTATAGAAACAATATAATTATTATATAGAATATATTTTATTATGTATGATCTGTATATAATTTGTATCATTGTTGTATAGAATATGTATATGTATAGTGCGTATATAAACTGCATAAATGTTGTATACATTTGTATCTAAATAATTATTGTAGCTAAATATTGTATAGAATGTGTACAAAAATTATAAAATTATTGTTATAATATGTATATAAGCTGTATCATTATTTGTATAAAATATGTATAAGTATTTGATATCTAATGTATTTGAAAAAAAATGAGTCTTTCATACTATAATAATTTAATTTCTATAATTATTGATAGTTTTTTATTTTGATTGAATGTTTTTCAAAAAAGTATATCAATTGTTCTTTGAAATAAGGGGAAAAAAGTAAATCAGTAACAAAAAAAAAAAAAAGAAAGAAAGAAAAAACAAGCATTGACCAACCAAAAAGTAATAAAGTCCAAAAAAAAAAAAAGTCATTATCAGGCTTGCGTCAGCGGCTGACATCAAACATGTGGCTACAATATTCAATTTCTTAGGCTATTTGGATGGGATGTGTGTTGATCGACCAGTCATTTGTGTCCTTTCTCCTTAGGAAAAATAATGACCTAAGTTTAACTCATCCACACTCACTATACATACTTTAGGGCAAAATAAGGACAATTTTTAGTCAATCTCTCCCCTCTCTCCCTCTCTTCTCTCTCTCTCTCCCCCTATTTTTCACTATTTTTTTCTTTGTCTCTTGACATTTTTTTCCTTGAAAAAATTTGCTTTTCTAATTGCTCCTCTCTTTTTTGATCAAATACAATTTTTAGCATTTTTTTCTTTATAATAGAATGAAAATAGTTATAGATAAAGAAGGTTGGTGAAATTGGTGAACTATTGAATGAAGGTTGTATAGAATATCTATTGAAACTGTATAACTATTGCCTAAAATATATATATTTATATAAGAAATATAGGAACTATATAGGATGTGTATAAAATTGTACAATTATTGTACAAAATTTGTATGAATAATCATTGTAGTTAAAGGTAGTATAGAATGTCTATAAATCCGTGTATAAACATGATTTAATTGTTGTTATAGAATATATATTTCGTACATGATGTGTATATAAACTATATCATTGTTGTATAGTGTATGTATTTGTACAGGATATATAAAGAAACTATATCATTGTCGTATAAAATGGTATCTATATGATCGTGTATATACATATATACATATAAAAATTCATTATTTCATAAAATGTATATGATTCTTGTATATTTCAACATAACTTGTACATTACCGTTTGGATGTTTTTAAATATATAAAGTGTATAATAATTGTATATATTCTAAACATGTACATGGTGTACATATTGATTATCTACATTTGAACTTTTTGCTCTTTATTAATATTCGTAATAGACAAAATCGTTTATTTACTTATTTCCTTCAATTATTATATAATTATATCTATAATATTTAAAATAAAGAAATTCTAAATATATGATAAAAAAGAGGTCATTAGCCTGAATCAGGTTTCCTTATATTTAGGTTTCGTAGGATACAAATTTCAGATGAACTATGCCACAAATTATTTAATCTAAATCTTATGGGAAAATATGGAAAAATATGTATTAATGATTAAAATGTTTGGAAAATTACTAATTTACCTATATAAGACCCAAGACCCTAGTACGTTCAATTTAAAAAAAGGAGAAAATTAAATAATAAGACTATTCTTAATAAATATTACAAATACTTTTTAAATATATTGCCTAATTATGTTTTTTAACAATATAAATAATACAATTACTTTTTAAATATTTCAAATATAGCAGAATTTTAGAATCAAAACAAATAATTTTAAAAATATTATGTTTTTTTACCCCAAAGCGGGCATACATAATTTTAATTTTATAATTTGCGGGCATATATATATATATAAAAACAAAGTAGCCTCAATAATTTCTAAAGTATACCTAGAAGCCTCAGTAATTTCTTCAACATATTCCTTATTCTTGAGTGCCGACTCTTTAAGCTGAGGGCAACCACACACTGAGATATACTTTAATGAAGCAATATCTCCAAAGCTCTCTGGGATCTCTATAATATCATTACAATATAGTATTTCTAATTCCTCGGGAAATGATTCATCTGTAACCTGCCATTCAGAAAAAGACATCCCACTCACAAGTAGATATTTGAGATTGTGGAAGGTGACTTGTTCCATTTTCCACTCTTTCCCCCCTTCGATGCTTGCTCCCCAGAGTTGCAGCTTTTGAAGGTTGGTTAGTGATATCCCAATTCTTGACAGTGAATCTGATGTCAGATTGAACCCATCCATTTCCACTTCTTTCAAACTCGAAGGGAAGTGAAAATCAAACTGATGTACATGTGTATGACGGCCACTGCACTGAAAAAGAGCATAAACACTTTCAAGTTTATTAAGGACATCCAATCTTGGAAAATATATCTGCTCTGCTGATGAACAATCCATGAAGAAATCAAGGGTTCGATGATTGAGAAACCTTTTGAATATGTCCCCTGTGTCTACCGAACAGGAAAGATTGAGAAGCATTGTTGTAGTTAGATTCTCTAACTTTGTTGGTTTGTCAATATCCGAATCATAGACAGAACAAGTTTTGATGTCCACATGTCGTAGCTTTGCAAAACTCCAGATAGTAGGGGATAATACCATGTTTGATCCACTGTTATCCACCACCAGAGTTTCTAGTTTCTAGATTGCAGAGGTTTGAAAATGACGGAGGGAGAGCTTTTGCCTGCATCGAAATCCTTAAGCACCTCAAATGAACAAGCATGCCTATTTCATTCAGAAAAGTATCACAATTTCACCCCGCAGCTCCAACCTTTTAAGAAGCCTAAGGTGTCTTAGGTGGCTGTTATGGGGAAGATAGGTGCATTTAAGATCCAAAGACAGTAGGTGTTTAACATAAGGATTTCTCTTTTCTGGATTGAACAAGGAAGAACCATCCGAATGAATGTCCTCATCATAAATAATGGTCCATATACACAGCATCAGGTCTGAAGAAGATGACGAAGACAGAACAATTGAACTCGTCAAATCAAACAATTTTTCCTTTCTAGCTTTTATCGAACAAAAATCATGCACAAGATCATGAATTTGGCATCTCTGTTTGCTACCACCTCTCACTATTACCAAGCTACTAGAAATTAACTCATCCACATAGACCCTCCGTTACTTCTTCCACACTCTTCAAATCAGTTGGTTCCACAAGTCCTTCATCACTCCATAAATATTTCAACTTAGAGATCTTGATATCTTCGTCCTTTGGATAACTTGCAAGGTACAAAAAGCACGGCTTTAGGTGATCTGACAAATGGTCATAACTTAATTGTACAAAC
The DNA here is from genome assembly GCA_030864225.1 of Capsicum baccatum var. pendulum. Lineage (NCBI taxonomy): Eukaryota > Viridiplantae > Streptophyta > Magnoliopsida > Solanales > Solanaceae > Capsicum > Capsicum baccatum. Next base: position 236,581,054 of record CM061554.1, on the reverse strand, counting down.
TTCATCACTTCCTCTTCATCCTTAAAAATAAAGGAACTCAAATTATTGACAACTTCAAGCCACAAAGCCTCTTTCTTTTCCTTCCTTGAAATGACTCCGCCGATCAAATCAAGTACCAAAGGAAGCCCATCACACTTTTGGGCTATTTTCTCTCCAACATGCTTTAGTTCATCAGGGCAAGGTTCTTCTCCGAAAACCCTTTTCTCTAACAACTCCCAACTTTCTTTTGGTCTTAGCAATCGAAGATCAAGAGGAGCACTGTGGCATTTTCCATGCAATGCCACTTCCTTTTTTCGACTTGTTAAAATAACTCTGCTCCCTTTCTGAAATTCGGTCGGAAAAGGTCTTGTCAGCTCATCCAATGTTGCAGTGTCCCACAAGTCATCCAAGACAATAAGGTACCTCTTTCCAAACATCCGTTTCCGTAGCTTATCAGCAACATCATTGTCTATACCATCCTCATTGAAACTTGTTTTCAAACCAATAACTTGACTGAAAATTTTCTGCAACAACTTTTTCTCATTATGTTCCTGGTCGACTGTGCACCAAGCGAGAACGTCGAAATTACCAACAACAGACTTGTCATTATATACTCTGTAAGCCAAAGTAGTTTTTCCAAGCCCTGGCATGCCGACTATGGAAACGACATCTACCTCAGATGGTCCGCTGGTGAGCTTCCTAATTATCCACTCAGTCTCCTCCTCAAAACCTACAACTATTTCACCAGCTATTGATAACTTGTTTATAACTGACTTGTTTGGAGAGTTTGCAGAAATGATACTCGTTTTCTTGGAGATCTTCTCTTATACCTCTTTTTTGACAATCTTGATCTTTTCTATGGTATCATGAAGTAGAAAGATAAACTGCAACAGACCATGATCTCTGGCAAGAATTGAGTTAATGGCATGTTCCGCCTCATATGCCACATCTAGAACACGAGTCCAAAGATCTCTATGCAATTCTTGCTCCACATTCCCAAAGAACGATCTTATGTGTTCTAAATGTACTTTCACCCAACCGATTTTTTCTTTTATCAAAACAACTGAATAAGCATTGGAATTGAGCGAGTCATTTTAAGTGTCTGAGTAGAAGAGTCATGAAGAGCAGTCCATCACTCATGGGGAAGTAGAGGTGTGATGAGTCCGCAGGGACTTTCAAGAAAACATTCTTGAGATCTTTCTTCAGGACGTCAATATCTTCCAGCAAGTTTAGACTTGCACTGCTTGTTTCCTTCACATTCTCTTCATTCGTTAAGTTCTCTGCTAAGTTGCGAGCAAGAACAAATACGCCCTTGGTAAGTTCTCCAATACGTACCAAGAGAACAAACAATTTGTCATGATGAATAACGTCCTTGGACACATCAGCAAGAATAATCAATAGGAACTCTATCATGACATGAATATTTCGAGCTGAGGTGCTAGGATTAATGGCATTAATCATGTGCTGCTGTAGATGAATCAGATATTCTCTACGAATGTCTGGAGAGGCTTGTAGGAGCTGCTTAATGAAGCGTCCAACTTCAGCTGACTTTGAAGCTTTCAGATTTGTAGAACATATGTGCATAACCTCCAGAGAAACCGGAATTATCTTCAAAAGTAGATGAACTAGCATGGAATAGGCTTCTTCTTTATCTTCTTCATCATCTTTTTCATCTTTTAGATAAGACAAAAGCACAAAACAGAAGTGTCCTACTCTGTCAGCCATAAGTTGAAACTCAGGTAAGACACATTTAATTGTCTGACGCTCAATGCAACCGTTTACTACCAGACCATGAAAATCTCTTAAATTGCCAAAAACATTCTGAAGAAGCTCATATTGAGCCCTTGATGGCAAAAGCAACTCAGCACGAACCTTGGGTAGATAATGGAGATTCACAAGAAGTGCGCCCAAGAGTTCAACCAACTGATCCTCAGTCATAGTAGCACTTGATTCATAATGATGATCTGCGATTTTAGAACTTCTGATATTTTCAAGAAGGCGGGGAACAACGTGATCCTCTAATTTAACCAGCATATCATCTCCACTGTGATGAAAAAGTGACTGAACCAGATCATGAACCTCATATGATATGCAAGACATTTTGGCATTAAAACCATCCGAAATGTAATAACAAAGCTGTAGACATGCCGGCAAAAATGTCAGCTTTTCAATTTGTTCCGTGTCAACAACAGTTTGATCTTCTTCACTCTTTAACCTCTCTATGAAATCACGAAGATTGACAATGTCCTCACGAAGCACAGCAGATGATACCTGCTATAAGACAAGAAGTGTATCTAAATTTAACAGGAAACTAACACAATATAGAGGGCTTTCTTCAGAATAGATACAGTTTATATCAAAAACAAGAGTTAGATTTCTCAGATGATCAATAAACTAATGAAAACTGTTCGAAAAAGTCACCTTTCTTTGTTTTGTAACAGAAAAACCACTCTAATTTTACCATTTAACCTACAAATTCAGGTGGTATTTCAAGTGGATTTAGATGATGTAACAAAAAAATCACTCTAAGTTACTTGGATCGCCTAGGTACCATCTTTTTCAATCTGTCCAAGTGCCGTTTAGCTCAACATCTTTTTCAGTTTGTTGTCTAACTACTGTCCTAAACTATTTTCGACTCATTAGGCGGCAGTTCCAGCGAAGTTTTTGGGGTGAATGTGTCTACTGCAGGTACATTATCAATAGACTACCTTCAGTCACTCTAAAAGGGAAGTCATCCACATATGTACTAGTTACTTACTCGATGCGCTGAAGAAGTATATTTACTAATACATATGCTTTAATACAACATTGAAGAAAAACAAATATATACCGGGCATCTTCATTTGATTTTCAACACTGTTAGAGTAGATTAGAGTCCCACACTGGTTGGAGAACGGTCTGGTGGTCTTCTTATATGAACTTGGACAATCCCCCCAAGTACCAAATCGTAATAAGCACTATTTTGCACATCAAACCCAACCATAAAAATGACACATTAGCCAATCTGAACTCCTATCCTTAAAACAACTTAACCCGATGAATAAAAACATTTTTCTTATGTAGCAACTACATGCTTTTTTTATAAAGATGATGAACATCTTTGGTCGACTAAGCTCCATAAAGAAACGAACATCTAAAAAGACAATTAATTATGTGAAAATCAAAAAAGAATATAAATAAATGTTGTATGACATACCGATGAGCTGTTTGCTTTCCAGTCCTCTCTTTCTCCATTTTCTTTTCCTCTTTCCATGTATGTACTAGTTCTCAAGATTTGATCATGTATAAATACAACATAAACCTTTTATCAGAAGAGAAGTAGAAAAAATAAACGCAAGAAACTCAAGAAAGAAGCACAAATCATATAACCAAACATCTACAACACCAACATACTCAGTATAATTCAATAGGTGAAGTCTAGGGCGGATCTAGGATTGGAAGTTTAATAAAGGTTGAACAGGTTCCATTTCTACTATTGGACCAAGAGCCTACTTTCTTCAATGGGATTCCAACAAATATTTCTTATATATTTTACAGATTTTTCAATATGAATTCAAGTTCAGCATAAAGTTACTAGGTTCCGGGAAACACGCATCTGATTACCTAGATCCTACCCTGGATACAAAACGATAGACATCGCAGTACTGCTCTTCATGTTGAATTTTGCATTTAATTTGTTTCTACGGTCAGTCCTCTCAATACCAACTATTTTTTGTAACAACATTTTACTATGGCGGCCAAATTTTCTTTTAGAATTAATTTTTTATATTATGTAACTCCTAATATATTTTCTCTACAACACAATCTCGCTGTAGCAGTCCAAAATTAGTCAGACAAAAGTATGACGTTATAGAAAAATTTGATTGTACTACTTTGTTAATGCATCTATTTACAGCCATACAATTAAAAACTTAAGAGACAAAATTTCAATCATATTTTCACAACTTGGTGCAAAAATTAATTTTAAGATAAATGAGGTTGAAGAAAATATAATCATACCTTTAAAGTTCAGCAAAACCGGCCAGAATTATGCTGTGTGAAATAGTTAAAAATGGGATTCAGTAAATGGCTAAAGAGGAACATCAATAATAATAGAAAGAAGAATCATACTCCCTCGGACCGTCTCAAATTTTTTAATTTGTGTCTCTTTTACTTTATCATTTTTTACTTATTAACAAGACAATTTTTTTTTATATTTTATTTTTTACATTAATTATTTTTTTTAAATTAAAATATAAATATTATTTAATAAAAATATTATGATAAACTAATCATATTATTTATTATTCTTTTTAATAACTATTTCATCCTAATTTGAAACGAATAAAATAGTGCGGAGAGAATAATAAAGTTATGGGGGGAGAAAATCATAATAAAGTCGTGGAGGTGAATACGATAAGCCCACTAAGGTGGATTGATTACTTTGGTTTGCTGTTTTGATTGTTAAATTGACTTAAGTGTATCCCTTTTTTTTCATTTTTAATTTATTTTAAATCTTGACTAATTCAGATTCCCGTTCAATAAACCTTAAACCTTTCCCTAAAAGGGGAAAAAGTAGACATACGTCCAATACGACAAATCTCATGCAATTATTTATAGATCAGATTTCAGGGTTAATAACCTAAATGGTCACTAAACTTATGTTTTTCTTTTCTTTTTTTTTCAGAAAGTCACTCAACTTTAATTCGTACTCCAAAAGTCACTCAACTATGAGTTATTTTCTTAGAGAGGCACTCAACTTTACTTTTTACTTTAAAAGTCACTCAACTATGAATAACTTACTCATAAAGTCACTCAAACTATTTAATTATTTTTTTCCATTAAAATTTGCTAACATAAAATTTTTATATTAAAAATTTTAAGAATAGAAAAAATCATTCAAACAGCCAATTTAATCGCCCCCCCCCCCCCCCCCCCCAAATCCAAAATTCATTTAAATGATTTAAAAGAATATCTCTTTTTTTCTTAGAATTTTGATTTTACTATTATTTTTTGTAATTTTTTTGTCCAATAATTACTCTACTCTAAAGTATATATAATCATACAAATCATCAATTAATATCCAAAAATCATAATCATTTAATTTTATAATTTTTGTTCTTAATTTTTCCTCGTTGTAGTGTATATATTATAATGTTACTAATGTTTAATGACATTTGCTAATGTTTTCTATCATATCATTTTAGTATAAAATTTATAAAGTTCCCTTTTGTCAACTTATTAGGAATAAAATTCACTGTATTTATTTGATGTATCTGTATATTATACAAGTGGTAATACAAAAAACTAAATTATGATTGAAAAATCAATTTCATAAATAAGTATCACGTTGAAAGTTAATTAAATTTAATCAGCTAAATTAATATGATTCTGAAAATTTTAAAAATTAGTATTAACATTATAAGTGATTGATATAAACTATTTATGATATTTTAAAATTTCAGCTAGTTATAAAGTAAACATGAGAATATGTAATAATATGGTTCAAATGATTTTTTAGTTTTTTTAGAATTTTGATTTTAAATAAAATCTCATGTTAGCAAGTTTAATTAATAGTTAATTAATTAAATAGGCTGAGTGACTTTGTAAGAAAAATATTCATAGTTAAGTGACTTTTGAAGTAAAAATTAAAGTTGGATGACTTTCTAAGAGAAGAATCCTAAGTTGAGTGATTTTTGAAGTAAGAAACAAAGTTGAATGACTTTCTGAGAGAAACTTGATAAGTTGAGTAATCATTTGAGTTATTAACTCCCAGATTTCTCAAATTATGTGTATTGATTAAAGGAAAAAGACATAACTTACACGTAAAAGTCATTTACCCCTCATTGCTTTTTCTACTTTGCTTAAAACCTTTGCAGCTCAGACCAAATAGGAACCTCATCTAATTAGACATACACCTTGTAGCTTTCCAATTCCACTAAACCTTTTGTTAGAATGTAGAACTTTTAGTTTAAAATCCAATACAACTGTAAAGGTGTTAAGATAAGCCCACTAATAGTAAAAAAAAGTCTGATTAGTGGGACTCCTATTTAGTCAAATGGGTCCTTTGATATGTGGGATTGGCAAAATGCAGTAAAACACCTCTCAAATCTCACACAAATTCTACATGATTAGAGTATTGCTTGAGAAGATATACAGAGAATAGAAATTTTATTGAATGGAGTTGATTACAATGAGACCTTTAGATGACATATTTATAGACTCACTCACATGATCCTTACATGACCTTCTAGAATCTTCCTGATATAAGTACAATCATGATTGGGGACCAATACGTCAAGAATTGAGCCCGGGGGCTGCCCAACCAAGACGACAAGCCTTGAAGTGTCAAGCAGGCCTTCTAAACACTCCAAGGTCATCCAAGAGCCCACTCCAAAGCCACCCCTATGTATTGGCTCATTAAGGGTTTTTTAGTCATTTTGTGTAATAAGTGTAACCTAGGCTATAAATAGAACATGTTAAGTCTTTTGTATTTTAGATTTTAGATGACATATTTTTAGCCTCTTTTGAGAGCCTCTTATCAAGGTGGAATCCTTGGTCAAGGTAGAATCCTTGTGTTGATGAATCTGTTAGAAACGGAGATTGCTTGGAGATTTCGGTTCCCTTGAGATCACGTAAGAGATAGGTTTAGGTTGTATGTGATATTAAAGGTCCAAAGTGGAATAAGCTTTTGGGTTGTTAATATTGCCTCTTCATTGGTCTATTTATCTATCTATCTTTATCTTATTGCACTTTGTATGTTTGTAGTGGATTATTTTTGTGTCTTGTTGAATCCGAAAGTTGTGTTCTTGTGTTCATATTGTTCATCACGTGTTGTCGCTATTTTTAGTGTGTTTTACTCTTGATATCACTCCCTTTCTTGTTCTTCTTGTGAATCCGAGAGAGGTCATCAAAAGGGTCCATAGTTCTTGAACTAGTGGACTGATTTTGGTGTTTGTGTTGTTGTGTTCTTGGGGATTTTGGTATCACTTCCTAACTAACTCCCTAACAACTTGAGCTGACTCATCAACAACTTGATCTGCTATTAGCTAACTAACTACTGCCACTAGCCAACTAACAACTAACTATTTTTGACTAACTGCAATGGAACAGTAAAGTATATAAACCAGCTAACTCTTTGCATCTTAACACCCCCCCTCAAGCTATAGGGTGTAAAATATTGAGCACACCAAGCTTGCCTAGGAGGTGTAGGGGTTGGTCTTGACTTACACTTTTAGTAAGAATATCCTCAATTTGATGATTTGTTGGAACATACATGGGTTGCACCAGCCCTTCTTTAATCTTGTCTCTGATGAAGTGACAATCAATATCAATATGTTTTGCTCTTTCGTGATAAATGGGATTAGCTGCAAGCTGAATAGTAGAATTGCTATCGCTAAATAATATAATTGGCTTTCTAATAGGCACTCCGAATTCTGAAAATAAGCCTTCTAACCAAGTAATTTCTGCCAAAGCTGAAGCCATGCTTCTGTATTCTGCTTCAGCTAAACTCCTGGAGACAATCTGTTTTTTTTTTAATTTCCAGGATATTAATGAGTCACCAAAATGAACCACATAACCAGTAATGGACCTTCTAGTGTTTGGATAAGCAGCCCAATCAGAATCACACCAACATATCAAATCTGCAGTAGGTTGAGCTTTGAGCCAGATACCTTGACCTACAGTTCCTTTTAAGTATCTTATTATCCTATTTGTTGCTGACTCAGCGTTTGCATAGCAAAAGTAATATCGGGCCTAGTTACAGTTGCATACATTAGTTTCCAATCAACCTTTGATAAAAAGTGACATCCTTGAGAATAATATCTCCAGTGACACCTGTTGCCTTGTCCACCTCAACTGAGGTCAATTTAATATTAGTTTCCAGTAAGGTAGGAGCTGTTTTTGCACCAGCAAGTCCTGTGTCTACAATCAACTCTAATACATACTTTATTTGGTTCAAGATGAAACCATTTAAGGATCTTAACACTTCAATGCCCAAAAAATACTTGAGCTTCCCTAAATCCTTGAGCTTGAATTGTTGGTGTAGTATTGCCTTTGCATTATTTATCACATCAACATTATCACCAGTAATGAGAAGATCGTCCACATATACTAGTATCACAACCATTCCGTCAACCCTCTTTAAGATGAAGAGTGAATAATTAGAAGAACTCTGAGTGAAGCCTACATGAAGCAGGGTTGCAGTAAGTTTGATGTTCCATTGTATTAAGGCTTTCTTAAGCCGATACAATGACTTAATTAATTTGCAGACCTTGTGTTGTCCAACTACCTTGAAATCATCTGGCATCTCTATGTCGATATCTTCATCTAAATTACCTTATAGAAATGCATTATAGACATACATCTGGTACATGCGTCATCCCTTGGAGGCTGCCAATGCAATGACATACCTAACAGTAACCATCTTAGCAACTGAAGAAAAAGTATCATGGTAATCCAATCCCTCCTGTTGACTATACCCCTTAGCCATCAGCCTTGCCTTAAACCATTCAACTTCACCATTAGCCTTGTATTTAATTTTTTATACCCATCTTGATCCTATGATTTTTTTTGCTCTGAGGTACATCAACAACTTCCTAAGTATGGTTATCTTCAAGAGCCTTGACTTCTTGCTTCATAGCTTCAATCCATCTTTCATCTTGAACAGATTGATTATAAGATTGACATTCAACTAAGGCTGAAAGGTTAGATACAAAACACTGATAACTAGGAGTGGAACTAGCATATGACAAGTAGTTTGTCAGGAGGTATATAGTTCCCTTCTTTCTTTACTGTGAGGTGTAATCCATTATCCAAGCAGGTTACTTAGATACTCTAGATGATCTCTTAGGAGCCACTTCTATAGGTAATAAGGCTGATGCACTAGCATATAATGAAGTAGGAAGATCCTCCACTTATGTACTAGTTGTAGTCTCTGCATGAAGCTCACTGATATCTGGTGGCTCTAAAACTTGACAAAAAAAAATCCGATTTCTCAAAAAGATCTATATATTTGTATGTGACTCAGTAATAGCACTTGGCTTAAGATAATCTGTAGGTGAGTCTGAATTTGTTCTGTCTGCAAAAGAAAAAGAGCCTTCTTGGAACACAACATCCTTAGTAACAAACATCTTGTTACTAAGCACATCCATCAGCAAATATCCCTTTTGGGAGGCTGAATATCCCATCAGTACTGCAGTCTTTGCTCTCTTTGAAAATTTATCACCTTTTGGAACCATTGAAGCATAAAACTTACAACCAATAACCCTCAAGTATGTCAAAGATGGAACCTTACTAAACATTACTTCATAAGGACTCTTACCACCAATAGATGAAGAAGGAAATCTATTAATGAGATAAACTGCAGCTTTCATATTTAATCCCCAATATCTAATAGGCATTTGAGATTGAAATCTAATTGCTCTTTCTATATTTAATATTTGCCTGTGTTTCCTTTCAACTACACCATTCTGTTGTGGTGTATAAGAACAACTACTTTGATGTAGTATTCCTAGACACTGAAATAAGCCATTACACTGAGAATTAAGAAATTCCCTTTCATTATCTGATCTAAGAACTTTTACTTGAGCACCAAACTGATTCTGAATCATATTCAAGAAGTTTTTAATAGTCACAATGCATTCAGACTATAATTGCAACAAATGAATCCAAGTATATCTGCTATGATTATCTACAACAATTAAGAAACAATGATTCTTATCAAATGCTTGAACTTTACAAGGTCCCCAAAGATCCATGTGGACAACATCAAAACACTTTGCAGCTCTAGAATCACTGCTAGGAAATGCTAGTCTAGTTTGCTTAGCTAATGGACATACATGACACTTATTCAATATTTTTAAGTTTGTGTTGTGTCTTAACAAACTGAGGGATACCAATGCTTGAGAAGAGGGATGCCCAAGCCTTTTGTTCCATAGACTGCAGTCCTGCATATCCACCTTTGCAACTATCTTTTAAGTATCATTACCTTTCAATCTACAGACATTTGTTAAGATGTACAATCCTCTCTTCTCCTTACTAATCCCCTTCACCTTGTCATCGTGAAGGTCCTGAAATATGCAAAAATCAGGATAAAATGAAATAAAACATGAAAGTTGTTTGGTCATCTTGGATACCGACAACAATTTAAGCTTGAAGTCGGGGATAAATAATACATCTCTCACAACTTCATCCCTAAGTAATTGTGCTTCCCCAACATGTGATATATATGTCTTATCTCCAGTAGGTAGATTCACCTTATCTCTCTCTGTATGTACTATTTTGTGGCAATGTGAAAACATGTCTTTATATGCTGCAACATGGTGTGTTGCACCAGATTCTACTACCCACTCATGTGAGTTAACATGTGATGATAAGCAAGTAACTAAATCCTTTTGGATTTCAAGCAGGAAATCAAACAAAAGAGAAAAATAACTCGAATTTTACAGCTTCTTAAGACAGAAATCTAAACTCTCTTTTAAGTTCACTGAACAACAACTAAAAATTGTAACAATGGTGCTATCAATACGATCAATGCCTTCCTCTAAATCTCCATAATTGTGGCTTTGATACCATGTTAAAATACAGTAAAACACCTCTCAAGTCTCACACAAATTCTACATGACTAGAGTATTGCATGGGAAGGTATACAGAGAATAGAAATTTTATTGAATGGAGTTGGTTATAATGAGATCATTAGATGAGATATTTATAGACTCACTCGCATAATCCTCACATGACCTTCTAGAATATTCCTAACTAACTCTCTAACAACTTGAGCTGACTCATCAACAACTTGATCTGTCACTAGCCAACTAACTACTGCCATTAGCCAACTAACAACTAACTACTTTCGACTAACTGCAATGGAACAGTAAAGTATATAAACCAACTAACTCTTTGCATCTTAACAGGGATAGAGGATAACAATTTCAGAATAAAATTTTAGATTTAATTTTTGCCACGTTTGGTTTGAGGTATTAGTTAATCCCCAAATTATCTTAATTCACTATTTGTACTAAAATGGCGAAATTACTATCCATATAGAAGGTGGAATACATTAATATCATGAGACATTCCTTTTACTGCCTATCATTATTATAAGCAAAATAAGTGATAGGCAACTTATTTAACTTGATCCTCAACTGGCAACTCAATACTCCAACTTTGAGAATGCACATCTAGACACCTCAACTCATCCATATTGTGTCATTTTGACACTCGATACTAAAGTGAAACATAAATTTTGGAGGCTGTTTTAGATGATTCTATTTTAAGTTGAAGTATTTATTTGGCAGTTGAGACCAAGTTAAGGTTTTCATCTTTGCGCCCAAGTTAAGCATTAGAACTTGCTAGTTTCATGCTTTGCTTCAACAAAATATTACAGCAGCAACACTTTACAAGAATCTGATAATACATCAGATCTCATGGTAATGAAGGCATACATAAGATACCAAGAAAATACTAATAATAGAAAGGAATTGAAATGAAGTCCCCGTAACACTTGATTTATGCACTTCACCTCAAGCTATAGTCTTCTCCCATAATTTCTTCAATATATTTCTTAATCTTGATTACCGACTCTTCAAGTAGGTTGAAATGAGCTTAATAATGAGTCAGGAAGGTAGGGCGAATTGGTGGAGTTGGGATTTGAAGCTTATGAATTTTAAATTATAATCCATTAAAGTAACTAGAGGTGTAAATTAATTATTTGTACACATTCAATAGGTTTTAAAGACTATATAAAGTATAAACCAAAGCTACTGGATTGGAGCCGAACCCGTAGACAACAATCTAGCTCCTCCTCTGATCCGCCGCTTACTAGTTCATCTGAACTCATTAACTTTTGACTTAAGACTTACATTTATCATATAAATTTATTTATAAAATATGTATATATTACTCATTAATTTGCAATTTAGTTAGTTTAAGAAGAATTAGAGTTCCCAATTCATAACATCAAATTATATATCCAAACATTGCAATGTTCCTATTACTGATCACTAGTGGAGCTATGATAAGAGGTTCAACTGAATATCTTTTGTCAAAATATCATATCGTGTGACAATAACAACGACAATGAGGTCTGAAAAAAATGGAGTACAACGAGAAAGATTCCAATGCATGTATTGATAGGGAGGGCGTGAAAATATCAAAGTTTTAATACATGTATAAATAACATAAATACCAACATTTTAAAAGTAATTACACTATCTCCCACTTTTTCAATTACTTTACTCTCTCTCCCTATTAATATACATAACATAGCCGACATATACATAGCATTCTGTGTATATGTGGGATTTTGTAATATGTTTAGAGAAGTTGAGATTTTTTGTAATATTGAAAACATAAGTTGTGTATTTGTGTAATTTTTAGTTAATACATTTTGCATCAGAGGCTTAACAATTATATTGGGCTTTGAAAATGAAATTGGGCTACATCGGAATCAAAGTTCTTTTAAAGAAAAAAAAAATTTCACCCCACATTTGGTACACACATTGAAGCCCGACTAAATTTGAATCTGCACAAGAATTGGAGGATAATGCACTCCCTAACAAAAACGATTCCATATCAGGGAGACTCGAATCCAAGACCTCTGATTAAAAATGAGTGAGCACTTTCTAACTTGATGATCGGGATCCAAGTTTTATGTTCAAATTTCTTTCTAACGTTCATGCTTAATGAACGAAAAGTGATATACATAGTATTTAATGTGAGTCTAGAGGATTTAAGTTCTAGATCTCAATCTTTAATAATGATCTGTCGAAATCAGTTTTACTGCCTTATTAAGATTAGGGTAAGATTGCGTATATCTTATCTTCCCAAATCCTACTTATGAAAGTATACTGAATATTATATTGTTGAGTTCAATAAAGAATAAGAGGAAAATAGATGATAAGACTATTCTTAATAAATATTACAAATATCCTTAATTTATTATTAATAGAACCTCTCTGAAAAACTAACATAAAACAACTATTCTTAAGATTTAACTACATAAATGATGGATCCGACTTCTCTCCATTTCCGATCTCTCTGTTTTCCCCAAGTTTTAGCCTGGATGGAACATGCATGTCATAATTTAAAAATAATGATTGTGATTTAAGTAATTAAAATTATCCCCCTGAACTATACCCAAAACAACAGAGACACACCTCAACTTAAAAGGGGTCTTATTACCCCTGAACTAATTAAAAGTGTAATTTTGACACCCTTAGTGCCTACATGACACACATGTGTACCTACGTGCCACGTGTGTGCCACGTAGGCACTAATGGTGTCAAAATTACACTTTTAATTAGTTCAAAGGTAATAGGACCCCTTTAAGTTGAGATATGTCTCTGCCGTTTTGAGTATAATTCAGAGGGTAATAGGATATTATCTCTTAAAATAAAACTCTAATCATCATTAGAATAATTAATTACTGTAATAGATTTATCCCAAATTATTTATAGAATCCACAATTCTAGGTTTGCATTCATCTCTTTCCTATATACAAATTTCTTGATTTTTCTTCTCTTTTTTTGTCACAGTGCATTGTGTCCTTATATCTCCTTCTTTGGCATGGATATGCTCACATTTAAATATAGAATAATTAGAAATAAACTTCAACCTATCATAACAAAAATGAAAGAAATTTACGAATTAATAGTTGCCAAATAAAAATTTTAAAAGTGTGAATCTGACATAATTATAATTTTAGGTGAAAAATAAATTTAGAATTTAATATATTTTTCTAAAAAACATGAAATATAATTTAAATAGGTTTATTTTTTGAAAAAAATAATAATTTAAGTTTCTTTTTTACAAAAAAAAAACACGAAAATAGGGTTTTGCCTGATTTTTAAATTCCCAATATAACTTCAAATTTTATTTGAAATTGTCATGCCCAAATACTAATTTTCAAATAAAGTGAAAAAAAATTCAAAGACAATGAAAAAATTATGTCCTACTCTAGTATTCTACTTCAAGTTTGTCTTCTCCGGTCATTTCTTCAACGTATTCCTTAATCTTGAGTGCCGACTCTTCAAGTTGAGGGGCTATTCGACACTGAGATAAGCTTTAATGAAGCAATATCTCCAAAACTCTCTGGGATCTCTATAAGCTTAGTACAATATCGTATTTTTAATTTCTCGAGCACGAGAAAAGATTCATCTGCAATAACCTGCTGTAGACAAATAAATTTCGTCCCTCCCCGATATCGTTTTTACCTATTTTTTACCTTATCCTACCGTGTACCCTCACCCATGTGATAATCCCTCCACAAAATGACAAAAATAACAACCCCCTAACTAATTTTGTTTTATCCTAATATTCTAACAACCCACCCAATTAAAAAAACAACACCTACCTACCCTATCCTAATAAACTCTACCCCACCTACCCTACCCCAATACCCACCCACGTGACCCTCACAATAAAAGACACATACATACTCTCACAATGAGGGAATTTTTTCACCATCAGTAACCAAAAAGAACAGAGCACTCAGCATCATCTTTGTCCTTTTCTTCCGATCGACACTCACCATCACCATTTACACAACACACGCATACTCTCTCAGACACATACACACATAATAAACAAAAAAAGGACTCACTGGAATGGAGACCATATCGAGAAAAGGGGGACGAACAGAGCAGCAATCTCTGATCGAGGTCAGCCCAACCAGACTCTATTCCGGTGAAGTCTGCCGGAAATCGGTAAAAACAGTAGCTAGGGGTGCGAAATAGGTTCGGTCTTATCGTCATTGTTGGTTCAAAATCCGGTTAGTCGACGTTCGGGTTGGGTCTCCATCTTGTCTTATCGCCGTTGTCGGTTCAAATCCGGCAAAGTTTGCTGGAAATCGGTTGAAACAGTAGGTAGGAGGTGCGAAAAAGGTTCGGGATTATCGTCGTTGTTGGTTCGAAATCCAGTTATTCGACATTCGAGTTGGGGCTCCGTCTTTCGATTGTGAAATTTGACACACAAAAAGCTCATTTGAAGCTTAGATTCACCGAAAATTGAGACACACATTGAAATGAGTTTAGAGCTTCAATTTCGGCGATACCGAGCTTGGGAGTTTTTAAGATTGAGGTGTTCTATTCGAGATTCGAAATTCGGGCTTCTTTAACATCATTATTTAACTGAAATTGATTATTGAAAGGTTCACTCTCTTATCTCCCTTTTTCTTTACCTTGCTTTGTTGAATTGTCTTGATTATGTTGGTGCAACCATGGTTGGTGGATTTTTGTTGAAGTTCTGATGTGATGATTATATGCATAATGTGATTGATAAAAAAATAAAGTTAGCGGGGAGGGATCGAGAAATTGGTAAAAAAGAATGATTTTAGATTAATGTTAGTTTGTCGGTTGTTCTGTTTAGTCCGAAATGAAATTTTAAATTTGTGAATATGATTGAATCATGTTTAGGTAGAAATGGATAGGCAATATAGGTTCGGGTAGGAAAGAATTTAAGATTGATGTTTTGATTGGATGTTGGAATGTGCGTGTGAATGTTTCTTTCTAATTTATCGTATTTAATTCAATTGTATGATTTGGCCGGGGAATGCCCCGAAGTAT
The DNA here is from genome assembly GCA_030864225.1 of Capsicum baccatum var. pendulum. NCBI lineage: Eukaryota > Viridiplantae > Streptophyta > Magnoliopsida > Solanales > Solanaceae > Capsicum > Capsicum baccatum. The sequence continues at coordinate 236,565,533 of CM061554.1, read as the reverse complement.
TTGTATATATTTATTCATCGGGGAATGCCCTGAGGTATCATGTACCCAGAGGACGTTCGTTTTGAAGGCTCGAGGCGTCGGGTAGAGCATTAGTTTAGGACTAGCGTAGGTTTACTTTCGATCCCTTTTTATTTCGAGTTGTAATAATTGGACTAGACTTTACATTTCTAATTGTTTTACTTTGTTTGACTATTTTACGTGCTTTTTGTGCAGCTTATACACTTCGTAGTGTCAAAAAATAGTCGATACACTTTACCAAGCGACCGTGGTTTAACCACGGGATCGAGGGATGCCTAACATCTTTCCCTCAGTCAACAGAATTCCTTAGTCAGAGTCTCTGTTTGCAAACCAATTTAAGAGTCAAATGATTTTGAAAAGGATTTTCCAAAGGTGACTTGGCACACCGGATTATGCCAAGTGGCAACTCTGAGTAAAAAATGAAAATAATCCTTTTCTGAAACAAATTCTCATTTCTTGTCACTTTAATAAAAATCCTTTCAAACTTAAAATATAAATCTTTTTTAGTACGTAAAAAGGGGGTGTGACAGCTCTGGCGACTCTGCTGGGTAACTGTGACAAGTTTTCAGAATTCGAGCTATTTTTGGAGTCGTATGGGATTTGTTTGGCATTACGAGTGTATATGCTTGTTTGTGATTTTGTTTGGGTTATTGTTTGCACTTTTGTGTGGTTTTCGTGCTCTTTGTTTATAGTATTTATCCTATGTGTTACCGCTTTATATTTGTTATCATGAGTCCAGCCCCCGACCTTCTTTCTGCAATAAGTCCGTAGTATACATGTTGTACACAACCTCTAGTTGAGTCACCCTTATTTTAGGGGGGGAGTCGTCGGTGTTATGGAGTAGGTGGAAAGAAAAGCAACCACGATAGACCATACGCTCCCCCGAACAGCCTTGTTAGTGAACCACAACGTAGGTCAGCCTTTAGGTCATGCTTATGTGCATCATACGGAGACCTAGCAGGACCCACATGGCCATTTGTAGGCGATTCATCTCTAAAGCATCCTTACATGCTAAATGCTGCATTTTTAAGGGTAACGTGGTCATTTGACGGACTAATTTTTGAAAAAAAAAATTGTTAGGAGTAAGGTGCGTAGGCAAAAACGAAAAAGAAAAAAAATAGAAAAAAAGTGAGTCGAAAAAAATAAAAAAATAAAAAGAGGAATGTCGTAGTTTATTTTAGAATTCTTTATGGCTTTTGTTCTTCACGATCCAAAAACTCAAAAGATTTTTTTTACATTTTACATTTGTCTTCTCAAAGTACCGTAAATTTAGAAAAAAAAAAGAAGTTTTGTTTGTCTTTTCTGCTTATTTGTCAAAAACAAAAATACCAAAAAGATTTTTCTTCATAATTGGTGGTGTCAGTGGCTAGCTGAAAATCCAAAAGTTTTTTTTTCGTTTGTTTTTTGTAGTGTCTCTTAAGTTAGGGTCAATTTATTAGTTAATCGGTAATTGTCCAATCTGGATGAACTACGTATACCTGATTCCTTTCCCTTATGTTGGGATACGTAGGCAATCCTCCGTGGATCCGGTATTCTTTGTGTTGGCCTTTGCCTTAATATTAGCCTAGGTCTCTCGCCCCGTAATCTAGAGTTGTTTGCCAAGTAGACTGATTTCACTCAGTACTTTTGTTCGGCAAATTGGAGTCAAGAATGTGGTCTGTCCCATCGACATGTGCTTGCGTAAAAAATCCCAAGGGTTAGGAATCTTCTACTCCTGTCAAATTTTGAGATAACGTCTTATGTGTTATTACAGGATGGATTTGTCCACCAAGTCTAGAGTTTTGATGGTTGTCAAGGTGCCCAAAAAGTTAATCAAGTGGTGGGAAATATTTAACTATGTTGATCAGCAGAAACTAATTAAAATATTAGGTGATCTTACAGAACTTCTGCATATTACCCCTCGTCCAGATTCAATAGAGCTTTGTTTACCTTTTGGGATCCAAGTATTTTGGTGTTCAGGTTTGGGAAATGTGAAATGACACCTACTTTGGAAAAAATATCCGGTTTGTTACATTTGACCTATATCGAGAGGGATATGATCCGAGCACGAAATCATACTGGCGTGAGATTTTTGCAGTCTTGCGGTTTAAAAAGTAAGGGTATACGTTTGGGTTGTTTAAGTAATTCGTGGGTTTCCTTAGACTTTTTGTTCACTAGATTCGGGACCTCGGAAGGTTTTGATTTGTTTTTGGGATGAATTTCATAGGACTAAGGAGAAGTGGGAGAGAAAGCGTCTTGAAGTCTTTACCCTCGCTTTATTAGGCATTCTAGTGTTTCCATTAGAAGAAAGACATATTAATACCCATTTTCAATCTGTAGTAATGGCTCTATTTCATAAGGAAGGGCATTAATCAAAAGGGCAGGTTCACTCTCATACCCATGATCTTAACAGAAATATATAAGGCTTTAACCGAAGTGAAGGGGGGATGAGATTTTTTGATGGAAGTAAACTGATATTGCAGTTATGGATGATGGAGAATTTGCATGGGCCTTCTTTAGTTAGACCAGACGTGGTAGATCGTTGTATTCCCGATCGAGTGAAAGCCATATATCCAGGTTGCGTTTGGATAAGTTCTCGCTACCTGTGGGAGTCGATCTTGGATTGAATTTCTTAAATCAAGAACCGGGAATAACATTTTGTGGACTTATCTGTGGCTTCGACCAAAGGTAATCTTGTTGGGTTGTCAGACGCATCTCCCTTTAGTTTTGTTAGGGCTCAATTGCACTAGACCATACAGTCCTTCTAGGGTAATGCGCCAGTTGGGTAGGCTGCAGGACGTACCACTAGCAGTGGATCTTCTGAAAGATATTGAGTACTTCATGGACCGAGCCTTAGGTGAGAGCAAGTACGAGCAGTTTTGGAAGTATGCAACAAAGCTAGGTGTGGACACACTCGAAGAAAGTTTGGATAATCTGGGCTACACTCAAGGATATAGTATTTGGCTTCAGTCTATCCCTCGGAGTATCAGTCAACCCTTACAAGTGCAGCTTAGAGGGGGAATATAAAAAGAATGCATAGTAGACGACCATAAGGATGAAAGTGTAGGGTCCACAGTGGAAACACTGAGAGTTCAGTTAGCAGATTTGTTCAAGACGGTAGAAAGGTGTCAGAATAATCTTTCCAAGTGTAATCCTCATGAAGCAGGATTACGGGCCCGAAGCGTCCTCCCCGGTATCAGGGTGTCTTTACAGGATATGCTACAAAGTTTAAATGGGAGAAAGAGAACTTCAGAGGCAGGTCCATATCAGCCAGGGTCATCACGCAGAGCACTAGTCTAAAAGAGCATTTCTTATCTTTATTCAGTTTAAGTCTTTTATGTGTCTGTCATTTTAGGGTGGTGTAGGTTTTAAGTCGAAGTCAAGTTGTTTTTGGTATTAGAGTCTTTATTAGTAATTTCACCTATGTCGTCTTAGGGGTCTATAATTTTGTTTCGTATTTGTTGTTTAGTTTTAAAAGTGGTCTTTTGTATGTTTTTGTTGTTTACTTTCTTCAAAATTTTATGACGTTACGTCTTTTCTTGGTTTGTTTACTATCGTTTTCGCAAAAAAAAAAGAAAGAAAAAAGAAGTGGGCGATGTTTATGCACATGCTACCCGAACTACGCAAGATCTGATTCATGTACAACATGATACGTAGGCAGCCTATTTTGGGGTTCGATCTAATAATTTTGTTTTGTTGTTTTTCATTATTTTTCCTCTTTTAAAGAAAAAACAAAAGACATAAATAATGATAAAATAAAGGTAGATAACGAGAGAAAATAAAAGAGCAGAGATGGATACAAAATAATAATAATAATAAGTGTAGACAAAAATCAGGATGATGTTAAATAACCTCGCTACCCTCAAAAGCTGGTAGAAATGAACATGAAGTAGGGACAATTTTACCTATGTGATTTCAATGCTTGTTGTGTGCCCTAATCCTAATGGATGTCGTCTTTCATGAGCATGTTCTTTCAGATAACAATGGTAGGTTTGCAGCACTCTGTCTAGTTACCCATGCTTCACTAGATCCAAAGTAAAGCTCGCCATGGCTAGCAGGGAGATTGAAAATTCGCTCATTGACTCGGATCAGGATCACATGGAAGAAAGTTCTGAACATAATGATGAGGTAGTAAGGCTCAGTCAATAATTGATAGATTCACACCTAGCATGGGCCAGCGGAATGCCTCCTCCTCCGCTCCTTGAAGGTCATGGGAATATCTCTAATTGCCCAGCGCTCTCTCAGGCGTAATTTTCTGCTCCTACTGAGTCACCTGAGCACGCGCTAGGATTCACTTCGCGACATTATTATCCTGGCAGTTCTGGTGTGTCCTTGGCAGCTCCCCAATCAAGACCAGCTGCTCAGCCAGTGCCACCGATCACACTGTTATTCGTGGCTCCTCCACCACATGAAACTCCCATATATGTTATGTGTCCTATAATGAGTCTTCCTAGGTCTGCCAGTGAGCCAGTACTGAAGGTTTCAGATAGTCAGTATTATGCCCCGGAGCCTACTTTGTATATGAATGAACCGTATGGGTACACTCAGCCACCTGCACTTCCATTTGATACGGAGAAACCTATCACAACAGAGGAACAGGATATCATAGCCTGGAAATTGAAAAGTTTAGAACAGGCTATGAAGAATTTGCAAGGAATCGGAGATTATAGGAGTGTTTCCTATAAAGACCTTTGCTTGTTCCCCGACATCAAACTTCCCCTCGGTTTTAAGATGCCTAAGTTTGAGAAGTATGCAGGACACGATGATGGCACACTTAAGGCGTTATTGCAACCAGTTGAGGGCTGCAGGAGGAAAGGAAGAACTGCTCATGGCTTTCTTTGGTGAGAGTCTCTCTGATCTGGCCTCAGAATGGTTTATCGATCGAGATATCGATAAATGGAACAAATGGGATGAATTAGCTTCTGAATTCGTTCAACATTTTTAGTATAACATCGACCTGATTTCGGACGAAAAATCCTTGGTCAACATGAAGAAGAAGAGCACCGTAGGTTTTAGGGAAAATGCGATAAGGTGGAGTGAACAGGCCGCCAGGGTAAAGCCTCCAATGAAAGAAAGTAAATTGGTAGAAGTTTTCATTCAGGCGCAGAATGAGATCTATTTTCAGCATTTACTTCTGGCAGTGGGAAAATCTTTTATGGAAGTCCTCAAAATGGGGGAGATGATAGAGGACGGAATTAAGACCGGCCGAATAGTGAGTTTTGCCACATTAAAAGCTACCACACAAGCAATTCAAGGTGGATCTGGTGCATTTGGAGGTAAAAAGAAGAAAGAGGATTTAGCGACTGCCGTACCTGGAACTCATTCCTATCCCAAAAGACCACCTCATCCCTATCCCCAATCCTAAGCTCAAGTCTACGCCCAAGCTCCATATATTCCTCCCCACCATTACTACCCTCCACAAAACCCTTTATATTTCATTCCACCACCCCCGTACCCAGTATATAACGCGCAGCCATATGCCTAAACCCCTTCTTACCTGTAGTGGCGTGCGTAAGCTCCACAAAATTGCCCATTCTCTCTACCAAATTACCAAAAACCCTCCAGACCTAGTTTTCAGCCTAGGACCGAGTATGAGAAGGAGAAGGCGGTCAAAAATCAATTCACACCTCTTGGGGAGTTATATACTAGCTTGTTTGATAGGTTGAGAAAGTTGAAGGTTTTGAGCCAAATTTAAGGAAGGCTTTTAAATCCACCGCCAAGGAATCTTGATTATTCTTTGAGGTGTGCATACTATTCTGATATGCCAGGCCATGATATCGAGAAATACTGGCATTTAAAGAGAGTTGTCCAAGATTTAATTGACACAAATCAGATGCTAGTCCAGGCCCCGGAGGGTCCAAACATTAACCAGAATCCGCTGTTAACCTATGCTGAAGCCAATATGTTAGAATTAATATATGATGGGAAAGAGTCTTCGAGGGGTTATAAGCCTATTGTCAAGATACAGACCATTGAGGAGAAATCAGTGAATGTAGCGGAGTCTTTAAAAGCATTGTCATTAAATCGGGAAGGAATAAGAGAAGATAAATCCCAAGAAAGTACAAAGAAACCCCTGATCACAGTACAAGGCGCCAAAAGGTATGTTGATTTAGGTCAGGATAAACCTAAGTTGACGGTGGTGGGAGCTCTGAGTTAGCCAATCTTGACGGTGAAAGGAGTACTAGTAGCACCTATTGTCCTTAAACCGGTGACCCAACCTCCGATGGTTGATACTAAAAGGGTTCCCTAGAATTATGGATGGACGGTGATGACCTATCACGGGAAAGAAGTAGTGGACGATGTAGATGAGCTAGGGGGTTTGATTAGGTCAGAAAGATGCTTCGTGCCTGAAAGCTTAAGAAAGTCCAAGCCAACGGTTAATGTAACATCATCTATCAAAAAACCTATCACCGAAGAAAAAGCCGAAGAATTTTTGAAAAAGATGAAATTGCCAGAGTATTCAATATTGGACCAGTTGAAGAAAACCCCTGCTCAAGTTTCCCTTTTATCTTTGCTGTTGTACTCCAAGGAGCATCGTGATATTTTACTAAAGGTATTAAATGAATCATATGTTCCTAGGGAGATTACAATCAACCAACTTGAGAAAATGGTTGGAAAAATCTTTGAGGTCAGTCGGATCAATTTTTCTGACGATGAATTGCCTGTTGAAGGTACAAGGCATAACCGGGGCCTTTACATTACAATGAAGTGTGAAGATTTCTACGTCACTCATATTATGATTGATGGAGGTTCAGGTGCAAATATTTGCCCTATTTCTACTTTGCAAAAGTTGAATATTAGTGCTGACAGGATCAGGCCCAACAATGAATGTGTTAGGGCTTTCGATGGTGCAAAATCAAATTTCATTGGCGAAATAGAACTAATGTTGACCATAGGGCCAATTGAGTTTACCATAGAGTTTCAAGTATTAAATGTAGACTCCTCTTACAATCTGTTATTGGGAAGGCCGTGGATACACAAGGCCAAGGCGATTGCATCTACACTGCACCAAATGATTAAGTTTGAGCATGACAGGCAAGAAGTAGTTATTCATGGTGAAATAGATTTGTCTGCCTACGAAGATTCTCCCTTGGCTCTTATTGAAGCAAATAACGTAGAGGAGACATTCGTATATCAAATTTTTGATACAGTGCCAGTTAATCGTATCCTTGAATGGCAGGTAATACCGGGACCGCAATTCTCTTCTGCTTCTTGAACTTTAAAAATATTGATTTGAGTCAGGAAAGGGTTTGGGAGCGTCTTTGCACGGTATAGTTCATCCCATATGTTCTAGTTAGAACGTGGGCACGCTTGGTCTGGGATTTGAGCCTACGGCTAAAGATCTGAAGAAAGCCAAGGGAAGGAAAAAGGAAACATGGTTACTCGCTCGTCCAATGCCACTACTCAGTGAATCATTTGTTAAGAGCGGTGTCACGAAGCATGTGGAATTTGAAGTTGAATTGGTTGATGACTGTCAGAACCTTTTTATTGAAGTTGATATGGTCGAAGCAGGAGAAGGTACCAGTATGGCAGACGTGCAATTCATAGGTCCAACTGTCCGGCTCAATAATTGGGAAGTCACTCCTCTTCCCGTCAGGAGGGAGTTTTGGTAGTTTATTTTGTTTTTCTTTCTGTTTATCCGAGTTATTTCAGGGTTGTAATTCGGATTTTAGTTTGTTTATGTTATGTGGCATCTATGTTTAAACCCTTCTATCTTTTATTTTATGAAATGCAATGTCCCTTTTGTTTTGTGTCTAATATATTTTATTTTTCTTTTTTACACAGTTCACTTTATGCTGATTCTAATGACATAACATGCATGTGGAATTTTCAGCCTGATCTTAAAATCCAAACTAATCAAGATGTAATGAAGCAGGATGGGGAATATGATGAAGAAAAAGCACTAGAAGAAATAAGCAAAGAGTTGAAATAGTTTGAAGACAAACCGAATCCTAATTTAAATGAGACTGAGCCAATAAATCTAGGGGATCAAGAAGATGTTAGGGAAACTAAAATCAGTGTACATGCTTTGCCACAGCTAAAAGATGGAATAATTCAAGCATTAATGGATTATAAGGATGTTTTTGCATGGTCTTATGATGATATGCGTGGTTTAAGCACTGAATTAGTGGCGCACAAATTGCCAACTGATCCCGCATTCCCTCTTGTCAAACAGAAGTTGAGGAAGTTTAAAACGGATGTAAGTATTCAAATTAAAGAAGAAATCATGAAACAACTTGAAACCAAAGTAATTCGATTAGCTCGCTATCCCATGTGGTTATCTAATGTTGTTTTCGTACCAAAGAAAGATGGCAAAATTCGAGTGTGTGTTGATTACCGTGATTTAAACAGAGTAAGTTCGAAAGATGATTTTCTACTGCCCAACATCCACATTTTGTTAGACAATTATGCTAAGCACGAGGTTGCCTCTTTTGTGGATTGCTATGCCGGATATCACTAGATCATTATGGATGATGAAGACGCGGAGAAGACATCTTTTATCACACCATGGGAAACTTATAGTTATCGAGTGATGCCGTTTGGTTTGAAGAATGCTGGAGCAACATACATGAGAGCCATGACCACTATGTTTCATGATATGATGCATAAGGAGATTGAGGTCTACATGGATGATGTGATTATTAAGTCAAAAAGTCAGGCCGGCCATGTTAAAGGTTTAAGAAAGTTCTTCAAAAGGCTTCGCAGGTATAATCTCAAACTCAACTCGGCAAAATATGTATTTGGAGTTCCATCGAGAAAGCTATTGGGGTTTGTGGTCAGTCGTCGGGGAATTGAATTGGTTCCCTCGAAAATCAAAGTCATTCAGGATTTGCCCCTGCCCAAGAATAGAACGGAGGTGATGAGTTTGCTTGGTAGACTAAACTACATTAGCAGGTTTATTTCTCAACTCATGACCACTTGTGAGCTCATATTCAAGTTGCTGAAAAAGAGTGTTGCGATAAAATGGACTGGAGAATGTCAGGAAGTGTTCGATCGAATCAAAAGATATTTGTCAAATCTGCCCATGCTGGTACCCTTGGAGCCTGGTAGGCCTTTGATCTTATATTTATCAGTCATGGACAATTCTTTCGGTTGTTTCATGGGTCAGCATGATGTCACAGGCAAAAAGGACCAGGCTATTTATTATCGTAGCAAGAAGTTCACCACTTATGAGGCCAGGTATACTCTTCTTGAAAGGACGTGTTGTGCCCTAACTTGGGTAGCACATAAGTTGAAGCATTATCTCTCATCCTGTACTACTTATCTCATCTCCCGCATGGATCCTTTGAAGTATATATTTTAGAAGACTATGCCAACGGGTCGATTGGCAAAGTGGCAAATATTGCTTACCAAGTTCGACATTGTATATGTGACTTGAACTGCCATGAAAGCCCAAGCCTTGGCAGATCATCTTGTTGAGAATCCCATCAATGAAGAGTACGAGTCATTAAAGACATATTTTCCTGACGAAGAAGTGTCGTGTGTCGATAAATTCGCTATAGATGCTGATCCAGATTGGAGGTTATTTTTCGATGGAGCTGTCAATATGAAAGGAGTCAGAATAGGTGTGGTTCTTATCTCTGAATCGAGATAACATTTCCCAGTAACAACACAACTTCGATGATACTGTACTAACAATATGGAAGAGTACGAAGCTTGCATTCTTAGTTTGAGGTTAGCTGTTGATATGGGAGTCCAATAATTATTGATGTTGGGAGATTCAGATTTTCTCATCCATCAAATTCAAGGCGATTGAGAGATACGAGATTTGAAGCTCATCTCGTATCGACAATGCTTGCAGGAGCTATGTCAACGGTTTGTGTTAGTAAAATTTAGGCATTCCAAGGATTCACAATGAAATCGTTGATGCTTTAACCACTTTGTCTTCAATGCTCCAACATCCTAATAAATCCTACATCGATCCAGTGCATATACAGAGTCGTGATTAGCATGCTTACTGTAATGCGGTTGAAGAAGAGCTCGATGGAGAACCTTGGTTCTTGGACATCAAGCGGTACATTCAGTCAGAAGAATACCCATCATATGCCACCAACAATTAAAGGAGGACTATTAGGCGTTTGGCTAGTGGATTTTTATTAAGTGGGGGAATCTTGTATAAGAAGACCCCAGATCTGGGACTTTTAAGGTGTGTAGATGCAAAAGAAGCCTCGGCAATCATGGCTGAAATACACTCTGGAGTATGCGGGTCGCATATGAACGGTTATGTCTAGTCAAAGAAGATTCTTCAAGCAAGTTACTACTGGCTTACTATGGAAAGGGATTCTATTAAATTTGTTTGAAAGTGTCATCAATGTCAGGTGCACGATGATCTAATACGTTCTCCTCCTGTTGAGTTGCATGCAATGGCCGCTCCATAGCCGTTCGTGGCTTGGGGAATGGATGTGATTGGACCGATTGAACCGAAGGCATCAAATGAACATAGGTTCATTTTGGTAGCCATTGACTACTTCACAAAGTGGGTAGAAGCAGTAACTTTCAAGTCAGTGACAAAGAAGACTGTGTTAGATCTTGTTCATGCCAATATCATTTGTAGATTTGGAATTCCTAAGATGATCATTACAGACAATGCTGCCAATCTCAATAGCCATTTGATGCAAGAAGTATGTCACCAATTTAAGATTGCGCATCAAAATTCTACTCCATATCGCCCAAAGGCCAATGGTGCTGTAGAAGCCGCCAACAAGAATATAAAAAAGTTACTGCAAAAAATGGTACAAGGGTCTAGACAATGGCATGAAAAGTTTCCATTTGCATCGCTAGGTTATCGCACCACTGTTCGCACTTCAACAGGGGCAACTCCATATTTATTAGTGTATAGGACAGAAGCAGTCATCCTGACAGAAGTTGAAATTCCCTCTCTTCGAGTCATTGTAGAAGCAAAGATTGATGATGATGAATGGGTAAAAACCCAACTGGAACATTTGAGTTTGATTAAGGAAAAAAGGTTAACGTCTGTGTGTCATGGCCAGTTGTATCAGAGGAGGATGGCTCGAGCGTATAACAAAAAGGTCTATCCCAGGAATTTTGAAGTTGGTCAGTTGGTATTGAGACGTATCCTTCGTCACCAGGTTGAAGCGAAAGGCAAGTTCTCCCCTAACTGGCAAGGTCCCTTCATTGTGAAGAAAGTGTTTCCCAATGGAGCCTTATATTTGACAAATACTGAAGGTAAAATGGCAGAAATGGCTATCAATGCTGATACGGTCAAAAGATATTACGTATGATATTTGATCCTTTGTTGATTTTATTACGTGTTTAGTACTTGCATTTTTTTAAGATTGATATGATGAAGGCATTTTATTCTTCTATCCAAACATTGTGTCATCCTTTATTTACCCATTTGAGCTTTGTTTTAATTTTCTTTCATATCCCTCTTTTGGAATCAAAATAGAGTCAAAGATAAATGTCGAGGAAATAAGAACAAAAGAAAGAGTTCAAAAAAAAAAATCAAAATCAAATCAAAACCAAGAACAAGCTGATGGAACTAACTGCGACCTGATTCTCCTATCTCGGGAGTTGAGATACGTAGGCGGCCGCATTTCGGGCTCGGTCCAACCAAATAAAGATTTAAGATTCACCAGTCAACAAAACTGGGGCACGAGTTAATATGTTATTTGAGTCGATTCCAAAAGTTGTAAGTCCCACCCCACTTCAAGTATCATTTGAGCCCCTTACCATCTTTTCTATCCTTAACCAAAAGCTAAGTTACAACCAAAGAAAGTCCTTCAGATCAATTTTTGATAATTTTAAGGCTAAGCATGCAATGGATATGATGATACATTATGAAGTACCACTTGTCTCCCTCAGCATAAGAAATCAGGAAAGAAATACAAAAATGAGAGAGTCTTATTAGTGAAAATCCCCGTGGGCATCATAAGGCGATGGTGAGTTGAGAGAAAATGAAAATGAGAGAGTATTATTGGTGAAAACCTTTGCAGGAACCATAAGGCGATGGTGAGTGGAGAGAAATAAAAATGAGAGAGTCTTATTGGTGAAAACCCTCACGGGCACCATAAGGTGATGGAGAGTTCAAGAGAAAAGTGAAAAGTGAGAAGAAAGAGATTTGTTGGCGAAAGTCTTTTAAAATATCGTCAATCGAATGTGATGTATGAGTCCAATGGATTTGAAAAAGCGGACCAGTGGCAAAAGGTATGAACTCAACAACAAATGGGGAGTCTGGATAGGAAGATCAGGCAGCTCAATCCAAAATGCATGTCATACTCATTGGAGTTGGTTGTCGTATTCAGATAAGTTTACTTTTTGAATATGGGACATTGCCCTTTTCTTTCTTTTACATATTCATGCTTTTTGTCTTTATGTCATTTATCAAAATAAAAGTCACCATCATTTCTTTATATTTCAAGTCAAGTCTGTGTTAAAACAAGTGAGAAAGGATTTCAAAATTTACTACCAGTCTTTCCAATTATACAATGAAAATCCAAGGAACAGCACAGGAAAGAATATGATCGTAATTCAACACGAAACAAAGGAAGTTTATCAATCGACAGGTTGTTGGATTCGTGAAAACATTCAAATTTGGGAAAAGGGTTCACCTCATAGGCATGGTAAAATAAAAGCCCATTGTGCAATCAGAACTCACTTTCCTCAATCTAGATTTGGGTCAATGATGCGGCAAGACAAGGCAGGTGTCAGCGATTTGGAAGAAAGATGAAAGGAACGAGTGCTGGGGCAGATACCTGAGAAGCCAAGAGTTGCAAGCCACTATTAAGTTGTTAACTGACAAATTTTCTTTGTTGAAATAGGGGCAAGCTCGCTTCACTTAATTCAGCTACCATTGGAAATGCACATCCGAGAGATTTTACTTTTTGTTCAGGACCCTCCTGAAAAATGGGAATTTACTTTCTGTTCAGGACCATCCTGAAAAATAGGAATTTACTTTCTGTTTAGGACCCTCCTGAAAAATAGGATTTTACTTTCTGTTCAGGACCCTCCTGAAAAATGAGATTTTACTTGTTGTTCAGGACCCTCCTGAAAAATGGGATCTTAGTTTATGTTCAGGACCCTCCTTAAATATGGGATCTTAGTTTATGTTCAGGACCCTCCTGAAAAATGGTATCTTACTTTCTGTTCAGGACCCTCCTGAAAAATGGGATTTTACTTGTTGTTCAGAACCCTCCTGAAAAATGAGATTTTACTTGTTGTTCAGGACCCTCCTGAAAAATGGGATCTTAGTTTATGTTGAGGACGCTCCTGAAAAATGGGATTTTACTTTCTGTTCAGGACCCTCCTGAAAAATGGAATTTTACTTGTTGTTCAGGACCCTCGCAGGATTTTACTTTCTCTTTAGGACCCTCGTGAAAAAAATAAAATTTTACTTTATGTTCAGGACCCTCCTGAAAAATAAAATTTTACTTTATGTTCAGGACCCTCCTGAAAAATGGGATTTTACTTCTGTTCAAGACCCTCCTGAAGAATGGTAATTTACTTTATGTTCAGGTCCCTCCTTAAAAATGGGAATTTATTTTCTGCTCAGGACCCTCCTGAAAAATGAGATTTTACCTTATGCCAGGACCCTCCTGGAAAATGGGAATTTATTTTCAATTCAGGACCCTCCTGAAAAATAGGAATTTACTTTCAATTCAGGACCCTCCTGGAAAATGGGATAACGCTTTCAAAAATGAAATACTACTTTATTATAATTTTTGTATAGGATAATTTTCATTCAAGTTTTAATTTTGGGTTTCAGGAGCCCGCCCGAAGAATCGGGTGATGAAATAGCAAGTCAGAGGCCCGCTTGGAGAACAAAGCGAAGAAATGAAATTCAAGCAACAAAGTGATGAAATAGCAAGTCAGGATCCCGCCTGGAGAATAGGGTAAGAAACGAAAAGCCAAGCAACAAAGCGAAGCAATTGAAAGTCAAGCAACAAGTTGAAAGAAATTGCAAGTCAGGAGCCCGCCTGAAGAATAGGGTGATGAAAGTCGAGTCAAGAACCAATAGAAGCTTTATAGATAGGATTTTTGTAGTTTCATTTATGTTTTAACTTGTAATTTTCATTTTTGATGTAATAACAGAGCCGCGGACCGGAACTTCGATGGAACCCACTCGATTCTCCAACTCGGTATAGTCCACTTCTCTTCCAATCCTTTGAAATACCCGTGACTTGATTCTCTCATAACTTGGGTAGGAAGGATGTCTTAAGTCAAGACCCGACTGTCCTTCTTCCTTCTGTTTCTTTTTTTAAATAATGGTCGGGTCAAAATTTGGTCTCGCTGTCTACTTCTTTGCCTAAAAACACTTTGTGTTTACATTCAAAGGGTGCATGATGTAGACACCTAATTTCGTCCCTTCCCGATATCATTTTTACCTATTGTTTACCTTATCCTACCGTGTACCCGCACCCGTGTGATAATCCCTCCACAAAATGACAAAAATAACAACCCCCTAACTAATTTTGTTTTATCCTAATATTCTAACAACCCACTCAATTAAAAAAACAACACCTACCTACCCTATCCTAACAAATTCTACCCCACCTACCCTACCCCAATACCCACCCACGTGACCCTTACAATAAAAAACACACACATACTCTCACAATGAGGGAATTTTGGCACCATCAGTAACCAAAAAGAACAGAGCACTCAGCATCATCTTCGTCCTTTTCTTCCGACCGACACTCACCCTTACCATTTACACAACACACGCATACTCTCTCACACACATACACACACAATACATAAAAAAAGGACTCACTGGAATGGAGACCATATCGAGAAAAAGGGGACGAACAAAGAAGCAATCTGTGATCGCGATCGGCCCAACCAGACCCGAATTCAGTGAAGTCTGCCGGAAATCGGTCGAAACAGTAGCTAGGGGTGCGAAATAGGTTCGGGCTTATCATAGTTGTTGGTTCAAAATCCGATTAGTCAACGTTTGGGTTGGGGCTCCGTCTTGTCTTATCATCGTTGTTGGTTTGAATCCAGCGAAGTCTGCTGGAAATCGAAAACAGTAGCTAGGAGGTGCGAAATAGGTTTGGGCTTATCGTCTTTGTTGGTTCAAAATCCGGTTAGTCGACGTTCGGGTTGGGGTTCCGTCTTTCGATTGTGAAATTTGACGCACAAAAAGCTCATTTGAAGCTTAGATTCACCGAAAATCGAGACACGCATTGAAATGAGTTTAGAGCTTCAATTTTGGCGATACCGAGCTTGGGAGTTTTTTCGATTGAGGTCTTCTATTCGGGATTCAAAATTCGGGCTTCTTTAACATCATTATTCAACTGAAATTGATTATTGAAAGGTCCACTCTCTTAACTCCCTTTTTCTTTACCTTGCTTTGTTGAATTGTCTTGATTATGTTGGTGCAACCATGGCTGGTGGATTTTTGTTGAAGTTCTGATGTGATGATTATATGCGTAATGTGACAAAAAAATGAAGTTAGCGGGGTGGGATCGAGAAATTGATAAAAAGAATGATTTTAGATTAATGTTAGTTTGTCGGTTATTCTGTGTAGTCCGGAATGAAATTTTAAATTTGTGAAAATGATTGGATCGTGTTTAGGTAGAAATGGATAGGCAATATAGGTTCAGGTAGGCAAGAATTTAAGATTGATGCTTTGATGGATGTTGGAATGTGCGTGTGAATGTTTCTTTCTAGTTTATTGTATTTAATTCAATTGTATGATTTGGCCGGGGAATGCCCTGAAGTATCTGTATATATTTATTCATCGGGGAATGCCCCGAGGTATCATGTACCCAGAGGATGTTCGTTGTGAAGGGACAAGGCATCGGGTAGAACATTAGTTTAGGACTAGCGTAGGTTTACTTTCGGTCCCTTTTTATTTCGGGTTGTAATAATTGAACTGGACTTTACATTTCGAATTGTTTTGCTTTGTTTGACTATTTTGCGTGCTTTTTGTGCAGTTTATACACTTCGTAGTGTCAAAAAATAGTCGAGATCGAGGGGTGCCTAACACCTTCCCTCGGTCAATAGAATTCCTTAATCGGAGTCTCTGTTCGCAAACCGGTTTAAGAGTCAAATGGTTTCGAAAAGGATTTTCCAAAGGTGACTTGGCACACCGAATTATGCCAAGTGGCAACTCTGAGGAAAAAATGTAAATAATTCTTTTCCGAAACAAATTTTCATCTCTTGTCACTTTAATAAAAACCCTTTCGAACTTAAAATATAAATCTTTTGGAGTAGCTAAAAAAAGGGGTGTGACACCTGCCATTCAAAAAAAAAAACATACAAACCAGTTGTAGAGATTTGAGATTGTGGCACGTGACTTGTTCCATGTTCCATTCTTTTTCCCCTTCGATGTTTTCTCCAAATAGTTTCAGCTTTTGAAGGTTGGGTAGTGATTTCTCAATTCTTGACAATGCATCTGATGTCAGATGGAACCCAACCAAGTGCACGACTTTCAAGCTTGATGGGA
The DNA here is from genome assembly GCA_030864225.1 of Capsicum baccatum var. pendulum. Taxonomy (NCBI): domain Eukaryota; kingdom Viridiplantae; phylum Streptophyta; class Magnoliopsida; order Solanales; family Solanaceae; genus Capsicum; species Capsicum baccatum. The sequence continues at coordinate 236,549,125 of CM061554.1, read as the reverse complement.
AGCGAAAATCAAACTGATGTACATGAGTACGCCCATGGCACTTAAAACGTGCACTCACAATTTCAAGTTTATAAAGAACATCCAATCTTGGAAAATAAATCTGCTCCGGTGCTGAACCTTCCATGCTGAAATCAAGGGTTCGAAGATTGGGAAACCTTTCGAAAATATTTTCTGAGTCTACCGAACAGGAGAGCTTGAGAAGAGATAATGTAGATTTTCTAATTTTGCTGGTTTGTGAATATCCGAACCAAAGACAGAACAAGTCCTTTGGATCTGCACATATCGTAGCTTTGCAAGACTCCAGATAGTAGGGGATAATACCAGGTTTGGTTCAGTGCTTTCCACCACCAGAGTTTCTAGATTGCAGAGGTTTGAAAATGACAGAGGGAGAGCGTTTGCATCCATCCAAATCCTTAAGCACCTCAAATGAACAAGCATGCCTATTTCATTCATCGCAGTATCTGTCAACATTATATAACGCAGCTCCAACCTTTTAAGAAGCCTCAGGTGTCTTAGGTGCCAGTTGTACAGAAATCCAGATTGTATCTTCAGAGAGGGGAGGTGTTTAGCACAAGGATTTCTCTTTTCTGGACTGAAACAGGAAGAATCATATGAATGAATGCCCTCATCAAAACTAATGGTCCGTCGACGCAGCATCAGATCTGAAGAAGATGAAGACAGAACAATTGACAAATCAAACAATTTTTCCTTTCTAGCTTTTATCGAACAAAAATCATGGACAAGATCATGAATTTGGCAACTCTGTTCGCTACCACCTTTCACTATTACCAAGCTACTAGAAATCAACTCATCCACATAAATTTCCGTTACTTCTTCAACACTCTTCAAAGCAGTTGGTTCCACATGTCCTTCATCACTCCATAACTCTTTCAACCAACAGAAATCAATATCTTTGTCCTTTGGATAACTTGCAAGGTACAGAAAGCACGGCTTTAGGTGATCTGACAAATGGTCATAACTTAATTGTATAACCTTCATCACTTCCTCTTCATCCTTAAAAATAAAGGAACTCAAATTGTTGAGATAGTTCAATCCACAAAGCCTCTTTCTTTTCCTTTCTTGAAATGACTCGGCCGATCAAATCAACTACCAAAGGAAGCCCATCACACTTTTCGGCTATTTTCTCTCCAACATCTTTTAGTTCATCAGGGCAACGTTCTTCTCCGAACACCTTTTTCTCAAATAACTCCCAACTTTCTTCTGGTCTTAGCAATCGAAGATCAAGAGGATCACTGTGGAATTTTCCATGCAAAGCCACTTCCCTTTTTCGACTTGTTAAAATAACTCTGCTGCCTTTCTGAAATTCAGATGGAATGGCGTATAATGGTCTTGTCAGCTCATCCTATGTTGCAGTATCCCACAAGTCATCCAAGACAATAAGGTACCTCTTTCCAAACAGTTGTCTCCGTAGCTTATCAGTAACGTCATCGTCTATGTCATCCTCACTGACTCTTTCTTTCAAACCAATAACTTCATTGAAAACTTTCTGCAACAACTTTTTCTCATTACGTTCCTGGTCAACTGTGCACCAAGCACGAACGTCGAAATGACCAACAACAGACTTTTCAGTATATACTCGGTAAGCCAAAGTTGTTTTCCCAAGCCCCGGCATGCCGACTATGGAAATGACATCTACCTCAGCTGGTCCGCTGGTGAGCTTCTGGAATATCCATTCTTTCTCCTCCTCAAAACCTACAATTATTTTACTAAGCTATTGATGACTTGTTTATAACTGGCAAAAATGATACTCATGTTCTTGGAGATCTTCTCTTGTACCTCTTTTTGACAAACTTGATATTTGCTATGGTTACAGGAAGTAAGAAGATAAGCTGCAAGAGACCATAATCTCTGGCAAGAATTGAGTTAATGGCATGTTCCGCCTCATATGCCACATCTAGAACACGAGTCCAAAGATCTCTATGCAATTCTTGCTCCACATTCCCAAAGAACGATCTTATGTGTTCTAAGTCTTCTTTCACCCGACTGATTTCTTCTTTTATCAAAGCAACTGAATAAGCATTGGAATTGAGCAAGTCGTTTAAGTTTCTGAGTAGAAGAGTCAAGAGCGGTCCATCACTCATGGGAAAGCAGAGCTGAGATGAGTCTGCAGGGGATTTCAAGAAAACATGTCTGAGATCTTCCTTCAGAAGTTCAATATTTTCCAGCAAGTCCTGACTTGCACCACTTATTTTTTTCATATTCTCTTCATCCGTTGAGTTCTCTTCTAAGTTGCGAATGAGAATGGACACCTCCCTAATAAGTGCTCCAACACGTGCCAATAGAGCAAATAATTTTTCATAATGAATGAAGTCCTTTGGCATATCTGTAGAACTCTATCATGACATGAATGTTGGACGCTGAAGTGCTACGAGCTATAGCGTTAACCATGTGCTGTTGTAGGTGAATCAGATGTTCTCTAAGAATGTCTGGAGATGCTTCTAGGAGCTGCTTAATGAAGTGGCCAACTTCAGCTGACTTTGAAGCTTCCAATATTGTAGAACATATGTGCATAACCTCCAGTGAAACCGGAGTTATCATCAAAAGTAGATGAACTAGCATGGAATTGACTTGAGAGACCTCAAAAGTAGATGACTTCAAAAACATATGATCAAGTGCATCTTCATCTTCTTCATCTGTTTCATCTTCATCTTCTTCATCTGTTTCATCTGTCTTATCAAGTTGATAAGACAAAAGGACAAAACAGAAGTGTCCTACTCTCTCAGCCATAAGTTGAATCTGCGGTAAGACATATTCAATTGCCTTAAGCTCAATGCAACCATTTACTTTCAGCCCATGGAAATCTCTTAAATTGCCAAATAAATTCTGAAGAAGCTCATATTGAGTCATTGATGGCAAAATCAACTCAGCACGAACCTTGGGTAGATAATGGAGATTCACAAGGAGCGCGTCAAAAAGTTCAACCAACTGATCCTCAGTCCAGGTATTGAGTCATCGTCTTCGTTCCCTTCCGAAGAGTATGCAATCTGTCACGCAACTGAAAGATATGAGCCGTGGATACAGAGTTGTACCTTGTGGCTAGTGCGTCCCAAAGTGAAGCCGATGTGAGAAAACCCCGGGCGTGTTTGTGCACAGAGGGGCTAATAACTGCGAGAAGACAGGCTCGGATCTGAGTGTCTACGATCATCCACGGAAGGTAGTCGGGATTTGGGAGCATGACGCCGTCCTCCTCGGCTGTCTCGGGCGGCGGCTTCTCCGCACCGTCAATCCATCCGAGCAGCAAGTTGGCTGCGAGGGCGGTGCGGACGTTAAGTGCCCAGGCCGGGTAGTTGTTGTCAGATAATTTTTCGGGGATGAGATTGTGGAGATTCCTGAGCAGTAATTTTACTCCAGACGGTAAATTTGACAGAGGATCAACAACCTTGTCCATGGCGCCGACCTACGACGGAGGAGGGAGGCCGTGCGGCGTGGTATAGACGGTGGCGGCGGCGCACACACGTCGAAAAAGAGGAGAGATTAGGGTTTGGGCGGAAGAAGAAACCCTAGGTTTGATACCATGATATAATTTAATAATAATTGATCTTATTAATATTGAAGGGGTTACAGCTGTATATATAGAGAACTGAAGAATAACTAATTACAGAATAACCCAGATGTATTTAATAATTATATATGTAGTCTATTAGAACCATCCGAAATGTAATAACAAAGCTGTAAACATGCCGACAAAAATGTCAGCTCCAGTTTCAGCTTTTCAATTCGATCCGTGTCAAGAACAATTTGATCCTCTTCAATCTTTAACCTCTCTATGAAATCACGAAGATTGACAATGACCTCTCGAAGCATAGCAGATGATACCTGCTATGAGACCAAAAGTGTGTCAAAATTTTCAGTGCCACATAGTCGCCCTAACAAATTTTACTCTAACTTAACAGGCAACTAACGTAAATATAGAGGGCCTTCTTGAAAATAACCTACTGCATAAGCTAAATATTTGTCCTATAGTTACAGTTTATATGATAAACAGTAGTTAGATTTCTGAGAAGGTGACTCGACTAATGAAAATTGTTCGAGAAAGTCACTTGTCTTTGTTTTGTAATAGAAAACCACTCTAATTTTACCATTTCACCTATCAAAATCACTCTACACATTCAGGTGGTATTCAACTGCTCAATAACTTTTCCACTCAGGCGTCAAAATTTTGGGGATGGATGTGTCTACTACTGCAGGTGCATCATCAATGGCAGCCCAAATTTTGTTTTGGTTCAAAAATTGAATAACAACATCGACAAAACTCATAAAGCAAGCATGTCAATAATGAATTTCTACTGAACTCTCCGTCCACATATATACTAGTTTGTTACTCGGTGCACTGAAGAAGTATATTAACTAGTACAGATGATTTTATACCAAATCGCAGAAAAAGAATACATATATTGAACATAGTCATTTGATTTTCAGCACTGTTTGGGGTTCTTATCGTCTTTGGGGTTGAGTTAGGCCAAGTGCCAAATCGTTACAAGCATTATTTTGCACATCAAACCCAACCATAAAAAGGACACGTTACCCAAATTGAATCCCTGCGCTTAAAACAACTTGTCCTACAGCCCAAAGGAAAACAAAATCATTTTTCTTATATACAAACTACAAGAAACTTTAAAAAAAAAAAAATGATTAAGTCGATTAAGCTCCAAAAAAAAAGAAAAAAGCATAAGCAAGACTAAATTAATTATGTAAAAATATAAAAAAAAAATTGTATAACAATACCGATGAGTTGTTTGCTTCTCCGTCCTCTCTTTTCCCTTCATTTTCCTTTTCTCTTTCCATGTATGTAGTTTTCCTTTCAAGTTGTCAAGATCTGATCATGTATAAAATGTACACAAACCGTAAGAGAACAAGTAGAAAAAAGAACACAAGAAACTGAAGACATCTACAACAACAACAGACATCTACATTCTCGTGAGGGCAGAATGTATACAGATTGTACGTCTATCTAGTGAAGTTAGACAAGTTATTTTCAAAAGACACTCAGCTCATGTCAAGCAGCACAAAACAGATTTTACGAAAATGGATTCATTAGCAACAAAGCTTGAACAAGTTAGAACATGACTTCACAAGTCAAGCTGGGACTGCCCAGTGTCCCAATGGAGAATGCAATTTCTTCTCCTCATTAGTTGATCTGTGAAATTCCTCTGTTGCCATTTGCATTACCCAATAATTGAGTAATCTATGATTTGCTCGTGATCACTTACACCTAATCTTATTTTATTTTTTAATAAAATAAGGTGTAATCTATTCTATTATTTGAAGGAGCGTTTTGAAGTAATGTAAAGTTGTTCTTCAAGAGGTCAAGCATTGAAAACAGTCTTTTGATAAAAATGCAAGATAAAGTAGCATACAATCCTTGTGGTTGGTCTCTTCTTGAACCTGTGCATAGCGGAAGCTTTAGTACATCAGACTTGTCTATTTTTAGGATGTAAATCACTTAAAACGATAAGATTTTTCTTCTATCCAAACATTGCTAAAACTGACAACTTTAGAGTCTGATAGGTGAATTATGCTTCCTCCGTTATTGACGAGTTTCACATATTAACTTGATATTGAAGCTGATCCAAGCTAATTAATACCTCTTTCCATTAAAAAATGGGAGGTTGAAAATTGATTCTTGTACTCCCTTTGCTTTTACATGTTACATTTTTACAGAAAATATTTATAAAAAAAAATAATTATTGACTTAGCTATTTTGTCATAATATTTTTATTAAATTACATTTACTATAGTGTCTTGAAATTAATTTGGAAAAAATGTAATTAATGCAAAAGGCATAATAGAAAAAAAATTATCTTTTTTTAATTTATCAAAAATGATAAATAAAAATAAAAATAAAATTAAAAAAATAATAACGGAGAAATGAACTGAGGAATAAATGAATAGTACGTTATTATGTGTTGTGAAAATTGACTCTTGTCCGTAGGTAATAGCGTAGTGCATTATTATGAGGTGTAGAAAGTGACTCTTCTAGGTTAGGCAGTGCATTAGTAGGTGTTGTAATTCCTCCAAAATAGTTGTACCTTATTTTTAAAATTATTTGTTTCAATTTCATTGTTTTGTTTATTAAATTAACAAAATGTAATTTTGTTCTTTCAATACTATTTTTATTATTAAATTTCAAGAGAATTTAGTAGCGGTGAGTTTTATTGTTCCTCTTGCACTATCTTTGTCAACAATACTTGTCCACTGTTAACTTGACATTCAGCTAATAAATATTAAATAATAGGAGTAATTTTATCATATTACCCTTTAAACATAATAAATTAGATATCTTGAAAAATGCATTGAGTGATGAATAGTATGTAATAATAAGGGTTAAGTGTCAAACGGGCCGAGCCGGGCAAACCCGGAATTGGCCCTTCTATTTTAACCGGATTAAGGGTCGCTTAAGGGCAGGGTTTGGCGTTAGGCGGGCCAGGCCCAACAGTGAAAAAATTTAAAACCACCCGAACCTGGCCCACTTAACTCAACCCGGTCAAACTCACCTAAACCCGGTCAAACCCGGTTAAAAAATCGGTCAAACCCGGTCAAAAATATAAAAAAAAAAAAAAAAAAAACTTCTTTCAATAGACATTACATATACCCACCTATATACATTCTAAATACGCTAAATAATATATATAGAATATATATATATATATATATATATATATATATATATATATATATATATATATATATATATATATATATATATATATATATATATATAGTATATACTACATTAGAATTTAAAAAATATATACATATATACACAATTAGTCAATTACTCATATATACGCACCATTTAATGTATATATACTACTACTTATAAAATAAACTACAATATATATACATTACAATATATATATATATATATATATATATATATACTTATATACTAATTTATAAAACATATACATATGTATACGTTAAATATACACTTCTATAGAAGATATAAACACGTGTATACGCACCATTCAATTTTATAAACTACTAATTATAAAATATACTACATTATATATACATTACAATATATATAGGTATACTTATTTACTAATTCATAAAACATATACACATGTATATGTTAAATATACACTTCTATAGATGATACATACACGTGTATACGCACCATTCAATGTATATATACTACTACTTATAAAATATACTACAATATATATACATTACACTATATATAGATATACTTATATACTAATTTATAAAATATATACATATGTATACGTTAAATATACACTTCTATAGATGATATATACACAATTAAACAAAACATATGCTACTTAATATAATAAATTAATAATATATTATAAGTAAGTTTTTAATTTAAAGTAGAAAACTAGAAATTCAATTTAAAATTTTAAATCGTTAAATGAAAAAATATATAAAAAGCAAGGACTATGGAGTTAATGAATTTGAGAAATTTTATTGATTGCAAAATAATCCAAAATTTATAATTTACATGAATGAAAAATCTACAAATTATGCATCATTTGTTCCAACTCACTCATGTTAATATTAACGGGAACTTGCATAGGATAGTCGAAGTCAAAGCGGGCAAAACCATGCATTGGACTTGATTCTGCCGAGTTCTCCCGTGAAGTCATAATTTCTTCAAGTTTCAGCTCGTCGCTCGGCTCCGGTTCCATTCTTTGGTTTCTTATTTCTGCTCTAATCCAATCTCTGAGGTAAACTATAACATTCATTGCATTGCTTCCCAATGAGTGTCAGTTGTCTCCAAGCTGTTGTCGTCCCTGACTGAAGGCGTTCTCTGATGCAACGGTTGACATTGAAACATTCAAGATATCTTTAGCTAATCTTGAAAGCACAGGATATTGTGTTTCATTACTCCTCCACCAATCCAACGTGTTGATCCATCATCTGCGATCCTCTGGTGCAATTTGAAAATAATATTTCAGCTCTTCCCGATAAGTTAATGTGTAAGTTCTCTCATCAATACTGTTCCAACAATTTAAATCAAAAAATGAATCAGAAAAAACACTATGTGCCGGCCTTTTAGAAGATGATGGCTCCTCGGGAGGATGAGGAGCGACAGTTGGAGTGATATTTGTAGGTACGGCTAAATCAAATAAATCAGCATAGTGATTATATAATTTTTCTATGTAACCCTTTGCATCAGCCGTAGTCGTCCACAAATCAGGTTGTACTTGTTTAGAATCATGGTTAGTATTTATTTCTAAGTTAGTATAAATAAGAGTACTAAAGTGGCACATATTATTATATTTCATACACGGATTTAGCATAGCACCAACCAAATAAATAGGGGGAATCGTGAAAAATATTTTTTAAATTTCATAAACATGACACTAACAGCTTCTTTATAACCTTATTTATTTTTATATTCTTTGAGCAAACCAGAAATATCAGCTATATATGCCAAAATATTACAAACAGTAGGATAATAAACACTGAAAAATTCAACCGTAGCTACATAAATTTTTTCTAAAAACTTAACAAGATCATTAATTAAAATCCAGTCAGAATCATGTAGCATGCAATCAGCAGAATCATTAAATGAACCACAATGTTGGTTAAAAACTAATGTAATAGGAATTCTGTATTTATAACACGTTTTCAAAAAATCATACGTAGAATTTCATCTAGTATCAATTTCCTCGGACATAAATATCGGTGTAAGTCCATTTTCTTGACATTTAACTTTAAATTCTCTAATTTTCGATCTACGATTATTTCCTTGAATAAAACCAATAGCAAACCGAATTTTTTCAATATAAAGCTCAAAAAATTCAAGATCATCTTTTACAATTAAATTATATATATGACATGCACACTTAATATGAAAAATTTCAGGCAATGACGGAGATAGCGTAGATTTTAATTTTTTTATAGCAGTCTTGTTGTTAGAAGCATTATCAAAAGCAATACATAAAATTTTATTTTCGATACCATAATATTCGGCAATTTTAACAATAGAATCAACAATAAATTGCCTGTATGTTTACGATTTTCATCATATATAAAAGCAAGAATACGTTTTTGCATCACGAAATTACTATCCATTCAGGGAAAAGTAATCATTTTTATTTACAGCACGACCAAGATCAGAAGTTAGGGACAATCTACATTGAATAGTTTTTTAAAATGTTGATAAATAAAAATAATATTGTAAATGAAGTCTAAAAATATCAGACCGACAAGTACTTCTAGGAATACCGTTAAACATAAGATTATAAATTGCTTGTATATAATGAATAAAGGCATCAGAAGAAGGAAAACTAAAAAGGCAAACAACCCACAAATACCATTTTAGCTATTTTTTTCGGTCCCTCAATTTATTATACTTCTTCGCTACGTGACCGGTTGCTGGGTCCATTCTAGTTTGCGTTGGCCCACCAACATCCCCACCACCTTGTGCAATATTTAACTCTCTTTTGTGATCTTCATCTATATGTCTCATTAACGTACCCATTCCCCCTTGCTTGCCTCCACTTCTATGCTTATATATTTGTTGACAAATATTGCATTGCACCTCAATATCTGATATACGTTCAAAAAATTGCCATGCAACACTAGTTCTTATACGAGGTCTTGGGGCACGGGGAGAGAGATTAACCGATTCAGATCTAACATTAGAATTTTCTACTGCGGGTGTCTCAGTAATATTTTCATTATCTTCGTCTAAATTAACCGCATCTACTTTATTTTCTTCTTCTATACCGTAATTTTCCTGAGCTTCTACATAATTCATATTGTGAGCACCTCCACCTAAAGGTACACCTACTTCTTCCTCAAAAGGTTGACTAAGCGGTGTCGGGGGCACACGGGTATATCTACTACTTGAACTACCTCTACCGCTAGTAATTCGCTTTTTACTATCACTACCGCTTTTGGGACAAAATATTTTAACACCTTTAGTAGCGAGGTTTCTTAATTTATCCATAATATAAATTAAATTAAACTAAAAAATTCAAAATAAACAAATATAATAAAATTAAATATTAAAAAATTAATACAATAAATAAAAATTAAACGTAAGAGATGGAACGACAATACCAAATTTTGGAAGTATATGAAGGTTGCGACTTTAGAAACTTTCGCTCGTACTTTGTAAATGAAAAATTCAAAAATTAAAGTGAACACTTTAAGAAATTAAATATATTGAATATTTGAGAATTGAGAATTGACATTTGAGAGAGAATGAGATTTGAGAGAGTGAAAAATTGTGTGGAAAATAATTTAAAGTTGTAGGGTATTTATAGATTTTTTTTTGAGATTAAAAAATATTTTTTAAAGTAAAAATTTTATTTTTTTTTAATAAAAGGGCACAAACTATCCATTTGGAGCCAAAAACGGCCATATAGCCGTTGGGCCAATGGCTAGTTTGGCCCAAAATTAAAAAAAAAAAAACAACAATCCGGGCCGGGCCGGTTAATCGGCGGCCTGGACCGAGCTTGGTCCGGGCTAATCGAGCCTAAAATTAAAAAAAATGGCCCGGGACCCGGAACCCTAAAGCCTTAGGGCTTTTCGAGCCGGGTTGTTTTAGTGGGTCAGGTCGGCCCACTTGACAGACTTAGGTAAAATGGGTAGAAAAGAATAAGCTATGCATTGGTTTTTCAATCTGAATAAATATTATTAGATATCTATTTTTATTATAGTGAATAAATATTATTGCACAGAAGGGGTATTATATTATTGGGCAGGAGATTGATATATAGAAAGTGATAAATAAGGAGTGGGTCCTTCTTAATTAATATTTTCTTAAGAAATCTTTAAAAGAAAAATATACAGTAATAGATAATTTGAGATGGATGAAGTGTTATAGACTTAAATGTATCCACCACTAGTTAAAGGACGACCCTTTGACTGAGAATGACTACAAACATTATAGTGCAAACAACAAGAACAACAACAACAAACTACACACTATATTTACATGGAAACTTTCTTGTTTAATCTCGTAGGATTTTTACCAGCACATTCCACTAAAATAAGAGCAATGTTAAATTATAGACTCCGATAGTCCTAAGCTTATCCTCTTAACCCCTACCCCCTTTAAAATAGTACATTACGAGCCGCACTGCAATACCTCTTTGCAGTGTTGTATTTCTGCAGCAGTGACAACAACTTTACAGTAGTTGACAATTCAAAGTTGACTCGTACAGATCGACCTGGTGTGCGTTTCTGGTACTATGAAATAAGATATCATAACAAATTTTCTGTAGCACCGTCATAGTTGCCAACATCTTTACAGCTATGGACTGTTGTGGATTGGTGTGAGAGTTGATATGTACAAATTGTCCTGGTATGAATACCTGATCCCTCATTTGGTCCTTATGAAATAAGATCCTCTAAGACATATAGTTCCTCTCATATGAACATTCCTTCTTGACTTATTATCCTGTTTCCCCTGAGATCTTAATTTTCTTGTTTCCCTTGAGATAGGCCTTATGCGTGTTTGGTTTCTCAACTGGTCCCTCGTTCGGTTTGCCGATCAATTCATCAAAACAACGCATAGTACAATAGTGAATATGCATCATTATGTATAATAATATTACTAACTCTTATGGGGATTATGTGATCACTACCACAGTCAACTGTCACAGCTGACACAAAGTTCAAAAGTTGGTGGAAAAGCTATTGTCACCTTTTTGTCTCAGTCAATGGGGTCTCTCCTAGGTTTCCTTATGTCAGACTATATATTACTTATCTTCTTCGGCAAGAAAAACTTGCTTCCATATCCTTAAAACTAAATATCTTTTTAAAGCTGTGAATCAAAGTCTCTTTTTGCAATAGGGAACTGATAGCTCATCAAGTTGTACTTTATTTCCTTGTTGTACTTGAGTCTTTGTAATGTGCTCTTAAACGTTTTCCTACATTTGCCTATGATTTTTAGTAGGCATTGTGGTGTAAACCCCTTCTCTTTGTAATCATCTAGAGTTAAGTGATTCAAGTTAGAGTTAGCTTGGGTTTTTAGTTAGAGTTAGCTGGAGTGTGGGTGCAGTAGAGTTATTGTATTGTTTCCTTGTAATAGAGTTATTACTCGAAGAGTAAGGATTAAGAGTTTAATCCTGAAGTCTAGAATCTGTTTTCAAGAAGTTACTTGGGTATAGTGGAGCTTAGAAATCCTCTAGGCAGGTCATGAATTTTTATCCCTTGAGCAAGGAATTTCCACGTAAAACTTCTTGTGTTTGCTATTTACTTTATTCCTGCACTTCTTAGTTTATATCTCTCCTAGTTCTTTTCGTGTGAGTTCATCTAGGAACATGCTCCAGAGTTGAGAAGCAACCCACCATAACTCTTTAGTCGGGATAAAGGTGCATGGTCAAGGAATTAGAATGAATTTGTGTAACTTAGTGACCAATGAGAATATAGTTAAGATGGCTTAATTGATAATTATTTCGGTAAAAAAATTGAGAATTAATTTGTGTCATGTTTGGTTTGAGGTATTAGCTAGTCTCCAAATTATCTTACTTCACTAGTTATATACTAAAATGACGGAATTACTATCTCATATAAAAGATGAAATAAAATAATGTCATGAGATATTCTTACTTATTTCATATTATGGGAGCTACGGTAGTCGATGAGGTTGGGGGGGGGGCGGGTTTCCTAAGTCATATTTTGACTTGGCATATCCATTAATAAAAATAATTATTGACATTACTATTTTACCATAGTACTTCTACTAAACGTTGTTAATTTTGTGTTTGAAATTAATTTGGAAAAAAAGGAAAAAGAAAATTGTTTTTCTTTGATTTGTTCAAAATCACAAGTAAAAATGAAAATCAAATTAAGAAAATAGTGACAAGTAAAAGCGAACAGAGGGAGTATATAAACAACATATGCTAATTAAATCCTCGATCAATAAGTTGTAAGTGAAACTTTGTGATAATTGAAATACATGTTCAGTTATGTTCCCTCTTCCTTCTTTCCCGTTGGAACCTTGAAGTTTTGATGAATGACAATATGAATGAAACAAGTTGACATGAGTAAATTTAATGCAACTGGAAACTTCAACTTACTGATTACATGGGGAATAGAACAAGTTGAATTTGATTCAAACACTTGATGATAAGGGAAAACAAGTTGAGTTGAAAAAGGAGTCCTATGTGTGGGAGGAGAAAGATTCTGATAAATTAATATGTGCTGATTTAAAGAATTGAAATTTGACTACAACACCAAGAGACAAGAGTTGGAATTGAAGAAGGAGTCTCACTTGAAGAAAAACTCTATGCAATGAGAGTTTTGCTTAGAGGAGGAGTTTGAAATAAAGAATGACTCTTTGGAGAGTTGTGCTTAAATAAAAGATGCAACATCCAGAATAATTCACGCACTTAAAAAAATAGAAAAGCTCAATCGATAGATTGACTTCACGAAGTGCTACTCAATCACTAAAGAAACACGCTGAAGAACCTGGCCCTCAGTACAGAATCGAGTTATGAGTTTTAGCATTGATTTTTAGAGTTGTTCATTGTGTTTGAGTTATTTATGTAATATTAGTTTCAGTGTGTTATAAACTGAATTAGGAGCTAGTCTTCGAGTTGGAGAAAACTCAGAGACTTTGGGAACACATACCTTGGGAGGTGTGTGTGTAGTTAGGAATTAGAGTTTATAATTCCTAGTTATTGAGTTATAGAATTAGAGTTTATAATTCCTAGTTGTTGAGTTATAGGAATTAGAGTTATAATTCCTATTTGGTGGTTACAAGAGTTTTGTAATCAGTCGTTGCTGAGGCTCGGAGTTTTTTTAGTAAAGTTGAGATTAAATCCTGTAGAGGTGCAGATCATGATTTTTTACACCTTTTGAGCCGGGTGTTTTTCACTTGAAAATCATTGTGTTCATTACTTTTTGTTTACTGCTTCCTTGAAACATGTCAGTGGAACACGTCAGGCAACACGTTCCATCGATAAGCAAAAGTTAGGCGAAAATAAGAAAATCAGTAGGGCATGCATTCTGAACAAGTGGTATCAGAGATGGTTATCTTGTGAATGCTAACACCTTAAGATAAGATCCAAGATGAATTCTACACCACTTACTGGATACTACGAAGGACAAGACATCAATAGCCCTCCGTTTTTCAAGGGATAATACTACTTAGGATGGAAGGAAAGGATGAAAGATTTACTCAGGCTGTGGACTACGAACTATGAAATATAATTCGCGATGGACCTCAATACCCCATGAAGAAGGATGTTGAAAATAAGGAAGTATTAAAGGACAAGAACAAGTATGATGAGGCTGACTTTAAGATGCTTGGAAAGAATGCTAAAGCCAAGTATATTCTTACTTGTGGACTTAGAATAAACGAATACAATAGGATCTCACGTTGTACCTCTGAAAAACAAATTTAGGATACTCTTGTGGATAGATATGAGAAGAATATGGAGAACTTCAAAAAGAACGAGGGAACCAAGGATAAGTCACTAGCATTAAAGGCATCTGAAAAAGAAGAATCAAATATGGATGAGGAAAAACTAGTCAAGAACTTTAAAAAATAATTTAAGAAAGACAAGTGTTAGAACAAGAAAGGAATAAGTAGAAGGTGTTGTTCCAATGATAAGTCTCAAGGTGGTTGCTTTAAGTATGAGAAAATAGATCACATGATCAAAGATTGTCCAGTCTGGGAAATAGGATGGAGAAAGGAAATAACTGAAAAGGAATTGAAAGAAAAAAATACAAAAAAGAGGGAAGAATGTGCAATGGTAGCAGCTTAGGGATTTGACTCAGATGATGATGAAGTTGATGAAGCAGCACTCATGGCTCTTAGAGATTCAGACTTAGAGGAAGAAGATGACACTTGTGAGGTAAGTATACTTGAACTTAAAGAAAAGTTGCATTTGTTTTCTAAAACAAAACTTATTTCATTGATGAATGGACCAATTGATGACTTTCAAGAATCAACTTCTGATAAGGATGAGTTGTTTAACAGTCTTCCAAGCATCAAATTTGATTTTATTGATTTAGAAGCTTGTAAGAATATTGTCGAACAGGAAAATTGCACTCTCAAGAAACAGGTTGAGCAACTTGATTCTTCAAACAATGATCTTAAGTCTGAAGTTCTAAAGTTGACACTCTTTGAAAAAGGAAAAAAGGCCATAAGTAAAGATCAAGAAAATGTTGTACTTAAGATAGTTAGATACAAACAAGAATGTCATGATCTAACTGAAAAAATGAATAAGTTGAGTCAAGAAGTTTCTAAACTAAAAATTGATCTTGAAAGGGCAAATAGGTGGACAAACTCCTCGAGAATTGTTCACAAATTGGGGGAAAGAAATTACAGTGAAAAGGCAGGAGTAGGATTCCATAAAAATTTTGATATTCCTAAAGATTTATGTTATATTTGTGGTAACCTTGGACATCCAACCACTGAATGTTCAGTTGTTTCCAAAAGAAGATCTAGCAGTCTAAATTTGGCAAATAAACTATCTCAGTCCAAGAAAAGGATAAGTAAACCTGGTCAGAGAAACAGGTCACGTAACCTGTTGCCTGCATGGGCTAGAAGAAATCTGATTCATCCATTTACTCATAAGAAAGGACTAAAGCTTGTATGGGTGCCTAAATTTAACCCCTAATTTGTTTTGAAGGTGCGAGTGAAAGGAGGCAAGAAAAATTTGTACATGGATAAGTATTGCTTAAGGCATAAGACTAGAAGAAAATAAAGTTTCTTTCACTCACCATATTTAAAGGGGAAATGGATTATTTGAAAGATGGCCATATTTGTAGTGCTCGTGTAAGGGGGAAGCAAAGGAGGTTTAAAAAAAAGGATAATTGTGAAACTGATGTGCATGCACAGGAACATGTTGTACCACCTGGTTCAACTGTTATACTGAGGACATATTGACAGGGGGAATATGTTGTACCACCTAGTTCAGTTGTTGTAAAGACTGAGGGCATATTGACAGGGGGAACAACAAATAAAAAATGAGTACATCAATAAACCAACACAAGTTGCTGGTAATTTTGTTAGTAGTTCATAAAAATTGGTGTTGTCAAAAAAATCTTGAGATATCTCATGGGAATCAATGGCTTGAGACTATGATATCCAAAGGAAAACAATTTCACTCTTGGGGGCTATAAAAATATTGACTATGTGGGTTACTTAATTGACTGGAGAAGCACCAAAGACACTAAGTAGAGAGCATTTTGAAAGGAATAGGTTAGACTTGAGGATGATTAAAATTTCATGAACTCCCCTTAATGATTGACTAGAATAATTATTTTTCTTTTTAATCTTATTAGCTAAAAAGTTATACTATTCAGTCTTGCACATTTAGTTGTGTGCCCCAATTCTAGATTTTTGACTTTTTTAACCTAATTTTGTATTAGATTGTGCAGAAAAATAGGTACAAGCAAGCAATTGTGACCACAAAGTTCTTCTTATCAGGTATATTCTACACTGACATAAGCATAGACTGTCTAAGTTGAAATAGTTGAGCACACCTGTTCAATTCCACACACTTCATCCTCTCATTGTCTAATAAAGCTAATGAATTGTTGACCAAACTTTCATTGATTCTCTCCAAATGGATGTGCACAAATGTGTTAACCCTATACCAAAAATTCCTTCTTCTTTCTCAACCAAAATATCAATTGTGTACCATGGATTTTCCAAGCTTGATCATCAATCACATGCAACATATGTTTCTGAAGAATGAAAAGGGTTATGCTATCCCTTTTAGTTCCTAATTGGTAATTTTTTTTTGGGCTTCCAGTCCTAAATCAGGTTTGACTTATAAAAAAAGATGTTCTTGAACAGATGAATCATGTTGCTCTACCGGTTTCAATAAGGAGGGCTAAGACTCATTTGAGAAAAAACAATCTGAACTAGAAGCTGCATAAGACAGTCATGAAGTTCAATAAGAGGTTTTTAAGGCTACGATCATGACTTTGAAGCTTGACCTTGATTGATAGAGGGATGAAAATATTGAAGTCATTCATCAATTGACACAGTTGATATCACCTGTTCTACCATCCTCATCAGCTTCGCACTATTTGTATCCTTAGCTATGTCCCACTTTTATATCAGATTTTTTTAATACTCAATTGTTTTTCTTTGTTCAGTACTAGCTTAGGTTTAATGTGGAACATGCTATGTCAGTTAAATGGAATGGTTATCTTTGCTAAATTGACTCATATTTTTTCTCTCTTTAATACATTACTAGGTTGACTAAAGTCTTTGTCTGATTGTTTTGGTGATAGCCCCATTGGCCATGAATAGTATAACGAATCACTTTGGCTAGTATATTATTGCATTGAAATGGTTTTTCGATGATGCCAAAAGGGGAAAGATAAGAGGGTTGTGTAATGTTTATAACCCATTGACTAAGTTCTTTCATTTTAGTGTTTTATACTTTAGTGCCTACAGGTAAAGATATTTGAATGCACAAAGACAAGAGGTTTGTCATCATCAAAAAGGGAAAATTTGTTGGAACCTTCAAGTTTTGATGAATGAAAATATGAATGAAACAAGTTGACATGAGTAAATTTAATGCAACTGGAAACATCAACTTACTGATCACATGGGAAATAGAACAAGTTGAGTTTAATTCAAACACTTGATGATAAGGAAAAACAAGTTGAGTTGAAAAAGAAGTCCAATGTGTGGGAGGATAAAGATTCTGATAAATTAATATGTGCTGATTTAAAGAATTGAAATTTGACTACAACACCAAGGAGACAAGAGTTAGAATTGAAGGAGTCTCACTTGAAGTAAAACTCTATGCAATGAGAGTTTTGATTAGAGAAGGAGTTTAAAATAAAGAATGACTCTTTGAAGAGTTGTGCTTAAATAGAAGATGCAACAACCAAAATAATTCACGCACTTAAAAAAGTAGAAAAACTCAATCGACAGATTGACTTCATGAAGTGCTACTCAATCACTAAAGAAACACGTTGAAGAACCTGGTCCTCAGTACAGAATCCAACTAAGATTTTAGCGTTGATTTTTAGAGTTGTTAA
This sequence comes from Capsicum baccatum var. pendulum, assembly GCA_030864225.1. NCBI lineage: Eukaryota > Viridiplantae > Streptophyta > Magnoliopsida > Solanales > Solanaceae > Capsicum > Capsicum baccatum. The sequence goes on along the minus strand of CM061554.1, from coordinate 236,531,161 downwards.
TTATATTTGAGCTATTCATGTAATATTAGTTTCAGTGTGTTATAAACTGAATTAGGTGCTAGTCTTTAAGTTGGAGAAAACTCAGAGACTTTGGGAACACATACTTTGGGAGGGGTGTGTGTAGTTAGAAATTAGTGTTTATAATTCATAGTTATTGAGTTATAGGATTAGAGTTTATAATTCCTAGTTGTTGCGTTATAGGAATTAGAGTTTATAATTCCTATTTATTAGCTACAAGAGTTTTGTAATCAGTCGTTGTTGAGGCTCAAAGTTTTTTTTAGTAAAATTGGGATTAAATCCTGTAGAGGTGCAGGTCGTGGTTTTTTACACCTTTTGAGATGGGTGTTTTTCAAGTAAAAATCATTGTGTTCTTTACTTTCTGTTTACTGCTTTCTTGAAACACATCAGTGGAACACGTCAGGCAATACGTTCCATCGATAAGCAAAAATTAGGCGAAAATAAGAAAATCAGTAGGGCATGAATTCTTAACATTTCTCAACTTGTCATTTTCAGACACTGACTACCATTATTATAAGCATATTACATAGATAGATAACTTAACTTGATCCTTCCCTAACAATTAAATACTTCAACTTTGAAAATGCATATCTAGACATCTCTACTCATCCATATTGTGTCTTGTCGACACCCGATGCTGACATAACACATAAATTTTGGAAGGTATTTGGATGATTCTATTGTAAATTGGAGTATTTATTTGATAGTTGAGATCAAGTTATGGTGACTATCTATGCATTCCAATTCCAAGTTAGGCATTGGAACTTGCTAGCTTCATGATTTGCTGCAACAAAAAAATTACAGCTGCAACACTTCACAGGAATTGAAATGAAGTCCCAGTAACACTTGATATCTGCAACTCTACCTCAAGCTATTGTTTTCTTTCATAATTTCTTCCAACATATTTCTTAATCTTGAAGGCCGACTCTTCAAGCAGAGTGTTTTTTTTCATAAACAATATCGCCAAAACTCTCTGAGATCTCCATAAGCTCATAACACAATTCTAATTTTAATTCCTCGAGAACAGAAAATGATTTAGTTGGGCTTCGATGAGGATATTGGACACAAACTCCTTAGCTTTTATTTCTTAGTCCACATCGCATCGTCTGCAGGAAATTCTCGTAGAATCAAGAGTGAAGTTTTCATTATGTACATGTAAAATCATAAATTAGTAATTGATCCAAATTTCGAGAAAAAAATATCCTGAATATTTATCTCAGAGAGATTTGAAGAAAATTTTGAGAAAATCTCAACGGATACTAGTTCTAGTTCTTTACCAAGATAATAAATAAAGCACGTTATAAAAAAATTAATTTATCAATTAGATATCAAGAAACAAAAACTGTCCAAATTGATTAATTTGAAGTTTCCGACATAGTCCATCGTTGTCGGAAATTGACTTGCCAAAAACGTTTTCAATGTATTTTTATGCTAGAAATCAAAATGTTTTCAATGTATTTTATATCAGAAGTCAAACATTTCTGACGTATTCATTCTTTTTAGTAGTTCTAAGATGGTTCCGCCCCTTCATCCAAATAACCATTCTAATTAGTATGTTATCAAATAATTTTCTTATAAGTGTATCAAAATATCAAACAATAAAGATAAAGTACCTAAGAATAAATTAATTTGATGTTAGTGTACAAATTTTATTTCAAACCAAGTCTTGAAAAAAAAAAAGTGATGACGAAGTTGCTGCAGGTGCAATAATAATGTATGCCTGGGATCTGAAAACATATGATTTGTTTGGTTGTGAAATAGTAATAAATAAAAAAGCTACAAAGATAAATCAATAGATGATTAATTTAAAATTGTATCAAACGTGAGTGATGGTGCGATGGTTGTCATCCCTTCATCCTTAACTTGAGATTCTCAGGTACAGGCCTTTAAGAATAGATAAAAAAAAAAAAAAATAGAAGCACCACATCTAGAATGAATTTTGCAATGCGTGACGTTGAATTTAGTCGAGTTTCAGTGCGGATATCGAAAAATTAGTGAGAAACATTAAAAAAAACAAAATTGTGGTAGGATAGTTTATATCCCTTCACCCTTAACTAGAGATCTCGGGTTCGAACCCCCTAATAATGAAAAGAAAAAATCTTATTAAAAGCACCGTCCCTAGAAATAAGTTTTGCAATCAAATTTAGTCGGATTTCGATGAGAATACATACAGCCTGGTTCAAGCCCCTAGTAATGAAAAAAAAATCATATAAAAAAACATTGCCCCTAAAAATAAGTTTTGCAATACTTAAATTCAAATTTAGCGAGACTTCAATATAAATATTGAACATCAAATGTGAGAAGCCAAAAAATAAAAAATTGAATTGCAGATTAGTTGTTGGACCCCCATTTTAAAAGATATAATTAATTGTAACATAAATAATTTAAGATTTTCCAATCGATGCAAAGCATGAATGTCTTCGTCAGTCATGTGTTCCCTTACTTATTATCATCGAGATTCTTTTTCTCCAAATTTAATTTATTATTTTCATTTTTCCTTCTAATATTAATTTGTTTTTAATTTATTTTTTTATTATCATCGAGATTCTTTTTCTCCAAATTTAATTTATTATTTTCATTTTTCCTTCTAATATTAATTTTTTTTTTTTTTTTTTACAACTTAAGGTGTGTTCGAAAGTTATGTCATGTGATCAGGAAGTCATCACGGTTTGAGTCGAAAAATAACTTCTGACAGTACGTACAATAAATTATTGTGATCTGATCCTGATCCAGATCCTTGTGACAAAAATGCAAGATAAGACTGCATATATTTTTAAAACATTATATATAATCTTGACAAATAATACTATGACAGGCAGGGACGGGATAAGAGGCGCTAGACATAGGAGGCTACTGGAAGGAGGTGAAGATACATGTGATTTGGACACAATCAATGTGGAATGTGACATGTGAAACTTGTAATTTGGACAAGTATAAGGTGACAGGTCTCTTGCAAAAATGAAATATGAAATTGATAAGTTGAGACAAACCAAAAAGCTTCACATACATAAATATTTAGGGCTAATACCATTTTGATCCCTCGCTCATAGGTAAATTTTAATTTTAATCCTTGTGATATATGACACTGTAATTTGGAACTTAATTATTCAATATGTATATATTCCTTATATGGAGGAAATAAGTTGTATTCGGACTACTTTTAGAAAAAAATTATTTAGAACATTTAGTAGTTACAATTAATTATGAATATTTACCAGTGATGAGATAAAAAATGTATATTTTAATTGGATTGAAGGGTATATGTGTTTAGTCGTATATTCAAGGATTACAATCAAAATTTACCAATAACGAAAGATAAAAAATGTTATTAACCAAAATAAACATTCTCGATAAAAATAAAATTAACCTATTATTACGTATTAAAATTTAATGCTATAAAAATAAATCTTTACACTATGATACGTAATATAAATCAAGTATTTTGCACTTTTTACCGGACCACTTTAATCGTTTTTGAGCCGAGGATTTTTTCCAAATAGCCTCTCCACTTTCAACAAATAGAGATAAGATTCGGGTAAATTATTCTTCTCTGATTCTATATGTAAAATTTATCAGTAAGTTATTTAAAGATTTGATTATACAAATAAAAGAATCTTCTTGTGAAATCTAATCTAAGGCATGCTGCAAAATTTATGGTCTAGAATAAGGTGTAAATATTAATTTGTATGTCTATCGTTAAGAATGTCAAATGAGTGGATTTCATTGACCGAGTTAGTAGATTTAATTTTTTGATTTTTATAGTTAAATTATCACGTGCATGAGTTTTCTATCTGAATTATTATCAACTATTCATCAAAACACATCTCAACTATCAATTGTTCATTTTTCCTACTTGAATGACAAAGACATTTCAGGTATGAAAAGTGAACAATTGGTAGTTAAAGTGTGTTTTGATAAATAGTTGTGATAATTTAGGTAGAAAACACTTTTAGTATATTACTCAAAAAATTGTAATTGTACTTTTGATGGGTTTTTAAACTTTGAGTCCTAATAAATTTGTAGATCATTAACCCATCTAAAATACTTAAGTTGAAATGAGCTTTATATGAGTCAAAAAAAGTAGGGCAAATTCACCTATAGGTGAAATTGGGATTTGAAACTTATGGATTTAAATCCTAATCCTTTTAAGTAACTAAGTTTTAAATTAGTTGTTTGTACACATTCAATAGATTTTTTAAGACAAAACAAAGTCTAAACCAAATTTTTAGGTTGGAGCCGAACCCTTGACAACAATCTAGCTCCTCCTCTGATCCACCGCATATGTGTTCATCTGAACTAATTAACTTTTGACCTAAGACTTACATTTGTCATATAAATTTATTTATAAAATATATATATATTACTCATTAATCAAGAACTCAGTTAGTTTAAGAAGAATTAGAGTTTCCAATTCATAACATCAAATTATATATCCGAACATTGCAATGTTCCTATTGCTGATCACTAGTGGAACTATGATAAGAGGTTCAACTGAATATCTTTTGTCGAAAAATCATATCGTGTTACAATAATAACGACAACGAGATCTAAAAAAAATAATAATATACGTAATACATACCTCTAATGTTGAGAAAGATTCCAATGCATGTATTGATAAGGAGGCTATGAAAATATCAAAATTTTAATACATTTTACATCACATGCTTAACAATTATATCGGGGCTTTGATAATGAAATTGGGATACACCGAAATCAAAGTTCTTTTAAAGAAAAAAAATTCACCCGACATTTGATACACATATTGAAACCCGACTAAATTTGAATCTGCGCAAGTATTGGAGGATAATGCACTCACTAACAAAGACGATTTCATATTCAGGGGGACTCGAATCCAAAACCTTTGATTAAAAATGAGTGAGCACTTTCTAACTTGATGATCGGTATTCAAGTTTTATGTTCAAATTTCTTTCTAACGTTCATGCTTAATGAACCAAAAGTGATATACATAGTCTTTAATGTGAGTCTAGAGATTTAAGTTCTAGAGCTCCATCTTTAATAGTGATCTGTCAAAATCAGTTTCACTGCCTTATTAAGATTGGAGTAAGGTTGCACATATCTTATCTTCCCAAATCCTATTTATGAGAGTATACTAAATATTATATTATTGAGTTCAATCAAAAATAAGAGAAAAATTAGATGGTAAGACTATTCTAAATAAATATTAGAAATATTCTTAATTTATTATTAATAAAATCCATCTAAAAAACTAAGAACAAAAGTAGAATAAAAAAGATTATTCTTAAGTTTTAACTACATAAATGATGGATTCGACTCCTCTCCATTTTCAATCTCTTTGTTTTCCACAAGTTCTAGCTTGGATGGAAGATGCATGTCATAATTCAAAATTAATGATTGAGATTTAAATTAAAATAAAACTCTAATTATAATTAGAATAATTAATTACTTTAATATATTTATCCCAAATTATTTATAGAATCCCACAATTCTAGGTTTACATTTATCTCTTTCCTATTTACAAACTTCTTGATTTTTTTATTTTTTTTTTCACAGTGCATTGTGTCCTAATATCTCCTTCTATGGAACGGATATGTTCACATTTAAAGATAGAATAACTAGAAATAAACTTCAACCTATCATAACACAAATGAAAGAAATTTACGAAATAATAGTTGCCAAATAAAAAATTTGAAAGTGTGAATCTGACATAATTTTAATTTTAGGAGCAAAATAAATTTAGAATTTAATATATTTTTGTAAAAAAACATGAAATATAATTTAAATGAGTTTATTTTTTGAAAATAATTTTTTTTAAAATTAAAAACGAAAATATGGTTTTAGATGTTTTTTAAATTCCCAATATAACTTCAAATTTTATTTGAAATTCTCATGTCCAAATACTAATTTTCAAATAAAGTGACAAAAATTCAAAGAGAAAATGAAAAATTTATGACCTGCTTTAATACTCTACTCAGGGGCGGCTCAAAAAAATCCGTTGCCTAAAGTGAAAGATTAATTTAAGGCCTTAAAAAAATTAAATGAAAATTTAATATTTTATTTTGAAGTTTATCTTTTTAGAATTTTGTGTGACTAATTCTTAAATAGTTAGTTCTAATAATTATTTTTTAATTGACAATATAGTTAATCGTTGAGATATATAGATTCTAACAAACAATTATAAGCAAAATACACCTATAAAATAAAAAATTTAAAATAGCAGTTTTTGATGGAAAATTAGGTAAGTTTAGATTTAGAAAGTTGAAAACTTAATATCTAAATATACCAAGCATAATTGTTGTAACACTTGAAACGTGAGCAAAAAATAAAAAGAACACCAAATATCTTAATTCAATCACATCCTTTAACTATTATATCTTACTGAATCTTATATTATACAATTCTTACTAATTTTTTTTTATATTTAAGTTTTATATATATATATATATATATAAAACTTGAAATGATCTACTTTTCTTTTTAGTCCGTTAAAAAAGAATGATCTATTTTCTTTTCTTATAATACTTTAATTTCAATTTTCCACATGACATATTTAGGACCACAAGATTTAAGAGTATTTTGATACATTTGATACAACTTTAGTTTAAGGTTATAAGATTCAATTTTTTTAAATTTTCTTAAATTTTATGCCAAATCAAATTATGACATTCTTTTTAAAAATAAGGGAGTACTTGAATTTGAATAAATTAAGGAACGAAAAAAAAAAAAGTAAAAATTAAGTTAGAGGACATATGAGAAAAGTTTAAAAAAAAAAAAAAAAAAAAGGGCCTTTGCAAACAAATCAGTGAATAAGGAAAGGAAGTAAAGAATGGTAAACAAGTAATTTGACCTAAAAGTAAAAGATAAGTATTTACATTCAGCCTATAACATTTAAAGTGTGGACAGCCACGTCAATTACTATCAAAATCTTTATCTTATCTTTTTTATAAAGAAAATGTGCTCGACTGTTTTACTTCAAAATTTTCAATATATTTAAAAATGAAAACTAATCAACAATAACAACAAAGACAGTGTATTCCCATAAAATGGAATCTAAAAAAGAAAAAATGAAAACTAATCTCCAATAAATTTAAACCTCAAAGTTTACTAGGTATTAAATTGGGGCCCCAAGAAATTTTGGGCTTGGAGCGGTTGCTTCATTTGCCTTACCTTAATTCTATTTCAAGCTTGTCTTCTCCCGTGGTTTCTTCAACATATTTCTTAGTATTGAGTGCCGATTCTTTAAGCTGACGGCTATTCCACACTGAGATAAACTTTAATGAAGCAATATCTCCAAAACTCTCTGGAATCTCTATAAGCTCATTACAATGTCGTATATATAATTCCTCGAGCACGGGAAATGATTCATCTGCAATAACCTGCCATTCAGAAAAAGACACCTCCCATAGTGTTAGAGATTTGAGATTGCGGAAGGTAACTTGTTCCATGTTCCATTCTTTCCCCCCTTCGATGCTTGCGTTCCATAGTTCCAGCTTTTGAAGGTTGGGTAGTGATCTCCCAATTCCTGACAGTGCATCTGATGTCAGATTGAAGCCCTCCAAAATTACATCTTTCAAGCTCCAAGGGAAGTGAAAATCAAGCTGATGTACATGTGTAAGATGCCCCCTGCAATTAACTAGAGCATAAACTATTTCAAGTTTATTAAGTACATCCAATCTTGGAAAATACATCTGCTCTGCTGCTGAACAATCCATGTGGAATTCAAGATTTCGAAGATTGGGAAACCTTTTGAAAACATCCCGAGAGTCTACCGAACAGGAAAGCTCGAGAAACATTAATGATGTCAGATTCTCCAATTTTGCTAGTTTGTCAATGTCCGAATCAAAGACATGACAATTACGGATGTCCACATGTCGTAGCTTTGCAAGACTCCAGATAGTAGGGGATAATACCATGCTTGTTTCACCATTATACACCACCAGAGTTTCTAGATTGCACAGGTTTGAAAATGACGGAGGAAGAGATTTTACCTGCATCTTAATCCTTAAGCACCTCAAATGAACAAGCATGCCTATTTCATTCATCGCAGTATCTGTCAACATTATATAACGCAGCTCCAACCTTTTAAGAAGCCTCAGGTGTCTTAGGTGCCAGTTGCACAGAAATTCAGATTTTATCTTCAAAGAGAGGAGGTGTTTAGCACAAGGATTTCTCTTTTCTGGACTGAAAAAGGAAGAATCAGCCGAATGAATATTCTCATCATAAATAACCATCCGTAGACGCGGCATCGGATCTGAAGAAGAGGATGAAGACAGAACAACTGAGCTCGTCAAATCAAACAATTTTTCCTTTCTAGCTTTTATCGAACAAAAATCATGCACAAGATCATGAATTTGGAAACTTCTTTTCCCCCAACGACCTCTCACTATTACCAAGCTACTAGCAATTAACTCATCCACATAAACCTCCGTTACTTCTTCCACACTCTTCAAATCAGTTGGTTCCACAAGTCCTTCATAACTCCATAAATTTGTCAACGAAGAGAAATAAATAACTTTGTCCTTTGGATAACTTGCAAAGTACAATAAGCACAGCTTTAGGTGATTTGACAAATGGTCATAACTTAATTGTATAACGTTCATTACTTCCTCTTCATCCTTAAAAATAAAGGAACTCAAATTATTGAGAACTTCAAGCCACAAAGCCTCTTTCTTTTCCATCCTTGAAATGACTCCCCCGATCAAATCAAGTACCAAAGGAAGCCCATCACACTTTTGGGCTATTTTTTCTCCAACATCCTTTAGTTCATTAGGGCAATGTTCTTCTCCGAATATCCTTTTCTCCAACAACTCCCAACTTTCTTCTGGTCTTAGCATTCGAAGATCAAGAGGAGCACTGTGGCATTTTCCATGCAAAGCCACTTCCTTTCTTCGACTTGTTAAAATAACTCTGCTTCCTTTCTGAAATTCAGATGGAATGGTATATAATGGCCTTGTTAGCTCATCCCATGTTGCAGTATCCCACAAGTCATCTAACACAATAAGGTACCTCTTTCCAAACAGATGTTTCCGTAGCTTATCAGCAACGTCATTTTCTATGCCGTCCTCAATGAAATTTCCTTTCAAACCAGTAACTTGATTGAAAATTTTCTGCAACAACTTTTTCTCATTACGCTCCTGGTCGACTGTGCACCAAGCACGAACATCAAAATGACCTTCAACAGTCTTAGCATTATATACTCTGTAAGCCAAAGTAGTTTTTCCAAGCCCTGGCATGCCGACTATGGAAACGACATCTATCTCAGTTGGTCCTCTAGTGAGCTTCCTAATTATCCACTCTGTCTCCTCCTCAAAACCTACAATTATTTTGCCAGCTATCGATGACTTGTTCTCAACTGGCTTGTTGGGGCAGTTTGTAAAAATGACACTTGTTTTCTTGGAGATCTTCTCTTGTACCTCTTTTTTGACACGCTTGATCTTTTCTACGGTATCAGGAAGTAGGAAGATAAGATGCAACAGACCATAATCTCTGGCAAGAATTGAGTTTATGGCATGTTCCGCCTCATATGCCACGTCTAGAACACGAGCCCAGAGATCTCTATTCAATTCTTGCTCAACTTTCCCGAAGAACGATCTAATACATTCTAGGTCTTCCTTCACCCGACCAATTTCTTCCTTTATCAAAGCAACTGAATAAGCATTCGAATTGAGCAAGTCGTTTAAATTTCTGAGTAGAAGAGTCATGAATAGCGGTCGATCGCTCATGGGGAAGAAAAGTTGAGATGAATTTGCAGCGGCTTTCAAGAAGACATGTTGGAGATCTTCCTTCAGTAGTTCAATATTTTCCAGAAAATTTTGACTTGCACTGCTTGTTTCATGCACATTATCTTCATCCATTGAGTTCTCTTCTAAGTTACGAACGAGAATGGCTACCTCCTTAATAAGTGCTCCAACACGTGCCAATAGAACAAACAATTTGTCATGACGAATAACATCCTTGGGTACATCAGTAAGAATAATCAATAGGAACTCTATCATGATATGAATGTTGCCCAATGAAGTGCTAGGAGTAATAGCATTAACCATGTGCTGTTGTAGATGAACCAGATATTCTGTAAGGATGCCCGGAGAGGCTTCTTGGAGCTTCTTAATGAAGCATCCAACTTCTGCCGACTTTGAAGCTATCAAATTTGTAGAACATATGTGCATAACCTCCAGTTCAACAGGTATAATCTCCACAAGCAGATTAGCTAGCTTGGAATTAAATTGAGAGATGTCTAATTCATCTCTTTCCTTAAGACGATAATCCAAAAGAGTCAAACAGAAGTTGACTACTCTCTGAGCCATAAGTTGAAGCTGAGGTAAGACATATTCAATCGTCTCATACTCAACACAACCATTTATTTTCAACCCATGGAAATCTCTTACATTGCCACATACATTCTCAAGAAGCTCATATTGAGTCATCGATGATAGAAATAACTTAGAACAACACTTGGGTAGATACCTGAGATACATGACGATGACATCCAAAAGTTCAACCAAACGATCCTCGGTCATGGTCATATGACTTGATTCAGCATATCTATGTGAGCTAATATAACTTTTGATATTTTCCAAGAGCTGAAGAACGTTATGATGCTTTAATTTAATCAGCATGTGTACACCACTCCGCCGAAAAATTGACTGAACCAGATCATGAATCGCAATTGATATGCAAGACATGCTTTCAGCATTACAACCTTCCGAATCGAAATAGTAATATTGATGAAAAAATGCGGACACAAATGTCAGCTCCGAAGTCAGCTCTTCAATTTGATCCATGTTAAGAACTGGAATTTGAATACATCCATCATTCAACTTCTCTATGAAATCAAGAAGCTTGACAATGTCCTTGTGAATTACAGCAAATGACACCTACCAAAAAGACCAAATGCTCAAGTATGAATTTTTCCTCTAAATCACAACAGGCAGCTAAGACAGGTGCAGAGGACTTCCCTCCATTTATGCGTAATAGATAATAAGCTAAATGTTTATTTTGACTTATCAGTGTTTGGATGGACTTATAGCTTTCGACTTATAAGTCAAAAGCCATAAGTTAGGAATTCTAACTTACGATTTTTGGTTTATTTTTACCTTTTTAGCTTAAAAGTAAGTGCTTGAAGCCACTTTTTTATTTTACCCAATCACTTAAGCGCTTAATAGCTATTTTGACAAAAAGCACAAAGAGACCCGAATCATAAAGCAAGCTTGTCAAGAAGGAATTTCTAGTGATATGTCCATCCACATATATACTAGTTAGTTACTCAGAGCACAAATTTGAGGAAAAACAAATGGTTATAAGTCAATTGATTTTCAACAGTGCTAGTGCTAGTGTGTTTCTGAGGTTGAGTTACGTCCAAGTGCCAAATCGTTATAAGCACTATTTTGCACATCAAACCCGACCATATAAACGATGTGTTTCCCAATCTGAATCCTTGCCCTTAAAACCACTTAACCAGATACAACAACAACAACAAACCCAGTGTATTCCCACCTGGTGGGGTCTGGGGGGTAAGATGTACGCAGTCCATACCTCTACCTCTAAAGAAGTAGAAAGGCTGTTTCCGATAGACCCCGGCTCAAGACACAAGATACCAGGCAAATACATATTAAAGCACCGAACAAAGTTACAAGACTACATAACATAAATAACATAACATAAATAACATAAATACGGCAGCCATAAATAGAAAGAAACAGGGGGAAAGCACCCAGCCTCTTACTAAAATAAGGAGCACGGAATCATAAGCTCCATATTGAATTCGATTAAGCTCCATAAAGGGACGAGCATACTTACAAGACGAAATTAATTATGTGAGAAATGTAAAGGAAAATATAAATAAATAATGTTGTATGACATACCGATGAGTTGTTTGCTTCTTTTTCTTTTCCCCTTTCCATGTTATGTAGTTAGTTTTCACTAGTCAAGCCAAACTAGTTTTTATTTTCAAGTTGTCAAGATCTGATAAAACTTTATCAGAAGAGAACAAGCAGAAGAAAGAACACAAAGCTTGATTTTTTAAAAAAAGGGGATATCTGGCTACAAGCAGAGGCTGATTTAGGATGGCAAGTTAGAACATGACTTCACAAGTCAAGCTAGGACTGTCCAGTGTCCCAATTTCTGCTCCACACTAGTTGACCTGTCAAATTCCTTTTTTGCCATTTGCATTACGCAATAATTGAGTAATCTATGATTTGCTCCTTACCACTTGCACCTTATTTTATTTTATTTTTGAGATAATCCATCAAAATTTTTCTAAATTTGTTTCCCAACTTAGTTTAACACTTAAACTAATCTTCTATTTATTTAACTTCTTAATATCTTTAAAGTGAATTAATTTTCCTCCTTAATATATAATATAAACCATTTTTTAATATTTATATATATATATATATACACATATTTTAAAATATCTAAAATATTTTAAATTAAAAAAAATACCCCACCCCCTATTTTCCATCTTCTTCATAACCACCCACCCCTCCTTCCCCTTCCCCTTCCCCCTCCCCCTCCCTTCTACCCCACACCTGCATACACGCCCCATCCACCCTTATATTGCCACACCTAAACATACCCCATCCACCCCCATACAACAACACCTACCGGGTTTTTCGGCAAAAATTCGCTGAAATTTTCGTCGAAAAACTCAACTCAGTTAAAAAATTCAATTACCACATCGAAAAATATAATAAAATAGTAATAAAAATCAACAACCAAACATCCAAACCATGAAGATTTTTTAATTTTCAAATTCAGTTTCATTCTTTTTTCTTAATTGATCTAAGGGGTCGAAGGAGGATAAATTAAAGTAGGGGGTGGCAGCTTTCGTAATTGGAGGAGAAGTAGGGTGTGGGTGTTGACAGGCTTGGTGGTGGATTTGGCGAAGGAGGAGTTTGGGGGTGGGCTGTTGGTGGTTTTGGGGTGGGATGGGTGAACAAGAGGATGGATTTTTTTCCTTCTGTATATACATATATATATACTAGTTTCTCGATACGTGCGTTGCACGTGTATATCAAGTCATGTATCATATGATTTTGTAAAGTAATGTCAAAATTAATAAAAAAGCTTTAGATAAATAATTATATATGGAAGGAAAGAGTGTAAATTTCGTAGATGATCCACGTGGATCATTGTAAGTAGACATGTTTGATGAGGTCCAATGATTTGATATCAAAGTCACTTATAAAAATGAACCCTAAAATCTTACTCCCTCCGTTTCGGAATAGGTGAATTGTTGGGGTATTTATTGGTATTTCAAAATATGTGAATCATTGAATTTTTTTTCAAATATACCCTTATGATTTGACAACCAATTAACTTTTGAAAAGATATTACAAGGTCAACTTTTTTGGGGGGGTAAAAATGGATAGTTGTGTTAAATTTATATATTTAATGCTTTTTTCTTAATCTGTATGTCAAAATCCAACAATTCATTTATTATGAAACGGAAGGAGTAATTGCATAGTTGCGTTGCAATTTTGCCAAAGTAAATAAATAAAATTGTTGTATCGCTTATATATGTCTTTCATTCGAGTATACGCATCAACAAAGGGATTCCTTGGTAAAAACAAAAGCTTAGTGTATCGTGCTTCGGCCATACTCAATCTTAAAAGCTAGTTAATGAGGAGAGGATTATCCAAATACATATAAGCAGGACATCAATTCACTCATCAATTATTGTGGGACTTTAATCCACTCTAAGACCCTTTTTCACGTTCAGGTCCAACTGGTGCATGAGCCAAGAAATAGACGGGAATGGACCTAGACTGATACCAATTGTTGGTCTTAATCAGCCCAAATGTACTCTTACATGGTGCGATATTTTCTGTTTTGCACTAAGCCGACACAATTTTCCCATAAAACTTCACATCATTAAGAAATTCTATATCTTTCATGTAATTTACAAATACTTTCAACTACAAATAGGGGACTTTCGTTCGCACACCCAACAAACATAATAATTTTTATTTTCTCACAAATTTTGTTTATTTGACTTAAAATAAAATTATTTAAGTGTCCAAGTACTAATTAAAAGGCGATCAAGACCCTTTTTGATTTTTTGTAAATAATGAAGGGGCGCAAAAACTATCATTTCTAAAAGACATAATTTTTAATTTCTTGAATATATGTTTTTAACAAAAACCAATCTCATTGGTATAAAAGGAATAACTAATATGACATTCTTGATCCTAGTCACAACATATACGTGCAACAGACAATATTTATTATATGATCACAATCAATAAACCTAAACCATAGAAATGAAATTTCATGTATCACTACAAATAGAGAAAATTTGGCTATTAATCCTCTTCAAGTTTTCAATTAACAAAATGACCTACCCTTTTCAAATTTTCAATTAGCAAAATGACCTACTTCTATTTTCTCATTTGTTAGATTGATAATTGGTCTTTCTATATATAAGTCGGACCGATAATCGATCTGTCTATACATCTGTCGAACAAATAATAGATCTATTGGATTGATAATCAATCTGTCTATATATCTATCGAACAGATAATAGATCTGTCTCAAAAATGGGCATCTCCCTAAATAGAAAAACTTATGGTCCATACAACAAATAAATTATAATTAGACGATTAATAATCAGTTCCTCCCTCTCCAAATAATAGCTTGAGACAATGATATTCTTGTCAATGACATGTGATAAATTTTTTTAATAAAGTAATACTATTTTAATTTTTTTTACAAAACCTCAATTTTACCTCTCGGAGTTGGGTAATTCAATCCTCTCAGAGTTCGGACTTAAGATGTTTTATTAATTCATATTCTAAATTAGATATTATCGTAATTAAATTATCTAGTGTTTTAGGATCTCGTTAGTATTATGTAACCTTTTGTATTCTAGGTATAAACTATATAGTTGGATTTCAATTTCTTTAATGATTTATTTCTTTTCGTAAGATGTATCCATTAATTTATGTAATTATTAAATTCTTTGTAGTAATATTCATTAACTGTTTTTCTTTGTTCTTGTATTTTTTATTTCCATATATTTTATTAATATATTCAATTTTACTGATATTCATATTTTGGGATGTGATTAAATGGTAGTTGATTAAATGTTTTGCTATAATATTCTTTAGTTTTTTCTCTTAGCTTTTGTAAATCTTCTATATTATTTTTAAGATATTCTAAATATTCTATATCTTTTGTTTTAAAGTATTCAATTAAATTTGTTTTTATAAGGTTTTCTGTTAATCTCAAGGTAAGGTCCTTTCAAAGAAAATTTTCTTGCAAGCTTTCTCTATAAACCAGTAGCTGCTTCAAGGGCCACACCAATGGTTTTTTCATGGATTCCATTCCAAGAAAAGTATCTTATATTCAGATCACCAACCAGTGTTTCAAACATGCTAGGCACATACATCAAAGTGAAAAATATATGTAGCATCGTCTTGGTAACATAATCTCTTCCATGATCAATAACATCACCACCACTTACCACAAACGCCACAAATATTCTTTGCATTGAAACCATGCGTCAGTGAGGGCTCTATAAATGAATTTACCACGGACCTCATATTGTAGAATTGCACCGGAACCCTTGTCCCATCCTTCCAGTCTACAACAACTATAAAAACCTTAAAATCACACTTCAAATTATTGCTCCACTTAAGGAAATGAAGTATTCAGATATGTATTTGGTGAGATTGAACAGAAAATTATGAGTGGTTGATCAAGCCGCCCACGCCCTATAGGCAGCACCGACGTCAGAAAGCAGGGGTGGAATTTGAAGATGAATTTTGATTTAACAGTTATATAAATCTTAACAGAAAGCCAAGAAAGAGTGTGGTTTTCGAATCTAATTTACGATGCTATCCTTATCAGTATCCAAACCAGAGGCGACAGTTCCCCAAACATACATAAAACACTATGAGTAAAGAATATATATCCCGCAAGTTATTAGTTTTATGATCTTTAAACATGATTTGGCTCTTTGTAGTTATTCTCCAATAATTCATACTTTTCTCTAACTAAATGATAACTGATGAGGCGACGCTATCCCTATTCTATGTACCTATTTGAACTACACAGAGAAGGTAGCATTCCTTTGTATAAACTTGAGAGTTTTAAACGTAGTTTGTTTTAATTACATAGGTAGAAAATAAAATTTGACAAGACATCATCTCAAACACTTGAGACACATAATAAATATTAGTACAAGATCTAATGAAATAAAAAATCGTACCAATTTTGCCAAACAGTCTGAAGAGAACTGCAAGGCTTGGTGTAGGGCTACAGAGTGTGGAAGCGTGATAAATTCAACCAAAGATTCCGAGAAATTAATAAAAACAGTAAAATTGACACCAAGGTTTTAGGTGGAAAAACCCTCTTTAAATAGAGGTAAAAAACCACCGGCGAGAGAGCCAAAGATTCCACTAATATTGACGAGAGTACAAAATATTTTCTCGGGACTAACAAGACAAAATAGCCCCTTACAAATTCTCTACGAGTATAGAAATACTCAACCAAGAAGTAGAGAAAGAAGAAAATATAAAGGAGAAATTGGCTATTGAAATGTTATGTGGGTGTCTTTGCAAATGAAGTAGCATTGGCTTTTATAGCCAAATCTAGACCTCAAAAGTCATGCCTTCATGTATGAATGCAGCCACTAATGTTGAAAACACAAAGTCACAAATGTCTTCATCATCCACAATTGTTGAAATATGAGCAACAATTGTTGAGAAAAGGAGAGTAACAATTGTTGACCAACAAATCACCACCTTGATCTCCTTTTGACCGGAAATACTCTCTCGCCATGAAAACCTGTTAACAATGAATAATACCAGCTAAGTCCAAGCAATGATCGAACTTAGCGGCTGGAAGTGGTTTGGTTAACATATCTGCAGGATTTTCAGTTATATGGATTTTTTCCACAGTAATTTCTCGTGCATCAACAATATCTCGGATAAAGTGGCGTTTAATATCAATATGCTTGGTCTTTGAGTGATGCTTGCTATTCCTGGCCAAGTGGACAGCACTCTGACTGTCGCAGAACATAACAAGAATGTGTTGTTGTAAACCAAGTTCAGCAACCAAGCCTCGGAGCCAGATAACCTCTTTCACTCCTTCAGTAGCAGCAATATATTCTGCTTCAGTGGTGGACAAAGCCGCAATGGCTTGAAGTGATGAATACCAACTGATAGCAGATCCGCAGAGTGTAAAGATATAGACTGAAAGTGATCTTCTCCGATCTAAATCACCACCGTAGTCGGCGTCCACATAACCAACTACGCCTCCTGGATCAGACTTTTGTCTATCAAATACCAAACCAATATCAGGAGAACCCTTCAAGTAACGAAGGATCCATTTGACAGATTCCCAATGCTGTTTTCCTGGGTTGTGCATGAATCTGCTAACAACACTAACCGCATAAGCCAAATCAGGCCTAGTACATACCATAGCGTACATAAGGCTTCTGACTGCATTAGAATACGGGACATGTGACATACGCCTTTGTTCCTCTTCTGATTGTGGACACTGAACTGATGACAACTTGAAGTGGGCAGCTTGTGGAGTATTAACAGCTTTGCAATCTCGCATTCCAAATCTGTCAAGCATCTTCATTACATACTTTTTCTGTGATAGAAAAAGTTTTCCAGCTTGACGATCTCTGTTAATCTCTATTCCAAGAATCTTCTTGGCAGGACCTAGATCTTTCATATCAAATTCACTGTTGAGCTGCACCTTTAACTTGTCAACAAGAGTTTTATCTCTTGCAGCAATTAACATATCATCAACATATAACAACAAGTATACTAGTGATCCATCAGATAATTTTTGAAAATAGACGCAGTTATCATAACTACTTCTAGAATAGCCATGCCTAGTCATGAAGGAATCAAACCTTTTATACTATTGTCTTGGTGATTGCTTCAAACCATAAAGAGATTTCTTCAGATGACATACATGGTTCTCATTTAATAATTTCCACTCTTTAAAGGTGGAAAAAACTTCATTCTTTTGCTTGAGAAAATATACCCAGAGTTTACGTGAAAAATCATCAATAAATGTCAGCATATAATGAGATTTACCTCTGGAGGGAACTCTCGATGGACCCCAAAGATCTGAATGGATGTAGTCCAAAGTACCTTTGGTCCTATGAATGGCTTTTGAAAAGCTAACCTTTCTCTGCTTACCAAAAATGCAATGCTCGCAGAAATCGACCTTAGCGGTACAATGGTTGCCAAGATAGCCTTTCTTTTTGAGAATTTGGATTCCCTTCTCACTCATGTGGCCCAACCTCAAATGCCACAACTTCGTGTTGTCTTTGTTGGATGGGGCGACGGCTGCAGAACCTATAACAGTTGAACCCTGAAGCAAATACAAACTACCAGATCGAATTGCCTTTAGTAACACAAGAGCTCCTTTGGACACTTTTAAAACTCCACCTTCAGCTGAGTATCTACACCCTTGAGATTCAAGAGTGCCTAGGGAAATGAGATTCCGTTTCAAATCAGGGACATGTCTGACACTGGTCAAAGTTCTAATGACTCCATCATGTGTCTTGATTTTGATTGTGCCTTTGCCGACAACTTTGCATTGAGCATCGTTGCCCATTAAGACAAGACCACCATTAAAAGATTCATAGGTGGTAAACCAGTCTCTATTAGGAGACATATGAAATGTACAACCAGAATCAAGAACCCACTCCTTTTTTGACCTTTGTTCAGTACCAGAAGCAATAAAACACTCTCCATCAGATTCGGTTTCTACAAAACTAGCTTCGGCAGATTTTTCGGGTTGCTTACCCTTATCTTCTCTGTTTTGCTTATTTTTCAATTTGTAGCACTGAGAGATTTCATGATTTCTTTTCTTGCAATAACGGCAATACTTAGAGTTTTTACCTTTGGATTTGGATTGGTTTTTACCGCTAGAACCTACTTCGTGGTTTCTCCCTCTAACTACTAGTCCCTCACCCGAACTTTCAGAATGAATTTGGGTATCAAATTTTTCTTTGGACAGTAGGATAGACTTGACATCATCAAAGCTCAAGGTAACATTATTACCATATAGCATAATTTCTTTGAAATGTCTATATGAGGGTGGCAAAGAAACAATAAGTAGTACGGCTTTATCCTCATCATCAATTTCGACATTCAGATTTTCCAAATCAATTATGATGGAATTAAATTCACCAAGATGGGATTGGATGGGTGTACCTTCAGACATACGGAGTGTGAAAAGTCGCTCCTTTAACCGGAGTTTATTCGCAAGACTTTTGGTCATGTACAGAGACTCCAATTTACTCCATATGCCGGCTGCAGTTTTCTCATTGATGACTTCGCGTAGCACCTCACGGGACAAGCATAATTGGATTGTGGATAACGCCTTTTCATCCGTCTCTTCCCACTGCTCCTCCGTTGTAGTGGCTGGCTTCACCGATTTGCCGGACAAAACCTTCTTTAGGCCATTCTGGGTAAGAACAGCCAGCATCTGGACTCGCCAGATAGCAAAACTAATTTTACCATCAAATTTCTCAATATCGAACTTCGTCGACATTTTTAATAAAAAAAAATCCCGGTTGAATTAACGTGGCTTTGATACCAATTTGTAGGGCTACAGAGTGTGGAAGCGTGATAATTCAACCAAAGATTCCGAGAAATTAATAAAAACAGTAAAATTGACACCAAGGTTTTAGGTGGAAAAACCCTCTTTAAATAGAGGTAAAAAACCACCGGCGAGAGAGCCAAAGATTCCACTAATATTGACGAGAGTACAAAATATTTTCTCGGGACTAACAAGACAAAATAACCCCTTACAAATTCTCTACGAGTATAGAAATACTCAACCAAGAAGTAGAGAAAGAAGAAAATATAATGGAGAAATTGGCTATTGAAATGTTGTGTGGGTGTCTTTGCAAATGAAGTAGCATTGACTTTTATAGCCAAATCTAGACCTCAAAAGTCTTGCCTTCATGTATGAATGCAGCCACTAATGTTGAAAACACAAAGTCAACAAATGTCTTCATCATCCACAATTGTTGAAATATGAGCAACAATTGTTGACAAAAGGAGAGCAACAATTGTTGACCAACACTTGGTGACTCTTCATCTTCAATGTCATAGCAGTAGTGTCGAGTAATCTCCTGAAAAAATGGCTGACACATTAGGATGAATACACATCAAAAGAAAATTAATAACCAGAAAAGATGGACCAAACTTGATCGAAGCAGTACAAAATAAATGCTTAAACTTTTGCCCCCTTCTTGTAGTTGATCAGCAAGAAAGAGCATCCTTAGATGCTAAATTATACATAAAGGAGTCAAAAATCTACTCATAGATACATCTTAGCATCAAGTGGGCAGGATAGTTTTCTCTTCCCAGATTTTTTATTTAATAACATCAATTTTTTATCAACTACTCCTTTGTGAACAATGATGCAACTTTCTTCGGTGCAAATTAAGGATGGCAGGAACATCTTGATTCTAGAAGTGTCAAGAGCAACTACGAACTCATTTCAACATGAGTTTTCGAAGAAGATACTTAATACTTTAAAAAAATGCAGATTCCTCTTAATGGCTCTAGTACAACACATGTTATTTCCCTGATAGAGACATTACAATCCGAAAATAAAAAGCCTTATGCAAACTCGTCTTATCAAAGTTTGATTTATGAGGCTAATTTCATTCATAGAACATGTAGCATGGAACTACCGTTCCATAAAGGAAAATAGGGGCCAAGAAAGAAATATAAGATCAAAATATATATAGTTCTTCAATTATTTTGCAATATTTGCGCCAATCTCCAGCAACTCAAACGTATTTTTGGACTCCAAATCTCACTTGTTACTAAGTCTGTCAACGGACCCGAACTGGAACCGCTGGACTGGTTTGACCGGATCCGGAACGGTACCGAAACCTCATTACCGTTTTATATCACCGGAACCGGAATATCGGAAAATTTCCCTTGTTCGGACCGGTCCTGTAGCTACTGGTGTTGAACCGGAACGGACCGGAGCGATACCAGAACATTACCAGAATACCGCCGCTGGTACTAGTATTTTTTTTTTTTTAAGTTTTAATTTAAATTAAAACGTAATGGGATTCATATATGAGTTATATATATATATATATATATATTTATCTTATATAGTTTATATAATTTATTAACTTTTTGATAATAAGTTTATGTTTTAATTATTGTAAAAGGTTTTAAATTTTAACTTAAAAAATATATGTTAAGTTAATATAATATTTTTAGTAAGTTTAAGAAGTTAAAAATTTTTCTAACTTGATAAACTTAAATACTTAATATAATTATTTTTTATCATAATTGCAACAAACAAAAGAGAAAATTTAAACGAAAATTAGGCGAATAGCCATTATATTTATTCAAATTTCCTACGTTGTACATTTATTACAAAGATATTAAATGTAAATCTAATCTACGCAGCCACCTTCTAGGAAGGGTTCTGTGTGAATTAGATTTCTATTGTAGAATCTTATTAATATCTAAATTGTTTATAATTTTGTTGGCGTAATTTTTCTAATTCTTCGACGGATAAATCCTCCGGAATTGGTCTATTTCCTTGTTCCTCCATTGCTTCCATTCCATCATCACTATTTTCCTCAAAAATTTCATCTTGAATATGGGCGGTAATTTGGGGAGCCCAAAATTTTTTCTATCCCTTGCTAACGAATACCGATGATCTCCTATTACAAATCTTCCTGCGCTGAAATCTTGCTCCGAAGCAACTGAAGAAGCTTGAGCTGATAACAAATCTTGAACCATCCTTGAAAGTTTGGAAATTATCTGATTCGGGTCTTCCGCCACGATAAAAGTTGTTGTTTTCAAATTTCATTTCTAATATTTTCCGGTCCTGCAAAAGATACGAGTCAAAATCATTACTCCTACAACATTGAAGACCAAGTTCTTCGCCCATCTCGTCATCTAAATCATCATATCTACGTCTAGAAGTAGGAGGTTCAATCGACCCAATATTTTGTTCCATAACTTGATACAAGTTATATAAACTCCTAGTTGTAGATACTATGCTAGCACAACAAATTTCAACTAATGGCTTTTCATAAAGTCCAATTTCAAAATTGTTGTATAATTTTCTAATCAACATCACTGTACCATGTTCTTTATAAAATGGTTTTAATAAATTAGTTGTTAAAAGAATTTGTGGAATAGGAAAATAATATTTTTAAATTTTTTGAATCATAACTTCTATTGCCTCTTTGTTAGGACATATTTTTTTATATTCAACAAGTACTTTAGAAATAGCAGTAATAGTTACTAAAACAGAACAAATAGTTGGAGTATATTGAGAAAATACTATGTTCGTATCTTGATAAAAAGTTTTCAAAAATTTACAAAGTTCTTCTACTTCAGTCCAATCATCTTCATCTAGCATTAAATTAACATCCTCATTAGAAGAATTATAAACTAATTGTATAGGTTTACGATATAGAACAGTAACTTCAAACATTTGAAACAAAGAATTCCATCTAGTAGGAATTTCTTTTGGAATTTTTCTATATGGAAGGCCACATTGTTCACATTTACGTTTAAAATCATCCATTATAGCCTTTTTTTTTTTTTTAAAACATAGAACTACAAGCAATTTGCACTTTAATACAACCATTTCCAAACAAATGAATACCATCATGTACTATCAAATTTAAAATATGTGCAGAACATCTAGCATGAAAATGATCTTGATACATTAAACATAATCTAGTGTTTAACTCATCAATAACTTTCAAATTATTAGAAGCATTATCTAATGTGCATGCCATAGGTTTACCAATAACTCTAAAATATTTCATGCTCTCCGCTATTGTGCTAGCTATATACATACCGATTTTAGACTCATCGACATATTTATAAGCAATAATTCTTTTTTGCATGTTCCAATCGTGATCAATCCAATGAGCCGTGAGAGTAAAATAATCATTACCGACAACACTAGTACCCATATCAGAAGTAACAGATATTCTACCATCAAATTTATCAAATAAGCAATGAAAAAAATGACAATGTTCAGCTCGAAATTTAAAAATATCATTTTTAATTGTATTTCGTGAAAAACCTTTAAAAGAGGGATTATATACTCGTTGAATATAATGAATAAAACCGGGATGCGAAGGAAAACTAAAAGGCAAACCCATAACAGCAACCATTTTCGCTAGTTCTTCTCTATCTACATCTTCACTATATGTTGAGGATGAATTTGCTTCAGTCGGGTTAAACATGTCTAAACGCGTTTGAACCATATCACCTCCTACAAATTCATGTACAAATATTGTACTATCTTTTTTTGCCTTAGCCTCATTTTTTAGACAAATAAATTCTTTATTACATCTCATCAAATGCGAAGTTAGCAATCCTGTCCCGCCATTTTCCCCCCAGTCAAATGTTTAAAAACATTCTTGCATTTATTACAAGTAGCAGTACTTTTTACCCTATCATGCTCTATAAATTTTCAATCTAAAGACCTTTTAGTACATTCGAAACCTTTGACCCTAGTAAATTTCGATAAAGGGGTCAGTTCTTTACCGTGTTTCAGTAATTTCGTAACCGAACTAGTAGGGGTAGGGGTATCACCTAATTGTTGTTCTTCTATATCATCTTCCTCTGGTAAGTCTTCCTCAAAATTATTATAACGCCTATTTAGGGTCTTATTATCTAATTCCATACCGATACCAACATCGAAACCATTAGGTTGTGATAATGAAGTTTCATTAAATCTAGGTGGTAATGAACTAGTACTAGCCTTACTTTTTTTATTTCTACGAAAGACCTTACCAAAAATTAGTTTTCTACCACTACAATTTTTTTCAAAATTAATAATTCAAAATAAAATATTAAAACAAGCAATACAACTACAAATTGATGTTCGTAAATAAATGTAGATACTAAAAATTAAAATATAGATAATTAATGTAATAAAAAAAGATTAAAGTTGGAACAAATATACCGAACGCCTGCGTAAAAGCAAACGTATAACAAATGTCGGAATTAAAAGATGATAATTGAAGCTTGTAATATCTTCAAAAAATCTTCAATCTAACTAATATAATAAATGAATCCTCAACTTCAAGTGTTCAACTAATATAATAAAACTAGAAATATTTAGAGAGAATATTAAGAGAGAGTATGAAAATTGATAATATTTGTGTGAAAAAAATAATTGAAATGAAGTATATTTATAGTAAAAATTTTAAAGGGTGATGGAGGGTAATTGGAAGGTGGCGGGGGGGGGGGGGGGGGTTAATAACGGTTAAAATCCAACGGCCAAAAGAGCCGTTGCAAACCAAGTTTTTTTATTTTTTTTTTAAAGGGCTGAAATTTAAACATTACGTATCGGAAACCGGTCAACCGGTACTGGAACCGGAAATACCGGAATTTTTCATAGGTCCAGACAGGTATCGTATTCCGGACCATTGGGTACCGATAAACCGAAACCAACCGGACCGTGTCGTTACCGATACCGAAAATCAATTGAAAACGTCACTATCAGAATGGAACGGAATGGAAAGTTCCAGTTCCGTTGTCAGCCCTACTTGTTACATGTACCAAAATATGTTAAGACTTCTTAACTACATAGAATAACCAAATTAATTACCTTTCATCGATAAGGTTCTCTTTCAGTTAAAAGGTCTCAACAATTCTCAATTCAGCCACTTTTGTGTCTTAATATTTGTGATGTGACAGATACTCCCACACATGGGGCATTCTCAATTTCCTCCAAAAGTTTTCTAATGTTGAGACCACTAGTTGCCACTTTTTCGTCTGAAGCAAAATTTTATTCAAGTTCAAGAAAATCTAATTTACAATCTTTTTGAATTAAAATTAGCTTAAAATAACCGATTAGAAGTTATCACATGTCTTCCAGGAGTCAGATATAATCCCATACATATACAGAGACGATCGTTACAAAAATACACTAAAAAATAACTCAAAAAAGAAACTAATTTTGATAAAAACCTATTACATGTTCTCTCCCAAGCAAATATAGAATTTCATGAACTTACCAATGGAGTCGAGTGTCAGTCCATCTCATCTTTCTCACCTCGAGGTCCATCAGCCTTGTTGCCCCTACTACGAGCCCACTAGTAATTTTTATGGTCAAGTAAAAATTTTAAAATTAGAACAAATTGCCTTGCCAAAAAGGGTAAGACTCATTAGTCAACTCCAATATCAAACATAAGTAACTTGAAAGGCAATCAAAATAATTGACACAACATGAATCCGTTATTATTTTTATTCACAGAGCATATCCCAATTCTTATGCATTCCTAAAATGACTATGCAAGTGACAAAAAATAGTTAATGAGTACATTAAAATAAAGGAGCCAAAGAACAGTAGTGATGGAGGATGAAGGGGGGGGGGGGGTTGAAGAACCCCCTAGAATAATAACCAGCGCAAACTTCTTGAATCTGTAAAACCTTTCAAAAAACATCTGGATGAAACTCATTTAAGAACAAAAGAAACTAGTAATAGCAATCAGAGAACTCCATATCTTGTAAAGCTACAAATATAAAATATGATCAGTGAAATTGGAAGAGAATCGAGAAAATCCCCAAAGTAGATGACATCATTGTATTGAATCTTTCACTGTAAATAGATAAAAATTTACTGCTTAAAGTCATTAGTCACAGTACGTAGCACATCTCTTCATATGGAAGCATGTCTGTTGGTAAAAGATGTGTTTTTTGATAGGGGTGGGTGGTAAGCGCTAGCCGGTTGGTCTTTTTTTACTCCTATAATTAGGTCCTTGCAAGGGTTTGTCTTTTATTTTTTTGAAATAAATAAATAAATAAGAAATTAGTGGAATTTTAAGTTAGGGGCATTTATGTAATTTCATATTAAGTTTTTGGAGTTGGTGCTTTTAAGATAGTATAGATATAGATATAGGTATAGATTAGTATTTTTAAGAAAAAAATCACGCATTTTTTTTTATATAAAAGATGTCACGTCAGCATAAGGAGGGAAATTAATTCATTTAAAGATATTAAGGGGATAAATAAATAGAAAATTAGTTTAAGTGCTAGAATAAATTGGTGAGACAAGTTTAGGGGGTTTTGATGCATTATCTCTCTTTTTTTTTTTTTTTTAATAAAATAGGGTGTAACCTATTCTATTCTTTGAAGGGGAATCTTAGCTTGAAGTAATCGGTAAAATTATTGTCACGTGATCTAGAGATCACGGATTCAAGCATAGAAAATAGCCTCTGACAAAAAATACAAGGTAAGGCTGCATATAATATACCTTTGTGGTGGGACCCTTTCTTGAACCTTGTGTATAGCGAAAACTTTAGTACATCGAACAATTTTTTTTAGGTTGTAAATCACTTTAAACGATAAGAGATTTTTTTTTTGCTATCCAAACATTGCTAAAAGCTTAAAACTGACAACTTTAGAGTCCGAAAGGTGAATTATGTTTCCTCCGTTATTGAAAGAGTTTTACATATTAACTTGATGATGTTAACAGTTTGTACATTGAGGTTGATCTAAGCTAATTAATACCTCTTTCCATTAAAAAATGGGAGGTTGAAAAGTGACTCTGGTACTCCCTTGGCTTTTATGTGTCACTTTTTCACATAAAACATCTATTAATAAAAATAATTATTGAAATAGCTATTTTATCATAATATTTCTATTAAATAATGTTTAGTATAGAATCTTGAAATTTATTTGGAAAAAATGTAATTAATGCAAAGGGTACTATAGAAAAAAATGTCTTTTCTTAATTTATCAAAAATGACATAAAATTAAAAAAAATAATGACAATTAAAAATGAACTGAGGAAAAATTGACTCTTGTCCGTAGGTTATTATGAGTTGTAGAAAGTGACTCGTCTAGGTTAGGTAGTGTATTTTTATGTGTTGTATTTCATCCAAAATAGTTGATCTTCTTTCTAAAATTACATGTTTTAGTTTAGTTATTTCATTTATGAAATTAAGAGAATTTTATTATATTTTTTTAATACTATTCTTATTACATTAGTTTAGTATATACATCGGGTATGAGTAAATTTGTACGTCCTTAAGTAGTAGTAGCAGTATAATTTTTTTGTAAAAAAATCCAAACATAACCCTGTGGTTTCAAACCAAGCCTTGAAAAAAGTGGACCACGTTGCTGCAGGTTCAATGATAATGTATATCTTGGATCTGAAAACATATGATTTGTTTGGATGAGAAATAGTTATAAATAAAAAGAATAATGATAAAATCAATAAATAACAAAATTGAATTTGTACCAAATATGATTTATGGTGTGATGATTGTGATATCTTACGAACTTGTGATTTACCTGAGCCTTTAAGAATAGAAAAAATTCTACTAGAAGCATAGCATCTAGCTAGATTGAATCTTGCAATGAATGACGATGAATTTAGTCGAGCTTCAGTACGGATACCAAATACAGGGTGAGAAACAGAATATACTAGAGATTTCGAGTTCAAGCTTGCTGATTATGAAAAAAATATCTTACTAGAAGCATTGCCCTTAGAAATAGCAATCAAATCTAGTCGGACTTCGATGAGGATATACACACCCTGATTCGAACCCCTAGTATTGGGAAAAAAGTCATAAAAAAATACCGTCCCTAAAAATAAGTTTTGCAATACTTAAATTCAAATTTAGCGCAACTTCAATATAGATACTGAACATCAAATTTGTGAAATTAAAAAAAAAAGGAATTGAATTGCAAATTAGTTATTTTCTAGTGTTTGTAAAGGGCCTCCCGTTTTAAAACATATAAATTGTGACATAAATAATTTAAGATTCTTCGATTGATGCAAAGAATGAATGTCTTCGTCAGTCTTTGAATTATATGTTCCCTGGTTATTTCTTATCAAGATTCTTTTTCTCCTAAATTCATTTATTATTTTATTTTTTCTAATATGTATTTATTTTTAATTTTTTTACAACTTAGGGTGTGTTCGGAAGTTGATGTCATGTGACCAGAAGGTCAGGTTTGAATCGAGAAACAACGTCTGATAGAAATATAAGGTAAGACTGCCTACAATAAATGCTTGTAGTTCGATCCTATCTCAGATCTTTGTGGCAGAAATGCAAGACTGCATATATTTTTAAAATATTGTATATAATCTTGACAACTAATACTGCAGGAGGCGAAAGTGGGGGTAGGGGTGATGGACATACGAGGCTACAGGAAGGAGGTGAAGATACATATGATTTGGACACAATCAATCAATGTGGAATATCACACGTATGTGACTGGTCTCCTGCCAAAATGGAATATGAAACTGATAATTTGAGACAAACCAAAAAGCTTCACATATATAAATATTTAGGAATAATAATATTTTGATCCCTCGATCATAGGTAAATTTTAATTTTAGTCTTTATGACATATGACACTGTACTTTGAACTTTATTTATTTAATATAGGGAAAAGGCTCAAATATGCTATCGAACTATTAGAAATATCTTATTTATGCCATCCGTTAAAACTTTGGCTTGTTTATGCCATCGCCGTTATAAAAAGGGTTCATCCATGCCACTTGGTAACGGTGATTTTTCAAAAATAGCTTTGCCATTTCTCATCTTACTAGAGGTCCACATCATTAATTAAAATAACGAAAAAAGCGTAAAATATGCCATTGAACTATAAAAAATGGCTCATTTATGCCATCCATTAAAAGTTGATCTCGTTTATGCCATTGTCATTACAAAACAGATTCATCCATACCATTACTTATCCACGGTGATTTTTCAAAAACAGCTTTGCCACACGCCGTCTTACTAAGGTTCACGTCATTAATTAAAATTATGTGATTGTCCCAATTAAGTTAACTAAACAGCTGAATATATTTCAAGATATTCTTAAGCCAAGCTCCAAGTAAAAACAAGTGAAACCTAAATTATTCTTTTGCCAAGCCTTATAAACCTCAAAATGACTAGTTAATCATTCTCTGTTGCATACATTTTGTTCAATTAATGTTTATACTTAAGGGATTTTTCATTCAGTGCTATAACGTGTGATGTTCCTCAAAGATTCAAGGCACTGGCTATTGCGAACAAAATGTAAGAGAAAATAAATCAGTTCTTATTGATTTATTTTAATTAATGACAGACCCCACTAAATAGGAATATACTGGGTTTGTTGTTGTTGTTATAGTGACATGGACTTCTAGTAAGACGACGCGTGGCAAAGTTTTAGTTTTTGAAAAATCGCCATTAACAAGTACTGACATGTATGAACCCGTTTTATAACGGCGATGGCATAAGCGAGCTAACCTTTTAACGGATGACATAAATGAGCCACATCTAATAGTTCAATGGCATATTTGAGACTTTTCTCTTTGTTTTAATTAGTGATGGGGACCTCTAGTAAGACGGCATGTGGCAAAGTTGTTTTTGAAAAACCACTGTTAACATGTAATAACATGGATGAACTTGTTTTGTAATGACGATGGTATAAATGAGCCAAACTTTTAAAAGATGACATAAATAAGCTATTTTTGATAGTTCGATGGCATATTTGAGCCTTTTCCCTTTAATATATATGTATTTAGTCCTTATATGGAGGAAATAAGTTATATTCGGACTACTTTTGGAAAAAATTGTAGAACATTTAGTAGTTACGATAAATAAATTTATAAATATTTACTAGTGCCGAGATTAAAAAAAATATATATCGCAATTGAATTGAAAGATATATGTGTTTAGTCATAGATTACAAGGATTACCATCAAAATTAATCAATAACGAAAGATAAAAAATGTTATTAACCAAAATAAACATTCTTGATAAAAATAAAATTAACCTATTATTATGTATTAAAATTCAATGGTAATAAAAAATCTTTACACTATGATATGTAACTTAAATTAAGTATTTTGTATTTTTTTACAGATTGCTTTAATATGCACTACCGTTCTTGAGCCGAAGATCCTCCTCAAATAGCCTCTCTACTTTTAACAAATAGAGACAAGGTCCGCGTAAATTTATTCTTCTATAATTTTATTTATAAAATTGTACTAGATATGTTATTGTTATCGTTAAGTAATTTACAAAGTTGGTCGTACAAAGAAAATATCTTCTTGTGAAATCAAATCTAAGGCATGTTGTAAAATTTGAGATTTATAAATTTGGGAACAAACATTCAAAGGAATCATCATACTTACTAGGAGCTTTGGGCTGTAGGTGACAAAAGAGTTTTAAAACGAGGTGTAGGTGACACACATCTTAATTATTGAGTGGAGATGATAATTACTTTATTATGGATTAAGAAAGTTGGAAAAGTTTGAAAATAATCCACAAGTTTTTCAATTTACACTTTGATCCAAATGTTAGTTAATATAACAGGAGGGAAAAAGACGCGTTTCTCTCTCTTCTTAACTGTTGTTGTTTTATCTCTCTTTACAATTTTTGTTGTTCATTGTTGCTACTGCTTTATTCATCATCTTCTGCTTTATTGTCATCATATTCTTCTTCATTATCATCTTCATCTTCTTTTTGTCGACCATTGTTGTTGTTGTTGTTACCGCTACAGCTGCTATCTGACCAATTTCTTAGGTCAAATTTTGTTTCCTACATCACTTTCCACTTTGGCATTACTTCATAGGTTACTTTGGTAAGTAAAATTATGATTTTTATTTGAATTTTTCATTTGAGTACACAGTTACTGCTGTTTTTCCAACAATGGATAGAACCCAATCATGAATCCAACATAAGTGCCCACAATTTAAACATATCACTTATCTGATGCATCAGATGATTATCTGTTGCAACAGAAGATTTATCTATTGCAACAAACTAGTTATCCGTTGCATCAGACTGATTATCAGTTGCATCAGACTGTTTATCTATTGCAACAGATGATTAATCTGTTTGGAACAACACAAATCAACCCCTGCCACAAACCCAACAGATAACTAATATTTTTTAACACTTGTTATTGCTACTGGATTCAAATTATTCCTTTCGTCCAATCATCGACATGTTTGTTGAGAAAATAATAGACATAATGAAAATTAAATATTCCTCCCATCTCAAATAACCCGTCCTTATCTGTTGCGACAGATGATTAATCTGTTTGGAACAATACCAATCAGGCCCTGCCACAAACCCAACAGATAACCAATATGTTTCAACTCTTGCTATTGCTACTGGATTCAAAATTATTTCTTACGTTCAATCGTCGACATGTTTGTTGTGAATATAATAGGTAGAACGAAAATTAAATACCCCCCTGATGATAGGCGAATTTACGCGCCTATATCAATATATTTTGCCCATATTTTAGCATAGTTTCGAGAACTAATTATCTATTTCATACACTTTTAGTCCTTTTTCCTGTAAATGAGCTAACAAATGTGATTAGGAAAGTTTCAGGTATAAATGATGCAAAATACAGCAATTTATGGCTTACTTGACGCAAAAGAAAGCTCACGAACGAAGTGGAAAGGAGCTGGACGCCTAAAGGACTAAATCTGCTGCATGGAAAATCTGTCCCGGGCTAAAACAGCAATTCTGAAGACTTTGGGACTTACAGACACAAAGCTGGATTTTTGCCATAATACATTAACCTAGTGCAATTAGGTTATGTGTTTCATTATTCTATTTGGATTATAATTTTGTAACCTTACCCTAGTACATTTGGGTTAAGGATTTCATTAGTATATTAGGATTTGGTTATTTATTTTATTAGTTTAGTAGGAGTAGGATAGGAGTATTATAAATACCCTATCATGTTAGAGATTTTTTATCACATTCTTACAATTCAATTAACTCTTAACTTAAGACATCTTCCTACAATACATTCTCAATTCTTCATTCTTCTATTCTTAAATTCCACAACAAGAGAATTGTTACTTGCTAAGGAATCACCAAAACCACACGCCAAACACCTACTATTCACGCCATCCACCATGCAAAACGTGATATCCTTCGCATTCATGGGTAACTAAACCTCTTAGTTGGGGTTATGGAAGCCGAATGAGTTACTATCTATAGCTATGAGTTTGTGAGTTCAAGACAAGTATATTGCTTATATCATTATTCTCTTCATATTAAATCATTCTTTGCGGTTCAAACACAAGAACACGCCATTCTAACATCTAACCTGTTCGAGAGAAAGGTTATTTGTCTAGAAAAGAAGACGCATAGACCAACGCCAGGTTAACATTTAACTTGTTCGAGAGAAAAGTTATTTGTCTGGAAAAGAGATAATGTCAAGGTAGTAGGACACCCGTTCCTATTAAAAAGCTAGTGCCGTACCTGGACTAACTTCTTGGAGAATTCGTACCGTTAGACACGCTTTAAGCTCGAGAGAGTTAAAGTGAAATAGTCCTTGTTTAGGTCGAGAGACGCTTGGATTTACCATCGACTACAATTCTCTATAAGCAATTGCATGTCAAGACTCTACACACTCATAGCCAATAGAGACGTATACCTCAGAAGGTGGACATAACCCCAACGCTTCAATTCTCATTGTTTACAACCAACGTGACAATCTTTCTCTTTTTACTTTATTGTTTTCAGCTTTTTATTTCATTACTTTGGTTACTTATTACAATCCCCCCTTTCCTACGAGACTTGTACTAAAAGTCTAGTAATTTCTCTTGCTTGTTGGCCAAGCTATTCTCTGTGGGATCGATACCCAACCCAGGTTGGGTTCTATATTTGCTATCGACCGCTTTACACTCAAACGAGAGCTGTAGATTGAGCGTTATCAAAAATTGGCGCCGTTGCCGGGGAATACAAGTGTCAATCAAGTTCGTGAAAATTACTAGACCCTTTGGTCAAAGATTCTCGTACTTTTACGTTTAGTTTTTGTTTTTGTTTATTACAGGTTTTTCTTTTAGTGCATGCCCCATACTAGAAGTTCTGGTCAACCGTTATTACCAATCAATCCGGAACCGCAACGAATTAGAAGAATGGAAGCACAAGCGGAAATCGACAGGATGGTTGCTCAACACGAGCAAGCAAGATTAGCTGCTCTTGCCGCTGCTCAAGTCCAACAACAAAACATTGATAATCCTGGACGAGCAACAAATCCTGACGATGAAGATTTAGGAGATGACGAGTTGATCAACCCAAGGCATGGCGCTGAAATGGCAACACCGGCCAACAGACGAGGTCGACAAGCTCGGTACAGATATGATCGCCAACCTTTGCAACCAGCTTTCGACGATGATGATGATGATCTTGATGGTGCCGGAGCCACTGGAGCTATAATTCCACCACCATTAGCGCCCGGAGCCAAGTTCAACATCACTAGCACCATGATTCAGTTATTGCAACTCAAGGGATTATTTGGTGGACTAGCAGGCGATGATCCGAATATGCATCTCATCAACTTTATTTCTACATGCAAGTCTTTTGACAATCCTGGAGTTGGTCAGAATGCTATTCGGTTACGTCTATTTCCATTGTCTCTGTCTGGGGAGGCAACATTATGGTTGAATGGGCTGACTCCTGATTCTATTACAAATTGGAGGCAATTGAGAGACGCTTTCCTAGAAAGATTCTTTCCGCCATCCAAGAGGGCTCAATTGAGAGATGAAATCAGCAACTTTCGTCAGCTTCCCTCTGAAGCTCTTCACGAAACATGGGAGAGGTTCAAGACAAAGCTAGCGAGATGCCCAAACCATCACATGACTAATGTTCACCTCATGGAGACCTTATATAGAGCCTTGAATTCAGTAACTAAACCAGTGGTGGACAACGCAGCTGGAGGTTCTTTTATGGACCTCACCTTTGGTCAAGCAAGCAACATGCTAGATCGTATGACAAAACAAAGTAGAGCTTGGCATACCAGGGATTCTGAGGTAGCAAGCCCCACTTTATCTATTGGCATGTCTGCAGATCAAAGAAGAAGAGAAGAAGAGCGTGATCAAGACATGGCGCACATGAAAACCCAAATGGACCTTCTTACAAAGCATCTATTAGGGAAGACTGAAAAAGTGAAAGCAATTGCGTCAAAAGGAAGAGACGAATCTGATTCGGAAGAGGAGGCCAACTACTTGAACAATCAGGGGGGTTTCCGAGGGAATGCCCAAGGAAACCAAGGTCGGAACTATTATGACAAATCTGGAGGTAAAGACCAAGGTAGTTGGAAGAAAAATAATGAAAATAGTGGTTTGTACGTTCCCCCTGGTAGACGTGATACCACCACATCTAATTCTATGGAAGACATGATGGCTAAGTTATTGAAAGGAGTGGAAGCGACGAACGCGGGAGTTAAGGAGGTTATTGACGATTTGGCCTCCATGAAGCAATTAGTTGATTCTCATTCCACTTCTATCAAGCAACTAGAGCAGCAATTCAGTCAACTTTCAGCAACACTCAACCAAAGAAAAGCCGGCACCTTGCCTAGCGATACGGTGCAAAATCCAAGGACTGATGGGTCATGCATGGCCATCACTACGAGGAGTGGTAAGGTGCTGGAAACTTCAGCAGAAGGCAAGCAAGTAGTTGACGGAACAGCAGACAAGGACGCCACATCTAGTGACGCCACTAGGGAAGACGCCGCAATATCCACTTCCAACGTTAAGGACGTGTTGCCTAGTGACGTGCAGCCTGAAAAAAATAATAAACGGAAGCAAGAGGAGAAGAAAGCCATGGAAAGAACACTTCCATACCCACCACCACCTTTTCCACAAAGATTGAAGAAGGTGGCCGATGACACTAAGTTCAGCAAATTTATGACCATGTTGAAGCAGCTAACTATTAATGTCCCATTGGTAGAGGCACTTGAACAAATGCCTGGGTATGCGAAGTTTATGAAAGATCTTTTGACTAAGAAGAGGGCAGCAAGCTATGAGCTGAAAGAAGATGTGCATCATTGTAGTGCAATAGCTACCCGATCTATAGTTCAGAAGAAGGCCGACCCCGGAGCTTTCACTATTCCTTGCACCGTCGGATCTTTGGACTTTGCTAAAGCATTATGTGACTTAGGAGCCAGCATCAACTTGATGCCATTATCAATCTACAAGAAGTTGGGGTTAGGAGATCCTACACCAACTAATATGAAGCTTGTTATGGCGGATAGGTCGGTAAAACGACCGGTTGGTATTCTATGCGATGTCTTGGTGAAGGTATCTTCATTCATATTTCCAGCAGACTTTGTCATCTTGGATTGCGAAGCAGATTCAGAGGTTCCCATAATCTTGGGACGCCCTTTCCTTGCTACGGGAAGTGTGCTCATAGACTTGAGAGCTAATGAGCTTTCATTCCGAATAAATGATGAAGTGGTGCGCTTTGATGTTTGCAAATCAATGAAGCAACCCAAAGATCTAAGTGTATTTTCTGTGGCTGATGTTGTCGTTGATGACGAGGATGAGTTACTTGCTGAAGAGCAAATTCTTGATGATCCTTTAGAGGTTTTGCTCATGGAAGAAGATGATGATGATGCTGAAATTTCTGAAGATGATATTTGTGCTCTATCGGGATTAGGAGCATATCGCTGTCCTCCTAAGAAGCTGGATCTTGATCTCAAGAATCGACCCACACCACCAGCTAAGCCATCTATTGAAGAACCACCCACATTAGAATTAAAGGAGCTGCCAAGCCATTTGAAGTATGCATTCTTAGGAAGCGGAAACACTCTTCCAGTCATAGTGGCAGCCGATTTAGGTGAGCAACAAGTTGCAGCTCTTATTGCAATTTTACGCAAGTATATTAGAGCTATTGGATGGACCATTGCAGATATCCTTGGTATTCCACCTGGGATTTGCACTCATAAAATTCAGCTCCAAGAAAAGTGCACACCCACCATCGAACACCAAAGACGTCTAAACCCACCAATGCAAGAGGTGGTGAAGAAGGAGATTATTAAGTGGCTAGACGCAGGAGTTGTGTATCCTATTTCTGATAGTACATGGGTAAGCCCAGTACAATGTGTTCCCAAGAAAGGAGGTATGACGGTGGTTGCGAATGCAAAGAATGAGCTTATACCACTCAGGCCCGTCACTGGATGGAGAGTATGCATGGACTACCGCAAGCTGAATTCTTGGACTCTCAAGGATCACTTCCCCATGCCATTTATGGACCAAATGCTAGATCGATTAGCGGGAAAAGGATGGTTTTGCTTTCTTGATGGTTATTCAGGTTACAATCAGATTTTTATTGCACCAGAAGACCAAGAGAAGACAACGTTTACATGCCCATATGGTACGTTTGCCTTCAAACGTATGCCATTCGGGTTATGTAATGCACCAGCCACCTTTCAGCGATGTATGATGTCTATTTTCTCTGATATGGTAGAAGACACTTTGGAGGTATTTATGGACGACTTTTCAGTTGTTGGGGAGTCTTTCGAAGCATGTTTGGTGAATTTAAGCATGGCATTACAAAGATGTGTTGAGTTCAACCTTGTGCTGAATTGGGAGAAGTGCCACTTCATGGTAAAAGAAGGAATTGTTCTTGGGCACAAGATCTCCGAAAGAGGAATAGAGGTTGATCGCGCCAAAATAGAGGTAATTGAGAAGCTACCACCTCCAATTTCGGTGAAGGGAGTTCGTAGTTTTCTTGGCCATGCTGGGTTTTATCGTAGATTCATCAAAGACTTCTCCAAAATTTCTAGTCCACTATGCAAGCTATTGGAGAAAGATGCGAAGTTTGACTTTAATGATGATTGCTTGAAGGCATTCGAATGCCTTAAAGAAAAACTCATTGAAGCCCCTATCATGGTAACACCAGATTGGACGCTCCCGTTCGAAGTCATGTGTGATGCTAGTGGGGTAGCCGTTGGTGCTGTTCTTGGACAGAGGAAGGAGAAATTATTTCATCCTATCTACTATGCGAGTAAGGTCCTCAATGAAGCCCAAAGGAACTACACCGTCACTGAACAAGAGCTATTAGCGGTTGTGTATGCGTTTGAGAAGTTCCGCGCCTACCTATTAGGTACTAAAGTGATCGTTCATACAGACCATGCAGCTCTTAGGTATCTAATGACAAAGAAGGATGCAAAACCAAGGCTGATTCGATGGGTGTTGCTGCTGCAAGAGTTTGATTTCGAAGTTAAAGATAGACGAGGTTGCGAGAACCAAGTGGCTGATCACCTATCTAGACTTGAGAATGAGTATGTGGCGCAATCAGAAAATCAGATTGGCGATGCATTCCCTGACGAGGAGATATTAGCGA
This sequence comes from Capsicum baccatum var. pendulum, assembly GCA_030864225.1. Classification (NCBI taxonomy): domain Eukaryota; kingdom Viridiplantae; phylum Streptophyta; class Magnoliopsida; order Solanales; family Solanaceae; genus Capsicum; species Capsicum baccatum. The sequence goes on along the minus strand of CM061554.1, from coordinate 236,494,071 downwards.
CAACAATGGAAGACTTACCATGGTATGCCGACTTTGCAAATTTCGTGGTGAGTAATGTGTTACCTTCCAATTTATCTTACCACCAGAGGAGGAAGTTTATGCATGACATTCAGCACTACTATTGGGATGAGCCTTATTTGTTTCGAAGATGCGCGGATGGTATCATTCGACGATGTATATCCCATGAAGAAGTGCCCACTATATTAGAAGCATGCCACACTTCGCAAGTTGGAGGCCATCATGCAGGGAATCGAACAGCAAGAAAAGTCTTGCAAAGTGGTTATTATTGGCCTACAATATTCAGAGATGCACACGACTATGTGAGAAGGTGTGACCAATGCCAACGTCAAGGTGCTATTTCAAAACACCATGAAATGCCCATGTCCACAATTCTGGAGGTAGAACTCTTTGATGTATGGGGTATTGATTTCATGGGACCATTCGTGAATTCGTTTGGAATGAAGTACATCTTGGTTGCTGTGGATTATGTGTCGAAATGGGTTGAAGCTGTAGCATTGGCCGATAACGAAGGAAAGCGTGTTGTAGCGTTTTTAAAGAAAAATATCTTCTCTCGCTTTGGGGTACCTCGTACTATCATAAGTGATGGAGGATCTCACTTCTGCAACAAGCTATTCAAATCTGTATTGGCCAAGTATGGAGTCAAGCAACACAAGGTAGCTACGCCTTATCATCCCCAAACTAGTGGACAAGTAGAGGTTTCCAATCGTGAGATCAAGCAAATCCTTGCCAAGACGGTCAATGCGAATCGGAAGGATTGGTCTCGGAAGCTAGATGATGCACTATGGGCATATAGGACTGCATTCAAGACACCCATTGGGATGTCACCTTATCAGCTAGTTTATGGGAAGGCTTGTCATCTACCCATCGAGCTTGAATACAAGGCATTATGGGCATTGAAGCACTTGAATCTGAATTGGGATGATGTGAAGAACCTGAGGTTGGAGCAGCTGAACGAGCTAGATGAATTCCGTCTCCATGCATATGAAAGATCAGATTTATACAAGGAGCGGATGAAGAAGTATCACGATCAGCGGATTGTTCGACGACACTTCCAAAAAGGTGACATGGTACTACTCTTTAACTCCAGATTCAAGCTCTTCCCAGGTAAGTTAAAATCAAAGTGGTCTGGTCCATTTAAAGTCACCCACGTCTACTCGTCTGGAGTAGTCGAATTGGAAAATAATGAAGGTGTTATCTTCAAGGTGAATGGCCAACGTGTTAAGCCATATATCGGTCCTCTTGACTCGATGAATGACATGGCCATCACTTATCTCGACGAAGTCTAAGTACTCGAGATTACTACGTCGAGCCACGACAATAAATAAGGCGCTAGATGGGAGGCAACCCTTCGTTTTATTGTTTTATCGTTTTGTCATTTTAGTATATTTTTTTCTTTTTGATAAATGAAAATCCAAAAATAAGAGTCGTGCCACGACCAAAACTAAGGCGCTTGGTGGGAGGCAACCCATCGTACTAATCATTTTCATTTGTTTGAGCAAATATAGGTGTAAGAAGTATGCAACGAGGAGATTGATTTCAATTGACGATTTGGTCGCGTTGTATGGTAAATTCGGTAAGTTAGGAATGGTGATGCATAAGGCTATGAAGTGAGCCTTTCTCACGTCATAATAGGCTTCGAGGAAGGCTAGGCCTTGGTAAAAATAGGCCACGAACGATGCACAACCTATTCTATAGCCTAAGGACTCGGAATCTAGTGTGCTATACACTATGCGCCGCCTATTCCTAGGTATGTTTTTGACTATGCGCCGCCTATGCTATGGCATTTGAGATACTGAGACCAAATGCCATAGACTATGCGGCGCATATGTCTAGAAATGCCATAAACTATGCGGCGCATATGTCCCATTATGCCATGGACAATGCGCCGCATATGTCATTGATATGCCAAGAGATATGCGCCGCATATGTGGTGATTTTGTCCCCAAATCCGATTGTAAATGGGTCATAACCCGACCCATACTCTTCCTATATAAAGGGGACATAGTTTTACAACACAACCACATTAGAAAACACCCTAAAGGCGCCACATAACCTTCCAAATCTTCTCAAAATTTTCTTCTTTTGCTCTTCTAATTCACAACACCGTCTCCACAAGCTTCAAGCAAGTAAGTACTCTCTTATTCTTCATTTATTTATCGTAAGTACTACGTTGCTATGCTTATTATAAATTGCTAAATCATATAAGATTGTTGGTGATGTTCATGTGTTTGAATTGTTGTTACATAATCATGTGAGTAAACATATACGTAGGGAATTCTTGACTTATTTTCGACTTGAATTTGGTTTCAATAGCATTGTTATGATATTTGCTGAATTGATATGGCTATGAATATTGCTTAAGAGTGTTGTTTGGATGCTTACATGTTAGACTATCCCGGCCATCGGGATAAGATTATAGTGCCTATCGACTTAGGAGGTTGTGCTTGTTGTAAGAATAACGATTCCATGTGGTAACCCCTATGTCGTAGTGTTGCTATATCTACCATGAAAGTAGTCCAATGGCTGCAAATAAGTGATACAATGCTGATTTTCTTGTTGGAATACAATCCTAAAACGTATGTCGACGAAATCTGAGTAAATCGACTACGTTCACCTCGCTGATTTGTGCAACAAAACTAAGTGTGGGGTGGTACCCCTAGTACTTGCTTATAGATTGTATCAAGTGAGATTGTGCTGCAACTAACACTATTTCTAGTCTCAGGTACAATGGCACCTAAAGCGAGACAAGGCAAGGAGAAGGCTACCACCTCCCAAAAGGGCAAAAAGAGTAGTTGCAAGGACCAAGGAGAACCCTCATCGCAGCAAATACCCCGACTCACGCTTGGAATTAAGTGGGATACTTATGAGGAACTTCTAAGGATGACGACTCTGATGATGATTCCAATGCAAGGGGTATAACCCCAGACATAGAGAATAAGTCCGACCAACCAGGTTCCTCGTATTTATTTTCCACTGAGGACAGTGTCCCGACTAAGTGTGGGGTGGTGGTATTGCATGCTATACTTCTCTATTCGCATCTATGTTTGTTTGCTTTTGTTTCATTTTTGTTTCGTTGTGTTTTTTTAGTAGTAAAATTTTTTTTCTAGCTTCGCATGAAATTATTTTGATAGGCAGCATGAGATTATAACAAGAGTATGTGCTACAATTGTGACTATTGAGACGTTTAGGCTCTAGTTGTGACTCATTATGTGATATTATGTGACTCAATTCCTTCACTTGTTGGGTCAAGAGTCTATATTACTTCCAATCAAGTCGACCATGTGCCTTGTGTGTGTGAGATTAATAGTATATTCTATGCTTGTGGCTGATGCTAGAACTTGCCTGGTATGTATGCAAAGCGAAAATAAGGAGTGTAAGTTTAGGATATGATTTAGGCATTTCTTTGGCAACCTATATTTGTTTACCTTCAGTTTTACCTACCCATTGACATCATCCTCGTAAAACCCTTTTGAGCCTTTAGCCTATTTCTTTGACAACCCTGTATGTAAGCCTAATCCATTTCTTTCAAGACCACAATTTTGATCCAAATTCCTAAGTGCTTTAAAGAGAAAAAGTCATATGACAAACATAAAGAGGAAATTGGGTAAGAATGATGCTTTAAATTGCAAAGGTGCTTGAATGTGTTATGAAATAAAGTGCTATCATAAAAGGAATGTTGTGAAAAGAAAAAAAGGGAAAAGAAAGCTGAAAAGTAAGTTGTGCTTAAAAGTGAAAAATAAAAGATGAGAACAAGGGTGGAAGAATAAAATAAAGAAAGGTTGAGAGAACAAAGTGTCAATGATACAATGTGATGTATTAAAGTGCTTAGGAACTTAGTCACTATTTCTGGCCAAAATAGTCCTACCCGTCCCTTAGACTACATTACAACCATCTAAAGACCTACTTGATCCTAATCCTAACATTCCGACATTTAGTAGAGTACTACATTAAGGGCAAGCTTATGGTCATTAGTTGCTACATATGAATTTTTTGTGAGAGTGAGTGCAAGGACACTTGGATACCCATGTTTGAAAAATATGCTATATTTGTGAGTGATTATGGGTACTATATTGTGAGACACACATGGTTGATGAGTTTTGGATAGTTGTATATGATTCTATGTACCTTAACGTTTGCATGCAAGTTGATCACCATCACGAGTCTATGCTTGAGGTTAAATTGTTTCTACTTATAATCGGAAAGCTACTCTTCGTTGATAATTGTTGTGCTTGTCTTGAAGAATGTTTTGTGTTGTTTCTGTAAAAACCTTAAGTTGATGCTTAGAAGGACATGATATGTTGTTCGAGGACGAACAAAGCTCTAAGTGTGGGGTGTTGATGATAGGCGAATTTACGCGCCTATATCAATATATTTTGCCCATATTTTAGCATAGTTTCGAGAACTAATTATCTATTTCATACACTTTTAGTCCTTTTTCCTGTAAATGAGCTAACAAATGTGATTAGGAAAGTTTCAGGTATAAATGATGCAAAATACAGCAATTTATGGCTTACTTGACGCAAAAGAAAGCTCACGAACGAAGTGGAAAGGAGCTGGACGCCTAAAGGACTAAATCTGCTGCATGGAAAATCTGTCCCGGGCTAAAACAGCAATTCTGAAGACTTTGGGACTTACAGACACAAAGCTGGATTTTTGCCATAATACATTAACCTAGTGCAATTAGGTTATGTGTTTCATTATTCTATTTGGATTATAATTTTGTAACCTTACCCTAGTACATTTGGGTTAAGGATTTCATTAGTATATTAGGATTTGGTTATTTATTTTATTAGTTTAGTAGGAGTAGGATAGGAGTATTATAAATACCCTATCATGTTAGAGATTTTTTATCACATTCTTACAATTCAATTAACTCTTAACTTAAGACATCTTCCTACAATACATTCTCAATTCTTCATTCTTCTATTCTTAAATTCCACAACAAGAGAATTGTTACTTGCTAAGGAATCACCAAAACCACACGCCAAACACCTACTATTCACGCCATCCACCATGCAAAACGTGATATCCTTCGCATTCATGGGTAACTAAACCTCTTAGTTGGGGTTATGGAAGCCGAATGAGTTACTATCTATAGCTATGAGTTTGTGAGTTCAAGACAAGTATATTGCTTATATCATTATTCTCTTCATATTAAATCATTCTTTGCGGTTCAAACACAAGAACACGCCATTCTAACATCTAACCTGTTCGAGAGAAAGGTTATTTGTCTAGAAAAGAAGACGCATAGACCAACGCCAGGTTAACATTTAACTTGTTCGAGAGAAAAGTTATTTGTCTGGAAAAGAGATAATGTCAAGGTAGTAGGACACCCGTTCCTATTAAAAAGCTAGTGCCGTACCTGGACTAACTTCTTGGAGAATTCGTACCGTTAGACACGCTTTAAGCTCGAGAGAGTTAAAGTGAAATAGTCCTTGTTTAGGTCGAGAGACGCTTGGATTTACCATCGACTACAATTCTCTATAAGCAATTGCATGTCAAGACTCTACACACTCATAGCCAATAGAGACGTATACCTCAGAAGGTGGACATAACCCCAACGCTTCAATTCTCATTGTTTACAACCAACGTGACAATCTTTCTCTTTTTACTTTATTGTTTTCAGCTTTTTATTTCATTACTTTGGTTACTTATTACAATCCCCCCTTTCCTACGAGACTTGTACTAAAAGTCTAGTAATTTCTCTTGCTTGTTGGCCAAGCTATTCTCTGTGGGATCGATACCCAACCCAGGTTGGGTTCTATATTTGCTATCGACCGCTTTACACTCAAACGAGAGCTGTAGATTGAGCGTTATCACCCCCCCCCCCCCCCCCCCCCCCCGGTCTCAAATTACCCGTCCCAAATTTTCTAATTTGATTTCTCATTTTACTTATCTTTTTTCATTAATCAAGAAGAGATAATTTTTTTTCATGTTTTACCCTTTGCATTAATCATTTTTTCTTCAAATTAAAATGTAAACATCATTTAATAGGGGTATTATAGTAAATTAGGCATGTTGTTAGTTATTTTTCTTAATCAATGTGTCATCTCAATTTGGGACGGGTTAATTTGAGATGGAGGGAGTATGAATTAAAACGTCAAAGCCGTGCAACAGACTAGTTATCTGTTGAAACAAACTGTGTATGTGTTGCAACATATATGTAATCTGTTTAGAACAACACAAATCATCTCCTGCCACAAACCCAACAGATAAATCTTAAATCTTGCTATTGCTACTGGATTCAAAATTATTCCTTACATCCAATCATGGACATGTTTGTTGAGAAGATAATAGACAGAATGAAAATTAAATATGAATTAAAACGTCAAAGTTCATCAAACATAATTTTTTTATTAAACTAAAATAAATAAAAATACATATACATAGACTTAAAAAGAAAGAAACGAAATAATCTAATTATTATTATTATTATTATTATTATTATTATCATCATCATCATCATCATCATCATCTTCATCGTTATTATTATTATCGCCAGCCGATCAATCTTCGACCGACCGAAGCAGCGCCCTCTTCATCCTACAGAGCTCCCGCAATATCCTTACTCTGAAAGTGGCCAACTCCCACTGTATATCATGAACCTGCCTCTGCAGTTTTTGTACGACATCTCGTAAAATAGCAATATCACACACTGGATCTGCCATATCTAGAACACACATAAATTGACAAAAAACGCAAAAACAAAAGTAAAGAAAAGAATCCAAAAGTAAAGTAATACAACATATATTTACACAAAAAAAAACAAGAAAAAAAACTTACCATAGATGGAAAAGCTATCAAGTCCTTGAAGAGAAAGTAGTTAAAGGTGTAATATGAAAGACAAGAGCAAGAAATAAATAGATATGTGTAGTAGAATGAACGAGTAAGGAGGCACCTAACCTTTTTATAGAGGAATGAATTTGAATGAGTTAGGCAAAAAGGTGCGACTGTTCACCTCCATTTATTAATATTGGTGCCGTTTTTATTGAGTTGTGGCAACAAATTATATATCTGTTGCATCAGATAACCCATCTGTGACAATAGATATATCATTTATTGCAACAAATTTATAATCTGTTGCATCAGATAATATATCTGTTGCAACATATATCTTTTTAATAATCATCATATCTTTATCTTTAATCCAAATTTGGTGACTTTTTTATTAAATAAATTTAAAAAATTGATTCAAAAATAAAATAACGCGATTGTTCACCTCCATTTATTAATAATGGTGACTTTTTGATTACTATGAAAAGTTATGACTTAATTAGTTCTTTTCAGTAATCATTTTTTATTTATTTGTGGCAACAAATTATATATCTGTTGCATCAGATAACATATCTGTGACAACAGATATACCTTTGTTGCAATAAATCTACAATCTGTTGCATCAGATAATGTATTTGTTCCAACATATATCTTTTTAATAATCATCATATAAAGGGATGACCCGGTTCATACCTACTCCGTAGGTGTCGGGTTAATAATCATCATATCTTTGTTTTTTAATTTATATTATAAAAAAGTCACCAAATTTGAATTAAAGACAAAGATATTAATAATCATCATATCTTTGTCTTTAATCCAAATTTGGTGACTTTTTTATAATATAAATTAAAAAATAGATTCAAAAATAAAAAGCACGACTGTTCACTTCCATTTATTAATTACATTCAAACTAGTGAATTTTTTATTACTGTGAAAAGTTATGACTTGATAAGTTCTTTTCAGTAACCATGTTTATTAAGTTTTGACAACAGATTATATATCAGCTGCATCAAATAACCCATCTATGACAACAAATTACCATTTGTTGCGACAAATCAATAATTGTTGCATCAGATAATATATCTGTTGCACATATAATCTATCTTTTTTAATAATCAACATCTTTTTAGTCCAAATTTGGTGACTTTTTTATTATATAAATTAAAAAAACTGATTTAAAAACAAATATGTCCAAGAGTCATGATCAGTTATTAAATTAAATAACCGTTCTGTTATGGTTATAAGTTGTGTTTATTATTTATTTTCTTATTATTTATTTACGAACCATTATTCATATTAAATAATCGGAAATCATGTCTTTTCACCCTCTCAATAATAATAACAAGAACATTTTTTTATCAATAACCGCTTGTTGAAACATATAATCGATCTGTCGCATCAGATTAACCTCCGTCGATATGTTGAGAATAAGGAATAAATAGAATGATAATTAAATACTAAATAATAATTAAAAATTCAAAGTCGACCACCATGTCCAAACATAGATTTTGGAATCCCTTGGGTAGATCCGATATACAAAAGGAGGAAAATACATACATACATTACATACATACTCTAAAAGAAAAAATATAACCTAATTATTATTATCATTACTATTAGTATTATTGCTATTAATATTGTCAACCGAATAATTTTCATCCAGCAACAGCAGGGCCCTCCTCAGCCTTGCTCCAAAGTCGGCCAAATCCCTTTGGAGTTTATCAAACTGCCTTTGATGTTCCTGCAAGGACTCGATATGAATCTTGTTGTACGAATCTGGATCATCCATATTTGTATTGTAAGTGTAGTAGAATGAACGAGTGATAGTGAGTAAGTAAGGAGGCCGAAGGAACCTATTTATAAATAATTGAATTGGAAGGGGTTGGTCAAACAAAAAGTCATGACTATTCATGTCCATTAATTAAATAAAACTGGTGACTTTTCGAATAAGTAAATTAAAAAAAAATAGATCTAAGTACAACATTTTATATTTTATTGTATTTTGGAAAGAAAAGAAAATTGCTTTAAAATAAATCTAACAGATGGGTAATCTGTTGCAAAATATATTCCATCTGTTAGATAACTTACAATATATTGATAATCTGTTGCAATAGATGAATATATCTATTTGTTTTTCCAACAGATATGTCATATGTTACAACAGATTGATCATCTATCGTAACAGATGTTTGGAATTGTTTCATAATTTAAACAGATATGGCATCTGTTGCAACTTTCTAGTCACCTTTTTATTCAATTTAATCCATAGATGGGATAGAAAGAATAAGATGCATGCAAATGGATCCACTATCATATGTGTGGGAGTTAAGTAAGTATTACTGATAAGGTCACCAGGATAACACACACAAGGTACAATGTTTTTGTGAATACCGCTTTTAACTGATTAGGCACTGATCATTCAAACAAGATCCTGTATTTTACAGTTAAGTTTTATGGGTTTGAAGTTATAAGGATGAGGGACCCATGAAGATGGTGCATATACCATGTTATGAATTACTAATGGTTGTTGCTCGTGTTTATGCGTGTCAAGTTTTGAGAAGGGATCAATATTTGGTGTCATTGCAGAGATCCAATATAGATTAGACTTAACTTTAAGTATGCATTGGACTCTGAGAAGGACTTTGAAGCCTCGCACTGCATCAAACAAGAACGAAAAACCAATAAAAATTCCCCTGGCCTAAATTTATATGGAAGGGTTGATCGTAAAGATGATTATACTCCAGAAGGAGCCGAAGGAGAATGCCTGTGAGGGAAATGGGAGTTGATGAAAGACTATATCATCTGAGAGCTAATTGAAGAAGAGACACAGGGTACAAAGTAACTTCTAGCGAATTTGGCCAATGAAATTAGCTTAAAACATGAGAAATCTGAATCAAGTGCAAATATAAAAGTATATCTTGTAATGAAAAATCCATTTGTTGTCTCTCTAAAAGAAAAATAATGCATATGGACACTTTGCTAGGGAGCTGCATCTAGGTAGCTGTAATACCCTATACTTTTTCCTAGCTTAAATTCGGCCCTAGAATATCAAAGATTTTCTTCAAAGATGAATACCTTTTTACTTCATATGGTATTTTCCAAATTTAGACTTTCCATTGTGTGGAAAATTAAATAAGCTTTCTATCGATGCCAAATTCTCTCAATTCTGACATTCGCTGAAAGAGTTATGACATTTTAAAGTTGATAGCGTGCCACCTGGGCACTTGACGCGTTGTGGAGGAGGGAAAAATGATAATCGTCAATTCCAGTGGACCTCCGCGATATTGTCACATCGCGGAGTGGTACAAATTCCCAATTGTCAATTTTCAGTAGTGCAATGCGATAGCACCGCATCACACCAGAGTGCAAATTGGCACTCGTTCTTATCCGGTAGCCCAGCGTGATAGTGGCGCATCGCACCAATGGTCAAAATGTCAAAACTATAAGGCATCGCGATAGCTCCGCATGGCAGAGAATGCCAGTTCCACTCATCCTTTTCTAGTGAGCCACCGCTATTGTGGCACGTCGCGGTGGCCAACCAAATCGGAAAAATGTTGCATTTTTCAGTGCCGACTAAAAGTTTAAAAAGGGTATTTTTGTTAATTTCCAAGGTCCCAATTCGTCCAAAACAAGTAATTAAACCTATTCCAAGCACTTTATGCCCAATTTCATCCATTCTCTCTCAAAGCAAAACTCTAAAGCTCCAAAGCTTTTTCTCCAAGAAATCAAAAATTCTCCATAGATTCTCCAAGAAAGCTCCAAATTAAAGATTTCCAAGGCCAGATAATCAAGAACTCATCTCCAAGAACTCAAATAGGAACCAATAGATCAAGTTTCTTCATCTAATATTCAATCAAGGTATGTGGGGTTATGAATAAGGACAATCCTTTCGTCTTTGTGCCCAAAATTTTTCTTAATTCCAATTTTTCTGAATTTTATATGATTTCCCATGAAATTCAAGTTAGGGTTTATACCCATTATTGTTATTTACAAGCTTATGAGATTTTCAGTACTTTAGAAGTTGAATTACATGATTATGTTTATATTTTCATGCATATTGCAGAAATTTCCAGATTTTGAATAAATTTATCAATGTTTACATTATCAAGAATAAACATTATGATGTTTTAACATGAGTTTGATGCATGGGTCATTAAGTCCTAAATAAATATTGCTATTTCAAGATTTGTTGTGCTATAAGCACCCTATGACTAGACTCCTTTTCAAATTATTGATAAAGATTTGACCTATTGGTCTCAGAATAGCTATGACAATTCAGATTATGGATTTATCTTTAAAGATATACAATTGGTTTTCATTATAAACCAGTATACTATTTTAAAGTGAATTTCCATCAGAATGAGCATACTGATTTAATGGGATAGTATTTAGCATTGAGTTAGGTATGTTACTACAGTTTTATACCCAGAACGATGTGCCAATGTAGGATGATAGACATGTGATCATGTAGATAGGTTATACTCCCTGGAAAGAGTATGACTCCTATCCCCAACATGAGATTCCTCCTTAGAAGGACAAGAACATTGGACTCCGTGAATACTTACATGGTTTATGTCGGTTAGAAGAGCCTCCCATGCAGAGTAATTTTTCAGATTTCTAAACCCTTAAGATAAAGTATTTTCTCTAATTGAAATGAATAATAGAAAAGATTTTAGAAAACTATGTGTAGAGGCTCACAAATTTATTCAGACTATGATTTACAGAAAAACTATAGCTACAGTTTTTAGCTTTCAGATCTCAGATTTAAGAGTGAGTCATTTCTACACTTAGACAACATGATTTAAAGAGAGAATACAAGTACAAATTTTAGAACTAAATGTTATGACTCACTAGATTTATAAAGCATGACTTGCTTCTCATGATTATTATTTTCAGTATTTCAGATATTCCAGCTTATGTGAGTCATTTATATTTAGCATGTATTATTTTACAAATTATGATGATGAGATGATGTTTTTACATATGCATTTCAACCTCATAGACTCAATACATCCCTAAAATACTGATCCATATATACGTTAATGTACTACATTGTCTCATAATGTAGGTACAAGTTGTAGTATACGCAGGCAGAATCAGACAGTTGCAAATTCCAGTCAGCAGATGGTGAGTCCTCCTACTTCGAGGACTTTAGTTAGATGTTATTTATGTACTTTAATTCCTTACCCATATGTATTGATTAGTGGTCGTTGGAGTCGCATCCCAACTATCTATAGTCAGTATAGTAGAGGCTTCAAAGACTTTAGATATAGTTAGTTATGTAATTTCAGTCCCTTATTTAAAAAATTATCAGATTGTAAAAGTTGTATCAGTATTTTATTTTTCACATATTCCATAATTTCTATGTTTTCGCATAGTAAATTAAGTTATTGTATACATATTTAAACAGTTGCTTAATAGTATGCCAGTTCATGGGTTATCTTGGGATCACTTGTGGTCCTAATCACTGTGTGACATCTCGGAACAATTTTTTGGGTTGTTACAAATTTGGCATCGGAGCACAAAGTTTAAGTGTCCCAGGGTGTCTGTGAAGACGTGTCTAGTAGATTATTGCGGAATGGTACAAAGACGTCTGTACCTTTCTTCTAGAGGCTATGAGGCCTTTAAGAAAAGTTTTCTTTCTTTCGTCTTTTAGATCGTGCAGTAAAGTTGTTTTATCAGAATCTTCTGTCTATTCGTATTCCTAAAATTCCTCATCTATTTATTATTCTTGAGATAACATAATTAGCAAATTCTAGTTCCCCCCAGGTTATGCTCTCAGATTTACTAGCAAAAACTTCAGAATCACACAAGGGGCTTGAGAGGAGCACCCTAGTATGTTAAGTTCCTTGAGTTGAAAGTTTATGATCTCATCCTTATGAGTTCTTCAGTTGAGATAGAATTAGATATGCATTCAGATAGTTCTCATGAGAGGATATAGTGTGAACCTAGATTGTTAAATAAAGTGTGCATTCGGGGGGTATTATAAACTTTAATGTTAGGATTTCTGAATAGTAGAACCTTATTATAGTTGAAAGTATGGGTATAGAAGAGTGGTGATAAGAAAATCGAGAATGATGATTGATAAAAAGTATGATAAACTCGTGCATGTTATCGAGATGTGTTGAGGTGATAATCCCTTGTGTGATAGTTTAATGGAGGTAGAAAAGGAGTTATTAGTTAAGGAGAATTGGTTTTTGTTTGATGTACGGAAGGAGTTATTAATTATATTTGTTGTGTTAGAAATGTATAGGATATTAATGAAGTGTTTGGTGATTTAGTATCATTAATTTGGGCTTCCCTTGAGTGACCTCCCCTAGGTAAAGATTCCTCAAGCCTCAGTGAAGTGTCGAGCTATGCTTAGTATCCCTTCATATTCTGGATCCTAACATTCCAACCTTTTAGTGACCTCCCCCAGGTCAAGATAGTGATGATGAGCAATTGTGTGGATGGGAGAGAGTAAATGTGTCATGTTGGGAAAAATGGTTGAAAACTGGTTTTACGTAAATATATAAGTTTGAAAGAATTTTTGAGGTGAAGTTTATTTTCTTGTGTATGACTTGGTTAGTTGAGAATATTTTATGTGTGTCTTCCTAAGAATTGAATATTTCATGGAAGTTGTTATTGATAGAGGTATTAGAAAATCTGAGAAATATGCTCTTATGGGTATTTGTTTAGAAGTGAATGTGTGGTTATGAAAGTAGGCTTGAATGTTATGTTGGTATCTAAGAGGATAGGTGTGTTGTGCATTAAAGGATTTATAGGAAGAGGTTGAGTTTAGTTGTTAAGGTGATAAAAAGAATCATCCTAGAATGAGAAGTTATGACAATTCTTGGGGTATTAAATCCATGGTTCAGACTAGTACTATAATCCATGGTTCAGACTAGTACTATGGTGTTAAGTGTAGTACCTTGTGATTCTGAGTTAGGATTGACCATGATGAGAGGATTTAGTTCAGTTTAGACCTTAGTATATGGATTTATCAATGGTTATGTGAGAATTACAAGTTAAATCAAGTGAATATGGTATTTAAAAGGGGTTAGTATAATGGAGGGAGTATTCATGAGGTCTTGCTAAGCTTGAAAGTAAGAAGTTGCATTGCTTAAGGCATATTACTTATATCTTGACTTATGATTTATAGGTCTATGTTCCATGCTACAGATTTGGGGCAATGTTGTAATTTCTTATTCAGAGATCTTGTTTAGATCGTGCCCGGAGTCCTTACTCCCTAATATCGATAGAACTTCCTAAAAGAGTGTTAAAGAAATACCCTATTTGGGTGTGATCATTCAGTATGATCTAGTTTATATAGCCTGCAATCCATTTTAGTAATCAAACAGATCAGTTCCCATAGATTTCCAATGTCTCATCTAGTCATACTGCCCAAGGTTTCACAAGTAAGGCTATTCCAAGAGCTAAAATGTTTGCATTCGTGCAAATTACAAATTCAGATCAGTCCATGCATCATGCATTAGTTTCCAATTCAGATATTAAGTCATGATTCAGTTTGTAAGTATCCTCTGTATCTTCTCAGTCTTTTCCTAGTATTTCAACCAAATCAGTATCATTCGGGGATGAACGATCCCAAGGGGGAGATATTGTAATACCTCGAGTTTTCATGTCATAAAACCCTCATCTTTTTCTCATGAAAATTAGATCTAACCTAAAGTAATGGTTACTCATAAGTTGACTCTCTCGTTTCTATCTCAGCCATATAGCTATTTCATGAGAATTCATGCATTTGCAGATCAGTTCAGTAGCTCATCATGTTTAAGATTCAGTTATTCAGTTTATTTTAGTTGTGCATGATAGATTATAGCCTCATATTCCTTGGCATTCTCATCTTAATTATCCACATTCGAGGATGAATGTTCCAAAAGGAGAGATATTGTAATACCCTGTACTTTTTTCTAGCTTAAATTCATCCCTAGAATGTCAAAAATTTTCTTCAAAGATGAATACCTATTTATTTCATATGGTATTTTCCAGATTTAGACTTTCCATTGTGTGAAAAATTGAATAAGCTTTCCAGCGATACCAAATTAGCTCAATTCCGACACTCATTGAAGTAGTTATGATGTTTTTAAGTTGACAGTGTGCCACCTGGGCACTTGGCACATCGCGGAGAAGGGCAATATGATAATCGTTAATTCTAGTGGACTTTCGTGATATTGGTGCATCATAGAGTGGTCCATATTTCCAATTGTCAATTTTTAGTGGAACAACATGATAGCACCGCGTTGTGCCAGAGTGCAAATTCGCACTTGTCCTTATCGAGTAGCCCAACGCGATAGTGGCGCGTCATGCCAATGGCCAAAATGGCAAAACTATAGGGAACCGTGATTCTCCGCATCACCGAGAATGGCCAGTTTCCACTCATCCTTTTCCATTAAGACACCGCGATTGTGGCACATCGCGGTTGCCAACCAAATCAGAAAAATGTTGCATTTATTAGTGTCGACTTAAAGTATAAAAAAGGCATTTTGGTCAATTCCCAAGGCCCCAATTCACCCAAAATAAGGAATTAAACCTATTCTAAGCACTTTATACCCAATTTAATTCAATCTCTCTCAAAGAAAAACCCTAAAGTTCCAAAGCTTCTTCTCCAAGAAATAAAAAATCCTCCATAAATTCTCCAAGAAAGCTCCAAATAGGATTCCCAAGGCGAGATAATCAAGAACTCGTCTCCAAGAACTCAAATAAGAATCAATAGATCAAGTTTCTTTATCTAATCTTCAATCAGGGTATGTGGGGTTATGAACAAGGACAATCCTTTCATCCTTGTGCCTAAAACTTATTTTAATTCTAATTTTTCTGAATTTTATATGATTTTTCATGAAATTCAAGTCAGGGTTTATACCCATTATTATTATTTACAAGCTTATGAGATTTTCAGCAATTTAAAAGTTGAATTACATGATTATGTTTATATTTTCATGCGTATAACAGAAATTTCCAGATTTTGAATTAATTTATTAATGTTTACATTATCAAGCATGAACATTATGATGTTTTAACATGAATTTGATGCATGGGTCATTAAGCCCTAATTAAATATTGCTATTTCAAGATTTGTTGTGCTATAAACATCCTATGACTAGATTCCTTTTCAGATTATTGAGAAAGATTTGACCTTTGGTCTCAGAATAGCTATGAAGTTCACTTTACAGATTCAAATTACAAATTTAGCTTTACAGATATACAGTTGGTTTTCATTATAAACCATTATACTATTTTAAAGTGGATTTCCATCAGAATGAGCATACAGATTTAATGAGAGTAATATTTAGCACCGAGTTGGGTACGTTACTATAATTTCTTACCCCAGAACTATGTGCCAACATAGAATTTAGATTGTTCTCACTTCTATGTGGAAGATAGATATGTGATCACTTAGATAGGCTATACACCCTGGCAAGAGTATGACTCCTCTCCCCAACATGAGGATTCCTCCTTAGGGGGATAAGAATGTAGGACTTCATGAATGCTCACATGGTTTATGTCGGTTAGAAGAGCGTCCCATACATAATAAGTTTTCAGATTTCTAAATCCTTAATATAAACTATTTTCTCTAATTGAAAGGAATAACAAAAAAGCTTTTAGAAAACTATGTTTAAAGGCTCATGAATTTATTCAGACTATGCTTTACAGATGTCTTTAGCTACAGTTTTCAGCATTCAGATCTCAGATTTAAGAGTGAGTCATTTCTACACTTAGACAACATGATTTAAAGGGAGAATACAAGTACAACTTTTAGAACTAAATGTTATGACTCACTAGATTTATAAATCATGACTTGCTTCTCATGATTATTATTTTCAGTTTTTTAGATATTCCAGCTTATGTGAGTTATTTACATTTAGCATGCATTATTTTATAAATTATGATGATGGGATGATGTTTTTATTTATGCATTTCAACCCCATATACACAGTACATCCTCAAAGTACTGATCCTCATATACGTCTATGTGCTACATTGTAATGTAGGTACAAAATGTAGTATATGCAGACAAAATAAGACAGTTGCAGATTTCAGCCAGCAGATGATGAGTCCTCCTACTTCAGAGACTTTAGTTAGATGTTATTTATGTACTTTACTTTCTTACTCATATGTATTGATTAGTGATAGTTGGAGTTGCATCCCAACTATCTATAGTCAGTACAGTAGAGGCTTTATAGACGTCAATTAGAGATAGTTATGTAATTTTAGTCCCTTATTTCAGACCTTATCAGATTGTAAAATTTGTATTAGTATTGTATTTTTCTTAGATACTATCATTTCTATGTTTCCGCACAGTAAATTAAGTTATTGTATACATATTTAAATAGTTTCTTAATAGTATGCCAGTTCATGGGATTGCTTGGGATCACTTGTGGTCCTAAGCATTGTGTGACATCCTGGGATAGATTTTTGGGGCATTAAAATAGCATGGTCCGGATTATTACCTAGATAGAAAATAGTAGAAGACCAAGAAAGCATCCTTACGGGCATCGAGGGTTGAAATAATATACAGTAAGTATAGAAAACTTGTACCAACAGCAACTGTAGTTAAAGTATGGAATCTAAGTGAAGGCGACAATTTATGAATTTTAAATTCCATCCCATGCCTTTTTGTTTGTGGTTTCGATTAGGTCCATTGCTATTGACCTGATCGGAACCACTAACAAGATTGAAAGACAAATTGAGTATCATTACTTCCTTAGCAATATGCATTAATTGATTGTGTTTTCTTGTCTTAGCATGGTTTCAATATTTCTTGGAGAAGATCAGAGGCTTGTTGTAGTATGTGAATCCCGATAATTTTCAAGCTTGCCTCAAGCTTACCGATTCGGTCTTTAAGTTTGTTGTTGCCGTCTTTGAATTTAGTATAAAGTTCCTGATCTTTTGTGAGCTTGATCAGGAAAACCATCTTTGAAGTTGTGGCATTTTAGAATCCCTTCAAAACACTTTCTTCAGAAGCCTTAAAGGATACATAGAGGGTCGCTATGTATATTTTAGGTCAAAATGTATTGATGTACACGCAAGATGTGGTCCCAATCATTGAACAACTCACTTTTATCGAGCGTTGCATAATGAGGCTTGCTCAACTAACCTTTAAAGGATTTGATAAATTAATAAGCAAGGAGTTACGTAACATTTGATCTAAACCGACTCTACCTAGCCTATCAAACGTTATGTAACTCAAGGCTCATTACTATAATGCCCCAAAAATGGACCCAAGACGTCACACTATACTTGGGACCATAAGGGATCCCAAGCTAACCCTTCTACTGGCATAACACATGAGCAACTGAATAAAATACATAGATCTAAATTAAACAAGCGAAATATAAATCTTTTCTGAATCTTTTCGATACAAAACTAAACTAAAATGATTACAACTCTGCTTTCACAAAACAAAATTGGAATCAAATACATTAACTCTACTGACTGTCTATGAATCCTCTACTATTATTGACTATAGGTAGCCGGGAAATAACCTCCAACTATCCCAAAGCAATACGACTGAATAAAGAAAGTAAAGAACATAATTAAATCTAACTGAACTCCCCGAAGAAGGAGGACTCATCATCTCGCTGGCTGAAATCTGTAACTGTCTGAATCTAAATGTGCATACTAAAACTTGTATCTACATTATGAGACAATGTAGCACATAAGCATATATGTGAATCAGTACTTTGAGGATGTACTGAGCATATGGGGCTGCATGCAATAAGTAAAATAATATCATCATAGTTCATAACAAATCATGCATGGTAAATGTAAATGACTCACCTAACTTGAGTAAATCTGAAATCTGAGTATATAAATCATGAATAGTAAAGCATGTAGGATAAGTCTTGTGAGTCATTACACTTAGTTCTAAAATATGCATCTTGTTCCTATTCTCAAAGCTTGTAGGCTAAATGAAGTCTGAAATTCATTATGCATAGTAAATACATTATCTTATGACTTTAAATCTATAAACTGTTTTAAGAGTGGGGATGTCAATTTGGGAGCTTCTTCTAACCAACATACACCATGTGAACACCCATGGAGTCCCATGTATATCCCCCATTAGGTAGGGCTATTCTACCCCTACAATTGAAATAGAACAATCTAATCTATGTGATCATAATCTGAGTCTTCCATGTAGAAGTGGAAATAAATATCTGTACCTACAGGATATAGTTCTGTGGAAGATAGGGTACGCTAACCCCACACTTCCTGCTCAGTTCTAAATACTACTCCCAATCGAATGCTCAAAATATTAAGAAAATCCACTTTAAAAAAATGATCTCATGGTTTATAATGAAATCAACTGAAAAATCTGAAATCTCAATCTGTAATGTGGGTTTCAATTCTATTGTGACCAAAGGGTCAAATCTTTATCAAAATCTAAGGATAATCTCATCATGGGGTGCTTATAGCACAAAAATTCTCAAAATAACAAGCTTTAGTTAGGGCTTAAGGACTCGTACTTCAATCTCATAATAAAACATCTCAAAATCCATGTTTTATAACATAAACATTCATAAATCATCTTAAAATCTGAAAATTTCAGCTTTATGCATAATAATATCAACATACTCATGTAATTCAAACTTATAAAACATTGAAAATCTCATAATCTTATGAACAACAACATAGGGTATAAATCCATACTTAAATTTCATAGGAAAACATGTAAAATCATGTATCTTTGTAAATTAAAATAAGTTTTGGGCACAAGGATGAAAGAATTATCCTTGTTCAAACCCCACATACCTTAATGACAACAAAATTCTAAAAAGATTGGACCTTTAAGCTTGATTGAAAGAATCCTTGTAGAGAACTTTGAATTTGGAGCTTAACTTCTTGATTCTTGAGAGATGATACTTGGATTTTATTCTTGGGAAGAAGAAAAGGGTTTTGTTTTCTACTGACTCCTTAGGGTTAGGAGAGAGGAGTTTGTGTGATTAATATATCATAAAAACGTTTAGGAGTGATTAGAGATGGTTTAGGGGTGTCAAATGACTTCAACACCCTTGACATATGTCAAAGCGGAGTATTTTTGGCACTTGGCAATGAATTAGACGTCGCCCAATCCATCGCCCAAGCTAGGATTTACGTCGCATTGCCCATCATCTAAGTTTGGTTGGGTGGCGCATTGCCCATCGCACACCCTTACTGCCTCTCACAAAAATGGGCATAACTTTTCACTCGGGTATTGTATTAAGGCAAAATTGGTATCGTTGAAAAGCTAATTCGAATATCTAAAATTAGGTGGGTATTGGGATGAAAAAGTCCATTTATATAAAAAGTTATACACATTTGAATTATACCCTTGTAGAATCAAACATCAAATTTTGGATGACTCAAATGATCTTAGCTCAATTTGGCTCTAAGTGATTCCTATAGACATTTTTAACCTCAAGAGCACTTCAAACATGAGGGTAAAGATCATGAAACTTATATTTACATGGGAGTCACTAGGATTATATCTTATACACGTAAGAATGATAGTTCATAGACTAGCCTGAAAATGCGAGGTATTACATTATCTCCCCATTGGGAACATTCGTCCTCGAATGTGGCTAATTAAGCTGAAGACAGTGAGGAAATCTGAGGCTATAAGCTATCATGGACGACTGAAATAAACTGAATAGCTGAATCTTAAACATAATGAGCTACTAAACTGATCTGCGAGTGCATGAATTCTCATGAAGCAAAACTATATGGCTGAGATAGAAGCGAGAGTGTCAACTTATGAGTAACCATTACTTTATGCTGGATCTAATTTCACAATAAAAGATGATAGGTTTATGACATAAAAAAAACTCGAGGTATTACAACATCCCCCCTTGGGATCGTTCGTCCCCAAATGATATTGATTTGGTTGAAATACTAGGAAAAGACTATGATGATACATAGGGTATTTACGAACTGAATCATGACTTAATATCTGAAACTGAAACTAATGCATGAACTGAGCTGAGTTCATAATTTACATGGAAACACATTACTTCTTGGAATGGTCATACGCATGAGACTGCGGATAGTAAGACTAGGTGGAAAGTTGGGAATCTATAGGAGCTTATCTGATTGATTGCTAAACAAGTTTGCAGGCTATATGAACTGAATCATACTGGCTGCCCATAATGGAGTATTTCTTCAAAACTTCTCTTAGAAATTTGAATTAGGGAACAAATAATCACAACATCAATACAACTCTATAGCTTAGAACATGGTCATATAAGTCAGATGCTTAGATAAAATTATCAGTCCTTAGGTAATGAAACTTCTTACTTTCAAGCTTAGTAATACTCCTCAAATACTCCCTCAACTATACTATTCCCTTAAATACCATACTCATTTGATCCAACTTAAAATTCTCACATGGGTATTGATAAAACCATCTACTAAAGTCTAAATCTAACTAAATCCTTTCACCATGATTAATCGTAACTCAAAATCACAATGTATAACATGCCACACCCTAGTGCTAGTCTAAACCATATTATTCAATCTTCTATATCCTTTTTAGATCTCACACCCTAAGAATAACATGCCTTAAAACTTCAATGAATAACTCGGAACTCTTACTATGGATTCACTAGCACACATTGCATCCATCCACTTATATCCCCTCCTGGTATTCAAGCCTATCACTATAACCATATAAGAGCTTCTTGGCACCCAATCCACTAAGACCTTTTCTCATATTATCTAATGTTTTCATGAATGACAACTTTCCTGCACTATGCTAAAAAAAAAAAACATACCCAGAATTCTCAAATAACCATGACATGTATCAAATACTTGGCCTCAATCTTACTTCACACTTATAGCCTTAGCTAAAATGAGCATACAACGATATTTTGTCAACAAGAAAAAAATTACTCTCTCCCTTCTAAACAACTGTTCTTCATCACTATCTTGACACCAGGAAAGGTCACTGAAAGGTTAGAACCCGACGACCTAAAACATAAAGGAATACTAAGCATAATTGGACACTTTGTTGAGGCCTGAGGAATAGAACGTTAAAGTTATGATTCATTAAAAATATCTAAACTGAGGGTATACATGATATAAACTGGATTTCACTAGGATCATTATTTTTTTGAGAACTGATCATACTCCAAAACATAAATTCATACTTATCATGAGCGGTTCAACGTAAGATTGGAGTTCAAAGATTTCTAAGGAATGACTCGAATCACACAGAGAGAAACTCTTACTTACTTACTAGAAGTTGAGAATGAACTTGAATATGCATAAAGTGTATAAGCATTGGTCTTTGGCATGGATCTATCACGTATGACATAAATCTGATATGATAATGATTGAAATCCAAGGAATACCTTAGAGGAAGAATGGATTACTATCTCATCGCAACTCTTGTTGACATATAACACAATCTAATTCTCAAAACTTGATTTGGTTTTGCACTCTACCATCTCCCTCTTTGTTCAAAGCTGAAATTCTAAGCTTATGGGTCTACTCCATATCCTCGAGACTGAACCATAATTTCCTTGCTCTAACAATCTACACATGAATGTTCACTTAGCAGAATAAACTATATCTAGACAATACTAACTTCATTCTTGGACACTCTCTTAGTACATACCACCCTTAACTCCCTTTAGCTTCAATAGTTATCACCGAACACTTACACTTTTATTAACTCAACAAACAAACCTGCCTCGCTAAACACATAATCATAGCCTACCAAGATCACACTTTTATACTTACATTCTCCTCAAACCATAAGAATCAAATTCATACTTAAAAAATTCAACACCATCTATCTAATACTCCTCAACTTAGCTATTAAGAACACTATGTACTATATAACTAGCCTTCTTCTATTTAGCAATTAAAGGGTCCTACTAAACACAAACAACACGTAATAACCTTAGAAAATAACACAGCCCCATATCACCTTGGGCACTCCTTTACACCATACCTACAACATCATGCTAAATCTCTTATCAATAAAATTAAATTATTGCATTCACTATTTGAAGCCTATTGGTTCACCTCCATATAACTAGCATCACTAACCAAGCAATCATTACTTCCACCTCTATGATCATCCACTTTTCCAACTTAATGTCTAGTGGTAGGTATGATTAACAACCCAACCTCACATTCTATTCTCACTTGTAAACTATAAACTAAAATATCAAGAAGCACTAGTCCACTAGAAGTCCATAACAATAATAATCGGTCATAAACATATGGTGTAACTTATTAAAATCTTCTAGTACATCCTCCTTCTATACATTACGACTATTTACTCATCTATACACCTAAATTACATCCATAGCTCTTTAAGTTTCAATGAAACTCAATTTTGCAACCTCAAGGGAAGCCTAAAATAACAATACTAAACCACCAAATACTTTCATCAGCAGCTAATACTTTTCTAACATAACAAATACCATCAATAACTCCTTTCATACTTCAAGCAAACATCAATTCACCTTAACTAACAACTCCTTCTCTATCTTTTACTAAACTAACACACAAGGATATATTACCTCACTACTAACTCAATCATATGCAAAAGTCCATCTATATATATTCAATCAATTGCCATCACCACCTTTCTTATCACTACACTTCTCTAACCATACTTTCAACTATAAGAAGGTTCGACTACTTATGAATCATAATACTCTAGGTCAAACTATCCCTCGAATACGAACACTATCTAATAATCTAGGTTCATTTTACCTCCTTTTTTGAGCATATTTTGTATTGATGGGTTAACGAGGAATCTGAATACATATCTTACTCTTTCTTAACTGAAGGACTCATAGGGATGAGGAAATAACTTTCAACTTGAGAAACTTATAACACATTAGAGAGCTCCTCTCCAGCCTCTTATGTGACTTCTGAAGTTACTAATAGTAAATTAGAGAGCATCATCTTGGAAGAAATTGGAGCTTACTAATCATGTTCTCCCAAGAATATAGCATAGATGGAGAAGTATGGACTAACACACGAATTGAGAAAAGTTTCTAAAGGAATTACTTTACAACACGATCTAGAATATGAAAGAAAGGAAAGTTTTCTTAAATGCCTAGTAGTTTCTCAAAGAAAAGTATAGACATCTTTGTACCATTTCGTAAAACTCTACTAGACATGGCTTCATAGACACCTTCGGACTCTTGAAACATGTTCTTTGATACCAAGTTTGTAATTCCCCAAAAATAGACCCGAGACATCACATGGTACTTTGGACCACAAGTGATCCCAAGCCAACCCTTTTATTGGCATGACTATTAAGAAACTGAATAAAATACATAGATCTAAATAAAACAAGCGAAAGATAAATCTTTTCTGAATCTTTTCAATACAAAAAAAACTAAAATAATTACAACTCTGCTTTTACAAAATAAAACTAGAATCAATTATATTAAATCTACTGACTATCTATGAAGCCTCTACTAGTATTGACTATAGTTAGCCGGGAAATGACCCCCAAATATCTCAAATCAATACGAATGAATAAGAAAAGTAAAAAAAATAATTAAATCTAATTGAAGTCCCCAAAGAAGGAGGACTCATCATCTCGCTGGCTAGAATCTGTAACTATCTGAATCTGAATGTGTATACTAAAACTTGTACCTACATTATGAGACAATGTTGAGCATAGACATATATGTGAATTAGTACTTTGAGGATGTACTGAGCATACAGGTACATATAATAAGTAAAACTATATAATCATAGTTTATAATAAATCATGCATTCTAAATATAAATGACTTACCTAGCTTGAGTAAATCTGAAATATGAGTACATAAATAATGAATAGCAAAGCATGTAGTATAAGTCTCTTGAGTCATTACACTATAACGCCCTGATTTGCTAAAGGACATAAGCTAACCCATGACTGATGTCTGTAACTGTGAACTGCATAATACATGTGTTTAATGCAGAAAACATGAGGCCATAAAGTTCTACTGAATAGAATATCTGATAAATAATAACATCCATATGGGGTAACGAATACCCAAAACAATTAAAACTGAATCTAAAATCTAAACTAAATCTGAAAGCCTCTAAATATTGTCTTTGTAAGGAGTTGAAGAAACATGTCTCCAACTAACTTCATAAACTAAAAGCTAATCAAAGAAAATAAATGAAGTCAAATCATATCATCTTTGAATGAATAGGACTCACTGCAACTTTCGATACTGAAATACGACTACTACTGCTAATCTAGAATTAGTGGTTCTGAATCTATGGTGTAACATAAAAGAAAGAACCATAGCATAAATACGTCATTACAACTAAAAGTACTGAGTTTACAAATGAGGTAGGATAAATGAAAAAGGGATTACATGAATAAGCAGTGCTAACTGACTGGCGAATATGAATGTGAGAGTGCAAACATGCATACATAGTAACTGAGATCGTGAATACGTGATATCTAGATTTTTACTGTAATACATGGTTTATTGATATCTAACATAAAAAATATTAGAATTCTCATAACGTGGATGACTGTTCGTGATAGTCCTGAATTTGATGGAACTATCTGAGTTCATTAACTGTATCTGAATTGACAGTATTTGACAGTCCTGGTACTGAAATTTAAAGATCTATCTGAGTTCTTTTATTGAGACTAGGACTGAAACTGTGGTAGGTAGTTGTTCAACTGATATGCGCCAAAGGTTATATAATAGCTAAGCTGGGGTCCAATCTGTGTCCTAATTTGAAGGGTGTTAATATCGCGCCACTGGTAAGGATAGCTGTGAGTGACCTTTATCTGGAAGGTACTCAAAATGAGAATGGTGAGAACCATAAATTGACAGTTTAAGCCACCTTATCAAC
The DNA here is from genome assembly GCA_030864225.1 of Capsicum baccatum var. pendulum. NCBI lineage: Eukaryota > Viridiplantae > Streptophyta > Magnoliopsida > Solanales > Solanaceae > Capsicum > Capsicum baccatum. The sequence continues at coordinate 236,468,464 of CM061554.1, read as the reverse complement.
TCGAATCTGATAGGTTAAGATGTCTCAACCTACGCTAGCTACGTAGTTGTGGAACACAAGGATGACTGCTAAGAATCACACCCTAAATTGGAAGGTGAGTTCCCATCCTGGGTTCACTCGGTCTAACTTCTACTCCCATCTAAAGAGACTAAACATGATTTAGATGACTATACATGGACTGAGTAACTGACTTTCGTTGACTGATGGAATAGTACTAGTATCTGATAATTAACTGAGATCATGAGATTTCCTGAGTCACATGACTGACTGAGTCTATAGATCATGGCTTGGCTGAGATTATCGTGATAACATGATATGGCTCTAGGCAAACAACTATATTTTTTGGGTACAAGTACCCCTAGACACATATAACTGACTTGATCATAAGAGAAGAGTCCACAAGTTACAATATCATAAGTGGGGGATTTCACACTAAGCATAGTTCTCAACATCTTATACATGGAGAGAAAATTCATAAAACTTGTATATATACTTGCATAACTCAAATATCATGCTCAATTCATATCACAACAACAACACATATCAATCACGTGAAATTCATATGAAATCATAAAGTATAGAGCATGGATTTGTCATTTAAGCACTATTGAGTCATGGGATATGAACTCTATCATCCTAGGAATTTTATCAAACACTTTGTATGCATTCTTTTATCTTAGGTGTGTTCTTGAATCTCACCATATTAAACCATATAAATATCATGGGTTTCAACTGACAACCATATATACTTCATGAAAACACCTTTATATATCATCTTGAAACTTAAACAATAATCATCACCATGTCCATGTTCATACCACAACAAGAAAATCACAAAATAATATTTAAAACATGGTTCTTGAGCTCTATGAACAAAATGGATCCATAGATGAACTCTATGCATACTTGAGATTAAGAATTCGTGGAATTTATGGTGAAATCGGCTTGAATCTTGAAACCCCCAATTGAACCCTAGACTTGTTCTTGGTTGTACTTGAGAGAATTTCAGCAAAAGGAGTATATTTTACTGAAAAATGGCATTAATCCCGTGTTTTGAGTATATATAGTAGTAGGGACAAGGACCATTTTATCCTTCAGTTCGTGACCTAGAAGCTGGAAAATTTTAGGAGCGTGCGTCGTATGCTCTATCCCTCCGCAGAATAGCATGCGTCGCATGCTCTATAGCATGATAATCACATGATGCTAATTTTTCAAAATCCAAAAATGCTCTAAATGGATTTTGAATATTTCGAAACTCACCCGAGATGTACTACGACCTTGCCCCATCACCACGAGACTTGGAAATTAGAAAACGAAGGGCAGGAAGTTCATTAAATAAATCCCTAAAGTTTAGATGTCTAAAATGAGACTAAGTGTTGAACACTTAGCTAAAATATTCTAAGTGTTGGACCTTATATTGAGCTTCAAAAAGATAAACGAGTTGAATACGAATACAACAATTTTGCTAGGTCTTACAATATCTCCCCCTTGAGAACATTCGTCCTTGAATGAGACTGATAGAGAGGGGAAACAATAAGCTGAACATAAACTGGATATGAATGACTGAAACATAATCTCATGACTGACATGCTAAATATATTGAACTTATGCATATCTGATGCATGGATAACTGATTCATGAATGTATGACTGAGTATGAAATGGTAGTAGATACCAAGTTTATAATGGGAAATGAATATGAAACTAAGTGAGCTTAAGAAGAACTATTACCTTGATCTTGATTTGAATTGGTGGATAAGAGATGAGGATACTTGGTACGCATATCTGCTTCTGCTTTCCAAGTAGCTCCCTCAACGGACTGGTTTTTCCAAAGAACTTTGACTAGAGGGACTTCTTTGTTCCTCAGTCTACGAGTCTGATAGTCTAGAATTTCGACCAAAATTTTCTCCTAGGAGAGACTGTTCTGAACGTCAATGCTCTAAATAGGGACTATAACATCTGGGTCACCTATGCACTTCTTGACAAATGAGATATGGAAGAATGGATGAACTGAAGCTAGATCTGAGGCAATTCGAGCTCATAAGCTAACTTGCCTAAATGAATGAGAATCCTAAAGGGACTGACATAGCGGGGACTGAGTTTCCCTTTCTTGCCGAACCTTTTCACTCGCTTTATGGGAGATATCTTGAGGTAGACATAATCATCTACCTCAAACTCATGATCCTTTATATGTGCATTAGTATACGACTTCTGTCGGCTCTGAGCATCTCAGAGTCTTTCTCTGATTAACTTAACCTTTTCCAAGGCATCAAATACCAAGTCAGGACCTATAAATGATGCCTCACTAGCTTCGAACCAACCGATTAGGGATCTACATCTCCTACCATAGAGAAATTCAAATGGAGCCATCTAAATACTGGAATGATAGGTATTATTGTATGCAAACTCAATCAAAGGCAAGTGGTCATCCCAGATTCCCTTGAAATCAATTGCACATGCCCTTAACATATCTTCTAGAGTCTAAATGGTCCTTACTTCTTGATCATCTGTATGAGGTTGAAAAGTTATACTGAGATGAACTTGGGTACTAAGACCCTTTTGGAATGCTTTCCAGAAGTGAGAGGTGAACTAGGTACCTCTATATAAGTTGATAGATAATGGAACACTGTGTAATATGACCAAATATCTGATATAGAGTTTGGAGTAATCCTTGGCTGAATAAGAGGTATGAACTAGAAGAAAATGAGATGACTTGGTCATCCTATCTATAATGACCCAAACTGAATCATGCTGATGATGAGTTCGAGGCAAACCCGTCACGAAATCCATGTTAACCTTTTCCCACTTCCAGGTAGGAATGGTGAACTCCTGCATGGAACCACTAGATTTCTGATGCTCTATCTTAACTTGCTAACATGTATAGCACTTATCCACAAACTCTGTAATATCTCTCTTCATCCCACTCCACCAATATAATCCCCTCAGGTCGCGGTACATATTTGTGTCTCCTGTATGAATAGAGTATCACACACTATGTGCTTCTATAAGAATTCACAACTTTAAGTCATCTACACATGGAACACAAAGATGATCCTAACAATAAAGAACACCATCTACCCCTTGGGATAAAACCTCTACTTTCTGATTTTTAACTGACTCTTTTAGCTTGACAAGGCTAGGATCCCTATCTTGCTTTTTTTTTCCACCTCAAAAACTAGAGAGGACTCTGAACTATTCTGAACGCATACACCACCCTCTGAAGAATCAACTAAGCAAGCACCTAGTCTGGAAAGGTGATGGATTTCCTGAGCTATCTTTTTTTGCTATCCTCAACATGAGAAACACTACCCATGGAGAGTCTACTGAGATCATCGGCCATAACATTGGCCTTTCCTGGATGGTTAAGGACACTCATGTCATAATATTTCAATAGCTCTAACCACCTTCTTCGATGAAGATTAAGATCTTTCTAAGAAAAGACATACTGGAGACTCTTATGATATGTGAAGACATCTACATAAACTCCGTATAGATAATGCCTCCGCATCTTCAAGGAAAATACTATGGCTGCTAACTCAAGATCATGAGTAGGATAATTCTTCTCATGAGGCTTTAACTATCTGGCCGTGTAGGCTATGACCTTACAATACTGCATGAGGACACAACCTAGACCCACTCTAGATGCATCACAATAGACTATGAAACCATCTGGAAGAGCTAGAATTGGAGCTGAGGTGATTCGAGTCTTCAACTCCTGAAAACTCTTCTGACAATAATCTAACCACTGAAACTTGAACTTTTTCTGAGTCAATCTAGACATGGGGGATGCAATAAAAGAAAATACCTCAACAAACCATCTGTAATATCCATCCAATCCCAAAAAACTCTTGATATCTAATAGAGATACGGGGTGAGGCTAGTTTCTTACCACTTCGGTCCTCTGAGGATCTACTCTAATGCCATCATCGAAAATAATATGGCTAAGGAATGCTACCGACCTTAGCAAAAACTCTCACTTACTAAATTTGGCAAACAATTGATGATCTCTGAGAGTCTGAAGAACAATTTTGAGATGGTCTGAGTGATCACGCTCAGTGTAGGAATTGACCAGAATATCATCTATGAATACTACAAAGAACATGTCCAATTACTACTTGAACACCCAGTTCATCCAGTCCATAAAAGTGGCTGGGGCATTGGTAAGACCAAAAGACATAACTAGGGACCCGAAGTGACCATACTGAGTATGAAAAGCTATCTTCCGAATGTCACATTCTCTAACTCTGAGCTAATGATAGCCTAATCTAAGGTCTATCTTGGAGAAATAACTGGCGCCCTAAAGTCGGTCAAATAAGTCATCTATTCTGGAAAGATGATACTTGTTCTTGATGGTAACTTTGTTGAGCTGACGGTAATCAATGCACATCCTGAGAGAACCATCTTTCTTGTGCCCGAATAAGACTGGTGAGGAAACATTGGGTATAATGAATCCATTATCTAAGAGATCCTTCAACTATTATTTTAGTTCCTTGATTTTTACTAGTGCCATTCTATATGGCGGAATAGAAATAGGTTGAGTATCTAGAATAAGGTCAATGCAGAAGTCTATTTTTTTTTCGGGAGGAATTCCTAGAAGATATTTGGGAAAGACATTTGAATATTCGTTAACCATTGGGACTGATTCAAAACTAGGAGATTTAAATCTGTAATCTTTAATATGTACGAGATGATACACACACCCATTAGAAATCATTTTCCTTGCCGGAAGGTAGGAAATAAGCTGACCCCTGAAAAATAAAGTACTACCTTTCTAATCTAGGACAGGCTCATTCGAAAATTGAAACTGAACTATCCTATTTCAGCAGTTGGCTGTGGCATAGCAGGAATGAAGCCAATCTATGCCAAGAATGACATCAAAATCAGTCATCTTTAACTCGACTAAATCTGTTGATGTGGCTTTCTAAAATATAATAACTGGGTAGTTCCTGTATACCCACCGAGCTATGATGGTTTTACCCACTGGGGTAGAGATAGAAAAGGGCTCTGCTAAAATTTAGGACTGATTCTGAAATTGCCTGCTATATAAGGAGTAACAAAAGAAAAGGATGCACCAGGATCTAGTAAAGCATAAACATAAAGATGGAAAATCTTTAACGTACCAGTAACTATATGAGGAGAATTTTCCTGATGTTGTCGGGTCTGAAGAGCATAGAGTCTGTTTGGGCGTTTGATAATGCTCAATCTATAGCTCTCGTGGGAGTGTAAAACGGTCGTTAGCAAATATAGAACCCAACCTGGGTTGGGTATCGATCCCACAGGGAATAGCTTGGCCAACAAGTAAGAAAAATTACTAGAATTTTAGTGCAAGTCTCATAAAAAGGGGGGATTGTAATGTGTAACTGAATTATGAAAGTAAAATCTAAAAATAGCAAAGTAAAAAGAAAGAATGTTACGTAAGTTGTAAACAATGAGAATTGAGGAGTTGGGGTTATGTCCACCTTCTGAGTTATACGTCTCTATTGGCTATGAGTGTTTAGAATTCTGACATGTATGTGCTTATAGAGAATTGTATTCGATGGTAAATCCAGGCGTCTTTCGACCTATTCGAGGATTATTTCACTTTAACTCTTTCGATATTAAAGCATGTCTAACGGTATGAATTCTCCAAGAGGTTAATCGAGCTACGACACTAACTTTTTAATAGGGGATGGTACCCTACTACCTTGACACTATCTCTTTTCCAGACAAATAACCTTTCTTTCGAACAAGTTAAATGTTATACTGGCGTATTCTTGCGTTTTCAACCACAAAGAATGTAGATTAAGATGAAGAGAATAATGATATAAGCAGCATACGTGTCACGAACTCACAAAGTCACAGCAATAGATAGTATCTCATTCGGCTTCCATAACCCCAACAGAGAAGTTTAGTTACCCATGAATGCGAAGGAGATCACAATTGACATTGTTATTATACCATAATAAAGATTGATTTTGTGTAGCACAAGTGGTAGGCGTTTAGGCGTGAATTCCTTAGCAAAGTAACGATTCTCTTGTTGCGAAATTTAAGAACAGATGAATAGAAGAAGAAAAATAGAATTAATGGAAAGATTAGAAGAGCTGTAGAATTCTGCAAAATCCTTCGTGAGCTTTCTTTGGTGTCAAGTTATCCACAAAATGCTGAATTCTGCATCATTTATACCTGAAACTTTGCTAATCATGTTCGTTAGATCACTTACAGGAAAAAGTACTAAAAGTGCATGAAATATATAATTTGTTCTCAAAACATGGCACAAATATGGGCAAAATATATTGATATAGACGTGTAATATCTCCTATCATCAACACCCCACACTTGAAGCTTTGTTCGTCTTCGAACAAAATATCATGTCCTTCTAAACACTAACTTAAGGTTTCACAGCAACAACACAAAACATTCTTCAAGACAAGCAAAACAATTATCAACAAAGAGTAGCTTTCCGATTATTAGTAGAAACAGTTTAACCTCTAGCATAGACTCGTGATGGTGGTCAACTCATATTCAAGAGTTAAGGCACAAGGAATCATATACGACTACCCAAAACTCATCAACCATGTGTGTCTCACAATATAGTACCCATAATCACTCACAAGTATAGCATATTTTTCAAACATGGGTATCAAAATATCCTTGCTCTCACTCTCACAAAGAATTCATATGTTGCAACTGATGACCATAGGCTTGCCCTTAGTGTAATACTCCACTAAATGTCAGAATGTTAAGATTAGGATAAAATAGGTCTTTTGATGGTTGTAATGTAGGCTAAGGGATGGGTAGGACTATTTTGGCCAGAAATAGTGACTAAGTTCCTAAGCGCTTTAATACATCACATTGTATCATTGACACTTTTATTTCAACCTTTCTTTCTTTTATTTTACCACCCTTGTTCTCATCTTTTGTTTTTCAATTTTAAGCATACCTCACTTTTCAGCTTTCTTTTCCTTTTTCTTTTGATAACATACCTCTTATGATAGCACTTTTCTTTTTTCATAACACATTCAAGCACCACTACAATTTAAAGCATCATAATTACCCAATTTCCTCTTATGTTGTCACATGACTTTTTCACTTTAAAGCACTTAGGAATTTGGATCAAATTACGGTCTTGAAAAAAATGGATTAGGCTTACATACAAGGTTGTCAAAGAAATAGGCTAAAGGCTCAAAAGGGTTTAACTAGGATGATGTCCATGGGTAGGTAAAACGAAGGTAAACATGTATAGGTTGCCAAAGAAATGCCTAAATCATCTCCTAAACTTACACTTCTTATTTTCGCTTTGCATACATACCAGGAAAGTTCTAGCATCAGCCACAACATAGAATATACTATTAATCTCGCACACACAAGGCACATGGTCGACTTAATTGGAAGTAATATAGACTCTCGACCCAACACGTGAAGGAATTGAGCCACAAAACATCACATAATGAGTCACAACTAGAGCCTAAACGTCTCAATAGTCACAATTGTAGCACATACTCTTGTTATAATCTCATGCTGCCTATTGGAATAATTTCATGCGAAGCTAAAAAAAATTTTACTACTAAAAACCTAAAAAAAAATGAAACAACAAAAACAAAACACGAAACAAAAACAAAGTAAACAAACATAGATGCAAATAGAGAAGTATAGCATGCAATACCGCCACCTCACACTTAAACGGGACACTGCCCTCAGTGGAAAATAAATACGAAGAACCTGGTCAGTCGGACTCCTCCTCAATGTCGGGGGTCATACCCCCTTCATCGGAATCATCATAGGAGTCGTCGTCAGAGTTTTCCTCCTCGTCGGAGTCTGGCAAGCGTCGATCATCATCGGTCGGCACATCATCGTCAAGAGGTTCCTCAAAGTATATGCCTACTCCATACATATCCCGTGCATGCATATTCATTAGATAGTCATGGTCCAGCTGTTGGAGCTCTGCAACAGTTGGAACACGTCCACCACTCATCATTGTAAATCGTGTCATGCCATAAAGATGACAAAAGAAACTCTCATCACGAGCATCTATCTCCGCAGTAGTAAGGTTGACACCATGTGTTGTTTCAGCATCTTTGACATTGGTGAGGTCAACCTTCTTCGAGTTATGTGGGAGTTTGTGATCAGCTGGTTCCTTTTCGATATCCTCCTTCCGCAAGATTACTGTCAACAGATTACTAAAAGTGAAGTGGGACCTTTTGTGGAGTCTGGCCTTCCGCATTGTAGAGCGAATGATTGCCCCAATGTTGATAGGGACATTCGTCATCAAAGCATAGACCAAACACACTCTATATCTTGATATTTTGGTGTATTGAGTCCCAGGAATAAGGCATGAGTTGACAATACGCAACCAGATTCTTGTTTCCCTATTCAATGGAGCATAGGGGAAGGTGTTGTGTCGTCCGGTGTCTTGGTGTCTGATCCACCTTGCCATGGATCTACTTCCACAAATTGTGTCGTATTGCTCTATGAGGAGGTCTGCTGTACAGCTCTTTGAATGGTGCTGGGTCGACCGAAGGTAAGCCAAGAAAGGAGTTGATCAAATCCGCGTTGAGCTATAAAACTAGGCCCCGAATATTGACTTCGTTGCCCATGGTTTTCGGAGACCAGTTGGTGTAAAACTCTTTTGTCAAATCAAGATTGCATTCTCCCATGTCGCGGAAGATGAAATCTAGATTCAACGCCATTATTTTCACCAACATACGCGGCTCCTTCTTCACTAGGGTGTCCTTGTTGATCAAGACGACGTGAACATATTTTCTTTCCTTGTTGTTCCTATACTATTCTTTGGCTTCCTCCTCAAGAACCCATTTTATTCCAAACATTCGGCGGGGTAATTGCATTGAGGATGATTCTCCTTGGTCGTTGCGACCTCTCTTCTTGCCCTTTTGGGAAGTGGTAGCCTTATCTTGTCGTGCTTTAGGTGCCATTGTTCCTGAGACTCAAACAATATTCATGTTAGCATCAACTCAATGGAAACAATCTATACACAAGCCATAGGGGTACCACCCCACACTTAGTTTCGTTGAAACAAATCAGTGAAGTGAAGGTGGTCGATTACTTAGACTTCGTCGACACAGTTTTAGGAGCTATATTCCGACAAGAAAATCAGTGATGTATCACTACTTGCAACCATTGCACTACTTTCATGTTAGGTATAACAATACTACTACATAGTGGTTACATCATGGTATAGTTACTTTCAACTATCACAACCTCCTAAGTCGGTAGGCAACTATAAGTCTTATCCCGATGAACGGGATTAGTCTAACATGTAAGTATCCAAGTAACAAGCTTAAGCAAAGTTCATAACCATAGCAATTCCTCAAATAGTATAACAATGCTATTAAAACCAAATTCAAGTCGGAAACAAGTCAAGATTATCCTAACGTATATGTTAACTCACATGGTTTTGTATCAACAATCCAAACAGATTAACATCACCAATATTCTTTCAAGATTTAGCAATTCATAATAGACATAGCAACGTAGTACTTACAAGAACTAGATGAAGAATAAAAGAGTACTTACGTGATTGAAGCCTTCGGAGATGTTCTTGTGAATTGGAAGAGCAAAAAGAAAAATTTTGAGATGATTTGGGTTGATGTGCGGCGCCTTTGGGTCAAGTTTCAATGTGTTTATGTTTCAAGACTAAGTCCCCTTTATATAGGAAAAGAATGGGTCGGGTTTTGACCTATTTAAAAACGGTTTTGGAGACAAAAAGGGTCCATATGCGGTGTATAGTGCTTTGCGTAAGCATGGTATAGGCGTCGCCTAATGCAAAGCATAAGCTAGCATAGGCGGCGCCTAGTGTAATGAATATAGGGGCCATATGCGGCGTATAGTGCATGGCACCTGAGATACTGAGACCAAATGCTTTAGCATAGGCGGCGCCTATGCTATAGTATACTTAAGCATGGGCGGCGCCTATGTCTTTGCACACTAGATTCCGAGACCTTAGGCTATAGTATAGGTTTTGCATTGTTCGTGGCCTAGTTTTACCTAGGCCTAGCCCTCCTCGATGCCTATTTTGGCATGATCAATGCTCAATCCATAGCCTTATGCATCACTATTCCTAACTTACCACCTTTACCATGTAATACGTCCAAATCGTCAATTGAAATCAATCTCCTCGTTGAATACCTTTTGCACCTATATTTGCTCAAAACCAAATCAAAACGATTAGTATGATGGGTTGCCTCCCACCAAGCGCCTTAGTTTTGGTCGTGGCACGACTCTTATTTTTGGATTTTCATTTATCAAAAGCAAAACAAGTACTAGAACGAAAGAAAGACAAAAAGATAAATGATAAATGAAAAAGGATAAAACGATGGGTTGCCTCCCATCTAGCGCCTTATTTATTTTCATGGCTCGACATAGTTACCTCGAGTACTTAGACTTCGTCGAGATAAGTGATGGCCATATAATTCATCAAGTCAAGAGGACCGATATAAGGTTTAACACGTTGGCCATTCACTTTGACGACAACACCATTACTGTCTTCCAATTCAACTACTCCAGACGAGTAGACTTGGATAACTTTGTATGGACCAAACCACTTAGACTTTAACTTACCTGGGAAGAGCTTCAATCTGGAGTTTCAGAGAAGTACCATATCATCCTTTTGGAAGTTTCGTCGAACAATCTGCTGATCATGATACTTTTTCATCCGGTCCTTGTATAGGTCTGACCTTTCATATGCATGGAGATGGAACTCATCTAATTCGTTCAGCTGCTCCAACCTCAGATTCATAGCATCATCCCAATTCAAATTCAATTGCGTCAACGCCCACAATTCCTTATGCTCGAGTTCGATGGGTAAGTGACAAGCCTTCCCATAAACTAGTTGATAAGGAGACATGCCAATGGGTGTTTTGAATGCAGTCCTATACGCCCATAGTGCATCATCTAGCTTACGAGACCAATCCTTCCTATTCTCATTAACCATCTTTGCAAGGATTTGCTTGATCTCGTGATTGGAAACCTCTACTTGTCCACTAGTTTGGGGGTGATAAGGCGTAGCTACCTTATGTTGCTTGACACCATACTTGGCCAACACAGATTTGAATAGCTTGTTGCAAAATGAGATCCTCCATCACTTATGATAGTACGTGGTACTCCAAAGTGAGAGAAGATATTCCTCTTTAAGAATGCTACAACACGCTTTCCTTCATTGTCAGCCAATGCTACAGCTTCCACCCATTTCGAAACATAATCTATAGCAACTAAGATGTACTTCATTCCAAACGAATTCATGAATGGACCTATGAAATCAATACCCCATACATCAAAGAGTTCTACCTCAAGAATTTTGGACATGGGCATTTCATGGTATTTTGAGATAACACCTTGTCGCTGGCATTGGTCGCACCTTCTAACATAGTCATAGGCATCTCTAAATATCGAAGGCCAATAATAACCACTTTGCTAAACTTTTCTTGCCGTCCGATTGCCTGCATGATGTCCTCCAACTTGGGAAGTATGGCATGCTTCCAAAATATTAGGCACCTCTTTATGGGATATACATCGTCGAATGATACCTTCCGTGCATCATCGAAACAAATATGGCTCATCCCAATAGTAGTGTTATACGTCATGCATAAACTTCCTCCTTTGGTGGTAAGATAAATTGGCAGGTATTACATTACTCACTACGAACTTTGCAAAGTCGGCATACCATGGTAATTTCTCCATTGTTGTCGCTAATATCTCCTCGTCAGGGACTGCATCATCAATCAGAATTTTAGGTTGTGCCACATGCTCATTCTCGAGTCTAGATAGGTGATCAGCCACTTGGTTCTCGCAACCTCTTCTATCTTTGACCTCGAAATCAAACTCTTGCAGCAGTAACACCCATCGAATTAACCTTGGTTTTGCATCCTTCTTTGTCATTAGATACCTAAGAGCTGCATGGTCTATATGAACGATCACCTTAGTACCCAAAAGATAGGCACGAAACTTCTCAAACGCATACACAACCGCTAGGAGCTCTTGTTCAGTAACCGTGTAGTTCCTTTGGGCTTCATTTAGGACCTTACTCGCATAGTAAATAGGATGAAATAACTTCTCCTTTATCTGACCAAGAACAGCACCAACGGCTACACCACTAGCATCACACATGACTTCGAATGGGCGAGACCAATCTGGTGCTACCATGATAGGGCCTTTATTGAGTTTTCCTTTGAGGCATTCGAATGCCTTCAAGCAATCTTCATTGAAGTCGAACTTTGCATCTTTCTCCAATAGTTTGCACAATGGACTAGCAATTTTGGAGAGGTCTTTGATGAACCTACGATAGAAACCTGCATGGCCGAGAAAACTACGAACTCTCTTCACCAAAATTAGAGGCGGTAGCTTCTCAATGACCTCTATTTTTGATTGATCAACCTCAATTCCTCTTTCGGAGATTTTGTGCCCAAGAACGATTCCTTCTTTTACCATGAAGTGGCACTTCTCCCAATTCAGCACAAGGTTGAATTTTACACATCTTTGCAACGCCATGCTTAAGTTTGCCAAGCACGCTTCAAAAGACTCACCAACAACTGAAAAGTCGTCCATAAATACCTCCAAAGTGTCTTCAACCATATCAGAAAAAATAGACATCATACAACGTTGAAAGGTGGCTGGTGCGTTACATAGGCCAAATGGCATACGTTTGAAGGCAAACGTACCATATGGGCATGTAAACGTTGTCTTCTCTTGGTCTTCGGGGGCAATACAAATCTGATTGTAGCCTGAATAACCATCTAAGAAACAAAACCATCCTTTCCCCACTAATCGATCTAGCATTTGGTCCATAAATGGAATAGGGAAGTGATATTTAAGTGTCCAAGAATTCAGCTTTCGGTAGTCCATGCATACTCTCCATCCAGTGATGGGTCTGAGTGGAATAAGCTCATTCTTCGCATTCGCGACCACCGTCATGCCTCTTTTCTTGGGAACACATTTTACTGGGCTTACCCATGTACTATCAGAGATAGGATACACGACCCTCGCGTCTAACCACTTGATAATTTCTTTCTTCACCACTTCTTGCATAGGTGGGTTTAGACGTATCTGATGCTCAATGGTGGGTGTGCAATTTTCTCGAAGCTGAATTTTATGCGTGCAAATCCCAGGTGGAATACCAATAATATCTGCAATGGTCCATCCAATGGCTCTAATATACTTCCGTATAATACCAATAAGAGCTGCAACTTGTTTCTCACCCAAATCGGCTGCCACAATGACTGGAAGTGTGTTTCCGCTTCCTAAGAATGCGTACTTCAAATGACTTGGCAACTCCTTCAATTCTAACGTGGGTGGCTCTTCAATAGATGGCTTATCTGGTGGTGTGGGTCGATTCTTGAGATCAAGGTCCAGCTTCTTAGGAGTATAGCGATATGTCCCAAATCTCGATAGAGCACAAATGGCTTCTTCAGAATTTTTAGCATCCTCATTCTCTCCATTCATGAGAACAACCGCCAAAGGGTCATCAATAATTTGCTCTTCTTCAATTAGTTCTTTCTCATCATCAAAGAAAACATCAGACACCGAAAATACACTTAGATCTTTGGGTTGCTTCATTGATTTTCAAACATCAAAGCGAACCACTTCGTCATTTATTCGGAATGAAAGCTCATTGGCTCTCAAATCAATGAGCACACTTCCTGTAGCAAGGAAAGGGCGCCCCAAGATTATGGGAACTTCTGAGTCTGCCTCACAATCCAAAATAACAAAGTCTGCCCGAAATATTAATGAAGAAACCTTTACCAATACGTCACATAGAATACCAACAGGTCGTTTTACCGACCTATCCGCCATGACGAGCCTAATATTGGTTGGAGTTGGATCACCCAACCCCAACTTCTTGTAGATCGATAATGGCATCAAATTGATGCTGGATCCTAAGTCACATAATGCTTTGGCAAAATTCAAAGATCCAACGGTGTAACGAATAATGAAAGCTCTGGGGTCGACCTTCTTCTGAACTAGCGATCGGGTAGCGATTGCACTACAATGATGCACATCTTCTTTTAACTCATAACTTTCTGCCCTCTTCTTTGTCAAAAGATCCTTCATAAATTTCGCATACCCAGGCATTTGTTCAAGTGCTTCCACCAATGGAACATTAATGGTCAGCTACTTTAACATAGTCATGAATTTGCTGAACTTCATGTCATCCGCCAAATTCTTCAATCTTTGGGGAAAAGGTGGTGGTGGGTATGGAAGTGTTCTCTCCATGGATTTCTTCTCCTCTTGCTTCCGTTTTTCAGCTTTTTCAGGTTGCAATTCCTTGGGTGTGACGTCCTTGACGTCAAGTGTGGCTTCCGCGGATTCTTCGCCTTGTACGTTGTCATCCATGTCCGCAACTTCATCAACCACTTGCTTGCCTTTTGCTGAAGTTTCCAGCACCTTACAACTTCTGGTAGTGATGGCCATGCATGACCCATCATTCCTTGGGTTTTGCACAGTATCGCTAGGTAAGGTGCCAGCCTTTCTTTGATTGAGTGCTACTGAAAGTTGGCTCAATTGCTGATCTATTTGCTTGATTGAAGTGGAATGTGAAGCAACTAATTGTTTCATGGAGGACAAATCATTAATTACCTCCATTACTCCCGCGCTCGTTGCTTCCACTCCTTTTAATAATTTAGCCATCATGTCTTCCATACTTCCAGAATTAGATGTGGTGGTGTAACGTCTTCCAGGGGGAACGTACAAACCACTCTTTTCATTCTTATTCTTCCAACTACCTTGGTCTTTGTTTCCAGATTTATCATAATAGTTTCGACCTTGGTTTCCTTGGGTATTCCCGCGGAAACCCCCCTGATTGTTCAAGTAGTTGGCCTCCTCTTCCGAATCAGATTCATCTCTTCCTTTTGACGCAATAGCTTTGATTTTTTTGGTCTTCCCTGATAATAGATGCTTTGTAAGAAGATCCATTTGTGTTTTCATATGTGCCATATCCTGATCACGTTCTTCTTCTCTTCTTCTTTGGTTTGCAGTCATGCCAATAGATAAAGTAGGGCTTGCTACCTCAGAATCCCTGGTATGCCAAGCTCTACTTTGTTTCGTCATGCGATCTAGCATATTGCTTGCTTGACTAAAGGTGAGGTCCATAAAAGATCCTCCAGTTGCATTATCCACCACTGGTTTAGTTATTGAATTCAAGGCTCTATATAATATCTCCATTAGGTGAACATTAGTCATGTGATGGTTTGGGTATCTCGCTAGCTTTGTCTTGAACCTCTCCCATGTTTTATGAAGAGATTCAGTGGGAAGCTGACGAAAGTTGCTGATTTTATCTCTCAATTGTGCTCTTTTGGATGGTGGAAAGAATCTTTCTAGGAAAGCATCTCTCAATTGCCTCCAATTTGTAATTAAATCAGGAGTTAGCCCATTCAACCATAGTGTTGCCTCCCCAGACAGAGACAATGGAAATAGACGTAATCGAATTGCATTCTGACCAACACTAGGATTGTCAAACGACTTGCATGTAGAAATAAAGTTGATGAGATGCATATTCGGATCATCGCCTGCTACTCCACCAAATAATCCCTTGAGTTGCAATAACTGAATCATGGTGCTTGTGATGTTGAACTTGGCTCCGGGCGCTAATGGTGGTGGAATTATGGCTCCAGTGGCTCCGGCACCATCAAAATCAACATCATCATCATCGAAAGCTGGCTGCATAGGTTGGCGATCATACCTAAACCTAGCTTGTCGACCTCTTCGGATGGCAGGTGTTATGATTTCAGCATCACGCCTAGGGTTTAGTAACTCGTCATCACCTAAATCCTCATCGTCAGGATCTGTTGCTCGTGTAGGGTTATCAATGTTTTGTTGTTGAACTTAAGCAGTGGCAAGCGCAGCTAATCTCGCCTGTTCCTGTTGAGCAACCCTCCTTTCGATTTCTGCTTGTGCTTCCATTCTTCCAATGTGTTGTGGTTCAGGATTGATAGGTAATAACGGTTGACCAGAACTTCTCGTATAGGGCATGTACTGAATAAAAACCTGCAGTAAACAAAAAAAAAAATGAAAGTAAAAGTACGAGAATCTTTGACCAAAGGGTCTAGTAATTATCACGAACTTGATTGACACTTGTATTCCCCGGCAACGGCGCCAATTTTTGATAATGCTCAATATACAGCTCTCGTGGGAGTGTAAAGCGGTCGTTAGCAAATATAGAACCCAACCTGGGTTGGGTATCGATCCCACAGGGAATAGCTTGGCCAACAAGTAAGCAAAATTACTAGACTTTTAGTACAAGTCTCGTAAAAAGGGGGGATTGTAATGTGTAACCAAATTATGAAAGTAAAAACTAAAAATAGCAAAGTAAAAAGAAAGAATGTTACGTAAGTTGTAAACAATGAGAATTGAGGAGTTGGGGTTATGTCCACCTTTTGAGTTATACGTCTCTATTGGCTATGAATGTGTAGAATTCTGACATGCATGTGCTTATAGAGAATTGTATTCAATGGTAAATCCAGGCGTCTTTCGACCTATTCGAGGATTATTTCACTTTAACTCTTTCAAGCTTAAAGCGTGTCTAGCGGTACGAATTCTCCAAGAGGTTAATCCAGTTACGGCACTAACTTTTTAATAGGGGATGGGACCCTACTACCTTGACACTATCTCTTTTCCAGACAAATAACCTTTCTTTCGAACAAGTTAAATGTTATACTGGCGTATTCTTGCATTTGCAACCATAAAGAATGTAGATTAAGATGAAGAGAATAATGATATAAGCAGCATACGTGTCACGAACTCACAAACTCACAGCAATAGATAGTATCTCATTAGGCATCCATAACCCCAACAGAGAAGTTTAGTTACCCATGAATGCGAAGGAGATCACGATTGACATTGTTATTATACCACAATAAAGATTGATTTCGTGTAGCACAAGTGGTAGGCGTTTAGGCGTGAATTCCTTAGCAAAGTAACGATTCTCTTGTTGCGGAATTTAAGAACAGATGAATAGAAGAAGAAAAATAGAATTAATGGAAAGATTAGAAGAGTTGTAGTATTGTTTGTAGTGTAGAATAAGAGAGGAGTGTATAGTAGAATGTATTAAAAATCTCTAGCATGATAGGGTATTTATAATACCCATATCCTAATCCTACTAGGCTAATGAAATATCTAACCAAATCCTACTAAGCTAATGAAATACTTAACCCAATTGTACTAGGTTAATGTAACATTCTCCTAATCCAAATAAAGTAATGAAATACTTAACCCAATTGTACTAGGTTAATGTATCATTATCCAAATCCAACTAAGTTACTGCTAGTCCCCAAAGTCTTCAGAAATGTTGTTTTAGCCCGAGATAGAAATTCCAAGCATCACTTTTGGTCCTTTGGGCGTCTAAGCTCCCTTTCCTTCCTTCGTGAGCTTTCTTTGGTGTCAAGTTATCCACAAAATGCTGAATTCTGCATCATTTATACCTGAAACTTTGCTAATCATGTTCGTTAGCTCACTTACAGGAAAAAGGACTAAAAGTGCATGAAATATATAATTTGTTCTCAAAACATGGCACAAATATGGGCAAAATATATTGATATAGGCGTGTAATATCGCCTATCATCAGCGTTGCCCACTAGTAGCATTGGAAGTGGCACCCTACAGATTTAGGTGACCAGACTGGGCTGTGGAATAATTCTGTTGACCCTGTAGAACTGACACTCTCTAACCCTATGTCCTGTCTTAACACAACCGAAATAAACATTGCTACCAGCTCTACAGGGACCCTTGTGGTTCTTACCATAAGTCTGACATAGGGGATTACTTTGGGTACTTTTGACACTTTCCTGAGACGTAGATCCTGGTGATCGATCTCTGTTTCCATCTCTAAATTTCTATACTGGGGCACTGGCGGATAAAGGAGCTGGAACTGCTGGCTTAGGATGAAATTGCAAACGGTTTCTTTCTTTTGATTTGGGTTAAGAAAAACTGAAACTGCCTGATCTTGCTCTCTTGTTCTGCCTTTCCTTAGTCCTAATCTTATGCTCCTCTATTTTCTAAGCATGGGTAATAATACTGTCTAAAGTCATATCATTGTTCATCATTGCAGACCTACACTGATTTACCACGCTATAATTTACCTCTGACATGAACTTGCTCATCTTAGCCCTTTTGTCTGCAACCACATGAGGGGCATATCTGCCTAGCTGAGTAAATCTAAGAGAATACTCTTTAACTGTCATATTTCCCTGCCCGAGGTTGATAAATCCCAAAACTTTTGCCTTTCTCAGCTCTTGGGGAAAGAATCTGTCTAAGAAGGACGTGACAAATTTCTCCCACTCTATAGGATCTCCATCCTCTAACCTCTCAAACTTCTAATATTTGTACCAAGTGTGAGCAATATCCTATAATTGGTATACGTCTAACTTGACACTCTGACAAAAAGTAACTCTCATGATGTCTATGACCTTCTGGACTTGGTCAATGAATTCCACAGGGTCTTTATCAGACTTAGACCCAAAGAAAGATGGAGGGTTCATTTGGGTGAAGTCTCGAATCCTAGCTGCAGCTAAGTTGGCTACTGGATTAGCTGGAATAACTGGTGGTCATTCATTTTGGCAAGCTAGAGACTGATAAAGTATGGTGAATACAACTCTAAACTCTGTAAGAGAAACATGTTCACCAAAAGGATCTTCGGGCTAAAGATTTGGATGGTTTCTTCTCTTTGGAGGCAATTTTGAAATAAGAGAAGAATGGATTAGACTGAAAGTTTAACAAGAGATTATGCTTACTAGCACGTCTCATGAGTATTGAAAGAAGGGAAACTATTCCTAAATCATCTCATAGCCTCCTGTACATAAATGTCGCGCGCAACACACCTATGTACAAGACTCTACTAGAGCAACTTTCAGACTTCTTAGGACTCTATTGAACCTTAGGCTCTGATACCAAGTTTGTAATGCCTTGATTTGCTGAACCAGAATGCCACACGGTTCTTATGACCTGGAAGGACCACAAGCTAACCCATGACTGATATCTATACCTATGAACTACATAATATATGTGTATAATGTGGAAAAAATGAACAATAGGACATAAGGTTCAATTGAATGGAATATCTGATAAATAATAACACCTTTAGGGGTTAACGAATAACCAAAATAACTGAAACTGAATCTAAAATCTGAACTAAATTTTAAAGCCTCTAAATACTGTCTGAGTAAGGAGTTGAAGGAATAGGTCTCCAACTAAATTCATAAACTGAAAGCTAACCAAAGAAAATAAATGAAGTCAAATCATATCATCCCCGAATGAAGAGTACTCGCTGCAACTCTGTACACTGAAATGTGACTACTACTGCTGATCTGGAACTCATGGCTCTAAACCTTTGGTGTAACATAAAATAAAGCACCATAGCGATAATACATCAGTACAAATGAAAGTACTGAGTATACAAGTGAGGTAGGCTAAATGCAAAAGGGCTTACATACATGAGCAATGCTAACTGACTGCCGAATATGAATGGAAGAGTACAAACATTCATACGTAGTAACTGAGATCGTAAATATGTGATATCTAGATCTGTATACTAATACATGGTTTATTTATATCTAATATGACAAATACTGGAATTCGAATAACATAGATAACTGTTCGTGACAGTCTTAAATCTGATGGAATTATCTGGGTTTTTTACTGCAATTAAATTGATTGTATCTGATAGTCTTGGTACAGAAATATGAAGAACTATCTGAGTTTTTTTACTGAGACTGAGTTCTTTTACTGTGGGAGGTAGTTGTTTAACCGACATACCCCAAATATGCTATAATATCTAAGATGGGGTCCAATCTGTGCCCTAATTAGTAGGGTGTCAATACCGCGCCATTGGTAAGGATAATTGTGAGTGTCCCTTATCTGGCAGGTACTCAAAATGAGAATGGTGGAACCCTAAACTGATAGGTTAAGAAACCTTATCAACCCTAATATGACAGGTTAAGATGTCTCAATCTACACTGGCTACGTAGTTTTGGAACACAAGGATGACTGCTAAGAATCATACCCAAAACTGGCAGGTGAGTTCCCATCCTAGGTTCACTCGGTGGTAACTTCTACTCCCATCTGAAGAGACTGAACATTATTTAGCTTACTGTATATAGACTGAGTAACTGACTTTCATAGACTGACAGAATAGTACTACTATCTGATTTCTATGATTTCCTGAGTCACATGGCTGACTGAGTCTATAGATCATGTCTTGACTGAGATTATCGTGATAACATGACATGGATCTAGGTACACAACTATATTTTTTGGGTACAAGTACCCTTAGTACTTGATGGAAGGAATCTAACACACATAACTGACTTGATCATAAGAGAAGAGTCCACAAGTTACAACATCATAAGTAGGGGATTTTAGACAAAGCATAGTTCTCAACATCTTATACATGGAAGGAAAATTCATACAACATACATATACTTTCATAGCTCCAATATCATGCTCAATCCGTATCATAAAAACAACGCATATCAATCACGTGAAATTCATATGAAATCATAAAGCATAGAGCATGGACTTGTCATTTAAGCACTATTGAATCATAGGACATGAACTCTATCATCCTAGGCATTTTATCAAAAACTTTGCATGCATGCTTTTATCTTGGGTGTGTTCTTGAATATCACCAGATTAAACCACATAAAGATCATGGGTTTCAACTGAAAACCACATATACTTCATGAAAACACCTTTAGATATCATCTTGAAACTTAAACAACAATCATCATCATGTACATGTTCATTCCACAACAAGAAAATCACAAAATAATATTTAAAACATGGTTCTTGAGCTCTATGAACGAAATTGATCCATAGATGAACTCTATGCATACTTGAGATTAAGAATCCGTGGAATTTACGGTGAAATTGACTTGAATCTTGAAACCCCCAATTGAACCCTAGACTTGTTCTTGGTTGTACTTGAGAGAATTTCAACAAAAGGAGTATATTTTGGTGAAAAATGGCATTAATCCCTTGTTTTGAGTATATAGTAGTAGGGAAAAGGACCATTTTGTCCTTTAGTTCATGACCCGGAAGCTGGAAAATTTTTGGAGCGTGCGATGGAGCATGCATTGCAAGCTCCCTCCCTCTGCAGAATAGCCTGCATCACATGCTATATGCTAGGACCATGCGATATAGCATACGTCGCATGCTAATTGCTTGATTCTACTATTTCAAAATCCAAAAATGCTGTAAATGGATTCCAAAAATTCCGAAACTCACCCGAAATGTACTATGACCTTGCCCCATCGCAAAAAACTTGAAAATTAGAAAACGAAGGTCAGGAAGGCCATTAAATAAATTCCCGAAGTTTGGAGGTCTAAAATGAGACTAAGTGTTGACCACTTAGCTAAAATTTTCTAAGTGTTGGACCTTATATTGAGATTCAAAGAGCTAAACAAGCTGAATACGAATGTAGCCATTTTGCGGGATCTTACATACAAGTAGTTCTAAAATCTGTATCCTATTCCTATTCTCAAAACTTGTAGGCTAAATGAAGTCTTAAATTCATTATGCATAGTAAATACTTTATCTTAAGACTTTAAATCTAAAAACTATTTTAAGAGTGGGGGATGTCTTTATAACCGACATACACCATGTGATCACCCATGGAGTCCCACGTCTAGCCCCCGTTAGGTAGGGTTTTTCTACCCTTGCTATCGGAATAGTACAATCTAATCTGTGTGATCACAATTTGAGTCATCCACGTAGAAGAGGAAATAAATATATGTACCTACGGTGGCACGCAGTTCTGTGGAAGATAGGGAATACTAATTCCACACTTCTCGCTCGGTGCTAAATTCTACTCTCAATCTTATGCTCAAAATAATAAGAAAATCCACTTTAAAAGAATGGTCTCATGGTTTATAATGAAACCAACTAAAAAATCTGAAATCTCAATCTGTAAAGTGGATTTCAATTCTATTGTGACCAAAAGGTCAAATATTTCTCAAAATCGAAGGATAATCTCATCATGGAGTTCTTATAGCAAAACAATTCTCAAAATAATAAGCTTTAGTTAGGGCTTAAGGACCCGTAATTCAATATCATAATAAAACATCTCAAAATGCATGCTTTATAACATCGACATTCATAAATCATCTTAAAGTATGGAAATTTCAGCTTTATGCATAATAATATCAGCATACTCATGTAATTCAAACTTATAAAACATTGAAAATCCCATAATCTCATGAACAACAACATAGGGTATAAATCCATACTTAAATTTCATAGGAAAACATATAAAATCATGTATCTTCGTAAATTAAAATAAGTTTTGGGCACAAGGACAAAAGAATTATCCTATTTCAAACCCCACATAACTTAATGACAACAAAATTTTAAAAAGATTGGACCTTTAAGCTTGATTGAAAGAACCCTTGTAGAGAACTTTTAATTTAGAGCTTAACTTCTTGATTCTTGAGAGATGACACTTGAGTTTTGTTCTTGGGAAGAGGAAAAGGGTTTTGATTTGTTTACTGACTCCTTAGGGTTAAGAGAGAGGATTTTGTGTGATTAATGTATCATAAATATTTTTAGAAGTGATCAGGGATGGTTTAGGGGTGTTAAATGACTTCAACACCCTTGATATAAGTCAAAATGGAGTGTATTTGGCACTTGGAAATGACTTAGGTGTCGCCAGTCCATCACCCAAGATAGGATTTGATTCACATTGCGCATCGTCCAAGTTTTTTTGGGCGGCGCATTGCCCATCGCACACCCTTACTGCCTCTCACAAAAATGGACATAATATTTTGCTCGAGTATTGGATTAAGGTAAAATTGGTATCATTGTAAAGCTAATTCAATTATATACAATTTGGTGGGTCTTGAGATAAAAAATTCCATGTATTTAAAAGGTATACACGTTTTAAGTAGACCTCTGTAGAATCAAACATCAAATTTTGGACGAATCAAACTATCTTAGCTCAACTTGGCTCTAAGTGATTGTTATGAACATTTTAAACCTCAAGAGCACTTCAAACATGAGGGTAAAGATCATTAAACTTATATTCACATTGGTGTCACTAGGATTATAGCTTATACATGTAAGAACGATAGTTCATGGACTATCCCAAAAATATGGGGTATTACAATTACCCCATCAAAAAACTTAGCTCGAGTTAGTGAACAAATCAAACGAGCTCAATTTGTCAGCCTTTTTACTGATTGATCTTCTCCAATATATATGACAATATATCTGATATGGAAAAATCTGCACCGCCGTAAAAAATGCTTGCCAGAGTACAAGTCTTCAGAAGGCGTCAACAGTAATCTCTCAATATCAACTGATATTAAGAGATTCCTAGACATAGCTTCTCAAGACTTTCACCAAGACAAGAATTTCTGCTGATGAAAACATATCCCTCATGAAAAAGTCTACACTATCAGCAGAAATTCTTGCCAGAGCAAAAGTCTTTAGAAGACATTATTAATAATCTCTCAACATCAAGGAAGTTTGCACGAAAGTCTTCAGAAGACATTCAAATATAAGGAAGTTTTTAGCAATGACTACACATAATTACGGCATCAGCAACCTCACTAGATTCACTCCGCGTAAAAAGAAAAAAGACAAAAATATTTTCATTTCCATTCGAATTTTATTTTTTTAACAACAAAACAAAGATGAACTAAATATAGCATTAAAAGATGAACTAATGCTAGATTTAGTTCATCTTTGTTTGGTTTGTTAAATAAATATCATGCAAATGCAAATGAAAATATTTCTGCCTATTCTTTTGAACGAGGAGAGAATCTAGTGAGATTGTTGATGGTAATTATGTGTAGTCATTGATGAAAACTTCCTTATATTTGAATGTCTTCTGAAGACTTTCGTGCAAACTTCCTTGATGTTGAGAGATTATTAATAATGTCTTCTAAAGACTTTTGCTCTGGCAAGAATTTCTGCTGATAGTGTAGACTTTTTCATGAGGGATATGTTTTCATCAGCAGAAATTCTTGTCTTGGTGAAAGTCTTGAGAAGCTATGTCTAGGAATCTCTTAATATCAGTTGATATTGAGAGATTACTATTGAAGACTTCTAAAGATTTGCGCCCTGGCAAGCATTTCTAGCAATGGTATAGACTTTTGCATGGCGAAATCTTATCATCTATATAGGAGAAGAAAGATTAACAGAAAGGCTAAGAGATTGAACTTGTTTGATTTGTGCACTAACTCGAGCAAAGTTTTTTGATAGGGTAATGAGCCTGGAATTACATAATATTTGATAGGCTTGGTAGAGTCGGTTTAGATCAAACATTACATAACTCCTTATTTATTAATTTATCAAATTCCTTGAAGTTTGGTTAAGAAAGATGATTGAGCAACGCTTGATAAAAGTGAGTTTTTCAATGTTTGGGACCACATCTTGAGTGTCATCAACATATTTTGACCTAAAAATATACACAACGACCCTACATATATCCTTTAAGGCTTTTGAAGAAAGTGTTTTGAAGGGCTTCTAAAATGTCACAACATTGAATATGGTGTTCCTAATCGAGCTCACAATAGATCAGGAACTCTATACCAAATTCAAAGACGACAACGACAAACTTAAAGAACAAATCAGTAAGCTGGAGGCAAGCTTGAAAATTATCAGGATTTGCATACTACAACAAGCCTCTGATCTTCTCCAAGGAATGTGGAAAGGATGCTATGGTAAGAAAACACAATCAATTATAACCATATTGCTAAGAATGTAATTACACTCAATTTTCCTTTCAATCTCGTTTATGGTTCTGATCAGGTCAACAATAGTGGACCTAATCGAAATCACAAAAAATAAGGCATGGGATACAATTTAAAATTTAGAAATTGTTGCCTTCACTTAGATTCCATAATTTAACTCTAGTTGTTGTTGGCACAAGTTTTCTAGACTTACTGTACATTATTTCAACCCTCGATGCCCGTAAGGCTGCTTTCTTAGTCTTTTGCTATTTTCTATATAGGTGATAATCCCAACCATGCTACCTAGTTGTATCTCCATAGCAAATTGACCATCTGAACTATGTTTCTCTTAGAGAAATAACAAATGTATTTTTTATTATCGGATACAATTTCATATTTGCACTTGATACATATTTATCATGTTTTAAGATAATTTCATTGGCCAGATTCACTAGAAGTTACTTTATACCCTATGTATCCTCTTTAATTAGCTCTCAGATAATATAGTCTTTCATCAACCACCCATTTTCCCTTGAAGGAATTCTCCTACTGCACCTTCTTGCATATAATCATCACTTCGAGCAACCTAATAATATAAATTTGGGCTAGGACAATAACTATATTTGTTTTTCATTATTTCTAGATGCAGTGCTAGGATTTGAAGGCCTTTTTAGAGTTCAATGCACCCTAAAAGTTAGTCAAATTTCTATTAAAACTCTTTACAATGACACCAAAATTAGATCCATTCACAATGCTTGACACATAAATATGAGCAACAATTGACGTTAAATCTTAACAGAGTATCATAGCCATATTCATGGTCCCTCAGCCTTATCAGTTTGGACATACCTAACTTAACTATAAAATTGCAGATATCTTGTTTGAATGATCTATGACTAATCAGTAAAAACCAACATTCACAAAATCAATGTACTCTATGTATGTTTCCACAATAATATTATCAGTAATACATACCTCCCACATATTCCATCTGGATGCAGCTTATTCCTTCGAACCCATGTTTACTACAACCTTTTGTGATAGTCGGAAAAAAGTTGATCAACTTTTAGTTCCTTATATCTACAAATAAGAGGAGAAAAGTTGATGTCACAGAAAGAACATTATCCATTTGTTAAAATAGATGCAGAGTTTGTTGCATCAGATTTGGAGTCTATTACATCAGATATGGAGTCTGTTGCATTATATGTGGAGTCTGTTGCATCAGATATGGAGTATGTTGCAACAAATGTGGAGTCTATTGTTGAAAGAAAAAAATGAGAGATAAATAAAATAAATTTAAGGTTGAACCTGAAGAAGAGATGAGATAATTCTAGATGTATTGTGTACGTAGACATGGGTTTCAATATTCATTAATTAATATAATTAATATTCATTAATAATTTGAGGGGCATGAGGAAGACTAGTGACATTGAAAAGACAAGATAAAACTACTCAATGAACTCATTTTTGAGTTATCAAACAAACTCTTCATTTTTTACTGTATTTTGTAGTACTACTTTATCTATTCAGACAGAAGCTTGCTTTAAAATTAAAAGAAAAAAAAAGATTTTCAAACAGATATGTCATATGTTGCAATGTATAGCAATATCTGTTTAAAAATCCCAATAGCACATCCATCTATTACAAAATATATAAATATCTGTTTAAAAATCTCAACAACTCAAGATGCAAATATCCATTTGATAAGTAAATTAGATACGTCATCTGTTACAACATATATCAATATCTATTTAAATATCCCAACAGCTCAGTCATCTTTGACAACAGATGCAAATGTTCATTTCATAATTAAATAAGATATATCATCTATTACAACAAATATCAATATCTGTTTGAAAATTTCCAATAGCTCAGTCATCTTTCACAATAGATGCAAATGTCTATTTGATAGTTAAATCAGATATGTCATCTATTTCAACAAATATGAATATCTGTTAGAAATTTCCAACAACTCAGTCATTTATTCCAACAGATTTCATTACAATTGATTTAGGTGGAATTAGGGATGAATGAATGAGTTCATAGGGTTAACTACAACTTCAATTGAGTCTTCGCAATTGAATGGTGTTGGTATTGCGTTCATCTCGACCCGAGTCATCCATCGATCACTCTGAGTTGAAATGCGTTCTCATTGAATTAATGTTAAGATTAATAGTACCTAAATTTATTTAGGTGGAACTAGGGATGAATGAGTTCATAGGGTCAATAATAACTTCAATTGAGTCATTGCAATTGCATGGTATTGGTATTGCGTTCATCCCAACCCAAGTCATCGATCGATTACTCAGAGTTGAAATGAGTTCTCATTAAATTAATATTAATATTAATAGTATCTAAATTGATTTAGGTGGAACTAGGGATGAATGATCTCATAGGGTTAACAACAACTTCAATCGAGTCCTTGCAATTACATGGTACTGGTATTGCGTTCATCCCAACCCGAGTCATCGATCGATCACTTTGAGTTGAAATGATTTTTCATTAAATTAATGTTAATATTAATAGTACCTAAATTGATTAATGTGGAACTAGGGATGAATGAGCTCATAGGGTCAGCAATAACTTCAATTGAGTCATTGCAATTACATGGTGTTGGTATTGCGTTAATCCCAACCCGAGTTATCAATCGATCATTCTGAGTTGAAGTGAGTTCTCACTAACTTAATGTTAAGATTAATATTAACTAAATTTATTTAGGTGGAACTAGGGATGAATAAGTTCATAGGGTTAACAACAACTTTAATTGAGTCATTGCAATTGCATAGTATTGATATTGCGTTCATCCCGACCCAAGTCGTCGATCGATCACTCTGAGTTGAAATAAGTTCTCATTAAATTAATGTTAAGATTAATAGTACCTAAATTGATTTAGGTTTAACTAGGGATGAATGAGCTCATAGGGTCAACTATAACTTCAATTGAGCCGTTGCAATTGCATGATATTAGTATTGTGTTTATCCCGACCCAAGTCATCGATCGATCACTCTGAGTTGAAATTAATTCTTATTAAATTAATTTTAATATTAATAGTACCTAAATTTATCTAGTTGGAACTAGGAATGAATGAGATCATAGGTTGAACTACAACTTCAATTGAGTCAT
Source organism: Capsicum baccatum var. pendulum (assembly GCA_030864225.1). Lineage (NCBI taxonomy): Eukaryota > Viridiplantae > Streptophyta > Magnoliopsida > Solanales > Solanaceae > Capsicum > Capsicum baccatum. Next base: position 236,440,692 of record CM061554.1, on the reverse strand, counting down.
TGCAATTGCATGGTGTTGGTATTGTGTTCATCCCGACCCGAGTCGTCGATCAATCACTCTGAGTTAAAATGAGTTATCATTAACTTAATATTTTAAAAACTATATCTTTTGAAATTTTAAAAAATAATTAAGATCAATTCAGACCAAATTAACAATTTCAAAACTTGTCATTCTTTTTCAAAATTACAAGTCAACCCATACACAAATCATCCATTTATGGAAAAAACTTTTCTTCATTTTAAATCTCAAGTTCTCTCTCTCTCTCTCTCTCTCTCTCTCAATAATACCGACAACAACTACTCAACATCTTGCTCAAACCCTTCAAAACAAATCTACTTTCTTCTCATTTTTTACCATATAGTTGTTATTTTAGACTTCATTCTCACTTGTATCCATCATTTTCTCTGTCTCGTAGGTAACAAAGTTTAAGAAGAGTTCTACATTTGTTATTTATTCTAAAAATTAGGGTTTTTTAGTTAATGATGAAAAAGAAGACTTTTAGTTGTATTTTCTTCGAGAATGGGTTAACAATTTTGGGTTTTAATGCTAAAAAAGTAGGAAGCACCCGAGAAAACCCTAGTTTTTATCTCAGTATTTTATTGACAATCGTGGTATTATTGGATGGTATTGTTTGTGGATGTTGTTGGTGGTGTCAGTATTTGTGTTTTTGGTGGTGGTGTCAGTGGTGTTAGCATTAGTATTGGTGGTATTGGTGGTGGTCTTTGTGGCATTAGTGGTGGAATTAGTTGTGGTATTGGTAGTCCATCTGCTGGAACAGATGGAAGATCTATTGGGAGATATTAAACAGGTCTTCCAACAGATTCACCATCTATTCCAACTGATGGGTTATCCGTTGGAGAATTTCTTTTTCAATGTGGCATTGAATAATTTATTGAAATTTGTGTTACCTTTTTTTAAAAAAATTATGTAGACATCAAATGCAATTTATTTTTTGTTTTTTCTATTTTTTGTAGTTAAAAGATGTCTCCCAAAAGAAAAGAAACTGAAAGTGGATCAACTTCTGACCACCCAACAAAAATAGCTAGAGTACAGATAAATTCGAAGGAACTTCCTAAACAATCTCAGTCAGGGCAAAATGAAGCTGAGGATCTAGAAAGTGATAAGTTCTTCTCACTAATGGGGTGTGAATTATATCGAAATCCATCATTATCCTGTTAAGTATCGATAGATTTTGAGTTGCGATACCGATGGATAACCCTGACAAAGTAACTGGTGATCTTATGCTTAAATTTCAGTTGGGGAAACGTTTTGATGAATTAAGGAGAATTATGAAGAATGAAAACATATACGGACTTTTTAGGAAGAGCTACTTTTCATACTTTCTTGAGTTGCCTAAGGACTGCACTCTCCGTTTACCAATGAGCATGGTATATGGTTTTCTCAATCGCAGGATCAAGTACGATGCGGATGATAAAGTTCCAAAGGAGGGACAAAGAAATATGGATGAAATCTGGATCAACTACTGTGGCATGCCGGTTTGTTTTGGGTTGAACGAGTTTTCCATAGTGATAGGCTTGAGATGCGATCATCTAGAAGAACCTCTTATCAAGGAAACAACCCACAAAGGGTCCAACAAGAGTAAGGGAAAAAAGATAGGTTGTTGGGCATTAGTGGACATAGCTACAAAGCGGAGGATTTGATAGCAGATCTTGAGGATAAAGACATACCAAAGAACTACAGGGAGCAATTGTGCTTAGTTTGTCTTGTCCATTTTGTTTTATTGGCAAGAGACGTCAGGAAAGTCATAGAAGATGATTTGTTAGTGCTTGATGATGATTTTGACAAATTATGTATTATCCCTAGGGATATGATAGCTACTACTTAACTGTCGAATATTTACTGGCAAAGCTATCCACAAGGATGATTACATTATATGTCTTTCCTTGGGTTTTCATGGTAAAACTAATAACTATTTTTACTCATCCATTAATTTATATTGAATATAGTTATTATGATATTTTGCTTGCTTTCTATTTACAGTTTTTAGGCTTGGGCATATGAAGCCATTCCTCTCCTTTAAAAGTAGTTCAAGGATTACCCAGATAAGGTTTCTCATCCAAGGATCCTTAGGTGGTTGGCAGCTGTAACGGGCAGCAAAAGAAATATTAAGGAGCAGGCGGATGATCTATTTAACTCCTCGAATGATACAGTGTGTCTTTTTTTAACTAAAATAATTTACCTCAAAGAAAGATATTGAAATATATGGTCCATCTATTGCGACAGATGGGTCGTTTGTTGTAACGAATTACCCATCAACTGCAATTGGTGCAAAAGATGGGTAATCTGTTATGATAGACAATCCATATTTCACAATATATTAACCATATGTTGCTCTAGTTCTCTGAACCCAACTCAATAGATTACCCATCTACTGCAAATTATGCAATAGATGGGTAATTTGATGCAATATATTGTCAATCTATTACAATATACAGATCAGCTGTTGCAACATCTAGATCGTCTATTGCATAAGTTGGTTGTGTTAATATATAACCTAACTGATTGCAAATTATTATTATATGATTTAAATGCCTCTTATATTTTTTTTATAAGTTGTGCATCCTTAAATTGTGCCTACTATTGATAAGTTGGGGATGACTTCTTTTCTTACTGGGGATGGCTTATTTTCTTACTACAGGTCTTATTGATACAAAAAAAGACCCAACGGTGGAGTTAACAAAGAAAGAATTAGTTGGAGCAATAACCATAAGAAGAGTAGTTAGGCAAGGTTAGCCTAATGTTGAAGCTCTTCATGACCAACCTTAAACTGCAACAGAACCGGGTGCTTCTTCTGGGGGTGTTAATAGTGGAGTTTTTGATGATGGTGGAAACCATATTAATGCTACTGCTGCTTCCAGTTGTGATTATGAGCATAGCTTAGCAAACAATAAATACATTTGAAAACACCACTTTCACAGGTCCCTCTCATCTCCACACCGGTCCCTCCCACCCTTACAATGGTCTCTCTCACCCCTCTTCACCCTCATGTTCTTATTGCAAATGAAAAGTGTGCAAGGACACAGAGGCTATTGTTGAAGCTACCAAGAAGTTGAAATCTAGGAGGGGTATCATACCATCCAATAAAGTGAGGGAGCCATACACTCCTACAATGGTGGTTAGGAGAAAGACAAGAAACATTAGATAAATTCTCTCTGTTCTGAAAATAGCAAAAATTGCAAATCTTACCTCTCTAAGGGTTGTTGAAGTTAAGGGGCCGCTGAAGAAGGTGGACATATACACGACACATGGCAGAGAAGAGAAGAAGGAACTAGAAGAAATCATGAATGAAAAGACAAAGGTTCAAAAAGAATACACCATGCATTCATTTTTCACCAAGGACTTCACGAATATGACAAATATGCATGAGTGGTACGAGGACAATGTAAGTTTACTTTTTCTAACCTAGCACTCCAATCTACTCCATGAAGAAGAATCTACACAGAATATGTGTAATCTGTTGCAACATCTTGGTATTCTGTTGCAACATAATACACATCTATTGCATAATTTTCTGGGTAATCTGTGAACTGATTCAGAGAACCCTTTGCAACAGATTCTTTCCACTGTCTTTTCCTTCTTTACAATTACTAACATATTTAAAAATTATCTTCTTATACCACAGTATGTTGATGAAATTCTCTGCTCACAAGGGGCAGGCAATTAGCTGTAACACCCCGTACATAATTACGCGCATTAGCCATGGTTATATGTGTTGGATTATATGTATTGATCCTAAGTTAGGTATATATGAGTTCAAGTATGAGTATTGATAATTTTGAGATGGTTTCAAGTGTATAGTTTGATTATATGTGTATAGGAATCGACTTTATTTATACCAGAATTTTCCCGTCGATGGTTCCATACGAAGTTTATTGAATAATCTTTCCAACGATATAAAGATTTCCAAAAATGGATAAGTTTCTGATATAATCGAGCACGTTTGAAACTGTAAAATGGTGGCCGGGATATTGTGAACAGTAAATGTACAAAAAGATTTCCTGCACACAAACTACTGAGGCCTGCCAGTTTTTTGGGTCGATTTTGAACGATCATAACTCCCTCAATATAATGAACTGGGAGAGATGCGACATTTCAAAAGAAAGATCTTTGAGTCTTCTTTCTAATGCAATTAGTTTAATCCAAATAAAACATCTGAGTAAGGAGTTATACTCGTTTTACTTCAGCCTCTCAAAATAGATTTTTAGGGTCAACTTCAAATGATCGTAACTCCTTGTACAAGACTAACTGGGTGGCCTACTTTATATGAAATGAAATAACTTTTAAATGTCTATCCAACTATACCAATTTCACCCAAATCAGATATCGGACCAAAGAGTTATGGCCGATTTACTTTAGCCTGTCAAAACAGTCCACCATGGACAGATTCGGATTTACTTAAATTTTTAAGGGCAATATGGTCATTTTTCATCACCTCATGGACGAAAATTGGTCATTATATACATATACTTAGCCTCATATCCTTCATTCATCATCCAATTACTGAAGAATAAGGAACCCTATCCTAATTTCAACTCCAATTATCTTGTGATTCAACCGTAGAAAATCCAAATTGATTCCATAGTCGTGTTCACCGTCTCGAGGGCATCGAGCAGCACCCCTTAAACAACAGAACTTCGAAATCAAAAAGGCCATTGTATGGTAAGGATGTAAATTATGTTGGTGTTATTTATATGGATATGTATATATATATGCATGTGAGCATAAGAAGTATGTTATTTGATTGTTGTTGAAAGATAATTGGAAATGATGTTGGATTATTCTTGTGCATGGTTGGATTATGTTGAATTGTGAAGGTATTTGGTGTGATAATGTGGTATTGAAATGATGATTATATATATATATATATATATATATATACACATAAAACTATTGTTCAAGTTGGTTTTTGGAATGCTTTGCAAATATTGGTTGTACGGAATTATGGAAGAGAATTGTGGTGTTGGGTTGCTAATACTAGATACCAAACATTTCATTGTAGATAAGTGATTTGTAAAGGTGGGAAGTTGTGTTGAATTGGTATCTGAATCTACAACTAGGTATGTAAAGCATACTCTAACGATGTTCTTTGGCATGAATCACCAATGTTCTATCAAGTAAGATTCCGAGGTTGTCCAAAAACATGTATTGTTCTACATTACCAACGAAGTAGTTTCCATTCTATAAAGTGTCAAAATGTTTCATTGATATACCAAAAGACTCCTATTTCATTGTTGTGATATTGATGATTTTGAAACACATTGTTGATGTACCAATGAGTCCTTATTACATCATTATTGTATAGAAGGTCTATTACTTGATTCCTATTGATGTATGGTTGTTCCAAAGGTATTATATTGGCATGAACACTAACGTAATAATCTCAAAATCTTTTAACTAAGTTATTGGAAAGATCTCTTATGTGTGTTACTTGATATACATGTGCGTGGTATCCCAGGGGCATAAGCCTAACATGGGTCGATCCCTAGTTATGTGTTTATGGGTGGTATCCCAGGGGCATAAGCCTAGCATGGGTCGATCCCAGGTTATATGTACTGGGGGCAGCCTAATGGTCGCAGCACGGTACAATATTGATTATTGTTAGGTGGTTGGAGGTTCGGGAGGAGGAGGTAATAGCGAATTATAATTGTAAAGAATGAAATGAACGAATGTATACCATTCCACAAATGTGTTTGAATTCTATAACCCAATTCAGATTAATGGTAATGTACATGATCCTAAAAGTGTTTATGAAGTGTGGTTTACTTCTATTATGATTTATTCACTTGCGTCTGATTTTTTTTGATCCCTCATATCACATATGATTATTTACAGTTTTACATACTCAGAACATATTTTGTAATGATATCCCTCATGGGGGACCTGTATTTCATTTTGCAGGCACATGTACCTCAGCTCATACACCGCACAAGTAGGAGTCAGGTCATACAGCTATTGTTGGTAAGCTCTAGTTTGCTTCGGAGCTTTCCGAGTCGGTTCCTTATGTTTTGTTATTGTACAGGAGTCATGTGTGGGCTGGGGTTTGTCCCGACCCTAGTTATGTCATGTATATCCTAAAGGCTTTGTAGACATAAGAAAGGGTAAAGTCATGGAAGTTTATATAGTGATGTTCTATTTGTATATGTGGTGGCCCTGACGGCCAAGTATTATATATATACATATATTTGTGCGTGTTGTGCTGATACATGTAATTAGACCCTTCTATATGCAATGAAGTGCTATCCAAATTTTTGGTGACATGTAAGTGAAATTTCAGGTATTTGAACGGGTTCTCCCGGGCCTTCTCGGCTTTGGGTGCCAGTTCGGCCCAATGGGATTTTGGGGCGTGACAAAGGTGGTATCAGCGAGGTTCATCCTAGTGAGTCTACCAAGCCGTGTCTATGTAAAGTCTTGTTTATCGGTGTCTTGTGCACCACATCTATAAACAGGAGGATATGGACATTTAGGAATTGTTTCTTTTCTTCATGTCTTAGATCGTGCGATGGAGCTTATATTGTATATGAAGTAATAGTTGACCACTCAATCAGTTTGTTTCTCTTATTATAGTAATGACGCCGGTTACCAGAAGCAAGAATACCGGTAAGCAAGTTGATGTGGCTGCCAGAGAGGGGACTAGTAAGTCACCAACTATACCAGCTAATCAAAGTGAGGCTCCAGGTGAGCATACATCATAAACTTCCCCCAGTCTGGAGGAAATAAGGGGGAGGAGAACTATATCCCCAGAGCCACCTATTAATGCTGTTGATCAATATCTTAGAAATGAAGTGCAACTTTTTACTCGTATAGTTGCTGGGAAAGTCCAAGGGCAAGCTATTCCTGCCGCGTGTTCTAGCGGTATTGGTAGGGCGGCTAGTCTTCGGACGCAAGATTTTCTTAAGATGGATCCACCTACTTTTACCGGATCCGATCTTAATGAAGATCTGCAGGACTTTATTGATCAGATTCAAAGGGCCCTAGATGTGATGCATGTGTCGGGTAGAGAGACAGTGGAGTTATCCGCGTATAGATTCAAAGGTGAGGCTATATATTGGTATGAAGACTGGAAACGTTCAAGGGGCATTGATGCACCCCTAGCTACTTGTAAAGAGTTTAAATAGGCATTTATTGATCATTATCTTCCATATGAGACTCATCAGGCCCATGCGGATCAGTTCTTAAATCTTCAACAAGGTAATACAAGTATGAGGGAGTATAGTCTTCGATTTAATTCCTTGTCCAGATATGCTCCTAATGTTATAGATACTATGGATGACAAATTTCATCGGTATATGAATGGATTCGATCCGTATTTGGTTAGGGATTGTACTATTGCTGCACTGAATAAAGACATGGATATAGCTAGGATCCAAGCATTTGCACAGAAAATGGAAGATCAGAGGCAAAGAAAAAGAACACAGGAATTTGAAAGCGGATTTTCTAAGAGGGCCAAATCTACAGGGCAGTTTATGGCGCCACATGGAGGGTTTAGACCTCAATTTTCTGCTAGAACACCTAGGCCATTATTTTCATATTCTATAGCTAGTGCTCCACCACAGCATCAGGGGTTCAGAGGCAGTCAATTTAGGCAAAGAAGTGAGGGTCATAGTTCGCGATCAGTGGGTTATCATGGGCAAGGGAACATGAGCCAATTGAGACCTTCTCGAGAGCTATGTAATCGATGCGGAAAGCATCATATTTGTATATGTCTAATGGGAGCACATATTTGTTATTGGTGTGGTATGATGGGGCATATGAAGAGAGAATGCCCACGAAGGGGCACAGGTGGCGTAGCATGACCTTCGGGATCAGCTGTTGCATCATCATCACCGGTATCTTATTCTGGTAGGGGCTCACGACCTGCGGGTCATGTTAGAAATGAAAAAAGAGTCGCTAGTTCTAGCGGGACTCAGAATCGCACTTATGCTTTAGCGGATCGATAGAATCTAGAGGCTTCCCCCGATGTGGTTACGGGTACATTGTCAATATTTTCATTTGATGTATATGCTCTAATTGATTCCGGTTCTACATTATCATATGTTACTCCTTTGGTTGCTGGAAAGTTCAAAAGAACCCCCGAATTGTTAGAAAAGTCATTGGAAATGTCTACCCCAGTTGGGGAATCTATTATTGCTAGAAGAGTTTATAAAGATTGTTTAGTAACTGTGTGTGGTCGAGACACGATGGCCAATCATGTGGAACTATAAATGGTAAATTTTGATGTTATAATGGGTATGGATTGGTTGGCGTCTTGTTATGCCAAAATTGACTGTTGTACGAAAAAGATGTATTTACATTTTCCTAATGACGCAGTTATTGAATGGCAAGGTAAGATTGGCGCACCAAGAGGTAGATTTATTTCTTATTTCAAAGCGAAAAAAATGATTTCCAAGGGATACATATATCATTTAGTTAGAGTAAGGGATACAGAAGCAGAGCCACTAACTCTTCACGTTGTTCTGGTGGTAAATGAATTTCCTGATGTATTTCCTGAAGATCTTCCAGGTTTGCCTCCTGAACGAGAAGTAGAGTTTGGTATTGATGTAATATACCAGGCACCCAACTAATTTACATTCCTCTGTATAGAATGGACCTAGCATAATTATGAGAATTGAAAGAGCAATTGAAAGATTTGCTAGAGAAGAAATTCATAAGGCCTAGTATGTCCCCTTGGGGAGCACCAGTGTTATTTGTGCGCAAAAAGAATGGCTCGCTGAGGATGTGTATTGATTATCGACAATTAAATAAGGTGACTATTAAGAATAAATATCCTCTCCCAAGAATTAATGATTTATTTGATCAGTTACAGGGCGCCAAGTGCTTTTCTAAGATTGATTTGAGGTCAGGTTACCACCAAGTGAGGGTCAAAGAGAAGGATATACCCAAGATAGCTTTCCGAACACGGTATGGTCATTATGAGTTTCTAGTTATGTCATTTGGGATAACAAATGCACCTGCATCTTTTATGGATTTGATGTATAGGGTGTTTAAGCCATTCCTGGATGTATTTGTGATAGTTTTTATAGATGATATTCTAGTTTATTCTAGATCAGAAAAGGACCATGCCAATCACTTACGACAGAGATTGCAGACTCTTCGTGATTGTAAGCTTTATGCAAAGTTCTCTAAATGTGAGTTTTGGTTAAAGTCAGTGGCATTTTTGGGTCATATTGTATCTAGTTAAGGGATAAAGGTTGATGCTCAAAAGATAGAAGCTGTGAAGAACTGGCCAAGGCCCACAACCCCTACGGAGATTCGTAGTTTTCTCGGGTTGGCCGGTTATTATAGAAGGTTTGTTAAAGACTTTTCTTCCATTTCAGCACCCTTAACCAAGCTAACCCATAAAGCATCCAAATTCCAATGGAATGATGCCTGTGAGAAGAGTTTTTAAGACTTAAAGAACAAGTTGATTTCTACACCCGTGTTGGTACTTCCAGAAGGCACCGAAGGGTATACAGTGTATTGTGATACTTCCAGAATTTGTTTAGGATATGTACTGATGCAGCATGGTAAGGTAATAGCATACGCTTCTAGACAATTGCGGCCACATGAGAAAAATTATCCTACACATGATCTTGAGGTGGCAGCAGTTATTTTTGCTTTAAAGATATGGCGCCACTACTTATATGGGGTTAATGTTGATATATATATTGACCATAAGAGCTTGCAATATATTTTTAATCAGAAGGATCTAAATTTAAGGCAGCGGAGATGGCTTAAACTATTAAAGGACTACGATGTTGATATCTTGTACCATCCAGGGAAAGCAAATCTGGTAGCTGATGCGTTAAGTCGTAAGGCTATGATGTCGCCTATATAAAGGCAAGGGATGATTAAAGATCTTCACCAGTTAGCTAGTTTGGGAGTTCACCTTCTTGAAACTCCGGACAAAGAGCTTATCGTACATAATGCTGCAGAATCTTCATTAGTAGCTGAAGTGAAAGAGAAGCAATATGCAGATCCTATTTTATTACAGCTTAAGGAGAACGTTCAAAGTGATGCGACCAAGGTATTTGAGTTTACGCGAGAAGGAGTACTTCAGTGCCAAAATAGATTGTGTGTGCCGGATGTAGACGGTCTAAGAAAGAAGATTATAACAGAGGTACATTTTTCAAGGTATTCAATTCATCTAGGATCAACCAAAATGTATCACGATTTGAAGGATGTATATTGGTGGAATGACATGAAAAGGAACATCGCAGAATTTGTAGTTGAATGTCCAAATTGCCAAGGAGTTAAAGTGGAACATCAAAAGACCAAAGGCTATATGAAATGCATAGATCTTCCAATTTGGAAGTGGGACATGATAAACATGGATTTTGTTATAGGTTTGCCTCGTACAACTCGGAAATTTGATTCTATATGGGTGATTGTGGATAGGCTTACTAAATCCGCACATTTCTTACCCGTTAAGACCACTTACACAGTTGAAGAATATTCAAAGCTGTATGTTAAAGAAATAGTCCGATTACATGGAGTGCCAACATCTATTATATCGTATCGGGGAACTCAATTTACTGCAAACTTTTGGAAGTCTTTCCAACGGAGTTTGGGAACACAAGTGAATCTGAGTACAACTTTTCACCCTCAGACGGATGGAAAAGAAGTGCACACCATTCAAACACTTGAAGATATGCTACGAGCATGTGTTATAGTTTTTAAAGGCAGTTGGGATGATCATTTACCTCTTATTGAGTTTGCCTACAATAATAGCTATCATTCAGGTATCAAAATTGCACCATATGAAGCTTTATATGGGAGGAAGTGTAGATCACCAATAGGATGGTTCGAAGTGGGTGAAACTCTTATGTTCGGACCGGATCTTGTGTATCAAGCCATAGAAAAAGTCAAGGTGATTCAGCAACGGTTGAAAATAGCCCAAAGTCTACACAAGTCATATGCGGATAGTAGAAGAAGAGGGCTAGAGTTTTTGTTAGGCGATTGGGTATTTTTGAAGGTATCGCCAATGAAAGGGGTGATGAGATTTGGCAAGAAAGGAAAGTTGAGTCCACGATATATAGGCCCGTATAAAATTATTCGAATATGTGGGCAAGTTGCTTATGAATTAGAGCTACCACAGGAACTCTCATCAGTGCATCCAGTATTTCATGTATCGATGCTTGGAAAGTGCATCGGAGATCCGTCCATTATTACTTCGACTGAAGATGTGCAAGTAACAGAAGATATTACCTATGAGGAGGTGCCTATTGCTATATTAGATCATCAAGTTAAGAAGATGAGAAATAAAGAAGTAGCATCGGTGAAAGTACTTTGGAGAAATTAACAAAGGGAAGAGATTACATGGGAAGCAGAGGAAGTAATGAAATTGAAATACCCTTATTTGTTCAAAGGTGAAAAAGAAGTGCAAGGAGTGTAACTGGGAAACTAACAAGTAAGTTTTTACACATGCATAATATATATATGATGACGTGAATATCAATTATGAATTCGAACTTGTTTCGGCTAAATAACTACATTTACATTCGAGGACGAATGTCCTTAAGGGGGGAATGATGTAACACCCCGTACTTAATTACGTGCATTAGCCATGGTTATATGTGTTGGAGTATATGTATTGATCCTAAGTTAGCTATATATGAGTTTAAGTATGAGTATTGATTATTTTGAGATGGTTTCAAGTGTACAATTTGATTATATGTGTATAGGAATCGACTTTATTTATACCGGAATTTTCCCATCGATTGTTCCATAAGAAGTTTATTGAATAAGATTTCCAAATATATAAATATTTCCAAAAACGTATAGGTTTCGGATATAATCCAGCACGTTCGAAACTATAAAACGGTGGCCGGGATATTGTGAACAGTAAATGTGCAGGAAAATTTCCTGCACACAAACTACTGAGGCCTGCCAGTTTTTTAGGTCGAATTTGAACGATCATAACTCCCTCAATAGAATGAACTGGGAGATCTTTGACCTGTCAAAAGAAATATCTTTGAGTCTTCTTTATAATGCAATTGGTTTCATCCAAATTCAACATATGAGTAAGGAATTATACTCGTTTTACTTCAGCCTCTCAAAACAGATTTTTAGGGTCAAATTCTAATGATCGTAACTCCTTGTACAAGACTAACTGGGTGGCCTACTTTATATTAAATGAAATAACTTTGAAATGTCTATCCAACAATATCAATTTCACCCAAATCAGATATCGGACCAAAGAGTTATGGCCGATTTACTTTAGCCTGTCAAAACAGTCCACCATGGACAGATTTGGATTTACTTAAATTTTTAAGGGCAATATGGTCATTTTTCATCACCTCATGGACGAAAATTGGTCATTATATACATATAATTAGCCTCATATACATCATTCATCATCCAATTATTGAAGAATAAGGAACCCTAGCCTAATTTCATCTCCAATTATCTTGTGATTCAACCGTAGAAAATCCAAATTGATTCCGTAGTTGTGTTCACCGTCTCGAGCGCTTTGAGAAGCACCCCTTATTTGTGCCAACAGGACTTTGAAATCAAAAGGGCCATTTTATGGTAAGGATGTAAATTATGTTGGTGTTATTTATATGGATATGTATATATATATGCATGTGAGAATAAGAAGTATGTTATTTGATTGTTGTTGAAAGATGATTGGAAATGATGTTGGATTATTCTTGTGCATGGTTGGATTATGTTGAATTGTGAAGGGATATGGTGTGATGATGTGGTATTGAAATGATGATTATATATATATATATATATATATATATATATATACACATAAACCTATTGTTCAAGTTGGTTTTTTGGAATGCTTTGCAAATATTGGTTGTATGGAATTATGGAAGAGAGTTGTGGTGTTGGGTTGCTAATACTAGATGCCAAACATTTCATTGTAGATAAGTGATTTGTAAAGGCGGGAAGTTGTGTTGAATTGGTATCCGAATCTACAACGAGGTATGTAAAGCATACTCTCACGATGTTCTTTGGCATGAAAACACCAATGTTCCATCAAGTAAGATTCCGAGGTTGTCCAAAAACATGTATTGTTCTACATTACCAACGAAGTTGTTTCCACTCTATAAAGTGTAAAAATGTTTCACTGATATACCAAAAGACTCCTATTTCATTGTTGTGATATTGATGATTCTGAAACACATTGTTGATGTACCAATGAGTCCTTATTACATCATTATTGTATAGAAGGTCTATTACTTGATTACTATTGATGTATGGTTGTTCCAAAGGTATTATATTGGCATGAACACTAACGTAATAATATCAAAAGATTTTGAACTAAGTTATTGGAAAGATATCTTATGTGTGTTACTTGATATGCGTGTGGGTGGTATCCCAGGGGCATAAGGCTAGCATGGGTCGATCCCTATTTATGTGTTTATGGGTGGTATCCCAGGGGCATAAGCCTAGCATGGGTCGATCCCAGTTTATATGTACTGGGGGCAGCCTAAGGGTCATAGCATGGTACAGTATTGATTATTGTTAGGTGGTTGGAGGTTCGGGAGGAGGAGGTAATGGCGAATGATAATTGTAAAGAATGAAATGAACGAATGCATACCGTTCCACAAATGTGTTTGAATTCTAGAACCCAATTCAGATTAATGATAATGTACATGATCCTAAAAGTGTTTATGAAATGTAGTTTACTTCTATTATGATTTATTCACTTGTGTCTGATTTTTCTTGATCCACTATATCACATATGATTATTTACAGCTTTACATACTCAGTACATATTTCGTACTGACATCCCTCACGGGGGACCTGTATTTCATGCTGCAAGCACAGGTACCTCAGCTCATACACCGCACAAGCAGGAGTCAGGTCATACAACTATTGTTGGTGAGCTCCAGTTTGCTTCAGATCTTTCCGAGTCAGTTCCTTATGTTTTGTTATTGTACAGGAGGCATGTGTGGGCGGGGGTTTGTCCCGACCCTAGTTATGTCATGTATATCCTAGAGGCTTTGTAGACATAAGAAAGGGTAAAGTCATGGAAGTTTATATAGTGATGTTATATTTGTATATGTGGTGGCCTCGACGGCCAAGTATTATATATATACATATATTTGTGCGTGTTGTGCTGATACGGGTAATTAGACCCTTCTATATGCAACGAAGTGCTATCCAAATTTTTGGTGACATGTAACTGAAAGTACAGGTATTTGAACGGGTTCTCCCGGGCCTTCTCAGCTTCGGGTGCCAGTCCATCCCGATGGGATTTTGGGGCGTGACATTAGCATACCCAGATGCTTATGATTCTACAGGTAGGATAATGGACCTCAACTTCAACAACTATTTCCAAGAATAGGTATGATGATCTCTGTAAGCTAGCTGGTCTCGCTGGCTGGAGATTTGATTAGTTAGTTTCTACGTTCCAATGGGATGAAGACGTGATTAAATATGTTAGAGGGAAGAGGTCATATAGACACGGCAAGAGCTGGACTAAGATGAGAATCCTTACAGTCATGAAGTGGAAGTCAAATATTTTCTTGCTATTGAGATACTACTCTACGAGGGAAAGATTAAGGTTTATGGCTGCAACTTATCTATCTTCAACGAGGACACATTTTTAACCCACATGCAACCATTCTTGAAGTTGTTGCCCATGTTATTGATGCATAGTAAGCTGATGGATCATTTGCTGAAGGAAGTCTTGACAAAAGAATCATGGGATTTTAAAGATCGAAATAACAAATCCATCTCCCAAAAATTAAAACTGGTGCAGCATGCGGGCCGTACTCATTTGCATACATCGAGTGTTTGCTGACCGGCACAAAAATGACTATTATGTTGGACATCATTATGGCAAAGATACAAGATGTCTGGGCTTATGAGATACTAACTAAATGGTTGGAGCCCGTGTATAAACAAGAATATATATAAAGACAGAGATGAACATGATAATAATTTTTTATTTCAAGCCACATCACTTTACATGTAGTGACAATAATTTTTATGTTTGACGAAAGTTGAATTTTTTATAATGCAATAGTTTGTATATCTGTTGTAAAACATATAGTACCTTTTGTGACAAATTGATTATCTGTTAGAATAGGTTGGTCATCTATTGCATTATACAGATGCTCTCAGTCTGTCTGTCGCAATAGATATACAATTTGTTGCAACATATAATCTACTGTTGCAACTGCTAGGTAATATGTTGGATTAAATAAAAAAAGTAGGAAGACATGTTATATAATTTTAGCAGATGACCTACATATTGCAACATATGTCTAAATCTGTTTGATAAGATATGTCGTCTGTTGCGGCAGATGTATTATCTATTGTGATAGATGAATCTAGTATTCTATTTCAATTAACATGTTCAAAACTAAGGATTGAATTATTCATAGACAACATAAAATAACTCAAAAAATAAATGAAATATAAGAAAATCATTATGGATACAAATAATCTACTCTATAAATGAATTAACAAGTTAAACCAAGGAGGATAGTTTATTACATTGATGGACTCAAGCTATAAAGATCTACTCAATATAGACAAGTTTTTCTTCATCCGGTGCTACGAAATTTGGCTCTGGTCATCGTGGATCTTTAAGGTTGCTTGTGTACAGCTTATGATCTTTTGCTTCTCCGTATTTCCGTAAAAGAGCAGCATATATTTTGTGCGGTAATTCGGCATCAAGTTCATCATTTGGTACTTGTAATCCATCTCTCAAATACTCGGCATAGGTGGTAATTAAAAGACCACGATCCCTACGTTTTCAAAAAATAGATAATTCATATCTTGCAGTCAGGCAAGCTTTGTGAAATTTGTGAAATGAAACTAAATCGTCAAACTTAAACTTATTGGATACCAATGGTTTGTTGAGAAATTTCTTCAACATATTGTACAACAGATGGCTTACCCATTTTATCCCGGTATGCTTCAATCGTCAACCAATCAGTATGAACCTTTTGGTCTAAAAATTCACTCATATTGAGGTAAGTAGTCAATATTTTGGTCAGCTTTTGTATCTCAGACGAAGGCTTGAAATGTCTCCTTCGTGACATCGAGTCATAAACTCGGATGTGCCTCTCTTTTAGAATGACAACAGCCAACACCCAATGGAATTCATCAGCACAATTGATTGGAATGTACACTTCATCGACCAAATTCCAAGGTAAGCCTAAAACCTTTGATGATGTTGATTAAGTATTTCTCATTTCGGAAAACTTCTAGCTTTTTTTGACAATACCTATTGTAGGCATTATTGATGTAAATTTTGTACAAACAATTGCCTGTCGTGTATCTGTATTGTTCTTGTATTTACAACTTAGTCTTCTTTCGGAGGTAGTAAAAAATGACATCGATGTGTTGCACATATTATCAAATATTTCAAATTACGTGACAAAAAAATTAATACACAGATGCAATTAAATAAAGTATTAATTAATAATAATATGTATGGAATTTAAACCTCATCATTCCATCAAATTTGGGGCTGTGACATTAAATAGGACCAATTCTTTATTTCGAGATGTGCAACAACAAAGTCGAACATATCAAAACCAAGACTCGATTCGTTCACTTTGTAGTGTTCGTCATTTTATTTTCTGCATGATGATTTATATGTGTTAATGTCATGTTCTTACAATAAGAATTGTATAAACCAACATCTTTAAAACTAATTTACGTACCTGCCAGCATGATGCTTTAACAGACTATCGACAATACATTCTGAATAGTCTTTGATCAATTGTGTTAGGTTTTTTGGAGCCTCATCCGAGATGTTGAACCCTTCAAACGGGTAATTATTCTATTCTCCCGAATAGACAAGCTCCACTTTTTCTTCTTCTTTGGAAGTAGTTGATGGATTATCAACTGTGATATTATGCTCTTCAGCAGTAGCTTCTATCATGACATCCACCTGGAAAGCTAGAATTGTCATTGCTAATTATAGATATAAAATAGATTGTCCATCTGTTGCAACAGATGAGTCTTATGTTGGAATAGATGGATCATCTATTAGGATAAATTTGAATATGTAAATCAGAGAAATACGATAATTTTGAACATATGACCCATCTGTTGCAACATAAGACTTATCTGTTGCAACAGATAATGCATCTGATGCAACAGGTTAGACAACAGTTGCAACAGATGTATATATCTATTTGATAATTTTCAATAGATAAATCATTTGTTGAAAAAGATATTTGCCTATTTATTTATTGGAACAGATGATGTACATTTACCCTTTTTAGCTCATGCAGCTCTCCTGTGTCCCTTGCACACTGAACAACGGAGCAAGACAAAGACAAAGACGTTGCAATTTTACCTTTTTTGATGCTTGATGATGCCTTGGAAATATCTTTCTTTCTCCTCTTAGACACCTTAATATCTAGTGGAGTTTATGAATATAAAATACTCTTTGATGGAATGACACCCCTCGTAGATGTTATTTCCTTTACAGAAGTAGTTAGTTCATTAATAGCATTAATCACTCCATCGTGTTTCACCTTGCAGTCTTGACATTTGCATGCAGAACATTCGCTAGATGTGGAAAAATTTGGAGAAAAATCTATACAACCAGTATGATCATAATCATAATGTCTTGTTGTTTCAAAATCTATAAGAGGAGCATCATTAGCCCCAACAACAGCACCACTAACACTACCATCATCAACAGCAACAAACCCAACCTCCAAAATTATTTTTATTATGATGGTTGTTGCTCCAAACAATTCCATTTTTATTCCATCAATGACCTTAGAGTTTGATAAAGTTTGCACAAATCGTAAAGTAAGAAAAAATGACATCTTCAACTCTCGGTTCATCGGAACAAGCCACGGATGGACAATCTAAAATAAATCAGTACATATATTAGAACGATGATGAAATTATTTAAAATAATCATTAATTAAAATAAAAACTTAATTAGAATTGGACTTACTGCTTCCTTTGAGGGATTGAAAAGATTAAGAAATTTTGCATTTCTATCAGTTTTGGTTGACAACCATCTCAGGATTCTTGGACAGGAAATTTCTTCCTAGTAGTTCACTTGTTGTCTAAAATAAGGAATGACTTCAATGCTTAAGTCTATAACATAACACCAATAAATCAAAAGCATTATAAAATAAAAAAATAAATCATATCATGATAAATGAAATATTTACCACGAAAGCCCATGGAAAGCCACATAAGTTTATTGTCTTTGGCATTAATGGAGTCAACAAATATTTTACAGTTATTTTGAAGCTTTCATAACCCCAAGGATAGTTGTTAAATGCCTCTAGATCCTCTGAGAGATTTATTAAATCGAGGCTTATATTGTTCTTAACATTTCTCGCCTAAAGAATATTATGTACAAACCAAACCAAGCACAATGATTGCTTGTGCTTCTTTGAGAGTCCTTTATCTTTCAATGCTTCTATCAATTTTTTATTTTTGAAGCTTGGGCCAGCAATGGATACTAGGTCATCACGATTACTTGACTTGTCTTTGCCTTTTTAGATTGTGGGATGCTTTTTTTGGGTCAGAGTAGGTAGAACTTGAGAAGGAGAAGGAGGATAATATTTTGGTCTAGTAACTATGGTAAACTCCTTTCAACCAAAACAAACAGGCATGCCATAGTAATTTATCCACACCTCATCTATCTTATCTTTGTTTTCATACATAAACCTATGCTTGAGAAGATCGCATACCATTTTCATCTAGAAATGAGCATTGTTGTCCTCCGGCAAATCAAGATATTACCCAAAGTAGCTTTCCCTTAAATAAGCATACAATTTTTGTTCTCAAAGTATTTTTCTGAATCCGTCAAAAGATTTTTCCATGGATGACTTAACCACGAAATCACCCATCAAATCTATGGAACCATCTCACTGTATTCTCATAGGGTAACGATCAATGTTGAAGGTTTTGACCAACTCTTTGGTGGAAGGGCTATTAGCATTTGGATCGTCTCTTTGAAATATTACTCCTCCATGTGTTCATTATCTTCTACTCCTAATTGAGATGATGTTTGTAAAGCAAGCTTATAGAGTGGTAAATGTAGCCGAGTTGCTGCATTTGTTCCTTTACTGGGACTTGATTTGGGTTTTTCTTTTGGGAGCTATATTATCTTAAATTAATAGGAGCATAAAATAAATTATAATTAATTAATGCATCATTAAAAAATAATAGTAAATCTAATATGCATAAAGGTAAAATAATAGTTCCAACAGACCACACATCTGTTGCACCAAGTATGTTATAACTGACCTGTTGCAACAGATGAGTAAACCGTTAGAAATAATAAAAATAGATCGCTAATTTGTTGCACCATGTATTTTATCTGATGAAACATATAACTAACCGTTGAGACAGATGAGTAAATCATTGGAAACAATAAATATAGGTCACTAATCTTTTGCACTAGGAATTTTATCCGATGCAACATATAACCAACCGTTGCAACGGATGAGTAAACCATTGAAAGCCATAACAATAGATCACTAATTTGTTGCACCAGGTAGTTTATCTATTACAACATATAACCAACCTGTTGCAACGGATGAGTAATCCATTGGAAATAGTAAAAATAGATCACTCATTTGTTGCACCAGGAAGGTTATCTGTTGCAACATATAACTAACCTGTTGCAAGGATGAGTAATCCATTAGGAACAATAAAAATAGATCACTAATCTGTTGTACCAGGTAGTTTATTTGTTGCAACATATAACCAACTTGTTGCAACGAATGAGTAATCAATTGGAAATGATAAAACAGATCACAAATCTGTTCTACCAGGTAGTTTATCTGTTGCAACATATAATCACCCTATTGAATGAATGAGTAATTCGTTGGAAATCATAAAACAAATCACAAATATGTTGCACCAGGTAGTTTATCTGTGGTAATATATAACCAACCTATTGCAATGGATGAGTAATCCGTTGAAAACAGTAAAAATAGATCACTTATCTGTTGCACCGAAAAGGTTATCTATTGCAGCATATAACTAACCTATTGCTAGGATGCGTAATCCATTGGAAATAGTAAAAATAGATCACTAATTATTGCACCAGGTAGTTTATCTGATGCAACATATAACCAACCGTTGTAACGGATGAGTAATTCATTGGAAACAGTAAAAATAGATCACTAATCTGTTACACCAGGTAGTTTATCTGATGCAACATATAACTAACTATTGGAATGGATGAGTAAACCATTGGAAACCATAGAAACAGATCACTAATCTGTTGCACAAGGTAGTTTATCTGTTGTAACATATAACCAACCTATTGCAACGGATGAGTAATCCATTGGAAATAATAAAACAGATGATTGATCTATTAAAATATATCACTCATCTATTGCAAAATGAGTTAAGTTGGATCAATATTATTTAGATTTATTCCAAACAGAAGAGTCATCTGTCGCAACAGATGAATGGTCTGTTCGATTTTTCATAGTTGCATCAGATTTTTGTCTGTTGTATATTCATCTGTTGCATCAGATGTTTTCATCTGTTGCATCAGAAGTTTTCATCTGTTGCATCAGATGTTTCATCTATTGCAACATCATTTTTACCAAGACAAACAACAAATCAATTCAGCAACACCAACACATCACACGCACACTAAGAACATCAACTGTGACAGAAAATCTCCAACAAATCTGAATCAACAATTCGACAACAAGAAGAAGAGATGCCATAAAATTAGGATTTTATTTAGTCCATATTTTAAATTTAAGTTAGAACTATTAAAATTATTAGCCAATACTAGAAGAGTAGTTGGCTCAAGTCCCTCTGTTTCTTCATAATTTTTTACTTGTGAAAAAAATGGGACGACGAAGAATTATCACCGAAGAAGACTTCACGTCGATTAACGTTTGAAAGTTGAAAGGGAACTCACCCGACTATTTGTCTACCAAAGGTTCAAGTCGTTGGGGATTGAAGGGAGAATTTTATAGAACTGTTGGTTGGGAGAGAGTTGATAGTAGTTGTCTCGAGAGAAAGAGGAAAGAGATGGTTGATTTGGATTGAAGGGGGTGTGGGTTGATTTATATTTTTGAAAAGATTATAAAGTTTTAAAAATATTAATCAAGTCCACAATTAACCTAATCAAGTTTCCTAATGATGTTTGATCCTTGAAGTTGGTCAATGTCACCAATCTCTCATTCAAGACTTAAAAGACACATTTCCTTCAATTTTCTCTACTTACTAAGGATGTGAGTGTTTATTACTTCATCCACTCCAATTTATGTGGTTACTAGATATAGATGGTCCGTATCAGCACGGACTCAATATATGTTATTTTTATTCTCAATTTATGTGATACAGATTGAATTTAGATAATCAATAATATTTTTAATATTCTTTAGATATTTTACGATGTTAATTATCTTATGTATAATACTTTTTTATTGATCTTCAAATAATACAGGTTATTCTTCTTGCCCAAACTTTTTTGTCATTGACAATTAATTATATTTTTAACTATTCCAAATTAAGTGACACTGATACAATTTTGAGAGCCAAATAAATATTTTATATCTTTTAAATTTTTTAAGTCATTAATTATTGTGATCTGTAGTATTTTTTACGTTTTTTTTTTAAATATATAACAAACTATTTTTTTTAGATATTTTAAGATGTTAAATAATGTAATTTATTATACTTTTTGATGTAATTTTCAAATAATATATGTTCCAAACTTTTGTGGCATTAATAGTCAATTAAATTTATTAAAAAAAATAAGTTTTTAATTACTGTGATTTATAATATTTTTTTTTCAATTTAAATGACAGTGATATAATTTTGAGAGTCATCCTTCATATATCTTATCCTTTCCAAACCCTAATGACGACACTATACTGAGTATTATGTTGTTGAGTTCAATCCAAAATAAGAGGAAAATTAGATGATACGAGTATTCTTAACTAGTATTACAAAGATTTTTAATTTATTATTAATAAAACCCATCTAAAAACCAAAAAAAAAAAGTAGAAAAAAGACTATTCTTAAAATTTAACTGCATAAGTTCTAGCTTGAATGAAAGATCCATGTCATAATTTAAAATTGATGATTGATATTTAAATAATTAAAAAAAAAACTTAACCATGATTAGAATAATTAATTACTTTGATATATTTATACCAAAATGTTTATCGTATCCCCCAATTCTAGGTTTGCATTTATATCTTTCCTATATACAAATTTCTCTTTTTCTTGCCTTTATTTTTTCACCGTTCATTGTGTCCATTATCTTCTTCTATGGCAGGGATATACAAAAATTAGAAATAAACTTCAACCTATCATAACACAGATGAAAGAAATTCACAAAATAATAAATCCCAAATAAAAATTTTAAAAGCGTGAATCTGACATAATTTTAATTTTAGGATCAAAATAAATTTAGAATTAAATATGTTTTTCTAAAAAAAAAAATATAAACTATAATTTAAACATAACATATAATTTAAATGGATTTATTTTAAATTATGCCTAATGCCACAAAAACGCATAGCGGCTTCATAGGCCATATGTTCCACGCTTTTTTTTATCTTAAGATTTACTTAAAACATCAGAAATAAGAAAACCTACATATTATAGGAATAAGTTTAAAAGATATAATGAATATGACAAATGGACACCAAAACAAATAGTTAATAAAAATTATAACTTTTAAGATCCGTCATTTCTTCAACTCATTTTTTGATTTGAGTGCGACTTTTTAAGCTGAAAACTTTCCCACACGAAGATGGACTTTAATGAAACAATATCTCCAAAACTCTTTGAGATCTCTATAAGCTCATGTCTTTAAATCGTCCTAAGTTTCAGTCAGGGCTGCTGGTATAATAATTTAGTTGAAAAATTTAATATAAATAATTAAACTTTATGTAGAATATATAAAAATTAATTGAAAAAAAAACTCAGAATCTTGAAATCGAAGCACCGTCCCGGAATGGAGGGAGAGTTATACACATTATCATCTTAATTTTTGAAATCAATTGTGAAAATCTACACGTGTTATCTCCGGCCTATAATATATTCATTATATACTCCAGTTGTATTGAGATTCATTTAATCTGAGGAATCTTAGTAACTTTGTTGGTTAGTCACCTGAACTTCCCATCTTATTGGTGAGGATTCGATTTCCCACATTGTAATCCCCTCCCCCAACTGTTTTTTTTTTTTTTAAAAAAGATTCATGTAATCTGTTGTGAAAATTAATTGTCATATGCCTTTTATGTTAAAGTCTATGTAATCAATTAGGGAAAATATAGTACTCCCTCCGTTTAAAAAAGAATGACTTACTTTCCTTTTTAGTCTGTTTAAAACAGAATGACCCTTTTCCCTTTTTGGTAATACTTTAATTTCAACTTTCCACGTGGCATATTTAGGACCACAAGATTAAAGGGCATTTTGATACATTTGACACAACTTTAATTTAAGATCACAAGATTCAAAAATTTTCTTTATTTTCTTAAACTTTGTGTTAAGTCAAAGTAGATCATTCTTTTTTTAATGAAAGAAGTAATATTTTATACTCCCACTTGTTTTGGGAGCTGATCTAGTATAATTTTTTTTTCTTTTTCTGTTGCTAATTAATTGACCTATATTATTTTATTTCCCACTTGTTTTGAGATCAAATTCAAATTGAATTTATTTTGTAAAGTGTTGTCTTCCAGATAATGGGCATGTCATTTGAGATGCAACAGACTACATATTGGTAAATAACCTTCCATTTGTTCTTAATATTAATTTAATTGCATGGCCATTTGTTAAAGGTGGAACAACATGTGTACACTTCTTTAGCAAACTTAACCATTCCACTAGCATGGCCACAATAAAACACAAATAAGGGAGAAAAAATCTGCATAATATATTGCACAATCAATCATGCCTCAATACGCCCCCGCAAGTTGAAGGTGGGATCAGTAACCTTTAACTTGGGCAGATGTTGATGAAAAAGCTGATGAGGGAAAGGCTTTGTAAGCATGTCCGTGAGCTGATCAGCAGCATGTAAATGCTGAACGAGCACCTTTTTCCTTTGCACTTGATCTCTAACAAAGTGAAAATCAATTAAAATGTGTTTCATTCTACTGTGTAGTACCGTATTTTGACAAAGATAGGTAGCACCAACATTCTCACAATAGATTATGGGTGGATTAGGCAGCTGCACATGTAGTTCAAAAAGAAGTTTTTGAACCCAATCGACCTCAGCAAATGCAGAAATTACTAAACGATACTGCACTTCAGTGGAGGAGCATACAACAGTCTGTTGCTTCTTGGATGATCAACTAATAGGATTTTCACTAAGGTGAATGACAGATATTGTCCTCAACTGAACATCAAACACTCCACATTGCATTATGATCGATCATCAAAAATCCTTTCAAAATTTATGTGTCACATCAGCGTCGGGTGTTAACCAGGCACAATATGGATGACTTGAGGTGTCTAGATGTTCATTCTCAAAGTTGAAATATTGAGAGGTCAGTTGTGGACCAAGTTAGTTAAGTTGTCTATCTATGATTATGCTTATAATAATGGCAGTCAGTATTTGAAAATGCCAACTTGAGAATGAAGGAAGGGGGAACATAACGTTATTTTCCATAATATAGTTGGGTATGCAGAATCTGTATATTACAACACAAACTTTAACTTGAGTTCAAGTATAAACAAGAACACAATGAAGTGTATCAAATATCCTCAATACAATATCGAAATGACCTTTCCAAGAGGTGTATTTTATTTTGCAGAAATTAAGATGAAACAGAAAATAGCTAAGTCATCCGAATTTACGGATTTTCCTTAAGGAAATAATCTCCCTCACTGTACCCGAGGTTGAGAAATTTTTGCTCCCAGGATAAAATGGCTAACAGACCAATAGTGGCGGTACCTCAAATGGTTGGAGTATCTTCAAACTCACAGAATGTTTTGAGTGATCACACAGAATATTTTTGAGAAAAGAAGAGAGTTTTTTTTTTAATATGAAAATTTTGTATACAAACCTGTGGATGAAATCGGGTTTTTATAGCCACAAGTTGCCTCTTCTGAAAAGTGGTAAAGGTTCATCTAAAAGGTGTAAACTTTTCTGAAAATTCATGTCTATTCGTCCAAATATTGTGACTGTTCTGAACAGGCATGCCATTTCGTGAATAAGTGTGTCATTTCATTGAAACAATGCATCAGTTCTGAAGCAGTGCATCAGTTTACTAAAATAGTGCATCGGTTCAGTTTCAAAACTATGCACCATTTCAGTTAAAAATTGCATCAGTTCAAAAATTTATCTGAAGCATCTATTCGAAATAGCTTCTACATGTCTGCTTTCATTGCTTTTGTAATGAAACTGAAATCATATAAATGGAGTATTAACAACAAAAAATATTTACTGTGTTACTGTTAGTATTTTTGGAATTCAAATAATTTTTTTCCAAAAAGATAGATCTCATCGATCGATCATTTGACAAATCTAAATCCAAAGTCGAGCCGAGCGAGCGATGACGACGACAGTGCGAGACATCTCTTATTTATATCCTCACTTACCATGTGGAGTAAGTGTTCATCATTATAAACACTCCAAAGTTCCTTTCTCCCACCAATGTGGGAGAATTAGTGAACTTTCTAATTTTGGGAGTACACTTTCTAAATTGGTGTCTCCTCTTCTCCACCATTTTTTCTTCATTTTTCATTCACACTTCTATGAACCCAATAATCCCCCACATGAATGGTGAATGAATATTTTTCATAAAGCTTTTACGAACAAGTATATGTTCATCAAGCAAAGACTGATTGCATCTGGATAAGTGGGTTTCCCTTTGAACTTTTTGTAGTGAATATGCATCGGATGCACTCGGTCAATTGGTAGATTTGATATCTTTGAACCGTCAAACTTTATTGTACACCTAGACAATACATGTCACACGACTAGCCTTTTAATGTTTATGGTTCTCATGCTTTTGTTTTTTGCAGCCATAAACACGTTTCGGTTTCATGAGAGCTTAGAGAATAGGCTTTTACTAACATTATCCTTGAAGTGGATTCCACTTCACCCTCGTATAGGTGATTTCTAAACGTTAAATCTTTTATATTAAAATATTTGGTCAAATCTGCTAAATTTAGATAATCATTTAAAGACTTTTCACCTTAAGAGTTTACTATACATTGTCTATATCATGAGAATGGGTTAGGTAATTGACAATGTTTAACCTGTCAGACACAACTTTTTTTGATCTCCTAGAACCTAGATCTTGGGAACTCCAATATTCTAGGTAGATTTAATGCCATGCTGACTCGTCCTAGGCCTTAAACCCATTCCCTTGGATGTTCTTTCCACTCCTTTTCTAGATAGGCCTTTTGTAAGTGGATCCGACACATTATCCTTTGACTTTACATAGTCAATTATGATAATTCCACTAGAGATAAGTTCCCTAACAGTATTATGTCTCCATGGTATGTGACGAGATTTTGCTCCATACCCTACCGATTGCCGCTTGGCTATAATAGTGTATACATACTAGTGCAACTAGCTTGGGTCAGTATAGAATATCTTTAAGAAATTCCAGAGCCATTCTGCTTCTTCACCAGCTTTATCTAATATGATAAATTCAGATTCCATTATAGAGCGAGCGATACAAGTCTGTTTGGATGATTTTCAAGAAACTGCTTCTCCACCGATAGTAAATACATATCCACTTGTGGATTTTACTTCTTTCAATACAGTGATCCAATTTGCATCACTATATCCTTCAATTAGCACAGGATATTTATTATAATATAACGCATAGTTTTGAGTGTATTTAAGATACCCCTAAACTATTTTCATAGCCATCCAATGAGTTTTGTTGGGATTACTTATGTACCGACTCAATTTAATAATTGCACATGCTATGTCTAGTTGTGTATAGTTCATTATATACATTAAACATCCCAATACTCTTGCGTACTCTGATTGTGAGTCACTTTCACTTTCATTCTTTCGAAGTGCAAAGTTCACATCCAATGGAATCTTGGCAATACCGAATTCCATATACTTGAACTTGTCAAGTACTTTTTCAATATAATGATACTGTGATAATGCTAACCCTTGTGGAGTTTGATGTATTCTTATACCTAAGATCATATCTGCAAATCCAAGGTCTTTCATACCAAACTTGCTCTGGAGCATTCGTTTGGTTGCATTTATATCATAAATGTCTCTGCTGGTGATCAACATATCATCCACATATAAACAAACAATGACTTGATGATTTGGTGTGTCTTTAATATATACGCATTTATCACATTCATTTATCTTGAATCCGTTTTCCAACATGGTTTGGTCAAACTTTTCATGTCATTGCTTAGGTGCTTGTTTTAGTTCATAAAGTGACTTAACAAGTTTACACACCTTATTTTATTTTCCTAGAACCACAAAACCCTTAGGTAGTTCGATGTATATTTCTTCCTCCAAATCTCTATTTAGGAATACGGTTTTCATATCTATTTGATGGATTTGAAGATCATATACCGACGCCAAGGCAATTAACATTCAAATCTAGGTTATCCTTGTTACTGGCGAGTATGTATCAATGTAATCAAGGTCTTCCTTCTGTTTGAAGCCTTTTACTACAAGTCTTTCCTTGTATTTTTCAATAGTACCATCCGCCTTCATTTTTCTTTTGAAGATCCATTTAGAACCTGAAGGTTTATTTTCTGGAGGAAGGTCAACCAATTCCCATGTGTGGTTGCTTAAGATTCAATCTATCTCACTATTGACTGCATCTTTCCAAAAGGATGAGTCTGACGATGACATCTCTTCTTTAAATGTTTGAGGCTCATTTTCTAAGAGAAATGTTACAAAATCCGATCCAAATAAAGTTGACATTCTTTGACGGGTACTATGTCTTGGATTTTCTTCATTATGTACATTCTCACTTGGTTCATTTCGAGGTCGTTAAGATCCTCCACTATACTATTCATGTCTAATTTTATAGGGTAAATGTCTTCAAAGAATTCAGCATTGTCTGATTCAACTACCGTATTTTCATTAATATCCGGATGTTCGGATTTATGAACCAAAAATCGACATACTTTACTACTTTTCGCATATCCTATGAATATGCAGTCCACCCTTTTAGGTCCTATCTTTACCTCTTTAGGTATACAAACTTGAACCTTCGCTAGACACCCCCACACTTTGAAATATTTCAAGTTGGGTTTCCTTCCTTTTCATATTTCGTAAGGAATTAATTGTGTCTTACTATAGGGAACTCTATTGAGTATACGATTGGCCGTAAGGATAGCCTCCCCCCATAAGTTTTGTGTTAAACTAGAACTTATATGTAAGACATTCATCATTTCTTTCAAAGTTCGTTTTTTTCTTTTCACAATTCCATTAGATTGAGGTGAATATGAGGCCGTAGTTTGATCGATTATTCCATTCTCTACACATATTTGCACAAAGGGAGATTCATATTCTCTGACCCTATCTCTTTTGTAGACACGTAATTTTGTCCCTCCCCAAAAATATTTTAATTATTTCTATTTTTATTTTTATTTCATTTTTTTATTTTTTTATTTTATTTTATTTTATTCTATTTTTATTTTTGTTTCTGTTTGCATCCACTTCATCGTGCCACCTCAACACCTCACTCCTCATTTTCCATTAGATACATGCAAAGGGCACACACCCTACCCATTTTGCCACATGCCACACTCAT
This sequence comes from Capsicum baccatum var. pendulum, assembly GCA_030864225.1. Lineage (NCBI taxonomy): Eukaryota > Viridiplantae > Streptophyta > Magnoliopsida > Solanales > Solanaceae > Capsicum > Capsicum baccatum. The sequence goes on along the minus strand of CM061554.1, from coordinate 236,412,052 downwards.
CTTTCCACATGCCATATCTAATTTTACACATTTCACACACATATTCCCACAAGCCACCAATAGTACTCATCCACGTAGGATAATAAAGAAAAAATAAAAATAAGAAAAGGGAAATTTCCAAGAAAGGGGGAGAAAAAGGGGACCACATAATTATTCCATTTTTTCCTTCCATTCTGGGAGGGCATATATATGGACATCACAAAGGATTTGGGGGTTCTGATTCATTGAAGAAGGATACAGAGAAACCATAGGAGAGCTCCATTTTCTTGTTTCTTCTTGATATGCACACACATACCTCACGATTCACACACATACTTGCTCTAGTTGGAAAACACCCACACATACACACTTAGTAAGGGAGAGATGAAAAATTGAGGGGTAATATATGGAGATTTGGCAAAGAGATCTGAAAACAGGGAGAAATCCAATTCTTTTTCATGTTCTCTATTGGTATCTGCATTGAAATTGATATTCGTCATCATTTTGGGCTGAATCAGTCATAAATCACTGAAAAATCCCTAATTTTTCTTTTTATATCAGGATGATACCTAGATGGAATCCGGTCAATTCCAACTGGTTTTGTCGCTGTCAGCTTGCCTGAGCTCGATTTTAATCGGGTTTAGTTCTTTAGTTGGAGTTTCAGAGTGTTTTGGGTTTTTTCTGTTGTGGGATTCATTCGATATTGCTTTTAGGGGGTTGTCGCGACTAAGTCGTATCAATATTTTTGATTTTGGTTTTCACATCGAGGTCCATTTGTAGGGGGGTGCGGATAACTAGGCTAACAAATAGATTTATTATAACTAATAAATCTATTCTTTTTTGTGCGTGGATAGTTTTTAGATTTTGTTTTGATAAATTATTCTTTTTGTGAGATGTATGCATTAATTTATTTAGTTTATTATTTTATCCTGTAGTAACTGCTGAGTTACAAATTTCTGTGTGATAATTTATTTTATCTGTACTGTAGCATATATCTAATTCTAGATTTTCTATGTCATTTATTATCTTGTGTTGTTCTTCTCGTAGTGAGTTTTTTATATTATATAAACTATCACATGTGCTTTTTTCTAAATTTTCTAGGGTTTTTTCTATTCATGTTAACTTTTCTTTTAGAATTTCCATTATTTTTCTAATTCGGTTTCTATAATTAATTTCGTTATTTAGATTATCTTGGTTTTCTCTATTTTTTCTAATATATTCTAACATCCACAATCTTGATCTAAATAATATCCTTCTGGGTAAATGTCTTCGTATATTCGTTCTAGTGAATTTATAATTTCAATTTCGTAGTTTATTACTTCTTCTAATATCATTTTCTTAATATCTGTTATTTCTATATCTTTAAGTATATATAAGATTAAAACTTTAAGGTAGTCTAAATGAGCTATTTTCTAAAATTGTTTTTTTATAGTTATTTATTTTAGTCTTAGTAGTTTTTGCATATTTATATTAAGAGATTTTATATATTTATTATTTTCCATGTATTTGTCTATATTTATTTTTATCTGTTTTTCTAGTAACTGTATATTTCGTATATCTTTAAAATTTCTACGTAATTTTAACATAATAAATATTTATAAGAGTAGATAGGTAGACATGGTATATAATTTGCTCTAGTCATGTAGTATTCTCCAAATGCTTTTTCTAATATAATTTTTCTTATATCTGCAATATTTATATCTCTAAGTGCATACAAAATAAGTATCTTAAATTTATCTACCATCACATCAGATATATTATCATTCATTATCATAAAATTGTTTTTTTCAAAATATTCCCTTCAACCATGTACATAATAAAATATAGTTATCTCAGATTACTATATACTAGATTATTCTTAAATAACATGTTCTTCGGTCACTATTAGCATGGTAATTCGAATACGTTTTCCCTCAAACAACGCGTCGACTTTGGTTACTCCCTGCCACGGCTTCTTGCCTCATTGGTTTCACCTTTAGGATGACATAGTTCTTAGGGATTTTTCTCTGTTTCCACTTTGCTAATAAACTTCTTAACATATTATTCTTCGAATAATTCTACTATAAAGTAACTAATATGAATTTATTTTATCATATCATGATTTTCGGGAATTATGAATTTAGCTATTCATAATCGTAAATAGATATACCTGTTCCGGTAACTTTGATATTTCTGAGGTTTGTTGTTCCATAGCTTTTTCCATTGAAGTGTATATATTTAATTAACTGGGCAAAATATTTTTGAACGGAGAGAATTTTTGCTAATGTGAGAAGGCTTGCTTCCGCAATGCCTTCTTTCTACTTTATTTATAAGTGAACGAACTTTACAATTTTACAAAGTATTTTACATGTGTTCTAAAAGATAAGAATAATAAAGCTAAAGAAAACAAAAAGGTTCCAAAAAGTCCTAAAGGCTGTTAGAAAAGAAAGTAGGCAAAGTGGAAAGAAAGACGTTGCTTTTTACTTCTTCATTCAACTGCAGAAAAAAAACAAGAGATCTACTGCCCTTTTATAGGCTTACAACTCAACCAACTTAAGCTAAAATATAGGAACTAACAACTAGTGGTGTAACATGACATAAACACAACATTCCCACTGCTAGAAAACAGAAAATTTAAAAACATTGACCAAGTAAAATACAACTCCACTAAGACTACAAAACAGGACCTTAAAGAACAGATTTTTACTGTGACTGATTATTGAAGAACTAGTCAACACTCCCCCTTTCTTCAAAATCACATACTCCCATTTGTAGCCTGAAGAAGTCATGCTTGTTGCGCGGAAGCGATTTCGTAAGAACATAAGCAACCTGATCATTTGTGCCACAAAATTTCAAGGAGATTATTCCACCAACAACTAGATCGCGAATAAAGTGATAGCGGATGTTGATGTGCTTCGTCCTACTGTGAAATGCAGGATTTTTTGTCATAGCAATCTCCGCCTTGTTGTCACACCATATTTTAGTTGGACCAATCTGCTCTTGTTTAAGATCCACTAACAATTTCCGTAACCAGATAGCTTGGCAACCGGCAGAAGTTGCAGCTATGTACTCTGCTTCCGTAGATGACAAGGCGATTGTATCTTGTTTCCTTGAACTCCATGAGATTGCTCCAGAACCGAGACTAAAGACATTCCGAGATGTGCTCCTACGATTTTCCAAGCTACCTGCCCAATCACTATCAGTAAAACCAGTTAATTTGAAATCTGATACTTTTGAGTACAAAATTCTGTAATTTATTGTGCCAGCAACATATCGCAAGATCCTTTTGGCTGCACCCAAGTGTTGCTTCGAAGGACTATGCATGAACCTTGAAATCAAACTGACAGAGAATGCTATATCGGGCCTTGTGTGTGATAAGTAGTTTAGACCACGAACCAAGCTTCTAAAATAAGAAGCATTTGTTTCGCATGTACCATCATCAAGTACCAGTTTCTCATTCATATTCATGGGCGTGGGAGATGGATTACAATTCAACATGTTGAACTTCTGTAAAGGTTCAGTAGCATATTTTCTTTGCAAAATAAAGATTCCATCCGAACCTTGTCTCACCTCAAGCAATGCAACATACCCAAGTCGGACATTTCAAAATTACCCATCATGCAGCTCTCTTAAATTCAGAAACAATAGATTCATAAGAGCCCATATATATAATATCATCGACATAAAGACAAACAACTAGAAAATCACCATTACCTCGCTTCTTCACATAAAGTGTGGGTTCATTCTCACTTTTTTTGAACTGCTGCTCTTGAAAAAAGTTATCAATTTTGCTATACCATGCCCGTGGAGCTTGCTTTAGACCATACAATGCTTTCTTCAGTCTGTATACTTTGCTCTTTCCTTCACTAGAGATGAAGCCTTTAGGTTGAGAGACGTATACTTCTTCATGTAAGTCTCCATTTAGGAAGGCAGACTTAACATCAAATTGGTACACAGGCCAACCAAGTTGAGCAGCCAAGGCTAGAGTAGTTCTAACCGTTTCAAAGCGAGCTACTGGTGAGAATGTCTCTTCAAAGTCGATGCCTTGTTTCTGGCAATATCCTTTTGCAACAAGTCTAGCGTTATTCCTATTCACACTTCCATCAGCATTGTACTTCACTTTGAAAATCCATTTTAGCCCGATAACATTCTTTCCTTCAGGAAAATCAACCAACTCCCAGGTTTGGTTTTTCTCAATGGACTGGATTTCTTCAATCATTGCATTCTGCCACTCAGGTTGCTTTGTAGCTTCTTCATAACATGTTGGTTCAGCAGCTAACAAGGAAAAACTACAAGATGCATAAATATCTTCCAGTGATCGAAACTTTGTTGGTGGCGTTTCGCTAGATGAAGCCGAAGATGGAGAGTAGGAGCTCGTTGGAATTGAATTGTTATTGCTACTGCCATGAAAAGAATGATTAGTATCACTATTGGAAGGAGAGGAAGAATCATAACCTGAAGATTCAAGAATAGTAGTATGCTCTTCTTCTGATTGGACCAGAATATGGACTCCTAAATCTTATTTTTCGTCATTCCACTCCCAAGCTGCTTCTTCGTTAAAAACAACATTCCTGTTGATAATCACTTTGCCACTAGTAGGATTATATAGTCTATATGCTTTGGATTGAGGACTATAACCAATGAAAATGCATTTCTCTGATTTTTCATCTAGTTTAGAATGTATATTTACCAAGGCATAAGCTATACAACCAAACACTTTCAAGTGGCTTACTCGTGGTTTCCGTCCCATCCATGCTTCATATAGAGTTCGATCTAAAATGTCTTTTGTTGGAGATATATTCAGGAGGTACATAGCTTCAGCCACTGCTTCTCCCCAAAAGTGAACTGGAAGTCCCCTTGCATTAAGTAGGCTTCTGGCCATGTCAACCACTGTGCGATTTTTTTGCTCAGTGACTCCATTTTGCTATGGAGAGTATGGTGCTGTAAGCTCCCTGTGAATTCCATTCTCATCACAAAATACATTAAAATCATCAGATAAAAATTCACCACCACGATCTGTGCGAAGAGCTTTTATGTTGCAGCCTGATTGCTTCTCCACGAGGGCCTTGAATTTTCTGAAATTCTCAAGGGCTTCAGATTTGAACTTTAGAAAATAAGCCCAACTCATACGACTATATTCATCGGTAAACAGAACAAAATACCGACTCCCACCTAATGACCTAGTTTTCATCGGCCCACACAAGTCAGCATGTACAATCTCAAGACAACTACTAGCCCTCCAAGATTTTCCTATGGGGAAAGATTTTCTACTTTGTTTTCCAAAATGCACCCTTCACATAACTCAAGATCACCCACTTTTGGTAAACCAATCACCATGTTCTTTCTAGTCAACAATTTTAACCCATTAATGTTCAAATGACCATACCGAAGATGCCAAAGTTGAGTTTCATCAACACCTTTAGCAACTAACGTATTTTTAACAATATTTGAAACATTAAGGGGAAACATATTGTTCTGAGTCATAGGCATAATTGCAATAGTTTGTCCAGAGTTCTTGTCACTAACAATGCATGAATCATTATCAAACAGAATAGATTAACCATTAACCATCAATTGTCCAACACTTAGCAAATTGTAAGCCAAACTAGGAACAAATTGCACATCACAGATAAGTTTAGAATTACCCTGCGTTGTTTTGATGGCTATGGTACCCCTGCCTTCTACTCGTACTTGCTTGTCATCTCCAAGTTGAACTTCACTTTTTTTCGACTCATCAAGATCCCTAAATAGAGACTTTGTACCAGACATATGATTCGAGCATCCACTGTCAATAATCCAAACACCATCAGAATTGTCAGTAATTGGAGAATGAGCCATGAACAACTTACTTTCATCCTCAACTTTCTCAGAGAGATTGGCATGCTTCTGTTTATCTCTTTGTTTGGTTCAACAATATGCTTCAGTGTGGCCGGACTTCTTGCAATACCAACATTGCAAGTCACTGTTGGGTTGACGTGACTCATTAAATTGTCCTCTACCTCTTACGCGACCTCGACCTCGGCCATGAAATCCGCCTCTTCCTCTACCTCTACCAGAAAAATTTGAGGATTTTTCTTTGGATAAGGAAGACTCCTCTTTCACCTGGAATGCTTTTTCTTCAATCTTCTCATAAGACCTGTTTAGCCTATTTTCATGAGCTAACAAAGAACCCATTAATTCATCAAATGTATAGTCAGATAAGTTCTTGGATTCTTCGATAGCAGCAACCACATGCTCAAACTTACTGGTTAAAGACCTCAAAAACTTTGCCATAATAGTTTCATCAATAATTTTTTTTCCATAAGACTTCATCAGATTAACAATTACAGAGACTCGAGACATATAATCTTGCACAGATTTACCCTTTTTCATGCTTAAAGTTTCAAAATCACGACGTAAAGTTTGCAATTTAACTACAATTACCTTCTTATCTCCCATATACTCCAGCTGCAAAATTTCCCAAGCTTCATTGGATGTCTCTGCTGCTGAAATTCTGGGAAAGATATCATCATGAAGAGCTTGTTGAATCAAGAACAGTGCCTTCGAATCCTTCCTGCGGTTTTACCAGAGTTGTTGTGCGTGGCTTTCATCAGGGTCTGGAAATTCATTCTCCACCAAGTCCCATAGCTCTTGAGACTTAAAAAAAGGTCTTCATCTTAAGACTCCAAAACTGATAATTTACCCCTTTAAAGATTGGAAGATGTTGAGAATTTGAATTGGTGTTCACTGCCATTTTTTCTTATCTGGAGATGATAGATTTCTCTCTTACATTTTAAATCTCTCTTTCTCGCACTCTCTCTGGCTCCCAGGTGAAGAAACCTGGCTACTCTGATACCAAAAGTGTTAGAAAAAAAAGTAGGCAAAGTGGAAAGAAAGACGTTGCTTTTTACTTCTTCATTCAACTGCAGAAAAAAACAAGAGATCTACTGCCCTTTTATAGGCTTACAACTCAACCAACTTAATCTAAAATATAGGAACTAACAACTAGTGGTGTAACATGACATAAACATAACATTCCCACTACTGGAAAACAGAAAATTTAAAAATATTGACCAAGTAAAATACAACTCCACTAAGACTAAAAAACAAGACCTTAAAGAACAGATTTTTATGGTGACTGATTATTGAAGAACTAGTCAACAAAGGCTACTAAAGCCTACTACCTAAAAGTCTAGGCCTAAAACAAGAAAGTCTTTATATAAATAGTAAAGTACAATAATTTTGAAGACTTTACGTAACTTAAAATAAACATCTTGTCTCCGGTGTTTTTGTCGTATCTATTGTATCTCCATTATTGCTCCTGATCTTATCTTTCCAGCTGGCGTCCTTATCTTTTTTATTCTAGCTGAACTGCTGGGACATCATTATCTCCTCCATTACATTTTGAACGTTTGTGATCTGGATATTTTTGTCCAATAGTCTTGCAATATCTGGTTAATAATTCTTCCGAAATAAATTTTTCTCTGATAGCTCTGGTGATAGGTTCCATTTTTGGTTTAAGCAACGTGAGAATCCATTGCCTAATAGTTTCCACATCTGTTTCTCGTAACTCTTTTGAATTTGAATATATTAATACATGATTTCTTGAATAGTAGCTCCATATGGGATTTTGGTTGCAGTATGTATTTGCTAGCTCTAGCAATATTGTAGATAGTCCAATAATCCTTTTGTTCGCATAAAATTTTGGTATCTCGATTCTAGGTATTTCTGACTGTGAAATAATATCTTGTGGTATAATCATATCTCGTGTCATTCCTATCTTTACAACTTGTATAGGGTTTTTAACTTCATCATATAATATCTTATCTGGTGCCGTGTAAATTTTTATAAAAAACAAGGTCCCTTTGGTTATTCTTTTAAAAGTGATAAATGCTTCATATATCTCTGGTATGGTGGATATCTAAGTTCCGTCCATGGTATATACAGTACTAAGTAGTCCATATTCATAGCAAGTTTTAACTAAGCTTGGTTTTGTTTTAGGTAAGGCAATTAGTTTATTATATCCGGTCAATCTCTGGGTTATATAGTTTGTATCTGGTTCTTGGATATTTGTAGCTTTGGGGTTTCTATTTAAAAAGGTTTGTACATTGTAGATATTTTCTATGTATGTACGGGTTGTGTAGTTGTAAGTCTTTTTGTCTTGGTTTAGACTATCTCGGTATGTGGTAATTTGTGGGGGTATAAACATGGGATCTTTTGATGTATTTGGTGTATATGGTTTATCAAATAGCTTGTTTAGGTTCATATTTTTTCTAACTCCTTTGCTTGTACCTGCAGAAGTAGATTGATAAACGTTATGGGTTTTATGGAGTATCCCAACGTCTCCTTCTAGCTCTGGAATTTTATTGTCTTCCGATCGACATAGCTCTGCGCATTGCTAAGTTAGCTGATTCATAGCTATAGACTTCAGTTTATCTTCACTAGTCTTTAGCTTTAGCTTTTCTATCTCAGTACCCATCTTTACTATCTCAGTACCCATACTGTCCACTTTTAATGAAAGCGTAGTTAGGGCGTTGAGTATCTTTTCAAGAGTATTTTCTTCTATCATTTCAGTTTGTGTAGCTTTGTCTTGATATGTAATATGCAATAACATTTTTGTTAGTACTGATTACTTCTATTATAAATGTGAAATTTAATATATTTAAAACTAGTCTCCAAATCTCTTTTGTTGTAACTGAATTTTGTATTTTCTTTGTTAGCTACAAGCGTACCTGTGTATTATCTGTTCGTACAATAAATTTGTTATATACAATATATGGATCAAATGCTAACAAACATTTATATAATGAACATAATTCTTTCCTATTTATTTCCCATTTTATTTCTGTCTCGTTGAACGTACCTGAGTAGTATCTACAATGATGTTCTATTTTTTCTGCTTCATACCTATATTTAAGTACTCATCCGTAACTATATTCACTAGCATCTGCTTCTACTATATATATAAATTTTCTATTTTCATCCGAAAATTGTAATTTTGATAATTCCTTGCAAAGTAATTTTATGAACTTGTTTTTTATCTTCTTCATTATAATTATATTCTATATCCTTTTTTAATTTTTTCTGTAGTGGTTTTAAGTTTTCTGCTAATTTTGGAATATATTCTCTTACTTGGTTTACTAATCCTAAAAATGATTGTAATTTCTTTTTTGTATCTAATTCTTCTTTCAAATTTATTATTTTTTGTACTATAAGTTGTTGCATTTTTACTCCACTTTTATCTATTTGTATTCCTAAAAATTCTATCTGATTTTTCATAATTTCAGCTTTCTTTTCGCTTAGACTTTTCCTGATTTTTCTATTATATCTGTAAATTGTTCTAATAATTTTATATGTTCTTCTTTAGTTTTTGTATATAATAATATATCATCTATATATACTATGCAATTAGGTAATTGTTTAAAATAATTATCCATAAAATGTTGATATCTACCTAGTGCATTTTTATATCCAAATGGTAATAACTAAAAACGATTGGTGGTTTACAACACCATGTAAACAAAAAGTACAGAAGTTTAATAAATAGTAAAAAAGTACAGAAGTACAGAAGTTCTGCTATATCTTTACTATTTATTAAACTTCTGTACCTTTTGTTTACATGGTGTTGTAAACCACCAATCATTTTTAGTTATTACCATTTGGATATAAAAATGCACCAGGTAGATATCAACATTTTATGGATAATTACTTTAAACAATTACCTATTTGCATAGTATATATAGATGATATATTATTATATACAAAAACTAAAGAAGAACATATAAAATTATTAGAACAATTTACAGATATAATAGAAAAATCAGGAAAAGTCTAAGCAAAAAGAAAGCTGAAATTATGAAAAATCAGATAGAATTTTTAGGAATACAAATAGATAAAAGTGGAGTAAAAATGCAACAACATAGAGTACAAAAAATAATAAATTCGAAAGAAGAATTAGATACAAAAAAGAAATTACAATCATTTTTAGGATTAGTAAACCAAGTAAGAGAATATATTCAAAATCAGCAGAAAACTTAAAACCACTACAGAAAAAATTAAAAAAGGATATAGAATATAATTATAATGAAGAAGATAAAAAACAAGTTCAAAAAATAAAATTACTTTGCAAGGAATTACCAAAATTACAATTTCCGGATGAAAATAGAAAATTTATATATATAGTAGAAGCAGATGCTAGTGAATATAGTTACGGAGGAGTACTTAAATATAGGTATGAAGCAGAAAAAATAGAACATCATTATAGATAATACTCAGGTACGTTCAACGAGACAGAAATAAAATGGGAAATAAATAGGAAAGAATTATGTTCATTATATAAATGTTTGTTAGCATTTGAGCCATATATTGTATATAACAAATTTATTGTGCGAACAGATAATACACAGGTACGCTGGTGGCTAACAAAGAAAATACAAAATTCAGTTACAACAAAAGAGATTCGGAGAACGTTTATATCTAATGTTAGAAAAAGAAGAATTAAAATTAGAAGATAAACTAACAGAATGGTAAGAATAGAAAAAGAAAATGAAGAAATAGATAGAAAAAATGAAATAGAAAAAATTAAACAGCAAACTACGAAAGAAATACGAAAAATAGAAGAAACTAAAAATAGTAGAATTGCTGAATAAGAAAAAGAACTACAAATGTTAAAAGATTTGTACGAACAAAGACAAAAAGAAAAGGAAGAAAAATATAAAGAACAAAAATTAATAAACGAGATAAATCAATTTAAAGAAAAATTAGAAATAAATAATATAGAGGTAGAAGAGACAGATAATTATGATTCAGAAGATAGTGAAACATATACGGAAATATTAACAAATATAAAAGATTTAGAAATTAATGAAAAACAAGAAATAATTAATGAAGAAAACTTAGAAAATACCAATACAGAAATAAATACTCTTGACAAAAAAGAAGATGGAAATATAATACCTAAGATAACAGAAATAAGAAAACCTATATATTTTAAAAATAAATTTAAAAGATATAATTAATATGACAAATGGACACCAAAACAAATAGTTAATAAAAATTATAACTTTTTAGATCTAGACTGTGTAGTAGATACAGAAAAAACAATACAATTATGGATAGGATATATGACAACACAATTATTAGATAATAATATAAACATAACAGATGCACCAGAATATATAGCAAAAACACTAATAGGACCAGTAAAACTATGGTTTTCAAACTTAACAGAAAATAGTAAGAAAGTATTAAGAATTAATAAACCTATGGAAGGAGCATCATCAACAACAACTAAACTAACACCTATAGAATTATTAAAAAAATATGAAACAGCTATAAAAGATGAATTTGGTAGTATGACAACAATAGAATAAGAACAAAATGAAGAAAAAGATACAAATAGGAATTTTATGATAAAATTAACAATATGTAATATGTGTTATATAGACGAATATACTTGCGCATTTAAATAATATTATTATAAAGGAGCATATAGTATAGAAGAAAGTAAAGAAATAAGAAAATTATATTTTAATAAATTACCAGAACCGTTTAGTTCAAAAATAATAAAAAGTTGGGAAGAAGCAAAAATAGTAGATACGTTAGGAGCTAGAAAATTTTTTTACAACAATGGTATAGAAACTTATGTGAAAAATATAGAGAAGAATTAAAAATAGAAAAAACATTAATAAGAAATTTAGCATGTTGTAAAAATAAAATAGCACCCCAATTTGGATGCGAAGAAAGATATTATAAGAAAAGAAAAAGACATAAGAAATATAAGAAATATAAAAAATCAAAATATAAATATAAGAAACCAAGAAAAACATATTATGTAAAAAATTACAAAAATAAAAGACCATATAGAAAGAAAAAATCTATAAAAGAATGTACATGTTATAATCGTGGAAAGTTAGGACATTTAGCTAGAGATTGTAAATTACCTAAGAATCCAAAAAATAAACAAATATCCGAACTAAAAATAGAAAATACAGAATATATGCAAATAGATTATATAGATTATGAATTAGAAAGTGAAGATAGTATATATGAAATTTCAGAAAACGAAACAGATACTGAAATAGATAGTGAAATAGATGAATCGAATGACTGAAGAAGATATAACAATAATAACAAAGGAAGAATATTTAAATGACGAAGGAACAGAACAAAAGATAATATTTGACAGTAATATATTTGATGAAATAAAAGGAAAAGAGTTAGATCTAAGTGTAGAAAAAATATTTAAAATACCAACGATAAAAAATATTTTTACTAGGAAAAAAGATGAATATTATGTAGTATGCCAAAAAGAACATGTAATAGACTGTAGATATGCAAAAGGAAAAGCTAGCATACCACTAGTAACAAAAAGAATAATTAACAAAGAAATAAATGATATAAAAAGTAAAGGAGATCCAATAAAATATGTACACCTCGGAGGTACAGAAATATTAATAAAAGCATGTTTTAGAGAAGGAATAGATACACTGATAGAATTATATCTAGCAGATGATAGAATTATAAACCCTATAGAAAAAAGCATAATAACTGTCGTAAAAGGAAATTTAATATACCAAAAATTTAAATTTATAATAAGTCCAAATAAAACAAAAGAAAATCCACAAAGATTAGCCTATCTAATTACATTAATATCTAGTATTGAAGCAAAATTAATAATCCATTTTAAATCTAGAAGAATGAGACATATACCACCTAATTATGATAAAATTAGATTTAGATATCCACCAAGATATTATAAATATAATTTAAATGAATAAAGAGCAAAAATACAAATAATTAAAATAATTTATCTCTGAAAACATAAAGAATTAAAAATAAGAAATGAAAGATTACATTATAATATATTTGTCGTAGTTAGTAAAAATTCAATAAATACACAAAAAGATGAAATATCAAAATTAGAATCACAAATAGATAGTTTAGAATATATATACCAACATGAATTATTCACAATAAAATGAACAAAGAAGAATTTATAATAGATGAAAAAATATATGAAAATCACGAAGGATCAAAAATAAAAATAGTATTTTCTAATCTAGGAAGAAGATATAAGAAAATAGGAGAACGTTTATATCTAATGTTAGAAAAAGAAGAATTAAAATTAGAAGATAAACTAACAGAATGGTAAGAATAGAAAAAGAAAATGAAGAAATAGATAGAAAAAAGGAAATAGAAAAAATTAAACAGCAAACTACGGAAGAAATACGAAAAATAGAAGAAACTAAAAATAGTAGAATTGCTGAATAAGAAAAAGAACTACAAATGTTAAAAGATTTGTACGAACAAAGACAAAAAGAAAAGGAAGAAAAATATTAAGAACAAAAATTAATAAACGAAATAAATCAATTTAAAGAAAAATTAGAAATAAATAATATAGAGGTAGAAGAGACAGATAATTATGATTCAGAAGATAGTGAAACATATACGGAAATATTAACAAATATAAAAGATTTAGAAATTAATGAAAAACAAGAAATAATTAATGAAGAAAACTTAGAAAATACCAATACAGAAATAAATACTCTTGACAAAAAAGAAAATGAAAATATAATACCTAAGATAACAGAAATAAGAAAACCTATATATTTTAAAAATAAATTTAAAAGATATAATTAATATGACAAATGGACACCAAAACAAATAGTTAATAAAAATTATAACTTTTTAGATCTAGACTGTGTAATAGATACAGAAAAAACAATACAATTATGGATAGGATATATGACAACACAATTATTAGATAATAATACAAACATAACAGATGCACCAGAATATATAGCAAAAACACTAATAGGACCAGTAAAACTATGGTTTTCAAACTTAACTGAAAATAGTAAGAAAGTATTAAGAACAAATAAACCTATGGAAGGAGCATCATCAACAACAACTAAACTAACACCTATAAAATTATTAAAAAACTATGAAACAGCTATAAAAGATGAATTTGGTAGTATGACAACAATAGAATTAGAACAAAATGAAGAAAAAGATACAAATAGGAATTTTATGATAAAATTAACAATATGTAATATGTGTTATATAGACGAATATACTTGCGCATTTAAAGAATATTATTATAAAGGAGCATATAGTATAGAAGAAAGTAAAGAAATAAGAAAATTATATTTTAATAAATTACCAGAACCGTTTAGTTCAAAAATAATAAAAAGTTGGGAAGAAGCAAAAATAGTAGATACGTTAGGAGCTAGAAATTTTTTTTACAACAATGGTATAGAAACTTATGTGAAAAATATAGAGAAGAATTAAAAATAGAAAAAACATTAATAAGAAATTTAGCATGTTGTAAAAATAAAATAGCACCCTAATTTAGATGCGAAGAAAGATATTATAAGAAAAGAAAAAGACATATGAAATATAAGAAATATAAAAAATCAAAATATAAATATAAGAAACCAAGAAAAACATATTATGTAAAAAATTACAAAAATAAAAGACCATATAGAAAGAAAAAATCTATAAAAGAATGTACATGTTATAATCGTGGAAAGTTAGGACATTTAGCTAGAGATTGTAAATTACCTAAGAATCCAAAAAATAAACAAATATCCGAACTAAAAATAGAAAATATAGAATATATGCAAATAGATTATATAGATTATGAATTAGAAAGTGAAGATAGTATATATGAAATTTCAGAAAACGAAACAGATATTGAAATAGATAGTGAAATAGATGAATCGAATGACTGAAGAAGATATAACAATAATAACAAAGGAAGAATATTTAAATGACGAAGGAACAGAACAAAAGATAATATTTGACAGTAATATATTTGATGAAATAAAAGGAAAAGAGTTAGATCTAAGTGTAGAAAAAATATTTAAAATACCAACGATAAAAAATATTTTTACTAGGAAAAAAGATGAATATTATGTAGTATGCCAAAAAGAACATGTAATAGACTGTAGATATGCAAAAGGAAAAGCTAGCATACCACTAGTAACAAAAAGAATAATTAACAAAGAAATAAATGATATAAAAAGTAAAGGAGATCCAATAAAATATGTACACCTCGGAGGTACAGAAATATTAATAAAAGCATGTTTTAGAGAAGGAATAGATACACCGATAGAATTATATCTAGCAGATGATAGAATTATAAACCCTATAGAAAAAAGCATAATAACTGCCGTAAAAGGAAATTTAATATACCAAAAATTTAAATTTATAATAAGTCCAAATTATTCAGTAGCAGTAACAGATAGAAATATAGATAAATCATTAGTATTATATTGGAAGATATCAGGAATAGAATTAACCCCAGGAAGTAAAATATTTATAGCAAGATGTAAAAATTTATATGTATTAACAACAAAACATAAAATAACAGGAAAGAATAAGATTAACAAGATACAAATAGATAGCCCATTTGAAAAAATTGTAAAAACAATAGATTATAATGATTATAACTATAGAGACATAGATATAGAAGAAAATTTAGAAATAGTAAATGATAGAATAAGTACAACAAAAAGAATAGCTAATGAAAAACCAGAATCATCAACCTCATAAAAAAGAACGAGTTATGAAACAAATTTAATGAGTAATCTAAATCAATATTACATAACAGGAAAAATAAATGAAAAAGAATATTTAATGCTATTAAACGCAGGACAAGAAGAAAATTATATAGCAAAATGTCTAGTAAAAAATGAAGAAATAAAAACTGATAATGATATATGCCCAGATCTACCAAGAAGTTTAATAAATAGTAAATATATAGCAGAAAAAGAAATAATAATAGGAGGAATTAGAAAAATAAAAATAGAATTTGAAGTAAAAGAAGAAATACAAAAAGCAGATATAATATTAGGAATAAAATGGTTAGAACAAGTAAAACCATATAATATAGAACATACACAATTAGCCATAACATATAATAGGGAAATATTATTCTTAAAAAGAACCTTAACATAAAATGAAAATATACGTATTAATGAAGATAATAGTGGAAGGATATTACAGTAGATATTATACGCCTATGATAGATACAGGAGCAGAAGCTAATTTATGTAAATATAATTGCTTGCCAGAAAGTAAATGGGATAAATTAAAAATACCAATAGTAGTTAAAGGATTTAATAATGAAGGAAGATTAATTACTTATAAAGCTAGGAGTGTAAAAGCACAAATGTGGGATAAGATACTAACAATAGAAGAAATTTATAATTATGAACTAACATCAAAAGATATACTTTTAGGAATGCCATTTTTAGATAAACTATACCCACATGTAATAACTAAAAACGATTGGTGGTTTACAACACCATGTAAACAAAAAGTAAGAGCAAAAAGAGTTAATAATAAAATAAGAAAGAAAACTGATTGGATAAAAGGAAGTGAAAAAATTATATAAAAGTTAGAAAAAATAAAAAACACTGAAGATACAATAGAATTAGTAGTATTTTATATAAATAAAACAGAAATAACTATCTTTTCAATAAATAAGATAGAAATAGTTAAGAAAAAATTAGAACAATTATATAGTGAAGATCCATTAAAAGGACGGGAAAAACATAAAACTACCATAAAAATTGAATTAATAGACAAAAATAGTATAATAACCCAAAAACCATTAACATATAATTTTGACGATTTAAAAGAATTTAAAATCCATATAGATGAATTATTAGAAAAACAATATATACAAAAAAGTAATAGTAAACATAATAGTCCAGCATTTATAGTAAATAAACATAGTGAACAAAAAAGAGGAAAAAGTAGGATGGTTATTGATTATAGAAATTTAAATGCAAAAACTATAACATATAATTATCCGATACCAAATAAGATATTAAAAATTCGATCGATGATCTTAGTTTATTGATTTGGCATGTTCGTCGTTGGGGTTCCTTGTTCGAGGATTTCAGTTCTGGACTTCTTTATTATCTACGAGAACGTTCTATTGAGGTCCATTTATTTAATCCATTTCCCTTTTCTTCATCTTGATTTTGAATTAGTTGTGATTATGTGTGGTGTGATTATGGTTGTTGGATTTTGGTTGAGAGTATGATTTATGTGCTTGATGATATTATGTTGGCGATATTTGAAACAAAATTTGAATAATTTTGATGGAATGATTGATAAAATTGAAGTTGGGGAGGGAATCAAAAAACTGATTAAAGTGAATATTATGGTATTTTGATTCATTGTCGATGTCGTACGTGATACGTCGTCAAGCGTGTAGGCACATAGTAGGTTTGGGTAGGCCTTTAAGAATGTTGGATTAATGAATGCTTGAAATATGTGTTGAATGGTTCTGTTTTATCACTTTTAGATCAATTGTACAATTTGGCCGGAGAATGCCCTAAAGTATCTGTATATATTTATTCATCGCGGAATGCCCTGAGGTATCTTGTATTTGGAGAACGTCCGTGATATAGGCCCAAGGGGTCGGGTAGAGCATTAGTCTAGAATAAATTTAGAATATGATTTATTTTTATGCATTTTTCTATTTTTAGACTTTATAATTGGACTGGACATTATTATTTTGGTTTTGGGATTGATGTTTGATGTTTGTTTATCTAAGGGGTGCCTAACACCTTCCCCTCGGTCAACAGAATTTCTTAGCCAGAATCTCTGTTCACAAACCAGTTTTAAAGAGTCAAAATAGTTTTGAAAAATATTTTCCAAAGGTGACTTGGCACACCAGATTATGCAAAGTTGCGACTCTGAGTTTTGAAATTGCATCTTTGAGGGTAATGTGGTCATTTGATGGACTGATTTAGGAAAAATATGTGTTTGAAGTATAGTGTGTGGGTAATAAAAAAAAGAAGAAAAAAAAAAGAGTGTCATAGTTTTTAGAGTTCTTTATTGCTTTTGTTTATCACAATTTTACCTTTCGTACTTATTTTCTCAAAAAAAAAAAAAACATCAAAAAGAATTTTCTTTTGTTCCTTTACCATTCATTCATAATTCGAAAATTCCAAAAAGATTTTTTTTATTTGAAGCTTTTCATAAAGAAAATTTTTTAAAAAAATGATAGAGTTTTTGTACGAAAACACCAGAAAGATTTTAATTTCATAGTGGTGACATTTTACGTAAAGAATCTATTAAAAACCCAAAAAGATTTTATTTTCGTCGTCCGTATGTAATCCTGGCTCTTAGATTAAGACTTAGTTTGTTTTAGTTCTTGATTGTCTAATCTGGACGAACTACGCATACCCGATTCTCTTCCCTCGAGGCGGGATACGTAGGCAACCCTCGGCGGGTCTGGTAATATTTTTACTTTGGTCTTTGCCTTCATCTTAGCAGGGTCTTTCTCCTCATAATCTAGTGTTGTCAATTGATTCTTCCCAAGTAGGCTGATTTCATTCAGTGGTAATGTTCGGTAGATTTGAGTTATAGGCCGGTCTGTCTCTCCATGTCACACTATATTTTTCTAAGATAAAATCTCGAGGGTCGGGAGTTCTTTGTCTTGTTTTGAATTTTTAGTTGTAAGTTTGGTTTGTTATTACATGATGAAATCTACAAGGTCTAGAGTCTTGGTGGCTTCCAAAGTGACCAAAAAATTTAATCAAGTGGTGGGGCACGTTCAACTACACTGACAAGCAAGAGCTAATTAAGATATTAGGTGATCTTATGAAACTTCTGCATGTCCCACTCCGTCCAGATCTAATATATGTTGTGTTGACCTTTTGGGATACTAGTAATTTGTTGTTTAGGTTCAGAAATTGTGAAATGGCACCTACTTTGGCAGAATTATCTGGTCTGCTTCATTTACCTTATATTGACAAAAGTATTATCCGAGCTCTGAATAACTCGAGCAATAGGTTTCTACAACGATGTGGTTTAAAGAGTACATTTGGGTTGTCTGAATCAATAATGGATTTACTTAACTTTCTATTCTCTAGATTTGGGTCCTTAGAAGGTTTTGACCACTTTTGGATGAATTTTATATGACTAAGCAGAAGTGGGAAAGAAAGTGTCTTGAAGTCTTCACCTCACTTTGTTGGACACTTTAGTGTTTTCGCTAGAAGAAAGGTATATTAATACACATTTGCAATCTGTGGTGATGGCTCTATTTCGTAAGGATCAAAAGGACAAAGTCGCAAATCAAAAGGACAAGTTCACTAATCAAAAGGACAAGTTCACTATCATACCCATGATCTTAACAGAGATATACAAGGCTTTAACCGAAGTGAAGGGGGGAATGAGATTTTTTTAGGGCAGTAACCTGATATTGCAGTTATGGATGATGGAGCATTTGAATGCACCTTCTTTAGTTAGACCAGACGTGGTTGATCATTGTGTTCCCAATCGAGTGAAAGCCATGGACCTCAGGTTGCATTTTGATAAATTCTCGCTACCCATGGAAGTCGATGCTTGGATTGAATTCCTTAAGTCAAGAACCGAGGATAATATTTTGTGGACATATATGTGGCTTCGCCGAAAGATAATCTTGTTTGGTTGTCAGATAAACCTATTGCAACAAAGGAACAGGAGTTCATAGTGTAGAAATTTAAAAGTTTGGAATATGCCATGAGGAATTTGCAGGGAATCGGAGGTTATAAGATTGTTTCCTATAAAGATCTTTGCATGTTCCCAGACGTCAACCTTCCCCCCGGTTTTAAAATGCCCAAGTTAGAGAAGTATGCTAGGAACGGTGATCCCATGGCAGTTTTGAGACATTATTGCAACCAATTAAAGGCCGCAGAGGGAAGATAAGAGTTGCTCATTGCTTTCTTTGGCGAGAGTCTTTCTGATCTGGCTTCAGAATGGCTTGTCGATCAAAATATCGACAAGTGGAACAACTGGGATGACTTAGATTCTGAGTTTGTGCAATATTTTTAGTATAACATTGACTTGATTCCTGACGAAAAATCCTTGGTCAGCATGAAGAAGAAAAATACTGAAGGATTTCGGGAATATGAGATAAGGTGGCGTCAGGGTAAATCCTCCAATGAAGGAGAGTAAGCTGGTAGAGGTCTTCATTCAGGCACAGGATGAGACCTATTTTTAACATTTACTTTCGGCAATGGAAAAATCTTTTATTGAAGTCCTCAAAATAGGAGAGATGATAGAGGACAGAATCAAGATCAGTCTAATAGTGAGTTTTGCCGCATTGAAAGCCACCACACAAGTTATTAAGGTGGATCTGGACCATTTGGAGGGAAAAATAAGAAATAGGACGTGTCGATCATTGTAGCTGGAACCCATTTCTATCCTAAAAGATCGCCTCACCCCTATCCCTAATCTCAAGCCCAAGCCTACGCCCAAGCTCCATGTATTCCTCCCCACCATTACTACCCTCTACAAAACCCATTATATTCCATTCTACCACCCCCCGTACCCAACATATAGCGCATAGCCATATGCCCAAACCCCTTCAAACCCGTAATGGTGCAGCGCAAGCTCCACAAAATCATCCATTAGATCCACCAAATTACCAAAACCCCTCCAGAATTCATTTCTAACCTAGGCCCGAGTACAAAAAATCTAAGGCGGTCAAAAATCAGTTTACACCTCTTAGGGAGTCATATGTTAGCTTGTTTGATAGGTTGAGAAAGATGAAGGTCTTAAGCCTAATTCAAGGAAGGCTTTCAAATCCACCTCTGAGGAATCTCAATTATTCTTTAAGGTGTGAATATTGTTCTGATATACCAGGCCACAATATCGAGAAATGCTGGTCTAGGCCCCAGAGGTTCCAAACATTAACTAGAATCCGCTGCCAACCCATGCTGAAACCAATATGTTAGAATTGATAAATTATGGGAAAGAGTCGTCAAGGTGTTATAAGTCAATTGTCAAGATACTAACCAATGAGGAAAAATCAGTGAATGTAGCAGATTCATTGAAAGCAATGTCATTAAGATAGGAAGGAATGAGAAAATATAAAGTCCAAAAAAGCATAAAAAACCCGTGATCACAGTGAAAAGAGTTGGGACAGTCGTTGGTTTAAGTCAAGACAAGCCTAAGTTAACGGTGATAGGAGCTTCGTGTAAGCCTATATTGATAGTGAAAAGAGCACTTACGGTGCCTATTATCATCAAACCAGTGACCTGACCTCCGGTTGTTGATATGAAAAAGGTTCCCTGGAACTATGAGCAGACTGTGGTGACCTATTAGGGGAAGGAAGTAGTAGAAGATGCAGATGAGGTAGGGGGTTTGACTCGGTCAGGAAGATACTTCGTGCCTAAAAGTTTAAGGAAGTCCAAGCCAATTGTGAGTGGACCTTCATCTATCAAAAAGATTGTCAGCAAAGAAAAAGCTGAAGAATTTTTGAAAAAGATGAAGTTGCCAGAGTATTCAATAATAGAACAGTTGAAGAAAACCCTTGCTCAAATTTCCCTCTTATCTTTGTTGCTGCATTTCAAGGAACACCGTGATATTATATTGAAGGTATTAAATGAAGCATATGTTCCTAGGGAGATTACAGTAAACCAGGTGAGAAAATGGTTGAAAAATCTTTGAGGACAATTGGATCAACATCTCTGACGATGAATTGCCTGTTGAAGGTACGGAGCATAACTGGGGTCTTTACATTACAGTAAAGTATGATGATTTCTACGTCACTCATTTCATGATTGACGGAGGTTCAGGTGCAAATATCTGGCCTATTTCTACTTTGCAAAAGTTGAATATTGGTGTTGATAGGATAAGGCCCAACAATGTATATGTCAGGTCTTTCCATGGTGCAAAATCAAACTCCATTGGTAAAATAGAACTAATGTTGATTATATGGCCTATTGAATTCGTCCTAGATTTTTAAGTATTGAACATCGACTCCTCTTACAATCTGTTGTTGGGAAGACCATAGATCCACAAGGCCAAGGCTGTTGCATCTACATTGTACCAGATGATCAAGTTTGAGCATGATGGGAAAGAAGTGGTTATTCACGGTGAAGTGGATTTTTATGCCTATGAAGATTCTCCCTTGTCTCTAATTGAAGCAAGCAATGTAGAGGAGACATTTGTCT
This sequence comes from Capsicum baccatum var. pendulum, assembly GCA_030864225.1. NCBI lineage: Eukaryota > Viridiplantae > Streptophyta > Magnoliopsida > Solanales > Solanaceae > Capsicum > Capsicum baccatum. Next base: position 236,390,150 of record CM061554.1, on the reverse strand, counting down.
ATCAAAATTTTGATGCAGTGCCAGTAGATCATATCCTTGAAAGACAGGTTATTTCAGGACCACAATTGTCTTCCATTTCTATCATAATGGTGAGTGAGCATTTGAAATATGGATTTAGGCCAGGGAAGGGTTTGGGAGTGTGTCTATACAATATCATTCATCCCATATATCCGAGAGAGAACATGGTCACTTTTGGTCTGAGATTTAAACCTACGGCTAAAGATTTGAAGAAGGCCAAGGGTAGGAAAAATAAAACATGGTCACTCCCTCACCCAATGCCGCTACTCAGTGTAATTATTTGTCAAGAGCAATGTCACAAAACCTATATAATTTAAAGATGAATTGGTTGATAACTTCTAGAACCTGCTGATTGATATTGACATGGTTGAAATAGGAGAGGGTACTAGTAAGGTGGACGTGCTTTTCATAGGTCCTGAGATCCAACTCAACAATTGGGAAATCACTCCTCTCCCAGTCATGACGGAGTTTTGGTAGTTTATTTTTTTTCTTTCTATTTATCTGAGTTATTCCAAGGTTGTAATTCGGAATTTATCTTGTTTACATTCTGTTGTCATATGTGTTTAAACCCTCTTATCTTTACCTTATAATGAAATTCAATGTCCCCTTATTTTGTGTCTAATATATTTTGTTTTATTTTGTTTTTTGTCTTTTTCTTTATACAGTTCTCTTTATGATGATTCTAGTGCCAAGACATACATGCAGAATTTTCAGCCTGATCTTAAAATCCAAACTAATCAAGATATAATGAAGCAAGAGGGGCATATGATAAAGAATAGACACTAAAAGAAACAAGCAAAGAGTTGGAACAGTTGAAGACAAGCCAAATCCTAATTTGAATGAAACTGACCTAATTAATCTAGGGAATCAAGAAGATGTTAGGGAAACTAAAATCAGTGTACATGCACTGCTAAAAGATGGAATGATTCAAACATTAATTGATTATAAGTATGTTTTTTTAATGGTATTATGATGATATGCCTAGTTTAATCACTGAATTAGTGGCTTATAAAATTGCCAACTGATCCCGCATTCCCTCCTGTGAAGTAGAAGTTGAGGAAGTTTAAAACTGATGTAAGAATTAAAATAAAGGAGGAAATCATAAAACAACTTGAAGCCAAAGTCATTCAAGTGGCTCGTTATCCTACGTGGTTATCCAATATTGTTCCTGTCCCAGAGAAAGATGGCAAAATTTGAATATATGTTAATTATCGTGATTTGAATAGAGCAAGTCCGAAGGATGATTTTTTGCTGCCCAACATCCATATTTTGCTGGATAACTGCGCTAAACATGACGTTGCCTCTTTTGTGGATTGCTATGACGGATACCACCAGATCAACATGGATGATAAAAATACAGAGAAGACGTCTTTTATCACACCATGGGGGACCTATTGTTATCAAGTGTTGCCATTCGGTTTGAAGAATGCTGGAGCAATATAAATGAGAGCCATGACCCTATGCTTCATAATATGATGCATAAGGAGATTGAGGTCTATGGAGATGATGTGATTATTAAATCAAAGAGTCAGGCAAACCATGTTAAAAATTTAAGAAAGTTCTTTGAAAGTCTTTGCAGGTATAATCTCAAGCTCAACCCAGCAAAATATATATTTGAAGTTCCATCCAAAAAGTTGTTGGGGTTTGTAGTCAGCTGTTGGTATTGAATTAGACCCTTTGAAGATCAAAGCCATCTAGGATCTTCCTCTGCCCAAGAACAAAATAGAAGTGATAAGTTTGCTTGGTAGACTGAACTACATCAGCAAGTTCATTTCTCAACTCACAACTACTTGTGATCCCATTTTCAAGTTGCTGAAAAAGTGTGTTGTTGTTTAGTGGACTGAATAATGTCAGGAAGTGTTTGATAACATCAAAAGATATCTCTCACATCCACCAGTGTTGGTGCCACCTGAGCCTGCCAGGCCTTTGACTTTGTACATATCAGCTATGGATAATTCATTCGATTGTGTGTTAGGTCAACATGATGTCACAGGCAGAAAGGAATAGACTATTTATTATCTCAACAAGAATTTCACTGCATATGAGACCAGGTACACTGTTTTTGAATGGACGTGTTATGCCCTAGCCTGGGAGTGCAGAATTTAAAGCATTATCTTTTGTCTTACACTACTTATCTCATCTTTGGCATGGATCATTTAAAGTATATCTTTTAGAAGCCAATACCAACAGGTTGATTGGCAAAGTGGAAAATATTGCTTACTGAGTTTGACATTGTATATATGACTTAAACAACCATGAAATCCCAAGCCTTGGCAGATCATCTTGCTGAGAATCTCATTAATGAAGAGTATGAGCCGCCAAAGACATATTTTCCTGATAAAGAGGTATTCTGTGTCAAGGAAGTCATTATAGAGGCTGATCCAGGTTGGAAATTATTCTTTGATGGAGTTGTTAATATGAAAGGAGTCAGAATAGGTGCAGTTCTTATCTCTAAATTGGGGCAACGTTTCCCGGTAACAGTGCAACTTGAATTTTATTGCACCAATAACATGGCAAAATATAAGCATGTATTCTTGGTTTGAGGTTTGCTATTGATATGGGTCAAAGAATTATTAGTGTTGCGGGGTTCAGATTTGCTCGTCTATCAGATTCAAGCAATTGAGAGGCACAAGATTTGAAGCTCATACCATATGGACAATGCTTTCAAGAGCTATGTCAACGGTTTGTGTCTGTAAAGTTTAGACATATTCCAAGAATTCGCAATAAGATTGTTGATGCTTTGGATACTTTGTCTTCAATGCTCCAATACCCTTATAAGGCCTACATCGATACAGTGCATATACAGAGTCGTGATCAACACGCTTATTGTAATGTAGTTGAAGAAGAGATCGATGGTGAACCTTGGTTCTTTGATATCAAGAAGTGCATCCAGTCAGGAGAATACCCAACACATGCCACCAATGATCAAAGGAGGACTATTATGCGTTTGGATAGTGGATTTTTCTTAAGTGGAGGAATCTTATACAAGAGAATCCCTTATCTGGGAATGTTTAGATATGTATATGCAAAAGAAGATTTGACAATCATGGTTGGAGTACATTATAGAGTGTGCAGACCTCATATGAATGGTTATGTCTTGTCAAAAAAGATCCTCCGAGAAGGTTATTATTGGCTTACTATAGAGAGGGATTCTATTTGATTTTTTCAAAAGTGTCATTAATGTCAGGTACATAGTGATCTGATACATTCCCCTCCCGCTGAATTGCACGCAATGGATGCTCCATGGCTGTTTGTAGCTTGGGAAATGGACGCGATTAGACCGATTGAGCCAAAAACATCGAATGGGCATAGATTTATTTTGGTGGCCATTGATTACTTCACAAAGTGGGTAGAGGCGATAAATTTTAGGTCAGTAACAAAGAAGGCAGTGGTAGATTTTATTCATGCCAACATTATTTGTACGTTTGGAATTCTAAAGATGATCATTACGGATAATGCTACTAATCTCAATAGTCACATGATGCAAGAAGTGTGTCAACAGTTTAAGATCGCACATCAAAATTTCACTCCATTTTGTCCTAAGGAAAATGGCACTATGGAAGCCACCAATAAGAATATCAAAAAGATATTGCAGAAAATGGTACAAGGATCTAGACAAGGGCATGAGAAGTTACCGTTTTGCATTGCTAGGTTATCCTACTACTGTTCGTACTTCAGCTGGGGCAACTCTATATTTATTGGTGTATGGGATATAAGTAGTCATTCTCACAGAAGTTGAGATTCCATCTCTTTGAGTCATTGTGGAAACAGATATTAATGATGATGAGTGAGTCAAAACCCAACTGGATCAATTGAGTTTGGTTGAAGAAGAAAGGCTAATATCAGTATGTTATGTCCAATTGTATTAGAGGAGAATGGCTCGAGCGTATAACAAAAAGGTACAACGCAAGAATTTTGAAGTTGGTCAGTTGGTATTGAAGCGTATCCTTCCTTACCAGGTTGAAGCGAAAGGCAATTTTTCCCCAAATTGGCAAGGTCCTTTCATTGCGAAGAAAGTGTTGCCCAATGGATCCTTATATTTGACAGATATTGAAGGCACTCGAATTGAAAGATTTTTCATAATAGGAGTTTGGGTTTTCTTCACCAAAGCGAAAGACTTATTTTCTCGAGTTAGGATCCCTATCCCTTCCTTATTCTAATATATCTATTCTTTCTTGCTACTTTCGGTTATAATCCACCGGCTTAATAAGAATGGAAGAGATGGATATCCATGTTTATGCGGTCAAAAGATATTATGTATTATATTTTATCCTTGGTTGGTTCTATTACATGTTTAGTACTTAAATTTTTGAAGATTGATATGATGAAGGCATTTCATTCTGCTAACCAAACATTGTGTCATCCTTTGTTTACCCTATTTGATCCTAGTTATATTTTCTTTCACACACCTCTTTTGGAATAAAAAAGAGTCAAAATAAAATGATGAAGAAAAGAAGAAGAAAAGAAAAAGCATAAAGAATAAAAAAAATTAAGTCAAAACAAAAAACAAGCTGATGGAACTACGTGCGACTTGATTCTCCTCTTTCAGGAGTGAGATATATAGGATGCCCTATTTCGGGATCATTCCAACCAAATAAAATTTTTAGAGCCACCCAGTCAATAAAAACAGGGGCATGAGTTAATGTGTTGTTTGAGTCGATTTCAAAAGTTGTAAGTCCCACCCCCTCTTCAAGTGTTGTTTAAGCCTATTGCCATCCTTTCCTAACCTTATCCAAAAGCCAACTACAACCAAAGAAAGTCTTTCAGATCAATCTTTGATAATTGTAAGGCTAAGCATGCAATGGATATGATGATATATTGTAGGGTACTACTTGTCTTCTTCAGCATAAGAAATCAGGAAAGAAATAAAAATGAGAGAGTCTTATAGGTGACAACCATCGCGGGCATCATAAGGCGATGGTGAGTCGAGAGAAATAAAAATAAGAGAGTCTTACTGGTGAAAACCCTCATGGGAACCATAAGGCAATGGGGAGTTAAGAGAAATAACAATGAGAGAGCCTTATTAGTCAAAACCCTTATGGGCACCATAAGGCGATGGCGAGTTCGAGAGAAAAGTGAAAAGAAAAGAGATTTATTGGCAAAAGTCTTTTAAGTTGTCTTCAATTAAATGAGATATATGAGTCCAATGGATTTGAAGAAGCAGCTCAGCATTAAAGGCATGAACTCAACAACAAATGGGAAGTTTGGATAGGAAGATCAGGCAGCTTAATCCAAAATATATGTCATACTCATTGGAGTTGGTTACCGTATTCAGAGAAGTTTTCTTTTTGAATAAGGGACATTTCTATTTTCCTTCATTTACATATTCTTATTTTGTCTTTTTATGTCATTTATCAAAATGAAAGTCACCATTATTTCTTTATATTTTAAGTCAAGTCTGTGTCAAAACAAATGAGAAAGGATTTCAAAAATTGCTACCAGTCTTTCCAATTATATGAGGAAAACCCAAGGACCAGCACATGAAAGAAATATGATCGTAATTTAACACAAAGCAAAGAAAGTCTATCAACCGACAGGCTGTTGGATTCGGGGGAGTATTCAGATTTTGAAAAGGGTACATCTCAGAGGCCTAGTAAAATGGAAACTCATTATTCTAGTTAGAACTTATTTCCCCCAATCTGGATTTGGGTCAATGACACAACAAGATAGGGGAAAGTTTCAGTAATCTGAAACAAAGGTGAAAGGAACAACAGTTGGAGGAGATGCCTTAGAAGCCAAGTGCTGCAAGCCACCACTAAGTTTTAACTGAAAAATTTTTCTTTCATGAAATAGGGGCAAAGTTTCTATTAAGTAAGTTCAGATACCATTGGGAAGTATGTCCGGGGACTTTACTTTATGTTCAGGAACCTCCTGAAAAATGGGATTTTACTTTCTATTCAGGTCCCTCCTGAAAACTAGGAATTTACTTTCTGTTCAGGACCCTCATGAAAAATGAGAATTTATCTTTTGTTCAGGACCCTCCTAACAAATGGATTTTACTTTCAATTCAGGCCCTCCTCAAAAATGAGATTTTACTTTCTATTTAGGACCCTCCTGAAAAATAGGGAATTTCTTTCTATCCAGGACCCTCCTGAAAAATAGGAATTTACTTTCTGTTCAGGACCCTTCTGAAAAATGCCATTTTACTTTCTGTTCAAGACCTTTCTGAAAAATAGGAATTTACTTTCCATTCAGAACCCTCCTAAAAATGGGATTTTACTCTCTGTTCAGGATGTTTCTGAAAAATGGGAATTTACTTTTTGTTCAGGACCCTCTTGAAAAATGGGAATTTACTTTCTGTTCAGGACCCTCCTAAAAATGAGAATTTACCTTCTTTTCAGACCCTCCTGAAAATAGAATTTTACTTTCAAATTAGGATCCTCCTGAAAAATGGGAATTTACCATCTATTTAGGACCCTCCTTAAAAATGGGATTTTACTTTTTGTTCAGTACCCTCCTGAAAAATGAGATTTTACTTTCTATTCAGGACTTTCCTGAGAAATGGGGATTTACTTTCTGTTCAGGACCCTCCTGAAAAATGGGAATTTACTTTCTGTTCAGGAACCTCCTGGAAAATGAGAATTTACCTTTTGTTCAGGACCCTCCGAAAAATGGGGATTTACTTTTTATTCAGGACCCTCCTGAAAAATGAAAATTTACTTTCTGTTCAGGACCTTCCTAAAAAATGGAAATTTACCTTCTGTTCAGGACCCTCCTAAAAAATGGGATTTTATTATCTGTTCAGGACCCTCCTGAAAAATGGGATTTTACTTTCTGTTCAGGACCCTCCTAAAAATGAGAATTTACTTTCTGTTCAGGACCCTCCTCAAAAATGGGAATTTACTTTCTATTCAGGACCCTTCTGAAAAATGGGATTTTACTTTCTATTCAGGACCCTACAGAAAAATAGGGATTTACTTTCTATTCAGGACCCTCCTGAAAAATGGGAATTTACTTTCTGTTTAGGACCCTCTTGATAAATGGGAATTTACCTTCTTTTCATAACCCTCCTGAAAAATAGAATTTTACTTTCTGTTCAGGACCCTCCTGAAAAATGATATTTTACTTTATGTTAAGAACCCTCCTGAAAAAATGAGAATTTACCTTATGTTCAGGACCCTCCTATAAAATGGGACGTTACTTTCAGAAATTGAAATCTCTCTTTATCTTAATCTTTGTTGGAATTAATTTTTTTCTAGATTTTATTTAGATTTCAGAAGCCCGCCTGAAGAACAGGCCGATGAAATTGGAGGTTGATGAAATCAAAAGTCAGGAGCCCTCCTGAAGAACAGGATGATGAAATAACAAATCCTGAACCTGCCAGAAAAGCAGGGCAAATAAATAAAAGTCAAGCAAAGGTGAAGAAATTGAAAGCCAAGTAACAAGTTGAAGAAATTGCAAGTCAGGAGCCCGCCTGACGAATAGGGCAATGAAACTCAAGTCAAGAGTCCAAAAGAAGCTGCATAGATAGGTTTTTCCAATTTTATTTATGTTTTAACTGGTAATTTTTATTTTTGATGTAATAACAGAGCCTCGGATCGGAACCTCGATGGGACCTCACTCGACTCTCCAACTCGGTATAGTCTCTCTTCGTCTAGTCCTTTGAGATATCTGTCACTTGATTCCCTCATAACGTGAGAAGGTAGGATGTCCTAAGTCAAGAGCTGGTTTCCGTCCTTCCTCTTTCTCCGTGCTTTTGAATAAAGATCGAGATGAAATTGTCTTGTTGTCTACTGCTTTGTATGAAAACACCATGTGTTTGCATCCAAAGGGGGCATAATGTAGACATGTAATTTTATTCCTCCTCAAAAATGTTTTGATTATTTCTATTTTTATTTTTATTTTATTTATTTTTATTTTTATTTTATTTATTTTATGTTTATTTCTTATTTCTTATTTTATTTTATTCTATTTTTATTTCTATTTCTATCTGCATCCACTTCACCGTGCCACCTCAATACCTCACCCCTCAATTTTCATTAGATACATGCAAATGGAACATACCCTACTCATTTTTCCACACGCCACACTCATCTTTCCACATGCCATATCTAATTTTACACATACCACACACATATTCTCATAAGCCACCAATAGTACTCATCCACATAGTATAATAAATAAAAAATAAAAAAAATAAGAAAAAGGAAATTTCCAAGAAAGGGGGAGAAAAAGGGGACCACATAATTATTCTATTTTTTTTCTTTCCATTCTGGGAGGGGAAATATACGGACATCACAAAAGATTTAGGGGTTCTAATTCATTGAAGAAGGATACAGAGAAACTATAGAAGAGCTCCATTTTCTTGTTTCTTCTTGACTATACACACACAGACCTCACAATTCACACACACACTTGCTCTAGCTGGAAAACACCTGGACACACACAATTAGTAAGGGAGAGATGAAAAATAGAGGGGTAATTAACGGAGATTTGGAAAAGAGAATTGAAAAAGGGAGAAATCTGATTCTCTTTCGTGTTTTTAGTTGGTATCCGCATAAAAATTGATGTACATTATCATTTTTGGGCTGAATCAGTCATAAATTGCTGAAAAATCCCTCATTTTTCTTTTGATATTGGGACGAGACATTGCTGGAATCTGGTCTATTCCAACTGGTTTTGTTGCTGTCACCTCGTCTAAGCTCAATTTCAATCGGGTTTAGTTCTTTTGTTGGAGTTTTAGGGTGTTTCAGGTTTTGTCTGTTGTGGGATTCTTTCGATATTGCTTTCTGGGGGTTTCCACGACTAAGTCATATCAGTATTCATGATTTTAGTCTTCACATCGAAGTCTTATTCTGGGTTGAAATCTATTCGGTTGATGATCTTAATTTATTGAATTGGGATGTTCGTCATTAGAGTTCCTTGTTCGAGGATTTTGGTTCTGAACTTCTTTATTATCTACGAGAAAGTTCTATTGAGGTCCATTTCTTTAATCTGTTTCCCTTTTCTTCATCTTGATTTTGAATTAGTTGTGATTATGTGTGGTGTGATTATGGTTGTTGGAATTTTGTTGATATTATGATTTATGTTCTTGATAATACTATGTTGGCGATATTTGAAACAAAATTTGAATAATTTTGATAGCATGATTGATAAAATTGAAGTTGGGGAGGGAATCGAAAAACTGATTAAATTGAATATTATGGTATTTGGACTCATTGTCGATGTCGTACGTGATATATCGTCAAGCGGGTTGGCACATAGTAGGTTTGGGTAGGCCATTTAAGAATGTTGGATTAATGAATGCTTTAAATATGTGTTGAATGGTTATGTTTTATCACTTTTGGATCAATTGTACAATTTGGCCGGAGAATGCCCTGAAGTATCTGTATATATTTATTCACCGAGGAATGCCCTGAGGTATCTTGTATTTGGAGAACGTTCGTGATGTAGGCCCATGGCGTCGGGTAGAGCATTAGTCTAGAATAAATTTAGAATAAGATTTATTTTTATGCATTTTTCTATTTTTAAACTGTATAATTGGAATGGACATTTTGACTCTTTAAAACTGGTTTACGAACAGAGATTCTGGCTAAGGAATTTTGTTGACCGAGGGGAAGGTGTTTGGCACCCCTTAGATAAAACCCCTTTTGAAACATAAATAATGAATCTTTTTGGGAGTTAAAAAGGGGTGTGACAGCTTGGGCGACTCTGCTGGGGAACATTTCAGTATTTGAGATAATTTTGGAGTTGTATCGGCTTAGTTTGACACTATAGGTGTTTAGACATTTTTTTGTGTTGTTTTGTATTTTTGTTTTATCATTGTTGAGTGCCTCCGTGATCTTTCTTTATAGTTTTTATTTTATATGTTGCCCCTTTATATCTGGAATCATGTGCATAACCCAAGTCATTCTTTCTGGAACAAGTTCGTAGTACACGTGTGTACACGACCTATAGTTAAGTCACCCTTATTTTAGGAGGGGGGAGCCGTTGGGTTGCATCTTTGAAGGTAACGTGGTCATTTGACGGACTGATTTAGGGAAAATATATGTTTGAAGTAAAGTGTGTGGGTAATGAATAAAAGAAGAAGAAAGAAAAGTGTCATAGTTTTTACAGTTCTTTATGACTTGTGTTTTTCACAATTTTACCTTTCGTACTTATTTTCTCAAAAAAAAAACAACAAAAATAATTTTCTTTTATTCCTTTACCATGCATTCATAATTCAAAAATTTCAAAAAGATTTTTTTTAATTGGAGCTTTTCATAAAGAAAATTTAAAAAAAAATGATAGAATTTTTTTACGGAAACACCAAAAAGATTTTAATTTCATAGTGGTGCCATTTTATGTAAAGTATCTATTAAAAACCCAAAAAGATTTTATTTTCATCGTCCGTATGTAATCCCGGCTCTCAAGTTAAGCCTTAGTTTGTTTTAGTTCTTGATTGTCTAATCTGGACGAACTACGCGTACCTGATTCTCTTCCCTCGAGGCGGGATACGTAGGCAACCCTCGGCGGGTCTGGTAATATTTTTACTTTGGTCTTTTCCTTCATCTTAGCAGGGTCTTTGTCCTCGTAATCTAGTGTTGTCAATTGATTCTTGCCAAGTAGGCTGATTTTATTCAGCGGTACTGTTCGGTAGATTTGAGTTATATGTCGGTCTGTCTCTCCATGTCACACTATATTTTTCTAAGATAAAATCTCGAGGATCGGGAGTTCTTTGTCTTGTTTTGAATTTTGAGTTGTAAGTTTGGTTTGTTATTACAGGATGAAATCTACTGGGTCTAGAGTCTTGGTTGTTTCCAAAGTGACCAAAACATTTAATCAAGTGGTGGGGCACGTTCAACTACTCCGATAAGCAAGAGCTAATTACGATATTAGGTGATCTTATGAAACTTCTTCATGTCCCACCCCGTCTAGATCTAATATATGTTGTGTTGACCTTTTGGGATCCTAGTAATTTGGTGTTTAGGTTCAGAAAGTGAGAAATGGCGCCTACTTTGGCAGAATTATCTGGTCTGCTTCATTTACCTTATATTGACAAAAGTATTATCCGAGCTCTGAATCACTCGAGCAATAGGTTTCTACAACGATGTGTTTTAAAGAGTAACAATGGACATTTGGGTTGTCTGAATCAATCATGGATTTCCTTAGACTTTCTATTCGCTAGATTTGGGTCCTTGGAAGATTTTGACCACTTTTGGGATGAATTTTGTATTACTAAGTAGAAGTGGGAAAGAAAGCGTCTTGAAGTCTTCACCTCGCTTTGTTGGGCACTTTAGTGTTTTATCTAGAAGAAAGGTATATTAATACACGTTTGCAATCGTTGGTGATGGCTCTATTTTGTAAGGATCAAAAGGACAAAGTCGCTAATCAAAAGGACAAGTTCACTAATCAAAAGGACAAGTTCACTATCATACTCATGATCTTAACAGAGATATATAAGGCTTTAACTGAAGTGAAGGGGGGGAATGATTTTTTTAGGGCAGTAACTTAATATTGAAGTTATGGATGATGAAGCATTTGCATGCACCTTCTATAGTTATACCAGACGTGGTTAATCGTTGTGTTCCCAATCGAGTGAAAACGATGGACCTCAGGTTGCACTTTGATAAATTCTCGCAACCCGTGGGAGTCGACGCTTGGATTGAATTTCTTGAGTCAAGAACCGAGGATAACATTTTGTGGACTTATCTGTGGCTTCGCCCAAAGATAATCTTGTTTGGTTGTCAGATAAACCTATCGCTACAAAGGAACCGGAGGTCATAATGAAGAAATTGAAAATATTGGAACATGCGATGAGGAATTTGCAGGGAATCAGAGGTTATAAGAGTGTTTCCTATAAAGATCTTTGCATGTTCCCGGACGTTAACCTTCCCCTCGGTTTTAAAATGCCCAGGTTAGAGAAGTATGCAGGGCACGGTGATCCCATGGCAGTTTTGAGACATTATTGCAACCGATTGAAGGCTACAGAGGGAAGAGAAGAGTTGCTCATGGCTTTCTTTGGCGAGAGTCTTTCTGATCTGGCTTAAGAATGGTTTGTCGATCAAAATATTGACAAGTGGAACAACTGGGATGACTTAGCTTCTGAGTTTGTGCAATATTTTTAGTACAATGTCCACTTGATTCCTGACGAAAAATCCATGGTCAGAATGAAGAAGAAAAGTACTGAAGGCTTTCGGGAATATGCGATACGGTGGCGTAAACAAGCTGCCAAGGTAAAGCCTCTAATGAAGGAGAGTAAGCTGGTAGAGGTCTTCATTCAGGCACAGGATGAGACCTATTTTCAATATTTACTTTCGGCAATAGGAAAGTCTATTATCGAAGTCCTCAAAATAGGAGAGATGATAGAGGAATGAATCAAAACCGGCCTAATAGTGAGTTTTGACGCATTAAAAGCCACCACACAAGTTATTCAAGGTGGCTTCGGAGCATTTGGAGGTAAAAATAAGAAAGAGGACGTGGAAACCGTTGTAGCTGGAACCCATTTCTATCCTAAAAGATCGCCTCAACCCTATCCCCAATCTCAAGACCAAACCTACGCCCAAGCTCCATATATTCCTCCCCACCATTACTACACTCTACAAAACCCATTTTATTCCATTCCACCACCCCCGTACCCAGTATATAGCATGTAGCCATATGCCCAAACACCTTCTTAGCCACAATGGTGCAGCACAAGCTCTACAAAATCGTCCATCATCTCCACCAAATTACCAAAACCCCTCCAGACCTGGTTTATAACCTAGGCCCGAGTATAAAAAAAGAAGGCGGTCAAAAATCAGTTCACACCTCTTGGGGAGTCATATGCTAGCTTGTTTGATAGGATGAGAAGATGAAGTTCTTAAGCCTAATTCACGAAAGGCTTTCAAATCCACCTATGAGGAATCTTGATTATTCTTTAAGGTGTGAATATTGTTCTGATATACCAGGCCACAATATCGAGAAATGCTGGTCTAGGCCCCGGAGGTTCCAAATATTAACCAGAATCTGCTGCCAACCCATACTGAAACCAATATGTTAGAATTGATATATGATGGGAAAGAGTCGGCAAGGTGTTATAAGCCAATTGACAGACCAATAAGGAAAAATTAGTGAATGTAGCAGATTCATTGAAAGCAATGTCATTAAGCTTGGAAGGAATGAGAAAATCTAAAGTCTAAGAAAGCATAAAAAAACCGTGATCACAGTGAAAGGAGTCGAGGCAGTCGGTTATTTAAGTCAAGACAAGACTAAGTTTACAGTGATAGGAGATCGTGTAAGCCTATATTGATAGTGAAAGGAGCACTTGCAGTGCCTATTATCATCAAAATGGTGACCCAACCTCCAGTAGTTGATACGAAAAAGGTTCCCTGGAACTATGAGCAGACTGTGATGACCTATCAGGGGAAGAAAGTAGTAGAAGATGTAGATGAGGTAGGGAGTTTGACTCGGTCACGAAGATACTTTATGCATGAAAGTTTAAGAAAGTCCAAGCCAAATGTGAGTAGACCTTCATCTATCAAAAAAACTGTTACCAAAGAAGAAGCTGAAGAATTTTTGAAAAAGATAAAGTTGCCAGAGTATTCAATAATAGATCAGTTAAAGAAAACCCTTGCTCAAATTTCCCTCTTATCTTTGTTGTTGTATTCCAAGGAACACCATGATATTATATTGAAGGTATTAAATGAAGCATATGTTCCTATGGAGATTACAGTAAACTAGCTTGAGAAAATGGTTGAAAAAAATCTATGAGATCAATCGAATCAGCTTCTCTGACGATGAATTTCCTGTTGAAGGTACGGAGCATAACCGGGGTCTTTATAGTACAGTGAAGTGTGAAGATTTCTACGTCACTCATGTCATGATTGATGAAGGTTTAGGTGAAAATATCTGCCCTATTTCTACTTTGCAAAAGTTGAATATTGGTGTTGAGAGGATCAGGCCCAACAATGTATGTGTCAGGTCTTTCGATGGTGCAAAATTAAACTCCATTTGTGAAACAAAACTAATGTTAATTATAGAGCCTGTTGAATTTGTCCTAGAGTTTCAAGTATTGAACATCGACTCCTCTTACAATCTGTTATTGGGAAGACCATGGTTCCACAAGGCCAAGGCGGTTGCATCTACATTGTACCAGATGATTAAGTTTGAGCATGACAGGCAAGAAGTGGTTATTCACGGTGAAGGGGATTTTTCTACCTATAAAGATTCTCCCTTGTCTGTAATTAAAGCAAACAATGTAGAGGAAATATTTGTATATTAAACTTTTGATATAGTGCCAGTAGATCATATCCTTGAAAGACAGGTTATTTCGGGACCACAATTGTCTTCCACTTCTATCATGATGGTGAGTGAGCTATTGAAATATGGATTTATGCCAAGGAAGGGTTTGGGAGTGTCTCTTACGGTATCGTTCATCCCATATGTCTGAGAGACAACATGGGCACTTTTGGTCTGGGATTTAAACCTACAGCTAAAGATTTGAAGTAGGCCAAGGGTAGGAAAAATAAAACATGGTCACTCCCTCGCCCAATGCCGCTACTCATTGAATTATTTGTCAAGAGAGATGTCACAAAACCTAGAGAATTTGAATCTGAATTGGTTGATAACTTCCAGAACTTGCTGATTGATCTTGACATGGTTGAAACAGGAGAGGGTACTTGCAAGGTGGATGTGTTGTTCATAGGTCCTGAGATCCGCTCAACAGTTGGGGAGTCACTCCTCTGCCCATCAGGACGAAGTTTTGGTAGTTCACTTTTTTTCTTTCTATTTATTCGAGTTATTCCACGGTTCTAATTTGGAATTTATCTTGTTTACATTCTCTTGTCTTATGTGTTTAAATCCTCTTATAATTCCCTTTTAATGAAATGCAATGTCCCCTTATTTTGTGTCTAATATATTTTGTTTTTTGTCTTTTTTTTATACAGTTCTCTTTATGATGATTCTAGTGACATGACATACATGCGAAATTTTCAGCCTGATCTTAAAATCCAAACTAATCTAGATATAATGAAGCAAGAGGGGCATATGATAAAGAAGAGGCACTAAAAGAAATAAGCAAAGAGTTGGAACAGTTGAAGACAAGCCAAATCCAAATTTTAATGAAACTGAGCCAATTAATCCAGGGAATCAAGAAGATGTTAGGGAAACTAAAATTAGTGTACATGCTTTACCACTGCTAAAAGATGGAATGATTCAAGCATTAATTGATTATAAGGATGATTTTGCATGGTCTTATGATGATATTCTTGGTTTAAGCACTGAATTAGTGGCTCATAAATTGCCAACTGATCCAACATCCCCTCCTGTGAAATAGAAGTTGAGGAAGTTTAAAACTGATGTAAGTATTAAAATTGAGGAAATCATGAAACAACTTGAAGCCAAAGTCATTCAAGTGGCTCCTCATCCAACGTGGTTATCCAATATTGTTCCTGTCCCAAATAAAGATGGCAAAATTTTAGTATGTGTTTATTACCATGATTTGAACAGAGCAAGTCCGAAAGATGATTTTTCACTGCCCAATATCTATATTTTTCTGAACAACTGCGCTAAACATGAGGTTGTCTCTTTTACGGATTGCTATTACTGATACCACCAGATAATTATGGATGATAAAGATGCAGAGAAGATGTCTTTTTTCACACCATGGGGGACCTATTGTTATCAAGTGTTTCTGTTCGGTTTGAAGAATGCTGGAGCAATATACATGAGATCCATGACCCTATGTTTCATAATATGATGCATAAAGAGATTAAGGTCTATGGAGATGATGTGACCATTAAATCAAAGAGTCAGGCTGACCATGTTAATAATTTAAGAAAGTTCTTTGAAAGGCTTTGCAGGTATAAACTCAAGCTCAACCCGACAAAATATGTATTTGGAGTTCCATCCAAAAAGTTGTTGGGCTTTGTAGTCAGCCGTTGGGGCATTGAATTGGACCCTTTGAAGATCAAACTCATCCAGGATTTTCCGTCGCGCAAGAACAAAATAGAAGTGATGAGTTTGCTTGGCAGGCTGAACTACATCAGTAGGCTCATTGCTCAACTCACAACTACTTGTGATCCTAATTTCAAGTTGCTGAAGAAGAGTGTTGTTGCTGGGTGGACTGAAGAATGTCAGGAAGTGTTTGATAAAATCAAAAGATATCTCTCACATCCACCAGTGTTGGTGCCACCTGAGCCTGCCAGGCCTTTGATTTTGTACTTATCCGTTATAGATAATTCATTCAATTGTGTGTTAGGTCAATATGACATCACAGGTAGAAAGGAATAGGCTAATTATTATCTCAACAAGAAGTTCACTGTATATGAGAACAGGTACACTCTTCTTGAAAGGATGTGTTATACCCTAACCTGGGAGGGCAAAAGTTGAAGCATTATTTTTAGTCCTACACTACTTATCTCATCTCTCGCATGGATCATTTGAATTATATCTTTTAGAATCCTATACCGACAAGTCGATTGGCAAAGTGGAAAATATTGCTTACTTAGTTTGACATTGTATATGTGAATTGAACACCCATGAAAGCCCAAGACTTGGCAGATCATCTTGCTGAGAATCCCATTGATGAAGAGTATAAACCGCTAAAGACATATTTTCCTAATAAAGAGGTATTTTGTGTCGATAAAGTCATTATAGAGGCTGATTCAGGTTGGAAGCCATTCTTTGATAGAGCTGTTAATATGAAAGGAGTCAGAACAGGTGCAGTTCTTATCTCTAGATTGGGGAAACGTTTCTCGGTAATGGCACAACTTTAATTTTATTGTACCAATAACATAGCAGAATATGAAGCGTGTATTCTTAGTTTGAGATTAGCTGGTGATATGGGAGTCCAAGAACTATTAGTGTTGGGGGAGTCAGATTTGCTCGTCTAAAAGATTCAAGCGATTGGGAGGCGCGAGATTTGAAGCTCATACCATATCGATAATGCTTTCAAGAGCTATGTCAACGGTTTGTGTCTGTAAAGTTTAGGCATATTCCAAGAATTCACAATGAGATTGCTGATGCTTTAGCTACTTTGTCTTAAATGCTCCAACACCCTTATAAGGCCTACATCGATCCAGTGCATATATAGAGTCGTGATCAACACGCTTTTTGTAATGTAGTTGAAGAAGATCTTGATGGTGAAACTTGGTTCTTTGATATCAAGCAGTACATCCAGTCAGGAGAATACCCGACACATGCCACCAATGATCAAAAGAGGACTATTAGGCGTTTGGATAGTGGATTTTTTTTTAAGTGGAGGAATATTATACAAGAGAACCCCTAATCTGGGACTTTTTAGATATGTAGATGCAAAAGAAACTTCGACAATCATGGTTGGAGTTCATTCTGGAGTATGCAGACCTCATAGGAAGGGGGATTGTATTTGATATTTTCTAAAGTGTCATCAATGTCAAGTACATGGTGATATAATACATTCCCCGCTGGCTGAGTTGCATGCAATGGATGCTTCATGGACATTTGTAGCTTGGGGAATGGGCGCGATTAGACCGATTGAGCCAAAAAAGTCGAATGGGCATAGATTCATTTTGGTGGCCATTGATTACTTCAAAAAGTGGGTAGAGGCGATAACTTTCAAGTCAATAACAAAGAAGGCAGTGGTAGATTTTATTCATGCCAACATTATTTGTAGATTTGGAATTCCAAAGATAATCATTACGGATAATACTACTGATCTCAATAGTCAGATGATGCAAGAAGTGTGTCAAAAGTTTAAGATCGCACATCAAAATTCCACTCCATATCATCCTAAGGAAAATGGCACTATGGAATTCACCAATAAGAATATCAAAAACATATTGCAAAAAATGGTACAGGGATCTAGACAATGGCATCAGAAGTTGTCGTTTGTACTGCTAGGTTATCTTACTACTGTTCGCACTTCAGCTGGGGCAACTCTATATTTATTAGTGTATGGGACAGAAGCAGCCATTCTAGCAGAAGTTAAGATTCCATCTCTTCCAGTCATTATGGATGCAGAGATTAATGATGACGAGTGGGTCAAAACCCAATAGGAACAATTGAGTTTAATTGAGGAAAAAAGGCTAATATCGGTATGTCATGGCCAATTATATCAGAGGAGAATGACTCGAGCGTATAAAAAAAAAGTACAACCCAAGAATTTTGAAGTTGGTCAGTTGGTATTGAAGCATATCCTTCCTTACCAGGTTGAAGCGAAAGGCAAATTCTCCCCAAATTGGCAATGTCCTTTCATTGGGAAGAAAGTGTTGCCCAATTGAGCCTTATATTTGACAGATATTGAAGGTAAAATGGCAGAGATGGCTATCAATATTGATGCGGTGAAAAGATATTATGTATGATATTTTATCCTTTGTTAGTTCTATTACATGTTTAGTACTTGCATTTTTGAAGATTGATATGATGAAGGCATTTCATTCTGCTAACCAAACATTGTGTCATCCTTTGTTTACCCCATTTGAGCCTAGTTCTATTTTCTTTCACAACCTTCTTTTGGAATAAAAAAGATTCAAAATAAAATGATTAAGAAAAGAAAAATAAAAAAAATAGCATGAAGAATTAAAAAAAAATAAGTCAAAATAAAGAACAAGCTGATGGAACTACATGCAACTTGATTCGCCTCTCTTGGGAGTGAGATACATAGACTGCCCTATTTCGGGATCAATCTAACCAAATAAAATTTTTAGGGTCACCTAGTAAACAAAAACTGGGGCATGAGTTAATGTATTGTTTGAGTCAATTCCAAAAGT
Source organism: Capsicum baccatum var. pendulum (assembly GCA_030864225.1). NCBI lineage: Eukaryota > Viridiplantae > Streptophyta > Magnoliopsida > Solanales > Solanaceae > Capsicum > Capsicum baccatum. The sequence continues at coordinate 236,371,482 of CM061554.1, read as the reverse complement.
TGTAAGTCCCACCCCCACTTGAAGTGTCGTTTGAGCCTACTACCATCCTTTTCTAACCTTATCCAAAAGCCAAGCTACAACCAAAGAAAGTCCTTCAGATCAACTTTGATAATGTTAAGTCTAAGCATACAATGGATATAATGATATATTGTAGGGTACTACTTGTCTTCCTCAGAATAAGAAATCAGGAAAGAAATAAAAATGAGAGTCTTATCGGTGAAAACCATCGCGAGCACCATAAGATGATGGTGAGTCAAGAGAAATAAAAATGAGAGTGTCTTACTGGTGAAAACACTCACGGGAACCATAAGGCGATGTGGAGTTAAGAGAAATAACAATGAGAGATTCTTATTGGTCAAAACCCTTATGGGCACCGTAAGGCGATGGCGAGTTCGAGAGAAAAGTGAACAGAAAAGAGATTTATTGGAAAAAGTCTTTTAAGTTGTCTTCAATTAAATGAGATATATGAGTCCAACGGATTTTAAGAAGTCGCTCAGCGGTAAAGGCATGAACTCAACAACAAATGGGAAGTTTGGATAGGAAGATCAGGCAGCTTAATCCAAAATGTATGTCATACTCATTAGAGTTGGTTGCCGTATTCAGATAAGTTTTCTTTTTGAATAAGGGACATTGCCCTTTTCTTTCATTTACATATTCATATTTTGTCTTTTCATGTCATTTATCAAAATGAAAGTCACCATCATTTCTTTATATTTTAAGTCAAGTCTGTGTCTAAACAAATGAGAAAGGATTTCAAAACATGCTACCAGTTGTTCGAATTGTATGAGAAAAAACCAAGGACCAGCACATGAAAGAAATATGATCGTAATTTAACACGAAGCAAAGGAAATCTATCAACCGACAGGCTGTTGGATTCGTAGGAGTATTTAGATTTGGAAAAAAGTGCATCTCAGAGGCATGGTAAAATGGAAACTCATTGTTCGGGTCAAAACTCATTCGCCTAAATCTGGATCCGGGTCAATGAAATGACAAGATAGGGGAAATTTTCAGTGATCTGAAGCAAAGGTGAAAGGAACAACGGTTGGAGAAGATTCCTGGGAAGCCAAGTGCTGCAAGCCACCACTAAGTTTTAACTGAAAAATTTTTCTTTGATGAAATAGGAGAAAAGTTTCTGTTCAGTAAGTTTAGATACCATCGGGAAGTATGACCGGGGACTTTACTTTATGTTCAGGACCCTCCTGAAAAATGGGATTTTACTTTTTGTTCAGGACCTACCTGAAAAATGGGAATTTACTTTCAGTTCAGGACCCTCCTAAAAAATAAGAATTTATCTTTTTTTTAGCACCCTCCTGACAAATGGATTTTACTTTCAATTCAGGACCCTCCTAAACAAAGAGATTTTACTTTCTATTTAGGACTCTCCTAAAAAATGGGGAATTACTTTCTTTCCAGGACCCTCCTAAAAAATAGGAATTTACTTTCTGTTCAGGACCCTTTTGAAAAATGCAATTTTAGTTTCTGTTCAAGACCCTCCTGAAAAATGGGAATTTACTTTCTGTTCAGAACCGTCCTAAAAAAATGGGATTTTACTTTCTGTTCAAGACCCTCCTTAAAAATGAGAATTTACTTTTTGTTCAGGACCCTCCTGAAAAATGGAAATTTACTTTTTGTTCAGGACCCTCCTGAAAAATAAGAATTTACCTTCTTTTCAGGACCCTCCTGAAAATAGTATTTTACTTTTTATTTAGGACCCTCCTGAAAAATAGGAATTTACATTCTATTCAGGACCCTCCTAAGAAATGGGATTTTACTTTCTGTTCAGTACCCTCCTGAAAAATGGGATTTTACTTTCTATTCAGGACCCTCCTAAAAAATGGGGATTTACTTTTTGTTCAAGACACTCCTGAAAAATGGGAATTTACTTTCTGTTCAGGACCCTCCTCAAAAGTGGGAATTTACATTCTGTTTAGGACCCTCTTGAAAAATGAGATTTTACTTTATGTCTAGGACCCTCCTGAAAGATGGAAATTTACTTTCTGTTTAGGACCCTCCTGAAAAATGAGAATTTACCTTCTGTTCAGGATCCTCCTGAAAAATGGGGATTTACTTTCTGTTCAGGACCCTCCTGAAAAATTGAAATTTACCTTCTGTTCAGGACCCTCCTTAAAATGGAAATTTACCTTTCGTTCAAGACCCTCCTGAAAAATGAGATTTTACTTTCTGTTCAGGACCCTCCTGAAAAATGGGATTTTACTTTTCGTTCAGGACCCTCCTGAAAAATGGGGATTTACTTTCTGTTTGGGACCCTCCTAAAAAATGAGAATTTAGTTTCTGTTCAGGACCCTTCTAAAAAATGGGAATTTACTTTCTGTTCAGGACCCTTCTGAAAAATGGGATTTTACTTTCTGTTCAAGACCCTTCAAAAATATAGGGATTTAGCTTCTATTCAGTATCCTCCAGAAATATGGGAATTTACCTTCTTTTCAGGACCTTCCTGAAAAATACAAATTTACTTTCTGTTCATGACCCTCCTGAAAAATGATATTTTACTTTATGTTAAGGACACTCCTGAAAAAATGAGAATTTACCTTATGTTCAGGACCCTCCTAGAAAATGGCACGTTACGTTCAGAAATTGAAATCTCTCTTTATCTTAATCTTTGTTGGAATTAATTTATTTCTAGATTTTATTTAGATTTCAGAAGCCCACCTGAAGAACAGGGCGATGAAATTGGAGGTTGATGAAATCAAAAGTCAGGAGCCCACCTGAAGAACAGGGTGATAAAATAACAAGTACTGAGCCTGCCTGAAAAGCAGGGAGAATAAATGAAAGTCAAGCAACAAGGTTAAGAAATTGAAAGCCAAGTAACAAGTTGAAGAAATTGCAAGTCAGGAGCCCGCCTGAAGAATGGGGCAATGAAACTCAAGTCAAAAGTCTAAAAGAAGCTGTATAGATAAGATTTTTGCAATTTTATTTATGTTTTAACTTTTAATTTTTATTTTTGATGTAATAATAGAGTCGCGGATTGGAACCTCGATGGGACCTCACTCGACTCTCCAACTCGGTATAGTCTCTCTTTGTCTAATCCTTTGAGATATCTGTCACTTGATTCCCTCATAACATGAGTAGGTAGCATGTCCTAAGTCAAGACATGGTTTCCTTCCTTCCTCTTGCTCCGTGCTTTTGAATAAAGATCGGGATGAAATTGTCTTGTTGTCTACTGCTTTGTATGAAAATACCATGTGTTTGCATCCAAAGAGGGCATGATGTAGACATGTAATTTTGCCCCTCCCCAAAAATATTTTAATTATTTCTATTCTTATTTTTATTTTATTTATTTTATTTTCTATTTTTATTTTATTTTATTCTATTTTTATTTTTATTTCTATTAGCATCCACTTCACTGTGCCACCTCAACACCTCACCCCTCATTTTCCATTAGATACATGCAAATGGCACATACCCTACTCATTTTTCCACACGCCACACTCATCTTTCCACATGCCATATCTAATTTTACACATACCACACACATATTCCCATAAGCCACAAATAGTACTCATCCACGTAGGATAATAAAGAAAAAATAAAAAATAAGAAAAGGGAAATTTCCAAGAAAGGGGGAGAAAAAGGGGACCACATAATTATTCCTTTTTTTTATTTCCATTCTGGGAGGGGATATATACGAACATCACAAAGGATTTAGGGGTTCTGATTCATTAAAGAAGGATGCAGAGAAACTATAGAAGAGCACCATTTTCTTGTTTCTTCTTGACTATGCACACAGAGCTCACGATTCACACACACACTTGCTCTACCTGGAAAACACCTGCACACACACACTTAGTAAGGGAGAGATGAAAAATGGAGGGGTAATTAACGGAGATTTGGCAAAGAGATCTAAAAACAGGGATGAAATTCGATTCTCTTTCGTGTTTTCTGTTGGTATCCGCATCAGAATTGATGTCCGTCATCATTTTTGGGATAAATAAGTCATAAATTTCTGAAAACCCCCTCATTTTTCTTTTGATATCGGGACGAGACCTAGCTGGAATCCGGTCTATTCCAACTGGTTTTGTCACTGTCAGCTTGCCTAAGCTCGATTTCAATAAAGTTCAATTCTTTTGTTGGCGTTTTAGGGTTTTTCGAGTTTTGTTTGTTGCGGGATTCGTTCGATATTACTTTCTGGGGGTTTTCGCGACTAAGTCGTATCAATATTTGTGATTTTTTTCACATCGAGGTCTTATTCTGGGTTGAAATCTATTCGGTCGATGATCTCAGTTTATTGAATTGGGATGTTTGTCATTGGGGTTCCTTGTTCGAGGATTTCAGTTTTGGACTTCTTTATTATCAACGAGAATGTTCTATTGAGGTCCGTTTCTTTAATCCATTTCCCTTTTCTCCATCTTGATTTTGAATTAGTTGTGATTTTGTGTGGTGTGATTATTGTTGTTGGACTTTGGTTGATATTATGATTTATGTGCTTGATGATACTATGTTGGCGATATTTGAAACAAAATTTGAATAATTTTGATGGCATGATTGATAAAATTGAATTTGGGGAGGGAATCAAAAAACTGATTAAAGTGAATATTATGGTAGTTTGATTCATTGTCGATGTCTTACGTGACATGTCATCAAGCGGGTAGGCACATAGTAGGTTTGGGTAGGCCATTTAAGAATGTTGGATTAATGAATGCTTGAAGTGTATGTTGAATGGTTCTGTTTTATCACTTTTAGATCAATTGTACAATTTGGCCGAAGAATGCCCTGAAGTGTCTGTATATATTTATTCACTGGGGAATGCCCTGAGGTATCTTGTATTCGGAGAACGTTCGTGATGAAGACCCAAGGCGTCAGGTATAGAATTAGTCTAGAATAAATTTAGAATAGGATTTATTTTTATGCATTTTTCTATTTTTAGACTGTATAATTGGACTGGACATTATCATTTTGGTTTCAGGGTTGATATTTGATGTTTGTTTATCTAAGGGGTGCCTAACACCTTTCCCTCGGTCAACAGAATTCCTTCGCCAGAATCTCTATTCGCAAACCAGTTTTAAAGAGTCAAAAAAGTTTTGAAAAATATTTTCCAAAGGTGACTTGGCACACCAGATTATGCCAAGTGGCGACTCGGAGTTTTGAATATTAAAAAGTCCTTTTTGGTACAAATATTCATTTTGTCACTTAATAATAAAAACCCTTTTGAAACTTAAATAATGAAACTTTTTGGGAGTTAAAAAGGGGTGTGACAGCTTTGGCGACTCTGCTGGGGAACATTTCAGAATTTGAGCTAATTTTGGAGTTGTATCGGCTTAGTTTGACACTATAGGTGTATAGATATTTTGTTTGTGTTGTTTTGTATTATTGTTTTATCATTGTTGAGTGCCTACGTGCTCTTTTTTTACAGTTTTTATTTTATATGTTACTTCTTTATAGATGACATCGTGTGTATAACCCGAGTCATTCTTTCTGCAACAAGTCTGTAGTACACGTATGTACACGTCCTATAGTTGAGTCACCCTTATTTTAGGAATGGAGAGCCATTGGGTTGTATGGAGTAGGTGGAAAGATGTCGTAGCCATTGTTGACCATACGCTCCCCCGAATAGCCTTGTTAGTGACACCCAGCGTAGGTCAGCCTTTAGGTCATGCTTATGTGCATCATAATGAGACCTAGCAGGGACCACTTGGTCCTTCATAGGAGACTCACCTCTAAAGCATCCCAACGTGCTAAATGTTGCATCTTTGAGGGTAATGTGGTCATTTGACGAACTGATTTAGGGAAAATATGTGTTTGACATAAAGTGTGTGGGTAATGAAAAAAAGGAAGAAAAAAAAGAGCGTAATAGTTTTTAGAGTTCTTTATGGATTTTGTTTTTCACAATTTTACCTTTCGCACTTAGTTTCTCAAAAAAAAAACCATCAAAAAGAATTTTATTTTGTTCCTTTACCATGTATTCATAATTCAAAATTTTCAAAAATATTTTTTTTAATTGGAGCTTTTTATAAAGAAAATTTTTAAAAAAATGATAGAATTTTTGTACGAAAACACCAAAAAGATTTTAATTTCATAGTGGTGCCATTTTATGTAAAGTATCTATTAAAAACCCAAAAAGATTTTATTTTCATCGTCCGTATGTGATCCCGGCTCTCAGGTTAAGCCTTAGTTTGTTTTAGTTCTTGATTGTCTAATCTGGACGAACTATGCGTACCAGATTCTCATCCCTCAAGGTGGGATACATAGGCAACCATCGGCGGGTCTGGTAATATTTTTACTTTGGTCTTTTCCTTTATCTTAGCAGGGTCTTTCTCCTCGTAATCTAGTGTTGTCAATTGATTCTTGCCAAGTAGGCTGATTTCATTCAGCGGAACTGTTCGGTAGATTTGAGTTATATGCTGGTCTGTCTCTCCATGTCACACTACATTTTTCTAAGATAAATCTCGAGGGTCGGGAGTTCTTTGTCTTGTTTTGAATTTTTAGTTGTAAGTTTGGTTTGTTATTACAGGATGAAATCTACAGGGTTTAGAATCTTGGTGGTTTCCAAAGTGACCAAAACGTTAATCATGTGTTGGGGCACGTTCAACGACACTGACAAGGAAGATCTAATTAAGATATTAGGTGATCTTACGAAACATCTGCATGTCCCACCCCGTCCAGATCTAATAGATGCTATGTTGACGTTTTGGGATCCTAGTAATTTGGTGTTTAGGTTCGAAAAGTGTGAAATGGTGCCTACTTTGGAATAATTATCAGGTCTGCTTCATTTGCCTTATATTGAAAAAAGTATTATCCGAGCTCGGAATCACTCGAGCAATAGGTTTCTACAACGATATGGTTTAAAGAGTAACAACGGACATTTGGGTTGTCTGAATCAATCATGGATTTCCTTAGACTTTCTATTCACTAGATTTGGGTCCTTGGAAGGTTTTGACCACTTTTGGGATGAATATTATATGACTAAGAAGAAGTGGGAAAGAAAGCGTCTTGAAGTCTTTACCTCGATTTGTTGGGCACTTTAGTGTTTTTGCTAGAAGAAAGGTATATTAATGTACATTTGCAATCTATGGTGATGGCTCTATTTCGTAAGCCTCAAAAGGACAAAGTGGCTAATCAAAAGGACAAGTTCACTATCATACCATGATCTTAACAGAGATATATAAGGCTTTAACTGGAGTGAAAGGGGGAATTAGATTTTTTTAGGGCAGTAACCTGATATTACAGTTATGGATGATGGAGCATTTGCATGCACCTTCTTTAGTTAGACCTGACATGGTTGATCGTTGTGTTCCCAATTGAGTGAAAGCCATGGACCTCATGTTGCACTTTGATAAATTCTCTCTACCCATGGGAGTTGATGCTTGGATTGAATTTCTTGATTCAAGAACCCAGGATAACATTTTGTGGACTTATCTATGGCTTCGCCCAAAGATCATCTTCTTTGGTTTTCAGATGCAACTCCTTCTAGTTATGTTAGTGCTCAATTGCACTAGACCATATAGTCCTTCTCGGGTAATGCGCCAATTGGGCAGGCCGTAGGACGTGCCACCAGTAGTGGATATTCTAAATGATGTTGAGTACTTTAAGGGCCAAGCCTTAGGTGAGAGAGAATACGAGCAGTTCTGGAAGCATGCAACAAAGCTAGGTGTGGACACTCTTAAAGAAAGTTTGGATAATCTGGGTACACTCAAAGATATGAGATCTAGCTAGATTCCATGCCTTGGGGTATCAGTAATCCATTACCAGCGCATCTTAGAGGGAGAATATAGGAAGAATGCATAGTTGATGACTGTCAGGATGAGGGTACGGGTACCAAAGTAGAGGCACCAAGAGTTCAATTATCACGTTTGCTCAAAGCTATGGAGGGGTATCAACAGTCTTCTTAAGTGTACTCCCCATGAGGCGGGAATATGTGCGAGGCGCTTCTTCCCAAATATCAAAGGGTCCTTACAAGATATGCTACATAGTTTGAATAGGAGAAAAAGAACTTCACAGACAAGTCTATTTCAGTCAAGGTCATCACACAGAGCACCAATTTGAAGGAACCTTTCCTATCTTTTTTTTAGTTGGCGTCCTTTAGTTTTCTTCCATTTGTAGTATTTTTTCTTTGTTAAGTCGGCGTCAAGATTGCTTTAACATTGGAGTCTTTATTAGGAGCATTATGTATGTTGTCTTGTTGGTCTAGAATGTCATTCAGTCTTTGTTGATTAGTATCGAGGTTGTCTTAATTTCGTTGTATGTTTTTGTTGTTTCTTTCATCAAATGTTATGATGTTGCATCTTTCTGTTGTTTATTTGTTTTCGTTTTTTTTGTAAAAAAAAAAATCCTACAATTATGTGATGTTTATGCATATACAGCCTGAACTATGCAAGATCTGATTAATGTAAAATATGATACGTAGGCAACCTACTTTTAGGTTCGATCTAATCATTTTGTTTCATTGTTTTTCATTATTTTTTCCTATTTTAAGGAAAAGCAAAAGCCATAAAGAATGATAAAACGAAGGTAGATAAGAAAAGAAAGAAAGGATGATGAGACAAGAAAGGGAAAGAACTGATACAAAAAAAAAGAGAGAAATATGGGTGAAAGAAGAAATGTGTGGTTGGAGGAAAGAAGTGTAGATAAGAATCGGGATGATGTTAAAATGACCTCGCTACCCTCAAAGGCTGGTAGAAATGAAAATGAATCTAGGATAGTTTTACCAATGTGATTCCTATGCTTGTTCTGTGACCTAATCCTAACTAGTGTTATCTTTGATGAGTATCTTTTTTCAGATAACAGTGATTGGTTTGCAGCACTCTGGCCAGTCACCCGTACTTCACTAGATCAAAAGCAAAGCCCGCTATGGCTAGTAGGGAGATTGAAAATTTTCCCATTAACCTTGATCAGGATCCCTGGGAGGAAATTTCAGAATGCAATGATGAGGTTCTAAGACTTAGGCAACAATTAATAGATCTGCACCGAGGATAGGATAGTGGCATGCCTCTTCCTCCGCTCCTTGAAGATCTTGGGAATATCTCTAACTGCCCACCACTTTTTTAGGCTCAATTCTCTACTCCCATGGACTCACAGGAACATGCCCCAGGATTCACTCCAAGACAATATTATCCTGGCACTTCTAGTGTGCCCTTGGAAGTTCCCTAACTAAGGCCCGTTGCTCAGTCGGCGCTACCGGCAGTGCCTGTGTTTGTGGATCTACCACCATCTAAAGTTCCCACCTATACTATGTGACCAATAGTAGTGCTTCCTCGATCTGCCAGTGAGCCAGTATTCAAGGTTTCAAATAGTCAGTATTATGCCTCGGAGCCTACTTTGAAAATGAATGAACCATATCGGTACACTTATTCACCGACATTTCCATTTGATATGAATAAACCTGTCGCAACAAAGGAATAGGAGTTCATAGTGCAGAAATTGAAATGTTTAGAACATGTCATGAGGAATTTGCAAGGAATCGGAGGTTATAAGAGTGTTTCCTATAAAGATCATTGCATGTTCTCGGACATCAACCTTCCTCTCGATTTTAAAATGCCTAAGTTCGAGAAGTATGCTGGGCACGGTGATCCTGTGGCACTTTTAAGACATTATTGTAACCAATTGAAGGATGAAGAAGGAAGAGAAGAGTTGCTCATGGCTTTCTTTAGCGAGAGTCTTTCTAATATGGTTTTAGAATGGTTCGTCGATCAAAATATCGATAAGTGGAACAACCGGGATAACTTAGCTTCTGAGTTTGTGCAATATTTTTAGTATAATGTCGACTTGATTCCTAACGAAAAATCCTTGGTAAACATAAAGAAGAAAAGTACTAAAGGCTTTCGGGAATATGCGATAAGGTACCATAAACAGGCCACCAGGGTAAACCCTCCAATGAAGGAAAGTAAGCTGGTAGAGGTCTTCATTCAGGCACAGGATAAGACCAATTTTCAACAGTTACTTTCAGCAATGAGAAAGTCTTTTATTGAAGTCCTCAAAATAGGAGAGATGATAGAGGACAGAATCAAGATCTGTCGAATAGTGAGTTTTGCTGCATTGAAAGCCACCACACAAGTTATTCAAGGTGGCTCTAGAGCATTTGGAGGTAAAAATAATAAAGAGGAAAAGGCGACCGTTTTAGCTGGAACCCATTTCTATCCTAAAAGACTGCCTCACCCCTATCCCCAATCTCAAGCCCAAGCCTACGCCCAAGCTCTATATATTTCTCCCCACCATTACTACCCTCTACAAAACCCATTATATTCAATTCCACCACCCCCATACCCAGTATATAGCACGTATCTATATGCCCAAACCCCTTCTTACCCGTAATGGTGCAGCACAAGCTCGAAAAAATCATCCATTAGCTCCACCAAATTACCAAAACCCCTACAGAACTGGTTTCTAACCTAGGCCCGAGTACAAAAAAGAGAAGGTGGTCAAAAATTTGTTCACACCTCTTGGGGAGTCATATCCTAGCTTATTTGATAGGTTGAGAAAGATGAAGGTCTTAAGCCTAATTCAAGGAAGGCTTTCAAATCCACCTCTGAGGAATCTCGATTATTCTTTAAGTTGTGAATATTATTCTGATATACCAAGCCACAATAACGAGAAATGTTGGTATTTAAAGAAATTTGTCCAAGATTTAATTGACACAAATCAGATGCTGGTCCAGGCCCTGGAGGTTCCAAACATTAACCAGAATCCGCTGCCAACCCATGCTGAAAGCAATATGTTAGAATTGATATATGATAGGAAAGAGTCGTCAAGGTGTTATAAGCCAATTATCAAGATACAGGCCAATGAGGAAAAATCAGTGAATGTAGCAGATTCATTCAAAGCAATGTCATTAATATAGGAAGGAATAAGAAAATCTAAAGTGCAAGACAGCATAAAAAACACGTGATCACAGTGAAAAGAATCGGGGTAGTTGTTGGTTTAAGTCAATACAAGCCTAATTTAATGGTGATAGGAGCTCTGTGTAAGCCTATATTGATAGTGAAAGGAGCATTTGCAATGCCTATTATCATCAAACCGGTGACCCAACCTCTGGTAGTTAATACGAAAAAGATTCCCTGGAACTATAAGCAGACTGTGATGACCTATCAAGAGAAGGAAGTAGTAGAAGATGTAGATGAGGTAGGGAGTTTGACTCGGTTAGGAAGATACTCCGTGCCAAAAAGTTTTGCAGTCCAAGCCAATTGTGAGTGTACCTTCATCTATCAAAAAGACTGTCACCAAAGAAGAAGCCAAATAATTTTTGAAAAAGATGAAGTTTCGAGAGTATTCAATAATAGGTCAATTGAAGAAAACCCCTGCTTAAATTTCCCTCTTATCTTTGTTGTTGCATTCTATGGAACACTGTGATATTATATTGAAGGTATTAAATGAATCATATGTTCCTAGGGAGATTACAGTAAACCAGCTTGAGAAAATGGTTGAAAAAATCTTTGAGATCAATCGGATCACCTTCTCTGAAGATAAATTGCCTGTTGAAGGTACGAAGCATAACTGGGTTCTTTATATTACAGTGAAGTGTGAAGATTTCTACGTCACTCATGTCATGATTGATGGAGGTTCAGGTGTAAATATCTACCCTATTTCTACTTTGCAACAGTTGAATATTGGTGTTGAGAGGATCAGGCCCAACAACGTATATGTCAGGTCTTTAGATGGTGCAAAATCAAACTCCATTGGTGAAATAGAACTAATGTTGATTATAGGGCCTATTGAATTCATCCTAGAGTTTCAAGTATTGAACATAAACTTCTCATACAATTTTCTATTGGGAAGACCATGGATCCACAAGGCCAAGGAGGTTGCATCTACTTTGTACCAGAAGATCAAGTTTGAGCATGACAGGCAAGAAGTGGTTATTCACGGTGAAGGGGATTTTTCCGCGTATGAAGATTCTCCCTTGTCTCTAATTGAAGCAAATAATGTAGAGGAGACATTTGTCTATCGAACTTTTGCTGCAGTGCCAGTAAATCATATCCTTGAAAGACAGGTTATCTCGGGACCATAGTTGTCTTCCACTTCTATCATGATGGTGAGTGAACTTTTGAAATATGGATTTTTGCCAGGGATGGGTTTAGGAGTGTCTTTGTACAATATCGTTCATCCCATATGTTTGAGAGATAGCATGGGCACTTTTGGTCTGGGATTTAAACCTACGGCTGAAGATTTTAAGAAGGCCAAGGGTAGGAAAAATAAAACATGGTCACTCCCTCGCCCAATGTCGTTACTCAGTGAATTATTTGTCAAGAGCGATGTCACAAAACCTGTAGAATTTGAAGCTGAATTGCTTGATAACTTCCAGAACCTGCTGATTGATATTAACATGGTTGAAACAGGAGAGGGCTCTAGTAAGATGGACGTGTTGTTCATAGGTCCTGAGATCCAGCTCAACAATTGGTAAGTCACCCCTTTCCCCGTCAGGACAGAGTTTTGGTAGTTTATTTTTTTTCTTTCTATTTATCCGAGTTATTCAAAGGTTGTAATTCAGAATTTATCTTGTTTACATTCTGTTGTCATATGTGTTTAAACCCTCTTATCTTTCCCTTTTAATGAAATGCAATGTCCCCTTATTTTGTGTCTAATATATTTTGTTTTTGTCTTTTTCTTTATACAGTTCTCTTTATGATGATTCTAATGACATGAAATACATGCAAAATTTTCAGCCTGATCTTAAAGTCCAAACCAATCAAGATATAATGAAGCAAGAGGGGCATATGATAAAGAAGAGGCACTAGAAGAAATAAGCAAAGAGTTACAACAGTTGAAGGCAAGCCGAATCCAAATTTGAATGAAACATAGCCAATTAATCTAGGGAATCAAGATGATGTTAGGGAAACTAAAATCAGTGTACATGCTTTGGCATAGCTAAAAGAAGGAATGATTCAAGCATTAATTGATTATATGGATGTTTTTACATGGTATTATGATGATATTCCTGGTTGAAGCACTGAATTAGTGGCTCATAAATTGCCAACTGATCCCGCATTCCTTCCTGTGAAATAGAAGTTGAGGAATTTTAAAACTGATGTAAGTATTAAAATAGAGGAGGAATCATGAAACAACTTAAAGACAAAGTCATTCAACTGGCTCATTATCCTACGTGGTTATCCAATATCGTTCCTGTCCCAAAGAAACATGGCAACATTTGAGTATGTGTTGATTACCGTGATTTGAATAGAGCAAGTCCGAAGGTTGATTTCTTGCTGCCAAACATCCATATTTTGCTGGACAACTACTCTAAACATGATGTTGCCTCTTTTGTGGATTTCTATGAAGGATACCACCAAATCATTATGGATGATGAAGATGCAGAGAAGACGTCTTTTATCACACCATGGGGGAACTATTATTATCAAGTGTTACCGTTCGGTTTGAAGAATGCTGGAGCAACATACATAAGAGCCATGACCCTATGTTTCATAATATGATGTATAAGGAGATTGAGGTCTATGTAGATGATATGATTATTAAATCAAAGAGTCAAGATAACCATGTTAAAAATTTAAGAAAGTTCTTTGAAAGGCTTTGCATATAATCAAAAGCTCAACCTGGCAAAATATGTATTTAGAGTCCCATCCAAAAAGTTGTTGGGGTTTGTAGTCAACCGTTAGGGTAATGAATTGGACCCTTTGAAGATCAAAGCCGTCCAGGATCTTCTACCGCCCAAGAACAAAATAGAAGTGATGAGTTTGCTTGGCAGGCTGAACTACATCAGTAGGTTCATTGCTCAACTCACAACTACTTGTGATCCCATTTTCAAGTTGCTAAAGAAGAGTGTTGGTGTTGAGTGGACTGGAGAATGTCAGGGAGTGTTTGATAAAATCAAAAGATATCTCTCACATCCACCAGTGTTGGTGCAACCTGAGCCTGCCAGGCCTTTGATTTTGTACTTATCAGTTATGGATAATTCATTCGATTGTGTGTTAGGTCAACATAATGTCACAGGCAGAAAAGAATAGTCTATTTACTATCTTAACAAGAAGTTCACTGCATATGAGACCAGGTACACTCTTCTTGAAAGGATGTGTTATACCCTAACCTGGGAGTGCAGAAATTAAAGCATTATCTTTCGTCGTACACTACTTATCTCATCTATCGCATGGATCATTTAAAGTATATCTTTTAGAAGCCTATACCGACAGGTCGATTGGTAAAGTGGAAAATATTGCTTACTGAGTTTCACATTGTATATGTGACTTGAACAACTATGAAATCCAAAGACTTGGCAGATTATCTTGCTGAGAATCCCATTGATGAAGAGTATGAGCCGCTAAAGACATATTTTCCTGATAAAGAGGCATTCTGTGTTGAGGAAGTCATTATAGAGGTTGATTCAGGTTGGAAGCTATTCTTTGATGGGGTTGTTAATATGAAAGGAGTCAGAATAGGTACAGTTCTTATCTCTGAATTGGGGCAATATTTCCCGATAACGGCGTAACTTCAATTTGATTGTACCAAAGTCAGGTGTCATCATGTGGAAGGCCAGCACAATAGGAGATATATTATTCTCAAACGATCGCATGGTAGAATAAGAAGAAAGCGCTAGCAGAGCGGAGGGGATATTAGATACAATATTGTCAATAGTATGTGCTGCCTGAGAGTTAAAAAAATCATGCATTTAGATTATAATAGTTTTTGAAAAAAGATGAACTTAACTTGGAAAGGTTTAGGCAACACCTCAGTATTAGATTCTTTCGCACGCTCAGCCTGATGAAACGTGTATGTATCATAGGAAAAATTCCGCCACTCCTTTAGAAACCCCTCCAAGGATTCGATTGCTGAAACAAATCATAGAAATCAAATAATTGTACATTAGCACATCACCACAAATAAAGGTATCAGTCAATACATGGTCCGCATCCCTCCAAAATAACAAATAGCAATAAATGCAATTTAGAAACACGAAAAGCACTTTCAAGAAAAATTGATATGGCACACTTTCCTTTTTAGCCACATAAATAAAACTAGTCGGGGGCCTACCGAAACTAGCCTTTCTACTTCTTCTTAGGTTGTGGTATGCACTGCATATACTCTATCCACCCCAGACCCCACTCTTTGGGATTACACTTGATATGTTGTTGTTGACGTACTCATACATATAAAACTAAAATGAAATCAAAGTAATAAACAGAGTTCTTAAATTAGTTATTGATGCTTGAGTTAGAGTAGGTTGTCTAGGTTACTTTGGGTGAAAGCAGGATGCTTAGTGCCTTGATATTATCATTCATTTGAAGTTGACTACTAATTCTTATCCCCTTTTTCCATAGACTTATCATGAATGCATAATGCTTCGTGCCTTGAGAGTATCATTCATTTGGAGTTATCTATTGATGTTTGGCTTAGTGTAGCCTACCTAGGTTACATCCCTTTGGGTTGCGGGCCTTTTCCCTGACTTTGGGTGGATGGATAATGCTTCGTGCCTCAAGATTATCATTGATTTGAAGTTAGTTATGATGCTTTGGTTACGATAGGATGCCTAGGTTATATCCACTTGGGTGGGGGGCCTTTATACCGGACTTTCGGTGAATGCACAATGGTTTGTTCCATGAGATTACCATTCATTTGAAGTTAGGTAGTGATGCTTAGGTTAGGGTAGCCTGCCTAGGTTACATCCCCTTTGGGCTGCGAGCCCTTTTCCTTGACTTTGAGTAAATGTTGGATGCTTCGTGCATCGAGATTATCATTCATTTGGACTTAGCTAATGATGCTTGGGTTAGTGTAGGTCGAATTAATAATCAATTTGTCCATATATAGGTCGAATTGATAATTGATCTATCGTAATGATAATCGATCTGTCTATATATAAGTCGAATCAATAATCGATTTGTCGAATCGACAATCAATTTATTGGATCAATAATCGATCTGTCTATATATCATCGGATAGATAATAGATAATAGATCTGTATATTCTATTAATTAAAAAGAAGAATTGAAAAAATCATTTAATAAAGAATCCCAAGATTATAAACAACTTTTAATAAATGATAATCAGGATTATTATATTATAGCATAATAATAAGTTCAGATCAGTAATAATTTTATTTAAAAAAAAACTTACCAACATGATTGGGATGAACAACATTAGCTTCGATGGCAAATAAATCAGCAATTAAATGCATCCCCTTCTTAACCAAGTAATCATGCACATACTTGTCAAACCTGAAAATTTCCAGTAGAGAGTCATAAATTATTTTATTATGTGGCATGATTGAAATTTTGATATTTAAAATTGGAAATAAAAAATTTAATTTTTATGAAATAAAATTTATATAATTAATAAATTTAAGTATTTAAAAACTAGATGAAATTCAATGGAAAAATAATTTAATTGACTCTCAAAGTTGTACCGTGCCACGTAATTTATTATTATTAAAATTTACCCTTGTGTTATTTTAATTTGGTCAATTTTATCATTAATTAGATTTTTGTGTCTATTCATTGCCTTGGAATTAATGAATTGTGTCATATTTGATCCTATCGTTAATTGAGGTATTATCTGAATAAGTGGACTTTTAAGAGTCCAAATTATTTAGGAAAAAAGTAGTTGCTCCGCCAAGTTATGAGAGAATCAAGTTACGGGTATTTCAAAGGATTGTAAAGAGAAGGACTATGCCGAGTTGGAGTGCAGAGTGAGGTTCTGCGGAGGTTCCAGTCCGCAGCTCTATTATTACATAAAAAATGAAAATTACAAGTTAAAAACATAAATGAAATTACAAAATCCTATCTATGTAGCTTCTTCTGTACTTTTGACTTGAGTTTCATCACCCTATCCTTTAGGCTGGTCCTGACTTGATATTTATTTAACTTGTTGCTTACCTTTCAATTTCTTCACCCTGTTCTCCAGGAAGGTTCCTGACTTGCTATTTCATCAACTTGTTGCCATGGTTTTAACTTCTTCATCCTGTTCTGCAGGCGGGCTCCTGACTTGCTATTTTTCGATCTGTTTAACTTTCAATTTCTTTACCTTGTTGCTTAGTTTTCCATTTATTCGCCCTCTGCTTCTCGCGGGCTCCTAAAATTACATCAAAACTAAAAAGAAAATTATCCCAAACAAATATTCTTATAAAGAGGTTTTATTTGCCAGAAAAGCAAAGTTTCAAAAGCAGAAATTGAATTTTTGCCCCATTTTATCATCAGAAGACTTTTGGAAAAGTCACTCATACCTACTTGCACGTTGCAATAATGAATCAAGACTCTGACCAAGAAATGCATCTCTTGAGAGTACAATTTAATAAGCAAGAATAGGGAGTGCGTTTCCTAAGAATTAAAGTGAGGGACTCTAACTAGAAAGTGTCTTCTAGAGATACAAGTTAAAAGTGTCACCTGATAATGAAAACTAGCAAGGAAGTGCGTCTCCTAAGGATTAAGGTCAATAACTCGACTAAAAAGTACATTTTCTAGAAATCAAGACTCAAGTTAGGAAGTGCATCATCTAAAATCAAATTTCGAAATACCCAATCAAGGAAGTGCATCTCATTACCAATGTTGCTTAAATTATCAAAACAAGGAAGTGCATCACCTAAAAATAAAAATTCTAAATACCCAATCAAGGAAGTGCATCTCCTTACCAATGTTTCTTGAATTATCAAAACAAAGAAGTGCATATCCTTATCAATGCCGCTTGAATTACTCAAACAAGGAAGTACGTCTCCTGACAAATGCTTCTTGAAGTAACCAAGCAAGGAAGTGCATCTCCTTATAAATGTTTTCATGAATTAACCAAACAAGAAAGTGTTTCTCCTTACAAATGTTGCTCTAATTGCCTAAACAAGGAAGTGCATCTCCTTACAAATGTTGCTTGAATTAACCGAACAAGGAAGTGCATCTCCTTACCAACACCGCTTGAATTACCAGAATAAGGAAGTACGTCTCCTAACAAATTTTTCTTGAATTAACCAATCAAAGAAGTGCATCTCTTAACAAATCTCTCTTGAATTACTCAAACAAGGAAGCGCGTCTCCTCACAAATGTTTCTTGAATTAACTAAATAAAGGAAGTGCATCTCTTTACAATATTGCTTGAATTGTCCAAACAAGGAAGTGCGTCTCCTTACAAATGTTGGTTAAATTAACCAAACAAGGAAGTGCATCTCCTTACCAACACCGCTTGAATTACCAAAATAAGGAAGTGCGTCTCCTAACAAATTTTTCTTGAATTAACCAATCAAGGAAGTGTGTTTTCTTACAAATGTCGATCGAATTACCAAATAAGGAAGTGTGTCTCCTAACAAATGTCTCTTGAATTAATCAAACAAGGAAGTGCGTCTCCTCATAAATGTTGCTTGAATTAACCAAATAAAGGAAGTGCATCTCCTTACAATATTTCTTGAATTGTCCAAACAAGGAAGTGCATCTCCTTACAAATGTTGCTTGAATTACCCAAACAAGGAAGTGAGTTTCCTTACAAATATTGCTGGAATTACCCAAACA
The DNA here is from genome assembly GCA_030864225.1 of Capsicum baccatum var. pendulum. NCBI lineage: Eukaryota > Viridiplantae > Streptophyta > Magnoliopsida > Solanales > Solanaceae > Capsicum > Capsicum baccatum. The sequence goes on along the minus strand of CM061554.1, from coordinate 236,353,100 downwards.
AGGAAGTGTGTCTCCATACCATTACCACTTGAATTACCAAACAAGAAAGTTTGTCTCCTTACAAATACCGCTTGAATTACCAAACAAGAAGTTCGTCTCCATACCAATACCACTTGAATTACCAAACAAGTAAGTGCGTCTCCATACCAATACCGCTTGAATTACCAAACAAGGAAGTGCGTCTCCTTATAAATGTTGCTTGAATTACCCGAACAAATATGTGCGTCTCCTTACAAATACCGCTTGAATTACCAAACAAGGAAGTGCATCTCCATAGCAATACCACTTGAAATACCAAATAAGGAAGTACGTCTCCTTACAAACACCGCTTTTAATTACCAAATAAGGAAGTGCGTCTCCATACCAATACCGCTTGAATTACCAAACAAATAAGTGTGTCTCCTTATAAATGTTGCTTGAATTACCCAAAAAGGGAAGTGCGTCTCCTTACAAATACCGCTTGAATTACTAAACAAGGAAGTGCGTCTCCATACCAATACCGCTTGAATTACCAAACAAGGAAGTGCGTCTCCTTACAAATGTTGCTTGAATTACCCAAACAAAGATGTGCGTCTCCTTACAAATACCGCTTGAATTACCAATAAAGGAAGTGCTTCTCCTTACCAACACAACTATAATTACTAAGCAAGGAAGTGCATCTCCTTACAAATTTCTCTTGAATTACTCGAACAAGGAAATGAGTCTCTTTAAACATGTCTCATGAATTAACCAAACAATGAAATACGTGTCCTTACAAATGTTTATTAAATTACCAAAATAAGGAAGTGCGTATTTTCCCAAAAAAGGAAGTGCATCTCCTCACAAATGCTGTTTCAATTACCCAAACAAGGAAGTGTGTCTCCTTACAAGAAAGTGTGTCTCCTAGAAATCTTGAATTATGAGTTTTACTATAGTTTTGATTACCAAACTTGTGCAGAAAAATTGCCTTTTGCATTTGTAGAAGTGAAAAATTATGGTCTTTGATGTTTAGGATATGACATCTATGATCTGAATGCAACATGTGTTCCTGTTTCATACAAAGAAAATTTATGAGTTTAAAAACATGGTGGCTGGTTTGTGGCTTTGTATTTCGAGTCAGTTGCTCTTGCCCCGATCACGTTAATATTGCTTTTGACTATTAGCAAATGTCATTGACTTGCTGCATCATTGATCCGAACTCAGATTATTAAGAGTTCTTCTAAAACAAACACAGTATCTTTGCTTTGCCATGCTTCTCAGATAAACTCTTTGACCCTTGGTATTTTCATGAATTCCCAGAATTCTTTTGTTGACATAACTTTCTACATACCTTATTTCGGCTCACAATCATGTCTCTTTCATGTGCTGGCCTTTTGTCTTGCTTTCTGCAATTGAAGAAGCTGGTAGCCAATTTTGAAATCTTTTCTCACTTGTTTCGACATAGACTTGACTCAAAGACAAGAAAAAAAATGAAAATGATTTTTATTTGGACAACTGACCAAAGAAAAATAAAAATAAAAATATAAAGAAGAAAGAAAAGACAATGAATGTCCCCATTTGAAACAAAGAAACGAAAAATTTTATCTAAAAATCACTGTCAACTCTAATGATTATGCCATGCATTTTGGATTAATCTTCCTAATCTTTCCATCCACACCTTCCACCAGTTGTTGTTGGGTTAATGGCCTTGAAACTGAGTTGCTTCCTTGGACCAATTACATTCAGAGACCTCATTCGGCTAGTGGCACCTTGAAGGGTTTTCGTCAACAAACCTCTCTTATTTTTCTCTCAGCTCACAATCATCTTATAGTGCCCATAAGGGTTTTCACCGAGAAGAATCTCTCATTTTTATTTCTCTCAACTTACCATCGCCTTACGGTGCCCGTAAGGGTTTTCACCAATAAGACTCTCTCATTTTTATTTCTCTCTTGATTCCTTGTGCTGAGGAAGACAGGTAGTTCCTAAATATATAATCATATCCCTTCCATTCTTTGCCTTAACATCTCTAAAAATTGATCTAAAGATCTTTCTTTGGTTGTAACTTGGCTATTGGATAGGGTTAGAAAGAAAGGATGGCATGAGGCCCAAATGACACTTGAAGTGGGTTAGGACTTACAACTTTTGGAACCGACTCAAACAATGAGGATTAACTCATTACCCAACTTCTTTTGACTGGGTGATTCGAAATTATTTATTTGGTTGGACCGAGCCCTTAATAGGGCAGCCTACGTATCTCACCCCCGAGAGAGGAGAATCGGGTCACGCGTAGTTCTGGCAGCTTGTTCTTTCTTTGGATTCTAATTTTTCTTTTGTTGACTCTTTTCTCTTTGGAACTTTCTTACTCTATTTTTCTTGACACTCTTCTCTTTTCTTTCCTTTTAGACATTTTCTTCATTTTTTTCTCTCTTTTTTTGAAATTTTTCTGACTCTATTGCTTTGCTTGACACTTTTCTTTTGAGTTTTGTTGACTGTATCTTGACTCCAAAAGAGGGGTATGAAATAATATAGGACTGAATCTCAAATGGGGTAAACAAAGGATGACACGATGTTTGGATAACAGAATGAAATGCCTTCGTCATATCAATCCTTGAAAATGTTAGTACATATCATGCAATATGAAATAAAAGATAAATATAATTTGTGACACATTCACAATACTAACTTTAACTGAGCATGTGTGTAAATTCTTCTTCTACCCTTGTCAAACACACAACTCCACTTTCGTTGTACATTCCTTATTCTAAAGGACTCATGACCTCATAGAGCTGATTTTCTTTCTGTTCCTTTTGACATAGGATCGCACATTCACTTCTTAAAAGAGTTTAAACATAAACAAAAAAGGACAAAACAAGATAGATCCCGAACTCCAACCCTAAAATAATTCAGACAACAGAAAAATAAAACAAAACAAGCTACCAGACCCCTTCCTAGTAAGGAGAGGGGTGATTTCTTAATTGCTCAGCCTGAAAAATTAGCCACTGATTTGTATATTAGAGTGACAAGAGCTTCCCTCACTCTTCATATTATGCTCCATAATTGATCCATCTTGAATCATCTTTTCAGTCTCTTTTCAAATCTAGACAATCTTCAATACTATGACCCTGAGCATCAGAATGATACGCACAGTGTGCATTAGGATTAAAATTTCTTGAATGTTGATTAAGTGTGTGCCCAAGGAGAGGATTAATTATGCCCCTATGTCTCAATCTCTAGAACAAATACGTATAAGATTCCCCAATAGGAGTAAAATTATCCTTTTCCTTCCTCATCATTGCGAACTCTAGCCTTGGATGAAACGTGGATTTAGAGGTTCCTTGGAAAATTTGTGGGGGTTGAGGATGATGTTGAGGGACAGGTACATACCATTGTGGATAATAAGATGGATGGGTAAACAATTGTGCATTATTCAAAGGACACTGAGGAAGTGGAAAAAAACTCATTGGATTTTGAAAAGAGGCACCTTGTTGCAGATGAGTAAGTGGATTTGATATTTAAGATCCGGATTGAGGCTGACAGTATTGGTGATTTGGACCTCTCAAACTCTGTTTTGGCCCTGGCATGACAATAGGTGTGTTTCTCTTCTTCTTTCCTTCAGTTTCCCTGGATTTATTGCAATATCCTCCCAAATGTTTCACAGAATCCTTCTGCCCATCACATTTCTCAAATTTTGATATCTCAAAGCTTTGAAGAAGGCTGATACTTGAAGACATGCCCTAGTCTTTATATGAAACATCTTCTTTACCCACAAGTCCCGGGAAACTTTCCATATCATTTTCTACACTCTTCACTTTCCCCACCATTTTCTCTGATTTTTTTGGTATGCTAGGCTTCTTGGTAAGAAACTTTGGCATTCTTCTTAACTTAATTGTAGGCTCAACAGTATAGTAATGATCATCAAGAGCCTTGAACATGGGTCTACTGGCAGATTGGGGTGGCACAACTGTTGGATTGATAGGCAATATGGAAGCCTCAGTAAAAGGTTGAGCAATAAATGCACAGACGATATGTGGTGCTATGAATGTGGTAGGCTTATACTGAGGAGCTAAATAATGAGAGGAGGAAGCATTGGGGTGCATTTGACGTGAAAGGGATTCTACGGCATACTGTGATGTATCAACAACAGTAGAAACTGACTTTGTGATGTTGGTGGAAGACTCAAGGTATTTGCAGGGACAAAAGTGGGGAACGGAGGTGGAGGCAGACAACTGGCCCAAGCTTGATACATTTTCATCATTCGTTGTCTCAGTCTCAAATTCTCTTTCTTTAAACTGTCAATTTCCTGACTCTTTGTTTCATCCATGATGCCACTCTATATATCCTTGTTGGACACAACTAACCCTTCCTTGGATTTGGTGTGATGTGGAGGACCTGCCAGGAAGCCACAAACAAACCACCTTAAACTAACATAACAAAAGGTAACAAATATGTTAGAGTTCAACATTTTTTCTTCAAAATTGCTTTTTTTTAGAAAAGATCACCGAACCCAAGAAGGGCACCTACGTATCTGACTCCCGAAAGAGGAGAATCAGGTGTCCGTAGTTCGTGAAATCTTGCCAAAATGGCCAATTAAACTCTTTTTTTATTCATTTCCTTGAAACTTTAAGAAGAAAAGGAAATAACAATTTGTCAAAAGAATTGACAAAAATCTTTTTGCATTTTTCACTTTTAAGATACCTATACAAAATGAAACCTATGATTACCAAAGAAAAATCTTTTCGGGTTTTCAATTTTGAATTTCATATGAAAATGAAACTTGAAACTATTAAAGGAAAATGTTTTTATAGTTTTCTCTTGAAGATGTATATGAAACACCTACTCTAAATAAAGAGTGAATAAAACATTTTTAAAATTTTTAAAATAAGATCCCCGAACCCACAATAGGTTGCCTACGTATCTCACCCCCGAGAGAAGAGAATCAGGGGTGCGTAGTTCGTGAAGTCTTGCCAAAATGGCCAATTAAAGTTTTTTTTTCATTCTTTTCCTTGAAGCTTTGAGAAGAAAAGAAAATAACAATTTGTCAAAAGAATTGACAAAAATCTTTTTTCATTTTTCACTTTTAAAATACCTATACAAAACAAAACCTATGATTACCAAAGAAAAATCTTTTTAGGTTTTTCAATTTTGAATTTCATATGAAAATGAAACTTAAAACTGTTAAAGGAAAATCTTTTCTAGTTTTCTTTTAAAGATGTATATGAAACATTTACTCAAAATAAAGAGTGAAGAATTTTTTTTTGAATTTTTGAAATAAGATCAACCAAAAATGAAATCTATGACTATTGAGTAAAGTCATTTTTTTTTTTGGTATTTTCCTTTTCAAGATATGTATGAAACACCTACTCTAAATAAAGAGTGAAGAAAATCTTTTTGAATTTTTTAAATAAGATCAACCAAAAATGAAACCTACGACTATTGAGGAAAATCTTTTTTCCTTTTTTTTTGTATTTTTCTTTTCAAGATATGTATGAAACACCTACTCCAAATAAAGAGTGTAGAAAATTTTTTTGAATTGTTTTAATAAGATCAACCAAAAATGAAACCTACAACTATTGAGGAAAATCTTTTTTTTTCGTATTTTTCTTTTCAAGATATGTATGAAACACCTACTCTAAATAAAGAGTAAAGAAAATCTTTTTGAATTTTTTAAATAAGATCCCCGAACCAACAATAGGTTGCCTACGTATCTCACACCCGAAAGAGGAGAATCAGGGGTGTGTAGTTCGTCCAGATTGGACAATTAATGATTAACTAATAGATTGCCCCAACTTAAGAGACACAACCAAAGACAAACAAATAAAATCTTTTTTTGGATTTGTAATTTGACACTTCAACTAAAACTGACACCAACAATTACGAAGGAAAATCTTTTTTTGGCATTTTCACTATATAAGAATGTACAAAACTCCTATTGAAAGGAAAAAGTATTTTTTGGAATTTTTGAATTATGAATGCCTGCTAAAGAAATAAAAGGAAAATTTTTTAACGTTTTTTATTTTGTGGGAAATAAGTGCAAAAAAAAAACATTTTATTATTATTTTTTTAATTTTTGAATTGTGAAAAACAAAATTCATAAAGAACCCTAAAAACTACCATTTTTTTTCTTCATTTTTTTTTTCTTCTTTTTTTTTTCAACAATTTCTTGCCTACAAACTTTGCTTCTAACTCATGGTTTTGCCCAAACCAGTCGGTCAAATAACCTCGTTACCCTCAAAGAGAAACATTTAGCACGTAGGGATGCCTTAGAGGTGAATCTCCTACAAAGGGTCAAGTTGGTCCTGCTAGGTCACACCCCTTTTTTAACTCCCAAAAAGAGATATGTATTTTATGTTCAAAAGGATTTTATTATTAAGGTGACAAAAATGAAAAAATTGTTTAAAAAAAAAAGGATTATTTACATTATTTTTTTTCTTATTCAGAGTCACCACTTGGCATAATCCAGTGTGCCAAGTTACCTTTGGAAAATCCTTTTCGAAATGGTTTGACTCTAAAAACTGATCCGCAAACAGAGATTCCAGCTAAGGAATTCTGTTGACCGAGGGGAAGGTGTTAGGCACCCTCGATCCCGTGGTTCGACCACGGTCGCTTGGTGGAGCGTATTGGCTAATTTGACATTACGAATGTACAAACCACATAAACACACAAAACAAGGAAACAAACAAATCACTCAAAATTTAAAACAAACCAAAATAATGAGTCCAAATTATACAATCCAAAATAAAAGAGGTGCTGAAATATAAAACCTATTCTATTCTGAACTAATCATAAACTAAACTCCACCCAACGTTCCGGGCCTTAATCGCGAGCCTCCTTTGCGTACATGCTACTTCGGGGCATTCCCCGGATAAATCAATACAAATCCTTCAGGGCATTCCCCTGCCAAATGAGTACAATTTAAACTTTTCGTGCAATAAAGTAGAAATTACCATTCACGCACATATTCAAACACTCCAACAAATCATTATTCCTAAATTTGCCTACCCGGCCTACGATTGCCTACCAAGTTCAACGTATCACAATTCTATCATGTTCAACATTATCAATACATCAAAATTAATCAATATTCATTTTCCTCCATTTTTAATCCCCACCTTAATTCATTTTCAACCACGTGATTAACCCATTTCAATACACAATCCACCAATCGAGAATAACAAAAATTCACCAATCATGCTTAGCACATCACACACCCAAATGTTACCAACAGTTCACATCAACAAACAAACCATGGTATCGAATCACACACGATAACAATCACATAAGAATTAAATAAAAGAGAGGAAAAAATTGGACCTTAAATTTGAAGTTTTCAAACTCAATGTTACTCGAACAAAGAGAGTCCACACCCGTAAACCTCAAGCTGAACCTTAACACCAACAATCCAACTCGACAAATAATGACCCGTTCACCGTCACTTTTCATGCTGTTACTGTTCACCGGTACTGTTCAATGGTTACTGTTCATCGACGCCCCCTTTTTTTTTTTGGTTTTTTTGGTTGTTGTTCTTGTTTTTATTCTTGTTCTTATGAGGAAGATTATTTTGTGATTGTTGTTATTGTGGAGAAGATGATGATCAAAGAATGAGCCTCCCCTTTTTTCCTCTTAGAATTTTTTCATTTATAATGGGCATGGATTTGTTATGATGTAGGAAGTTTGGTGGGTCCCCTATATATTCTTTCTTTTAGTTTGTGATTGTAAGGATAAAAATATGAGTGGGTAGGGAGGTGGAAGCTTTTGATTGGGTAGGTTGTTAGGATAAGATAAATTAGTTAGAGGTATTATTTTTTTATTTATTTTTGCATTTTTGTGGGATATAATTACATGGGGTTGGACACATGGTAAGGTGGACTAAAAATGAATAAAATTAGACTTCGGGAGGAACAAAATTAGGTGTCTACACTAAGTGTAAAAATAAATCATGAAATTTATTATTAAGTGTTTGTGTTAGAGATTTGTTTAAATTAATTAGGTAATTGTTCATAATTCAAAAGCCATATTAATAGAATTCACTTCTTTTTTTTTCTTTTTTAACCTTTTTAATTTAAGTGACATCCTTGAGTGAAAGTTTTTTTTCTTTTTTTTTTCGAGAAAAAGTGTGATTGGAGTTAATTAGTAATAAATGAAGTTGTTTAATTTTAGAGAATATCTAAGTTGTAATTTGTAATCTTTTCTTATTATTTTCAAGTCAAATTTTTCTTGTTGGTTTCTATCTTTTCTTATATTTAGATTTTGCAATGCTATTAACTTCTCTTCACTATATAATTATAATCTTATTTTCTCTTCTTGTTATCTTTTTTTTTTTTCTCTTTCTCCACTATTCTCTCTTCTTCTTTTCTTCACTTTCACTTTGTTATTCTCTTTTTTTTTCTTCATTAGTGATTATGGGTTCATGGAGCAATCAAGTGATGTAAGTTTTTGAATAAAAACTATTTTTCTAATTAAATTTTGGATGTTTTCTCCATACGTGTTCTCATGATTTTAATTTTTTTTTTTGTTAACTCTATTTTTTTTAATGATTCTTTGGTTATATTCATTCTTTTCTCGTTTTATGTTCTCATAATTTTAAGTTTAAATGTTCTCATAATATAAGACATGTTATATCTTGATGATTTTTTGGAATTGTTTTTTTTTTTGCTTATGTTTTGATAGTTATTTTTAAGTTATAAAAGTAGGGAAAATGTATATATTTTGATTGAAACAAGTGATATGAGATGAGTGTGGAATAAATAAAATGTCTTACCAGGGGGTCTTAAGAAAAAAATTGGGTTACATTTGAAAGGACTAAATCGGCATGATTAAAAATGAATAGGATTAAAACTTGTTCAATTTTTTTGTGTGTGCATTGATATTTTAGGTCACTTACAACTTCTTTAATTTTATGTCTTTTTTACTAACGATCTTAATATATACTCAAAGGAGATTTGAAAAGATCATTTTATGTTATATATTTATTTATAAGTGACGAAGAAATCTTAGTTCCTCAATTTTTGACCAAGAAATAAAATAGTGTATACATCACTCTTCTCAGACTCCATCTATAAAATTACACTGAATATATGTTGTTGTTATTATTATTATTATTATTATTATTATTATTATTATTATTATTATTATTATTATTATAATGAGATAATTAAATTTTAATCCAATTTTAAAGAAAAAATAGGAGTGACTACCTTTTTCCCAAATAATTTGGACACTTAAAAGTCCACTTTTTCAGATAAGACATCAATTAATGATAGGATCATATATGACCCAATTCATTATTTCCAAGGCAATGAATAGACACAAAAATCTAATTAATGATAAAATTGACCAATTTAAAATAACACAAGGGCAAATTTTAATAATAATCGTTTCACTTTTTCCGTTTCAAATTACCTGGCACGGTACAACTTTGAGAGTTAATTAAATTATTTTTCCTAACTGAAATTTTTTATCTAGCTTTTAAATACATAAAACTTAAATTTTTTATTTCTAAGTTTAAATCTCTAAATTTCAATTACACCACATAATAAAATAATTTATGACTCTATTGGAAATTTTCAGGTTTGACAAGTATGTGCATGATTACTTGGTTAAGAAGGGGTTGCATTTGACTGCTGATTTATTTGCCATCGAAGCTAATGTTGTTTATCCCAATCATGTTGGTAAGTTTTTTTATTTAATAAAAAATATTACTGATCTGAACTTATTATTATGCTATAATATAATAATCCTGATTATCATTTATTAAAAGTTATTTATAATCTTGGGATTCTTTGTTAAATGATTTTTTCAAGTCTTCTTTTTAATTAAATAGAATATAAGTTTTTCTTTTCGGGGGAAATGACCCATTTTTGAGACAAATCTATTATCTATTATCTATCCGACGATATATAAACAGATCGATTATCGATCCAACAAATCAATTGTCGATTCGACAAATCGATTATCGATTCGACCTATATATGGACAGATCAATTGTTATTCCAATAGATCGATTATTAATTCAGCCTATATATGGATAGGTCGCTTATCAATTCAACCTGCACTAACCCAAGCATCATTAGCTAACTCCAAATAAATGATAATCTCGATGCACAAAGCATCCTGCATTCACTCAAAGTAAGGAAAAGGGCTTGCATCCCAAGGGGATATATCTTAGGTTGGATACCCTAACTCAAGCATTAATATCTAACTTCAAATGAATGGTAATATCGAGGAACAAACCATTATGCATTCATGCAAAGTCTGAGATAAAGACCCCCTCCCCCCCCCCTCCCGCCCAAGTGGATGTAACCTAGGCATCCTATCCTAAACCAAGCATCATAGCTAACTTCAAATCAATGAGAATCTTGAGGCATTAAACATCATGCATTCATCAAAGTCTGGGGGATAGGCCCGTAGCCCAAGGAGATGTGACCTAGGTAGGCACGGAGCATCATGTATTCATCCTAAGTCTACGAAAATAGGGATGTCAATCAATAGTCAACTTCATATAAATGATAATCTCAAGGCACTAAGCATCATGCATTAACGCAAAGTGACCTAGACAACCTACTCTAACTCAAGCATCAATAACTAATTTAAGAACTCTGTTTATTACTTTGATGTCATTTTAGTTTTATACGTATGAGTACAGCGAAGGGGAGCCTTGGAGTAATTGGTAAAGTTGTTGTCATGTGACCAGCAGGTCACGGGTTCAAGCCTTGGAAACAGCCTCTATCATATATGTAAGGTAAGGCTGCGTACGATACACCCTTGTGGTGGGGCCCTTCCCCGGACACTGCACATAGCGGTAGCTTTAGTGTACCGGGTTGTCTTTTTTATTTTTTTTATTTTTATTTTTATGTATGAGTACATCAACAACAACAGATCAAGTGTAATCCCACAGAGTGGGGTCTGGGGAGGGTAGAGTGTACGCAGTACATACCACAACCTAAGAAGAAGTTGAAAGGCTATTTCCGATAGACCCCCGACTAGTTTTATTTGTGTGGCTAATAAGGAAAGTGTGCCATATCAATTTTTCTTGAAATTACTTTTTGTGTTTCTAAATTGCATTAATAGCTATTTGTTATTTTGGATGGATGTGGACCATGTATTGATTGATACTTTTATTTGTGGTGATGTGCTAATGTATAATTATTTGATTTCTGCGAGTTGTTTCAGCAATAGAATCTCCAGAGGGGTTTCTAAAGGAGTGGTGGAATATTTTCTATGATACATACACATTTCATCAGGCTGAGCATGCCCAAGAATACAATACTGAGGTGTTGCCTAAACTTTTCCAAGTTAAGTTCATCTTTTTCAAAGACTATTATAATCTAAATGTATGATTTTTTTGAACTCTCAGGCAACACATACTATTGACAATGTTGTATCTAATATCCCCTCCGTTCTGCCAGTGCTTTCTCCTCATTCTACCATGATATTGTTTGAGTATCCTATGGTGCCAGATTTCCACCTGACGACACCTGACTATGCGTTGATGTATGATTTAAGCTTTGTTGATATGCATAATCCAACTCAGCTGGTGCCATTTGAAACTAATTTTAGGTAACATGTGTTTATTGCTTATCCGGACCAACATTTTTTTGCTTGATATTTTTTATATTCTTTGCACTCTTCACTTAACTTCATGTTATATCTATTTTGCTTCGTTCTTGAACAAAATCACATTTCCATTGGGTTTTGTGCAATGCAATTATCACTGTAAAATTAAATTTATCCAATTCTGTGTTGCATAGTGAAAGCATCAATTTTGTTGTTGAAGTTTGTGAATCTGTAGATTTCTAACTCTTTTTGATGTTCATGTGTCATACAGCTACCCGATGGAGCTGATACCAGATATGCCTGAACAATGGGAGGCAAGAGTATGTGTTTACATTTCCGAGACAGCAACATATTTTTTTTAAGTTCCGACATAACTGTCGGTTTTATTCCTTCCAGGATGAAGGAGAGGGGCTTGGTATTTTCACCGATCAAACTATGCAGACGGAACCAAATTACTCTGATGCTCTTGCTACGGCTATGCTTCCGATGCCAGATACTTCTGAAGCAGGTTTGTTTGTATCGGTTTCAAATGCCTTGCGTTTTAGAAAAAAAGAATGTCTTTTACCACAAATTAAATTTCTAATTAATTTTTTAAATTTATGTGTCATTGGGAGTGATTTTATTTAAGAAAGGGAATCTTTTGAAACATGACGGCTAAAATAAACTTTTTATTATAGTAAAGTGAGAATTTAAAAGTTAAATTATTCTTAAATATATAATTGAGTCATTTTGCTGAGGACAAACTAATAAGGAATGTTTTTTCAAATGGAGTGTAACATACCAAAAGTAAACTTGATATATAGTAGTGGGTTTCAACATGTCATATCAATTCTTATATTAACATATCATTAAAATGAAAATATTATTTAAAAAATTTAGATATAGAATTTTGTTGTTATTATTATTTTTTTTTAAACGGTCTAAAAAGAAAAGACTATCCATAGAAAAAAGATTGGATGCAATGATTGATAATGTCATTCTTTGAAGTTTTTGGTGTACTTATCGAAAGTTAGTTTTTTCTGGAAAGTGCTTTTTGTGTTTCAAAATTTGCACTAGTTTGTATTCTTTATTTTGGAAGGATGTTCACAACATCCGTACTGATCATTTTGTTTGTGGTGTTGTGCTAATATACAATTATTTAATTCTGCGATTTATTTCTACAAGATTGGTGGTATGAGTTCTACAGTACGTTAAGCTCTAATCAGGCCGAGCATGCCGAAGAACCCTATGCTGAGGTGTTCTCTAGACTTTTCTAAGTTAAATTTGACTTCTTTTTGAGACAACTATAATCTAAATTATTGATTTTTTATAAATTCTCAGGCTGCACAAACTATGGACAACGTGGTACCTCAAGTCCCATACGTTGTGCCAGTTAGCTCTCTTACTATGCATTGTTTGGTCCTTATTTTATAGATTACAATGTCTCCCTTATGATGTCAATCTTTTTTCCTAACTATAGGCACATAATATATCATCTGCGGTGCCGACGTTTAGTCCTGAGAGATCGCAAGAGCAATGCCCTTTCGATCAAACAGTGCAGATGGAACCAAGTCCCCGTGCCAATAAAAAGATTAAACTTTCGGTGCCCCAACCTTCGGAAGCAGGTTCGTTGTATTGGTTTCAAGTACTTTGAGTTTATGTTTTAGAATCTTTTATCTTTTGATTTTGATAACACATATGAGCTCACCTAAGTAGTTTATATTCTTATACGTCGACTTAACATGCATTAAGATGATAACCAAATACTACTAGAAAGAATGTATCTATAGCCTAGATTATTTGGTCATTACAGAAGTGAATCAAAAAGTTTAGTGTGCATTTTGAACCAGAATACTAATGCCAATTTTTTTTAGTGTATGAAAATGTTTTGGCTGTGTGGATGATCAGTTTGTCAATTATAACCTCTTCAACGAAAATTAAATGGTTCTCTATTATAACAGAAACTCATGGTCCGATTCTTTGTTGATTATCGTTGTCAGGTTGTTCCATTGACTCTAGCTCAGAGATGCTGCAAACTGATCAATATCTCGCGATTTTCGATCTTCCTCTTGGCATGACATTAATAAGGTGATAAGTTTGAGAAAGATCATAATTCATTAGCTGTTATAAAGTTTATGTAGGCTATATATGCCATGAATAAAGACAGCTGAATTTATTTTACTTAATTTAAAGAAACAATATATTGATGGTACTTGTATTCAAGTCCATTGTTAGGTTTATATAAAAGATCATATTCTTCCTTGGTTGTGAATAAGCCTTTCTTAGATTAGCGAGAAGCCTAGTAAATCATATCTATAGACTTGTGTCAAAATGATGACGGCAACTTTGGTGCATGAAGTATTTTGTGTTTACGCAACGTTCAGTGAAGGGCCATATCCCAAGGGATAAAATGTAGGCAACCTACCTTGATGCGAGCATCAATAGCTGATTCCATTTCTCGTACTTGTGACCTAAAAGTGACACAGCGGCAACTGGTGCACCAAGCATTCCATGTTAGAAGGGTCTAGGGAAAGGCCGCATTGGAAGGGTTGTGATGTAGACAAGCTACACTAATGCAAGCATTAATGGTTGCTTTCACATCTCGAACCTATGATCTGGAGGTCAGAGACAACTTTACCATTCTTGCTAAAATTTTCTATATTTGTATCTGTGATCTCTTGAAATTACCTCAAGAGTAGAGGGCATAGATTGAGGAAAGTTTTTAAATTGTGATATCCATTTCACATATGGAAGGGGAAAGACATCCTCATTGTGCATCATCAGGCGGATATGGTAGGAGGGGAAGTAAAAAAGGAAATGAATGTTAGTTCAATTATTGAGTTCCATAAGATTTGTTTCGTTTATGTATCAGAAATTCACCTCACAGCCTTTCCTCATTGGAGAAGATTGAGAATTCTTTCTCACAATGAGAAAAGGATGAACGCCATTTAAAGAGTTGAGCCTTGATGATTTCCTAGCCCGTGCACTTTGAGCGCGAAGCCTTCCACATGGCAACACTAGTTTGATTAGCCCACTCTCGTCATTATTGATGTAATGATCATGCTGTCAATCAAGCTCAGACCATTAGGATCCAATGTTTTGAAAAGCGAAAAGCATAAAAAGGAAACCAGATCTATGGGCGTGAAGCGTAAAGATAGAATTAAAGCGCATACTTCTTTGAAGTAAATCGCACAAAGACGCAATAAGATCTATGGATTTAAGCAAAAAGTGAGAACTAAAGAGAATGTTTCGGTGAACTAAAGAACACGAGTTATGGAAAACAAAAAAAAAAAGTACCTAATATATATATATATATATATGAAGTTAATGCTATACTAAAGCTAATATCAATCCAACTCCTCATAGTTAAGCCAAATATAACCGTTTATCATTGGAATTATTTTGCGCATCATCATTTGAGAACACGCACACTTCTCTAAGCTTCAGTGCTTCGCTCATGAAGAGATAACTCCTCCCTTGGCTTGATTTATCGTTTTAAACAGAAAACCCTGATCCTTAATAGTACTATGTGTCTTAGCTGATCCGAAAGTTGTTATTTACTTTGATCTCTTGTGCAAATAGCTTGGTATAAATCAAACATATTTTAGACAACTTTATCTTTGCAAGTAGTCTATAACCTTTTTATCTAGGCCATTCCAATTTCAACAAGTTATTACTAGGGGGTCCCGACCTAGTACAAGTAGTGCTGGAGAATGTTATAAACTAAATAGAAACATTCCATTTGTGACTTCCTTTTTCTTTTCCTTATAATTTTCATAATATAGAATATAAAGTACACAATTAAGTAAAACCCACAAGTTATGAAAACTAAAATAAGAAAAATACATGTATGAATTTAATGTTATAATTAAGTTATGGTGAGGATTTTTTGCGTGTCTTCATCTGAAGCGCATTGTGTCGCTCATAAAGCAACAAATCCTTGATTGGATTTCTTTTCGTTGTTATAGTCCTGTTGCAAAAGTCCCACATCGGTTATATAGGGAACTGATATGGGGCTAATATAACCATGGACTTTCCCACCTTAATAGCTAACTTTTGCAGTGTGGCTCTCCTAAGTTTGTATCAATGGTATCAGAGCCACCCATCACCCTCCATGAACACCATGCCTTGGATGGTGAAAATGGTATGGCACTGTTCGGCCAGAGCTAGCAATGTCCATAGCACAACCGTCAAGGCGCCTGACACCTCACTCAAAAAGGGCTACTTGGGAAAGAGCTACGTACACAAATAGAGTGAAAGCTACCGAGAGTGAAGCCATTAAGGACGATAGATGCGGAGTGTGGTGGTTTATTAGGATCCAATTTCTAAAAGTCCCACATTAGTTACATAGGAAACTGATTTTTGGCTTATATAACCATGAGCTCTCCCACCTTAATAGCTAGATTTTGGGGTGTGATTCTCCTAAGATTGTATCAAAAATCTTGCCATCATAACATGTCAGAAATTCGTTTCCCTTTACATTGATCGGTTTCTATATTCTTCAAGTAGCTACCTATAAAGTGAATATATTTTAAACTACCCTACCTTTGTAAGTAGTCTAAAACACTTCGACCTCGGTCATTCTAATTTTCGCAAGTTAATACTGTTAGCCCATATGTTATTGGGCCTTTAGTTTATGGACCTTTAGGTTATTGGCTATGTATATATAGCCTCCTTTTGGTTTAGTCAGTTTTTTATGCTTTTCAGATTACATTGTAAACCTTAGCCTTTCTTTCTTTCAATAAAGTTCTATTAATATGGTATCAAAGCTAGTTCGATCCATGTCCTTTGATTTGTTGGTTGAAGATTTTGTAGCAGGAACCTACTGCGCGGATCGAACTGTCTGGTATTGTTCGTCTGGTATTATTTTTTGAGGTGCTGCTGTATTCGTTTGCTGTCTGGTATTGTTCGTCTTTCGTTCTTTTGCTTGCTGCCATTGTTGTTCGTTCGGAATTGTTCAACCTAGGGTTTTGCATCTTTTTATTTTTTGAATTATTTGTGTGTTGCTGTGTTTACAATGACTGGAAAGGATGATTCTCTCCAGTCCATTAGTACTCAATTAGATGGTAAGAACTATGCCTATTGGAGTTATGTCATGAAGAATTTTCTTCGTGGGAAGAATATGTGGGGTTATATCACTGGAGTAAAACCAAGACCTATCGATGATACAACTGAAAATTTTGATTTGTTGGTGGACTTATGGGAAACTAATCACTCCAAGATTATCACTTGGATCAACAATTTTGTAACTCAGTCAATTGGTATGCAATTGGCTAAGTATGACACAGCAAAGGAGGTCTGGGATCATTTGGAAAGACTGTACACTCAGTCTAATTTTGCTAAACAGTACCAGTTGGAGTATGATATCCGTGCTCTTCAACAGCATGACCTCAGTATTCAAGATTTTTATGCTGCCATGTCGGATTTGTGGGATCAATTGGCACTTACTGAATCTGCAGTGTTAAAAGGTTTTGGGCCGTACATTGCTAGACGGGAAGAGCAACGCTTGGTTCAGTTTTTGATGGCACTACGTTCTGACTTTGAGGGCCTACGTGGAACAATCCTTCATCGATCTCCCCTCCCTACTGTTGATTCTGTGGTTCATGAACTGATTGCAGAGGAGACTCGTATCAAGTCTCAAGTGGTTCAAGGGTCTAAAGTAACTACTACTCCTGTCGTGTTTGCTGCTTCAACTGATCAGTCTAGGCCACCACGTACTCAGACTCGACAATCTCCTAAAGTTGCATTTGATGAGTGTGCATTCTGCAAACAGAAAAATCATTGGAAGGCTCAGTGTCCGTTGTTACTTAACAAGGTCAAACAGCCTCAATCTGGGCAGCAACAGAAATATGGGCAGCAAAAGTCTCCGTCACGCTCCTCTGGTGCTCCTCCATGGTCATCTCGTCCTCCACAGTTCGCTGCTGCTGCACCAACTGTAGATGTTGAGTCTGTTAGCACTATGCCACCTTCTGCGTTGGATCCCCAGGTTTTCGAACAGTTCAGACAGTTCTTCGTTTCTAATCCTACGGCCATGTCAGCATCTATGTCTCATTCGGGTTCAGTTTCTTCTAGTACCTCAGGTATTCCTTCCTCCTTGTGGATATTGGATTCTGGTGCGTCTCATCACATGTCCCCTCATTTGTCATCGTTTGGTTCTTTGTCACCCATTTCACCAATTTCTGTTATGTCCGCGAGTGCTGTACCTATGTCAGTCGAGGGTGTTGGTTCTGTTACTACCCCTCACATTGTCCTCTCTGATGTTTATTACATTCCCAAACTTGCTTTAAATCTTGTTTCGGTCAGTCAGTTGTGTAAGGCTGGTAATTGGGTGTTTTTTTCTGAATCTGTTTGTGTTATACAGGACCAACACACTCAGAGGGTGATTGGGACCGGCCGTAGGTTGGGGGAACTTTATGTCTTGGAGAATCTCAAAGTGTCTGCAGTTGCTGCCTCTAGCATAGATTTATCTTCTTTTCGTTTGAGTCCTTTGTCTTCTCCGTTTTATCTTTGGCATTCCAGATTAGGACATGTGTCAGTTTCACGTTTACGTTTTTTGGTCTCTAGTGGTGCTTTGGGTCATGTGAACACTAGTGATATTTCCGATTGTAGTGGTTGTAAACTGGCAAAATTTTCTGCCTTACCGTTTAATAAAAGTGTGTCTTATTCTGTTGCTCCTTTTGATATTATTCATTCTGATGTATGGGGACCAGCGCCAGTTTCCACTAAGGGTGGATCGACCTATTATGTTTCGTTTATAGATGACTATACTCGTTATACCTGGGTGTATCTTATGAAACGCAGATCTGATTTCTTTGGCATTTACAACAACTTTAGAGCCCTTGTTAAAACACAACATTCGGCTGTGATAAAGTGTTTCAGGTGTGACTTAGGGGGTGAATATACCTCTAATGACTTCACTCAGTTACTTGCCTCTGATGGTACCATACACCAGTCATCTTGTACCGACACTCCTGAGCAGAACGGTCTGGCAGAAAGAAAACATCGTCATATTGTTGAGACAGCACGCTCTTTACTTTTGTCTGCAGAGGTTCCTAGTATTTTTTGGGGAGAAGCAGTCCTAACTGCTGTATATGTGATTAATCGTATTCCTACTGCATTGACTTCAGGGATGTCTCCGTTTGAGAAACTATGTGGTCACCCGCCGAATTATTCTGCATTACGAGTTTTTGGATGTACTTGCTTTGTTCTTCGTCCTCATGTTGAACGAAATAAGTTAGGGTCAAAATCAGCTATATGTGTGTTTTTGGGGTATGGTATTGGACAAAAAGGATATCGTTGCTATGATCCTGTAAGTCAGAAATTATATGTTTCACGACATGTCACTTTTTTGGAACATATTCCTTTTTATTCCATTCCAGCTAAAACCCATGATGTGACAAAGTCAGATATTCGGCTTATTGATCCCTTTGGGATTGACATAGAGGTTCCAGTTCCGGATTCATCCATGCCATCTGGTGTGCCACCTGATAGTGCTTCAGCCTCGCCTGTGCCTGAGTCTGCTCCTTCGACTGTTGAGACTGGAGACCCACCACCTCTGAGGCGGTCTACTCGACCTTGTAAGTCCACCAAACTGCTAGATTTTTCCTATTCTACATATTCAGCCTCATTTGCTTCCTTTATTGCAAACATACATCATTTGTCTGAACCTGAGTCGTATAGAGAGGCTGTGTCTGATCCTCTTTGGCAGAATGCTATGGCTGAGGAACTTGCTGCTCTTCATCATACACATACATGGGATTTGGTTACTCTCCCACCTGGTAAGCATGCGGTTGGTTGTCGATGGGTGTATAAGATAAAAACAAAATCTGATGGGTCTGTTGAGCGATACAAGGCGAGACTTGTGGCAAAAGGGTACTCACAACAATATGGTATGGATTATGAGGAGACTTTTTCCCCCGTAGCAAAGATGACGACTGTTCGCACTATGATTGCTGTTGCATCCGTTCGACAGTGGAAGATATTTCAGATGGATGTCAAGAATGCTTTTCTGAACGGTGATCTCCACGAGGAAGTTTATATGACTCCTCCCCCAGGTATTGACCACCAGCCAGGTGAAGTTTGTCGGCTTCGAAAAGCTTTATATGGTCTCAAACAAGCCCCTCGTGCTTGGTTTGAGAAATTCTCCACTGTTATTACTTCCCTTGGATTTGTCCCGAGTAACCATGATTCAGCATTGTTTGTTAGATATACAAGTGCAGGGCGAATTCTATTGTCCTTATATGTAGATGATATGATTATTACTGGTGATGATCATAGTGGTATTGAGTTATTGAAGCATGATTTGGCTCATCGATTTGCAATGAAGGACTTGGGCTTGCTGCGTTATTTTCTGGGTATTGAGGTGGCTCAGTCTAAGAAAGGGTATCTTCTTTCTCAGACTAAGTATATATCTGACTTGTTTACACGGGCGCGTCTTTCTGACAACAGGACTGTAGATACTCCCCTTGAAACCAATGCACGTTACTCTCCTAGTGATGGTGTTCCATTATCAGATCCGAGTCTTTATCGGACTATTGTGGGTAGTTTGGTTTATCTTACGGTTACTCGTCCAGATATAGCACATGCAGTTCATGTTGTTAGCCAATTTGTTACTGCTCCTACTTCTGTGCACTGGGGAGCTGTACTTCGTATTCTAAGGTATCTTCGTGGCACTCAGTTTCAGAATCTCTTGTTTCCCTCGACGTCATCTCTCGAGTTGCGAGCCTATAGTGATGCTGATTGGGATGGAGATCGCAATGATCGTAAATCCACCACTGGTTTTTGTGTGTTTCTTGGAGACTCTTTAATCTCGTGGAAGAGCAAGAAACAAGATGTTGTCTCTAGATCTTCCACGGAGGCTGAGTATCGTGCCATGGCTGTGACTACATGTGAGATTATTTGGTTACGTTGGCTTCTTGCAGATATGGGGGTTCACATTTCTATGCCTACTCCCCTGCATTGTGATAACAAAAGTGCGGTACAAATTGCAAAGAATTCTGTCTTCCATGAGCGTACGAAGCACATTGAGATTGATTGTCACTTCACCCGTCATCATTTGCAGCTCGGGACCATATCGCTTCCTTTTGTTCCATCGTCTTTGCAGATTGCTGACCTTTTTACGAAGGCTCAGTCGGCGTCTCGATTTCGTTTTTTGTGTGACAAACTCTCAATGCTTATTGCTGTTGCATTGTGAGTTTGAGGGGGGATGTTAGCCCATATGTTATTGGGCCTTTAGTTTATGGACCTTTAGGTTATTGGCTATGTATATATAGCCTCCTTTTGGTTTAGTCAGTTTTTTATGCTTTTCAGATTACATTGTAAACCTTAGCCTTTCTTTCTTTCAATAAAGTTCTATTAATAAATACAAGAGGCTGTTGTATTCGAGAATGTTATAAACTAAATAGAAATATTCCATTTGCGATTTCCTTTCTCTTTTCCCTTAAAATCATCATAGGGTAGAGCATAAATTAAAGATATAAATATATAATAAAATAGAAACCTTTTTTTTTACAGTTTTCAATTCAACAAATCATCATAAATGCATAAACAATAAAGGCTCAAATCTCATTTTATTTTCTAATGAATGGGTGGTTGTTGGGCAAGATTGTTCGAATACAAAGTGTGGCTTTCCATAAGAGGCAGGTATAGTGTTGTGGCCCTGGGTTCATCTGCACCCAGTACTTTCAACGCAAAATCTGAGTTATGCGTAAATATCTAGAAAACGTTTGATGACTAGTATGTATAACAATTTCAAAAATACAATGTGTTCCATACAACGAACCTTAAAGGTTGAACCTATAGGGCTTAAATTATGGATTTGCCTCTGCTTTTCATTTAAGTCTCATAGCTCCTTATCATGCTTTCTGATTACTTTCTACAAGATCCTATAAGAAATAATATACATTTAAATATATCTTGTGGCACACTGTTTTCATGCTTATATTATGGTCTACGTCATCCTCGCCAACATAAGGGTGGATTAGTTAAAAATACCATTGTATCCGACCAGGGAAAAAATATGATCCTCCATATTTGTTGTTTCCAAATTTAAATTACGCACAACAATTTGAATGAACTGTTTCATGCTCGCTGTGTAATTCTTCCAAAAAAATTAAAAGATCTTACTGCTATACTGAGAATTTTAATGTGCTTCCTTTCATTTTTTATAGGTGCTTCAGGTCTGTCAAGTTATTACACGAGTGACTGCAATAATTACTATAAACTGTGGTATCGCATCATAGATATACCACTTTTCGGGCAAATACCTTCGCACCGCAAGAAGCTGATTCTTCCCAGCTGTACTGGTGGACAGAGTCACCTGATATCTATTGCTAGTGGGAGGTGGGAGGTATCCCATGGATTTAATCGAGGTACGTGAAAGCTGGCCCAAACTCCACAATTATCCAAAAAAAAAAGAGAGTGAGCCATCGATGTGCATATACACTTAGTTTTCTCCTATAAGTAGGTGAAGAGCTGTGGTTATTAGGAGCTGAAATTAAATCTTAAGCTGATGCTTAAAATATGCACTTTTTGACCATCGACTTTGCTCATTGGGTTTCTGTTTGCTGATGATTGACATGAAAAAATTGTCATATGATCCATTTCGTTCATTTCAAGAAACAGTAAAACGAATGTTACTTCTTGTCTGATTTGAGTATTTGATCGAAATGGCAACTAAATAACCATGCGTTGAATAGTTCCTTACTTTTGCATGATTAAACGATGCTTACCGATAATGGCATAAATTCAAGATTATATGATGACATAGCAAAGGATATATTTAAGTGACACGGTTAGGACAAAAGGGCGGTAAGACTAGTAACATGGTGCCATCAGCTAACGAACTTCCTCTCCATCCAAAGTATATATAAATCATCGTAGAATAGAGTTTAGGGCTATGAAAGTAATGCAAAATTTGGGGTTGAGTAACCCTATGCTAAGTTGCTCAGACTCTCAAAAATTGTGGCCGCACCTTCCTTCGAAAATGCACTACTTTTGAAGGATCCGACACGCACCCAATGACATTTTTGGAAGAGTTCGAGCAATATAGACCCTATGATAGAGATGTTTTGGAACTCTATGGTTGTGGAGGCATATGGGGATAATAGGCTATCAGGATGACTTAAAGTGAAACCGTGATTACTGGAGGTTCCATGTTGTAACTAAGCCAATGACAACGGAGACGAATATCAAGGGCGTTTTTGCTATTGCTTATTTTCAAGATAAGAAGTATATGAAAGACAATACATATTTGTTATCAGTATGCTTGGTCCAAAAAAGAAGTTGGGTTGCTTGTTTGTCCGTGACTGTCGTCTCTGTGCTGGCGAGATCAAATAAATATAGTCCACGAAGTTGTTTTTTTTTTTCTTTTCAAATTATAATAGTTATTACTTATATTGCATAGTGATAATTAGTTATTACTTAAATATTGCATAGTGAAAGCACCGATTTGATTGTTGAAGTTCTCGAATCTGTATATTTCAAACTCTTTTTAATGTTCATGTGTCATACAGCCACCCGACGGAGCTGATTCCATATATGCCTCAACAATGGGAGTCCAGCGTATGTGTTTAGTACATTTTCTTAAAGTTGCGACATAACTATGGGTTTTATTCCTTCTAGGACGAAGGAGAGGGACTTGGTATTTACACTGAACAAACTACGCTAATTGAACCAAACTGCAATGCTCCTACTACGGCTATGCTTCCGATGCCAGATTCTTCTGAAGCAGGTTTGGTTGTATTGGTTTCAAATGCCTAATTATAGGAACATGATATATCACCTGAGGTGACGGCTTTTAGTCCTGATAGATTGCAAGAGCAATGCCCTAACGATCAAACTGTGCAGATGGAACCAAATCCCAGTGCCCTTAAAAAGATTAAGCTTTCAGTGCCAGAGCCTTCGGATGCAGGTTCATTGTATTGGTTTCAAATACTTTTTGTTTATGCTTTGAAATCTTTTTTCTTTGATCTTGATAACACATGTGAGCTCATCTAAGAAGTTTATACTCTTCTATGTCGACTTAACATGCATTTTTGAACCAGAATACTAATGTCAATTTTTGTTAGTGTTTGAAAATGTTAAGGCTGTGTGGATGATCTGTTTTCAATTATAACTTGTTCAAGGACAATTAAATAGTTCTCTGTTGTAATGGAAACTCATAATAGATTCTTTGCTGACGATTGTTTCGTCGTCTCCAGCTCTGGGATGCAGTAAACTCTCTAGTCTACTCAATATCTTGCGATTTTCCAATCTTTCTCCTGGCATGGAATAAAGAAGGTGATTCGTTAGCTGTTAAACCATATATGTAGGCTATATGTGCCATGAACTAAGACAAATGAATTTCTTTTACTTAATTTGAAGCAACAATATATTGATGGTACTTGTACTCAAGTCCATTGTTAGGTTTATATAAAAGATCACATTCTTCCTTGGTTGTGAATAAGCCTTTCTTAGATTAGCGAGAAGCCTAGTCAACATATCGACAGGTTCGTGTCAAAATGATGTCGACAAATTTGGTGCACGAAGGATTCTGTGTTTACACAAGGTTCAGTGAAGGTCCATATCCCAAGGGATACAACGTAGGCAGCCTACCCTGATGCAAGCATCAATTGATATGTAAACCTAATGATTGACTAGGTTTCTCGCTAATCTAATAAAGGCTTATTCACAATTAAGGACAAAAGCAGTCTTTTATATAAACCTAATAATGGACTTGACTACAAGTACCATCAATATATTGTTTCTTCAAATTAAGTAAAAGAAATTCATCTGTCTTAGTTCATGGAATATATAGTCTTCATAGATTGTTTAAAAAAACTAATGAATTATGATCTTTTTCAAGTTTATCACCTTCTTAATGCCATGCCAAGAGGAAGATTGGAAAATCATGAGATATTGATTAGACTAGGGAGCTTGCTGCATCGTAGAGCTAGAGCGAGTGGAACAATCGATCATTTCAACAAAGAATTTGATATGAGTTTCCGTTGTAACAGAGAACTATTAATTGTCCTTGAAGATCTTATAATTGACAAACAGATCACCCACACAGTCATAACATTATCAGACACCAACTAAAATTGACATTGGTGTTCTTGTTCAAAATGCAGTTTAAGTCGACGTATAAGAGTATAAACATCTTAGGTGAGTTCACATGTGTTATCAAGATCAAAGACAAAAGATTCTAAAACATAAACTCTAAGTATTTGAAACTAATACAACGAACCTGCTTTCGAAGGTTCTGGCACCGAAATATCAATTCTTTTAAGGGCACGGGGATTTGGTTCCATCTCCACAGTTTGATCGATAGGGCATTGCTCTTGCGATCTCTCGGGACTAAAGGTCGGCACCGTAGGTGATATGTTATGTGACTATATTTAGGACAAAAGAGTGAAATCATAACGGAAACATTGTAATTTATAAAATAAGGACCAAATGATGCATAGTAAGAGGGCTAACTAGCACAACATATGGGACTTGAGGTACCACATTGTCCATAGTTTGTGCAGCCTGAGAATTTAAAAAATAATCATTCACTTAGATTATAGTAGTGTCAATTTTTAAAAAAGAAAAAAAAGCTAAATTTTACTTAGAAAAGTCTATAGAACACTTCAGCATAGGGCTCTTTGGCATGCTCAGCCTACTTCAAATTGAACATACTGAAGAACTCATACCACCAATCTTCTAGGAATACCTCCTGAGATTCGTTAGCTGAAAGAAATAGCAGAATTAAATAATTGCACATTAGCACAACACCACGAACAAAATGATCAGTCACTATGTTGTGAACATCCCTCCAATATAAAGAATAGAAATTAATGCAATTTTAGAAACACGATAAGTACTTTCCAGAAAAAATTAACCTCCGATCAGTCACTTAGAAGATTGGTGGTATGCGTTCTACTGGATGTTCAGCTCTAATCAGGATTAGAATGCCGAAGATTCGTATGCTGAGGTGTTCCCTAAGCTTTTCTAAGTTATATTTATCTTTTTCTGAAACTATTATATTATAATATAAATGTATATTTTTTGTAATTCTCAGGCCGCACGGACTATGGACAATGTGGTATGTCAAGTCCCTCATGCTGCGCCAGCATCTTTTCGCCCTTCTACTAGACCAGTTAGCTCTCCTACCGTACATCGTTTTGTCCTAATTTTATTGATTATAATTTCTCCTTCTGATGTCACTTTTTTGTCTTATAGGGCACATAATATATCTCCTCTGGGGCCGGCCTGTAATCCTGAGAGGTTGCAAGTGCAAAGCCATCCGAGGATGGATGAGGACGAAGTGACATCTAATTTAAGCTTTCTTGTGATTCGTCGCAGGCAGAGGGCACCATTTGTATCCAAATCTAGATAACGTGTTATGTTTATTTGCTAATACGAACCAATGTTTATGCAGTTGTATTTTAAAGTGTTTTCCTTGTTAACTTCATGTTATATTATGATGCTTTGCTCTGAACAAAATAATGTTTCCATTGGAATTTTTGCAACACAATTATGACCGAAAAATTGGATTTATCCTGTTCTCAGTGTTAATTTCCCTGGATAACTAGTTATGTCTATGATATTGCATAGTGAAAGCGTCAATTTGGTGATGAGAAGATTTATAACTCGTTTTGATTTTCATGTGTCATACAGCCTTGATGGAGCGGATTCCTAGTATGCGTCAACAGAGGGAGGCGGAGTATGTTTACATTTCCGAGACAACCACATTTTGTTTTTTTAAGTTGTGGCATGACTGACGAGGTTTAATTCTTTCCAGGATGATGGAGCAGGACGTGGTATTTACTTTGAACAAACTATGCAGATGGAACCAAACACCATGATTCCGGCGCCAGATCCATATGAATCAGGTTTGTTTGTATTGGTTTCAAATACCTTACGTTTATGTTTCAGAATCTCATCATTGGTCTTGATAACACATGTGAGCTCACTTAAGTAGTTTCTACTTGTGTATGTTGACTTAACATGCATTAAGATCGTAACCAAATTCTGCAAGAAAAGATTTTTCGATGGAGCAATCAATTGCATACTCGTTCTTGTATTGCAATTACCAACACTAAATGAATTTCAGTTTAACTTTGTATCTCCGATCCTTAACACCAAGTACTTACACGGATTAGGTTACAGCCTCGTTTCTATCCTGATTTAAGGATATGAAATATTTAGCCTAAGGTGATGCTTTGTTTGGCGTACACAAGATCTCTCGATACGTAACGGAATGTATCTACAGCCTAGATTATTTGGTAGTGAATAAAAGATTTGCTTATCTGAGAACGTCTTTTAACCTATAATAAGAATGTTCATTTTTGCTAGTGTAAGAAAATCTTGGTCGGTCACTTGTCCTTCAAGGACAATTAAACAGTTCTCTGTTATAACGGAGATACAACAAACTCCATAATCAGAGCAAGATCTTCCTCTTGGCATGGAATTAAGAAGGTGATATCCTGAGAAAGCTTACAATTCATTAACTATTGTACAGTAATGTAGGCTATAGCCGGGAGGAATGATGGATGCATTTTGTTACTTCTTGATTGTTCTAAGCTTATAAGCATTTTGTAATCCAAGATTTACTCAAGAGTACTCGATCATGAGTGCAATGACATCCGGTTTTGTTGCTTTCTGCTGATTATAAAATGACTGTTGCATATTTTTTCTACCAACACGGAGATTTAGGAGAAATGGTTCTTTAAGAAGCATCCTGTTACTTTTGCTACAAGCGGAAAGAATGACAATATCATATACTGTACAGCAACCCTGGGGTCCAGGTAGGGTGATGTGTATGCAGCATTAAAGTGCAGTGTCTTGATGGTGAATGTTAAGCTGCTAATACATTGAGATGAGGCATAGAGGGTTTAGGTTTCAACGCTGAGAGAACATAACGTTGATGGCTTTAAGCATTAGTGATTAAGGATAAGGTTATAACGTTGATGGCTTTAGGCATTAGTGATTCAATATAAGGTTAAGGTCACCTGCGACTTTTGGTATTCATATTAGCGGCCTTGATCATTGATGCTTGACGTAACATTATACTAATGATAGTTAAGCTTTCGCAAATTAGACTCCAAATAGTTTTTAAAGATATTGATCTTTAGTGTTTGAAGAAACATATGTTGATGGTACTGGTACTTGTATTCAAGTCCATTATTAGGCCTATATTTGGTCGTTCATAAGCTGTTATTAGATTAGCAAGGAGCGTAATCAATCAAATCTACAGATTTAGTGTCGAAATGATAAGGGCAGCCTGATGCATGCAGCAGCGTCTTGCGTTTCTGCTGGATCCAGGCAAGGGCCATACTCCATCAATGTAGGTAGACAACCATATCGATGCAAACATTAATGGCTTATTCCACAGAGAACAACTTTACAGTTGCTTCAAGGTTCCCCTTCTTACAGTCAACATGATAGAAATAGAAAGGGACCGTGCCTGCTTTTCCTGCAGAGATTTTCTCAAGAGTATAGATTGCGGAATGAACTGTTTCATGCTCGCTATGTAATTCTTCCAAAAAATTAAAAGATCTTACTGCTATACTGAGAATTTTAATGTGCTTCTTTTCATTTTTTACAGGCGCTTCAGGTTTGTCAAGCTATTATACGAGTGCCTGCAATAATTACCAGAAACTGTAGTATCGCATCATAGATATACCACTTTCCGGCCAAATACCTTCTCACCGCAAGAAGGTGATTCTTCCCATCTGTCCTGGTGGGCAAAGTCACCTGATATCTATTGCTAGTGGGCGGTGGGAGGTATCCCATGGACTTAATCGAAGTACGTGAAAGCTGACCCAAACTCCACAATTATCGAAAAAATAAAAGAGTGAGCCATCGATGTGCATATACACTTAGTTTTTCTCCTATAAGTAAGTGAAGAGCTGTGGTTATTTGGGCTGAAATTGAATCTTAAGCTAATGCTTAAAATATGCACTTTTTGACCATCGACTTTGCTCATTGGGTTTCTGTTGCTGATGATTGATATGACAGAAGTGTCATATGATCTATTTCGTTCATTTCAAGAAACAATAAAATGAATGTTACTTCTTGTCTGATTTGAATATTTGATCTAAATGGCAACTAAATAACCATGCGCCGAATAGTTCCTTCCTTTTGCATGATTAAACAGATAATTGTACGATGCTTACCGATAATGGCATAAATTCAAAATTATATGAGGACATAGCAGAGGGTATATTTAAGTGACACGGTTAGGACAAAGAGACGGTAAGACTAGTAACATGGTGCCATCAAGCTGACGAACTTCCTCTCCATCCAAAGTATATATAAATCATAGTAGAATAGAGTTTAGGGCTATGAAAGTAAAGCAAAATTAGGGGTTGAGTAACCCTATGCTAAGTTGCTCGGACTCTCAAAAATTGTGGCCGTACCTATGTCGGATCCTTCAAAAATGTACTACTTTTGAAGGATCCGACACGCACCCAATGACATTGTTGGAAGAGTCCGAGCAACATAGACCCTATGATAGAGATGTTTTGGAACTCTATAGTTGTGGAGGCATATGGGGATAATAGGCTATCAGGATGACTTAAAGTTAAACCATGATTACTGGAGGTTCCATGTTGTAACTAAGCCAAGGACGACGGAGACGAATATCAAGGGTGTTTTTGCTACAGCTTATTTTCAAGATAAGTGGTCTATGTGTGAAAATACTTGCTAAGACTCCATTGATGGAGATAAGAAGAGAAGAAATATCAAAATTATAACTGCCTTTTTTCAACTTGTGTTACAATCTCATTGTTGTGCCTTATATAGGCAACAAAATGTCTAATAACTACCTTTGTTCTAGAACACTCTATTTGACAGTTCATTGCCACTAGCTAATCATTGTCTAACAACCTCTAACAACTTATACAGCTGACTCAGCAATATGCTACTAACTAGTTGAACACCTACTCTTATTACTATTACACATCAATGGAACAGGTAGACGTGTATGTTCCAAAACACTCCCCCTCAAGATGCAGGGTGCAGAACGTTTAGCACACTAAGCTTGCTAAGTAAGTGATTGTGTTGAGCAAGACATGGGCCCTTGGTAAGCAGATAAGAAAGTTGATCATGAGACTGAACATATAAAGCCTTAATCAAGCCATCTTTGATTTTGTCCCTAATGAAATAACAGTCAATCTCAATGTGTTTGGTTCTCTCATGGAACACAGGGTTGTTGGCCAACTGGATGGCTGAATTACTGTCACTATAAACTGAAATGGGGAGAGTAATAGTGACCTTAAGTTTCTTCATGGTTGGTGCTAGGGGAAGCTGTACCAGGGACTGTAGCATCAGAAATTCCACCCTCTTCAATTGGAGTTGCTTCAATAACACTCTCAGTATTTGTTTCATGAAGTATTTCTTTATCTGTGGGGATCAAAAAAAATTTAGTAACATTTTTTACAGATGAGGAAGCTTGTGTATTTTGTGCTGGTGAGGAAGCAAAAAGAAATATATCTTCATGAATCATAATATCTCTACTGACTAATAGTTTCTTTGAGGTGATATCCAGCAGTAAATACCTCTTCTGAGATTCAGAATATCCCACCAAGACTACAGGTTTTACCCTTTCAATGAACTTATCACCTCTTAGGAGGATAGTTACATAGCATAAACATCCAAATACCCTGAGATGTTATAACTTTGGATCCTTTGGAAACATCAACTGAAATGGGCTCTTACCACTTAGAATGGAAGATGGCAGCTTGTTCATTAGATATACTGCAGCCTTTACACATAGTCCCCAATACTTAATGGGCAAGTGAGACTGAAAATTAAGTGTTCTAGATATGTTTAATATGTGTTTGTGCTTCCTCTCCAAACTCCATTCTGTTGAGGAGTGTGAGGACAGCTAGTCTGATGTAGTATTCCCAGTGGGACTGGAACAATGTCTTACACTAAGAGTTGATAAATTCAGTGTCGTTATCAGATCTAATGATTTTCATCATTATGCCAAACTAAGTCTTAATCATGGAAACAAATGTCTTAATGGCCACTATGGCCTCAGACTTTAGCTGCAACAGGTGCACCCAGGTGTATCTGCTATGGTCATCTACCATAGTCAAGAAATAGTGCTTGTTGTCAAAAGTAGAAGTTTTATATGGACCCCATAAATCCATGTGTACAAGTTCAAAACATGTAGAGCATCTATTTATACTTAAAGTGAATGACAACCTTGTTTTTTATCTAGTGGACACACAGAACATTTATTCAATGCATTTACATTACTAGGGTTCATCATAATGTCTAAAGACTTGAGAACCTGAACAGCAGGGTTCCAAGCCTTTGGTGCCATAAGCTGCAACTGGAAGTGGAGACTTCTGCAATGAATCTGCTGGCTTCTAATACTGACTGATTAGTACCTCTTGTCCAATCACCTTTAAGAACATATAGTCCACCCTTTTGTCTACCAATCCCTTTCACCTTGCCATCGAAGAGGTCTTGAAATATACAAAAATTAGGATAAAAGGATACAAAAAATGAAAGTTCCTTAGTTATCTTGGCGACAGACAACAAGTTGAGTTTGAAGTCTAGAACATATAGAACATCTTTAATCATATCATCTGCAAGAATATGGGCTTCTGCAGTGTGTGAGATTGTCACTTCATCCCCTGTTGGAAGGTGCAACTTATCCACATGCTTGGAGTCTAATATGGTACCTTATTTGAATAAGTTTCTATATGCATACACATGATGTGTAGCACCTGAGTCTACAATCCAACTGCCAGAATATGCTTTGGACAAGAAACAAGTAGTAATACCTATCGTATTGACTTGTTTCATGTCTGTTGTGTCTTTATTCAACATAGTTATAATTTGAGTGTATTCTTCCTCAGTGAATGTGTGAGGCTTGGCCTTTGGTGTGTGAGTTACTTCATGACTAGAACTATCAGCATCAACTTGACCAGCTACCACAGTTGAAGCCTGAGAAATAGACCTGTGACCAGTGTTGGCGGAGTAGTTACCACCATTGTTTGTGGATAGGTTGTTACTGCCAGTATACTGTGATCTGAAATTAGAGTTGTAGCGTTGTTTCTTCCTGTTCTTCTAGTCATTTGGATACCCTACCAACTTACAGCAAGTTTCCTTGGTGTGACCCAATAGATGACAATAATCATACTTTCTGCATTTGTAGTTAGAGTTGCTTTGTCCAAAAACATAATTTCAATTCACTTGCATACAAAGTGGTTCTGATCCATCATTCACAGTCATCATACATGCTGAATATTGGATTTCATCCTCTATAAGCGTAGCGTAATCTTGATTAAGAGTAGGAGTCACTCCTTTGAGCAATATCTGTCTTCTAACTTGGTCATAGGACTCATTTAGGCCACTTAAAAACTGTAAAAGTCTAAGTTGACACATAAGATCTGAGTACTCTCTAGACGTAGGGCAAGCACAACTAAGATTTGGCACTAGTACATCATACTCACTCCATAGACTCTTCAATTTGGTAAAATAGGCTGAGATAGAATTTGTACCTTGAGAGTGCATATTAATTTTGCAACGCCATTGGTATATACACATACGATTCACCTTGTCATACCTTTCCTTCAAATCCTCCCAAACTTCACAAGCATTCCTGTCATAAAACAATGCCATATCTCTCACTCACAGTGTTCATGATCCAGGAAAGCACAATTGCATTACATGTTTCCCACTGCTTATGAAGTTCCTCTCTATATGATTCCTTATTGCAGGCACTAGTGACAAATCCAAACTTTGTCTTCCCTAAGAGAGAAATACGCATCGATCGACTCTATAAGATATAATTTTCTGAACCAGTTAACTTGATTAAAACAAGTACAACACTGGAGCTCTCAAATGCACCAATGAAAAGTGGATCACTTTGATCGATTATAGGCGCCATGATTGATAGAATGTATCTGTAATGTAAATTGGAATTATTAAACAAAAGAAACTGAACTCAGTGATTCAAAATACGCAGAAAACTCAGTGAAAAGTGATCAAAAACCACTTAGTGTTGATCAAAAACACGTAGTATTGAACTTGTGGATTTCATACCATGTGAAAATACTTGCTAAGACTCCATTGATGAAGATAAGAAGAGAAGAAATATCAAAATCATAACTGCCTTTTTTCAACTTGTGTTACAATCTCATTGTTGTGCCTTATATAGACAACAAAATTTCTAATAACTACCTTTGTTCTATAACACTCTATTTGATATCTCATTGCCACTAACTAATCATTGTCTAACAACCTCTAACAAGTTATATAGCTGACTCAGCAATATGCTACTAACTAGTTGAACACCTACTCTTATTAGTATTACACATCAATGGAATAGGTAGCCGTGTATGTTCCAAAACAATATGAAAGACAATACGCGTTTATTATCGGTCTGCTTGGTCCAAAAAAGAAGTTGGCTTGCTTGTTTGTCCATGACTATCGTCTCTATGTTGGCGAGATCAAATAAATATAGTCCACGAAGTTGCTTTTTTTTTTTTTCCTTTTCTAATTATAATAGTTACTACTTATATTGCATAGTGATAATTAGTTATTACTTAGATATTACATAGTGAAAGCATCGATTTGATTGTTGAAGTTCTCGAATCTCTAGATTTCAAACTCTTTTTAATGTTCATGTGTCATACAGCCACCCTACGACGTTGATTCCATATATGCCTCAACAGTGGGAGGCCAGCGAATGTTTTTACATTTTCGAGACGACAACATATTTTTTTAAAAGTTGCGACATAACTGTCGGTTTTATTCCTTCCGGGATGAAGGAGAGGGACTTGGTATTTAGTTTCTTTTTTTTTTTTATTTTTTGAGACTACTATAATCTAAATGAATGATTTTTTTAAAATTCTCAGTCTGCACAAAGTATGGACTGTTAGCCCATATGTTATTGGGCCTTTAGTTCATGGACCTTTAGGTTATTGGCTATGTATATATAGCCTACTTTTGGTTTAGTCAGTTTTTATGCTTTTCAGATTAAATTGTAAACCTTAGCCGTTCTTTCTTTCAATAAAGTTCTATTAATATGGTATCAAAGCTAGTTCGATCCATGTCCTTTGATTTGTTGGTTGAAGATTTTATTTTTTGAGGTGCTGCTGTATTCGTTTGCTGTTTTCGTTGGATTGATTCGTTGCTGTCTTCGTTTGCTGTCTGGTATTGTTCGTCTTTCGTTCTTTTGCTTGCTGCCATTGTTGTTCGTTCGGAATTGTTCAACCTAGGGTTTTGCATCTTTTTATTTTTTTTTGAATTATTTGTGTGTTGCTGTGTTTACAATGACTGGAAAGGATGATTCTCTCCAGTCCATTAGTACTCAATTAGATGGTAAGAACTATGCCTATTGGAGTTATGTCATGAAGAATTTTCTTCGTGGGAAGAATATGTGGGGTTATATCACTGGAGTAAAACCAAGACCTATCGATGATACAACTGAAAATTTTGATTTGTTGGTGGACTTATGGGAAACTAATAACTCCAAGATTATCACTTGGATCAACAATTCTGTAACTCAGTCAATTGGTATGCAATTGGCTAAGTATGACACAGCAAAGGAGGTCTGGGATCATTTGGAAAGACTGTACACTCAGTCTAATTTTGCTAAACAGTACCAGTTGGAGTATGATATCCGTGCTCTTCAACAGCATGACCTCAGTATTCAAGATTTTTATGCTGCCATGTCGGATTTGTGGGATCAATTGGCACTTACTGAATCTGCAGAGTTAAAAGGTTTTGGGTCGTACATTGCTAGACGGGAAGAGCAACGCTTGGTTCAGTTTTTGATGGCACTACGTTCTGACTTTGAGGGCCTACGTGGAACAATCCTTCATCGATCTCCCCTCCCTACTGTTGATTCTGTGGTTCATGAACTGATTGCAGAGGAGACTCGTATCAAGTCTCAAGTGGTTCAAGGGTCTAAAGTAACTACTACTCCTGTCGTGTTTGCTGCTTCAACTGATCAGTCTAGGCCACCACGTACTCAGACTCGACAATCTCCTAAAGTTGCATTTGATGAGTGTGCATTCTGCAAACAGAAAAATCATTGGAAGGCTCAGTGTCCGTTGTTACTTAACAAGGTCAAACAGCCTCAATCTGGGCAGCAACAGATATATGGGCAGCAAAAGTCTCCGTCACGCTCCTCTGGTGCTCCTCCATGGTCATCTCGTCCTCCACAGTTCGCTGCTGCTGCACCATCTGTAGATGTTGAGTCTGTTAGCACTATGCCACCTTCTGCGTTGGATCCCCAGGTTTTCGAACAGTTCAGACAGTTCTTCGTTTCTAATCCTACGGCCATGTCAGCATCTATGTCTCATTCGGGTTCAGTTTCTTCTAGTACCTCAGGTATTCCTTCCTCCTTGTGGATATTGGATTCTGGTGCGTCTCATCACATGTCCCCTCATTTGTCATCGTTTGGTTTTTTGTCACCCATTTCACCAATTTCTGTTATGTCCGCGAGTGCTGTACCTATGTCAGTCGAGGGTGTTGGTTCTGTTACTACCCCTCACATTGTCCTCTCTGATGTTTATTACATTCCCAAACTTGCTTTAAATCTTGTTTCGGTCAGTCAGTTGTGTAAGGCTGGTAATTGGGTGTTTTTTTCTGAATCTGTTTGTGTTATACAGGACCAACACACTCAGAGGGTGATTGGGACCGGCCGTAGGTTGGGGGAACTCTATGTCTTGGAGAATCTCAAAGTGTCTGCAGTTGCTGCCTCTAGCATAGATTTATCTTCTTTTCGTTTGAGTCCTTTGTCTTCTCCGTTTTATCTTTGGCATTCCAGATTAGGACATGTGTCAGTTTCACGTTTACGTTTTTTGGTCTCTAGTGGTGCTTTGGGTCATGTGAACACTAGTGATATTTCAGATTGTAGTGGTTGTAAACTGGCAAAATTTTCTGCCTTACCGTTTAATAAAAATGTGTCTTATTCTGTTGCTCCTTTTGATATTATTCATTCTGATGTATGGGGACCAGCGCCAGTTTCCACTAAGGGTGGATCGACCTATTATGTTTCGTTTATAGATGACTATACTCGTTATACCTGGGTGTATCTTATGAAACGCAGATCTGATTTCTTTGGCATTTACAACAACTTTAGAGCCCTTGTTAAAACACAACATTCGGCTGTGATAAAGTGTTTCAGGTGTGACTTAGGGGGTGAATATACCTCTAATGACTTCACTCAGTTACTTGCCTCTGATGGTACCATACACCAGTCATCTTGTACCGACACTCCTGAGCAGAACGGTCTGGCAGAAAGAAAACATCGTCATATTGTTGAGACAGCACGCTCTTTACTTTTGTCTGCAGAGGTTCCTAGTATTTTTTGGGGAGAAGCAGTCCTAACTGCTGTATATGTGATTAATCGTATTCCTACTGCATTGACTTCAGGGATGTCTCCGTTTGAGAAACTATGTGGTCACCCGCCGAATTATTCTGCATTACGAGTTTTTGGATGTACTTGCTTTGTTCTTCGTCCTCATGTTGAACGAAATAAGTTAGGGTCAAAATCAGCTATATGTGTGTTTTTGGGGTATGGTATTGGACAAAAAGGATATCGTTGCTATGATCCTGTAAGTCAGAAATTATATGTTTCACGACATGTCACTTTTTTGGAACATATTCCTTTTTATTCCATTCCAGCTAAAACCCATGATGTGACAAAGTCAGATATTCGGCTTATTGATCCCTTTGGGATTGACATAGAGGTTCCAGTTCCGGATTCATCCATGCCATCTGGTGTGCCACCTGATAGTGCTTCAGCCTCGCCTGTGCCTGAGTCTGCTCCTTCGACTGTTGAGACTGGAGACCCACCACCTCTGAGGCGGTCTACTCGACCTTGTAAGTCCACCAAACTGCTAGATTTTTCCTATTCTACATATTCAGCCTCATTTGCTTCCTTTATTGCAAACATACATCATTTGTCTGAACCTGAGTCGTATAGAGAGGCTGTGTCTGATCCTCTTTGGCAGAATGCTATGGCTGAGGAACTTGCTGCTCTTCATCATACACATACATGGGATTTGGTTACTCTCCCACCTGGTAAGCATGCGGTTGGTTGTCGATGGGTGTATAAGATAAAAACAAAATCTGATGGGTCTGTTGAGCGATACAAGGCGAGACTTGTGGCAAAAGGGTACTCACAACAATATGGTATGGATTATGAGGAGACTTTTTCCCCCGTAGCAAAGATGACGACTGTTCGCACTATGATTGCTGTTGCATCCGTTCGACAGTGGAAGATATTTCAGATGGATGTCAAGAATGCTTTTCTGAACGGTGATCTCCACGAGGAAGTTTATATGACTCCTCCCCCAGGTATTGACCACCAGCCAGGTGAAGTTTGTCGGCTTCGAAAAGCTTTATATGGTCTCAAACAAGCCCCTCGTGCTTGGTTTGAGAAATTCTCCACTGTTATTACTTCCCTTGGATTTGTCCCGAGTAACCATGATTCAGCATTGTTTGTTAGATATACAAGTGCAGGGCGAATTCTATTGTCCTTATATGTAGATGATATGATTATTACTGGTGATGATCATAGTGGTATTGAGTTATTGAAGCATGATTTGGCTCATCGATTTGCAATGAAGGACTTGGGCTTGCTGCGTTATTTTCTGGGTATTGAGGTGGCTCAGTCTAAGAAAGGGTATCTTCTTTCTCAGACTAAGTATATATCTGACTTGTTTACACGGGCGCGTCTTTCTGACAACAGGACTGTAGATACTCCCCTTGAAACCAATGCACGTTACTCTCCTAGTGATGGTGTTCCATTATCAGATCCGAGTCTTTATCGGACTATTGTGGGTAGTTTGGTTTATCTTACGGTTACTCGTCCAGATATAGCACATGCAGTTCATGTTGTTAGCCAGTTTGTTACTGCTCCTACTTCTGTGCACTGGGGAGCTGTACTTCGTATTCTAAGGTATCTTCGTGGCACTCAGTTTCAGAATCTCTTGTTTCCCTCGACGTCATCTCTCGAGTTGCGAGCCTATAGTGATGCTGATTGGGATGGAGATCGCAATGATCGTAAATCCACCACTGGTTTTTGTGTGTTTCTTGGAGACTCTTTAATCTCGTGGAAGAGCAAGAAACAAGATGTTGTCTCTAGATCTTCCACGGAGGCTGAGTATCGTGCCATGGCTGTGACTACATGTGAGATTATTTGGTTACGTTGGCTTCTTGCAGATATGGGGGTTCACATTTCTATGCCTACTCCCCTGCATTGTGATAACAAAAGTGCGGTACAAATTGCAAAGAATTCTGTCTTCCATGAGCGTACGAAGCACATTGAGATTGATTGTCACTTCACCCGTCATCATTTGCAGCTCGGGACCATATCGCTCCCTTTTGTTCCATCGTCTTTGCAGATTGCTGACCTTTTTACGAAGGCTCAGTCGGCGTCTCGATTTCGTTTTTTGTGTGACAAACTCTCAATGCTTATTGCTGTTGCATTGTGAGTTTGAGGGGGGATGTTAGCCCATATGTTATTGGGCCTTTAGTTCATGGACCTTTAGGTTATTGGCTATGTATATATAGCCTACTTTTGGTTTAGTCAGTTTTTATGCTTTTCAGATTAAATTGTAAACCTTAGCCTTTCTTTCTTTCAATAAAGTTCTATTAATATGGACAATGTGGTACCTCAAGTCCCATATGTTGTGCCAGTTAGCTCACTTATTATGCATCATTTGGTCCATATTTAATAGATTACAATGTCTCCATTTTGATGTCACTCTTTTGTCCTAATTATAGGCACATGATATATCACATAAGGTGCTGGCCTTTAGTCTTCAGAGATCGCAAGAGCAATGCCCTATCGATCAAACTGTGGAGATGGAACCAAATCCCCGTGCCCTTTAAAAGGTTAAGCTTACGGTATTAGAACATTCGGAAGTAGGTTCGTTGTATTGGTTTCAAATACTTTCCGTTTATGTTTCAGAATCTTTGTCTTTGATCTTGATAACACATGTGAGCTCAAAAGAAGTTTATACTCTTATATGTCAACTTAACTTGCATTTTTGAACCAAAATACTAATGTCAATTTCTGTTAGCGTATGAAAATGTTATGGCTGTATGGATGATCTGTTTGTCAATTATAAGTTGTTTATGGACAATTAAATAGTTCTCCGTTGTAACGGAAACTCATATTAGATTCTTTGTTGATGATCGTTATCAGTCGTTCTATCGTCTCCAGCTCTGGGATGCAACAAACTCCCTAGTCTAATCAATATGTCGCGATTTTTCGATCTTCCTCTTGGCATGGCATTAACAAGGTGATAAATTTGAGAAAGATCACAATTCGTTAGCTGTTAAACCGTATATGTAGGCTATATGTGTCATGAACTAAGACAGATGAATTTCTTTTACTTAATTTGAAGCAACAGTATATTGATGGTAGTACCATCAAGATTAAGTAAAAGAAATTCATCTGTCTTAGTTCATGACAAACATAGCCTACATATACGGTTAAATAGCTAACGAATTATGATCTTCTCAAACTTATTACCTTCTTAATGCCATGCCAAGAGGAAGATCAGAAAATCCCGAGATATTGATTAGACTAGGGAGTTTGTTGCATCCCAGCGCTGGAGACACCGGAACAACTGATAACAATCATCAACAAAGAATCTAATATGAGTTTACATTACAACGGAGAACTATTTAATTGTCCTTGAACAGATTATAATTGACAAACAGATCATCCACACAGTCATGACATTTTCAGAAACTACCAAAAATTGACATTGGTATTCTGGTTCAAAATGCATGTCAAGTCAATGTATAAGAGCATAAACTTCTTAGGTGAGCTCACGTGTGTTATCAAGATCAAAGATAAAAGATTCTAAAATATGAACGTAAAGTATTGGAAACCAATACAACAAACCTGCTTCCGAAGGTTCTAGCACCATAAGCTTAATCTTTTTAAGGGCACGTGGATTTGGTTCCATCTCCACAATTTAATCGATAGGGCATTGCTCTTGCGATCTCTCAGGTCTAAAGACCGGCATCGCAGGTGATATGTTATGTGCCTATATTTGGACATCATAATGGAGACATTGTAATTTATAAAATAAGGACCAAACGACGCATAGTAAGAGAGCTAACTGGCGTAGCATATGGGACTTGAGGTACCACATTGTCCGTAGTTTGTGCAGCCTGAGAATTTTTTTTTAAAAACTCATTCATTTAGATTATATTAGTCTCAATTAAAAAAAAAAAAGAAGCTAAATTTAACTTATAAATCTTCCCGTGGTGCCGGCATTTAGTCCTAAGAGATTGCAAGATTAATGCCATTTAAGGACGGATAAGGGCGAAGTGACATCTAATTTTGTTACCAATTCTAGGTAACATCTTGATGTATTTTATAGTGATTCCTTGTTAACTTAACTTCATGTTATATTACGCTGCTATGTTCTGAACAAAATAATGTTTCCATTGGGTTTTGTGCAACATATTTATGACTGTATAATTGAATTTATCCTATTC
This sequence comes from Capsicum baccatum var. pendulum, assembly GCA_030864225.1. NCBI lineage: Eukaryota > Viridiplantae > Streptophyta > Magnoliopsida > Solanales > Solanaceae > Capsicum > Capsicum baccatum. The sequence continues at coordinate 236,313,149 of CM061554.1, read as the reverse complement.
GCTGTGTTAATTTCCTTGGATAACTAGTTATTTCTATGATATTGCAATAGTGAAAGCATCAGTTTGGTTGTTGAAGTTCTGATGAGAAGATATATAACTCGTTTTGATTTTCATGTGTCATACAGCCGCTTGATGGAGCAGATTCCTAGTATGCGTCGACAGAGGGAGGCCAGAGTATGCTTACATTTCCGAGACGACAACATTTTGTTTTTTTTTTAAGTTGTGACATAACTGACAAGATTTATTTCTTTCCAGGATGAGGGAGCGGGACAAGGTATTTACTTTGAACAAACTGTGCAGATGGAGCTAAACGCCATGTTTCCGGTGGGAGATCCTTCTGAAGCAGGTTCGTTTGTATTGATTTCAAATAACTTACTTTTATGTTTCAGAATCTCTCGTCTTTGGTCTTGATAACACATGTGAGCTCATTTAAGTACTACTCGTATATGTTGACTTAACATGCATTAATATCGTAACTAAATTCTGCAAGAAAAGCTTCTTTGATGGAGCAATCAGTTGGATACTCGTTTTGTATGTGTATTGGAATTACCAACACTAAATGAATTTCAGTTTAACGTTGTATCTCCGATCCTGAACACCAAGTACTTATATGGAGTAGGTTACAGCCTCGCTTCTGTCCAGCTTTGAGGATATGAAATATTTCCCCTAAGGTGAGGTTTTGTTGGCGTATAGAAGATCTCTCTATACGTAACGGAATGTATCTACAGCCTAGATTATTTAATAATTGCGGAAGTGAATAAAAGAATTTCTTGTCCGAGAACGTCTTTTGACCTATAATAAGAATGTTCATTTTTGCTAGTGTATGGAAATCTTGGTCGGTTACTAGTCCTTTAAGGACAATTAAACAGTTCTCTATTATAGCGGAAGCTCATACCAGATTCTCTGCTAATCTTCCTATTACGCTCTTCCACCGGCTCCTGCTCTGCGATACAGCAAACTCCGTTATCAAAACAAGATCTTCCCCTTGGCGTAGAATTAAGAAGGTGATATCCTGAGAAAGCTTACAAATTAGTTGCTATTATACAGTACATGTAGGCCATAGCCATGAGGAAAGCTAGATGCATTTTGTTACTTCTTGATAGTTTTAAGAATTTAACTTTTTTGTAATCCAAGATTTGCTCATGAGTATCGATCATGAGTGAAGGCCATATCCGTTTTTGTTGCATTTTTTTTTTTTTTATCAACATGGAGATTTAGGATAAATGGTTCTTTAAGAAGCATCCTGTTACTTCTCCTACAAGTGGGAAGAATGAGAATATCATTATAGTGCACAAGTTAAAGTGCAGTGTACAACAACCCCAACATCCCCGGTGTAATCCCCGAAGTGTTGTCCAGGTAGGGGTGATGTGTATGCAGCCTTGAAGTGCAGTGTCTTGATGGTGAATGTTAAGCTGCTAATACATTGAGATGAGGCATAGAGGGTTTAGGTTTCAACGCTGAGAGAACATAACGTTGATGGCTTTAAGCATTAGTGATTCAGGATAAGGTTATAACGTTGATGGATTTAGGCATTAGTGATTCAGGATAAGGTTAAGGTCACCTGCAACTTTTGGTATTCATATTAGCGGCCTTGATCGTTGATGCTTGAAGTAACATTATACTAATGATAGTTAAGCTTTCGCAAACTAGACGCCAAATAGTTTTTAAAGATCCTTAGTGTTTGAAGAAACATATGTTGATGGTACTTGTATTCAAGTCCATTATTAGGCTTATATTTGGTCGTTAATAAGCTGTTATTAGATTAGCGAGGAGCGTAATCAATCAAATCTACAGATTTAGGGTCAAAATGATGAGGGTAGCCTGATGCATGCAGCAGCGTCTTGCATTTCTGCTGGATCCAGGCAAGGGCCTTTCTCCATCAATGTAGGTGGGCCGCCGTGTTGATGCAAACATTAATGGCTAAAACCACGGAGGCAACTTTACAGTTGCTTCAGGGCTCCCCTTCTTACCGTCAAAATGATAAAAACGGAAAGGGACTGGGCCTTCTTTTCCTGCAGAGATTTTCTCCAGAGTAGAGTGTATAGTAGAGTGTATAGGAGGGAGAGTGAACGAGGAAGGGGATCCCATATCGGTAAAGGGGAAAAGAATGTTAGCCCAATTACTTTTGAGTTCCTTATCACCTACTAGCCCATACCTACTGAAGCTCGAAAAACAAAGACCAACACATAAGATTCGTATCGCGAAGTATTAGAAATTTGCCTCATTGAAATTCAAGTGACCGGGGGGGTGAGTCGACTGATTCGCCTTGACAGTCAACTCCCTACAGAAGAGAGTACTGAACACAATAGATTAAGATTAAATTTTTAAGCAGATAAATAAGTAAATAACACAGAGATTTATCCTGGTTCGGAACACCGATGTGGTGCCTACTTCTAGTCCCCTTGGGTTTCAATGATTTCGTTAGAGTCTTTCAAAGTAGAGCCAGAGTACAAATGTAGTAAACAAGTTCTGAAGCTTATTTTGTGATTAAGATCTTGTGACACAGCCTCAACTGGTATGACTAAGTTGACTCGATCTTTCTCTTTTGTAACTATTGCAAACTAAGAAGTACAAAGCTTTATTGAAACTAAGATTGACACACTAAGAATTTCTCGTGAAGTTGCGTGGGTTCTTCGGTCTTCAATCTTCTCTTTTACAGCCTTCAGCTGATTTGGCTTCTTGCTCTATAAGGAAACCAAGGGATTTCTTCTCAATCAAGGATTTGAAATGATTCCTTGATTCAGGAATTGCACCATCACCATATGATACGTCCATATCAGATATGTCCATGCATGCAAGGCATCCTTCTTTTCTCGAACACGAGGTCAAAACTATACATGTTCATATCAGAGGATGTGATCTTCTTTATTTGCATAACTCCTTGTGGTATGCCGTTGTGATTGATTGCCAGTCACCTTCCTTATACTTTTAGATCTGATGAGGTCTTGTGCTTTAAGCATGAAGCCTTCGAAATAAAAACATTAGTCTAATTGGCCCACTTTTATCATTGTTGATTCGGCATTTCGGTGTTCACACCATTAAACAAGCTTAGACCCATGAGGTTACAATGTTTCAAAGGCAAAAATACAAAAAAAGCAATAAGGAAACATATTGCATGGTAAGTGCTAGTGTTAGAGATTTTTTTAAATTAATTAGGTAATTGTCCAATTATGCAAAAGTCATACTTAATAGAATTCACTTTTTTTTTCTTCTTTTGATTTAAGTGATATCTTTGAATAAAAGTTTTTTTTTTGTTTTTGTGAAAAGAATGTGTGATTAGAGTTAATTAGTAATAAATGAAGTTGTTTAATTTTAGAGAAAATCTTAGTTGTAACTTGTAATCTGCTCTTATTATTTTCAAGTCAAATTTATCTTGTTGGATTCAATCTTCTCTTTTATTTAGATTTTGCATGCTACTAACTTCTCTTCAATATATAATTGTAATCTTATTTTCTCTTCTTGTTATCTTTTTTTTTTTTTCTCTTTCTCCACTATTCTCTCTTCTTTTCTTCACTTTCACTTTTTTATTATGGGTTTGTGGACCAATCAAGTGATGTAAGTTGCTAAAAAAAAAGTATTTTTCTAATTAAATTTTGTAATGTTGTTTTCTCCTTTTGTTCTCATGATTTTAGTTTTTTTTTTAATTTTTAACTCTAATAGTTTTATGGTTCTTTAGTGATATGCATTCCTTTCTCTTTTTATGTTCTCTTAGGCTTAAATGTTCTTTTTAATCAAAGAAACTTACATAAAAAACATGCTTTATCTTGATTTTTTTTTTTGAGAATTGTTTTGCTTCGATAGCTATTTTTAAGTTGTAAAAGTAGGGAAAATGTATATATTTTGATTGAAACAGGTGAAATAAATAGTCTTACTAGGGGGTCATTAAGAAAAAAATTGGGTTACATTTGAAAGGATTAAATCGGGCCGGATTAATAAATGAATAGGATTAAAACTTGTTCAATTTTTTTGTGTGCGTATTGATATTTTAGGTCACTTACAATTCTTAAATTTTATGTCCTTTTTATGAAAGATCTTAATATTTACTCAAAGGAGATTTGAAAAGATCATTTTATGTTATGTTATTTATTTATAAGTGACCAAGAAATCTTAATTCCTCAATTTTTGACCAAGAAATAAAATAACGTATACATCACTCTTCTCAGACTCCATCTATTAAATTACACTAAATATATGTTATTATTATTATCATTGTAATGAGATAATATTAAATTTTAATCTAATTTTAAAGAGTAAATAGGAGTACCTACTTTTTCCCAAATAATTTGGACACTTAAAAGTCCACTTATTGAGATAAGACTTGAATTAATGATAGGATCAAATATGACACAATTCATTAATTTCAAGGCAATGAATAGACATAAAAATCCAATTAATGATAAAATTTACCAATTTAAAATAACACAAGGGCAAATTTTAATAATAATCGTTTCACTTTCTCCGTTTCAAATTACGTGGCACGGCACAACTTTGAGAGTCAATTAAATTATTTTTTCATTGAAATATTTTTATCTAGATTTTAAATACTTAAATTTATTAATTATATAAATTTTATTTCATAAAACTTAAATTTTTATGTCTAACTTTAAATCTCGAAATGTCAATTACGCCACATAATAAAATCATTTATGATTCTCTATTGGAAATTTTCAGGTTTGACAAGTATGTGCATGATTACTTGGTTAAGAAGGGGCTGCATTTGACTGCTAATTTATTTGCCATCGAAGCTAATGTTGTTGATCCCAATCATATTGGTAATTTTTTTTTTGTAACAAAAATTATTTCTGATTTGAACTTATTATTATGCTATAATATAATAATCCTGATTATCATTTATTAAAAGTTGTTTATAATTTTGGGATTCTTTGTTAAATGACTTTTCAATTTTTTTTTTTAATTAAATAGTTAATAATTTATTTATTTATTTATTTATTTGGGGGGGGGGGAGGGGGCGGAATCGATCCGACAAATGATTGTCGATTCGACAAATCGATTATCGATTCAACCTATATATGAACAGATTGATTATCAATCCGACAGATCGATTATCAATCCGACCTATAAATGGACAGATCGATTATCAATTCGACCTACACTCTGACAGAAATACAGGGTCGGATTGAATGTACTCTTTTTGTGTCAATTTATGTGATATAGTTTGAATTTCGAGATATCAGTAGTTTAATTTTGAACTGAGACTGGTAAAGTTGTTAAGGAGGTTATAGATTCAAGTTATGCGACAACCTCTGAAAGGAATACAGGGTCACTATGAATATAAACTCAACTGTTAATTTTGTCGCTGATTAATTGTCTAATCCATATTTAAATTGGCCGATGTCTCTAAGTTTCAGATATTCTGCTTAATCTTTTTGTTTTTTTTCTCTTGAGCTATCATATTTCAGCATTTTTTATGTTGCTCATCTGCTTTTCACTTAGCTGATATTTTGAGTGTATGCTGCTGGTATAGAGGATCTTTTGAAATGGAATCATGATTACGTCTTAGGAAACAGTCCATAAGCCATTTTGATAGGAAATACAACAGTTGAAAAGTGATAATACGAAATGATCAATCCTGAAAGACAATTTTTTCGTCTAAAGATGCCTAACTCCTACAATAATCATTACAAATTTGTTGGGTCGTTTATCAAATTATCAGGGGGCAGATGCTTCCTAAAGAGTTAATGAAGACGTGCAAAGGGGCGCCTAAGCTAGCATCCTTCTCATGAGAATAATGATCTAAGACTGTGTATTGTCAGTAAAATTGTGTATACAAGAAGAATTAGCTACTACAAAAAGTACCAACATCGAGAAAAATGGACCTCCATCTCAAAATGTCATTGATTAGAAAGAAAGAGCTAAGTCGTACAACCAATGACAGTTCACTTCTGCTAGATTTTGTTTTCAGTATCCTAATTTATCTGCTTCATCCCTCTTCCTTCGACTTTTTAGGTTTGTCCCTATTAATAGGTATGGAAATGTACAAATACTGTAGACTATTTAAAATGGTCTCTTTATTTCAACAATTGTTTTTCGCTCCTGCTAATTCAACCTCCCCCAACTCCCCGACCTGCGTTGAATTTCTTTTATTTTTCCTTGAGCCGAGGATTTATCGGGAACAACATATCAATATCACAAGGTAGGGTTTAAGGTCTGCGTATACTGTATCCACCCCGGACCTCACTTGTGTGAAGTTCTGTCAAAAGGCTGCACGATGTAAATTCCAGATGAGCAGTCTCCCTGTAAATCGTGTGCCGAAGACATTTTATTTGTAATTTGGCACTAAGTGACAAACATAAAGGGAGAGAAAGCAGAAATTGGGATATGTCACACTCCAACATGTTAATATCCCTTTAAGACTTACAAAGATAAATCATTCTATTTCAAGATTTTGATGATCAGTTTAGTTTTTGTAAAAAGGAAATAGTGAGACTTATTCACCCTGCTAGAATTTCTGAAAACAAAATCATGCACAAATAAAGTGCTAAAATAAAAGAGAAAGAAGCAATATTGTTGAAATAGCTATCATAAAATCACACACTTGTACAGAGCTGCCATTGTAGCAGCTACTGAGTTCAGAGAGAAGAAGAGAAGAGGAGAGGAAGATTAGCTAAGATGGGAATTGTATGTATCAAAAGTTAGTTACAATGTGAGGTGATCTTGTTAAATCTACACTCGGCTAACAACTTTGACTAACAAACCAACAAATCAATGTAACAATGTCAACGCTAACTAACTGCTTATAACAGAAAAATCCGATAACCAACTAATATGAACCTACTAACTTCATAATAAGTTTCAACACTCCCCCTCAAGCTACAGGGTGAAAAATATTAAGCACACCATGCTTGCTTTGTAAGTGTGAGTGCTAATGATGGCTCAAATTCTTGGTGAGAATTTCTGCAGTCTCTCATGAAATGTAGGATTGTCAGCCAGTTGGATAGTTGATTTGCTATAACTATAGATGGTAATAGGCTTAGCAATAGGGACCTCCAGTTCTGCAAATAGTCCTTCCAACCATGTTACTTCTGCCAAAGCTGAGGCTATGCCCATGTATTCAGCCTCAACTAAGCTTCTTGAAACAGTATGTTGTTTCTTAGACTTCCAAGATATCAAAGATCCACCAAATTGCACTACATAACCTGTTGTAGATCTCCTAGTATTTGGATATGCAGCCTCCAGCAAACCAGTTTTGCAGTGGGTTGTGCCTTGATGCATATACTTGTCCTATAATACCTTTTAGATACCTTATTACCCTGTTTGCAGCTTCCATATGTGACTTTTTAGGATGTTATATAAACTGACTAAGTGTTTATACTGCATAACTGATATCAGGTCTTGTTATGGTTGCATGCATCAGCTTTCTAACCAGTCTTTGGTATATGTCATATCCCTTAAAACTACATCTCCTTTAACACCTGTAGCGTCATCTAGTTCAACAGAAGTTAACTTGATATTAGTCTCTAATGGAGTGAGAGCTGGCTTAGCACCATCTAGTCCTGTGTTAGATATAAGCTCCAATATATTCATCCTTTGATTCAATATAACTCCACTTGCAGACCTCAACACTTCAATGCCTAAGAATTACTTAAGCTTACCTAGATCCTTGAGTTTGAACTGTTGATGGAGAGTGCCTTTTGCTGCATTTATCATGTCTGCATTGTCACCTGTTATTTAAAGATCATCCATATAAACCAGAACTATCACCATTCCTTCTGACTTCTTTAAGGTAGAGAGTGAATAGTCATAGCTACTTTGAATAAATACTGCCTTGAAAAATATTGCAGTAAGCTTTATATTCCACTTCCTTGATGCTTGCTTAAGTCCATATAATGACTTAAACAGTCTGCAAACTTTGTGTTTCCTTCCCTCTTTGAAACCATCTTGCATCTCCATATATACTTTCTCTTCTAGATCACCTTATAAAAATGCATTGTAAACATCCATCTGGTACATGCACCATCTTTTTGATAATGCCAAAGCAATGACACTTCTCAATGTAACCATTTTGGCCACTGGATAAAAAGTGTCATGGCAGTCTAGTCCCTCTTGACTATAACCTTTGGCCACTAGCCTTGCCTTAAACCTTTCTATCTCTCCATTGTCTTTGTACTTGATCTTGTACACCTATTTTGATCCAATTATATTCTTTTCTAGAGGAATATCAACTACTTCCCAAGTGTGATTGTATTCAAGGGCTCTAACTTCCTGTTCCATATCTTCAATCCACCTTTTGTCTCTACTAGTCTCATTGTAAGATTATGGTTTAACTTCTGCTGACAAACTAGACACAAAACTCTGGTATTTGAACTAGTATTTGCATAAAAGAGATAGTTTTCCATAGGATATCTGTTCCCCGTCTTTCTTAGTTTTCCATAGGATACCTAGTTTACCTTCTTTTCTCTGGTGATGCATAGTCCAGCAACCAAACAGGTTGTTTGATGACTCTTGATGATCTTCTTGGAGCAACTGTAGGTGATGAGGATGACTCATCTGTACTGGATAAGTTATGAGTGTCTTCATCATGATTATTATCAGGATTATTCGAAAGTGTAGCTTCCTCTTGTGGTTCATATGATTGATTATTTGCATCTGTGTAAGCTTCTGTTTCTGCCTCAACATAAATGGGTAAATTTATCTAAAGGAAATCTACAGATGATTATGAGATGGGATCCCCTACAAAAGAGAATGCATCTTCTTTGAACACCATATCTCTTGTGGTAAACAACTTGTTAGTACACCAATCCAGCAAGATGTAACCCTTCTGAGTAGTAGAATAACCCATTAAGACTACAACCTTAGCTATTTCTCATAGATTATTAGCTTTTGGTAGTACTGAGGAATAACACTTGCAACCAATAACTCTCAGGTATGTCAATGATGGGACCTTGGAAAACAACACTTCATAAGGACTTTTACCCTCAATAGCTGAAGATGATAACCTGTTAATAAGCTACACAACAGCCTTAACATTCAAACCCTAAAACCTAATAGGCATCTGTGATTGAAACCTGATGGATCTTGCAACATTCAATATCTGCCTATGTTTTCTCTGAACCACACCATTCTGTTGTGGTGTGTATGGGCATCTACTTTGTATTATACCTAAAATTTGAAAAAACTCTTTACTCTTAGAATTAATGAACTCTGTACTATTATCTGACCTCAGTACTTTCACTTGAGCACCAAACTGATTCTGAATTAGAGTAAAAAAAATTATGGCTACAACACATTCAGACTTTAATTATAGCAAATGCAACAAGGTATATCTGCTATGATCATCAACAACAGTCAAGAAGTAGTATTTCTTGTCAAAAATAGGTGTCTTATATGGCCCCATAGATCCATATGCACAATATCAAAATACTTTGTAGCTCAACAGGAAAGATTTGTCTAGTTTGTTTAGCTAATGGACAAACATTACACTTATTTAGAATATCTGCATCAACATTGTGTCTTAACAAATTGAGTGTTCTTAATTCCTGGGAAGAGGGATATCCCAGCCTCATATGCCACAAACTGCACTCATGCATCTCTACTTCTATAACCTGATTTTGATGAGCCACATTATTAAGTAGTCTATTCATTCCACTTACACTCTTGAGGACGTACAATCCTCCCTTTTCCTTACCAATCCCCTTCACCTTGACACTGTGAAGGTCCTGAAACACACAGAAGTTAGGATAGAATGAGACAAAACAAGAGAGTTGTTTAGTCATCTTAGATACTGAAAACAAGTTTAGTTTGAAATCAGGAACATAAAATACATCCCTTACAACCTCATTCATTAGCACCAGTGCTTCTCCTACATGTGATATATTCAACTTATCTCAAGTGGACAAGTTTACTTTATCACATACTGTGTTACTCATTTTGTGATAATGTGATTGTACATCTTTGTATGCTGTCACATGGTGTGTGGCTCCAGAGTCCACTATCCATTCATGTGGAATAACATGACTAGAAAGAAAAGTAACAGTATCTGTCATATTAGTCAGCTCATAGTCATGTGTTTCTTTGTTGATCAATGCTATGATCTGTTTGTATTCATCTTCTAAAAATCCTTGTCCCTTTTCAAGACCAGCATTATTGTTGTCCTTTTTTCTCTCCCTGGTTACTTGGTTGATCAGCCAAACATGTTTTCTCTGCCTGAGGTCTAATGAAATTGTAAGCTGATAACTGGTTATTGCTTTGACTAGCAGCTGATAACTGTAGAAAGCTTGGTTTGACACTCCCCTTGGATTATTATAATGGCTCTTCTTCCTGTTTCTCCAATCACTTGGATATCCATGTATCTTGTAGCAGTTTTTTCTTGTGTACCCAATAAAGTTGCAATAATCACACCTCTTACCTTTATACCCTTGTCCTCCATAACTTGTTGATGCCTAATTTTTTCTTCCATTTCTAGAGTCTGCATAATTTCTATGTACTTGCATAGCAATAGGCTCAGTTCTATCACTAATAGTTGCAGCACAAGAAAGTTGTTGGATCTCATCCTCAATGATCATTGCATATGCTTGGTTAAGTGTAGGTGTTGTTCCCTTCATCAGCCTCTTTACTTAATCATAAGTGTTATTTAGTCTACTTAGAAATTGTATCAACCTCAACTGATAAAAGTTTTCTGAATACTCCTTAGACTTAGGACAATTACATAAGGGAGCTAGTATCACAACATCATGTTCACTCCACAGGTACTTCAGCTTAGTGAAGTAGGTTAAAGCTGCATCAGTGCTTGGTGTAAGTTGTTGATTTCCCTGTGTAACTGATACAATCTCATACGATTCACTTTGTCAAATCTCTCTTTAAGATCTTCCCACACCTCACAGGCATTTTTTGCATACACAATACCACTAAGTAACTCTGCACTGACTAAGCTCATCAGCTATGACAAAACCACTGCATTACATGTCTCCCACTGATCATGTAACTCTTCTCTATATGTATCCTTGCTGCAAGTACCAGTTATAAAATCATATTTCCTCTTTCCCAAAAGGGCAATTTTCATAGATCTACACCAAATTCCATAAATCTCTGAACCAGTCAACTTAATAGGAATTAGTGCCGCTCCTGCTACATCTGAAGCTCCCAGAAACAGAGGATCATTAGGATCAATTTTAGGTGCCATGTCTACTTTACAGGTTACGACTAAGTAGAAATCAGAAACGATCACAAAATATCAATGTTTGCAACTTATACTCAAATATTTATGTCTCACAAATGAAGATCTATCTCTTCTCAGCTTATTAGCTCACAACCAAAAATCACAGACAAAAAACTCACTGTATTGATGATGTATTCAGACTCAATTATTGTTTCTACAGTTCCATGATCTTCGTGGCTCTGATACCATGTTAAATAGCTATCATAAACTTACACACTTGTACAGATCTTCCATTATAGCAGCTACTGAGTTCAGAGAGAAAAAAAGAAGAAGAGAATAGAAGAGAAAGATTGGCTAAGATGGGAATTGTATGTATCAAAAGTTAGTTACAATGTGAGGTGATCTCTTCTATTTATAGACTCACTCAGATGCTCAGCACATGAGCATCTAGAAGCTTCCTGACAGCTCACTAACAGCTCACTAACTAACTCTACACTCAGCTAACAACTTCGACTAACAAACCAACAAATCAATGTAACAGTGTCAATGATAACTAACTGCTTATAACAGAAAAATGTGATAACCAACTAATATGAACCTACTAACTTCATAATAAGTTTCAACAAATATTATAGGAATCCAAAACTAATCAAATATTTGCAGCAAACAAATTATTTGGAACAACAGATTCCAATAATATCCTCAACATACTAGAAGTTGAATCTTGATCTTCTGTAGTATCCCTACAACATCATTCATGTTGGTCCTTCTTGTTGGAGATTCATTACAACAATGTAATACAACTTTCATGATTGATGCCACAACATCTAGCTCTTTCTGTAAGCGGTTACCGGTTGATGTTAACAAGTTGTCATCTACGAACTCTATTACAGTATCTGGAAGTTAATAACTTACCCATTGTTTCAAGCTAAGATCTCCCTCAAACTCATTAGGATTTCTCCTAGTAAATGTTTCCAATAACATGATCTCGTAATTGTATACATCACACTTTGTTGACACTAGTCCTTCCAGTCCATACTCTACAATCAAAAAATTCATTTAAAGATGTAATATTTCTTTGGAGGGGGAAAAGAGGAGGAATAATCAATGTTCAAATAATTAGCAAAACAGAGAGACGAACCCGGTGCAATATACCCGAATGTTGCTAAGGTTTTAGTGTACAAATCACCCTGATCTTCACCAAGTAGTTTTGAAATGCCAAAATCACTTAGGTGGGCAACCATATCCTCATCCAGCAAGACGTCACTAGGCTTCAAGTCACAGTGAATCACAGGCAACGAGCACCCATGGTGATACAAGCATAAAGAGCACAAAGATTACAAGTGATACGAGTGCAAAGAGGGCAGAACCATAAGCAGCCATACTCGAACCATATTCAAGAAGAGGAAAGAGTGTGAAGACCTTTGAAAAAGAGTGAAAATGGGTATTGAGAGCTCAAGACCATTCCCTAGGAGCCAAGCTCGGGAACTACGCCTTCAAGGCACATTCATGAAGATGGATGTGTTTGAGCATGTCTTAAGTTCGTCCAAGGGAGTGTATGTATTAAAGGGTGAAGACATGCCTTGAATTCCATAAAAACACTACAAGGCAGCCTCATTCATACACTCCAAACCCACCCCCTTCATTAAGGGTAAAGGTGTCATTTTTCATCTCTTTTGTAATAGACTATAAGTAGAACCCCTTAGTCTTATTTTATTAGTTAGCTTATTTTTGGAATGAAGATTGTAACATTGAAATACCATTTTCCTCTCAATAAGAGAGTAGACCACCAACTTTGAACATCATAAGTGAAAGGTTCCACTTGTGTTATGAAACGGATAGAAACTTGAGTGCTTGAGTGAAGCCAGTTCCTCTTGTGTTTGTGTAAGAACTTGGTGCTTGTTAATGTGATTTGTAGAGGACTTAGAGTTTGATACACTCTTTATTTTCTACATTTCATATTCTCTTTGTGTCAAGTTATCTATCTTCTTTATCTTTCAAGTTTGTGTTTGTTGTTTCCGCTTGGTGTCTTATATGTGTAGACTATTTTTGTCAGTTTGTGGACTATTTTGTGCTCTTGTAGATACCGTTTTCTATCAGAGCCATCATTGATTTCGTTCCCACGATATCAATCTTGGGCTTGTTCACTTGAAAAATAAAAAAAAAAGGTGTTGAAAAGCTGGAAAACTCAAAAATAGTGAAGCTGTCCCATTTTTTTTGGTTCTTGGCCGAAATTTTGGTCTTGAATTTTGTGTGTTTTGTGTGTTATAGTGTTAGATATTTTTTTTCTAACACTAGAAGAGGTGTCCAAAATAAAAAATCTCTCAAAAAAAGAGTTGTTCCCATTTTTGTACCATTGCAGAAAAATTGTGTCTTGTTGTGTGTCTTGGCTGAAATTTGAAGCATAGATTTAGGTGTTATTTTGCTTAAGTAGTTTCATATGTTAGCTTGTTGTTTCCCTAGCACACTTGAGTCTAAGGTCCAAGATTTTAGCCTTTGTTTAGTGTTGTTGAAGGGTTGGACGGCTTGAATATTGTTGTTGTTCATAAGTGTTCTTATTGTTCTTCATAATGTTTTTGAGGTGAATGTTCAACAAAAGGTGTATTTGATTTGAAAAGGGGAAGAGAGAGTTTAAGTCTTGTGTTTGTCTTGAAAATAGTTTCAAGACAGGACCGAAAGAAGCAAATCAACAAAAGACCTCCCAAAAGCTCCCTTACCAAAAGAGTGTCAAAGCCTTTTTCAAGAAGAACCAAAAGAGGAAAGGGACAAAGCCATAGCAAAAAGGTGTTTTGCCATGTTAGTGCAAGTTGGTGAAAAGTTTATTGACACCTTTTTGGCATTTGAAAAAAAGAGTCCAAGGCCTTGTCTTTCATTCCAAAAACCGAAAAAGCCTCACCAAACAAACAAAATTGAATCATTCAAGTTGGACAACATCAAACATCAACAAAACAACAACACCAAACGGCCAAAAATTAAAATTGTAGGCCACATCACCAACAAAACTCAAGTCATAGGACCTTCCAAGTTTTTTTCCTTGTCTCTACTTGTTTTCTTTCTATTGAATCCTACACTAGTTGGCAACTAAGTAACAACCTACTAAGTTGTGAACTAGTTTTCGAGTACGTCTTCGTGTCAACATTCTTTGTGGTGCTTTGCTCTTCTACAATTCGTAGTTGTTCTTGGTTCAAGTGCGTACGAAACTTCCTTGAGTCTTCATAACCGAAATCCATTCTAACTCAAGAGTAGACTCATTATCAAGTTCTCACAAGTTGATAGCCGACTTATAACACTTGAAGAACCAAGTGAGGAAGCCGAGTGTGAAGAATGTGTGAGCGTATTTTGAACTAAATTTTGCTTGTTTTGTAGGTACGATTGCAGATGGAACCCAAAATTTCCAATGCTCCAACCGTGGACAATAATGTTATGAATGTCCTCTTAGCTAGTCTTGAAACCTTGTCTCGAGGTGTGGCTAGGATGAAGGCAAATGTTGAGAAGTTAGGTTCAGATGTGGCCTCAACGAGTGAAAGGTTGAAGAGGGTGGAAAGCCAAAGGAGTTCTCGACCTCATACCCCTCAAAACATCTCACCTACTCTCAATCCTAAGACCTTGCACAAAAGATTGTATCCGCCAAGTGCTACAAACCAAGTCAATCTTTACTCCCAAATCCGAGAAGAAGATGGACATAGTCGTTCCTCACTCTACCAAGTTCCACAAGGAGGACTTGGAACCAAAATTCCATCCCTAAACCCGATTCTACTCTAAAATCCTCTAATTCAAAGACCCTACACTCCACTAAATCAAATGTCTCCTTCCCAAGCTACACTAACCCGAAAACACCCCGTCCAAGTAGAATAAGAGGGAGAATTAGAATTCGAGGAGAATGAGGCCAAGCCTCAAGATGGAGAGAAATTTGATGGTGAGGTACAAGAAGAATGTAAAGAAAAGAGGGAAAGTGAAAGGGAATCCATGGGTAGTGAAGTTGGAAGGAGAAAAAAATGCTTGATTGTGGATTTTATCCACAAAGAACCCTTGTTACTCACTAACCCAAGTGCTAGCATTTTGCCTAGCATTGGTTCTTTTTATGTGCAGGTAAAAGATGATATATTCCCAAAAGGAGAATCCAAAAGAAATCCATCCCAAACATGTTGGTGTTCCAATTTCATTCTTGGCCGAGAATTCAATGCAAGTAGGCTGTCGTAGTACAAACCAAGGTAAAATTGGTACACTTTACACTCCCTTAAGTTTAAAAAGTTGTGATATGGATATTATTAGCCAAGTTGATGTGGTTTTTGGGTATAGATAGTGTAGAAGTACAACCATCCTTCCTTGGTAGTATTTCAGGTGTGTATAATGATCAATGTGATCCTAAGAATAGCTCACTACTTGAACATGTAAATGGTATGATTAAAAATTTTCAAGTTAGTGTTGATGCTTGTAATGTTGATCTAGATAATTAATATGGTCCTTTGAAATTGTGTGCTGAAAGCCATGATATTAGTCTTGTTCATAATAACCAGATGTATGTCAAAGTTATGAGTAATGCCTTGGGTGATTGTGGGCTTGATTCTATAGTAAAAAGAATGAGTATCCTCGGCTTATTCCCTTGGCTACTTCATCCAATTTATCCCGGTGCATTAGTGGGGCGGGAAAGGAATTGTCTCAGTTTGTGCTCATTCCCCCTTCATGTTTGCCTTATCGCTATCCTTTGTAATGCCCATACTAAATGTTTCATTGTCAAAACAAAGGATTGCAGGTTGTATTTTAAATGTGTACCCCCTCGGCATGAAGTCTTCACACTTGATTCCTTCCTATACTACATCTTTACCTATGATGATAACCATGTTAATTTTGAATGTGTATTGTGTAGAGGTAGTAAGTTTGGTGGTTGGTTTCCTTGTTTGAATTATAATGATATGTGGGTAAGGTGGACCTTAGGATCAATAGTGGCACCATATTTGATGAGGTTCTTTGTGGAGGTAATGAAACAAATGTATCTTATGGTTCCTAAGCCAAAGTTAGTCTTACCTTTTGGGTATAATAAGGCCATCAAGACCATTGTAGTTTCCTTATCTCTTGGTATCTACCAAAACCACATCCTTTGCGCCATTCATTCTAAGCTTTTCATGTCACACACAAAGGACCTTTGGATGTATTTCAAATGTGAACAACCTTGGCTTATTGATATATGTGATGGTCTCGGGTTGCACTCCTCTTCCCTTGATGTCTATCTTAGCCAAGTCCTTTGTGATGCTTGTAGTAAGTGTTTCATGATCATAACAAAGGATTGTTGGATGTATTCCAAAAGTGTACCCCCTTGACGTGATTAAATAATTTGTGACACTAATGCTAACCCTCATACCATGAGGATTGTGTGCTTGGGTCCCTCTCTTTTGTTTTGCAAGGTGTAAATTTGTGGACAAATTCCTTTCAAGATGGAGAGGATGATACAAGTGTAAAAAGAACAAGGATTACAAGTGATACGAGTGCAAAGAGGGTATAAGCACAAGAAGCCATTCTCGAACCATATCCAAGAAGAGGGAAGAGCGTGAAGACCTTTGAAAAGAAGTGACAAACAGGTATCTAGAGCTCAAGACCATTCTCTAGGAGCCAAGCTCGGGAACTACAACGTCTTCAAGGCACATTCATGAAGATGGATGTGTTTGACCATGTCTTAATTTCGTCCAACGGAATGTACGTATTAAAGTGCGAAGACATGCCTTGATTGTCATAAAAACACTAGAAGGCAGCCCCATTTATACACTCCAAACCCACCCCGTTCATTAAGGGTAAAGGTTTCATTTCCCATCTCTTTTGTAATAGACTATAAGTAGAACTCCTTAGTCTTATTTGCTTAGTTAGCTTTTTTTTGGAATGAAGATTGTAACATTGAAACACCATTTTCCTTTCAAGAAGAGAGTAGACCACCAACTTTGAACAAAGGTCCCACTTATGTTGTGAAACGGCTAGAAACATGAGTGCTTGAGTGAAGCGAGTTCCTCTTGTGTTTTCATAAGAACTTGGTACTTGTTAATGTGATTTGTAGAGGTTTTAGAGTTTGATACACTCTTTAGTTGCTACATTTCGTATTCTCTTTGTGTCAAGTTACCTATCTTCTTTAGCTTTCAAGTTTGTGTTTGTTGTTTCCGCTTGGTGTCTTGTATGTGTGGACTGTTTTTGTGAGTTTGTGGACTATTTTGTGCTCTTGTAAATACCGTTTGGTATCACATGGTGAAGATATTGCAAAGCACATGCCTCATCTATCATTATGCTTAGTCTCTGCTTGATGTCGAGGAAGTAGTTGTGCGAATACAAATACTTCTCAATACTTCCATTTGGCATATACTCGAGCACTAAAGCCTTAAAATCATGGTTGGAACAACTTGTTATGACTTTTACGAGTTTATCCTATGGTGAAGGCTGCGCAGAACTTCACATTCTGTATCAAACCTCTTGAATGCCGCATCTAGTTGCTGATTGAACACTTTAACTGCAAACAGAGCCAAAACTTCCGGAACCAATCCGATTACTATCGCTAAACGCATCAGTTGCTTGGAGCAGTTCATAGTATGAAATTATTTCTCTTGTTATGAAAGACAATGAATCAGGTTGTTGAGGAGCTCTTTTACCTTTTCTATACCTTTATCCATAAAAACACAAAGATACTAGGAACGAATACTAGTGCAATTCCCAGCAAAAGAAAAACAACAAGCACTTTTTTCCTATTAGATCTATGCTTTGATGAAGTGGGGCATGGAGGGACACCAAACCTTGAAGAACCACACAATGCTTCATTGTAGATGAAAAACTGACTCGAGAGGTTCTTTAAAGGACCTCCGGAGGGTATTTCATCATACAATTTATTGAAAGAAACATTGAAATACTTCAGGTTTTGAAGTTTCTCCAAAGACTTAGGAATGATTCCAGATATATTGTTATGAGAAAGATCTAGGAATTCCAAACCTACCATGAGAGTCTGGTATAGCTCCTTGCAACTTGTTGTGTCTCAAAGAAAGGTGTGCCAGATTCTGCAATCCTCCAATTTCTCTTGGAATTCTATTTGAAAATTTATTCATTGACAGATCTATCAGTGTCGCGGCCTTTAGATTTTCAATTTCTAGAGGTAAAGAACCTGCCATGTTGTTTGACGATAAGTCAAGAACCACTAGATCTAGAATGTTCCCTAAGCTTTGTGGTATATTAGAACTCAATTTATTGGAACCCAGATGTATCTCTCTAAGGATACTAATATTCCCTAAACAGTTAGGAAGAGATCCTGAAAGTTGATTTCGACCCAAGTAAATATCACCCAAATGCTGCAATTTACGTATATGATCACCAATAAATCCTGTAAGTTTGTTGTTACTCAAGTTGAAGCTCTGAAGGTTTCTCAAGTTGCCAATTGTTGTGGGAATCGATCCAGCCAAGCTGTTTGCTGAAAGATCAAGGTATAATAAGCTGCTTAAGTTCCCAAAATCATTTGGAATTCTCCCTTTGATCTTGCAACTGTAGGCAACAAAATGTTCTCAAAGATGTGGAAAGGTTCGCCGCGGAGGCAGGAAGAATGCCATTTAGAGGATTCAAATATAGAGCTAGAGTTGTTAAATTTCTGCAATTGGTTAAGGAAGTTAGGAAGCTTACTCATGAGTCGCTGCTAAATTGTTTCCCCCTAAATTTAGATACTGTAGATGAGTCAAATATCCAAGTGAGTTGGGAATCAAGCCTATGAGTTTGTTGCTTGGAAGCTCTAGAATAGTAAGTTTTGAACAATTGGAGATGGAATGAGGAATAGTCCCAACAAGATTGGTTAAGTTGCCCATATAAAGCTCTTCAATGTTGGGAACCCATGTATGGTGGGAGGCTTCCAGATAGATTGTTGTTTGTAAGATCAATTACTCTCAACCCTGATATGTTGAAGATCTCCATTGGGAGTGAACCACCAAAACTATTAAATGCAAGACGAAGTTCCTCCAACTCAATGAGACTGCTTATCTCCTGTGGTAAGAATCCACTAAGATTGTTCTCCCACACAGACAAAATTTGCAACAATGAGATATTGAATATGGAAATCGGGACAGAGCCGGTAATCTGGTTTTTGTCCATAGCTAACTCTACCAAATTAACAAGATTTTCAATTTCTTGTGGAATTATCCCTAAAATTAATGTGCAAAAAAATGAAATTCTGAAGTTATAAGATACAATAGTGCTAGTATTCATTAGATGGAACGCACCAGTGAAATGGTTCTAATATCTGTAAGTTACTCAATCTTCCAAATTCACTATGCATTGGTCCACCAAACTCATTATCCGGTAAAGCCGAAATTTGAAGTTGTGAACAATTCGACAAACTTGTAGGCATATGACCGCAAAGCTTGTTTTTCCATAAATAAAGCCCTTTGAGTGTTGGGAGACCATTGAATAAACCATAGGGAAGATATCCTGATAAGCTATTGCCACTAAATGCAATGACTTCAATTCTAGAAATAATGGAAATTGTGAAAGGTATAGAACCCGTAAGTTGATTATCTTGTATGGATAGAACTTTCATTTTGTGAAGATTGCCGATCCCTTCTGGAATGTATCCTTGAAGTGAATTATAAGATATATGTGAAGTCTCCAACCTTGAGGCATTCGAGAGTGACAGAAGAATAGAGCCTATGAGATTGTTACCCCTCAATTTTAATACTCTAAGGTTTCCAGTCACTTTTGGTATTTGGCCCTCTATGGAATTGAAATCCAGATTCAAAGTCTCAAGTGTGGAAATATTAGAAAATGAAGAAGGTGGAACCAGTGTAACTATTGTCTCTAATATTAAGAACTTGAAGTCTGTGTAAAAACCCAAGCCAAGAAGGAATCTCCCCTCGGAAGTTGTGGAAACTTGTATCAAGAAACTTAAGACGAAGCAAGTGTGTCATTTCTTGAGGCAAATTTCCATTGAAATTGTTGGTTCCCATGTCGAGAGAAACAAGAAATGAGAGGTTTCAAAGATTCCGGGGAATCTTGCAAGTAAGAGCCATATTGCACCAAAGAGTAAATCTAAACTCATAATTTTAAAAATACAATAGGTTTAATACTAAAACATTTAAAGATTAAACTCATAAAATTTTAACCCGGAATCCACCTATGTCATTAAATGTAAGGATCACATATAGTTAGTGTTTGACTTGACAAAAAAAATTTAAGTGGCAGACCATGAAATAAATATAGTTAGTGCTTGACTTGGAAAGGAAGCTCAAGATATAAGTGTACAATTTCATATAAGTTTTCCTATTGGTTAAACACTTCTTATTGGATGGTTTTTAAAATGTTGCTCCATATTACCTGTTCTCATCAAGGTAAGTAGAATATTTTAGCAGAAAACCAAGTAATTAATCATTTTTGTATAGATACATGTAAGGGTGTCAAACATGACTCAAAAATTGATGACCTGTCCCATTCACCCAAAATTTTAAGGGTTAAACAAAATATAATTTTATATTATCTGATTTTAGCTCAATCCAACTAAGCCATATCAAAGAAGTTATTTGCACAAATGTATTATCTTGGGTTATATTCAAATTTTTTCCCTTTAGCACTTTAAATAATATTGATGTAGCTGAAAATGCCCTTGAAAGCGAACCCCCTCCCTCCAAAAACAATTGCAATGCCAAAATAAATTGCGGGGAATAAGTTTAGTGGCACAAGCTATGCCCAAGGCAAAGTTCTCTAAAGTCCTGCCCTGCGAATTAGATATTACTCCTTCCGTTCATTTGTACTTATCCAATTTTGATTTTTGACAACCCTTAAGAAACAACGACTAATACGAGTTTTTTTCCTTTTGGTGTAAATCTTTAGTGCAGTTTGCTTTGGGAGTGATTCACGGGTTAGAGAGGATAAAGCCTTAGCAGTGAAGGATGGTGATCATGGTAAGATCCAACGTTTATCTCACTTATTCTTGAATTACTCCGTTTAATACCTTTTTTAGGACTTTTTATTGAGAAGGAAATTGCTTAAATTGTAGCTGATATGTAAAATCTCAAGGGCTCAGAAGAGGCTCATTTATGCTAATCAAATTAGTACTCGTGCGGAAGTATTTCCCCTATCATAGAAGGTGTGAAGCAGGCGGGGTCTTTAAAGCAAATGTGAAGGCTTGGATCCATAAATATCCGTTATAATATGTATCATTGGTACCATCTCCGTTTTTTTTTTTTTGGTTTTACCCATATCATTGTTTATATTTTGGCCATTTTGTTATGAAAATGACAAAAGAAATGTATATATATATATATATACATACTCAATTCCATCGAAAAAGTTAATAGTGACGACTAACACCCAGTAGAAGTAGGGTGAGGGGGGAATTATCATCCTCGATTCTTCAAACTGATAAACGTCATGACAGTTGCTTAATTCTATGACATTACCATTGTTTTGTTATAGAAATGCAGGGAGGATTCCTAATAGGGGCATATATATTTTCATTCGTCACTTCTGAAATGTTTTTATCCCTTTTCATTCTTTCTTACACTATTTTTTGGCACTTGATATTTGATAATCATAGCTTCATACATGATCAGATGAAGTTGGCATTAGCCCGTAGTTTCTATCGCATAAGACCTTATATTGATGATAAAACATTATGCATTTTTACCAAAGCAATACGCGAGATTTCTTAGTTACACATTAATAAGCAAGATTTCATATTTACACATCTTTTATTTGGAAATCTCCTTCTATGACAATGGGAAGTAGAATACTGGGGCCTGAGGATTTGCCTGCAGTAATTGTTGTTGCCTTAAATTTGTACACAGAACTTTTTGTAGTGAAATTTATAGTGCTGCAATATGAAGTTTAGAGTATTTAATATGCAAAAAATGTGCAGAATTTGTGCTGAAATGTGACAATTTCTGATCATGATGTTCTGAACATCTGTTGGAATTTGCAGTTTTTAGTGAAGTATAGTGTGCTGAAATGTGGAGCTGATTTGTGGTGAAAGTGTGCTGAAACTGCATTATAAAAAGCGCTAAGTTTGCTGAATATTCCCTTAGGTCTGGTGAGGTTGTTGGAGGATATAGGTGGTGCATTTTTGCTATGTTAACTATTGAGTTGGTATACTCTAAATTGATTGTAAATTTTCACTTTCTTTCACTACTAGTTACTTCATTTTGTAATAGATTTCGTTATTTTGTAATAGATTTGCCACTAAGCTTGTTGCTTAATCGTAAATTAGCACATGACATAACACACCAATTTGTAAATGTTGGGGTTAGTTCAAAATAATTAAGAAGGATATTTTTGAATTACTTTCCAAATCACCGATATGCACCCTTTAAAAATAAGTCTCATCTATGAAAAAGCTATGTGGACTTACTATTAAGTTACATCCAATGGAAATAGAAGAGGGCCCAAATATAGAATGATTGTGAACATGTTAGATTTTTAAAAAAATCCTGTAAAAAATCATAAATAAATGATAGTCTTGAGACTATTTATGTAATGAAAGGTTTGTTTGAATCTTTTTAAGTAAATGATCAAAAATGGCATTAATGATCTAAGATTGTGTATTGTCAGTAGAACTGTGTATACCAGAAGAATTAGCTACTACAAAAAGTAACAAGATCGAGAACAACGGACCTCCACCTCAAAATGTCAGAATAGGAAAATAATTTATTAGAAAGCAATAACTAAGTCGTACGACTAGGGGTGGCAAATGGATAAATTATATGGTTATTCGTCCATTTTATCCATGTTAAATGAGTTGGGTATCCAACCCATTTAATAGTGGGTCAATCCATATTATCCATTTTAAAATATGAATAACCCATGGGTATCCACTAATTATACTCTCCTTAAAGTAGGACATGTGTGAAGATGTAGCAATGTCTAAATTATACTTATTAAGGATATGTTTGGAATGAATTAATTTTTTTTTTCAAAAATATTTTTTTACAAAAAATAAAAAATATTTTCCATCTTTTTAATTTTTTATTTTTATAACTTTTTTTTAAAAAATTTGAACTTCTTTTTTTACAAAAATTAAAGTATGACATGTGTGGAGATGTAGCAATGTCTACCGTATACTTATTAAGGTGTGTTTGGATTGAAGAATTTTTTTTTTTTCAAAAAAAAAAAATTTTAAAAAGAAAAGATTTTCTATTTTTAAAATTTTTATTTTCATAACTTTTTTTTTTTTTAAATTTAACTCCTTCTTTTAAAAAATTGACTTTTTTCGTTTAAATTATTTGAACCACCTTTTTCTCTCTTTTGTTTTTTCTATTTTCTTTTCTTTTTTCATTTTTCGTTTCTTTCTTTTCATATTTTTTCTCTCTTCTATCGTTAATTTCTATTTCTCTTTTTTCTTCTTTTTTTCCTTTATTAATTTTTCTTTTTATATTTTTTATTTTTCTTCGCCCCCCCCCCCCCCCCCCTTTTTTTCTAATTTGATTTTTTTCTATTTTTATTTTTGTTTCTTTCTTTCATGTTTTTCTCATGCTTCTATCTCTACCTTCTATTCCTCTTTATTCTTTTTTTTTTTTGTATTTTTTTCTTTTCTAATTTTTTTGTACTTTTGAAAAATATTACTACGTCGAGAACAAAAAATACCACAATCCCTAATTGTACTTTTATGTGCACCATCATTTATAATTTTATATTAATTGATACAATTGTATTTATATTTTATAGTTTGCACTTGTATGAGTTTTTTATTTTATAGTTCACGCTATTATTTATATTTTTATATTTATTGATATAATTGCATTTGTATTTCTATTTATAGTCATTCTATCATTTATATTTTTATTTTTATTGATATAATTGTATCAAATATAATACATATTTATACAACTTGTACTATACAAATACAAATGGTACTTGTTTATATACTAATACAAATGATAAATTTGACATACAAATACTAATGATGCATTTGTACAAATGATACATGCATATTTGTATATTTTAGACTTAAACAAATACAGTAAATTCATACACTTGTTTGTGTACAAATAAAAATAATAAATTATAAATATTTACATTTAAACTATTCAAATACAAATAATAAATTTATTTGAAGTATATAGTACGATACAAATAAATATAAAATACAACAACAAAAAAATAAGAGAAAAAATACAAAAAAATGACAAAAAGAATAAACGAACAAAGAAAAATGAAAAAGAAAATACAAAAAAAAATAAAAAAAATGACAAAAAAAATGTAACAAAATGAAAAAAAATAAAGAAAAAATAAAAAATAGAAAAAATGGAAAAGAAAAAATGATAACGAAAAAGAAAGAATGAAAAATAAAAAAAAAGGAAAAGGAAAAAAGAAAAAAAAAAGAAGAAGAAAACATAGCTGGAAAAGAAAAAGAAAGAAAGAAAGAGAAAAAAAGAAAGTTAAGGGAGAAATAAAAGAGAGTTATTATGGAGTGTATTTAATTAGCAAGAGAGCTATGAATTGTAATTAATCAATACTTAGGCTAAATTAAATAATTAAAAATTTATGTTTATTAAGTCATTTAGTTTTTCTTGTAATATTAGAGTACTTTTGTCTTTACATAATAAGAAGTACCGAATAGTATGGATATCCATATTATCCATTGGGTTTATCCATTTTATTCATAATCTAATATGGATTGGATCGAATATTTTATCCATTTTCACATGACCCACTTTTAACCTGCCCATATCTGACTCAATCCGCCCGTTTGCCACCCCGGTACGACCAATGACAGTTCACTTCTGCTAGATTTTGTTTTCAGTATCCTGATTTATCTGCTTCATCCCTCTGCCTTCCACTTTTCAGGTTTGTCACTATTAAGAGGCATAGAAATGTACAAATACTGTAGGCTCTATATATGTTTTGTTCCATGCATTTTAAAGTTCTCTTAAAAATGGCCTTTTTATTTCAGCAATTGTTTTCCGCTAATTTCTTTTCCCCCGAACGGCATTGAATTTCTTTTATATTACCTTTAGTCGAGGATATATCGGGAACAACATCTCAACCTCCCAAGGTAGGGACCTCACTTGTGTGAAGTTCTGTCAAAAGCCTGCACGATGTAAAGTCCAGATAAGCAGTCTCCCTGTAAATCGTGTGCCGAAGACATTTTATTGGTAATTTGGACACTGACGGACAAACATAAGGGGAGAGGAAGCAGAAATTGGGATATGTCACACTCCAACATGTTAATATCCCTTTTAACACTTACAAAAATAAATCATTCTATTTCAAGATTTTGATGATCAATTTAGTTTTTGTTAAAAGGAAATAGTGAGATTTATTCAAACCGCTAGAATTTCTGAAAACAAAATCATGCACAAATAAAGTGCTAAAACAAAAAAGAAAGAAGCAAGATTACAGGAATCCAAAACTAGTCAAATATTTGCAGCAAACAAATTATTTGGAACAACAGATTCCAACAACATGCTCAACATGCTAGAAGTTGAATCTTGATCTTCTGTAGGATCCCTACAACATCTTTCATGCTGTTCCTTCTTGTTGGAGATTCGTTACAACAATCTAATGCAACTTTCATGATTGATGCCACACCATCTAGATCCTTATTTAAGCGATTACCAGTTGATGTTAACAAGTTGGCATCTACGACCTCCATGACGGCATCTGGAAATGAATAACTCACCCATTGCTTCAAGCTAAGATCTCCCTCAAACTCATTAGGCTTTCTCCTAGTAAACGTCCCCATAACTATAGACGTCACACTTTGTTGACACTAGTCCTTCCAGTCCAGACTCTACAGTCAGACAATTCGTTTAAAGATGCAATATGCTTTCTAGGTTGGAAAAAGAGAAAGGAATAATCAATGTTCAATAAATTAGCAAAACAAAGAGACGTACCCGGTGCAATATACCCGAATGTTGCTAAGGTTTTAGTGTACAAATCACCCTGATCTTCACCAAGCAGTTTTGAAATGCCAAAGTCGCTGAGGTGGGCAACCATATCTTCATCCAGCAAGACGTTACTAGGCTTCACGTCACAGTGAATCACAGGCAATGAGCACCCATGGTGAAGATATTCCAAAGCACATGCCACATCTATCATTATGCCTAGTCTCTGCTTGATGTCGAGGAAGTAGTTGTGCGAATACAAATACAACTCAAGACTCCCATTAGGCATATAATCAAGAACTAAAGCCTTAAAATCAAGATTGGAACAACTAGTAATGACTTTTACGAGATTCCTATGGCGAAGGTTACGCAAAACTTCACATTCCGTATCAAAACTCTTGAATGCCACATCCAGTTGCGGGTTGAACACTTTAACTGCAATGGCAGTTCCACTTCTGAGAACACCTTTGTAAACAGAACCAAAACATCCAAAACCAATCAGATTACTCTCACTAAGGTCATCCGTTGCTTGGAGCAGTTCATAGTATGGAATTCTTTCTCGTGTTACGGTAGACAATGACTAAGCTTGTTGAGGCGCACTTTTACCTCTTCTATACCTTATACATAGGAGCATAAAGGCCATAGTAACAAATACAACTGCAATTGCGAGCAAAAGAAAAAGAACAAACAATTTTTCCCTATTTGATTTGTGGTTTGATGAAGTGGGGCATGGCGGGACCCGAAATCTTGAAGAACCACACAATGCTTCATTGTGGATGAAAACTGACTCGAGAGATTCTTGAAGGACCCCCAGAGGGTATTTCACCATACAATTTGTTGACAGAAACATTGAAATACTTCAAGTTTTGAAGTTTCTCCAAAAACTTAGGAATGATTCCACATATATTATTGTGAGAAAGGTCTAGGAATTCCAAACCTACCAAGTTGCTCATTGAGTCAGGTATAGCTCCTTGTAACTTGTTGTGTCTCAAAGAAAGGTTTGCCAGATTTTTCAAGCCTCCAATTACTGTAGGAATTCCATTTGAGAATTGATTCATTGACAGATCTATCAGTGTCGCAGCCTTTAGATTTTCAATTTCTGGAGGTAAAGAACCTACCATGTTGTTTGACGATAAGTCAAGAACCACTAGATCTTGAAGGTTCCCTAAGCTTGGTGGTATATTGGAACTCAATTTGTTGGAACCGAGATGTATCTCCCTAAGGATGTAATATTCCCTAAACAATTAGGAAGAGATCCTGAAAGTTGATTTTGATCCAAGTAAATATCACCCAGATGCTGCAATTTACATATATTATCTCCAATAAATCCTGTAAATTTGTTGCTACTCAAGTTGAACCGCTGAAGGTCTCTCAAATTGCCAATTGATGTTGGAATCAATCCGACCAAGTTGTTTCCAGAAAGGCTAAGGTCTAATAAGATGCGTAAGTTCCCAACCTCATTAGGAATTCGCCCTTTGATTTTGCAAATGCCGGCGACAAATGTTCTAAGGGAGGTGGAAAGGTTCCCCATGGAGGCAGGAAGCATGCGTTTAGAGGATTCAAATATACAGATAGAAATGTTAAATTTCTGCAACTGGTTAAGAAAGTCAAGAAGCTTAACATTGAATCACTTGTTAAATCGTCTCTCCAAGTTTAGGAACTGTAGATGAGCCAAATTTCAAAGAGAATTGGGAATCAAGCCAGTGAGTTGGTTGTTAGAAAGCTCTAGAATAGTAAGTTCTGATCAATTGGAGATAGAACACATGTTTGGTGGGAGGCTTCCTGATAGATTATTGTTTGAAGTAGAAATCACTTTCAGCCCTGATATGTTGAAGATCTCCATATCAAGTTAACCACTAAAACTATTGCCTGAAAGGAGAGCTACTTAGTACTGAAGCAACAAGAGAAAAGAGAAGAAAGCTTTCTCCATAATTGCATATATTGGTAGGAATATGGATGTGGATAGTAATGATGTGGTTTTATGACTTTAAATACGTAGCAAAGAGGTCTCTCGCTCTTTCTGACTTTAAAATCTATAAGAATTTCTTTTACAATTATTTTCCATTCACACATATTTTTAGGGAAAAAGGAATAGCTTTCCTTTATTCATTAATTAAGTAGACTAATAATACAACTAAAGAAACAAAAAAACAACTTTAATTGGTTCAAGTGGCAGACCGAGAAAGAAGACTCAAAAGGAGTCTTCCACTACGTTTTTATACCAAATGTAAGATGCTAATTGGAGGAGCAAGAATAAATTGAGTAGTTTTTCTTTATTATTATCTTGCTAATTGGAGGAGCAAGAATAAATTGAGTAGTTTTTCTTTATTATTATCTTTGTTTAACTTCAGTAGATACAAGTGAAATTCATAATTTGTATTTAACAACTTAAACAGTACATAATGATATATATATATATATATATATATATATATATATATATATATATATGGAAAAAGCTACTAAAAATATCAACAAGTGCTGTGGGGATTGATAGATCCAATTAAGTTGTTTTCGTTATGATAATGGCATATAACTTCAGATACAATTGATGCGCTATAACTTCTTATTCGAGGAAATTCATGGTCACTTAACTTTGTATGTATTACGCAAAAGTTTCGTTTTATTCATTACACAAAAGTCATTTAACTTTGCTCCGACCATCACAAATGTCACTATGACCGAATTTTATAATAATCCCATCGGAAAAACGATGTGGCAACTTTAATTGGTTCGTAATTTTAATTTAAGTGAATATATAATTTATTACTCATATTTTGACTCTCTTTATATGTGCACAACCCAGTTTTCCTTATGAAGATTTTACAATAAGCCTATCGGTTAATGATGTGGCAACTTTAATTAGGTCTTAATTTTAATATAAGTGAATATATAATATACTACTCATATTTTGAAAAAGTGTGATAAACAAGATAAATTCTTCAAAACACATAAAATAGTAATACATGTATGATATTATTTATAAAAAATTATTTAAATTTTTTGTAGACAATTCAACATGCTAAAGATAGTTTTAAAATAAAATCTTTTTAATTGTGTAATTGAGTAAGAATTGTAAAAATTCATACAAATAATGTTATAATAATGGTTTTGTTAATAAAAGTTTTAAAATATAAATACTTTAATAGATGAAGAGATTATAAGATATTTAATTTTTGTATTTATCAATTAAATTAATTAAAGTATAGGTAATTTATCAAAAATCGGAACTGTGGGCTATAGCACATCGATTTTGCCCAAAAATGCTACATTCGCGCCATTTCGCCCGTTTGACACCCCAAATAGCCCCGCCCAAACGGGCAGTACTGGGATGCTCCCCAACCTTCCTGGCATGCCCAGGTAAATTTTTGACCCACGGCAGCCCCGAAACCGTGGGCTATAGCACACCGATTAGGCCTCAAAATGCTCTGTTTGCTCTGTTTCGCCTGTTGGAACAACCAAATGACCCCGCCCAAACAAACGGGAAAAATTGGGATGATCCCCAGCCTCCCTGGCATGCCCGGGTCAATTTTCAGCCCACGACACGCCCGAACCCCAAGCCCACCCTCAGAACCGTGGGCTATAGTACACCGATTTGGCCTAAAAACGCCCTGTTCGCACTATTTCACTCGTTTGTCCAACCAATGGCCCCGCCTACACAAACGTGCAACACTGGGATGCGCCCCAGACTCCTTTGCACGCTCGGATTGATTATTGGCCTAGGCATCCCTTGACCCCGGGCACACCCTCAAAACCGTAGACTATAGCACATCGATTTTGCCCCAAAATGTCCCGTTCGCATAGTTATGCCCGTTTGATTAACCAAATAGCCCCACCCACACAAACAGAAAGCACTGGGATGCTCGCCATCCTCCCTTCCATGCCCGAACGATTTTCGGCCCATGGCACCCCCGGAATTGTGGCCTATAGCACACCGATTTGGCCTCAAAATGCTCCATTCGCGCCATTTCACCCGTTTGACCAACCAAATGGCCCCGCCTACACAAACGGAAAACACTGGGATGCTCCCTAGCCTTCCTAACACGCCTTGGTCAATTTTTGACCCATGGCACCCCCGTACCCGGGGCACACCCTCAGAACCGTGGGCTATAGCACATAGATTTGGCCCTAAAATGTTCCATTCATTCCATTTTGCCCGTTTGACCAACCAAATAGCCACGCCCACAAAAACGGGCAACACTGGGATGCTTCATAGCCTTCCCGACATGCTTGGGTAGATTTTCGGTCCATGACACCCCTAAACCCCAAGCCCACTCCAAGAACTAGGGACTATAGCACACCGACTTGGCCTCAAAATGCCCCATTCGCACCATTTCGATCGTTTCACCAACAAATTATCCCTGCCTACAGTAACGGGAAACACTAGGATGCTCTCCAGTCTCCCTAGTATGCCCGGATTAGTTTTCGGCCCACGACACCCCGGGACCGTGGGCTATAGCACACCAGTTTGGCACTAAAATGCCCCATTTATTTGGTTTCGCCTGATTGACCTACCAAATAGCCCCGCCCACATAAATGGGAAATATTGGGATGCTCTCCAACATCTCTGGCGTGCTCGGGTCATTTTTCGGCCAATGGCACCCCCTAATCTTGGGCCTACCCCAGAACAGTGGGATTTAGCACATCGATTTAGTCCAAAAATACCCTGTTCGCATCATTTCTCCCGATTGACAGACCAAATATCTGCGCCCATACAAACGGGCAACACTGGGATACTTCCTAGCCTCCCTGACACGTCCGAGTCAATTTTTGACCCACGGCACCCCCGAACCCCCATCCAACCCTAAAATTGGGGGCAATAATATACCGATTTGGCCCAAAAAGGCCCCATTCTCTCTGTTTCCTCGTTTAACGAACCAAATGGCCCTGCCCATAAAAACGGGAAACACTAGGATGCTCTCTAGCATGCTTGGCATGCCTGAGTTAATTTTTAGCCCACGGCACTCCCGAACTCCAGGCTCACCCCTGGAACCGTGGGCTATAGCACACCGATTTGAATAAAAAATATCCTATTTTTGCCGTTTCATCTGTTTGACCAACTAAAGGCCTCGCCCATACAAACAGGAAATACTGGGACGCTCTCCAACCTCCCTGGCACGCTCGAGGCAATTTTCAACCTACAACACCCCCGAACCACGAGTCCACCCCCAGAACCGTGGGTTATAGCACACCGATTTAGCCTCAAAATGCCCCATTTGCATCGTTTCACCTATTTGACCAACCAAATGGCCCCACCCACACAAATGAGAAACACTTGGTCGCTCTTCAGCCTCCCTGGACCCTGTCACACCCCAGTTGATTTTTTCTAAGGCACCCCCGGACCCCAGGCCCACCCTCGAAACCATGGGCTAAAGCTCATCGATTTGGCCCCAAAATACCCCGTTTGCACCGTTTCAACCATTTGACCAACCAAATAGCCCCGCCCACACAAACGGGCAAACTGGGATGCTCCCCAGTCTCCCTGATACATCTAGGTTTATTTTTCTCCCATGGCACCCTTGAACCCCAAGCACACCCCAAAAACCGTGGGCTATAGCACACTAATTCGGCCTCAAAATGCTCATTTCATGTTGTTTCACCCGTTTTACCAATCAAATAGCCCCACCCATACAAACAGGCGATAATGGAATGCTCCCCAACCTCCCTGGAAAGAACAATTGGATTTTTGTCCCACGACACCCCCAAACCCCGAGCCCACCCATAAAATTGTGGGTTATAGCACACCGATTTGGTCTTAAACTGCCCCGTTCACGTCGTTTCGCTCGTTTGTCAAACCAACTGGCCCTACACAAATAAATGGGCAATCCTGGGACGCTCTCTAGCCTTCCTGGGACATCCGAGGAGATTTTCAACCCACAGCACCCCTAAAGCCCAGGCCCTCCCCAAAAATCATGGACTATGGCACACCAATTTAGCCCTAAAATGCCCCGTTTGCACCGTTTTACCTGTTTTACCAGCCAAATGTCCCTGACCATACAAACGGGAAACACTGGGGCGCTCCCTAGTATCCATGAAATTTTGGAGGTAATTTTTAGCCCACGATACCCCCAGAATAGTGGGCTATAGTACACCGATTTGGCCCCAACATGCTCTGTTGGTATCGTTTCACCCATTTGACCAACTAAATGGCCCTGCCCATACAAACGAGCGACATTAAGATGCTCCTCAGCCTCCTTGGCACGCCTGGGTTAATTTTTAGCACATGACACCCCCAAACCCTAGGCCCACCCCCTAAACTGCAGGCTATAGCACAATGATTTGGCCTCAAAATGCCCCGTTCACGCTGTTTCGCTCGTTTGACCAACCAAATTGCCCCCTTCCATACAAAAGGGAAACACTAGAATGCTCCTCAGCCTCCTTGTCACACCAGAGTTAATTTTTGGCCCACGACACGAATGGACCCCCGGCCCACCCCAGGAACCGGGGCTATAGCATATCGATTTGGCCCCAAAATGCCTAGTTCGTGCCGTTTTGCTCGTTTGACCAACTAAATGGCACCTTCTATACAAACGAGCAATACTGAGACGATCCCCAGCCTCCTTGGAATTCTCAGGTTAATTTTTTGCCCACGGCACCCCCGAACCTCGAGCCCACCCTCGAAACCGTGGACTATATCACACCGATTTTGCCTAAAAATGCTCCGTTCGCTCCGTTTTGCCTATTTGACCAACCAAATGCCCCATCCCACACAAACGGGCAATGCTAGATGCCCCCCCAACCTTTATGGCATGCCCGAGTTAATTTTCAACCCATGATACACCCGAACCCTAGTCCCACCCTTGGAACTGTAGGCTATAGGACATCGATTTAGCCCCCAAAATGCCCCGTTAGTGCCGTTTCTTCTATTTGGCCAACCAAATAGATCCACTCACACAAACGGGCAACACTAGGATAATCCCCACTCCCTGTTATGGCCGGGTTGATTTTTGACCTACAGCACCCCCGGACCCCGAGCCCACCCCCGAAACCATGGGCTATAACACACTGATTTGGCCCTTAAAATGCCTCGTTCGCGCCATTTCACCCGTTTGACCAAAAAAATAGCCCCACCCATACAAACGGACAATACTGGAACGTTCCCCAGACTCCTTAGCATGCCCGAGTCAATTTTTGGCCCACGATACCCCCGAAACCTAAGCCCACCCCCCGAAACAGGGGGCTATAGCACACCGATTTGGCCTTAAAATACCCCATTCATGTTGTTTCATCCGTTTGACCAACAAAATAGCCCCACCCCTGCAAATGGGCAACACTGGGATGCTTCTCAGCCTCCCTGGCATGCCCAAGTCGATTTAGGCCCACGGTACCCCAAACCCTGGGCCCACTCCCAAAATCGTGGGATATAGCACACCGATTTGGCCCTAAAATCCCCCATTCGTGTGGTTTTGCCCATTTTACCTACCAAATGGCCCCTCCCATACAAACGGGAAATACTGGGACGCTTCCAAGACTTCCCAGAACTCCTGGGTCAATTTTTGAACCACGACACCTCTGGACCCCGGGTCCACCCCCAAACCCGTTGGTTATAGCATACCGATTTGGACCCAAAATGCCCCATTTGCAACGTTTTGCCTGTTTGGCCAACCAAATGGCCTCGCCCACATAAACGGTCAATATTGGTGCACTCCCCTTCCTCCTGGCACTCTCGAGTCAATTTTCAACCTACGACACCCCCGGACCCCTTGCCCACCCAAGGAACTGTGGGCTATAGCACACCGATTTGACCCCAAAATGCTCCATTTGTGCCGATTTGCTTGTTTGACCAATCAAATGGCCCCACCCACACAAACGGGCAATATTGGGATATTTTCCAGCCTCCCTGGCATGCCCGAGTCAATTTTCAGCCAATGGCAACCCCGGAACCCGGTCCCCATCCCTGGAAACATAGGCTATAGCATACCGGTTTGGTCCCAAAATGTCCCGTTCGCACCATTTTTCCCGTGTGACAAACTAAATGGCCCCGCCCACACAAACGGGAAACACTAAGATACTCCCCACCCTCCCTGGCACGCCCAAATGACACACTATGCTATTTTGATCTTTGAATCATTTGTTTTTCATTACTTTTTTGGCTAAAGAAGAATTGAAACTACATACTAAATTGGGGAAAAGTCTCGATTGAGTGGGATAGAAGCAGTGTTTTAGAAAATTAACTCGACCAGTCTGCCCTATGGTTGTTTTTCCGCATTGATCTCGAAAAAATACTCAAATTCAAGAAAAAATTGTCATACCCCAAATCCCATTGGAGCAGACTGGCACCCGTAGCCGAGGAGGCTCGGGAGAACTCGTTCATAACCTATACTTTCACAATCACATTACTTATGAAAATTAGAAATTTGGGCAGCACTTCATTGTAAATAGAAGAAAACAGTACCTGTATCAGCCCAGCAGACACGCATAAATATATATATGAACAGTAATGGGCCGTCAGAGCCATCACGTCTATCAACCAAACACTCCTATGGCTGTACAATATGTCTACAAAAGCCTCTACATAGATACACAACTGAGTTAGGGTCGGGACAAACTCCCGCCGACAAAAGACTTTTATGCAAATACCAAAAGTACATATAGAGACGAATTGGGATGCCCCGAAACAACTAGAGCTCACCACTAACAACAGAATGTCCCGACTCTTACTGCGGAGGTGTACGACATGAAGTACCTATTCCTGCAGGCATGAATGCAGGTCCCCCGTGAGGGACGTCAGTACGGAAATATGTACTGAGTATGTAAGGCAGTGAGTATCAAGATGAGATACAAAAGATCAACAGAACCCAGATACCAGTGAATAAACAGTATGAGTAGACCACACTTAAAAGAACTGATGGGATACCTGCACATTACTTTCATATCATTACTTCCCGTAATCCTTATCAATACATAACATATGTCATACAATGGCCAACTGATTAGTGGTACTAATACATACATCAGGGACCACCCCTGGAATAGCATATATACATAATCTTTATAATAGAATGGCCAAATGATCAATGGTACTAATACAATACATCATATCATCAATTTAAAATACAGACATTCCATTTCTTAATTCAACTAATCTTTGAGATTGGTTACTTTGTGGCCACACTTTATGGAACTTGAAACCATGATACGTCAATAGGAAAAACATGTAAATAGGTAATCAATATCATGAATATGAAGTAGAGAATCATGGATACCTCATTAAACCATTTCGGAGTCAACAATAGTATATGGACATTTTTTTGACTAGCCGGACATCTTAAAAGTGAAAACAAGTTCAATTGGTAGTGTCGAAGATCATATGATATTATTATGTGTCATGTGTCGTAGGACAATATTGAAAGCTTACTTGAGAGTGCCATGGGTCATTATTCAGGCCAAAGATTAGATAGAGTATGTCTTACATACCTTGATATAACCACTCCAATACAAGTGACTTCCCGTACTCTTCGAACACTTATCTACAATAAGTCATTTGTGGCAAACTAGTATTAGCAACCAAACCTTACCATTTAGGTATTAACTTCACGAAATAATGTGTAGGAAGTAATCCTTTAGCTCATCAATAAGAGTACTACATACATCCTCTTATGCTCTTATTACATTCACATATCATGCATTTTCATGAAATATCCCTCAACATCACTCTTAGCCTTTATTTCCCTTCTTAATCACCATCCAATACCAACATCATCACTAGGCATACATAACCACTAATATAATGATATATCACCATAATTCATCCTCCATAATCCAACA
The DNA here is from genome assembly GCA_030864225.1 of Capsicum baccatum var. pendulum. Classification (NCBI taxonomy): domain Eukaryota; kingdom Viridiplantae; phylum Streptophyta; class Magnoliopsida; order Solanales; family Solanaceae; genus Capsicum; species Capsicum baccatum. The sequence goes on along the minus strand of CM061554.1, from coordinate 236,277,443 downwards.
CAGCAACTTCCATAATTTACTACTAACAATTTATACACAACAATTCATAACTATGTTTCTAGTTATCTTCCAAGATCAAGACAATACTCATAATCCTTTATCAATACTTATTCATGGATAAGAATCAAGAATAAAAAATATTCATACCTTAACAATGAACTCTTGTATTTAGGATCCTCCTTACATAACCATGGGGTGCTTCTTGAAGCTTCCGAGATGGTGAACACAACTACGGAACCAATTTGAATTTTCTACGGTTGAATCACAAAATATTTGAGGTTGAAATTGGCTAGAGTTTTCACCTTTCCTAAAATTTGGATAAAATCTAATAAAATTGAGGCTAAGTGCAGGTTTTTAAGACCAATTTGCGTCCAAAGGTAATAGAAAATGACCATTGTGCCCTAATAATTGAAATAAATCCCGAATCTGTCCCTAGTGGACAGTTTTGACAGGCTGAAGTTAATCGATCATAACTCTTTGATCTGATATCGGATTTGGGTGAAATTGGTATCATTGTAAAGATAATTAAAAGGGATTTCATTTAATATAAATTAGGCCACCCAGTTCGTCCTGTACAAGGAGTTATGATCGTTTGAAGTTGACCATAAAAATCTATTTTGAGAGGCTGAAGTAAAATGCGTATAACTCCTTACTCAGATATTGGATTTGGATGAAACCAATTGTATTAGAAAGAAGACTCAAAGATCTTTCTTTTTATATATGGTAGCTCACCCAGTTCTCTATATGGAGGATGTTATGAGCGTTCAAATTTGACCCAAAAACTGGCAGGCCTCAGTATTTTCCTGCTAATTTACTGTTCACAAAAATCTGTTTTGAGAGGCTGAAGTAAAACGAGTATAACTCCTTACTCAGATGTTGGATTTGGATGAAACCAATTACATCGGAAAGAAGACTCTCGGAGATTTTCGTCTATATATAGAAGCTCACACAGTTCTTTTTGTACAAGGAGTAATGATCGTCTAAAGTTGGAGTGCCTAGCTGCAGAAATTTTCCTGTAGAATTACTGTTCACAGGCTTCCCGGCCACCGTTTTGAAATTTCGAATGTGCTCGCTTATATGAAATACTCCTATGTTTTGGGTAAACTTTATATAGTTGGAAAGCGTATTCCAATACCTACACATACAACTATTGACGGGATACTTCCGAACACCATAAACTTAATTTAACCCATACGCAAGTCTTGAGGACTCCATATAATCGCGATAAGTGTACGAAAAAATTTACGGGGTGTTACATTATCCCCCCCTTAAGAACATTCGTCCTCGAATGTTAGAATAGTTACTCAATTAAGACATGTCCAAGCTTACAATTAACATATTCATCATCATAAAATCCTTGCATAAAAACAAACATTTACTTGTTATTGTTCTTCTTCCGTCTCATGAACTTCCTCCTCATCGTTGAATAGGTAAGGGTACTTAATCTTCATCGCTTCCTCGGCTTCCCATGTGATCTCCTCAACTTGTTGATTCCTCCAAAGTACTTTTACCGATGCTATCTCTTTATTCCTTATCTTTTTAATTTGGCGATCAAGAATAGCAATAGGCTTTTCTTCAAAAGTGTGATCTTTTGTAATTTGTACATCTTCCGTAGTAGTGATGTGCGATGGATCTCCGATGTACTTGTGAAGCATCGAAACATGAAATACGGGATGAACTGCTGAGAGCTCTTGAGGTAGCTCTAACTCATAAGCAACTTGTCCAAATCTTTGAATGATCTTATACGGACCTATGTATCGTGGACTTAACTTTCCTTTCTTGCCAAACCTCATCACTCCTTTCATTGGTGATACTTTCAAGAATACCCAATCGTTGATAGAAAACTCAAGTCCTCTTCTTCTAACATCCGCATAAGATTTGTGTTGACTTTGAGCTGTTGCAAGCCGTTGTTGGATCACTTTAACCTTCTCCATTGCTTGATAAACAAGATCCGGTCCAAATAAGACCGCATCACCTGCTTCAAACCATCCTATTGACGATCTACACTTTATTCCATACAATGCTTCATATGGTGCCATTTTGATAATTGAATGATAGTTATTATTGTAGGCAAACTCGATAAGAGGTAGGTGATCATCCCAGTTGCATTTGAAATCTAATACATATGCTCGTAGCATATCTTCAAGTGTCTGGATGGTATGTTTCGCTTGTCCATCCGTTTGAGGATGAAAAGCCGTACTTAGATTTACTTGTGTCCCCAAACTCCTTTGAAAAGACTTACAGAAATTCGCGGTAAATTGGGCTCCTCGATCAGATATAATGGAAATTGGAACTCCATGTAACCGAACGATTTCCTTAATAGACAACTTCGCATACTCTTCCGCCGTATAAGTTGTCTTAACTGGTAAGAAGTGCGCAGATTTGGTAAACCTATCAATGATCACCTATATGGAATCAAACTTCCGATATGTACGAGGCAAACCTGTGATTAAATCCATATTGATCTTGTCCCACTTCCAGACTGGAAGATCTATACATTGCATGTAACCACCGGGTTTCTGGTGTTCTACTTTGACTCTTTGACAATTTGGACATTCAGCTACAAATTCGGCAATATTCTTCTTCATGTCATTCAACCAATATATTGCTTTCAAATCTTGATACATTTTAGTCGATCCTGGATGGATGGAATACCTTGAACAGTGTGCTTCTGTCATAATTCTCTTTCTTAGCTCAACTACATCAGGTGCACATAAACGATTCTGACACTGAAGCACTCCTTCTCGTGTAAGATCAAATGCCTTTGTCGTGCCACTCTACACATCCTCCTTAAGCTGCAATAAAATCTAATCTGCATACTGCTTCTCTTTCACTTCAGCTATCAATGAAGATTCCGCTGCATTACGTACAATAACCTCTTCATCTGGAGTTTCGAGAAGTCGAACTCCCAAATTAGCTAGTTGGTGAAGATCCTTAATCATCCCCTACTTTTCTATAGATGCCATTTTAGACTTACGACTCAGTGCATCCGCTACCACATTCGCTTTTCCTGGATGATACAAGATATCAACATCATAATCTTTCAACAATTCAAGCCATCTCCGCTGCCTAAAGTTTAGATCTTTCTGACTGAAGATATATTGCAGGCTCTTATGATCGGTATATATGTCAACATGATCCCCATATAAGTAGTGGCGCCATATCTTCAAAGAAAATACAACTGCAGCTAGCTCAAGATCATGCGTGGGATAATTCCTCTCATGAGGTCGCAACTGTCTAGAGCCATAGGCTATTAATCTACCATGTTGCATTAGTACGCATCCTAAGCCAATTCTCGAAGCATCACAGTACACTGCATACCCTTTTGTGCCTTCAGGAAGTGCCAATACCGGTGTATAAGTCAACTTGCTCTGCAGATCCTCGAAACTCTTTTCACAGGCATCATTCCATTGAAACTTGGAGGCTTTATGCGTCAACTTAGTCAAAGGTGCAGAAATAGAAGAAAAACCTTCAACAAACCTTCTATAATAACCTGCCAACCTGAGGAAACTATGAATCTCCGTAGGCGTCGTGGGTCTTGGCCAATTCTTCACAGCCTCAATATTCTGAGTGTCAACTCTTATGCCTTCACTGGATACAATATGGCCCAAAAATGCCACTGACTGGAGCCAAAACTCACATTTAGAAAATTTCGCATACAACTTACGATCACGAAGAATCTGCAACGCCTGCCTTAAGTGATTAACATGGTCCTCTTCTGATCTATAGTAGACCAGAATATCATCTATGAAAACTATCACGAACACATCTAGAAACGGCTTAAACAGCCTATTCATCAGATCCATAAAAACTGCGGGTGTATTTGTCAGCCCGAATGACATAACCAGGAATTCATAATGACCATACCGTGTTCGGAAAGCTGTCTTGGGTATATCTTTATCCTTAACTCTCACTTGATGATAGCCTGATCTCAAGTCAATCTTGGAGAAACACTGGGCACCCTACAACTGGTCAAATAAATCATCAATTCGGGGAAGGGGGTATTTATTCTTGATAGTCACCTTATTCAATTGCCGATAGTCAATACACATCCTCAGCGAACCATCTTTCTTATGCACAAACAATACTGGTGCTCCCCAAGGGGACATACTAGGCCTGATGAATCCCTTCTCTAGCAAGTCTTTCAGTTGCTCTTTCAATTCTCGCAACTCTGCTGGTGCCATTCTATAAGGAGGAATTGAGATTGGCTGTGTGTCTGGCAACAAATCAATACCAAAATCCACTTCTCGTTCAGGAGGTAAACCTGGTAGTTCTTCAGGAAATACATCAGGAAATTCATTCACAACCGGAACGGTCTGAAAAGTTGGCGACTCTGCCTCTGTATCCCTTACTCTAACCAGATGGTATATGTACCCCTTGGAAATTATTTTTCTTGCCTTAAAGTAAGAAATAAATCTACCTCTCGGCGCGCCAACATTACCCTTCCATTCAAGGACTGCCTCATTTGGGAAATGGAAATATACCTTCTTAGAACGACAATCTACTGTAGCATAACAAGACGCTAACCAATCCATGCCCATAATAACATCAAAATCTACCATTTCTAACTCAACAAGATCGGCCATCGTATCATGACCACAAATATTCACAACACAATTTCGATAAACATTCCTAGCTATAAGAGATTCCCCCACTGGCGTTGACACTTCAAATGGCTTGGCTAATAATTCGAGTGTTCTTTCGAACCTTCCCGCAACCAAAGGAGTAGCGTACGATAATGTAGAACCATGATCAATTAAGGCATACACATCAAATGCAAAGATGGACGACGTACCTGTAACCACGTCTGGAGAAGCCTCTAAATTCTGCCGATCTGCTAGGGCATACACACAGTTCTGAGCTACGCTAGCACTAGCTGCTCCTCTATCACCTCTACCGTGACCCATAGGTTGTGCACCCCTACTCAAAGGACGCACCAAAAATGACGCAACAGCTGATTCGGTAGGTCGTGTTATACTACCTGTGGTCCTGCGTGGGCAATATCTAGCCATATGCCCCGGCTTACCGCACCAAAAGCAATTGTTCGTCCCAAGCCGACATTCGCCAAAGTGAAATTTTCTACAAATGGGGCACGGGTGTCGTGGAGGTCTCAATTGACTCATACTCCCTTGCCCTTGTCACCCCACTATTCGCGAACTCTGATTTTCACTACTTTGCCCGAACTGATTACCTCTGAACCTTTGAAATTGCGGTGGAACACTAATTGCAGGATAAGAAGATAACGGGCTAGGCAATCTATGAGAGAACGGAGGCCTAAAACCTCCCTGAGATGCCACAAACTGCCCTATAGCTCTGCGCCGCTTAGAATATCCTTTTTCTGATTCCTGGGTTCTTCTTCTTTGCCTCTGATCTTCCATCTTCTGAGCGAAAGCTTGTATCCTCGCTATATCCATGTCCTTGTTCAAAGCAGCAATGGTACAATCTCTAACCAAGTATGGTTTCAATCTATTCACATAGTGATGAACTCTGTCGTCCATAGTAGCTACCACATTAGAAGCATATCGAGACAAGGAGTTAAATCGAAGACTATACTCCCTTACACTTTTATTACCCTGACGAAGATTTAAGAATTGATCTGCACGGGCCTGACGAGTTTCAAATGGAAGATAATGATCAATAAATGCATTTTTGAACTCTCCCCACGTAGTTGGAGGTGCATCAATACCCCTAGATCGTTTCCAATCCTCGTACCACAATATAGCCTCTCCTTTCAGTCTATATGCTGCTAGCTCAACCATCTCTTTACCGAATACATGCATAACATCTAGAGCCCTTTGGGTTTGATCGACAAAGTCTTGCGGGTCTTCATTAATATCTGATCCGGTAAAAGTAGGAGGATCCAGTTTCAGAAAATCCTGAGTCCGAAGGCTGGCTGCTCTATCCATACCACTAGAACCCATGGTAGGAATAGCTTGCCCTTGAACTTGACCGGCAACTATACGCGTCAGAAGTTGTACTGCATCCCTCAAATCTCGATCAACAGAATTAATAGAAGGCCCTTGTGGAGGAGAAGAAGCGCCTGATATATGCTTAGCTTGAGACTCACTTTGCTCAGCTTGTGCCGGTGGTGACTTACTAGTACCTTCTCCGGCCACTGCATCTACTCGCTTCCACTTATTCTTTCTCCTTGTAACCGGCATCGTCACTATAATAAATAAAAAAGAAACAATTGGATTAACCGATTGATTATGACTTTATCTCTAATATGGGATCTATTGCACGATCTAAGAAATGAAGAGTGGAAACAATCCCTAAATGTCCAATAGCCTCCTGTTTATAGATGTGGTGCACAACACATCGATAAACGAGATTCTACGTAGACACGGCTTTGTAGACTCACTAGGACGAACTTCTCTGATACCACTTCTGTCATACCCCAAATCCCATTGGAGCAGACTGACACCCGTAGCCGAGGAGGCTCGGGAGAACCCGTTCATAACCTATACTTTCACATTCACATTACTTATGAAAATTAGAAATTTGGGCAGCACTTCGTTGTAAATAGAAGAAAACAGTACCTGTATCAGCCCAGCAGACACGCATAAATATATATATATGAACTGTAATTGGCCGTCAGAGCCATCACGTATATCAACCAAACACTCCTATGGCTATACAATATATCTACAAAAGCCTCTACATAGATACACAACTGAGTTGGGGTCGGGACAAACTCCCACCCATAAAAGACTTTTATGCAAATACCAAAAGTACATATAGAGACGACTTGGGATGCCCCGAAACAAATGGAGCTCACCACCAACAACAGAATGTCCCGGCTCTTACTACGGAGGTGTACGACCTGAAGTACCTGTTCCTGCAGGCATGAATGCAGGTCCCCCGTAAGGGACGTCAGTATGGAAATATGTACTGAGTATGTAAGGCAGTGAGTATCAAGATGAGATACAAAAGATCAACAGAACCCAGATACCAGTGAATAAACAGTATGAGTAGACCACACTTAAAAGAACTGATGGGATACCTGCACATTACTTTCATATCATTACTTCCCGTAATCCTTATCAATACATAACATATGTCATACAATGGCCAACTGATTAGTGGTACTAAAACATACATCAGGGACCACCCCTGGAATAGCATATATACATAATCTTTATAATAGAATGGCCAACTGATCAATGGTACTAATACAATACATCATATCATCAATTTAAAATACAGACATTCCATTTCTTAATTCAACTAATCTTTGAGATTGGTTACTTTGTGGCCACACTTTATGGAACTTGAAACCATGATACCTCAATAGGAATAACATGTAAATAGGTAATCAATATCATGAATATGAAGTAGAGAATCATGGATACCTCATTAAACCATTTCGGAGTCAACAATAGTATATGGACATTTTTTTGACTAGCCGGACATCTTAAAAGTGAAAACAAGTTCAATTGGTAGTGTCGAAGATCATATGATGTTATTATGTGTCATGTGTCGTAGGACAATATTGGAAGCTTACTTGAGAGTGCCATGGGTCATTATTCAGGCCAAAGATTAGATAGAGTATGTCTTACATACCTTGATATAACCACTTCAATACAAGTGACTTCCCGTACTCTTCGAACACTTATCTACAATAAGTCATTTGTGGCAAACTAGTATTAGCAACCAAACCTTACCATTTAGGTATTAACTTCACCAAATAATGTGTAGGAAGTAATCCTTTAGCTCATCAATAAGAGTACTACATACATCCTCTTATGCTCTTATTACATTCACATATCATGCATTTTCATGAAATATCCCTCAACATCACTCTTAGCCTTTATTTCCCTTCTTAATCACCATCCAATACCAACATCATCACTAGGCATACATAACCACTAATATAATGATATATCACCATAATTCATCCTCCATAATCCAACACAGCAACTTCCATAATTTACTACTAACAATTTATACACAACAATTCATAACTATGTTTCTAGTTATCTTCCAAGATCAAGACAATACTCATAATCCTTTATCAATACTTATTCATGGATAAGAATCAAGAATAAACAATATTCATACCTTAACAATGAACTCTTGTATTTAGGATCCTCCTTACATAACCATGGGGTGCTTCTTGAAGCTTCCGAGATGGTGAACACAACTACGGAACCAATTTGAATTTTCTACGGTTGCATCACAAAATATTTGAGGTTGAAATTGGCTAGGGTTTTCACCTTTCCTAAAATTTGGATAAAATCTGATAAAATTGAGGCTAAGTGCAGGTTTTTAAGACCAATTTTCGTCCAAAGGTAATAGAAAATGACCATTGTGCCCTAAAAATTGAAATAAATCCCGAATATGTCCCTAGTGGACAGTTTTGACAGGCTGAAGTAAATCGATCATAACTCTTTGCTCCGATATCGGATTTGGGTGAAATTGGTATCATTGTAAAGATAATTAAAAGGGTTTTCATTTCATATAAATTAGGCCCCCAGTTCGTCCTGTACAAGGAGTTATGATCGTTTGAAGTTGACCCTAAAAATCTGTTTTGAGAGTCTGCAGTAAAACGCGTATAACTCCTTATGCAGATGTTGGATTTGGATGAAACTAATTGCATTAGAAATAAAACGCAAAGATCTTTCTTTTGATATATGGTAGCTCGCCCAGTTCATTATATTGAGGAAGTTATGATCGTTCAAAGTTGACCCAAAAACTGGCAGGCCTCAGTATTTTCCTGCTAATTTACTGTTCACTAAAATCTGTTTTGAGAGGCTGAAGTAAAACGAGTATAACACCTTACTCAGATGTTGGATTTGGATGAAACCAATTTCATCAGAAAGAAGACTCTCGGAGATTTTCGTCTATATATAGCAGCTCACACAGTTCATTTTGTACAAGGAGTTATGATCGTCTCAAGTTGGAGTGCCTAGCTGCAGAAATTTTCCTGCAGAATTACTGTTCACAGGCTTCCCGGCCACCGTTTTGAAATTTGGAATGTGCTAGCTTATATGAAATACTCCTCTGTTTTGGGAAAACTTTATATCGTTGGAAAGCTTATTCCAATACCTACACATACAACTATTGACGGGATACTTCCGAACACCATAAACTTAATTTAACCCATACGCAAGTCTTTAGGACTCCATATAATCGCGATAAGTGTACGAAAAAATTTACGGGGTGTTACAAAAAATGCCTCAAATAGATATTTTAGCGCAAAGTTATGAAGGTTTAAAGTTTCACCAATCCACAATTACTTTTTTCCTATCTCCTTCACTCCCTCTTTTTGATTGCCCTTTTTTTCTTACACTTTCATTATTTAAAATTATATTTTTAAAAGTAAGGTAGATAGAATAAGTTGAAATGTAAATTTAAACAAGTGTTAAGAATAGGTGATTAAGTATTAAAATTTACTTTTAGGGGATTTGTACAAATTAATTAGGAGATTATCCAATTGTACAAAAATCATACTTAGTAGATGCACATTTTTTTAAAGTGAGGTATTTAAAAAATTGTTGTCTTTTGGCAAACTAAATATATGTTTGGTCAAGAACATATTTATTGCTAATTATATGAATTACATTCTCCGTTCGCTTTTACTTGTCTGCATCAATCCAGAACGAATGCTACACTAAATATAAATGCTAACTACAAAAATAAAAAATTACTTACAGAAATCGTCACTTATTTTCCGTTAAATAGCATAGAGCTAGCATAATTACCGTTAATTCATCGTTAAATAAGATTAACAATCGGATTTTATTATTTTGACAAAAATTATCCATTGCTAATTCGTGTTAAATTTGTATGATATTGAGGTTAGTTAAATAAATTTATGCAAGATCTTTTTATTGATTAAAAGTCTGCTATGGCTTTATGAAGCAAATATACAAAAGCAAATAGGCTTTTATTACATTGTACAAAAAGTATAAAATGAAAATTTTGTAAGAAAAAAAAAAGTGTAATGTGAATTAGTTGACTAGTAAATGAAATTCTTTGATTTTTAAAGAAAATTTTAAATGTAATTTTATCTCTCTTTTGTATCATTATTTTCAGTCAACTTAATTTTTTGTTTATTTGTGTTTTCTTTTATATTTATGTTTTGCGGATTATTAATTTTTGTACAAATTATCACTCTCATTTTTTACTTTCTTCATTCATTGTTATCTTATTTTGTTTCATTTTTGAAGGTAGACTTATTCTAGAAATTATGGAATCATGGAATGCACAAATGATGTGAGTTTCTCAATAAAAACATTTATCCTAGTTAATTTTTTCGATGTTGTTTTCTAATTTTTATGTTCGTATAACTTTTTTTTTTTTTTAACTCTAGTTTAGGACTTTTTTATGATATGTATTTTTTGTCCTTTAATGTTCTCATTATTTTAGATTTGAATATTTTGTCTTAACCAAAGAAATTTATGTAAACCACGCTTTATCTTGGAACATGTATTTTTAAAGACATTTTTTTATGGGGTTTGATAACTTTCTTAAGTTGTAAGGATGGGGTAAAATATAAGTTTTGATTTAAACAAGTAATATGATAAAATGAGAAAAGAATAAAAGAAAATGATTTTCAGTGAGTTTTTTTTAAAGGAAATGGTTGAGTTATATTTAAATGGATTAAATCATTGTTTTGGTCAACAAATGTATTGGATTAAAACTTGTAAATGTTTGTGTGTGAGTAGATTTTTTATTCATTTATATGTTTTTAATAGGCTCAGCTTTGTAACAAATAATAGATTTGAAAAAAGAATTATTTCATGTCTGTCTTATAAGGAGGTACTCTTTTTTTGACTATGTTATATAAATCAAACGGCTAAAACTCAAAATTGTTCTTCATTTCTGTTTAGTATATTTTGTTCATATGACATAGAACTTTAAATACTTTTAATTTCATTTATTATGATTATTAAATACTTAATATTAATAAAGTGTAAAAAGTCATTTATTGAGGAACTTTTCATACTACCCCCTTTTTTTAATCCATTTTCTAAAAAAAAAACATTTCTATATAAATTACTTATTAATTTCAACTTTTTACATAACGTGTTCACACACAAAATTAAAGATTATTTTGGTACATCCTATTATTTTTAAATTATAAAATTCAAATTTCTTCTTTACTTTTTAAAACCTCGTGTCAAGTCAAAGTCCAACAAATAGATCAAAATGAAGGAAATAATTTTTAGTCAAAAATTAAAAGAGTAATATGAGTAACTCTTTTTTCCCAAATAATTTGACACATTTTCGTTTGGTAGAAATGCATGTATTAGCTTTGTGTGTTACTAATATTTTTTCATCCTATGCATAACAAATTTAATTATTACTTTTACACTTACATTAATATTAAGGTGTGTATTACTAATACGTGAAAATCCATGGTATTAGTAACATAATAGATTCTAATGCATACGACACCTGGCGCATTATTCAAAAGATGCCCTAAAGTTTCTCCACCGAACTGTAGTAATCCATTAGAATGATTAAGGACATAATTATCCCTCAAAATTCTTTTCACCTTCTTTCCATCATATGTAAGATAATTCATGTCTAGAATGACAAAAGACGCATTGTAAACAAATATTTTTTTTTTAAAAAAAAATTATACAATTCATATTATTTTTAATAGATTAAATCAAATACTATATAAAAAAAATATAAATATAAATACCTCAAGTATTACTAATATACTATATTTTACATTATTATTACACACCCTACGAAAAGGCCTTATTCTCACAAGAGCTTAATTAATGATAGGAGTAAATACAACACAATTTGTTAATTCCATGGCAATGAATAGACACAAAAGTTTAGCCAAGGATACAATTGGCCAATTAAAAATAGTAGAGGGGGAAATTCAAACTATTCACCTTTTAAGATGTGTTTGGTAGAAAGGTAAATATTTTTCGAAAAATGTTTCTGTATTTTCTTATGTTTGATTGAACAAAATTTTTAAAAAACATCTTCTTCAGTAAAAATCAAAGACAATAACTTCTTAATGGAAATAGAAAAAATAAATTCTATAAATGACATTACTGTACATTTTTTTGTATCTTCCCACCCAACATAATTTTTTGTTCAATGACATATAAAATACTTTTGAGATAATATTTTCATTACTTACCAAACTTCAAGAAACCAACTTATAAAACTTTTCAAGTTTATGTTTATTGTATTCTCTCGTCCACCCAACACTCCCAACCCCTACCTCTTGACCGTCCCACTCCCACCACCATCGAGGCCCCACACCTTGACCCCCTCCCGCCTCTACATATATGTTTTTGCTAAATTACATATAAATATTTTTTTCTCACTTACCAATCACAAGATTACATACAAGAAACCAATTTATTTTCAAGAAATATTTTCATACCAAACATACCCTTAATATAAAAAAGTTTATGGCTTTCTATTGAAAATTTTCAGGATGGACAAGTACATCTATAATTACTTTGTTACAAAGGGGTTGCATAAGACTGCTGAGGTATTTTCCATTGAAGTAAATGTTGTAAATCCCACAAATGTTGGTAAGTTTTTTTATTTAAATTCATGGTAGATTTAAAATCATTAAAATAATTGTTAAAAGTTATTTATGTGTGAGTGTAATTATGAAAGTAGTTGTGGATGCTTGGGTTATAGTAGTCGGAGTAGTATGATTATGTGTACTATTGATAGATTTCACTGTCACAATATCAGTGATCGAGTCAGAATTTTTATTGAAGGGGTTCAAAAGTGTACACACGAACTAATCATGTATGGGGTTCATCGTCTATTATATGTTCACAAAAAATAATTTTAACCAAATATAAATAAAGTAATTTTCTGCAGTAGGTCAACCCCTTCATTGTATGCTAGCTCTGCCCTGACACAAGACATATCAATAATTTTCTATTCTAAATCAAAAGAAGGTCAAATTGTCTAAATACTAGAAATAAGACAATCGAGGTTACTCTTTTATTTGATGATTATATTATTTTTTTAACAATTATATTATTCCTTTGATTTTATTTTTATTTTGTGTTTATGATAAAAGATAAATTTAAATTGTCAATTTTTTCCACGAGTTTTGCACTTTTAATTTAATTATATATATGTTTTTTTTATATTTGAACTATATATTATTATCTATGTATTAAAATGCATTTTGAAATAATCCAAAGTTTTGTCCCGCCTTGCCTTGTTTAACTATCGCCCTACCCTGTCCGTTTAACCTTTGTATTGCCCCACCGTACTCTTGTCTTGACCCATTGTCATTCCGAATCAATTATTTTCTTTTCCTATCTAAACGATAGTGATAGTTAAAGGTTGTCTTCGTATAAGTTATAACTCACGGATAGTTGTAGAAATGAGCTATAACTCATGAATAGTTGTAGAAATGAGCTATAACTCGGACTTTGGGTGAACGCAACATGCTTCGTGTATCAGAATACCCTTTTATTTGATGATGTTATTTTAATGGACTTCTTTATTCAGTTGACTTCATTTTTAAATGAGATAATGGTAAAATAAAACACATCTGAATTATCATAGTTTCATGAGTTTCACATCTTTAACTATAGTTGTTCTCTTTTCCTACATGAACCATCAATATTTATATATTAAACACACCTCATGAATTATCAGTTGTTCCTTTTTCAAATAAAATAGATTCGATGGAATGATAGATAATCAATGTTATTCTTTGAAGCTTTTAGTGCACTTATTTTGAGGTTCATTTTATTAAAAAGTGTTTTTCATATTTCTAAAATTGTATTAATTGCTATTTTTTTTAATTTCAATTATTTAATTTCTAATATTGTTTAGATGTCGAATCTCGAGAGGAATATTTAATGGAATGGTGGAATGGGTTTTATGATATATACAATACTTATCAGGCTGAGAAGGCCCAACTATACTATGTTAAGGTATTACCTAAACTTTTTCAAGTTAAATTCATCTTCTCGATGATTATTTAATCTAAAGACATGATCTTTTTAAATTCTCAGGATGCATGGACTGCTGAAAATGTGGGATATCATATTCTTTCTGATGTGCCAACGTATTCTCCAAATACTGCTACACCGGTTAGGTCTCCTACCACGCAATTGTTTGAGCCTAATTTTATATATTGTAGCATCTCTATTAGACCTGTCAATACGGGTCAGCCCAGTCCATTCAAATTAGTCCACACGGGATAGCCCATATGGGCTTTGAGTTTAATGTGCTGTGCCATCAAAATGATGGATCAAAAGCACCAACTCCACACCATTACTCTGTGGGTTGCGGGCCTCACGGGTCAGCCCACTTTTTAAAAAATAATATTTTCTAATTTAATTTTAGAATATTAATAAAGATAAATATTATCAGACAATATTACATAATGTTAATACTTATTAATCAAGTCTCCAACACCCCTGAAAAATATTCCTAATAGTGAAATTAAATAACTTTTGACATGATATCCTTCAAACCAATTAAAAATACTAATAAATAATGTAAATAGTTGCATTTACTTGACTTACGGGCCGGCCCAAGGTCTAGCCCAACCCATATTGCTCAAGCCCCACGGGCCATAGGTTTATATGGGTCGGACTAAGAAGCCTTGTTCTTAAATGGGCTACAAAAGCTGAAGCCAAGTCCATCAAATTACAAGCTGGGTTGGGGCCGGCCCATATTGACGACTCTCGTCTCTATAGTAATGTCTCTCTTTTGTTTAACTCTAGGTGCAGGATATATCTCATGTGGAGCCGGCCTTCCACCTAACGACACCTGAGGATGAAGTGAGGGCGAATTTAAGGTTTGTTGAGATTGATCATACGAGTCAAGGGGTGCCATATATAACCGATTCTATGTAACAACGTTACATTTATTGCTAATATGGAGCAGCATTTCTGCATTTTGTTCACTTATCTTCATGTTTTATCTATTTTGCTTTGGTTTTATACAATTCAATTATGACTGTAAAATTGAATCGATAATTAGTTATTGCATAGATATTTCATAACGTAAGTCATCGATTTGTTTGTTGAAGTTCGTGAATAAGAAGATCGATCTCTAAATCTTTTTGATGTTCATGTGTCATACAACCAACCAATGGAGTAGATCCCGAGTATACCTCAACAGTCGGAGGGCAAAGTATGTTTAGATTTCAGAGACAACAGTAATTTTTTAATGTTTTGTTTCTTAAAGTTACGACATAAATCACAAGGTTTTATCCTTCTAGGAAGAGGGAGAAGGAGATAATATTAACTTTGAACGAACTGTACAGATGGAACCAAACGCATGTCCCCTTAAAAAGAGTAGGGTTTCAGTGCCAGAACCTTCAAAAGCAGGTTCATTGTATTATTATTGGTTTCAAATTCTTAGCTTTTTATTTTTTATAATCTTTTGTCATTGATATTGATAACGCATGTGAGCCCGCCTAAGTTAGTTTAGAGTCTTATAAGTCGACTTAATATGCATTTTGAACCAGATACCAATATCGACTTTTGTTAGCATATAAAAATGTTATGGTTGTTTGGATGATATATTTGTTAGTTATAAGATCAGCAAACTCCCTAGTTTAATCAAGATCTTGCAATTTTACGATCTTCCTCTGGGCATGACATTAAGAAGGTGATAAACTTGAGCAAGATCATAATTCATTAACGGTTACACAATATATGTAGGCTATATATGCCATAAACAAAGACAGATGATTTTTTGTTACTTGTTCATTTTAAGATTTTTTAACTTTTTCTAGTTGATGGTTTTGCTTTCT
The DNA here is from genome assembly GCA_030864225.1 of Capsicum baccatum var. pendulum. Classification (NCBI taxonomy): domain Eukaryota; kingdom Viridiplantae; phylum Streptophyta; class Magnoliopsida; order Solanales; family Solanaceae; genus Capsicum; species Capsicum baccatum. The sequence goes on along the minus strand of CM061554.1, from coordinate 236,261,716 downwards.
CCAATTCTTAATGGTTGTTGCATGTTTGTTAATCAACATAGAAAAAATAACCGATACAAGTAGGAAATATTACAGTATTACAGTGCATATGTTATAGTGCAGTGTCTTGATGATGAATGTTAAGGATGCTAATACATTTAGATGCAGCATTGAGGTTTTAGGTTTCAATTCTACAAGTCATCATAAATGTAACAACAACAGCATATCTCTAAGTATATTCCCACCAAGTCGTCATAAATGCATAACCAATAAACGCTCAAATCTCATTATTTTCCAATGAATGGGTAGCTTTTGTGATGAAATGTATGAGTCCACCAACTACATAGGGATCAGGTCCCTATGCCCACAGATGCAATAGGATAACAGTCGGAAGAAAAATGATGCAATAATGTAAAGTACAATGTTTACGTGCAAACCTCCTTGCTTAAGGGAGGAAAAAAACACAACTTGTCTCACGGGATTTTCCAAATCTCTACAAATCTTCAAGAAACCAAGTGATTACAAGCTCCTATAATCACTACCTCTTGCAACAACTCTACTACAAGACAATTATAGTAACTCTGCCACACCTCAGCTGATAATGATCTTAGATAACTCTACCCGGGACTCAACACGTCAAAAACAGTAAGTTAAACTTAACCAACTTACAAACAACTTGATCAATTACCTATAACTGATGCGACTCAAACTAAGACTTAGACAAGCTAAAATATTTACAATATGAGAGCAAAACGCAAACAACTCAAGACACCATAAGACTAAATGAGCACTTAATCAGGTCCTTTGATGATGTATGAGTTGTGTTCAAAGAGACGGCTTTTGCAAAAACTGACTTTTATTGTATGTAAGTATTCCTTTCATTTGAGACAACAAAACCTAGAACTTCTCCCATTGATCGAGGTTGAACATCTCTACTGTCGTGCTACCGACTTGTGGCCCTGGGTTCATCTGTACTCAGTACTTTCAACGCAAAATATAAATTTATATGTAAAAATCTACTAAAATTTTGCTCTCTAGTATGTAGGGATGAATAGTTTCAACAATACAATAGGTTCAATACGACGAACCTTAAAGGTTGAACTTATAGGGTTTAAATTCTGAATTTGCCTCTGCTTTTCATTAAAATCTCATAGTTCTCTATCATGCCTTTTTAATTATCTTTTACAAAATCCTTTAAGAAGTAATATACATATAGACTAAATTGTTTCTACATTATAATGTTTTCAAGAAGAAAGGATATTAAACAGTTGAGTTTAGTGCTATACTATGAACTCAAGCCATGTTACACTTTCATCATTCTACAACTAATGGTGTAGTCTAACAGTCAATAAAGTAAGTGAAAATCATAGAATACTAGGATTCGAGTTTAAGCAGAGACAACAATGTTATGATGAGATTAAGGCCTGCACTGAATGGTGCTAAAATATATGGTGCAAGATCATGTTACCTAAGCATAGGTTCCTATTGCGGTTAGAAATGCAAGGGAAACTACTCACTAAAGAGAGGTTGACGAGAATAGGTTTACATTGTGATGATGACAAGTGTGTACTATGTGATCAGATGCAGATTAAAAAATACCTCTCATCTTTTTGCAATCTGATGTGTATCTGTTGTACTACTAGAGTTTTGATGGTATTACTGGAATTTTGATGATCTACAAATTATACCACAAAGTACTTGAATGGTTGCTAAATCAGTATATATGGGACATGGTCTCATAGAAAGTTGACTTTAGAAGATGACAACTGAGTACAGCTGGAGTGTGGGGACTGCAATTTTTGCAGAGAGTTGGTGGCATTGCAGTACAGGTAGCCAACCTCGACCAATGGCATGCATTCTATGTTTCATTCTCTCTTGTAAAAGGGAACATTGACAAGGAACAAAACCCAGTCTTTGCAATGATGATTACTCTCAAAAGATAAAAGTCATTTTACAAGAACACTGCTCACACTCCACCAACAAGGGACCTGATCGAGTGTTGACTAAGTATTGTTATGCCTTTGCTCTTACATTATAAATCTACTCCTGAATTATAACGGATGGTAGATCAATAGCTTATCTAAGTCTTAGCTTGAGTATCCTCAGTTAGAGTTAATTGATCAAGTCGCTTTGTATTTGGTCAAGTTTATTTTCACCTTGGGTGAAGTCTTTTCTGGGTAGAGTTACTTAGGGCTGTCGTCTAGAGTTAGTCGACAAGGAGTATGATAGAGTTGCTACATCAGTTTTGTAGTAGTGTTATTACAAGAGGCTAGGATTGAGAGTTTAATCATTTGTGATTATTTGAATCTATAATCACTTTGTTGCTTAAAGTTAGTGGAGATTAGGAAAATCCTGTGAGAAGGGTTGTGTTTTTTCCTCCCTTGAGTAAGGAGGTTTCCACATAAACATCCTTTGTATTTTATCTTTTGCGTTGTTTTTCTTTTATAACTGTAATACTGTATTTGTCCGTTAAGAGACCTGGTCACTTGTTACTTGGTGGATGGATCCCTATGCTTCATCAGTATCTCAGGAAATCTACAAACACAGTGTAAGCTTTCAATTCGGTTGTACGACTTATCCTTTAATTCTACTAATTGGTACTTGTTTACTTCACGATCATAGATATACCATAATGATTCGAAAACTCCGAGCTCTGATATCAAATGAAACTACATTATGTATGATAAAAACATAAATAAAAATCATCCAATAAATAGACAACTTCACTTTGCAATCTCCTTCCCTAAACGAATATATGTAATTCGTGAAGAACTAAAATGCAAGAGTGCCATATACATGAGACGGAGGGAGTATAATTTATATATACAGGGGCGAATCTACGTTGTATTTTGGGGTTCTCCGGCACCCACTAAACTCGACGCGAAATAGGTATAATTATATAGAAAATATATGAAAATAGGTATAAAATATATAAAAGCACCCACTATAATAAAAAAAAGGTTGGTTGGGTGCATTGGCATATGAGTTTGTCATAAGGTCATTCATTGGAAGGAGGTCTCGGGTTCGAACCTCATTGAGGTAATCATTTTTTAAAAAAATTTTAAGTACCCACTTTCCTTAAATACTGGATCCGCCACTTATATATATATATATATATATATATATATATATATATATATATATATATGAGTTATAACTTTTTTTCTTAGGAATTTGATTAAAATTATTTGAACCGATGAGTACATTAAGATAAGATTTTTTTAATTAATTACTGTATTACATTTTACTTAAAAGATTTTGGCATTTTCTCACTCACATACATTAGTTCTATTTTTGCTACTCATAACAAACTTACCTTTTAATTAGATTAAATTTTCCTGAGATAAATTTTTATGTTTTGACACTTTTGACTAATTCATAAAGTGGAGAGCAAGTTCATTGAAATTATAGTATATAACTAAAAAAAAAGATTAAATATGTTATTGAATTATTAGAAATGCCTCATTTATGTCATCTGTTAAAAGTTTGGCTAATTTATGTCGCCGTCATAAAAAGTCTAACTCATCTATATCATTGATGTTATAGAAAAGGTTTATTCGTGCTATTACTTTCTAGCGATGGTTTTGCAAATTCATTTTTTCCACATGACCTCTTATTAGAAATACACGTCACCAAATATAAATAAATCAATATTAATTAAAATTCAAATTCAAATTCGAACCTAATAAATAAAATCCAACCCACACCCTACCCAATTAAGGTGAGTGATATTATTATGAAACTAAGTATAAAAATAAATAATGAAATTTATTATTAAATGTTAGTGTTAGAGATTTGTTTAAATTAATTAGGTAATTGTCCATAATGCAAAAGCCATATTAATAGAATTCACTTTTTTTTTTTTTTTTTTAATTTAAGTGACATCCTTGAATGAAAGTTTTTTTCTTCTTTTTTTTTTTTTGAAAAAAAGTGTGATTGGAGTTAATTAGTAATATATGAAGTTGTTTAATTTTACAGAATGTCTAAGTTGTAATTTGAAATCTTTTCTTATTATTTTCAAGTCAAATTTTTCTTGTTGGTTTCTATCTTTTCTTTTATTTAGATTTTGCAATGCTATTAATTTCTCTTCAATATATAATTATAATCTTATTTTCTCTTCTTGTTATCTTTTTTTTTTTTGCTCTTTGTCTCCACTATTCTTCTCTCTTCTTCTTTTCTTCACTTTCACTTGTTTATTCTCTTTTTTCTTTTTCTTATTTAGTGATTATGGGTTCGTGGAGAAATCAAGTAATGTAAGTTTTTGAATAAAAACTATTTTTCTAATTAAATTTTTGATGTTTTCTCCATATGTGTTCTCATGATTTTAGTTTTTTTTTTTTGTTAACTCTATTTTTTTTTTAATGATTCTTTGGTTATATTCATTCTTTTGTCTATTTTTATGTTCTCATAATTTTAAGTTTAAATGTTCTTTTTTAGTCAAAGAAACTTATGTAAGACTTGCTGTATCTTGATGATTTTTTGGAATTTTTTTTTGCGTATGCTTTGATAGTTATTTTTAAGTTATAAAAGTAGGGAAAATATATATATTTTGGTTGAAACAAGTGATATGAGATGAGTGTGAAATAAATAAAACGTCTTACTAGGGGGTCTTAAGAAAAAAATTGGGTTACATTTGAAAGGATTAAATCGGGCATGCTTAATAAATGAATAGGATTAAAACTTGTTCAATTCTTTTGTGTGTACATTGATATTTTAGGTCACTTACAACTTCTTTAATTGTATGTATTTTTTATGTAAGATTTTAATATTTACTTAGTGGAGATTTGAAAAGATCATTTTATGTTATATATTTGTTTATAAGTGACCAAGAAATCTTAATTCCTCAATTATTGACCAAGAAATAAAATAACGTATACATCACTCTTCTCAGACTCCATCTATAAAATTATAGTAAATATATGTTATTATTATTATCATTATAATGGGATAATATTAAATTTTAATCCAATTTTAAAGAGTAAATAGGAGTAACTACTTTTTTCCCAAATAATTTGGACACTTAAGTCCACTTATCCAGATAAGACCTCAATTAATGATAGGATCATATATGACACAATTCATTAATCCCAAATGAATAGACACAAAAATCTAATTAATGATAAAACTAACCAAGTTAAAATAACACAAGGGCAAATTTTAATAATAATCGTCTCGCTTTCTCTGTTTCAAATTACGTGGCACGACACAACTTTGAGAGCCAGTTAAATTATTTTTTCATTGAAATTTTTTATCTAGCTTTTAACTACTTAAATTTATTAATTATATAAATTTTATTTCATAAAAATTAAATTTTTTATTTCTAAATTTAAATCTCAAAATTTTAGTTACGCCACATAATAAAATAATTTATTACTCTCTATAGGAAATTTTCAGGTTTGACAAGTACGTGCATGATTACTTGGTTAAGAAGGGGATGCATTTGACTGTTGATTTATTTTTCATCGAAGCTAATGTTGTTCTTCCCAATCATGTTGGTAGTATTTTTAAAATAAATTTATTACTGATTTGAACTTATTATTATGTTATAATATAATAATCTTGATTATCATTTATTAAAAGTTGTTTCTAATCTTAGGATTCTTTGTTAAATGATTTTTTCAAGTCTTCTTTTTAATTAATAGAATACACAGATCTATTATCTATTATCTATTATATATCTGACGATATATATATAGATCGATTATCGATCCAACAAACCGATTGTTGATTCGACAAATCGATTATCGATTCGAACTATATATAGATAGATAGATTATCATTTCGACAAATCGATTATCAATTTGAACTATGTATGGACAGATTGATTATTAATTTGACCTACACTAACCCAAGCATCATTAGCTAACTCTAAATGAATGATAATCTTGATGCACGAAGCATCCTGTATTAACTCAGAGTCAAGGAAAGGGCTCGCAGCCCCAAGGGATGTAACCTATGTTGGCTACCCTAACCCAAAAATCAATACCTTACTTCAAATTAATGGTAATCTCGTGGAACAAAACATTGTGCATTCACCCAAAGTCCAGGATAAAGGCCCCCCACCCAAGTGGATGTAACCTAGGCATCCTATCATAACCCAAGCATCGTAGCTAACAATCAATCAATGATAATCTTGAGGCACGAAGCATCATCCATTCACCCAAAGTCGGGGAAAGGCCCGCAACCCAAGGGTATGTGACCTAGGTAGGCTTCACTAACCCAAACAACAATAGATAACTCCAAATAAATGTTAATCTCGAGGCATGGAGCATCATGCATTCATCCTAAGTCTATGAAAAAAGGGATGTGAATCAATAGTCAACTTCAAATGAATGATAATATAGAGGCACTAAGCATCCTTTGATTTACCCAGAGTGACCTAGACAACCTACTCTAATTCAAGCATCAATAACTAATTTAAGAACTCTGTTTATTACTTTGATGTCATTTTAGTTTTATACGTATGAGTACATCAAAGGGAAGCCTTGTAGTAACTGGTAAAGTTGTTGTCATGTGACCAGGAGGTCATGGGTTCAATCCTTGGAAACAGCCTCTACCAGAAAGCAAGGTAAGGCTGCATACGAAACACCCTTGTGGTGAGGCCCTTCCCGAACACCGCTCATAGTGGTAGCTTTAGTGCACCAGGCTCCCCCCCTTTTTTTTACGTATGAGTACATCAACAACAACATATCAAGTGTAATCCCACAGAGTCTTGCCTGGGGAGGGTAGAGTGTACGAGTGCATATCATAACCTAAGAAGAAGTAGAAAGGTTGTTTCTGGTAGACCCCCGACTAGCTTTATATTTGTGGCTAATAAGGAAAGTGTGCCATATCAATTTTTCTTGAAAGTGATTTTCGTGTTTCTAAATTGAACTAATTGCTATTTGTTATTTTGGAGGGATGTGGACCATGTATTGGCTGATACTTTTATTTTTGGTGATGTGCTAAAGTACAATTATTTGATTTCTGTGATTTGTTTCAGTAATCGAATCCCCGGAGGGGTTTCTAAAGGAGTGGTGGAACTTTTTCTATGATACATACATGTTTCATCAGGCTGAGCGTGCCCAAGAATCCAATACTGAGGTGTTGCCTAAACTTTTCCGAGTTAAGTTCTTCTTTTTCAAAGACTATTATAATCTAAATGCATGATTTTTTTGAACTCTCAGACTGCACATATTATTGACAATGTTGTACCTAATATCCCCTCCACTCTACCAGTGCTTTCTCCTCATTCTACCATGCTATCGTTTGAACATAATATATCTTCTATGGTGCCGGCCTTCCACCTGACAACACCTGACTATGCGTTGATGTATGATTTAAGCTTTGTTGATATGCATCATCCAACTCAGCTGGTTCCATTTGAAACTAATTTTAGGTAACATGCATTTATGGATTATCTGGACCATCATTTCTGCACTTGATAAATTTTATATTGTTTGCACTCTTCACCTAACTTCGTGTTATATCTATTTTGCTTCGTTCTTGAAGAAAATCACATTTCCATTGATTTTGTGCAATGCAATTATAACTGTAAAATTGAATTTATCGAATTTTGTGTTGCATAGTGAAATCATCAATTTTGTTGTTGAAGTTCGTGAATCTGTAGATTTCTAACTCTTTTTGATATTCATGTGTCATACAGCTACCCGATGGGAGGCAAGAGTATGTGTTTACATTTCTGAGACAGCAACATATGTTTTTTAAGTTGCCACATAATTGTTGATTTTATTCCTTCCAGGATGAAGGAGAGGGGCTTGGTATTTTCACCGATCAAACTATGCATATGGAACCAAATTACTCCGATGCTCTTACTACTGGTATCGATACTTCTGAAGCAGCTTTGTTTGTATTAGTTTCAAATGCCTTGTGTTTTAGAAAAAAAGAAAGTCTTTTACCACAAATTAAATTTCTAATTCTTTATTTAAATTTATGTCATAGGGAGCGATTTTAAGAAAGAAAGGAGTCTTTTGAAAGATGATGGCTAAATTAAACTTTTTATTATAGTAAAATGAGAATTAAAGTTAAATTATTCTTAAATATATAATTGAGTCATTTTGTTGAGGACAAACTAATAAGGAGAGTTTGCCATATAAATTAGGATAAACGTAGTGTAACATTCCAAAAGTAAACTTGATATATAGTAGTAGGTTTCAACAAGCCATGTCAATTCTTATATTAACATATCATTAAAATGAACATATTATTTAAAAATATTTAGATATAGAATTTTGTTGTTATTTTTTTTTTAAACGGTCTAAAAAGAAAAGACTACCCATAGAAAAAAGATTGGATTGAATGATTGATAATGTCATTCTTTGAAGTTTTTGGGGCACTTATCGGAAGTTAGTTTTTTCTGGAAAGTGCTTTTTGTGTTTCAAAATTTGCATTAATTGCTATTCTTTATTTTGGAAGGATGTTCACAACATAGTGACTGATCATTTTGTTTGTGGTGTTGTGCTAATATACAATTATTTAATTCTGCAATTCATTTCTACAAGATTGGTGGTATGAGTTCTATAGTATGTTAAGCTCTAATCAGGCTGAGCATGCCGAAGAGCCCTATGCTGAGGTGTTCTCAAGACTTTTCTAAGTTAAATTTAACTTTTTTTTTTTGAGACAACTATAATCTAAATTATTGATTTTTTATAAATTCTCAGGCTGCACAAACTATGGACAATGTGGTACCTCAAGTCCCATACGTTGTGCCAGTTAGCTCTCTTACTATGCATCGTTTGGTCCTTATTTAATAGATTTCAATGTCTCCCTTTCGATATCTATCTTTTATCCTAACTATAGGCACATAACATATCATCTGCGGTGCCGGCGTTTAGTCCTGAGAGATCGTAAGAGCAATTCCCTTTCGATCAAACTGTGCAGATGGAACCAAGTCCCTGTTCCCATAAAAAAATTAAGCTTTCGGTTCCAGAACCTTCGGAAGCAAGTGTTATTTTCCGCCGATATGGGTACGTAGAATCTGTATAATAGAATAACAACTTCAACGCAAGTTCAAGTACAAAACAAGAACACTTATGAAGTTATGTAACACCCTCAACACAAGATCAAAAAAGATCTTTCAAAGAAGTATGTTTTTCAGAAAAATTAGATGAAAACAGAAATTTTGTTAAGGCCAAGTCGTCCGAATTCACGGACTTTCCTTAAGGAAATAATTCCCCTCACTGTACCCGAGGTTGTGGAATTTTCTTCCCAGGATAAAATGGCCTTCAATCTGACTATAGCGGTGCCTCAAATAGGCAGATTCTTCGAACACACTCACGGTTGAATGATCACACTTAAGAGTATTTTTAAGACAAGAAGAAGATGTTTTTAATTTGAAAATTTCTGAATGAAAACCTGTGAATCAAAGCAGGTTTTTATAGCCAAATGATGTCTCTTCTGAAAAGAGACAAAGGATCATCAAAAAGGTGTTACCTTTTCTGAAAATTCATGTCCATTCGGCCAAACAGTGTGACTTTTCCTGAACAGGCATGTTATTTCATGAATAAGTGTGTCAGTTCGATGAAGTGTTGCAACAGTTCATGAAGTAGTGCACTGTTCACGCGAAACAGTGCAACTGTTCACGCGAAACAGTGCTACTGTTCACGTAACAATGCTACTGTTCACGCAAAATAGTCACTGTTCACGCATCAGTTCGTGAAGTAGTGCACTGTTCACGCAAAACAGTGCTATTGTTCACGAGTTCCTCCATGTATTAAGATTTCCATTCACACCCTTTCATTACTATGAACCCAACAATCCCCCACATGAATGGGAATGGCTATTTTTCGTAAAACGTTTACGGACAGTATGTGATCATCAAGCAAACACTGATTGCATCTGGATAAGTGGGTTTTCCTTTTAACTTTCCGTAGTGAACATGTATCGGATGCACTCGGTCAATCAGTAGATTTGATATCTTTGAACCGTCGAGCTTTAATGTACACCTATACAACATATGTCACACAACCAACCTTTTACCATTTATGGTTCTTACGGTTTTGTTCTTTTCAGCCATGAACACGTCCCGGTTTTCATGAGAGCTTAGAGAATAGGCCTTTACTAACATTCTCTTTGAAGCGGCTTCCACTTCGCCCTCACATAGGTGATTTCTAAACGTTTCAATCCTTTAGATTGAACTATTTGGTCAAATCTGCCAAATTTAGATAATCATTAAAAGACTTTTCACCTTAAGTCTTATCCTTGTTTACTATACATTGTCTACATCATGAGAATGGGTTGGGGTAAATGACAATGTTGAACCTGTCAGACATAACTTTGTTTGATCTCCTTGAACCTAGCTCTTGGGATCTCCAGTCTGCCAGGTAGAGTTACCGCCATGCTGACTTGTCCTAGGCCTTAAACCCATTCCCTTGGATGTCCTTTCTACTCCTTCTCTAGATAGGCCTTTTGTAAGTGGATCCGACACATTATCCTTTGACTTTACATAGTCTATAGTGATAATTCCACTAGAGAGAAGTTCTCTAACGGTATGATGTCTTAGACGTATGTGACGAGACTTACCGTTGTACATCATGCTCCCTGCCCTACCTATTGCCGATTGGCTATCACAGTGTATACATACTGGTGCCACTGGCTTGGGCCAATAAGGAATATCTTCTAAGAAATTTCGGAGCCATTCTGCTTCTTCACCGGCTTTATCTAATGCGATAAATTCAGATTCCATTATAGAGCGAGCGATATAAGTCTGTTTTGATGATTTCCAAGAAACTGCTCCTCCACCGATAGTAAATACATATCCACTTGTGGAATTTACTTCGTTCGATCCGGTGATCCAATTTGCATCACTATATCCTTCAAGTATTGCAGGATATTTATTATAATGCAAAGCATAGTCTTGAGTGTATTTAAGATAACCCAAAACTCTTTTCATTGCCATCCAGTGAGTTTTGTTGGGATTACTCGTGTACCGACTCAATTTACTGATAGTGCATGCTATGTCTGGTCGTGTACAGTTCATTATATACATTAAACATCCCAATACTCTTGCGTACTCCAATTGAGAATCACTTTCACCTTCATTTTTCTGAAGTGCAAAGTTCGCATCCAATGGAGTCTTGGCAATTTCGAATTCTATATACTTGAACTTGTCAAGTACTTTCTCAATATAATGAGACTGTGACAGTGCTAACCCTTGTGGAGTTTGATGGATTCTTATACCTAAGATCACATCTGCAATTCCAAGGTCTTTCATATCAAACTTGCTCTCGAGCATTCGTTTGGTTGCATTTATGTCACAAATATCTCTACTGATGATCAACATATCATCCACATATAAACATACAATGACTTGGTGATTTGGTGTGTCCTTAATATATACACATTTATCACATTCATTTATCTTGAATCCGTTTGCCAACTTAGTTTGGTCAAACTTTGCATGCCATTGCTTAGGTGCTTGTTTTAGTCCACAAAGTGACTTAACAAGTTTACACACCTTATTTTCTTTTCCTGGAGCCACAAAACCCTCAGGTTGTTCCATGTAGATCTCTTCCTCCAATTCTCCATTTAGGAATGCGGTTTTCACATCCATTTGATGGATTTGAAGATCATATACTGCCGCCAAGGCAATTAACATTCGAATTGAGGTTATCCTTGTCACTGGCGAGTATGTATCAAAGTAATCAAGACCTTCTTTTTGGTTGAAGCCTTTTACTACAAGTCTTGCCTTGTATTTGTCAATAGTACCATCCGTTTTCATTTTACTTTTGAAGATCCATTAGAACCTAAAGGTTTATTTCCTAGAGGAAGATCAACCAATTCCCACGTATGGTTACTTAAGATTGAATCAATCTCACTATTGACTGCCTCTTTCCAAAAGGATGAGTCTGATGACGACATCGCTTGTTTATACGTTCGAGGTTCATTTTCTAAGAGAAATGTTACAAAATCCGATCCAAACGAAGTTGACGTTCTTTGATGTGTACTACATCTTGGATTTTCTTCATTATGTACATTCTCACTTGGTTCATCTCGGGGTCGTTTAGATCCACCACTAGACTGTTCATGTCTAGTTTTATACGAATAAATGTTTTCAAAGAATTCAGCATTATCTGATTCAATTACCATATTTTGATTTATATCCGAATGTTCGGATTTATGAACCAAAAATCGACATGCTTTACTGCTTTTAGCATATCCTATGAACATGCAGTCCATCGTTTTAGGTCCTATCTTAACCCTTTTAGGTATAGCAACTTGAACCTTCGCTAGACACCCCCACACTTTGAAATATTTCAAGTTGGGTTTCCTTCCATTCCATTTCTCATAAGGAATTGATTGTGTCTTACTATGGGGAACTCTATTGAGTATACGATTGGCTGTAGGGATAGCCTCCCCCCATAAGTTTTGCGGTAATCCAGAACTTATTAGTAATGCACTCATCATTTCCTTCAAAGTTCGGTTTTTCCTTTTCGCAATTCCATTAGATTGAGGTGAATACGGGGCCGTAGTTTGATGGATTATTCCATTCTCTACACATAATTGCGCATAGGGAGATTCATAGTCTCTGCCCCTGTCACTTCTTATCATTTTGATCCTTTTGTCTAACTGATTTTCAACTTCAGTTTTATATTGCCTAAATGCATCTATTGCTTCATCCTTACTATTTAGCAAGTAGATATAACAATATCTAGTGCAATCGTCAATAAAAGTTATGAAATACTTTTTCCCACCACGTGATGGTGTTGACTTCATATCTCAAATGTCAGTGTGTATTAAGTCTAAGGGATTGGAATTCCTTTCAACAGACTTATAAGGATGCTTAGCATACTTTGATTCTACACACGTTTGACACTTAGATTTATTGCACTCAAAATTTCGCAAAACTTCTAAGTTAATCAGTTTTCGTAACGTTTTATAATTAACATGGCCTAAACGTTCATGCAATAAATTATAAGACTCAAGCAAGTAAGAAGAATTTGAATTTTTATTCATTTCAACATTCATTACATTTATCTTATAAAGGCCTTCCTCGAGATAGCCTTTTCCTACATACATTTGTCCTTTGCTAACTACTATTTTTCCTAAAACGGTTACACATTTGAAACCGTTTTTATCTAGGAGTGAAAGAGAAATTAAGTTCCTACGTAACTCCGGAACATATAACACATTATTTAGTGTCAAAACCTTTCCAGATGTCATCTTTATGAAAACTTTTCCTATTCCCTCCACCTTAGCAGTCGCGGAGTTGGCCATGTAAATTGTTTCTTCCGCTTGAGCCGGAGCATATGTCGAGAACAACTCTTTGCTTGCGAAGACATGACGTGTGGCCCCTGAATCCATCCACCAAGCGCGTGGATTGCCGACCATGTTGCATTCCGTGAACATAGTACACAAGTCGTCATAATCCTTGTTGGACTCAATCAGATTCCCTTGGTCCTTTTTCTTCCCTTTTTTCGGGGCTCGACAGTCTGTTGATTTGTGGACAACTTTGCCACAGTTGAAGCACTTTCCCTTAAACTTTTTCTTGGGATGATTGCTTCCATGTTCAACATTCTTTCTTTTCTTCGAATTGTTTTGGCCATCTTCTACAATATGTGCTCCATTCATTGTAGAATTTCCCTTTGACCTTCTTTCGGCAGCTTTATTGTCTTCTTCAATCCGATGTCGGACAATAAGATCTTCAACGGTCATCTCCTTGCGCTTATGCTTTAAGTAGTTTTTGAAGTCTTTCCACAAAGGTGGTAGCTTCTCAACTATTGCTGCTACTTGAAAAGCATCATTCACAATTAAACCTACAAAACAGTTTATGTGAGTATTATGAACATTTTTAATTTGTTCAACTAAGGTATTTTTCAAAATTATACCTTCTTCTAGGAGATCATGTATGATGACTTGCAATTCCTGTACTTGAGAGACAATCGATTTGTTATCAATTAGTTTGATGTCCAGGAATCGTGCAACCAGGAATTTCTTAATTCCCGCATCTTCCGTTTTATATTTCCGTTCAAGTGCCACCATAGTTCTTTCGATGTCTTGGTTCCACTATAGACATTATAGAGGTCATCTTGGAGACCACTCAGAATATAGTTCCTGCAAAGAAAATCTGAATGTTTCCAAGCTTCTTTTATAACGAAGCGGTCCTTGTCCGAGGTTCCCTCGGGTACCTCGGGAGCGTCTTCGCTGGTGAACCTTTGTAGACATAACGTGGTGAGATAAAAGAACATCTTTTGTTGCCACCATTTGAAGTCGATGCCATAAAATTTTTCGGGCTTCTCCGCCGGGTCCATCATTGGCGGAGCAGTCGTGCGACTAGATGTGGCAATATTAGTTGCCCCAATAGACGTTGTCGCACTCATAATTTGACTTTCAGTTGTCATTTTTTCTGTCACCACAAGACAGAAAATTAGTATTTTTTTAGAATACTTTTAATAAAGTTAAATAACTTTACAACTTTTCCTTCTTGTTTTTAATTAACGATGAAGTTTTTATACCTTCAAATCGTCAATCGAGTGAACTTCAACTTTTGATGAAGATTTTATGTCTTCTAATCACAAGTTAAATTCAAAAGGAGTAGGAAGCATAAGCTTTAATCTCCAAAAACAAGTTATACAGATTCTGATGGATTATTTCCTTAAGATTGTTATTTTCCGCCAATACGGGTACGTAGAATCTGTATAATAGAATAACAACTTCAACACAAGTTCAAGTACAAACAAGAACACCTATGAATTTATGTAACACCCTCAACACAAGATCAAAAAAGATCTTTCAAAGAAGTATGTTTTTCAGAAAAATTAGATGAAAACAGAAATGTTGTTAAGGCCAAGTCGTCCGAATTCACGGACTTTCCTTAAGGAAATAATTCCCCTCACTGTACCTGAGGTTGTGGAATTTTCCTCCCAGGATAAAATGGCCTTCAATATGACTATAGCGGTACCTCAAATAGGCAGATTCTTCGAACACACTCACTGTTGAATGATCACACTTAAGAGTATTTTTAAGACAAGAAGAAGAAGTTTTTAATCTGAAAATTTCTGAATGAAAACCTGTGAATCAAAGCAGGTTTTTATAGCCAAATGATGTCTCTTCTGAAAAGAGACAAAGGTTCATCAAAAAGTTGTTACCTTTTCTGAAAATTCATGTCTATTCGGCAAAACAGTGTGACTGTTCCTGAACAGGCATGTTATTTCGTGAATAAGTGTGTCAGTTCGATGAAGTGTTGCAGCAGTTCGTGAAGTAGTGCACTGTTCACGCGAAACAGTGATACTGTTCATGCGAAATAGTGTTACTATCCACGCGAAACAGTGCTACTGTTCACGTAACAGTGCTACTGTTCACGCGAAACAATCACTGTTCACACATCAGTTCGTGAAGCAGTGCACTGTTCACGCGAAACAGTGCTACTGTTCACGAGTTCCTGCATGTATTGACATTTCCATTCACACCCTTTCACTACTATGAACCCAACATATAGTTCCTGCAAAGGAAATCTTAATGTTTCCAAGCTTCTATTATAACGAAGCGGTCCTTGTCCGAGGTTCCCTCGGGTACCTCGGGAGCATCTTCGGTGGTGAACTTTTGTAGACATAATGTGGTGAGATAAAAGAACATCTTTTGTTGCCACCGTTTGAAGTCAATGCCAGAAAATTTTCCGGGCTTCTCCGCCGGGGCCATCGTTGGCGGAGCAGTTGTGTGACTAGGTGTGGCAATATTAGTTGCCCCCATAGACGTTGTCACACTCATAATTTGACCTTCAGTTGTCATTTTTCCTGTCACCACCAGACAGAAAATTAGTATTTTTTTTTCAGAATACTTTTAATAAAGTTAAATAACTTTACAACTTTTCCTTCTTGTTTCTAATTAACGACGAAGTTTTTATAACTTCAAATCGTCAATCGAGTGAACTTTAACTTTTGATGAAGATTTTATGTCTTCTAATCACAAGTTAAATTCAAACGGAGTAGGAAGCATAAGCTTTAATCTCCAAAAATAAGTTATACAGATTCTGTAGGATTATTTCCTTAAGCTTGTTATTTTCCGCCGATACGGGTACGTAGAATCTGTATAATAGAATAACAACTTCAGCGCAAGTTCAAGTACAAAACAAGAACACTTATGATGTTATGTAACACCCTCAACACAAGATCAAAAAACATCTTTCAAAGAAGTATGTTTTTCAGAAAAATTAGATGAAAACAGAAATGTTGTTAAGGTCAAGTCATCCGAATTCACGGACTTTCCTTAAGGAAATAATTCCCCTCACTGTACCCGAGGTTGTGGAATTTTCCTCCCAGGATAAAATGGCCTTCAATCTGACTATAGCGGTACCTCAAATAGGCAGATTCTTCGAACACACTCACGGTTGAATGATCACACTTAAGAGTATTTTTAAGACAAGAAGAAGAAGTTTTTAATCTGAAAATTTCTGAATGAAAACCTGTGAATCAAAGCAGGTTTTTATAGCCAAATGATGTCTCTTCTGAAAAGAGACAAAGGTTCATCAAAAAGGTGTTACCTTTTCTGAAAATTCATGTCCATTCGGCCAAACAGTGTGACTTTTCCTGAACAGGCATGTTATTTTGTGAATAAGTGTGTCAGTTCGATGAAGTGTTGCAGCAGTTCGTGAAGTAGTGCACTGTTCACGCGAAACAGTGCTACTATTCATGCGAAACAGTGCTACTGTCCACGCGAAACAGTGCTACTGTTCACGTAACAGTGCTTCTGTTCACTCAAAACAGTCACTGTTCACGAATCAGTTCGTGAAGCAGTGCACAGTGCTATTGTTCACGAGTTTCTGCATGTATTAACATTTCCATTCACACCCTTTCATTACTATTAACCCAACAGCAGGTTCGTTGTATTGGTTTCCAATACTTTGAGTGTATGTATTAGAATATTTTATTTTTGATTTTGATAACACATATGAGCTCACCTAAGTAGTTTATACTCTTATACGTTAACTTAACATGCATTAAGATGATAACCAAATACTGCTAGAAAGAATGTATCTATAGTCTAGATTATTTGGTCATTACAGAAGTAAATCAAAAAGTTTTGAACCAGAATACTACTGTCAATTTTTGTTAGTGTATGAAAATGTTATGGCTGTGTGGATGATCTGATTGTCAATTATAAGCTCCTCAACGGAAATTAAATAGTTCTATGTTATAACGGAAACTCATGGGCAGATTCTTTGTTGATTGTCATTGTCAGGTTGTTCCATTGACTCCAGCTCAGAGATGCTGCAAACTGATCAATATCTCTCGATTTTTGATCTTTCTCTTGGCATGACATTAAGAAGGTGATAAGTTTGAGAAAGATCACAATTCTTTAGCTTTTATAAAGTTTATGTAGGCTATATATGCCATGAATACAAGACAGCTGAATTTCTTTTACTTAACTTAAAGAAACAATATATTGATGGTACTTGTATTCAAGTCCATTGTTAGGTTTATATAAAAGATCGTATTCTTCCTTGGTTGTGAATAAACCTTTCTTAGATTAACGAGAAGCCTAGTCAATCATATCTATAGATTTATGTCAAAATGATGACGGCAACAGTGGTGCATTAAATATTCTGTGTTTACGCAAGGTTCGGTGAAGGGCCATATCCCAAGGGATACAATGTAGGCAGCTTAACTTGATGCGAGCATCAATACCTGATTCCATTGCTCGAACTTGTGACATAAAAGTGACACAGCGGCAATTGGTGCACCAAGCATTCGACGTTAGAAGGGTCTAGGGAAAGGCTACATTGCAAGGGTTGTGATGTAGAAAAGCTACACTAGTGCAAGCATTAATGGTTGCTTTCACATCTCGAACCTATGACCTGTAGGTGACACAGAGACAACTTTATTATTCTTGCTAAAATTTTCTATAACATGTGAGTTGTATCTGTGATATCTTGAAATTACCTCAAGAGTAAAGGGCATAGATTGAGGAAAGTTTTTAAATTGTGATATCCATTTCACATATGGAAGGGGGAAGACATCCTCATTGTGCATCATCAGGAGGATTTGGTAGGAGGGGAAGTGAAAGAAGAAATGAATGTTAGTTCAATTATTGAGTTCCATAAGATTTATTTTGTTTATCTTCCAAAATTCACCTCACCGCCTTTCCTCATAGGAGAAGACCAAGAATTCTTTCTCGCAATGAGAAAAGGATGAACTCCGTTCGAAGAGTAGACCCTTGATCGTTTCCTAGGCCGTGCACTTTGAGAGCGAAGCCTTCTATATGGGAAAACTAGTTTGATTCGCCCACTCTTGTCATTATTGATGTAGTGATCACGCTGTCAAGCAAGCTTAGACCATTAGGCTCCAATGTTTTGAAAAACGAAAAGCACAAAAAGGAAACCAGATCTATGGTTAGGATTTTTTGTGTGTCTTCATTTGAAACACATTGTTTCGCTCATAAAGCGACAAATCCTCGCTTAAATTGTTTTTCGTTGTTATAGTCCTATTGCAAAAAGTCCCACATCGACTATATAGGGAAATGATGTGGGGCTTATATAACGATGGGCTTTCCCACCTTAATAGCTAACTTTTGTAGTGTGGTTCTCCTAAGTTTGTATAAATGGTATCAGAGCCACCCACTGTGCCTTGGGTGGTGAAGCTGGTATGGCGCTGTTCGGCCAGAGCTAGCAATGTCTAGAGCATAGTCGTCAAGGTGCCTGGGCACCTCACTCAAAAAGGGCTACTTGGGAAAGAGCTACGTACACAAATAGAGTGAAAGCTACCGAGAGTGGAGCCGTTAAGGACAATAGATGCAGAGTGTGGTGGTTTATTATGATCCTATTGCTAAAAGTCCCACATCGGTTATATAGGGAACTAATGTTGGGCTTATATAAACATGAGCTCTCCCACCTTAATAGCTAGATTTTGGGTTGTGATTCTCCTAAGATTGTATCAAAAATCTTGGCATCGTAACATGTCTGAAATTCGTTTCCCATTACATTGAATGGTTTGTATATTCTTCAAGTAGTCTAAAACACTTCTACCTCGGTCATTCCAATTTCCACAAGATAATACTAGAGGCATCCGACTTGGCAAGTTGGATTAGAGAATATTTTAAACTAAATAGAAATATTCCATTTGCGACTTCCTTTCTCTTTTCCCTTATAATTATCATAGGGATAGAGCATAAATTAGAGATATAAAAATATATAATGAAATAGAAACTTTTTTTTTTTGAGTTTTCAATTCAACAAATCGTCATAAATGCATAAACAATAAAGGCTCAATCTCATTTTATTTTCTAATGAATGGGTGGTTGTTGGGCAAGGTTGTTCGAATAGAAAGTGTGGCTTTCCATAAGAGGCAGGTATAGTGTTGTGGCCCTGGGTTCATCTGCACCCAGTACTTTCAACGCAAAATCTGAGTTATGCGTAAAACACTAGTAGAATTTTGATGACTAGTATGTATAATAATTTCAAAAATACAATGTGTTCTATACAACGAACCTTAAAGGTCCTCTGCTTTTCATTTACGTCTCATAGCTCCGTATCATGCTTTCTAATTAGTTTCTACAAAATCCTATAAGAAATAATATACATTTAAACATATCTTGTGGCACACTGTTTTCATGCTTATATTATGGTCTACGTCATCCCTCGCCAACATAAAGGTGGATTAGTTAAAAATACCATTGTATCCGACCAGGGAAAAAATATGTTCCTCCATATTTTTTGTTTACTAAATTTAAATTACGTACAACAATTTCAATGAACTGTTTCATGTTCGCTGTGTAATTCTTAAAAAAAAAAAATTAAAAGATCTTACTGCTATACTAAGAATTTTAATGTGCTTCTTTTCATTTTTTACAGGTGCTTCAGGTTTGTCAAGTTATTATACGAGCGCCTGCAATAATTACTATAAACTGTGGTATTGCATCCACTTTCAGGGCAAATACCTTTGCACCGCAAGAAGGTGATTCTTTCCATCTGTCCTTGTGGACAGAGTCACCTTATATTGATATCTGTTGCTAGTGGGCGGTGGGAGGTATCCCATGGATTTAATCGAGGTACGTGAAATCTGGCCCAAACTCCACAATTATCAAAAAAAAAAAAGAGAGTGAGCCATCGATGTACAAATACACTTAGTTTTTCTCCTATAAGTAAGTGAAGCGCTGTGGTTATTAGGAGCTGAAATTGAATCTTAAGCTGATGCTTAAAATATGCATTTTTTGACAGTCGACTTTGCTCATTAGGTTTCTATTTGCTGATGATTGACATGACAGAAGTGTCATATGATCCGTTTCGTTCATTTCAAGAAACAGTAAAACGAATGTTACTTCTTCTCTGATTTGAATGTTTGATCTAAATGGCAGCTAAATAACCATGCGTTGAATAGTTCCTTCATTTTGCATGATTAAACAGATAATTGTACGATGCTTACCGATAATGGCATAAATTCAAGAATATATGATGACATAGCAGAGGGTATATTTAAGTGACACGATTAGGACAAAAGGGTGGTAAGACTAGTAACATGGTTCCATCAGCTGACGAACTTCCTCTCCATCCAAAGTATATATAAATCATAGTAGAATAAAGTTTAGGGCTATGAAAGTAATGAAAAATTAGGAGTTGGGTAATCCTATGCTAAGTTGCTCGGACTCTCAAAAATTGTGGCCGCACCTATGTCAGATCCTTCAAGATTGCACTACTTTTAAGGATCCGACACACACCCAATGACATTGTTGGAAGAGTCCGAGCAACATAGACCCAATGATAGAGATGTTTTGGAACTCTATGGTTGTGGATGCATATGGGGATAATAGGCTATCGGGATGACTTAAAGTGAAACCGTCATTACTAGAGGTTCCATGTTGAAACTAAGCCAACGACAACGGAGACGAATATCAAGGGCGTTTTTGCTACTGCTTATTTTCAAGATAAGAAGTATATGAAAGATAATACGGGTTTGTTATCGGTCTGCTTGGTCCAAAAAATAATTTGGCTTGCTTGTTTGTCCGTGACTGTCGAGATCAAATAAATATAGTCCACGAAGTTGCTTTTTTTTTTTCTTTTCTAATTATAATAGTTAGTACTTATATTGCATAGTGATAATTTGTTATTACATAGATATTGCATATTGAAAGCATCGATTTGATTGTTGAAGTTCTCGAATCTGTAGATTTCAAACTCTTTTTAATGTTCATCTGTCATACAGCCACCCAACAGAGTTGATTCCATATATGCCTCAACAATGGAAGGCCAGCGTATGTGTTTACATTTCTGATACAGTAGCATATTTTCTTAAAGTTGCGACATAACTGTCGGCTTTATTCCTTCCAGGATGAAGGAGATGGACTTGGTATTTACAATGAACAAACTATGCTAATGGAACCAAACTCCGATGCTCCTACTACGGTTATTCTTCCGATGCCAGATTCTTTTGAATCATGTTTGGTTGTATTGGTTTCAAATGCCTTGCGTTTTAAGGCAAAAAGGAAGTGTTTTACCACAAATTTATTAATTCTTTACTTAAAAGCCATGTGTCATAGGGAGCAATTTTAAGAAATAAAGGAAGTCTTTTCAAACATGACGGCTAAGATAAACTTTAGACATGTGACTACAAATTATTATAGTAAAATGAGAATTTTAAAGTTAAATTATTCTGAAATATATGATTGAGTCATTTTGTTGAGGGCAAACTAATAAGGAAAGTTTACATAGGATAAACGGAGTGTGAACATACTAAAAGTATCCTTGATATATAGTAGTAGGTTTCAACATGCCATGTCAATTCTTATATTACATATCATTAAAATGAAAACATTATCAACAAATTTTAGATATAGAATTTTGTTGTTCTTGTTCTTATTATTATTTTTAAACTGTCTAAAAAGAAAGGACTGCCCATAGAAAATAGATTTAATGGAATGATTGATAATGCCATACTTTGAAGTTTTTGGTGCACTTACCAGAGGTTAATTTTTTCTGGAAAGTGCTTTTCGTGTTTTTAAATTTGCATTAATTGCTATTCTTTATTTTGGAAGGATGTTCATAACATATTGACTGATCATTTTGTTTGTGGTGTTGTGCTAATATACAATTATTTAATTCTGCAATTTCTTTCGGATGTCGAATCTCAGGAGGTCTTCCTAGAGATTGGTGGCGTGAGTTCATTAGTATATTCAATTTGAATCAGGTCGAGCATGCCGAAAATCCCTATGCTGAGGCGTTTTCTAGACTTATATAAGTTAAATTTAGCTTTTTTTAAATTTTTTGAGACTACTATAATCTAAATGAATGATTTCTTTTTAATTCTCAGCCTGCACAAACTATGGACAATGTGGTACCTCAAGTCCCAGATGTTGTGCCAGTTACCTCACTTATTATGCATCATTGCTCCATATTTTATAGATTACAATGTCTCTGTTATGATGTCACTCTTTTGTCCTAATTATAGGCACATGATATATCACCTGAGGAGACGGCCTTTAGTCTTGAGAGATTGCAAGAGCAACGCCCATTAAGTTTTTGGTTATAGAGCCTTCGGAAGCAGGTTCGTTGTATTGGTTTCAAATACTTTTCGTTTATGTTTCGGAATCTTTTGTCTTTGATCTTGATAACACATGTGAGCTCACCTAAGAAGTTTATACTCTTCTATGTCGACTTAACATGCATTTTTGATCCAGAATACTAATGTCAATTTTTGTTAGTGTATGAAAATGTTAAGGCTGTGTGGATGATCTATTTTCAATTACAAGCTGTTCAAGAACAATTAAATAGTTCTCTGTTGTAACGGAAACTCATAATAGATTCTTTGCTGAGAATCGTTATCAAGTTGTTCCATCGTCTCCAGCTTTAGGATGCAGTAAACTCCCTAGTCTACTCAATATCTTGCGATTTTCCGATCTTCCTCCTGGAATGGAATTAAGAAGGTGATAATTTTTAGAAAGATCATAATTCTTTAGCTGTTAAACCGTACATGTAGGCTATATGTGCCGTGAACTAAGACAAATGTATTTCTTTTACTTAATTTGAAGCAACAATATATTGATGGTACTTGTAATCAAGTCCATTTTTAGGTTTATATAAAAGATCACATTCTTCCTTGGCTGTAAATAAGCCTTTCTTAGATTAGCGAGAAGCCTATTCAACATATCAACAGATTCGTGTCTAAATGATGACGACAACTTTGGTGCACGAAGGATTCTGTGTTTACGCAAGGTTCAGGGAAGGGCCATATCCCAAGAGATACAACATAGAAAGCCTACCTGATGAAAGCATCAATTGATATGTAAACCTAATGATTGACTAGGCTTCTCGCTAATCTAATAAAGGCTTATTCACAATGAAGGACGAAAGCCGTCTTTTATATAAACCTAATAATGAACATGACTACAAGTCCATCAATATATTGTTTCTTCAAATTAAGTAAAAGAAATTCATCTGTCTTAGTTCATGGCATATATAGTCTACATAGATAGTTTAAAAACTAATGAAGCATGATATTTCTCAAGTTTATCGTCTTCTTAGTGCCATGCCAAGAGAAAGATCAGAAAATCATGAGATATTGATTAGACTAGGGAGCTTGCTGCATCGCAGAGCTAGAGCCAGTGGAACAATCTGATAACGGTCATATCAACAAAGAATCTGATATGAGTTTCCGTTGTAACAGAGAGAACTGTTTAATTGTCCTTGAAGATCTTATAATTGACTAACAGATCATCCACACAGTCATAACATTATCAGACACTAACTAAAATTGACATTGGTTTTCTTGTACAAAATGCATGTGAAGTCGACGTATAAGAGTATAAACATCTTAGGTGAGTTCACATGTGTTATCAAGATCAAAGACAAAAGATTCTAAAACATAAACTCGAAGAATTTGAAACCAATACAACGAACCTACTTTCGAAGGTTCTGGCACCAAAAGCTTAATCCTTTTAAGTGCATGGGGATTAGTTCCATCTCCACAGTTTGATCGATAGGGCATTGCTCTTGCGATGTCTCAGGACTAAAGGTCGGCACCGCTGGTGATATGTTATGTGCCTATATTTAGGACAAAAGAGTGACATCATAACGGAGACATTGTAATTTATAAAATAAGGACCAAATGATGCATAGTAAGAGAGCTAACTAGCACAACATATGGGACTTGAGGTACCACATTGTCCATAGTTTGTGCAGCCTGAGAATTTAAAAACTAATAATTCATTTAGATTATAGTAGTGTCAATTAAAAAAAAGAAGCTAAATTTTACTTAGAAAAGTCTACAGAACACCTCAGCATAGGGCTCTTCGGCATGCCCATCCTGATTCAAATTGAACATATTGAAAAACTCATACCACCAATCTTCTAGGAATACCTCCTGACATTCGATAGCAGAAAGAAACCCCAGAATTAAATAATTGTACATTAGCACAACACCACGAACAAAATGATCAGTCACTATGTTGTGAACATCCCTCCAAATTAAAGAATAGCAATTAAAGCAATTTTAGAAAAACGATAAGTACTTTCCAGAAAAAAAT
The DNA here is from genome assembly GCA_030864225.1 of Capsicum baccatum var. pendulum. NCBI lineage: Eukaryota > Viridiplantae > Streptophyta > Magnoliopsida > Solanales > Solanaceae > Capsicum > Capsicum baccatum. Next base: position 236,237,290 of record CM061554.1, on the reverse strand, counting down.
TATCCTCCGATCAGTCACTTAGAAGATTGGTGGTATGCGTTCTACGGAATGTTCAGATCAAATCAGGATTAGCATGCCGAAGATCCGTATGGTGAGGTGTTCCCTAAGCTTTTCTAAGTTATTTTTATCTTTTTTTGAGATTATTATATTATAATATAAATGTATATTTTTTTTAATTCTCAGGCCACACGAACTATGGAAAATGTGGTACGTCAAGTCCCTCATGCTGCGCCAACATCTTTTCTCCCTTCAGCTAGACCAGCTAGCTCTCCTACCGTACATCGCTTTGTCCTAATTTTATTGATTGTAATTTCTACTTCTGATGTCACTTTTTTGTCTTATAGGGCACATAATATATCTCCTCTGGGGCCGGCCTTTAATCCTGAGAGGTTGCAAGTGCAATGCCATCCGAGGATGGATGAGGACGAAGTGACATCTAATTTAAGATTTCTTGAGATTCATCGTAGTCAGAGGGCACCATTTGTAACCAACTCTAGGTTACGTGTTATGTTTATTTGCCAATACGAACCAATGTTTTTGCAGTTGTATTTTATAGTGTTTTCCTTGTTAACTTAACTTCATGTTATATTATGCTGCTTTGCTCTGAATAAAATAATGTTTCCATTGGATTTTTTGAACACAATTATGACTGTAAAATTGAATTTATCCTGTTCTCAGTGTTAATTTCCCTGGATAACTAGTTATGTCTATGATATTGCATAGTGAAAAAGTCAATTTGGTTGTTGAAATTCTGATGAGAAGATTTATAACTCGTTTTGATTTTCAGGTGTCATACAGCCGCTTGATGGAGCGGATTCCTAGTATGTGTCAACAGAGGGAGGCCGGAGTATGTTTACATTTCCGAGACAACCACATTTTTTTTTTAAGTTGTGGCATGACTGACAAGGTTTAATTCTTTCGAGGATGATGGAGCGGGACGTGGTATTTACTTTGAACAAACTATGCAGATGGAACCAAACACCATGCTTCCGGCACCAGATCCTTATGAAGCAGGTTAGTTTGTATTGGTTTTAAATACCATACGATTATGTTTTAGAATCTCATCATTGGTCTTGATAACACATGTGAGCTCACTTAAGTAGTTTCTACTTGTGTATGTTGACTTAACATGCATTAAGATCGTAACCAAATACGGCAAGAAAAGCTTTTTCGATGGAGCAATCAGTTGCATACTCGTTCTTGTATTGCAATTACCAACACTAAATTAATTTCAGTTTAACTTTGTATCTCCGATCCTTAACACCAAGTACTTACATGGATTAGGTGACAGTCTCGTTTCTGTCAAGATTTAAGGATATGAAATATTTAGCCTAAGGTGAGGGTTTGTTTGGCGTATACAAGATCTCTCGATACGTAACGGAATGTATCTACAGCCTAGATTATTTGGTAATCACACAAGTGAATAAAAGAATTGCTTATCTGAGAACGTCTTTTGACGTATAATAAGAATGTTCATTTTGCTAGTGTATGAAAATCTTGGTCGGTTACTAGTCCTTCAAGGACAATTAAACAGTTCTCTGTTATAACGGAGATACAGTAAACTCCATAATCAGAGCAAGATCTTCCTCTTGGCATGGAATTAACTATTGTACAGTAACGTAGGCTATAGCCGTGAGGAATGACGGATGCATTTTGTTACTTCTTGATTGTTCTAAGCTTATAAGCATTTTGTAATCCGAGATTTACTCATGAGTACTCGATCATGAGTGCAATGACATCCGTTTTTGTTGCTTTCTGCCAATTATAAAATGACTGTTGCATATTTTTTCTACCAAAACGGAGATTTAGGAGAAATAGTTCTTTAAGAAGTATCCTGTTACTTTTGCTACAAGCGGAAAGAAAGACAAATATCATATACTGTACAACAACCCCAACATACCTGGTGTAATCCAAGAAGTGGGGTGCAGGTAGGGTGATGTGTACGCAGCATTGAAGTGCAGTGTCTTGATGGTGAATGTTAAGCTGCTAATACATTGAGATGAGGCATAGAGGGTTTAGGTTTCAACGCTGAGAGAACATAACGTTGATGGCTTTAAGCATTAGCGATTAAGGATAAGGTTATAAAGTTGATGGCTTTAGGCATTACCTGCGACTTTTGGTATTCATATTAGCGGCCTTGATCATTGATGCTTGACATAACATTATACTAATGATAGTTAAGCTTTCGCAAATTAGACTCCAAATAGTTTTTAAAGATATCGATCCTTAGTGTTTGAAGAAACATTTGTTGATGGTACTTGTATTCAAGTCCATTATTAGGCTTATATTTGGTCGTTCATAAGCTGTTATTAGATTAGCGAGGAGCGTAATCAATCAAATCTACAGATTTAGTGTCAAAATGATAAGGGCAGCCTGATGCATGCAGCAACGTCTTGCATTTTTGCTGGATCCAGGCAAGGGCCATACTCCATCAATGTAGGTAGACAACCATCTCGATGTAAACATTAATGGCTTATTCCACAGAGAACAACTTTACAGTTGCTTCAAGGCTCCCCTTCTTAACGTCAAAATGATAAAAACGAAAAGGGACTCTGCCTGCTTTTCCTGCAGAGATTTTCTCAAGAATATAGATTGAGGAATGAACTGTTTCATGCTCTCTGTCTAATTCTTAGAAAAAAAATTAAAAGATCTTACTGCTATACTGAGAATTTTAATGTGCTTCTTTTCATTTTTTACAGGTGCTTCAGGTTTGTCAAGTTATTATACGAGTGCCAGCACTAATTACTATAACCTGTGGTATCGCATCCTAGATATACTACTTTCCGGGAAAATACCTTCGCACCGCAAGAAGGTGATTCTTCCCATCTGTCCTGTTGGACAGAGTCACCGGATATCCGTCACTAGTGGGAGGTGGGAGGTATCCCATGGATTTAATCGAGGTACGTGAAAGCTGGCCCAAACTCAAAAATTATCGGAAAAAAAAAAGAGAATGAGCCATCGATGTGCATATACACTTAGTTTTTCTCCTATAAGTAGGTGAAGAACTGTTGTTACTAGGCGCTGAAATTAAAATGTGCGATCCATAATATATCAAACGAAATATCTTTGAGTCCTCATTCAAATGCAGTTGGTTTCATCCAATTTGAATATATCCGTAAAAAGTTATAATCGATTTACTCCAGCCTATCAAACTGTCAACTGAGGGACAGATTTGACCTTAATTGTTCCTTAGGGGTATTTTGGTCATCCTCCACCCCTATATATACCACCAACACGGGATTTAATCCCTCAAAGACCATAATACACATGCTTTCCTCAAAATTGCTCATGAATTCTCCTTAGGGTTTCAAAATAAAAACCCAAATAGTTCAAGATTCGACCGTAAGTTTTCAAAGATAATTACATATTCGGAATCACCAATCCACAAGCTTCAAGAAACTTCTATTATCCTTGGAAATAGAGGTACGCAGGGTTTTCCTAAAATCTCATGGGCATAGAAATTATGTTTTAAGAATTGGGTTTTCGAATTCATGTACATACTCATGTTTTAGATGTTTTAATGATATTGTTTTGGCCTTTTGGCTTTTCCCCAAAGTGATTTGAACATTATATGTATATGTATATATGTGTTTATCCTGAAATATGAATCGAAAGCATGATTTTCATGAAACCCCTCACTTAATGTAATTTTTTCCATGTTTTACGTAATATACAATGTTTTGAACACGAAAGAGTGGGTTGTGAATGTTGAATATGCATGTAATGAAAGAATGCATGGTTTTGCCAAATATGCACATGACCACCATATGTTTGATGAAATTTCTGCATGAATTGAACTTTAAGTTTCAGAATATGAAATCCTTTACATCAGTTACATGTTTTGGTGGTCTAAACTATGTTTTGAATGAAAGCTCTTGCTTAATACACTATGGCTCAGAAATAGGACTTGCAAGTCTTGGTATGACGATACCAACTCAGACAAATGCCATATCAGACTCAGACTAACAGACTTTTCACACTTTCATGATTTTAGACTTTCAGAATGTTGCATGTACAGAAAAGGTTAAAAATGGGCATACAGAGATGTTAGGTGGTTCCCCGAAGAGGGCTTGAGTTCAAGCGACTCATTGCCTAAAATCGTGGTTTGCCGATCCAGGTATACTATTGTGCGCCGACTTAAATGTCCTGTGGCGTATCAGACTCAGAGACTCCAACCCTTGTGGCACACTTGGGTTGGGGGCTTCCCCGCCGAGTCAATGACGGATTCCATACAGCCCGTGGAATATTCAGACTTGTAGGGGAATACCACCTAACTCAGAAGTAAAACACAGATCATGATTTGAAATGAAAAGACAGGTTGCATGTTTTCAGAAAGTGCCCATATATTTTTCAAAAACAGTTTTATAGATGATGTCTTGACGAAAAGAATTGTTTTCACTTAATGTGTATATATATATATATATATATGTATGTTCCATTATATTATTTTTGGATTGCTTCGCGTGCCAGTACTTTTGTGTTGACCCCCCCTCCTTCCAGGTTCTGAGGCACAATCTAGGGGTCCAGCTACTCAGTAGACATTCTCGAATTTGTAGACTTGATCTCACAGTGGTGAGCCTTCTATTATTCGGACGGCCTAATTATGTCAGTCATTCTCTTATTTATTATGTTTTTCTTTTCAGACAGATGTTTGAGTTCTTAGTAGATATTTCGCAGACTGATGTCAGATAGTATTATTCAGAAATGTTGCAGAACTTGACCATGTTTTCCGTACTCAGTTTCAATTCCGCATTTTTATTATGATTATGAATGTTGTGCATTATAAACAGATAGAGGATGGGTGTTCCGGGCCTTCATGGTTCGGGATGCTCGTCACGGCTAGGGCCTAGGCTCGGGTCGTGACAAACTTGGTATCAGAGCACGGTTCATGGTCCCAGGGTGTCTGCGAAATCGCGTCGGGTAGAGTCTTGTTTATGGGTGTGTAGCGCGCCACACTTATAATCAAAAGGCTACTAGGCGTTTAGGAATGTCTCTCTTTCTTAATTTTCTAGTTCGTGCAATAGAGTCAGAATGTTCCTCTTTCATACTCTAATTCGTGCTATGATGTCGCCCATATGAAAGTAAAAAGTCATCCCAAATTCTTTCCTTACTCTAATGTCCTCAGATATGTCTCATTATTGTGGTGATTCAAGTGTACAAATTTAGAATCTAAATGGTATGGTACTTTCTGATTGAACCATATAAGATTTACAATTTGTGCAAGGACTTGAGAAGAGTCTGTTAGTGCTTCAATGTGTATTGATTCCGATGTAGACATTGATCTTGATGGAATCGTGCTTTTCAGCTTCAGGTATTAATTGCATTTAGTCCCTTTCAAATTTATGTTACAAATGTCTTGCTTAAGGGGGGATGATGTGTAGTAGAATGTTGGAATTGTATTTCCACCCGAATAGTAGTATGCGTTAAAGTGTTGTTGTCATGACCTATTGGTAGTGAATTTAGACCAAGAAGTTGGTGATGTGAAGTCACAAAGTTAGAAGTCAGAGTGAGGGTGACTTTTGTGTAAATGAATATTTTAGTTGAATAACCGATGTTCGAGAATGATTTACCCCCTTATGGTGATAGACTAATGTGGTAACTAGTAGCATGTGTGGATGGTATGGTAGTCCGTGGAGGAAGTGTTTGACTCCGATTTTATTTATACAGAGTAAGATGTGTATTCTTAGTTCATTGGATATTGCGTATTAAATTTCTATCTCATGTAATCTTGTCATCAAGGTGTTGTTGAAAAAAAAAAATAAAGTCTAGTGAAGCCGTGTGGGGCTCTTTTGATTCACTAGCATAGTTGACTTGTCATTCATTTCATTTTCTTGTTCAAAATACAAAATCAAAGTCTAGTGAAGCCGTGTGAGGCCTATTTCGATTCACTAGCAACTTGTTGTCCAACTTCTTGTTCTTGTGTTGGTTTAATATATGTATAGCTGAATTTGTTTGCATGAGATTGAGTTGGTAAAGAGGTGATTTGTCCTTGTTTGTTGTTTAGTAGATGGTAGAGTAGGAGTTGTTAGTTAGGATGATTTGTAGGTTGCTTGAAGTGTGAAAATGGCTATATTAGCCAGTAAGTTGTAAGTATAGAGTCATGGTTGTTTGTGGAATTTGAAGGTAGTCTAAATGTATGCTTGAGTAAGTAAGCGTGATTTGAGAAGCCGTATAAGTAGATAAGATTGTATGGGGTTATAGTATAAGATTAATGTCGATCATGTCTATTATGTGACTTTACCCCTTGACCTTCTTCTCCTTGGTAGTTATAAACTAGTACTAGTAGTGAGAAGATATGTAGTAGATTTTTGAGGTATAGTAGTAATATTATAAAGGTGCTTTGGTCGTGGATAGTATCTAGATAAAATCAAGAATTTGGGGTAGAATGTCCGAATTTGATGGACTAGTAAATTATGTTGTATTCTTATGGGTGGTATTTACTGAATAAAACAAGTATGAGCTGATGCCTATGATGCCTTACAGCATGTATTTATAGTACCTAAAAGTCCCTAAGTCAACAAGGTACAAAAATGCAAGCTATACAATTATCAACTACAAACTGAAAATCTGAAAATCCTGCACATGCATGCTGAAATTTGTGCACATGCTTGCCAACCTTTGTGGACCTTTTAAAGTGAAAAATTTGCAGTTTCATACCAGCCCGTGTGAACTTCCTAAAGTCTAATAAATGTGCTGCTAGCCTATTTTGACCATCTAGAAGGTGCTGGAACGTTGGCAGCAATGCGGAGCATTTATCGAAGCCCCGCCAAGCTCGAAAATGCGCCCGAATAGTCCGAAACATGCCAAAAACGTGAGGAGTTTAATGGGTTGTGACATTGAGCGTCACAATGTGGTGGTAAAAATAGTGACTTAAGATTAATGATGTATGTTTTGTAAGAATTATGTATAAGGTTGGGTTGTAAATCATGTTTAGCACTAGACATTAAGTTTGAACAATTGATGTCCATGAAGGTGGATGTGATGATTTCTTGGTTAATGTTGCTAGTTTTATGGAAGTAATCTAATAGGCTTGAATGGTATATGCAAGAGCCTAAGTTTATTTGATTCGTAGTAAAGTATGATGTTGCATATATAATGTAGAAGTATGCCCAAGGTGATCTGAGGATGCGGCATTTTTTATAAGGCTATTACTTGTTGTGCGTGGCTAGTGGTACCATTGAATTGTTAAGTGGAGAAAGACTAGTTAGATGGTACATGGTGATCTAAATATCCATGTTAAGGTGTTTTGATTGATAGTGTTGGGCGTTTTGCGGTGATCTTGATTCTCATACTAGAGGGATATAAACTTGGAGTCGCAATAGTGGTATGCTCTATCGAAAGAGATATGGTTCATCAAAGGCTTGGTGATATCCCGGAAGGTAGTAATTCGGGCTAAGTTCTATCATATGCATGTATTGTTATTTTTTTCCAGACCCTAGAGTGTAGTAAGTGTAGTTCAGTTAGAATCTGGTAAAGGATCTCCCAAACTCTAGATGATGACTTGAAGCTAAGGGGGAGATGACAGAACGAATAACCAAGAAAGGCTTTCAGATTCTAGTAGTGATGCAGTATGATTTAGAACGTTAGAAAGTGAGGGTGAGACTCAACCCATTCTTATCTTGGTATTTTTCAGTGATCCCAATGCCTACTCAAGCTTTACGTTTTAGTTCAGTGATCATAGTTCGTGATTCCTGTATATGATAGAGAGTCACGTACTCTTCCAATTCCAAGATAATGAGTTCTACTTCACTGAAGTAGTCGGAATTACATTCCTTATGTTAGGAACTCTAGTTGAGGTCATGCAACTCATGACACATGTACTCACTCTTTATAGTGTGTTCAGTCCCATATAAAAATCTTCTCATGCTTCAGGGTCTTATGTTTTAACCATTTAGTGACCTCCCTATGCAATGATAGTGGTGGTGATGTAAATGTTCTTGTTGATGGAAGATCATAGTACGTTTGTTTAGATAAGGCCATAAGTATGAAGTGAGATTTGGGGCCAATCTTTGATACATGTGATGTTTAGTGGAAAGGTTTGTGTGTGTGTTTTTTTAGGATAGCGTGTGGGAGTTATATTGATAATACTTTAGAAACTATGTGAGGTATGTATTTATGGGTGTTTGCCTTGAAGTTAACTTGTGGTTATAAATTTGGCTTGAATGGCATTTTGGGATTGTAGTGGAAGGTTCCAACATGCATTAGCGACTTCATATTAAGAGTTCAGAGTAGACATTAAAGTGGTAAGGCATGTTATACTTAGAATGTGATCTTTCAAAGAGGTATAGAAGGTGGCATCATATGGTTTAGAATAATAGCATGGTGTAGCATGTTGTATTTTTGTGACTTAGGGTTAGGCTTGATCGCGGGGTAAAGATTAAGCAATTTTAGACATTAGTAAAAAAATTTGTCAATGCTCATATGAGAAATTTAATGAATTGAATGAATACAAGACTGGCACCAGTTATCATTGCATAATCAGTCATACATTCATACGTTAGTCCATTCAAATATGTGTGCATTAAAAATGCATGTTTAATAGAAAAAGTTCAGCTTAACAGTGTATTTAGTCCTGCGTTCATGAGAACAACTCAAGGACAGATCCATGCATCAGATATGCATGTTCATTATGAGAATTCAGCTTATGAATAGCTTCAGTCGTGTATTCCATGCATCAGGTATGCCTGTCCGATATAAGAATTCAAAATATCAGTAGTTCCAGCCATATGGTCATGTTTCAAATCAATGTATTCTTTATTAGGGGACATGTCATGTCCGCGTTATTCTATATCTTTAAGGCTTCAACAAGTTTCTATCTATCATTCGAGGAAGAATGATCCCAAGGGGGAGATAATGTAACGCCCCGTAAAAAGTCATGCATGTATTAGACTGTAATTTCTGAGCTTTAGACTTAAGTTTTAAAATTTTTCTAAGTGTTGAAATGACTTAGACTCATTCTTAGTTGGCAACCTTCGGGATACAACTTCTCGACCTTACCGACCTTCATTTTTAGATTTTCAAGTGGAGTTACGATCGGTCAATCTCATAGTACATCTCGGATAAGTTTTGGAATTTTTCGGAATGCATAAGGCTGCGTTTGGATTTCAAAACAGTAGCAAAACGCATAGCCTATTGCCCAGTTTTTTTTCAGCATTTCAAGGTCAACTTCAAACGATCACAACTCCCTTTATATATTGAACTGTGTGAGCCATAATATATCAAACGAAAGATCTTTGAGTCGTATTTCAAATTAAGGTGGTTTCATCCAATTTGAATGTATCAGTAAAAAGTCATAATCGATTTACTCCAGCCTATCAAACTGTCAACGGAGGGACAGATTTGACCTTAATTGTTCCTTAGGGGTATTTTGGTCATCCTCCACCCCTATATATACCACCAACACGGGATTTAATCCCTCAAAGACCATAATACACATGCTTTCCTCAAAATTGCTCATGAATTCTCCTTAGGGTTTCAAAATAAAAACCCAAATAGTTCAAGATTCGACCGTAAGTTTTCAAAGATAATTACATATTCGGAATCACCAATCCGCAAGCTTCAAGAAACATCTATTATCCTTGGAAATAGAGGTACGCAGGGTTTTCCTAAAATCTCATGGGCATAGAAATTATGTTTTAAGAATTGGGTTTTCGAATTCATGTACATACTCATGTTTTAGATGTTTTAATGATATTGTTTTGGCCTTTTGGCTTTTCCCCAAAGTGATTTGAACATTATATGTATATGTATATATGTGTTTATCCTGAAATATGAATCGAAAGCATGATTTTCATGAAACCCCTCAGTTAATGTAATTTTTTCCATGTTTTACGTAATATACAATGTTTTGAACACGAAAGAGTGGGTTGTGAATGTTGAATATGCATGTAATGAAAGAATGCATGGTTTTGCCAAATATGCACATGACCACCATATGTTTGATGAAATTTCTGCATGAATTGAACTTTAAGTTTCAGAATATGAAATCGTTTACATCAGTTACATGTTTTGGTGGTTCAAACTATGTTTTGAATGAAAGCTCTTGCATAGTACATTATGGCTCAGAAATAGGACTTGCAAGTCTTGGTATGACGATACCAACTCAGACAAATGTCATATCAGACTCAAACTAACAGATTTTTCAGACTTTCATGATTTTAGATGTTCAGAATGTTGCATGTACAGAAAATGTTAGAAATGGGCATACAGAGATTTTAGGTGGTTCCCCGAAGAGGGTTTGAGTTCAAGCGACTCATTGCCTAAAACCGTGGTTTGCTTACCCGGGTATACTATTATGCGCTGACTTAAATGTCCTGTGGCGTATCAGACTCAGAGACTCCAACCCTTGCGGTACACTTGGGTTGGGGGCTTCCCCGCCGAGTCAATGGCGGATTCCATACAGCCCGTGGAATATTCAGACTTGTAGGGGAATACCACCTAACTCAGAAGTAAAACACAAATCATGATTTGAAATAAACAAACAGGTTGCATGTTTTCAGAAAGTGCCCATGTGTTTTTCAGAAACAGTGTTATACATGATGTCTTGACGAAAAGAATTGTTTTCACTTAATGTATATATATATATTTATATATGTATGTTCCATTATACTATTTTTGGATTGCTTTGCGTGCCAGTACTTTTGTGCTGACCCCCCCCCCCCCCTTCCAAATTCTGAGGCACAATCTAGGGGTCCAACTACTCAGTAGACATTCTTGGATTTTCAGACTTGATCTCACAATGGTGACCCTTCTATTATTCAGAAGGCCTAATTATATCAGACATTCTCTTATTTATTATGTTTTTGGTTCACTGGGGTCCTTGTCCCAGTTTCTTTTTAGACAGATGTTTGAGTTCTTAGTAGAGATTTCGCAGACTGATGTCAGATGGTATTATTCAGAAATGTTGCAGAACTTGACCATGTTTTCCGTACTCAATTTCAATTCCACATTTTTATTATGATTACGAATGTTGTGCATGATAACCAGATAGAGGATGGGTGTTCCGGGCCTTCATGGTTCGGGATGCTCATCACGGCTAGGGCCTAGGCTCGGGTCATGACACTACGCTAAGTTGCTCGGACACTCAAAAATTGTCGCAGCACCTATGTCGGATCCTTCAAAAATACACTACTTTTGAAGAATCCGACACACATCTAATGCTATTGTTGGAAGAGTCCGAGCAACATAGACCCTATGATAGAGATGTTTTGAAACTCTATGCTTGTGGAGGCATATGGGGATAAATGGCCATAGGTATGACTTAAAGTGAAACTGTGATTACTGGAGGTTCCGTGTTGTAACTAAGCCAAGGACAACAGAGACGAACATCAAGGGCGTTTTTGCTACTGTCGGTCTGCTTGGTCCAAAAAAGAAGTTGGCTTGCTTTTTTTTTTCTTTTCTAATTATAATAGTTATTACTTATATTGCATAGTGATAATTAGTTATTACTTAGATATTGCATAGTGAAAGCATCAATTTGATTGTTGAAGTTATCTAATCTGTAGATTTCAAATATGCCTCAACAATGGGAGTCCAGTGTATGTGTTTACATTTCCGATACAGCAGCATATTTTCTTAAATTTGCGACATAACTTTGGTTTTATTCCTTCTAGGATGAAGGACAGGGACTTGGTATTTACACTGAACAAACTACGCTAATGGAACCAAACTCTGATTCGCCTACTATGGCTATGCTTCCTATGCCAGATTCTTCTGAAGCAGGTTTGGTTGTATTTTTTCAAATGCCTTGCATTTTAAGGAAAAAAGGAAGTGTTTTACCACAAATTTATTAATTCTTTATTTAACAGCCATGTGTCATAGGGAGTGATTTTAAGAAATAAAGGAAGTCTTTTGAAATGACGGCTAAAATAAACTTTAGACATGTGACTATAAATTATTATAGTAAAATGAGAATTTTAAAGTTAAATTATTCTGAAATATATAATTGAGTCTTTTTGTTGAGGGCAAACTAATAAGGGAAGTTTACATAGGTGAAACGAGGTGTTAACATAATAAAAGTATCCTTCATATATAGTAGTAGGTTTCAACATGCCCTGTCAATTCTTATATTAACATATCATTAAAATTAAAATATTATTAAAAAAATTTAGATATAGAATTTTGTTATTCTTGTTCTTATTATTATTTTAAATGGTCTAAAAAGAAAACACTGCCCATAGAAAATAGATTGAATGGAATAATTGATAATGCCATACTTTGAAGTTTTTGGTGCACTTATCATAGGTTAATTTTTTCTGATAAGTGCTTTTCATGTTTTTAAATTTTCATTCTTTGTTATTCTTTATTTTGGAAGGATGTTGATAACATATTGACTGATCATTTTGTTTGTGGTGCTGTACTAATATACAATTATTTAATTCTGCGATTTCTTTATGTTGTCTAATCTCAGCAGGTATTCCTAGAGATTGGTGGTATGCGTTCTTCAGTATATTCAATTTGAATCAGGTCAAGCATGACGATGAGCCCTATGCTGTCTAAATGAATGATTTTTTTTTAAATTCTCATGCTGCAAAAACTATGGACAATGTGGTACCTCAAGTCCCATATGTTGTGCCAGTTAGCTCACTTATTATGCATCGTTTGCTCCATATTTTATAAATTACATTTTCTCCGTTATGATGTCACTCTTTTGTCCTAATTATAGGCACATGATATATCACCTGAGGTGACGGCCTTTAGTCCTAAGAGATTTTAAGATCAATGCCCTATCGATCATACTATGGAGATGGAACCAAATCCCCGTGCCCTTAAAAAGATTAAGCTTTAGGCGCCAGAGCCTTTAGAAGCCGGTTCGTTGTATTGGTTTCAAATACTTTTCGTTTATGTTTCGGAATCTTTTGTCTTTCAACTTGATAACACATGTGAGCTCACCTAAGAAGTTTATACTCTTCTATGTCGACTTAACATGCATTTTTAAACTATAATACTAATGTTAATTTTTGTTAGTGTATGAAAATGTTATGGCTGTGTGGATGATCTGGTTTCAATTATAAGCTGTTCAAGGACAATTAAATAGTTTTTTGTTGTAACGGAAACTCATAATAGATTATTTGCTGACTATCATTATCAGGTTGTTCCAACGTCTCTAGCTCTGGGATGCAGTAAACTCCCTAGTCTACTCAATATTTTGCGATTTTCCGATCTTCCTCTTGACATGGAATTAAGAAGGTGATAAGTTTGAGAAAGCTCATAATTCGTTAACTGTTAAACCGTATATGTAGTCTATATGTGCCATGAACTAAGACAAATGAATTTCTTTTACTTAATTTGAAGCAAGAATATGTTGGGTGTCAACATTTGGAGAGACAAAATTGGGTGTCAACATTAAGTGTGTGACAATTTTCTATTGAACGAAACTAAATTAGTTAAAATGTTAATTCCAATTCGGACTCAACTAAAACTACCTGATCTCAACCCTACAAAATCAATCATAATATTGATCAGTGATAACGCTCAATCTACAGCTCTTGTGAGTGTAAAGCGGTCGTTTGTCAAATATAGAACCCAACCTGGGTTGGGTGTCGATCCCACAGGGAATAGCTTGGCCAACAAGTAAGTAAAATTACTAAACTTTTGGTGCAAGTCTCGTAAGAAGGGGGAGTCTTGTCATGCAAGTAATGTAAACAAAAGCTGAAAATAATAAAGTAAAGAGAGAGAGATTGTTATGTAGGTTGACAACAATGAGAATTGAAGCGTCGGGGTTATGTCCACCTTCTGAGGTATACGTCTCTATTGGCTATGAGTGTGTAGAATTGTGACATGCATGTGCTTATAGAGAATTGTATTCTATGGTAAATCCAAGCGTCTCTCGACCTCAACAAGGACTATTTCACTTTAACTCTCTCGAGCTTAAAGCGTGTCTAACGGTATGAATTCTCCAAGAGGTTAGTCCAGTTACGGCACTAGCTTTTTAATAGGAAAGGGTGTCCTACTACCTTGACATTATCTCTTTTCCAGACAAATAACCTTTCTCTCGAACAAGTTAAATGTTAGACTGGCGTATTCTTGCGTTTGCAACCGCAAAGAATGTAGATTAATATGAAGAGAATAATGATATAAGCAATATACGTGTCACGAACTCACAAACTCACAGCAATAGATAGTATCTCATTCGGCTTCCATAACCCCAACAGAGAGGTTTAGTTACCCATGAATGCGAAAGAGATCACGATTGACATTGTTTTTATATCACAATATTAAGTAATGGCGTGTAGATCAAGTGATAGGCGTGAGGCGTGATTCCTTAGCAAGTAACGTTTCCCTTGTTGCGGAAATTAAGAATTGAATAGATGAATAGAAGAAGAAAAATAGAATTAATGGAAAGATTAGAAGAGTTTTAGAATTGTTGTGGTGGAAGAAGAGAGGGATGGAAGAATGTATTGTGGTGAGGGATGAATTCTCTGCACTAAGGGAGGAATGTATTAAAATCTCTAGCATGATAGGGTATTTATAATACTCCTATCCTACTCCTACTATGCTAATGAAATAAATAACCAAATCCTACTAGGCCTATGGAACACTTAACCCAAATGTACTAGGTTAAGGTAACATTATCATAATCCAAATAAACTAATGAAATACATAACCTAATTGTACTAGGTTAATGTATCTTTGTCAAAATCCAGCTTTGTGTCTGTAAGTCCCCAAAGTCTTCAGAATTGCTGTTTTAGCCCGGGACAGATTTTCCATGCAGCAGTTTTGGTCTAGGTCCCCAAAGTCTTCAGAAATGCTGTTTTAGCCCGGGACAGATTTTCCATGCAGCAGTTTTGGTCCTTAGGCGTCCAAACTCCCTTTCCTTCCTTCGTGAGCTTTCTTTTGCGTCAAGTAAGCCATAAAATGCTGAATTATGCATCATTTATACCTGAAACTTTACTAATCATGTTCGTTAGCTCATTTATAGGAAAAAGGACTAAAAGTGCATGAAATATATAGTTTGTTCTCAAAACTAGGCTAAAATATGGGCAATATATATTGATATAGGCGCGTAAATTCGCCTATCATCAACACCCCACACTTAGAGCTTTGTTCGTCCTCGAACAACATATCATGTCCTTCTAAACATCAACTTAGGGTTTTTACAACAACAACACAAAACATTTATCAAGACAAGCACAACAATTATCAACAAAGAGTAGCTTTTCGATTATAAGTAGAAACAATTTAACCTCTTGCATAGACTCGTGATGGTGATCAACTCGCATGCAAACGTTAAGGTGCGTAGAATCATATACAACTATCTAAAACTCATCAACCATGTGTGTCTCACAATATAGTACCCATAATCACTCACAAATATATCATATTTTTCAAACATGGGTATCAACATATCCTTGCTCTCACTCTCACAAAGAATTCATATGTAGCAACTGATGACCATAGGCTTGCCCTTAATGTAGTACTCTACTAAATGTCAGAATGCTTAGCTTAGGATCAAGTAGGTCTTTTGATGGTTGTAATGTAGGCTAAGGGACGGGTAGGATCAGCTATTTTGGCCAGAAATAGTGACTAAGTTCCTAAGCACTTTAATACAACACATTGTATCATTGACACTTTTTTCTTTCAACCTTTCTTCTTTCTTTTATTCTACCACCCTTGTTCTCCTCTTTTGTTTTTCAATTTTAAGCATAACTCACTTTTCAGCTTTCTTTTCCTTTTTCTTTTCACAACATACCTCTTATACTAGCACTTTTTTTTTTCATAACACATTCAAGAACCATTCCAATTTATAGCATTATACTCACCCAATTTCCTCTTATGTTGTCACATGACTTTTTCTCTTTAAAGCACTTAGGAATTTGGATCAAATTACGGTCTTGAAAGAAAATGGATTAGGCTTACATACAAGGTTGTCAAAGAAATAGGCTAAAGGCTCAAAAGGGTTTAACTAGGATGATGTCCATGGGTAGGTAAAATTGAAGGAAAACAAATATAGGTTGCCAAAGAAATGCCTAAATCATATCCTAAACTTACACTCCTTATTTTCGCTTTGCATACATACCAGGCAAGTTCTAGCATCAACCACAAACATAGAATATACTATTATCTCACACACACAAAGCACATGGTCGACTTGATTGGAAGTAATATAGACTCTCAACCCAACAAGTGAAGAAATTGAACCACACACTATCATATAGTGAGTCACAATTAGAGCCTAAAATGTCTCAATAGTCATAATTGTAGCACATACTCTTGTTATAATCTCATGCTGCCTATTAGAATAGTTTCATGCGAAGCTAAGTAAAAAAATTCTGCTAAAAAAACTTAACTACTAAAAACGATAAAAAAAAACAAAAGCAAACAAACCTAGATGCGAGTAGAGAAGTATAGCATGCAATACCACCACCCCACACTTAGTCGGTACACTATCCTCAGTGGAAAATAAATAAGAAGAACCTGGTTAGTCAGACTCATCCTCTATGTCAGGGGTCATACCCCTTGCATTGGAATCATCATCAGAGTCGTCATCCTCAGAAGTTCCTCATAAGTATCCCACTTAATTCCAAGCGTGAGTCGAGGTATTTGCAGCGAGGAGGGTTCTTCTTGCTCCTTGCGGCCTCTTTTCTTTCTCTTTTGGGAAGTGGTAGCCTTTTCTTTGCCTTGTCTTGCTTTGGGTGCCATTGTACCTGAGACTTGAAATAGTTTTAATGGTAGCACAGTCCCAATGGATACAATCTATACACAAGCAGTAGGGGTACCACCCCACACTTAGTTTGTTGATACGAATTAGTGAAGTGAAAGTGGTCGATTACTTAGACTTCATCGACATACTTTTTAGGAGCTATATTCCAACAAGAAAATCAGAGATGTAACACTTCTTGCAATCTTTGCAATACTTTCATGTTAGATATATCAAGACTACGACATAGGGATTACATCATGGTATAGTTTCTATCAATAATCACAATCTCCTATGTCGGTAGGCAACTATAAGTCTTATTCCGATGAACGGGATATTCTAACATGCAAGTATTCAAGTGACAAGATTATGCAATGTTCATGACTATAGCAATTTTGCAAGTAGTATAACAATGCATCAAAATCAAATTCAAATCGGAAGTAAGTAAAGATCATCCTAACGTATATGTTCACTCACTTGGTTGTGTATCAACAATTCAAACACATGACTATCACCAATGCTTCTTCAAGATTTAGCAATTCATAATAGGTGTAGTAATGTTGTACTTACAAAGTATAAATGAAGAACAAAGTAGTACTTACTTGGTTGAAGCCTTTGGATGATGTTCTTGTGAAGAAAAAGAGCAAAAGGAAACTTTTTGATAGGTTTTGGAGACTATAGGTGGTGCATAAGCTAGGTTTCCAATGTGTTTTTGGTTCAAGATTAAGTCTCATATTTATAAGAAAAGGTTGGGTTGAGTTTTGACCCATTAAAATTGGATTTGGAGACCAAAAGTGACCATAGGCGGTGCCTAATGCTTTGCCTAGTTGAGCAGAATGCCATAGCATATGCCATGCATTTATTTAAGAATGCCATACACTATGCCATGCATTTATTTAAGAATGCCATACACTATGCGGCGCATTGTCTATGGCATTTAGAGACATATGCGCCGCATAGTCTATGGCATATGAGATCCTGAGACCTAATGCTATAGCATAGGCGACGCATAGTCAAAAGCACACTTAGGAATGGGAGGCGCATAGTGTATAGCACACTAGATTCCGAGACCTTAGGCTATAGGATAGGTTTTGCATTTTTCGTGGCCTAGTTTTACCTAGGCCTAGCCTTCTTCGATGCCTTTTTAGTCATGAGTAATGCTCAATCCATACCCTTATGCATCCTTATACCTAACTTACCACCTTTACCATTCAATACATCCAAATCGTCATTTGAAACCAATCTCCTCGTTGAATACCTCTTGCACCTATATTTGCTCAAAACAATAAAAACGATTAGTACGATGGGTTGCCTCCCACCAAGCGCCTTAGTTTTGGTCATGGCACGACTCTTATTTTTGGATTTTCATTAATTAATAACAAGACAAGTAGTAGAATGAAAGAAAACGATAAACGATAAATGACAAACGATAAACAATGGGTTGCCTCCCATCTAGCGCCTTATTTATTGTCGTGGCACGACATGGTTACCTCGAGTACTCAGACTTCGTCGAGGTAAATGGTGGATCGTTTTCTAAAAGGATTTAGACGGCAATGAGGCTTACCTGTGGGCATGCGATCTTCTTCGAGATGGATCATACGTTTCCCCGGAGAGTCACCAATTATATCATCAATAGTCCAACCCATATCTCTCTTGTATCTCTTCAGAGCAGAGATGAGAGCTTCTACGTGCTGTTCACTTAAATCATCTGCTCTCTCCGGAAGTATATTTCTAATTTCCAAGAACACATACCTTAGATAATCGGGGAGCTCTTGCGTTTCTAGCATTGGTGGCTCGTCAATGGGAGTCTTCGCTGTTGGTTGATTCTTGAGATCACATTCCGGTTGCTTAGGAGTATACGACTCTGTTTCTATTAGATCACCCATAAGTTCTTCATTGTCCTCATGCTCAACATTCAGTGGCGCAGCAGACAATGGCTCAACAGTAGGCTGTTTCTCTATAGATAATGCTTTCATATCCTCATGATGAACATCAGCTACAGATAACTCATTCATATTGCTGGGCTGCTTCATTGCTTTGCATATATCAAACCGTACCACTTCGTCATTAATTCGAAACAAAAGCTCATTATCTTTCATGTCAATAAGCATACTTCCAGTTGCAAGGAAAGGACGTCCCAAGATTATGGGAACTTCAGAATCCTCCTTACAATCCAGAATAACGAAGTCTGCAGGAAAGATGAATGAAGAAACTTTCACCAACACATCATTCAAGATACCCACAGGTCGTTTTACCGACCTATCAGCCATCACGAGCCTCATATTGGTTGGTGTCGGATCGCCTAGCCCCAACTTTTTGTAGATGGATAGTGGCATCAAATTGATGCTAGCACCTAGATCGCACAATGCCTTGGCAAAATCCAACGATCCAATTGTGCAAGGAATAGTGAAAGCTCCAGGATCTGCCTTCTTTTGAACTAACGACCTTGTAGCGATTGCACTACAATGATGAACATTATCCGCTAACTCATAACTTGTTGCCCGCTTCTTTGTCAACAGGTCTTTCATAAACTTCGCATATCCAGGCATTTGTTCAAGTGCCTCCACCAATGGAACATTAATGGTCAGCTGCTTGAGCATAGTCATGAATTTGCTGAACTTTGTGTCATCTGCCATCTTCTTCAATCTTTGGGGAAAAGGTGGTGGTGGGTATGGAAGTGTTCTCTCCACGGTTTTCTTCTCCTCTTGCTTTCATTTTTCAACTTTTTCAGGCTGCACAGTGCTGGATGTGGCGTCCTTGATGTCGGGAGTAGTGGATGGGGCATCTTCTCCTTTTGCATTGTCATCCATTTTCGCAACTTCGTCAATCACTTTCTTGCCTTTTGCTGATGTTTCCAGCACCTTACCACTTCTGGTAGTGATGGCCATGCATGACCCATCATTCCTTGGGTTTTGTACAGTATCGCTAGGTAAAGTGCCGGCCTTTCTTTTGTTGAGTGCTGCTGAAAGTTGACTGAATTGATGCTCTAGTTGTCTAATTGAAGTGGAATGTGAATCTACTAATTGTTTCATGGCGGACAAATCATTAATTACCTCCATAAATCCCGCGCTCGTTGCTTCAACTCCTTTCAATAATTTAGCCATCATGTCTTCCATACTTCCAGAATTAGATATGGTGGTATCACGTCTGCCAGGGGGAACGTACAAACCACTCTTTTCATTGTTTTTCTTCCAACTACATTGGTCTTTGTTTCCAGATTTATCATAATAGTTCCGACCTTGGTTTCCTTGCCAAGCTCTAGTTTGTTTCGTCATACGATCTAGCATATTGCTTGCTTGACCAAAGGTGAGGTCCATGAAAGAACCTCCAGCTGCGTTGTCCACCACTGGTTTAGTTATTGAATACAAGGCTCTATACAAGATCTCCATGAGGTGAACATTAGTCATGTGATGGTTTGGGCATCTCGCTTGCTTTGTCTTGAACCTCTCCCATGTTTCATGAAGAGCTTCAGAGGGAAGCTGACGAAAGTTGCTGATTTCATCTCTCAATTGAGCCCTTTTGGATGGCGGAAAGAATCTTTCTAGGAAAGCGTCTCTCAATTGCCTCCAATTTGTAATTGAATCAGGAGTCAGCCCATTCAACCATAGTGTTGCCTCCCCAGACAGAGACAATGGAAATAGACGTAATCGAATAGCATTCTCACCAACACCAGGATTGTCAAAGGACTTGCATGTAGAAATAAAGTTGATGAGATGCATATTCGGATCATCGCCTGCTAGTCCACCAAATAATCCCTTGAGTTGCAATAATTGAATCATGGTGCTTGTGATGTTGAACTTGGCTCCGGGCGCTAATGGTGGTGGAATTATTACTCCAGTGGCTCCGGCACCATCAAGATCATCATCATCATCGTCGAAAGCTGGCTGCATGGGTTGGCGATCATACCTATACTGCGCTTGTCGACCTCTTCTGTTGGCAGGTGTTGTAGTTTCAGCAACATGCCTTGGGTTTATCAACTCGTCGTCACCTAAATCCTCAACGTCAGGATTTGTTGCTCGCCCAGAATTATCAATGTTTTGTTGTTGGACTTGAGCAGCGGCAAGAGCAGCTAATCTTGCTTGCTCGTGTTGAGCAGCCATCCTGTCGATTTCAGCTTGTGCTTCCATTCTTGTAATTCGTTGTGGTTCAGGATTGATTGGTAATAACGGTTGACCAGAACTTCTAGTATGGGGCATGCACTAAAGGAAAAACCTGCACGAAACAAAAACAAAAACTAAAAGTAAAAGTACGAGAATCTTTGACCAAAGGGTCTAGTAATTATCACGAACTTGATTGACACTCGTATTCCCCGGCAACGGCACCAATTTTTGATAATGATCAATCTACAGCTCTTGTGAGTGTAAAGCGGTCGTTTGTCAAATATAGAACCCAACCTGGGTTGGGTGTCGATCCCACAGGGAATAGCTTGGCCAACAAGTAAAATTACTAAACTTTTGGTGCAAGTCTCGTAAGAAGGGGGAGTCTTGTCGTGCAAGTAATGTAAACAAAAGCTGAAAATTAAAAAGTAAAGAGAGAGAGATTGTTACGTAGGTTGACAACAATGAGAATTGAAGCGTTGGGGTTATGTCCACCTTCTGAGGTATACGTCTCTATTGGCTATGAGTGTGTAGAATTGTGACATGCATGTGCTTATAGAGAATTGTATTCTATGGTAAATCCAAGCGTCTCTCGACCTCAACAAGGACTATTTCACTTTAACTCTCTCGAGCTTAAAGCGTGTCTAACGGTACGAATTCTCCAAGAGGTTAGTCCAGTTACGGCACTAGCTTTTTAATAGGAAAGGGTGTCCTACTACCTTGACATTATCTCTTTTCCAGACAAATAACCTTTCTCTCGAACAAGTTAAATGTTAGACTGGCGTATTCTTGCGTTTGCAACCGCAAAGAATGTAGATTAAGATGAAGAGAATAATGATATAAGCAATATACGTGTCACGAACTCACAAACTCACAGAATAGATAGTATCTCATTCGGCTTCCATAACCCCAACAGAGAGGTTTAGTTACCCATGAATGCGAAGGAGATCACGATTGACATTGTTTTTATATCACAATATTGAGTAATGGCGTGTAGATCAAGTGATAGGCTTGAGGCGTGATTCCTTAGCAAGTAACGTTTCCCTTGTTGCGGAAATTAAGAATTGAATAGATGAATAGAAGAAGAAAAATAGAATTAATGGAAAGATTAGAAGAGTTGTAGAATTGTTGTGGTGGAAGAAGAGAGGGATGGAAGAATGTATTGTGGTGAGGGATGAATTCTCTCCACTAAGGGAGGAATTAATTAAAATCTCTAGCATGATAGGGTATTTATAATACTCCTATCCTACTCCTACTATGCTAATGAAATAAATAACCAAATCCTACTAGGCCTATGGAACACTTAACCCAAATGTACTAGGTTAAGGTAACATTATCATAATCCAAATAAACGAATGAAATACATAACCTAATTGTACTAGGTTAATGTATCTTTGTCAAAATCCAGCTTTGTGTCTGTAAGTCCCCAAAGTCTTCAGAATTGTTGTTTTAGCCCGGGACAGATTTTCCATGCAGCAGTTTTGGTCTAGGTCCCCAAAGTCTTCAGAAATGCTGTTTTAGCCCGGGACAGATTTTCCATGCAGCAGTTTTGGTCCTTAGGCGTCCAAACTCCCTTTCCTTCCTTCGTGAGCTTTCTTTTGCGTCAAGTAAGCCATAAAATGCTGAAGTATGCATCATTTATACCTGAAACTTTACTAATAATGTTCGTTAGCTCATTTATAGGAAAAAGGACTAAAAGTGCATGAAATATATAGTTTGTTCTCAAAACTAGGCTAAAATATGGGCAAAATATATTGATATAGGCGCGTAAATTTGCCTATCATCAATCAGTGAATGGAGTGAAGTGTGTGGCGTGAAGTGCTGTCTCATAGAAAATGCACTTGTCAGTGGTTACAAGACAATTTGATGTATATAAACAAAAATAATAACAATAATATAGGAAAAATTGTTGTATTTTTTTAATACAAACTAAATGTGTCAGGTAAAATGAAATGGAGGAAGTAACAAGATAGTGGTGAAAATTGAAGGAAAGGTGCCATTTAAATCTTGAATAAAGGATTAGTGATATTCGCAAACTTAAAGGGTCAAACATAATTAGAAAACTTGATTAAGTTAATTCTGGACTTGATTAATATTTTCAAAACTTTCTAATCTTTTCAAAAAATCAACCCACTCCCATGTCGTCTCCAAATCAACCATCTCTCCTCTCTCTCTCTCGATAGTTTCTCACAACCAATAGTTCTGCAAATTTCTCCTTTCAATTCCCGACAAATTTAACCTCCGGCGATAAACAGTTGGGCTTTGAGTTTCTTTTCGAGATTCAACCGTCAATCGACATGACATCCTTGCTCTCCAGCCACAACCACTTCGAATTCTTCATCGTCCCTTTTCTTCTTTCACAGGTAAAAAATTATGGTATTTTTAGTTTTGAAGAAAATAAGGAACTTGATCCAAATTCTCTTCTAGTATTGGTTAACAGTTTCAGTATTAATTGCTTTAAATTGAAATGTGGTCTGAATAAAACCCTAATTTCTGGAATTTCTTATCATCTCTTATTGGAGAGAATTATGATTTTTTGTTGTTTGTTGCATTTTTTAAAAGTTTTGTTTTTGTTATTTGTGTTTATACAAATAAAACAACGATGTTACTTGTTTTTATACCACGATGTTGTTTGTTTTTATACCAACAAAACAACGATGTTGGTGTTTTTAGTGTTGCTAGATTGATTTGTTCTTGTTTTTGGTTAAAATAGTGATATTGTGTGGTTTTATTGAACAAAATCATGCTACTATTTTTTTTATCTGATGCAACAGATTAACAACAGAGAAATCATCAAATTTAAAAATCTAATGCAACAGATTAACCATCGGATTAACCATCTGATGCAACAAATTAACCATATGATGCAATGGAGGAACCATCGAACTAATCAGAGTAATCATGTGATGCAACAAAAGAACCTTCTTGACCCCAGGCCCACCCCCAAAATCGTGGGCTATAGCACACTAATTTGGCCCCAAATAGCCCCGTTCCCGCTTTTCCCCAATTTGCCAACCAAATGGGCCCTCCCACGCAAACGGGCAACACTAGGATGCTCCCCAGCCTCCCTGTCAAGCCTTGGTTGATTTTCAGCACACAAAACCCCCGAACCCTGGGCCCACCCCTCGAACCGTGAGTTATAGCAATCTAATTTGGCCTCAAAATGCCCCGTTCGTGTCGTTTCGTCTGTTTGACCAACCAAAAGGCCCAGCCAATACACATGGGTAACACTTCAAGACTCCCAAGCCTTCCTGGCATGCGCAAGTTAATTTTTCTCCTACGTCACCCTCGGACCCTGGGCTCACCCCTGAAATCGTGGGTTATAGCGCAATGTTATTTCTCCAAAATGCCCTGTTCTTATTTTGCCCGTTTCACCAACCAAATGGCCCCTCTCACACAAACGGGAAACACTAAGACATTCCATAGCCTCCCTGGTATGCCTAGGTTGATTTTCGGCCCACGGCATCCCCGGACCCCAGGCTCACCCAAGAACTGTGGGCTATAGCACATCAAATTGGACCTAAAATGCCCCATTCATGCCGTTTCGCCCGTTTGACCAACCAAATAGCCCCGCCCACAAAAAAAGCAACATTAGGATGCTCTCCATCCTCCGTGGCCAGTCCAAGTAAATTTTTGGCACACGGTACCCCCGGGCCCACCCCCAAAATTATGGGCTATAGCACACCAAATTAGCTCCAAAATACCCCATTTGTGCCGTTTCACCCGTTTGACCAATGAAATGGCCTCTCCCATACAAACGGGAAATACTAGGATGTTCCCTAACTTTCCTGGCATGCCCAGGTTATTTTCGGCCCATGTAACCACCGGACCCCAAGTCCACCCCAGAAATCGTGGGCTACAGCAAACCAATTTAGCCCCAAAATGCCCTTGTCACGCCGTTTCACCCGTTTGAACAACCAAATAGCCACTTCCACACAAATGGGAAATACTACGATGCTCCCTAGCCTCCCTGGCATGCTCAAGTCTACTTTCAACCTACGACACCCCCGAATATCGGCCCCACCCCCGGAACCGTGTGATATAGCAAATCGATTTGTCCCAAAATAGCCCCATTCATGCCATTTCTCCCGTTTGACCCAACAAATGGCCCCACCCACACAAACAAGCTATACTAGGACGTTCCCCAGCCTCCATGGCACACCTACGTCAATTTTTCCCCATAGAACCCCCGGGCCTACCCATAGAACTGTGGGCTATAGCACACCGATTTGTCTTCCAAACTTCCCATATGAGCTGTTTAACCCGTTGGACAAACGAAATGGCCCCGTCCACACAAATGGGAAACACTAAGATGCTCTTCAGCCTCCCTGGCACTCCCAAGTCAATTTTCAGCCTATGGAACCCACGAACCCCAAGTCCACCCCCGGAATTGTGGTCTATAGCACACCAATTTAGACTTAAAATGCCCCATTCGCGTCGTTTCTCTTATTTAACAAACCAAATGGCCCCGCCCATATAAATGGAAAAAACTAGGATGCTCTTGAGCCCCCTGGACCATCCATATTGATTTTTGGCTGATGAAACACCCGAAACCTGGGCCACCCCCAGAACTGTGGGCTATAGCACACAGATTTATCTCAAAAACAACCCGTTCACGCCGTTTCTCCCGTTTGACCAATAAAATGGCCCCATCTACATAAATAGGGAATACCAGGACTCTCCCTAGCATTCCTAGCATGCCTAGGTTAATTTTTGGCCTACAACACCCCAAACCCCAGGCCCACACCCAGAACCGTGTGTTATAGCATACTGATTTATCCCCAAATAACCTTGTTTCTCCTGTTTCACCAACCAAATGGCCCCTCCCACACAAACGGACAACACTAGGATGCTCCCCAGCCTCTCTGCCATACCTAGGTCAATTTTTTGCCCACACCATCCTCAGATCCTAGGCCCAACCCAAAATCATGGGCTTTAGCTCACAAAATTAGCCTCAAAATGCCTCGTTCGCTCCGTTTTGTCTGTTTGACCAACCAAATGGCACCGCCCACACAAATAGAAAACACTAAGATGCTTCCTAGCCTCCATGGAACGCCAAGGTGAATATTTAGCCAACGACACCTCCGGACCCCCGGGCCACGCTTGGAACCGTGGGCTATAGCACACCGATTTGGCCCCAAAATGCCCCGTTTGCACCGTTTCGCCCATTAGACAAACCAAATAGCCTCGTCCACACAAACGGGAAACACAAGGGTGCTCCCCCACCACCCTAGAACGGCCATATCAATTTTTTGTCGGTAGAACCCTCGGACCCCAGTCCCACCTTCGTAATCATAGGCTACAACACACAGATTTAGCCCCAAAATACCCCATTCATGCCGTTTAGCACCTTTGGCCAACCAAATATCTCCGTCCACACAAACGGGAAATACTAGGATGCTCATTAGACTCCCTATCATGCCAAGGTCGATTTTTGGCCTACGAAACACGTAGACCCTGAGACCACCCTTGGAATCATGGGCTATAACACACTGTTTCGGCCACAAAATTCCCCGTTCGTGCCGTTTCTCCCGCTTGACCAACCAAATGGCCCCAACCACACAAATGGAAAACACTAGGATTATACCTAACCTCCCTGTAACGTAGAGGTTGATTTTTGACCCACGAAACCCCCAGACACTGGGCTCACCCCTGGAATAGTGGGCTATAGCACATCGGTTTAACCCCAAAAAGCCCCATTCATTCGGTTTTGCCCGTGTGACAAACCAAATGGCCCCGCCACACCGAACGGGCAACACTAGGATGCTACCCAGCCTCCCTGGCATGCCCAGGTTAATTTATGGTCCACGAAAACCCTGGACCCTAGGCCCACACCCAGAACCATGGGCTATATAACCGATTTGGCCCCAAAATGTTCAGTTTAAGCCATTTCGCCCATTTGAGAAACGAAATGGCCCCACCTACTTAAACGGGAAACACTAGGACACACCCCAGCCTCCTTGGCATGTCCAAGTCAATTTTTAGTCCATGGCACCCCGGACCCTGGGCCCACCCCCAACCCGTGGTTTATAGCACACTGATTTGGCCTCACAACACCGCATTTGTGTCATTCTGCCTGTTTGACCAACCAAATAGCCCCTCCCAGATAAACGGGAAACACTAGGATACTCCCTAGAATCCATGGCATGCCAGGTCGATTTTTGACCCACTACACCCCCGTACACTAGGCCCACCCCATAATCGTAGGCTATAACACACTGATTTGGTACCAAAATGCATCGTTCGCTCCATTTATCCTGTTTGACAAATCAAATAGCCACTCCCACACAAACAGGAAATACTAGGATGCTCCCTAGCCTCCCTAGAATGCCCAGGTCAATTTTTGGTCTACGGTATCCCCGGGCCCACCTTTGAAATCGTGGGAAATAGCAAAAGATTTGGCTTCAAAAGGACCCATTCGCGTTGTTTCGCCCATTTGACAAATGAAATGGCTCCGCCCACACAAACGGGGAACACTAGGATTCTCCGTAGCCTCCCTGGCATGCCATGATCGATTTTCAGCCCATGGCACCCCCGGACTCCGGGCCCACCCTCAAAATCATATGCTATAGCATACCGATTTAGCTCCAAAACACAGTGGCCCTGCTGTTTCACCCATTTGACAAACCAAATGGCCCCGCCCACACAAACGGGAAATAGTAGGATACTTCCTAATCTCTCTGGCACGCCCAGTTTGATTTTTGATCCATGGCACCCCCAGAACCGTGGGCTATAGCTTATCGATTCCGCTCTAATTAGCCTCGTGACTCACGTTTGACCAACCAAATGGTCCCGCCCACACAAATGGGAAATAATTGGATGCTCCCCAGCCTTTCTATCATACCCTGGTCAATTTTTGACCCACACCACCCCCAAACCCCGGGCCCACCACCAAAACCGTGGGCTATAGCACACCGTTTCACACATTTGACAAACCAAATGGTTTGGACCACCCAAATGGGAAACACTAGGATGCTCCCAAGCCTTCCTGGGATACCCAGATAGATTTTTGGCCCGCGGCACCCTCGAACCCCGAGCCCACCCTCGTAACTATGGGCAATAGCATACTGATTTGGCCCCAAAATGCCCCATTCTCGTCGTTTCACTCGTTTGGCCAACAAAATGGCACCGTCCACACAAACGGGAAACACTAGGATACTCCCCCACCTCCCTGGCATACCCTAGCTGATTTTTGGCCCATGGTACCCCGAACCCCAGGCCCACCCCTAGAGCCGTGTGCTATAGCACACCGATTTGTCCCCAAAACACATTGTTCATACTGTTTTTCCTATTTGACAAACCAAATGACCCCGCCCACACAAACGGGAACTACTAGGATGCTTCCCAACCTCCCAGGCATGCCTAGTTTGATTTTTGACCCATCACCCCTGAGCCCCGGGCCCACCCCTGACTATGGGCTATATCATACTGATTTAGCCTTAACTAGCCTTATTTCTCCTATTTGACCATAAAAATGGCCCCGTCCACAACAACAGGCAATACTAGGACACTTCCCAGCCACCATGGCAGGCCCAGGTTGATTTTTTGCACACAACACCCCTGAACCCTAGGCCCACCCCTAAAACCGTGGATTATTGCACATTGATTTTTGCCATAAAATGCCTTGGTCGTGCCTTTTTGCCTGTTTGACCAAAAAAATGGACATGACCACATAAAAAGGCAATACTAGGATGCTCCACAGCCTTCCTAGCTGGTCTAAGTCGATTTTTGGCCCACGGAATCCCCGGACCCTGGGATCACCCCCAAGAATTGTAGGCTGTGGCACACCGATTTCTAAAAATGTCTCGTTTGTGCCGTTTCACCCATTTGACCAACAAAATTATCCCGTCCATGTAAGAAGGAAACACTAGGATGCTCCACATCCTCCCTGGCATGCCTAGGCTAATTTTTGGCCCACGACACCCTTGGATCCTGGGTCCCCCCCAAAACTGTGGGCTATAGCATACCGATTTGGCCCTAAAATGCCCCGCCCATACAAACACGTAACAGTATGTCGCTTCTGAGACTCCCTAGCATGGCCAAGTCAATTTTTCATCCACGATACCTTCGAACCCCAGCCCCAGCCCCGGAACTTTGGGTATATAGCTCACTGTTTTAGCCCAAATAGCCCCGTTTGGACCATTTCTATCATTTGACAATTAAAATGGCCCTGCCCACACAAATGGGACACACTAGGATACTTTCTAGCCTTTTTGGCATGACCAGGTCAAATTTTGTCCCATGGCACCCCAGACCCCGGGCCAACCCCTAGAACCGTGAACTATAGCACACCGATTTGGCCTCAAAATGCTCCGTTCGTCCCATTTTGCCTGTTTGACCAATCAAATGCCCCCCCCCATATAAACGGAAAACACTAGGATGCTCTCCAACCACCCTGGCTTGCCCAGGTTGATTTTCGATGCATGTCACCCACGGACTCTGGGCCCACCCCTGTAATCACAGGCTATAACAAATCGATTTAACCTTGAAACTCCCTGTTCACGCCGTAACGCACGTTTGACCAACCAAATGGCCCCACCCGAAAAATCAGGCAACACTAGGATGCTACCCCATCTCCCTGGCATGCCCAGGTTGATTTTTGGCCCACGATACCCCTGGATGTCGAACCCACCCACAGAATCGTAGGATATAGCACAATGATTTGGCTCCAAAATGCCCCGTTTGTGTTATTTCACCCGTTTAACGAACCAAATAGCCCTGCCCATACAAACAGGAAACACTAACATGCTCGCTAGCCTCCCTGGATCACCTAGGTCAATTTTCGGCGCATGGCACCCCATAACCCCTGGGCCTACCCTCGAAACTAAGGGCTATAACACACTGATTTGGCAAAAAATTACCCTGTTTCTCCTGTTTAACTAATAAAATGGCCCCGACCATACAAACAGGCAATACTAGAATGATCCCCAGCCTCCCTGGCATGCCCAGGTCAATTTTTAGCCTACGGCACCCCAAACCCTTGGCCTTCCCCTTAAATCGTGGGCTATATAGCACACCGATTAAGCCCCAAAATGCCCCCATTCACGCCATTTTGCACGTTTGACCAACAAAATGGCCCCGCCTACATAAATTGGAACTACTACGATGCTTGCCAACCTCCCACGCATGCCCAATTTGATTCTTGACCCACGACACCCATGACCCTGAGCCCACCCCTGAAACTATGGGCTATAGCATACTGATTTAGCCTTAAATAGACTCGTTTCTCCTATTTGACAATAAAAATGGTCCCGTCCACACAAACAGGCAATACTAGGATGCTCCCCAGCCACCCTGGCATTCCCATGTTGACTTTTTGCACATAGCACCCCTGAACCCTAGGCCCACCCCCAAAACCGTGGGTTATAGCACACTAATTTGGCCATAAAATGCCTTATTAGTGCCTTTTTGCCTTTTGCAACAACAAAATGGTCCTGCCCACATAAACGGGAAATACTAGGATGCTTTAAAGCCTCCCTGGCTTGTCCAAGTTGATTTTTGGCCCACGAAACCCCCGGACCCCGAGATCACCCCCTAGAATTGTAGGTTGTGGCACACTGATTTAGCCTCAAAATGTCCTATTTGTGCCATTTCGTCCATTTGACCAACAAAATAGCCCCGCCTATGCAAGAAAGAAACATTAGGATGCTCTTCAGTCTCCGTGGCATGCCTAAGCTGATTTTCGGCCCACGACACCCCAGAACTGTAGGCTATAGCATACTGATTTATCCCCAAAATGCCCCACCCACACAAACGAGTAACAGTAGGATGCTCCTAAGACTCCCTGGCATGGTCAGGTCAATTTTTGATCAACGACACCCTCGAACCCCGGCCCCATCCCCAGAACTTTGGGCATATAGCTCACTATTTTGGTAAAAAATAGCCCCGTTCGCACCGTTTCTATCATTTGATGTTAAAATGGCCCTGCCCACAAAAATGGGCCACACTAGGATGCTTTCCAGCCTCCTTGGCATACACAGGTCAAATTTTGTCCCACGGCACCCCCGGACCCCTGGCCAACCTCTAGAACCGTGAACTATAGCACACCAATTTGGCCCTAAAATGCCCCATTCGCGCTGTTTCGCCTGTTTGACCAATCAAATGGACCCGCCCACATAAATGGGCAACACTATGATGCTCCCCAACCTCCCTGGCATACCCAGGTTGATTTTTAATGTAAGGCACACCCGAACTCCGAGCCCACCCCTGTAATCGTAGGCTATAGCAAACCGATTTAGCCCTCAAACTCGCCGTTCACGCTGTTTCGCAGGTTTGACTAACCAAATAGACCCCCCCAAAAAATTGGGCAACACTAGGATGCTTCCCAACCTTCTTGGCTTGCGCAGGTTGATTTTTGGCCCATGATAACCCTGGATCTCGAATCCACCCACGGAACTGTGGGCTATAGCACAATGATTTGGCTCCAAAATTCCCCGTTCACGCTGTTTCACCCGTTTAAGAAACCAAATGGCCCCGACCATACAAATAGGAAACACTAGGATGCTACTTAGCCTCCTTGTCGCACCCAGGTCAATTTTTGGCCCACGGCACCCCCAAACCCCTTGGCCTACCCTCGAAACCAAGGGCTATAGCATACTGATTTGGCAAAAAATTACTCCGTTTCTCCTTTCTAACCAATAAAATGGCCCCTCCCATACAAACAGGCAATACTAGAATGATCCCCAGCCTCTCTGGCTTGCCCAGGTCAATTTTTGGCCGACGAAACCCCCTAACCCCGGGCCCTTCCCCAAAACCATAGGCTATAGCACACTGATTTTAGACCCAAAATGCCATGTTCGATCCGTTTCTTCCATTTGACCAACAAAATAGCCCCGCCCACATAAAAAGGCAATACTAGGATGCTCCCCAGCCTCCCAGGAACACCCAGGTTGATATTCAGCCCACGAAATCCCCAAACCCTAGGCTCACCCCCGGAACAGTGGGTTATATAGCACACCGATTTAGCCCCAAAATGCCCCGTTCGTGTCGTTTCAAATGTTTGACCAACAAAATGGCCCCGCCCACAGAAACAGGAAACACTAGGATGCTCCCTAGCCTCAACGGCACGCCCGAGTCAATGTTTGGACCACACAACTCATGGACCCCGAGATCACCCCAGAATTGTAAGCTATAGCATATCGATTTGGCCCAAAAATGACCTATTTGTGCCGCTTCACCTGTTTGGCCAACAAAATAGCCTCGGCCACACAAACAGCAAACAGTATGATGCTCCACATCCTTCTTGGCATGCCCACGTCAATTTTCAGCCCACGACACCCCCAAACACCGGGTCCCCCCCAGAACCATGGGCTATAGCACACTGATTAGGCCCTAAAATGCTCTATTTGAGCTGTTTGGCCAACCAAATGGCCCTGCCTACATAAATGGGCAACACTAGGATGCTCCGCAGCCCCCCTGGCTTGCCTCGGTTGATTTTTGACTCTCGGTACCCTTAAACCCCTGCCCCACCCCCAAAACTGTGGGCTATAGTTTTGGCCGCAAATAGCCCCATTCACGCCATTTCTCTCAATTGACCATTAAAATGGCTCTGTCCACACAAATGTTCCACACTCGGATGCTCCCAGCCTCTCTGGCATGCCCAGGGCATTTTTTGGTCCATGGCACCCCAGACCCCAGGCCCACCCTTGGAACCTTGAACTATATCACACAGATTTAGCCCCAAAATGCCTCTTTCACGTTGTTTAGCCTGCTTGACAAACCAAATGTCCCCTCCCATATAAAAGGGAAACACTAAAATGCCACCAGCCTCCCTAGCCTGCCCAAGTCAATTTTTAGCCCACGGTACCCCCGAACCCCGGGACCACCCCTGGATATGTGGGCTATTGCACATCGATTTGACCCTAAAATGCCCCGTTCATGCAATTTCTCCTATTTCACCAACCAAACGGCCCCACCCACATAAAAGGGTAACCCTAGGATGCTCCATAATCTTCCTAACATGGCCAGGTTGATTTTCGACCCACGGTACCCCCGAACTCCAGGCCCAACCCCAGAACCATAGACTAAAGCACACCAATTTGGCCCCAAAATGCCTCGTTCATGCTGTTTCGCATGGTTGACAAACCAAATAACCCCGCCCATAAAATCGAACAATACTAGGATGCTCCCCAACCTCCCTAGCATGCCCAAGTCGATTTACGGCCTACGGTATCCCCTGATCTCAGGCCCACCTTCAGAACCGTCGGCTATAACACAATAATTTATCCCCAAAATATCCAATTCATGTTGTTTCATCCATTTGACCAACCAATTAGCCTGCCCATATAAACAGGCAACACTAGGACACTCCCCACCCTCACTGTCATGCCCAGGTTGATTTTCAGCCCATGGAAACATTGGACCCAGGCCCACCCCCTGAACCGTGGGCTATTGAACACTGATTTGGCCTAAAAATGCACCGTTCGTGCCTTTTTGTACATTTGAAAAACAAAATTTCCCCGCCGACACAAACAGGCAACACTAGGATGCTCCCTAGACTTACTGGCACACCCGAATCAACTTTTGGACCACGAAACTCCCGGACCCCGGGATCACCCCCAGAATTGTGAGCTATAGCACACCGATTGGGCCTCAAAATGCCCCATTTATGCTGTTTTGCCTATTTATCCAATGAAATAGCCCCGCCCACACAAACGGGAAATACTAGGATGCTCTGCAGCCTCCCTGGCATGCCCAGGTCAACTTTTGTCCCACGGCACCCCAGAACCCCGGGTTCAACCTCGGAACAATGGGTTATAGCACACCGGTTTGGCCCCAAATAGCCCCGCCCGCACAAATGGGCAACACTAGGATGCTACCCAACCTCTTTGGCATGCCTAAGTTTGTTTTTGACCCACGACACTCTCGAACCCCACCCCCACCCTTGAAATTGTGGGCCATAGCGCACTGTTTTAACCCTAAATAGCCCCGTTTGCGCCGTTTCTCTCGTTCGACTATCAAAATGGTCGTGCCCACACATACGGGACACAATAGGATACTCCAAAACCTCCGTGGCACACCCAGGTTGATATGTGGCCCACTACACCCCCAGACCATGGGCCCACCCCTGAACCGTGAACCATAGAACACCGATTTCGTCCCAAAATGCCTCTTTCACTCCGTTTAACCGTTTTGACCTCCCAAATGGCCCTTCCCACACAAAATGGCAACACTAAGATGCTCCCCAGCCCCCCTGGCATGCGTAAGTCAATTTTTGGCTCACGAAACCCTCTAAACCCAGACCCACCCCTAGATCTGTGGGCTATAGCACACCAATTTGGCCCTAAATTGCCCTATTTGTGCTGTTTCTCGTATTTCACCAACAAAATGGCCTCGCTAACATAAAAGGGTAAACCTAGGATGCTCCCTAACCTCCCTATCTTAGCCAAGTTGATTTTTGACCCACGGCACCCCTGAACTCCAAGCCCAACCCCAGAACCATAGACTAAAGCGCACCGATTTGGCCCCAAAATACCTCGTTCATGCCATTTCGCATGTTTGACAAACCAAATGGCCCTGCCCATAAAATTGGGCAACACTAGGATGCTCCCCAATCTCCCTGGAATGCCCAGGTCAATTTACGGCCCATGGTATCCCCGAATCTCAAGCCTACCCCCAGAACCGTGGGGTATAACACAATGATTAGTCCCCAAAATATCTGATTCGTGCCGTTTCACCCGTTTGACAAACCAATTAGCCCCGCCCATACAAAAGAGAAACACTAGGATGCTCCCTAGCCTCCAGGGCATACCTAGGTCAATTTTTGGCCTACTACACCACCTGACCCCCAATCCCATCCTTGGAACCGTGGGCTTTAGCACATCGATTTGGCCTTAAATTGCCCCGTTTCTCTTGTTTGACCAACAAAAGAGCCCAGCCCACACAAACAGGCAACACTAAAATGATCCCCAGCCTCTCTGGCACACTCAGGTCAATTTTTGGCTGATAGCACCCCCGAACCCTGAGTCCACCCAAAAAACCGTGGGCTATAGCATACTAATTTTAGCCCCAAAATGTCTCATTCGAGCCATTTCGCACGTTTGACCAATAAAATGGCCTCGTCCAAATACACGAGCAACACTAGGATGCTTCCCAGCCTCACTATCATGCCCAGGTCGATTTATAGCCCATGGAACCACCAAACCTAGGCCCACCCGCCGAACCATGGGCTATAGAACACCTATTTAGCCAAAAATGCCCCGTTCGTGCCTTTCTGCACGTTTGAACAACAAAATGTCCCCGACCACACAAATGGGAAACACTTGGATTCTGCCTACCCTCACTGGCACACCCGGGTCAATTTTTGGACAACGGAACCCCCGAACCTCGGGATCACCCCCAGAATTATGGCCTATAGCACATCGATTTGGCCTCAAAATGTCCCATTTGTGCTGTTTTGCCTATTTATCCAATGAAATAGCCCTGCCCACACAAACAAGAAATACTAGGATGATTCGTATCCCTGGCACGCCCAGGTCAATTTTCGGCCCGAGGCACCCTAGAACCTCGGGTCCAACCTCGGAACCGTGGGTTATAGCAAACCAGTTTTGCCCCAAATAGCCTCGCCTGCACAAACGGGCAACACTAGGATGCTCCCCAACCTATTTGGCACGCCTAAGTTTGTTTTTGACCCACGACAACTTCAAACCCCATCCCCATACCTGGAATTGTGGGCCATAACACACTATTTTAACCCTAAATAGCCTCGTTTGCTTCATTTCTCTCATTTGACCATCAAAATAACCGTACCCACACATACGGGACACATTAGGATGCTCCACAATCTCTCTGGCACACCTAGGTAGATTTGTGGCCCACGACATACCCTGACCATGGGCCCACCCTCGAAACCATGAACTACAAAACACCGATTTGGCCCCAAAATGCATCTTTCATGCCGTTTAGCCCTTTTGACCACCCAAATGGACCCTCCAACGCAAACGGGCAACACTAAAATGTTCCTCATCCTCCCTAGCTCACCCAAGTCAATTTTTGAACCATGAGTCCCCCGGAACCTTGGCCAACCCCTAGAACAGTGGGCTAAAGCCCACCGATTTGGACCCAAAATGCACTGTTCGCATTATTTCTCCTATTTGACCAACCAAATAGACACGCCTACATAAACAGGACATACTAGGATGATCCCTAGCCTCCCTAGCACATCCAGATCAAGTTTTTGCCCACAGTACCCCCGGACCCAGGGCCTGTCCCCCAGAGTTGGGGGCTATAGCAGACCTATTTGGCCCTAAAATGCACCATTCGCGTTATTTATCCTATTTGCCAACCAAATAGACCCGCCCACTGAAATAGGCAACTCTAGGATGCTTTCCAACCTTCTTGGCGTGCCCAAGTTGATTTTAGACCCATAGCATCCCCGAAATCTGGGCCCACCACAGAACCGTAGGCTATAACTTATCTATTTAGCCCCAAAATGCCCTATTCGCACCGTTTTGCATGTTTGACCAACCTAAAGTCCCCGCCCAAAAAATCTAGCAATAATAAGATGCTTCCTAACTTGCCTGGCACATCTAGGTAAATTTTCGGCCCACGGTACCCTCAAACATCGGGCCAACCCATGGAACTTTGGGCTATAACACAATGATTTAGCCCCAAAATGCCCTGTTCACGGAGTTTCGCCCGTTTGAGAAACTAAATAGCCCTGTCCACACAAACGGGAAGCACTAGGATGCTCACAAGCCTCCCTGGCACACCTAGGTCAATTTTTAGCCCATGGCACCCACAAACCCCCAAGCCCACCCTCGAAACCGCGGGCTATAGCACACTAATTTGGCCCCAAAATGCACCATTCACTCTATTTTGCCTGTTTGACCGACCAAATGGCCCCGCCAAGACAAACAGGTAATACTAGATGGTCCTCAGCATCCCTAGCATGTCCAGGTCGATTTTCGACCAATAGAACCCTCAAACCCCAAGATCACCTCCGAAATCATGGGCTATAGCACACCAATTTGGTCCCAAGATGCCTCGTTCTCTCCATTTTGCCTGTTTAACAAACAAAATGTCCCCTCCTAAACAAACGGCCAACACTAGGACTCTCCCCTACCTCCCTAGCACGCCCAGGTGGATTTTTGAACCATAAAACCCTTGACCCCGAGCTCACCCCCATAACCATGGGCTATAGCACAATGATTTGGCCCCAAAATAACTCGTTCATGTTGTTTTTCCCTTTTTACCAACCAAATGGCCCCTCCCACACTAATGGGAAATAATAAAATGCTCCTCCGCCTTCCAGGCACACCCAGGTAGATTTTAGGACCACGGAACCCCCGAACCCTGGGTCCACGCCCAGAACCATTGGCTTTAGCATACCAATTTGGCCCAAAAATGCCCTGTTCACGCTGTTTCTCCCATTTGACCAACCAAAGGGCCCCGCCCACACAAACGGGCAAGACTAGGATGCTCCTTAGCCTACTTGGCATGCCCACATCGATTTCTGACCTGCGGCACCTATGGACCCTGGCCTCACCCCCGGAACTTTGGGCTATAGCATACCGATTTAGCCCAAAATATAATTGTTGCACTATTTGTCAAACCAAATGGCCATGCCCACACAAACGGGTAATACTAGAACGTTCCCTACCCTCCCTAGAATGCTCAGGTCAATTTTTGGACCACGACACCCCTGGATCCCGAGCCCACCCACAGAACCGTGAACTATAACACACTGATTTTGACATAACATGCCTCATTCAACCTATTTAACTCGTTTAATCACTAAAATGGCCCCACCCATACAAATAAACAACTCTAGGATGCTCCCTCGCCCCCTGGCATGCCCAGGGTAACTTCCAGCCCACGACACCCCTAAACCCCGAGCCCAACCCTAGAACTATGGGCATAAGCACACCGATTTAGCCCCAATATGCCTTGTTCATGTCGTTTCCCTTGTAACACTCGCCCACAAAAATGATAACACTCGAATGCTCCCTAGCCTCTCTAGCACATCCAGGTCAAATTTTTTCCCACAGAAACCTCGAACCCCAGGCCTACCCCTGGAGCCGTGAGCTATAACACACCGATTTGGTAATAAAATGCCCCGTTCATATCGTTTTGCCTGTTTGACCAACTAAATGGCCCTGCCCATATAAACGAGAAACACTAGGATGATCCCCAACTTTCCTGGCATGCCCAGGTTTATTTTTGACCCACGACACCCTCAAACTATGGCCCCACCCCTGGAACCGAAGGCAATAGCACACCGATTTGGCCCCAAAATGCCCCGTTCACGCTGTTTCGCATATTTGACCAACCAAATGGTCCCGCCCACAAAATCGGACAACACTAGAATGTTTTTTAACCTCCATGGATCGCCCAGATCAATTTTTGACCCACGGAACCACTGGACCTTAGGCCCACCCCCAGAACCGTGGGCTATAGCATAATCATTTGGCCCCTAAATGCCCTATTCTCACTATTTTACCCGTTTGACCAACCAAATGGCCCCACCCAGACAAACGGGCAGCACTAAGACATTTCCAAGTCTCCCTGGCATACCCATGTCAATTTTTAGCCCTCGACACCCCCGAACCCTGGGCCCACCCTCTAAACCGTGGGCTATAGCACAATGATTTGACCAAAAAATGTCTCATTCTTGTCGTGTCGCCCATTTGACCAAACAAATTGGCTCGCCCACACAAATGGACAACACTAAGATGCTCCCCAGTCTCTCTAGTACGCCCACGCCAATTTTTGGCCCACGACACCCCCAGACCCCAGGCCCAACTTTGTAACCTTGGGCTATAGGCACACTGATTTTACCCCAAAATGCCCTATTCGCACTGTTTTACCCGTTTGACCAACTAAATGGCCCCGCCCATACAAACGGGAAACACTAGGATGCTCCCCAACCTCCCTAGCATGCCAAGGTCTATTTTTTACCAACGGAACACCCGAACCTCAGGCTTAACCCCAGAACCGTAGGCTATAGCACACGATTTGGCCCCTGAACCTCAGGCCCACCCCCAAAATCATGGGCTATAGCACACCAATTTGGCCAAAAATGCCCTGTTGGGTCGTTTAGTCCGTTTGACTAACAAAATGGCCCCGTCCTCACAAAAGGGAAACACTAGGATGCTCCCTTGGATCCCTGGAATGCCCAGGTTAATTTTTGTCCCACAAAAACCTCGGACCTCGGGCTCACCCCTGGAATCCTGGGCAATAGCACACCGATTTGGCCCCAAAATGACCTATTTGAGCTGTTTCGAACGTTTGACCAACCAAA
The DNA here is from genome assembly GCA_030864225.1 of Capsicum baccatum var. pendulum. Lineage (NCBI taxonomy): Eukaryota > Viridiplantae > Streptophyta > Magnoliopsida > Solanales > Solanaceae > Capsicum > Capsicum baccatum. The sequence goes on along the minus strand of CM061554.1, from coordinate 236,198,313 downwards.
AGTCCCCTCCCACACTAATGGGAAACACTAGAATGCTTCTCATACTCCCTGGCATGCCCAGGTCAATTTTCGACCAACAAAACCCTCGAAACCTAGGCTAACCCCCAAAATCGTAGGCTATAGCACACTGATTTCGCCCAAAATACCCTGTTCGTGCCGTTTCTCGTATTTCACCAACAAAATAGCCCTGCCAACCTAAAAGGGTAACCCTAGAATGCACCCTAACCTCCTTATCTTGGCCAGGTTGATTTTTGACCCACGGCACCCCCAAACTCCGAAACCAACCCCAGAACCATAGACTAAAGCACACCGATTTAGCCCTAAAATGCTTTATTCATGTTGTTTCATATGTTTGACAAACCAAATGGCCCCGCCCATAAAATCAGGAAACACTAGGATGCTCCCCAACCTCCCTGGCATGCCCTGGTCGAATTACAGCCCATGGTATCCCCGAATCTCGGGCCTACCCCCAGAACCGTGGGCTATAACTCAATGATTAGTCCCCAAAATATCTGATTCGCGCCGTTTCACCTGTTTGACCAACCAATTAACCCCTCCCACACAATCGGGAAACACTAGGAGGCTCCCTAGCCTCCATGGTATACCCAGGTCAATTTTTGGCCTACTAAACCACCGGACCCCCGATCCCATCCTTGGAACCGTGGGCTTTAGTACACCAATAAATTGCCCTGTTTCTCCTGTTTGACCAACAAAATGGCCCAGCCCACATAAACAGGCAACAATAGGATGATCCCCAGCCTCGCTGGCACAGGTCCATTTATGGCCCATGTCACCCCTGAACCCTGAGTCCACCCCAAAAACCGTGGGCTATAGCACACTAATTTTAGCCCCAAAATGTCTTGTTCGAGCCATTTCACCCGTTTGACCAATAAAATGGCCTCACCCAAATACACGGGAAACACTAGGATGCTCCCCAGCATCACTGTCATGCCCAGGTTAATGTTTAGACCATGGAACCATCGGACCTAGGCCCACCCCTAAACCGTGGGCTATAGAACACCGATTTAGCCAAAAGTGCCCCGTTCATGCCTTTCTGCACGTTTGAACAACAAAATGTCCCCACCCACACAAACGTGCAGCACTAGGATGATCCCTAGTCTCACTGTCACGCCCGGGTTAATTTTTGGACCATGGAACCACCAAACCCCTTGATCACCCCCAGAATTGGGGGCTATAGCACACCGATTTGCCCTTAAAATGCCCCATTTGTGCCGTTTTGCCTAGTTATCCAATGAAATATCCTTGACCACACAAACGAGAAATACTAGTATGCTCTGCAGCCTTCCTGGCATGCCCAGGTCAATTTTCAGCCCACAGCACCCCAGAACCCCGCATCTAACCTCAGAACCGTGGGTTATAGAACAACGGTTAGGCCCCAACTAGTCTCGCCTGCACAAATGGGCAATACTAGGATGCTCCCCAACCTCTTTGGAATGCCTAAGTTGGTATTTGACCCACGAAAACGTCGAACCCCATCCCCACACCTAGAATTATGGGCCAAAGCACACTGTTTTAACCCTAAATAGCCCCACTTGCGTCGTTTCTCTCGTTTGACCATCAAAATGACCATTCCCACACATACGGGACACACTAGGACGCTTCATAACCTCCCTGGCACACCCAGGTCAATTTGTGGCCCACGCCATCCCCTGACCGAGGGCCCATCCCCGAAACCATGAACTATAGAACACCAATTTGTCCCCAAAATGCATCTTTCACGCTGCTTAGCCCTTTTAACCACCCAAATGGCCCCTCCAATGCAAACGAGCAACACTAAGATGCCACCTAGACTCCCTGGCTTGCCCAAGTCAAGTTTTGAATCATGAGTCCCCCGGAGCCCTGGCCAACCCCCGGAACCGTGGGATAAAGCACACTGATTTAGCCCCAGAATGCACTGTTCGCATCGTTTCCCCTATTTGACCAACCAAATGGACACGCCCACATAAACTGACAATACTAGGACGCTTCCTAGCATCCCTAGCACGTTCAAATAGATTTTTTGCCCACGGTACCCCCGGACCCCGGGCCTATCCCCCAGAGTCGGGGGCTATAGTACACCTATTTTGCCTCAAAATGCACCGTTCGCGTTATTTATCCTATTTGACCAACCAAATGGACCCGCCCACTTAAATAGGTAACAATAGGATGTTCTCCAACTTTCTTGGCATGCCCAAGTTAATTCTAGACCCACAGCACCCCCAAAATATGGGCCCACCCCAGAATCGTAGGCTATAGCTCATCGATTTAGCCCCAAATTGCCCTATTCACACCGTTTTGAATGTTTGACCAACCAAAAGGCCCCGCTGACAAAATCTTGAAACACCAAGATGATTCCTAACTTCCCTGGCATATCTAGGTCAATTTTTATCCCACGACACCGTAGAACCTCGGGCCAACCCAAGGAACCGTGGGCTATAGCACAATGATTTAGCCCCAAAATGCCCTGTTCGCAGATTTTCACCCGTTTGACCAACCAAATGGCCCCTATATACAAATGGGAAACACTAGGATTCTCCCAAGTCTCCCTGGCACACCTAGGACAATTTTCGGCCCACGGCACCCACAAAACCCTCGGCCCACCCTCGGAATTACGGACTATAGCATACTGATTTAGCCCCAAAATGCGCCATTCACTCTATTTTACCCGTTTGACCAACCAAATGGACCCTCCCACACAAACGGCAAATACTAGATGGTCCTCAACATCCCTATCACGCCCAGGTCGATTTTCGATGAACAGAACCCTCGGACCCTAAGATCACCTCCGAAACTGTAGGCTATACCACACCGATTTGGTCCCAAGATGCCCCGTTCGCACTATTTTGCCCATTTGACAATCAAAATGGCCCCTCCCAAACAAACGGGCAACACTAGGACGCTCCCTTGCCTCCCTGGCATGCCCAGGTTGATTTTTGAACCACAAAACCCCCGAACCCCGAGTTCACCCCCGTAATCGTGGGCTATAGCACAATAATTTGGCTCCAAAATACCTCGTTCATGTTTTTTTTTCCTTTTGACCAACCAAATGGCCCCTTCCACACTAAAGGGAAATACTAGAATGCTCCTCAGCCTCCCAAGCACGCCTAGGTTGATTTTAGGACCATGGCACCCTCGAACCCTGGGTCCACGCCCAGAACCATTGGCTTTAGCATACCAATTTGGCCCTAAAATGCCCTGTTCATGCCTTTTCTCCTGTTTGACCAACCAAAAGGCCTCATTCATACAAACGGGAAACAATAGGATGCTCCTTATCCTACTTGGCATGCCTAGGTCAATTCTGACCCACGACACTAATGGAACCTGGCCCCACCCCCGGAACTATGGGCTATAGCATATCGATTTAGCCCCAAATAGACTCGTTGCACTATTTGTCCAACCAAATGGCTCTATCCTCACAAACGGGAAACACTAGGATGCTCCCTTGTCTCTATAGAATGCCCAGGTTAATTTTTGGCCCACAAAACCCCCATACCTCGGGCTCACCCCCGGAATCTTGGGCTATAGCACACCGATTTTTCCCCAAAATGACCTATTCGAGCCGTTCCAAACATTTGACCAACCAAAAGGCCCCTCCCACACAAATGGGAAACATTAGGATGCTCCTCAACCTCCCTGGCATGCCCAGGTCAATTTCGACCAACGAAACCATCGGACCCCGGGCTAACCCCCGAAATCGTAGGCTATAGCACACCGATTTGGCCCTAAAATGCCCCGTTAGCGCCTTTTCGCATGTTTGACCAACAAAATGGCCCTTCCCACTCAAACGGGAAAGACTAGGTTCCTCCTACGGTACCCCCGAATGCTGGTCCCCACCCCAGAACTGTGGGCTATAGCTCACTAATTTGGTCCCAAATAACCCCGTATGCGCCGTTTCTCCCGTTTGACCAACCAAATGGTCCCTCCCACATAAATAGGCAATGCTAGGACTCTCTCCATCCTTCATGGCATGCCTTGGTCAATTTTTTCCCTAAGTCTCCCCCGAACCCTGGGCCCACCCCTAGAATCGTGAACTATAGAACACCAATTTGGCCCCAAAATGCCCCATTTGTGCCGTTTAGCCCGTTTAAGCACCCCAATAGCCCAGCTCTCACAAATGGGAAACACTAGGATAGTACCCAACCTCCCTGTCACACTTAGGTTGATTTTTCGCCTACGGAACCCCCGAACCCCGGACCCACCACCAGAACCGTGGGCTATAGCATAGTGATTTGGCCTCAAAAACACTGTTCGCATCATTTTTCCTGTTTGACCAACTTAATGGCCCTGCCCACATAAACCGGCAACACAATAATGATCACTAGCCTCCCTAGCATGTCCAGATTGATTTTTGGCTCACTGCACCCCTGGTCTCTAGGCCCAGCTCCAAAACCATAGGCTATAGCACACCAATTTTGCCCAAAAATTCCCCGTTCACAACGTTTCACATATTTTACCAACCAAATGGACCCACCCATACAAACGGGAAAAAATATGATGGTCCCCAACCTCTCTGGCATGCCCAAGTTTATTCTCAGCCAACCAGACCCCCGAACCTCGGGCTTACACCCAGAACCATGGGCTATAGCACAATGATTTGGCCCCAAAATCAACTGTTCGCGACATTTCACTAGTTTGACCGACCAAATGTCCCCGACAACACAAAAGGGCAACATTAGGATGCTCCCCATCCTCCCCGACATGCCCAAGTTGATTTTCGGCCCACGACACCCCCGAACCTAGGGCTCACCCCCAGAACAATGTGCTATAGCACACCGATTTGGCTCTAAAATGCCTTATTCGCACTGATTTGACCAACCAAATAGCCTCTCCAACACAAGACAGAAATACTAGGATGCACTATAGCCTCCCTGGCATGCCCAGGTCAATATTTTACCAACGAAACCCCCGAAGCCCGGGCGCAACCCCTAAACCGTAGGCTATAGCACATCGATTTGGCCCCAAAATGCATCGTTCATGCCTTTTTGTTCGTTTGACCAACAAAATAGCCCCGCCCACATAAACATGAAACATTAGGATGCTCTTTAGACTCTCTGACATGCCTAGGTCGATTTTTGAACCACGACACCCCTGAACCCTGGCCCCCACCCCCAAAACTGTGGGTTATAACACACTGATTTGGCCCCAAATAGCCTCGTTCACGTCATTTCTCTTGTTTAAACAACCAAATGGCCCTGACTACATAAACGGGCAAGCGTAGGATGCTTCACAGCCTTCCTGGAATACCCAGGTTAATTTTTGACCCACGGCACCCCCGGACCTCAGGCCCACCATAAGATTCATAAATTATAACACACTGATTTGGCCCCAAAATTCCCCATTCACATCGTTTGCCCGTCTGACCACCCGAATGGCCCCACAAATAAAAATGGGTAACACTAGGATGCTGCCTAGCCTCCCTGGCATGTCCAAGTTGATTGTTTGCCTATGGCACCCCCGAAACTCTGGCCCACCCCCAGAACCGTGGGCTATAGCACATTGATTTGGCCAAAAATGCCCTATTCACGTTATTTAGTCCGTTTGGCTAACCAAATTGCCTCGTCCTCATAAACGGGAGATACTAGGATACTCCCTTGCCTCCCTAGGATGCCCAAGTCAATTTTTGGCTCATAGAACCCTCGAACCTCGGGATCACCCCCAAAATCGTAGGCTGTAGCACACCAATTTAGCCCTAAAATGCCCTATTCGAGCTGTTTCAAATGTTTAACCAACCAAATGGTACCTCCCAAATAAAAGGGCAGCACTAGGACCCTCCTCAGCCTCCTTGGCATGCCCAAGTCAATTTTTGACCAACAGAACCCTCGAACCCCGGGCTAACCCCCAAAACCGTAGTCTATAGCACACCGATTTGTTTCCAAAATGCCCCATTTGCGCCTTTTCACATGTTTGACAAACAAAATGGCCCTGCCCACTCAAACGGGCAATACTAGGTTGCTCCCTAGACTCCTTAACAAGCCCAGGTTGATTTTGGACCCATGGTACCCCCCAAACGTTGGTCCCCACCCTAGAACTGTGGGATATAGCTAACTGATTTGGTCCAATAAAACCCCGTTTGCGCCGTTTCTCCCATTTGACCAACCAAATGGTCCTTCCCATATAAACGGGCAACACTAGGACGCTTTTCTCCTTCCTGGCATGCCCTAGTCAATTTTTGCCCCACGGCTCCCCCGAAACCTATGCCCACCCCTAGAATCGTGAACTATAGCACACTGATTTGGCCTCAAAATGCCCCATTAGTGCCGTTCAACCTGTTTAAGCACCCAAATGGCCCAACTATCACAAATGGGAAACACTAGGATGCTCCTCAACCTCCTAGTCACACTTAGGTTGATTTTTTGCCTATGAAACCCCCAAACCCCGGACCTACCCCTAGAACCATGCGCTACAACACAACTATTTGGCCTTAAAAATACTATTCACGCTATTTTGCCTGTTTGACCAACCAAATGGCCCAGCCCACTAAAATCGGCAATAGTATAATGATCCCTAGCCTCCCTGGTATGTCTAGGTTGATTTTTGGCCCACTGCACCCCTAGACTCTAGGCCCACCCCCAAAAACGTAGGCTATAACACACCAATTTTCCCTAAAAATGCCCTGTTCACAACATTTAGCATATTTTACAAACCAAATGGCCCCGCCCATACTAACGGGAAACAACAAGATGCTCCCCAACTTCCCTGGCATGCCCAAGTCTATTTTCATCCAATAGGACCCCCGAACCTCGGGCTCATCCCCAGAACCGTGGGTCGTAGGACAATGATTTGGCCCCAAAATTAACTGTTTGCGACATTTCACCAGTTTGACCAACCAAATGTCCCCAACAACACAAAAAGGCAACATTAGGATGCTTCCCAGCCTCCTCGACATGCCTAGGTCTGTTTTTGGTGGACGATACCCCCGAACCCGGGGCTCACCCCAGAATCGTAGGCTATAGCACCCCGATTTGGCCCCAAAATGCCCTGTTTACGTCGTGTCACTTATTTGACCAACCAAATGGCCTCGCCAACATAATTGGGAAATACTAGGACGCTCCCTATCCTCGTTGGCATGCCCAAGGTGATTTTTGGCCCACGAAACCCCTGGACCATGGGCCCACCCCAGAACCGTGGGCTATAGCATAATGATTTGGCCACAAAATGCCCTATTCATGCCATTATGCACATTTGACGAACTAAATGACCCCGCCCACGAAAATGGGAAACACTAGGATGCTCCCCAGACTCCTTGGAATGCCCAATCAATTTTTGGCCTATGGCTCCCTCGGAACCCGGGCCCACCCTCAAAACCGTAGGTAATAGCATACCTATTTTTCCCCAAAATGCCCTCTTCATGTCGTTTCCCCATTTGAAGAACCAAATGGCCCCACACACTTAAACGGGCAACACTAGGACTATCCCCAGCTTCCCTGGCATGCCCAAGTTAATTTTTGTCCAATGGCACCCCCGAACCCCGAGCCCACCCCCAAACCGTGGGGTATAGCACACAGATTTAGCACAAAAATGCCCTGTTTGCTCCATTTTGTCCATTTGACCAACCAAATGACCCCACCCTCATAAACAAGCAGCACTAGCATGCTCCCAATCCTCTTTGACACTCCCAGGTCAATTTTTGGCCCATGGTACCCCCGAACCTAGGGCCCACCCCGAAACTATGGGCTATAGCACACTGATTTGCCCCCAAAATACCCAATTCGTGTCGTTTCGCCCGTTTAACAAACCACATGGACCCACCCACACAAACGGGAAACACTATGATGCTCCCCAGTCTCTCTATCATGCTCAGGTCAATGTTTGGCCCACGACACTCTCAGACCCTGGGCAAACACCTGCAATCGTAGGCTATAGCATACTGATTTGGCCCCAAAATGCCCCATTTGTGTTGTTTTTCCTGTTTGACCAACCAAATGGCCCATCCAACATAAATAGGCAACACTAAGATGTTCCCCAGCCTCGGTGGCATGCCCAATTCAATTTTCAACCCATGGAACCCCCGTATCTCGGGCCTAGCTCCAGAACCGTGGGCTATAGCACCCCAATTTGGTCCCAAAATACTCCGTTCGCATTGTTTTACCCGTTTGACAAACCAAATGTCCCCGCCTACAAAAATCAGAAATATTAGGACGCTCCCCAGCTTCCTTGGCATGGCCAGGTAAATTTTTGAGCCACGACACCCTCTAACCTGGGCTCACCCCAGAACCGTGCACTGTAGCACAACGATATGGTAAAAAATGCCCTTTTCGCACCGTTTTGCCTATTTAATTAACCAAATGGCCTCGCCCACACAAATGGGCAATGCTAGGATGCTCCTTAGCCTTCTTGGGACGCTTAGGTCGATTTTTATACCATGACACCCCCAGACCTCGGGCCCACCCTCGGAACCGTCAGCTATAGCACACCGATTTGGCCCTAAAACGCCGTGTTTGTGTCGTTCTGCATGTTTGACCAACCAAAGGTCTGCACCAACACAAACGAGCAGCACTAGGATACTTCCCAGCCTCCCTGGCATGTCCACGTCGATTTTTGGCCCATGGCTCCCTCGAACCCAGGGCCACCCCTAGAACCGTAGGCAATACCATACTGATTTGGCTCCAATATGCACCGTTCGCATTGTTTCACCTTTTGGCCAACCAAATGGCTCCGCCCACTCAAATAGGTAATACTAGGACTCCTTAGCATCTATGGCATGCCAAAATCGATCTTCGGCCCATGGCACCTCCGGACCTCGTGCCCACCCCTGAAACCGTGGGCTATAACACATAAATTTAGCCCCAAAATACCCTGTCCTTGCCATTTCGCCCCTTCGACAAATGAAATGGCAATGCCCATATAAACATGCAACACTAGGACTCTCCCTAGCCTCTATGGCACGCCTAGGTCAATTTTTATAACACCCCCGTACCATGGTTCCACCCCTAGAATCGTGGGTTATAGCACACCGATTTGGCCCCAAAATTCCCTATTCGCACCATTTCACCCATTTGACCAACCAAAAGGCGCCACCCACATAAATGGGTAATACTAGAATGCTCTGAAGCCTCTCTAGCATATCTAGGTCAATTTTTCGGTCACAGAACCCCTGGACCCCAGTCGTAACTCAAATCCGTGGGCTACAACACACCAATTTGGCCTGAAAACACCTCATTCGCATCCTTTCTCCCATTTTACCAACAAAATAGCCCCGCACACAGAAATGGGAAACACTAGGATGCTACCCAGCCTCCTTGGCATACTTGGGTTGATTTTTATCCCACGGCACTCCCAGACCCCGAGCCCACCAACGAAATCAGGGGCTATTTCACATAAATTTAGCCCAAAAATGCCTCGATCGGGCCGTTTTACCAACAAAATTGCACTGCCCACACAAATAGGCGACACTAGGATGTTACCCAGCCTCCCTGGCTTGCCCAGATCAATTTTTGTCCCACGACACCCCGGGACCCCTGGCTCACCTCGGACCATGGGCTATAGCACACCGATTTGGCCATAAAATGTCTCATTCGTGCTGTTTCTCTCGTTTGACCAACCACATGACCCCGCCCACAAAAACGTGAAACATTAGGATTCTCTTCAGCCTCTTTGTCACACCCAGGTTAATTTTTGGCCAATGGCACCCCAAACCCTGAGCCTAGCCCTAGAACCATAGCTATAGCACACCGATTTAGCCTCGAAATTCCCCGTTCATGCTGTTTCGCTTGTTGGACCAACCAAATGACCCCGTCAACTTAAACGGGTAACACTAGGATGCTCCATAGCCTCCTTGGAATGCCCAAATCAATTTTTGTCCCATGGAATATCTGAACCTCGAGGCCACCCCAAAATCGTGGCACACCGATTTAGCCCCAAAATACCCTGTCCGCATCCTTTCCCCCGTTAGAGCAACCAAAGAGCCCAGCCCACATAAACAAGTGACACTAGAATGATCCTTAGCATCCATGGCATGCCTAGGTCGATTTTTGGCCGATGGCACCCCCGTACCCTGTGCCCACCCCCAAAATCGCAGGCTATAGCACACCAATTTGGCCCCAAAATGCCCTGTTTGCACTGGTTCGCCCATTTAACAAACCAAATAGCCCCAACCATATAAATGGGCAACACTAGAATGCCCTCGAGACTCTCTACCACGTGCAAGTCAATTTTCAGTCCACGATACCCCCATACCCCGGGCCCACCCCCAGAACCGTGGGCTATAGCACACTGAATTAGCCTGAAAATGCCCCATTTGCATTGTTTCCCCATTATACCATCCAAATGGCCTCGCCCATTGAAACGGGAAACACTAGGATGCTTTCTAGCCTCCCTATCATGCCCAGGTTGATTTTTATCCCACAGCACCTACGACCCCGAGCCCACCCCCGGAACTGGGCGCTATTTTACTAATTAAATGGCCCCCCCACACAAACAGGAAACATTAGTACGCTCCCCCGCCTCTCTAGCACTCCCAGATTGATTTTTGGCCCACATCACCCCCGAAGCCTTGGCTTACCCCCAGAACCATGGGCTATATAGCATGCCGATTTGGCCCCAAAATGTCCCGTTCATGCTGTTTCCCCCATTTTACCAACCATATGGCCCCGCCCACACACACGGGAAACACTAGGTTGCTTCTCATCCTCTTTGTCATGCCCAGGTTAATTTTTGGACCATTTTTGGCCCATGGTACCCCCGAACCCTGAGCCCACCCCTGGAATCGTAGCTATAGCACACCAATTTAGCCCCAAAATGCCATGTTTATATCATTTCGCTAGTTTGACCAACCAAATAGCCTCGCCCATACAAAAGGGCAGTACTAGGACGCTCCCCATCCTCCACGGCATGCCCAGGTCAATTTATGACCAACAGCACCCCTAGGCCCCCGGTTCACCCTCAAAACCGTAGGCTATAATACATCGATTTGCCTCAAATTTCCCCGTTCTCGCTATTTCTCCCATTTGACCAACAAAATGTCCCCTTATACACAAACGGGTAAAACTAGGATGCTCCCCAGCCTCTATAGCACCCCCGAAATCGTAAATTATAGAACACCGATCTGATCCCAAAATGCTTCGTTCGCGCCATTTGCCCCCATTGACCACCCAAATAGCCCTGCCCATACTATCGGGCAACACAAAGACCCTCCCTAACCTCCGTGGAATGCCCAGGTTAATTTTTGAACCACAACACCTCCGGAAACTAGGCATACCCCTGAAACTGTGGGCTATAGCACACCAATTGGGCCCCAAAATGCCCTGTTTGTGTCATTTTGCCTATTTTACCAGCCAAATGGCTCCGTCCACAAAATGGGCAATACTAAGATACTCCCTAGCCTCCCTGTCATGCATAGGTCAATTTTCGTCTAACGACACCCCTGAACCTCGGGTCCATATCCAAAATCGTGGGCTATAGCACATTAATTTGGCCCAAAAATACCCTATTTGTGCCGTTTCCCCTATTTGACCTACCAAATGGCCTCGACCACGAAAATGGGCAATACTAGGAAGCTCCCCAGCCTCCCTATCACGCCCAGGTTGATTTTTGACCTACGATGCCCCCAGAACCATGGGCTATAGCACGCCGATTTCACCCTAAAATGCCTCGTTCACGCCGTTTTACCCATTTTACCAACCAAATGTCCCCACCCACAGAAACGGGCAAAGCTAGGACACTTCCCATCCTCCCTGGCATGCCCAGGTTTATTTTTGGCTGACGGTACCCTCGGACCTCAGGCCCATCCCTGGAATCGTGGGCTATAGAGTACCAATATGGCCCAAAAGGCTCCGTTCGCACCATTTCGCATGTTTGACCAACCAAATGGCCCCACCCACATAAAGGAGCAATACTAAGATGTTCCCCAGCCTCTTCGACATTCCTAGGTCAATGTTTAGTCCACAGCACCCCCGAGCACTGGACCACGATACATTGGACCCCGAGCCCACTTCCAAAACCGTGAACTATAGCACACCGATTTGGTTCCAAAATGCCCTATTCGCGTTGTTTACCCTATTTGACCACCCAAATGGCCCCGCCCATACAAACAGGCTCCCTGGCATGCCTAGATTGATTTTTGTCCTACGACGCCCCCGGACCCTAGGCCCACCCCTAGAACTGTGGGCTATAACACACTAATTTGGCCCCAAAATGCCCTAGTGATGCTATTTCACCTGTTTCACCAGCCAAATGGCCTCTCCCACATAAACGGGAAATACTAGGATGCTCCTTAGCCTCCCTGGCATGCCTCGGTCAATTTTCATGCCACAACACCCTTGAACCCCGATCCCAAATCCAAAATCGTGGGATATAGCACACTGTTTTTGCCCCAAATTACCCCATTCGCGCTGTTTTGCCTGTTTGAACAACGAAATGGCCCCACCCACAAAAACGAGAAATACTAGGATGGTAACCAGCCTCTCTGTCATGCCTAGGTCAATTTTTAGCCCACGAAACCCCGGATTCTGGGCTCACCCCTAGAATCGTAGGCTATAGCACACCGATTTAGCCCTAAAAAGCCCCATTCGTGTCGTTTTGCCCGTTTGACTAAATAAATGCCTTTCCCACACAAACAGGCAATACTAGGATGCTTTCCTGCATCCATGTCATACTGAGGTTAATTTTTGGCCCATGACACCCACGGACCTTGGGCCTATCAATGGAACCGTGGGATATAGCATATTGATTTGGTCCTAAAATGCCCCATTCACGTTGTATTGCCTGTTTGACCAACCAAATGGTCCTGCCCATACAAAGGGACAACACTAAGATGCTCCCCAGACTCCCCGAGATGCCCAGGTTGATTTTTGGCCCACAACACCCCTAAACCCCGGGCTCACCCCCGAACTGTAGGCTATTATAGCACACCGATTTGGCTCCAAAATGCTCCGCTCACACCATTTCACCCATTTGAACAACCAAATGGCCTCGCCAATGCAAACGGGCAACACTAGGAAGCTCCCTAGCTTTCCCGGCATGCCCAGGTAGATTTTTGACCCACAGAACCCCTGGACCCCGGGTCCACCCTAAGAACGGTGGGCTATAGCACATTGATTTTGCCCCAAATAGCCCCGTTTGCACTGTTTCTCTTACTTGACCAATCAAATGGCCCCGCCCACACAAACAGGAAATACTTAGATTCTTTCCAACCTCGTTGTTATGCCCAGGTCAATTTTTGGCCCACAGCACCCCCGAACCCCGGGTCCACCCCAGGAACCACGGGCTATAGCACACTGATTTGGCCTCAAAATGCTCCATTCGGATTATTTTGCTCCTTTAACAAACTAAATGGCCCCGTACACATAAACGGGAAATATTAGGATGCTCCCAAACTCTCTGGTATGCGCAGGTCAATTTTTGACTCACGGCACCTCCGGACCCTTGGCCAACCCTAGGAACCGAGGGTTGTAGCACATCGATTTGGCCCTAAATATCCCCGTTCGCACCATTTCTCTCATTTGACTAACCAAATAGCCTCTCCCATCTAAACAGGCAACACTAAGATGTTCCCCAGCCTCCCTAGCACACCCAGGTCGATTTTCGGCCCATGGCACCCCCGGTTCCACCTCAGAACTGTGGGATATAGCACACCAACTTGGTCCCAAATAGCACACAATACTATTTTTCATCTTTGAATTGTTTACTTTTTACTACTTTTTTGGTTAAATAATTAAAATTACATATGGAATTGGGGAAAAGTGCCAATTGAGTGGGATAGAAGTAGTTTTTTAGAATATTGACTCCACCAAACTGCCATATTCCACATAGATCTCAAAAAAATACTCAGTTTGAAAAAAAATTGACTCAAACGAATATTCGAGTGCACAGTTATGAAGGTTTATAGTTTCACCATTTTACAATTACTTTTTTTTATTTCCTTTCTCTCGCTATTTCTAATTGACCTTTTTGTCTATGGTCTTTCAAAATTACAATTATTAATAATAGGCGTAGTAAGAAGGATGTAAATGAAACTTTTAATATTTAAAATTATATTTTAAAAAATGAGGCAGATAGAATAAGTTAAAATGTAAATTTAAAGAAGTGTTAAGGATAGGTGATTAAGCATTAACTGTTAGTTTATGGGGATTTGTACAAATTAATTAGGTGATTATCCAAATATACAAAAGTCTTACTTAGTAGATGCACATTTTTCTTAAAGTGAGGTGTTTAAAAAATTGTTGTCTTTTGGCAAACTAAATTTATCTTTGGTCAAAAATATGTTTATTGTCGTGTTCCTCTTTAATTACATTAATTACTTCCTCCGTTCTCTTTTACTTCAATAACAACAATAAACTTAGTGTATTCTCATCAAGTGGGGTCTGATGAGGGTAAAATGTACGCAGTCCATACCGCTACATCTGAATAAGTAGAGAGGTTGTTTCTGATAGACCCCTAGCTCAAGACAAAGAATAGTTAACAAGGTCATAATAATACATGAAACGGAATGGATGGCATAACCGAAATAAAAAAATAGAGATAAGAGAGACACGAAAATAAGCGCAATACGAAAGTAAAAATAGGGAATAAGAAATAGGAAAGGACACCCCCTAGTAGTAACATACACTAGCGACTCCTACCAATGGACACAGTCCTAGGATTACTAACCTAGCAACACCAGAGCACCCTAACTACTAGTTACAACACACACATAAATTAGTCTTCTACCTTTATCTGCGGCCTCCACACTTCCTATCAAGGGTCATGCCCTTTGCATCAATCCCAAATGAATGATACACTAAATAAAAATGATAACTACAAAAATTAAAAATTACTTACACAAATCCTCACTTATTTTCCGTTAAATAGCATATAGCTAGCATAATTACCATTAATTCATCGTTAAATAAGATTAGCAATGGGATTTTATTGTTTTCACAAAAATTATCCTTTGCTAATTCATGTTAAATTTGTATGATATTGAGGTTAGTTATATAAATTTATGCAAGATCTTTTTATTGATTAAAAGTCTGCTATGGCTTTATGAATAAAATATACAAAAGCAAATAGACTGTTTTTACATTGTACATAAAGTATAAAATGAAAATTTTGTAAGAAAAAAAAGTGTAATGTGAATTAGTTGACTAGTAAATGAAATTCTTTGATTTTTAGAGAAAATTTTAAATGTAATCTTATCTCTCTTTTCTATCATTATTTTCAGTCAACTTAATTTTTTGTTTATTTGTGTTTTCTTTTCTATTTATGTTTTGTGGATAATTAACTTTTGTACAAAGATATCACTCTCATTTTTTACTTTTTTCATTCATTGTTATTTTATTTTATTTTATTTTATTTTTGAAGGGAGACTTATTCTCGAAATTATGGAATCATGGAATGCACAAATGATGTGAGTTTCTCAATGAAAACATTTATCCTAGTTAATTTTTTCGATGTTATTTTCTATTTTTTATGTTCGTATAGTTTTTTTTTTTAACTCTAATTTACTACTCTTTTATAATATATATATTTTTCTCCTTTAATGTTCTCATTATTTTAGATTTGAATATTTTGTCTTAACCAAAGAAATTTATGTAAACCACGCTTTATATTGGAACATATATTTTTAAAGACATTTTTTTATGAGGTTTGATAACTTTCTTCAGTTGTAAGAGTGGAGTAAAATATAAATTTTGATTGAAACAAGTAATATGATAAAATGAGAATAGAATAAAAGAAAATGATTTTTCAGTGAGGTTTTTTTTAATGGAAATGGTTGAGCTACATTTAAATGGATTAAATCATACTTTTGGTCAAAAAATGTATTGGATTAAAACTTGTAAAAGTTTGTGAGTGAGTGGATTTTTTATTCGTTTATATGTTCCTAATAGGCTCTCCTTTATAACAAATAAGAGATTTGAAAAAAGAATTATTTCATGTCTGTCTTATAAGGAGGTACTCATTTTTTAACGTGCTTCATATAAATCAAGCAGTCAAAACAAAAAATTGTTCTTCATTTCTGTTTAGTATATTTTGTTCATATGAAATAGAACTTCAAATACTTTTAGTTTCATTTATCATGATTATTAAATACTTAATATTAATAAAGTGGAAAAAGTCATTTATTGAGGAACTTTTCATATTACTCCCTTTTTTAATCCATTTTCATAAAAAAATATTTCTTTAGAAACTACTTATTAATTTCAACTGTTTACATAACATGTTCACAAACAAAATTAAAGATTATTTTGGTAAATCCTATTATTTTTAAATTATAAAAGTCAAATTTCTTCTTTACTTTTTAAAACTTCGTGTCAAGTCAAATCCAACAAATAAATCAAAATAAAGGAAATAATTTTTAGTCAAAAATTGAAAGAGTAATATGAGTAACTCTTTTTTCCCAAATAATTTGACACATTTTCGTTTGGTAGAAATGCATGTATTAGCTTTGTGTATTAGTGATATTTTATTGAATATATTTTTTCATGCTATGCATAACCAATTTAAGTATTACTTATGCACTTACATTAATATTAAGGTTTGTATTACTAATACGTGAAAATCCATGGTATTAGTAACACAATGGATTCTAATGCATACGACACCTGGCCCATTATTCCAAGGATGCCCTAAAGTTTCTCCACCGAACTGTAGTACTGCATTAAAGTGATTAAGGACGTAATTATCCCTCAAAATTCTTTCCATCATATTTGAGATAATTCATGTGTAGAATGACTAAAGACGCATTGTAAACAATTTTTTTTTAAAAAAAATAATTATGCAATCCATATTATTTTTAATAGATTAAATCAAATACTATATAAAAAAATATAAATATAACTAACGCAAGTATTACTAATATAATATATTTACATTATTATTACACATCCTATCAAAAAACCTTATTCTCACAAGAGCTTAATTAATGATACGAGTAACTACAACACAACTTGTTAATTTCAAAGTCATGAATAGACACAAAAGTTTAGAAAATTCAAACTATTCACCTTTTAAGATGTGTTTGGTAGAAAGGTAAATATTTTTCAAAAAATGTTTCTGTATTTTCTTATGTTTGATTGAAAATTTTCTTCATTAAGAAACGAAGACAATAACTTCTTAATGGAAATAGGAAAAACAAATTCTATAAGTCACATTACTATATGCTTATTGTATCCTCCCACCCAATATTATTTTTTGCTCAATTAAGTTTAAATTACTTTTGAGATAATAATCTTTTTTTCTTACTTACCAAACTTCAAGAAACCAACTCATAAAACATTATATATGTTTATGGTATTCTCCGATCCACCCAACACCCCAAATTCATACCTCTTGACCATTCCACTCCCACCACCATCGAGGCCCTACATCCCGACCCCCTCCCGCCTCTACATATATATTTTTGCTAAATTATATATAAATATTTTTTTACTTACTTATCAATCACAAGATTACATACAAGAAACCAACTTCTTTTTTAAAAAATTATTTTCATACCAAACACACCCCTAACATAAAATAATTGATGACTCCCTATTGAAAATTTTCAGGATGGACAAGTATATCTATAATTACTTGGTTACAAAGGAGTTGCATAAGACTGCTTAGATATTTGCAATTGAAGCAAATGTTATAAATCCCAAAAATGTTGGTAAGTTTTTTTTATTTAAATTTATGGTAAATTTGAACTCATTAAAATAATTATTAAAAGTTATTTACGTGTGACTTATAACTTGCGTGTAATCATGAAAGTAGTTGTGGATGCTTGGATTATAGTAATCAGAGTAGTATGATTATGCTATACTATTGATAGATTTCATTGTCACAATATTATAATGGATTCACTTTTTTTATTGAAGGGGTTTAAAAGTGTACACATGAATTAATCGTGTACGGGATTCATCATCTATTATATATACACAAAAAATAATTTTAACTAAATATAAATAAAGTAATTTTCCATAGTAGGTCAACCCCTTCTTGTATGCTAACTCTGTCCCACACAAGACTTATCAGTAATTTTCTATTCTAAATCGAAAGAAAGTCAAATTTGTCTAAATACTAGACATAATACAGTGGAGGCTACTCTTTTATTTGATGATTATATTATTCTTTTTAATAACAATTATATTATTCCTTTGATTTTATTTTTATTTTGAGTTTATAATAAAAGATAAATTTAAATTGTCACTTTTTTCAACGAGTTTTGCACTTTTAATTTAATTATATATATGTTTTTTTTTTTTTTGTATATGAACTATTATTATCTTTGTATTAAAATGCATTTTGAAATAACCCAATGTTTTTTCCCACCTTGCCCCATTTAGCTATCGCCCTACCCTGTCCTGTTTAACCTTTGTACTGCCCCACCCTACTCTTGTCCTGCTTCATTTTCATTTTGAATCAATTATTTTATTTTCCCATCTGAACGATAGTGATAGTTAAAGGTTGTCTCCGTATGAGCTATAACTCACGAATAGTTGTAGAAAGGAGATATAACTCACGAATAGTTGTAAAATTAGTTACCGATGCTTGGGTTAGGATAGATTGCTTAGATTGTAAATCCAGTGGGCCTTTCGCAGAATTTGGGTGAATGCAACATACTTTGTGTATCTGAATACCCTTTTATTTGATGACTATGTTATTTTAAAGAACTTCTTTATTCTTTTGACTTCATTTTTAAGTGAGATAATGGTAAAAAAAAAACACATCTGAATTATCATAGTTTCACATCATTAACTATAGTTGTTCTCTTTTCCTACATCAACCATCAATATCTATATATTAAAACACACCTCAATTATTAGTTGTTCCTTTTTCAAATAAAATAGATTGGATGGAATGATAGATAATTAATTTCATTCTTTGAAGCTTTTAGTGCACTTATTTTAGGTTAATTTTATTAGAAAGTGTTTTTCATATTTCTAAAATTGTATTAATTTTAATTATTTCATATCTATGATTTTTTTTAGCTATCGAATCTCCAGAGGGATATCTAATGGAATGGTGGGACGGATTTTATGATATATACAATACTTATCAGGCTGAGAAGGCCCAACAATCCTATGTTATGGTGTTAACTAAAATTTTTCAAGTTAAATTCATCTCTTCGATGATTATTTAATCTAAAGACATGATTTTTTTTTAAATTCTCAGGATGCATGGACTGCTGACAATGTGGGATATCATATCCCTTCTGATGTACCAACATATTCTCCAAATACTGCTACACCGGTTAGCTCTCCTACCATACAATCGTTTAAGCTTAATTTTATATATTGTAGCATCTCTATTAGACCTGTCAATACGGGTCAGCCTAGCCCATTCGGACTAGTCCAAACAGGCTAGTTCATACAGGCTTTGAGTTTAACGGGCCGGGCCATCAAAATGATGGGTCAAAAACACCAAGTCCACAACATTACTCTATGGGTTGCGGGCCTCATGCGCCAATCCACTTTTTAAAAAATAATATTTTATAATTTAATTTTGGACTATTAAAAAAGATAAATATTATCAGACAATATTACATAATGTTAATACTTATTAATCAAGTCTCCAATACCCCTGAAAAATATTCCTAATAGTGAAATTGAATAACTTTTAACGTGATATCCTTCGAACCAATTAAAATTACTAATAAACAATTTAAATAGTTGCATTTACTTGACTTACGGGCCGGCCCACGGGCTAGCCCAACCCATATTGCTCAAGCCCCACGGGCCACAGGTTTATATGGGTCGGACTAAAAAGCCCTGTTCTTAAATGGGCTACAAAAACTAAAGCCGATACCATCAAATTACATGCCGGGTTGGGATCGGCCCATATTGATGGCTCTAGTCTCTATAGTAATGTCACTCTTTTGTTTAACTATAGGTGCACGATATATCTCATGTGGAGCCGGCCTTCGACCTAACGACACCTAAGGATGAAGTTAGGGCGGATTTAATGTTTGTAACCGATTCTATGTAACAACGTTACATTTATTGCTAATATGGAGCAATATTTCTGCATTGTGTTTACTTAACTTCATGTTTTATCTATTCTTCTTTGTTTTTATTTAATACAATTATGACTGTAAAATTGAATTGATAATTAGTTATCGCATAGATATTTCATAATGTAAGTCATCGATTTGGTTGTTGAAGTTAGTGAATAAGAAGATCTACCTCTGACTCTTTTTGATGTTCAGGTGTCATATAGCCAACCAATAGAGCAGATCCCGAGTATGCCTTAACAGTCGGAGGGCAAAATATGTTTAGATTTCTGAGACAACAGTAATTTTTTTATTTTTTGTTTTTTAAAGTTGCGACATAACTGACAAGGTTTTATCCTTCTAGGAAGAGGGAGAGGGAGATAATATTAACTTTGAATGAACTGTGCAGATGGAACCAAAATCTCATCCCCTTAAAAAGATTAGACTTTTAGTGCCAGAACCTTCTGAAGCTGGATCGTTGTATTATTATTGGTTTCAAATACTTAGCTTTTTATTTTTTAGAATCTTTTATCATTGATCTTGATAATGCATGTGAGCCCGCCTAAGTTAGTTTAGAGTCTTATAAGTCGACTTAATAGGCATTTTGAACCACAGACCAATATCAAGTTTTGTTAGCGTATGAAAATGTTATGGTTGTTTGGATGATATATTTGTCAATTATAAGATCTTCAAGGAAGATTAAATGGTTCTCTGTTATAACGGAAACTCATATTAGATTCTTTGTTGATGAATGTTATCAGGTTGTTTCACCGACTCTAGCTCTGTGATGCAACAAAATCTCTAGTCTAATCTAGTCTAATCAAGATCTTGCAATTTTACAATCTTCCTCTGGCATGGCATTAAGAAGGTGATAAACTTGAGAAAGATCATAATTCATTAGCTGTTATACAATATATTTAGGCTATATATGTCATGAACAAAGATAGATGAATTTTTATTACTTCTTGTTTATTTTAAGAATGTTAACTTTTTTCTAGTTGATGTTTTTTCTTTCTCCAATTCTTAATGGTTGTTGAATGTTTGTTAATCAACATGGAAAAAATAATCGATAAAAGTAGGAAATATGACAGTACTACAGTGCATATGTTATAGTGCAGTGTCTTGATAATGAATGTTAAGGATGCTAATACTTTTAGATGCAGCATTGAGGTTTTAGGTTTCAATTCTACAAGTCATCATAAATGTAACAACAACAGCATATCTCTAAGTATATTCCCACCAAGTTGTCATAAATGCATAACCAATAAAGGATCAAATCTCATTCTTTTCTAATTAATGAGTAGCTGTTATGATGAAATGTATGACTCCACCAAGTGCATAGGGATTAGGTCCCTATGCCCATAGATGCAATAGGATAACAGTAAAAAGAAAAATGATGCAATAATATAAACTACAATGTTTACATGCAAAACTTCTTGCTTAAGGGAGGAAAAAAACAGAACTTGTCTCACGGGATTTTCCAAATCTCTACTAATCATCAAGAAACCAAGTGATTACAAGCTCCTATAATCACTACCTCTTGCAAAAACTCTACTACAAGACAATTATAGTAA
This sequence comes from Capsicum baccatum var. pendulum, assembly GCA_030864225.1. NCBI lineage: Eukaryota > Viridiplantae > Streptophyta > Magnoliopsida > Solanales > Solanaceae > Capsicum > Capsicum baccatum. Next base: position 236,176,851 of record CM061554.1, on the reverse strand, counting down.
CTCTACCACACCTCAGCTGACAATGATCCTAGATAACTCTACCCAGGACTCAGCACCTCCAAAACGGTAAGTTAAACTTGACCAACTTAAAAACGACTCGATCAATTACCAATAACTAATGCGACTCTAACTAAGACTTAGACAAGTTAAAATATTTACAATATGAGAGAAAAACTCAAACAACTCAAGACACCATAAGACTAAATGAGCACTTAATCAAGCCCCTTGATGATGTATGAAATGTGTTCAAAGAGAAGGCTTTTGCAAAAACTGACTTTCACTGTATTTAAGTATTCCTTTAATTTGAGACAACAAAACATAGAACTTATCCCATTTATTGAGGTTGAACCTCTCTACTACCGTGCTACCAACTTGTGGGCCTGGGATCAGCTGCACTCAGTACTTTCAACACAAACTATAAATTTATGTGTAAAAATCTACTAAAATATCTCTCTCTTATATGTAGGGATGAATAGTTTCAACAATACAATAGGTTCAATACGATGAACCTTAAATGTTGAACTTATAAGGTTTAAATTCTGAATTTTCCTCTGCTTTTCATTAAAATCTCATAGTTCTCTTATAATGTAGCACTAAACTCAACTATTTAATATCCTTTCCTCTTGAAAAAATTATAATGTAGAATCCATTTAGTCTATATGTATATTACTTCTTATAGGATTTTGTAAAATATAATTAAAAAGGCATGATAGAGAATCTACACCCAATAGTGTAGTCTAACAGTCAATAAAGTAAGTAAAAATCATAGAATACTAGGATTCGAGTTTAAGCAGAGACAACAATGTTATGATGGGATTAAGGCCTGCACTGAATGGTGCTAAACTATATGGCGCAAGATCATCTTACCTAAGCATACGTTCCTATTGTGGTTAGCAATGCAAGGGAAACTACTCACTAAAGAGATGTTGACGCGAATAGGTATACATTGTGATGATGATAAGTGTGTACTATGTGATCGATGTAGATAGAAAATACCTCTTATCGTTTTTCAATCTGATGTGTATCTGTTGTACTAATAGATATTTTATGGTATTACTAGAATTTTGATGATCTACAAATTATACCACAAAGGAAAAAAATGGTTGCTAAATCAGTATATATGGGACCTGGTCTCATAGAAAGTTGACTTTAGAAGATGACAATTGAGTACAGCTGGAGTTTGGAGACTGCTCTTTTTGCAAAGAGTTGGTGGCATTACAGTAGAGGTAGAAAACCTCTACCAATGGAATGCGTTATAAAGGATGGTAGATCAATAGCTTATCTAAGTCTTAGCTTAAGTTGCCTCAATTAGAGTTAATTGATCGGGTCGCTTTGTATTTTGTCAAGTTTATTTTCACCTTGGGTGAAGTCTTTTCTGGGTAGTGTTACTTAGGACTGTTGTCTAGAGTTAGTCGACAAGGAGTATGATAGAGTTGCTACATCAGTTTTGTAGTGGAGTTATTACAAAAGGCTAGGATTGAGAGTTTAATCATTTGTGATTATTTGTATCTGTAATCACTTTATTGCTTGAAGTTAGTGGAGAGTTGGAAAATCCTGTGAGAAGGGTTGTGTTTTTTCCTCCCTTGAGTAAGGAGATTTCCACGTAAACATCACTTGTAATTTATCTTTTGCGCTGCGTTTCTTTTATAACTGTAATACTGTGTTTGTTCGTTAAGGGACCTGGTCACTTGTTACTTGGTGGGTGGATCCCTATGTTTCATCAGTATCTCAGGAAAACTACAAACACAATGTAAGCTTTCGATTTGGTTGTACGACTTATCCTTCAATTCTACTAATTGGTACTTGTTTACATCACGATCATACATATACCATAATGATTCGAAAACTACCAGCTCTAATATCAAATGAAACTATGTTATGTATGATAAAAACATAAATAAAAATCATCCAATAAATAGACAACTTCACTTTGCAATCTCCTTCCCTGAACGAATATAAGTAATTCGTGAAGAACTAAAATGAAAGAGTTCCATATACATGAGATGGAGGGAGTATAATATATATATATATACAGGGGAGGACCAACGTTGTATTTTGGGGTGCTTCGGCACCCACTAAATTCGACGCGGACTATGTATAATTATATAGAAAATATATGAAAATAGGTATAAAATATATAAAAGCACCCACTATAATAATAAAAAAAAAGTCGGTTGGGTGCATTGGCATTTGAGTTTATTATAAGGTCATTCATTGGAAGGAGGTCCCGACTTCGAACCTCACTGAGGTAATGTTTTTTTAAAAAATAATTTAAGCACCCACTCTCCTTAAATCCTGTATCCGCCACTATATATATATATATATATATATATATATATATATGTATGTATGAGTTACAACTTTTTTTTAGGAATTTGATTCAAATTATTTGAACCGATGAGTACATTAAGATAAGTTTTTTAAAATTATTAGTGTATTACATGAAACTTAAAAGATTTTTGCATTCTCTCACTCACATACATTAATTCTGTTTTTCCTACTCATAACGAACTTACCTTTTAATTTAATTCAATTTTCCTGAGATAACTTTTTATGTTTCGATACTTTTGACTAATTCATAAAGGTGAGAGCAAGTTTATCGAAATTATAGTATATAAGTAAAAAAAGAAAATATTAAATATGTTATTGAATTATTAGAAATGCCTCATCTATGTCATCTGCTAAAAGTTTGGCTAATTTATGTCTCCGTCATGAAAAGTCTAACTCATCTATATCATTGACGTTTATGAAAAAGTTTATTTGTGCTATTACTTTCTAGCGATGGTTTTGCAAATTCATTTTTGCCACATGACCTATTATTAGAAATACACGTCACCAAATCTAAATTAATCAATATTAATTAAAATTAAAATTAAAATTCGAACCTAATAAATAAAATCCAACCCACACCCTACCCAATTAAGGTGAGTGATGTTATTATGAAACTAAGTGTAAAATTAAATAATGAAATTTATTATTAAGTTTTAGTGTTAGAGATTTGTTTAAAATAATTAGGTAATTCTCCATAATGCAAAAGCCATATTAATAGAATTCAGTTCTTTTTCTTCTTATTTTTTTTTATTTAAGTGACATCCTTGAATGAAAGTTTTTTTCTTCTTCTTTTTTTTTTTTTGGGGGAAAAAAGTGTGATTGAAGTTAATTAGTAATAAATGAAGTTGTTTAATTAGAGAATATCTAAGTTGTAATTTGTAATCTTTTCTTATTATTTTCAAGTCAAATTTTTCTTGTTGGTTTCTATCTTTTCTTTTATTTAAATTTTGCAATGCTATTAACTTCTCTTCAATATATTATTATAATCTTATTTTCTCTTTTTGTTATCTTTTTTTTTTCTTTCTTTCTCCACTATTCTCTCTTCTTCTTTTCTTCACTTTCACTTGTTTATTCTCTTTTTCCTTTTTCTTCTTTAGTGATTCTGGGTTCGTGGAGAAATCAAGTAATGTGATTTTTTTTTTTTGTTAACTGCAATTTTTTTTAAATGATTCTTTTGTTATATTCATTGTTTTCTCTTATTATGTTCTCATAATTTTAAGTTTAAATTTTCTTTTTTAGTCAACGAAACTTATATAAGACAAGTTATATCTTGATGATTGTTTGGAATTTTTTTTTTTGCTTATGTTTTGATAGTTATTTTCATGTTATAAAAGTAGGGAAAATGTATATATTTTGGTTGAAACAAGTGATATGAGATGAGTGTGGACTGAATAAAACGTCTTACTAGGGGGTCTTAAGAAAAAAAATTGGGTTACATTTGAAAGGATTAAACTGGGCATGATTAATAAATGAATAGGATTAAAACTTGTTCAATTCTTTTGTGTGTGAATTGATTTTTTAGGGCACTTCCAAATTCTTTAATTTTATGTCTTTTCTATGAAAGATTTTAATATTTAATCAAAGGATATTTGAAAAGATCATTTTATGTTATATATTTATTTATAAGTGACCAAGAAATCTTAATTCCTCAATTTTTGACCAAGAAATAAAATAACGTATACATCACTCTTCTCAGACTCCATCTATAAAATTACACTAAATATATGTTATTATTATTATTATTATCATTTTAATGAGATAATATTAAATTTTAATCTAATTTTAAAGAGTAAATTGGAGTAACTACTTTTTTCCCAAATAATTTGGACAGTTAAAAGTCCACTTATTCAGATAAGACCTCAATTAATGATAGGATCATATATGACACAATTCATTAATCCCAAATGAATAGACACAAAAATCTAATTAATGATAAAATTGACCAAGTTAAAATAACACAAGGGCATATTTTAGTAATAATCGTTTCACTTTCTCTGTTTCAAATTACGTGGCACGGTACAACTTTGAGAGCCAATTAAATTACTTTTTCATTGAAATTTTTTATCTAGCTTTTAAATACTTAAATTTATTAATTATATAAATTTTATTTCATAAAAATTAAAAGTTTTATTTCTAAATTTAAATCTCAAAATTTCAACTATGCCACATAATAAAATAATTTATGACTCTCTACAAAAAATTTTCAGGTTTGACAAGTATGTGAATGATTATTTGGTTAAGAAGGGCCTGCATTTGACTGCCGATTTATTTGCCATCGAAGCTAATGTTGTTCATCCCAATAATGTTGGTAGTTTTTTTTAAATAAATTTATTACTGATTTGAACTTATTATTATGCTATAATATAATAATCCTAATTATCATTTATTAAAAGTTGTTTATAATCTTGGGATTCTTTGTTAAATGATTATTTCAAGTGTTTTTTTTAATTAATAGAATATATAGATCTATTATCTATTATCTATCCGACGATATATAGATAGATCGATTATCGATCCAACAAATCGATTATCGATTCAACAAATCGATTATCGGTTCGACCTATATATAGACAGATCGATTATCATTCCGATAGATCGGTTATTAATTTGATCTATATATGGAAATATTGATTATTAATTCGACCTACACTAAACCAAGCATCATTAGCTAACTCCAAATGAATGATAATCTTGATACACGAAGCATCCTGCATTCACTCAAAGTCAAGGAAAAGGGCTCGCAGCCCAAAGGGATGTAATCTAGGTTGGCTAGCCTAACGCAAGCATCAATACCTAACTTCTAATGAATGGTAATCTCGTAGAAAAAACCATTGTGCATGCACCCAAAGTCCGGCATAAAGGACCCCCACCCAAGTATATGTAACCTAGGCATCCTATCTAACCCAAGCATCATAGCTAACTTCAAATCAATTATAATATTGAGGCACGAAGCATCATCCATTCACCCAAAGTCGGGGAAAAGGCCTGCAACCCAAGGGGATGTGACCTAGGTAGGCTATACTAACCCAAGCATCAATAGATAACTCCAAATGAATGTTAATCTCGAGGCACGGAGAATCATGTATTCATACTAAGTCCACAAAAAAAGGGATGTTTATCAATACTCAACTTTAAATGAATGATAATCTCGAGGCAGTAAGCATCCTGCATTTACCCAAAGTGACCTAGACAACCTACTCTAACTCAAGCATCAATAACTAATTTAAGAGCTTTGTTTATTACTTTGATGTCTTTTTAGTTTTATACGCATGAGTACATCGAAGGAGAGCCTTGTAGTAACTGATAATGTTGCTATCATGGTACAGGAGGTCATGGGTTCAAGCCTAGGAAACAGCCTTTAGCAGAAAGGCAAGGTAAGGCTATGTAAGATACACCCTTATGGTGGGGCCCTTCTCGAACACCGCGCATAGCGGTAGTTTTAGTGCACCGGGCTGCCCTTTTTTTTTAACATATGAGTACATCAACTGTTGACACCTAAGTTTTTCCCTCCACGACTAAATTTAATCCAGAGTTTCTTCAGTTTTTAATAAAACCAAAATAATTATTTCATTCTAATAAAAAATATTAAAATATTTTTCGTACATGATTTTATCATTTTAAGTAGTAATTATATACTATTGTGTTCAGTTATACGATATTAAATAATTTGTTACTAAAATATTTATTTTATAAAAATATCAGATTTAATTAAGGCTCATCTTGAAATATAAATTCAAACGATTAAAATCATGATTTAAATATAATTTATTCTCAAAAATAATTTATTTGGATAAATATGCATTTCATTTTATTAAATCAAGATTCTCGGGATTAAAAAAAAGTATTAATTCGTATCAAATTTCGATTTAATTTAGCCAATCTATTAGATATGACCATAATTGAAAATTAGTCATAATTGCAATACAATTTATTTATTGATTTTTAATTTGGTCAAAATAAATAAATATGACTAAATTTTAAATTCCAATTGGGGTTATATTTTAAATAACCCCAAAATTCTCAAGAACTCTTATAACTTCTATCCAATTCCCACCAAAACATAAATTCAAATTGTAATACATTGTACTATTCCCCTCAACTTTGTCCTTTTCTAATTTTGAAATTCAAATATTGTACTACATTGTACTATTTGGCTCCACATTATCTTTCACCTCACCTTATCTTTACTTTTTACATTCGAAAAACCCCACTAAATATTTTTTCTCCCACATTGGTGTATGACAAGAAATAAATCTCTATCCAATCTTATAAATACTTTTCTCCCACGTTGGTGGAAAAGAGAAAAAAATACCCCATCCTCTCCTATAAATACTACCACCACTTTGTTAGAGAGAGGAAAAAAGGAAGAAAAACAAAGAGGCTAGAAAGGTGAAAAAAATCCTTTTGAGCAAACTAGTTATTTTTATTTAGTAAAAATTTTTGTTTCATAGATTTAGCAGGCTAATCAAAATTTTTGAGTTGTCGGCGATGTTTTTTAGTGGCAGTTAAATCCGACGAAGCTCGTAGTCTCATTTTGTTGCCCCCCAAAAGGTAAACACGGCTTCTTTTTTCATTTTTTTATTATTTTAGTTTTTATTATCGTTTTTCTCTTCATCTTTTTTCTTATTCGTAGTTCTTAGATATAATTTTATTTGTTCGAATTATATGTTGTAGATGGCCTTGAAGGCCCTAGGACGTTGTGGTATCGATATTCTAATTATTTTCATGTTCATGATATAAAAATGAGCTAGAAATAGTTGTATGTTCCTTTTTTAACTTTATTCTTTGATTATTTTGGATAAAGTTTCAATCTTTGTTTAAAAGATGTATTTATGCTTTTTTTTAAACTCAGTGTTGTTGGATACATTTGTTTTTAGTTTGTAAAGTTATTTTCTTTATGTTTAGAAGAATAGTTAATGTTGAATGTTTTGCCTTTTCACCTTATTCTTTGATTATTTGAATAAAGTTTAGATCTTTATTTGAAAAATGATACCCATGTCTTGTTTAAACTTATTGTTGGTAGATATATTTGTTTTTAGCATTTAAAGTTATTTCCTTTATGTTGAAAAGAATAGATAATATTGTTTGTTTCTCTTTTTTTACTTTATTCTTTGATTGTTTTGGATAAAGTTTAGATCTTTACTTGAAAAACAATACCCATGTCTTGTTTAAACTTGTTGTTGGTAGATATGTTTTTTTTACCATGTAAAGTTGTTTATTTTATATTAGAAGAATAGTTATTATTATTTGTTGTGCATTAATAAAAATAGTAATTAGTTAAGTCAAGAATTTGTCATTTGCTTAGTAATTATCTTGCCAGGGGTCTATCGGAAACAACCTTTCTACTTCTTTAGAGGTAGAGGTATGGACTGCGTACATCTTACCCCCCCCAGACCCCACCAGGTGGGAATACACTGGGTTTGTTATTGTTGTTGTTGTTGTTGTTGCTTACTAATTATTTTAATGGATTTCAAAACTCTCATTTAAGATATGAAGTGCTAGCTTTATTTTTCATCCAAGATGTTTATTCTTCTTTGTTCGCGTGTTGTCTTTTCAAAATGATAAGAAAGTTCAAACTTTTGCGGCTAAATAAAATTATTTGGATATTTTTGACTCATGCATAGTATGATTGTGAAATTTTTGCTTTGCATTTTTTATTTGTTGACTCTCATTCTTGTGCAAGTGTGCTTATTCTTGTCAGTCAAAAATTGGTTCTTGATGGTTTCTTTTACTATCAAATATGTCACTTTTATGCCTTGAACATATATTAAGTTCTTTTTCTTTGCATGCAAAAAAAAATATCCCTACTAAGTTGCCTAAATCTATTTTACATAAGTCTTTTTTTTAAAGAAAAATTAAATCACTATTTCAAAAAATTAATCTTTTCAGAAGTTAATCAAAAGATGTTTTCAAACTGTCTGGATAACCGCAAGTTAGCGGACGTTTTAGGTGTCTAACACCTTCGTAAAAACGTACCGCTTATCTAGAATCTCTAACTTAAAATGATTTTTATATTTTGAATCGTTTGAAGTAACTCTATAAAGGTTTCTTAATTCCTTTTCAAAATTAATTGGCGACTTCCTTTCAAAAGTCAAAAATTCTCTGGAAAATAGAAATGTCAACTCTGCTGGGGATCTTTAACTAGGTTTTAACCGAATGATTGATTTCATCTTCTGATTAACTGTTTATGTGTTCCGATTATGTAAAGTTTAATTATCGCATCTCATGGACTATTCCTGCATCTTATTAACTGTTTTGGGGTTTTGTGGATGTCCCGGCCCCTGTTGTTCAATTCCAAAATGTGTTAGAAATAAGAATAGCTTATCAGCACTTGAGTCGTCTAATGTTGTTCGTATTTTCAAAATCAAGTTGTCCGCTTGAGAACCAATGTTCAAACCCACTCTAGATACCTAGGATAGAACGAAACCAAAACCCTATTTTAGGCATTAGTCTAGGACGACCCAATACCCGAGCGGGGTATTGGGCCCATTAGAATACCTTCCCTACTTCTACTGACCCCAAGTAAATTATAGAGAAACTATATTTATGTGTTGAAGAAAATGTATACTTGTCTAATTCAATCCATTATCCTTTGGGGGTTGGGAAAAAGCTTGATTTGCTTACTTTTGTAAGAAGAATTCAAGCAAGTTAAGCAAGAAATTGATCGATTTGGGAGGTTGCATCTAAGGCACAATTTGAGCGCCGACGGATGTCACCAATTTGAGAAGTGGACAAAGCTAAGAAGGCAAAGGCAGACAAAGGAGCCTCCAGTAGCTATTTTTTCAATTTCCCCTACGCGGGAACTTATCCTTTTTCATGTTATTTCCCTTTTTCCCCAAAGATTGTATCCCTCTTTTGTTATCATTTGTACGCATTTATGCCCGTTTCGTGTCTATATAAGTTGGGGGATAATGTTCTGAATTTAGGGAAGCATATACTTTCTTCAAAAATCGTTAGGCCTGGACCATTGGCTCAAAAAGGGTCATCCCAGTTAGGATACACATTATTATAATATTTTGTGTGCTTGTGGTGTTTGTTTGGATCAAAGTCAAGTTTATCTACTATGCTCCTATGGATGAATTTGTCTAGGACTCAAACAATTCTATATGGTTATTTTCTGTCGAATATTTGCAATTACTTATCACATACGGAAACTAACACATCTGCCTTTGAATTGTTTTACTTTAAAGATAATAAAAATTACTTCATTTTGATATAAGCTGGAAGAACATCCCCACTTCATCCGATCAAAAGCGCACAAAATCTAATCCCCTGACCATCATTCAAAAATGACAGGAAATAACGAGGAAAATGCCCTGACTATTCGGGACAATGTGATAGCAGAACAGAATGAGATGATTGCGGAACTTGCAAGAAAGTTAGAAATGCTTCAGGAAGAAGTAAATCGTACTCGGGATTTGGATAACTTGGCCATCACCGTCAATACCCCTGCTCCAGAGGGACATGTGACTCCACTCCAAATCCCTCCCCTCAGTACCGCTATTCTCGAGGACCAACCAACTAACGTATCATCTGTCTACGCTCCTATATTTGTCCAAAACACTAATCGTGAAAATAATCCAGATGCCTACCATCTACAAAATCCATCCGCAACTCCACAGAACCCGTCTTCAAATCTATTCTCAAATCCTCAAAACACATTCTCAAATCAACAAAATGCATTCCCAAATCTGTAAGATTTACTCCCAAATCCACAAAATACGGCAAACCTACCTTCGAATCCACCAAATTTATTTCCAAATCCGTAAAATCCCTCTCATATTCGGCCAAACTACTTACAAGGACCACATAACCTTCCCAATTACAAAAATGTTCTCCCGACTTACCAACCAAATTCCCTCTATCTATAAAATCAAGCCTTCCTTCTAAAACCTCCTTAAGCCATCATATCCCCTGATATTTATGAACCTATTCCTAACCCCGATATGGGCCATTATGAGGAGAAGGAGAAGAAATAGAGGGCCCAGCATAAAAGGAACTTACTAGCCATGCAAGAAGAGATCATGAGCATCAAAGAGTCTCACGGGGCCAAGGACCACGATGGTTTAGGGTATGACGATTTGTGTGTTCACCCAGGAGTTGACCTACCAGAAGGATACAAGGTCCCTAAGTTTGAGATATTTGATGGTACTGAAAATCCAATGGACTATCTAAGAAGGTATTGTAAGCAACTAATAGGGATAGGAAAAAATGAGGCATTATTAATGCGCATATTCAGTCGAAGTTTTAATGGTGAAGCCTTAGAGTGGTTTATATCTTAGGATCCGAAAACGTGGACTTGTTGGAAGACATTGGCCTATAGTTTCCTTGACCGGTTCCCATTCAACATTGAAATAGTCCCTGATTGGTATTCACTAGATCGGATTAAATAAAAGAGCGTTGAGAGTTTTCAAGATTATGCTTTTCGTTGGAAAAAAGAAGATGCCAAAGTAAAGCCCCCTATGTCCGAGGAGGAAATGGTATCCGTGTTCTCTCATACTCAAGAAGGAGAATAATATACAAGAATGGTGTTCGCTGGTAGAGCGACCTTTGCAGATTTGGTAAAAATAGGAGAATCATTAGAGGAAGGTATTCGGATAGGAAAACTTGCCAAAAACCCCGACATCATCTGGAACTGCCATGTTCCCTAAGAAGAAGAAGGAAGAGGTAGGTGGGGTTTCTGCTAATTCTGTTACAAAATTGAAATAGTGGTTCAACTCTAGAAATGTTTTATCTTCCCCGCCATCACCTAACCTTCCGCGTGCATTCTATGTCTACCCCCAATACCAAACTCCACTCCCAAACATCCCACCATCATACGAAGCTCCACAGACAAATATCTTTCCCCAATACCCAGTTCCACATCCAAATTATCAGTCTCATTTCTAAACTACTCCCCCAAATTGCCGAACAAATTTCCAAACACCTCCAAATTACCACCAAGTACCCCCTCCTATAAACCTAAAGACGTATAACCCCCAACGTCTAAACCACAAAAAGAAACCTCTCTGAAACTTCACTCTACTAGCTAAAAGTCGCACCCAATTGTTTGAAAGAATGAAGAGTGCTGGTCATTTAGAACCAGTACAACCAAAGCCTGTCAATCCTAGCTCCCGATTTTATCATCCTGATCAAAATTGTGCCTATCATTCAGGGGCAGCAGGACATAGTATCGAGGTCTGTCTTATCTTGAAACACAGAATCCAAGATATGATTAAACAAAAGGTCATCACGCTCCAGGCACCTACTCCAAATGTTAATAGTAATCCACTACCCAACCATGGGGGATCTACAGTTAACATGATTGAAATAGAAGGCGAATGGGCATCTGGCAACACCATTACCCAGGTGAACTCCAAAAAGTGCAAAAGGGCTGAAGAGGTAGGAAAGATAGAGCAAGCTATGGCTACCTTAAGTATAATTGAGAAATCCCCACTTATAGTGATGACTGCACTGACTCAAGTCTATGCTACCCCTCCAAAGAAAGAATTTATTGTGTAAACTAATGCTGCCCAGGGGATGATGTGATTAGGACGATATTAATCCCTGAGGAATTGAACAACAAGAAAGATTCACAGAAAAGGCCAATCACTGAAAGAGAGGCTGAGAAATTTTGGAGACTTATGCAACCAAAGGGTTACTCAATTGTCAAACACTTGGACAAAACGCCAGCCTAAATCTCTATCTTGGCACTATTATTGAGCTCGTAACACCACCTATAGGCTCTGTCGAAGGTCTTGGAGGAAGCATATATTCCCACAAGAATGAGTGTTGAGAATTTGGCTGCGATGATAGGGAACATTGTGGGGAACCATCGCATATCATTCAGTGACAAAGAGTTTCCATTTGAAGGAGCAATACAAAACAAAGCCATGCATGTCACCGTCATGTGTCGAGCAATTAAACAGGTATTAATAGACGATGGATCAAGTGTGAAGATTTGTCCCCTCTCCACATTGGTCCAAATGGGCTATGATCTGGGGAAAATTTATCAAAGCCACGTAAATGAGAGAGCATTCGATGGAGGGTAGAGAGATACCATAGGAGAGATTGATTTGCATATCTAAATGTGTCCTGCTGAGTTTAAGACTAAGTTTCATGTTATGGATATCCATCCTCGCTACAACCTGCTTTTGGGAAGACCATGGATACATGAGTCAAAGGCAATTTCATCACCCCCTTCATCAATTATTGAAGTTCATTTGAAAAGATCATGAAGTAGTCATCCAAGGAGAAGGAAGTCGAACGTACCATCCTAATGGTTATGTGCCGGTGATTGAAGATGTTCCAAAAGCTAGTAGTTTCTATACAGTAGAAATTGTAAACACTGCAAAAAGAGATTCGACACCCAATATATCAATGCCTTCTGTCTACGAAATGATTGCAACTATGATGTTAAGAAATGGGTTCGAACCTAGTCGAGGCTTGGGTAAGAATTTACACGGAATTATCGAGCCTATTATGATCCCAGAGAGAAGCTCTAAGCACAGGTTAGGGTATCAGCCTACCAGAAAAGATAGGGTTGAGGATGAGCCAGAAAAGAGTCTGTTTAGGCCCTTGCCACTCCTGTTCCATCCATTTCCCGTATGAGAGATGTCAGATAATGATGGTGTTGGGGATGGGATAGGAGATTTGTTTGAAGGATGCAATGTTGTACCAAAAGATCTCCCAGAGTCCAGCGGGGTGAAGAAAATTGCGCTGGGGGAAGCTTTTCAAAATTAGACCTCCAATCCACTCATAACCCATCGCCCGTCGTGGTAGATGAAAGGGCAATTACTAATAGTTTTGAAATCGGTAATGATCCAGAGGAGGCCCCGTGATCCACCTTTTATATATATCAAAACATTATTTTCATATCTTACTGCTTTCAAAAAAGGTGGTGTCTTGTATTTGTGCAAGTCATAAGCCATGGTTTTGTAATTATTTCTCAAATTTCAATGAAAAGGCTTTAATTTATTTGGAAGACTATAATAGTTCTAAAACGCTCCTAGTCATATGTTTTGTTATTTTCTTATCATCTAACTTAGTTTGTTTGTCCATTACAGTAACAGTAGCTTAAAACCTGCTAATGTTGTGTCATGTCAAAACCTGAATGAACAAAATGAAGGGGACAATGTTGGATAGAAGGAATATGACGAGGAACAGTTAGTTAAAGATATGGAGGAATTTGAGAATCGCAAAAAACCCAATTTGGAAGAAACTAAAACAGTTAAATTGGGAGATCATGATAAAATCAAAGAGACCAGTATCAGTGTCCACCTCGTGGTGCCACAAAGGGAAGAGCTCATCCACATGTTGCGGGAGTATATTGACGTGTTTGCTTGGTCCTATGATGATATGCCAGGGTTGATCACCAGCATTGTGTCACATAAATTGCCGATAAATTCTGAGTTTGATCCAGTCAAGCAAAAAATGAGAAAATTCCAGCCAGATTTAAGTCTAAAGATCAAGGAAGAAGTGACAAAACAAATCCAGTCTAAGGTTGTCGAGGTCACAAAATATCAGACATGGATGGCCAACATCATCCCTGTGCAAAAGAAGGACGACAAGATTTGAAATTATGTTGACTATAAAGACTTGAACAGAGCCAGTCCTAAAGATAATTTTCCGTTACCCAACATCCACATTTTCATTGATAACTGTGCGAAACATGAAATACAGTCATTCATTGATTGTTTCGCCGGCAATCAGAGGTTAAAGTCAAGCTTTGGAAGCCAACAACCATAATAAAGTCTGAGTAGACTCAATTTTTGGCTATGATAGAACTACTTGAAGAAACCCTCCAACAATGATCATGAGTTTTGGAAACCATCCGTTGAGTATAGTCAAAACTACTAGGAAGACATTCCTTGAGCTGGTACATGACATGACTGGTAGAGATTTTCTAACATTTTACAGAGGTTTTTGAAATTAAATTCAAAAATTTAAGACTATTTTCAAAATCTTACAACTCATTTATTTAGTACTTGCCAAGACATCAGTTAGGATGGAGTGTCGGGGTGGAAGTCCCGATAAGACGGAATGACCAAGAGATGAAGAGGAGAAAATCGAGGATCGAAGAAGGTCAACATGGAGTAGTTTCGCTCAAAACTAATCATTTTTCTGTGGATGCAGCGATCAATATATAAAAGTGAGGGTCTCTTTCAAAATCTCCGACCAAATTGGGAGCCACAATAGAGCATTAATACCCAAGAACGGTATTTTATGGAAGCCCTAAAAATAGTTTTAATGCCCATTTATTGAGGACTTTTTGATTTGTCCATCTCATTTCTTGAGATCGTAGGCGACAAACAAAAGCTCTGTATCTTCTTTACACATATCGTATTTAGAAGTTTCCTAAAAATAGTCGCTAGTAAAAGCGACTTTATGTCTACTAATCGTCTACCTTTAGTACAGGTACATGTAGAAAGCATGACTATAACAAATGAAGTCAGGTAAAATTATACATCATAGCCGCAAGGCATTGCCTCAAGAGTTATTGCATATCATTGCCCCAACGGTCGTTACACATCATAGCTGCAAGGCCTTGCCTCAAGAGCTATTGCATATCATTTCCCTAAGGGCCATTACACATCATAGCCATAAGGCATTGCCTCAAGAACTATTGCATATCATTGTCCCAAGGGCCATTACACGTCATAGCCGCAAGGCATTGCCTCAAGAACTATTGCATATCATTGCCCCAAGGGCTATTACACATCATAGCCGCAAGGCATTGCCTCAAGAGCTATTGCATATCATTGCCCCAAGGGACATTATATATCCTAACAGTAAGGCATTGCCTTAAGAGCTATTGCATATCATTTCCCCAAGGACATTTTCATATCATTTCCCCAATGGCCATTACAGATCATAGTCGCAAGGCATTGCCTCAAGAGCTATAGCATATCATTTCCCTAAGGGCCATTACACATCATAGCCATAAGTCATTGCCTCAAAGGCCATTGTATATCATTTCCGCAAGGCATTGCCTCAAGGGTCGTTGCATATCATTACCCCAAGGGCCATTACATATCATTGCCGCAAGGCAATGCACCAGGGGCCATTACATATCATTACCACAAGGCATTTTCTCAAGGGCCATCACATATCATTGCCAAAAGGCATTGCCTCAAAGGCCATTGCATAACATTGTCGCAAGGCATTGCCTCAAGGGACATTACATATCATTGCCCCAAGGGCCATTGCATATCATTGCCTTAAGGGCCATTACATATCATTGCCGCCAGGGCCATTACATATCATTGCCGCAAGGTCCATCTCATACTATCGCCCAAGAAAGTTATTCAATATCTGTTGATGCGCTAGACAGAAAAACTGGCATCGAGGGTATCATCATCATTCAATATCTATTGGCGTGCTATACAAAAATGCTGGCATCGAGGATGTCATCATCATTCAATATCTGTTGACGCTCTAGATAGAAATGCTGGTGTCGAGGATATCATCATTCAATATCTACTGATGCGCTAGATAGAAATACTAGTATCGAGGGTATTATCATCATTCAATATCTGTTGACGCGCTGGACAGAAACGTTGGCATCGAGGATATCATGAACATTCAATATCTGTTGACAGGCTTGACAGAAATGCTGGCATCGAGGATATTATTATCATTCAATATCTGTTGATACGCTAAACAGAAACACTGGTGTCGAGGATATCTCATCATTTTATGAATCCGCATTTGATTACATTAAGAGCACATGATTTGAAGGGACCTCTTTAAGTCGCTACCTAAGGATGAATGATATGGAAATTTCCTAGAAGTTGAGAATTTGAGGGTCATCTATAAGTCATATTATTTGAAATAGGATAGTGTGCAAGATCAACTATGAGTTGATAGCCTGTAGGTCATCCGTAATCCACAACAACATCCTAACCGGATAGTGTGCAAGATTGTCCAAAAATTGATAGATCAAAGGTTATCCATAAGTCGCAACTAAATCCTTATTGGAGAATTTGAAAGATTATCAAATTGATACGTCCAAGGGTTATCTATAAGCCACATCATATCCAAGATTGATTATGTGTAGGATTACTCTAAGACTAACAATTTGAGGGATTATCTATAAGTCATATTGTATCCAAAGTCGGATGATGTGCAAGAACACCTGAAAGCTAGAGATTCAAGGGATATCTGTAAGCTATCTCTTATCCAAAGTTGGATAATATGCAGGATTACCTAAAATCAAACAATTCAAAGGATATTTGTAAGTCGCATCATATCTAACTTCGAATAACGTGCAAGATTATCCAAAGATTGACAATTTAAGGAAAATTTATAAATCGATCATCAGCTATAACTGGAGAGGTTATCGTTCTACATACAACAAGTATTATAGGTAACTAAAAGGGTTACCACACCAGCATAAGATTACACGGTTGTAGGGACCATTCTGCATAAAGTACCGCCAGTGTCCAAAAGGTCCACCCCACTTTGAAGACATATTCAGCTGACAAATGGCATAATTATACAACAACCAAGAGGGTTTTTGTGTTTTTTGTTGCTAGTTATTTCATTCCAAACAGGTACATAAAGAGATGACTCTACTTTTCAGGCCACAACTCAGGTGGATATATGGTAAAAGACTATATACCTCTTTCGTGAATTATGTTTAGCACTAACACTTTTTGCTTGA
Organism: Capsicum baccatum var. pendulum; assembly: GCA_030864225.1. NCBI lineage: Eukaryota > Viridiplantae > Streptophyta > Magnoliopsida > Solanales > Solanaceae > Capsicum > Capsicum baccatum. The sequence continues at coordinate 236,159,876 of CM061554.1, read as the reverse complement.
AGCATTGTTGAGATCATCTGAGAGGATGAAAATCTCAAATCGAAACCATAGGTGCGAGCGACTTTAAATAGTATACAGTACAACGTGGAACTCTTTCTTAACAACAAATTGAGACATAGTCTAAAGAGGGACGTCAAACTCTTTGGACACGAGCTACAGGATGATCACCACCACCATCCAACCATACCCCTATTAAAAGGCACAAGGGTATTTCAGGATATTCTGGTTTCAGCTTCACCTTTGGTATATTTCTAAACTCATGCCGAGGGTAACCTTCTATTTTTTCAAATTCGGGTGGCAACACACTTAGAGTTTTGGAAATTATGTCCGAGTAAGTTCTTTTCTATGGTTGTGAAGGATACCACACTCATGGTTAAGAGGTTACAAGCCTCTTTTTCAAAACTCTATCAACTTTCCACTCATCCTGACCAAAGATCGTCTATAATAAAAGACTATATTTTCTACCGATCGAGTCGAACAACAAGCAATCTGATTCCCTGAAATCTTGGGGTTATATAGGTTGGGATCTATGTAGAAAACTCAACTACATTCCAACCTTCACCCAATCCCTTTATTCCTCAGTTTCTCAATTTTATCAAAAACTCTAAAACCGAGATAGCTTGTGAATTTTTTAAAAATTGTGCTTTAAATCAAACTCTATGAACTACAAGTGGCCTGGATTCTCATGTAAACTGAGATATGTAGGAAACCTAATACCGAGGTCCGGCCATGACTCTATGAAACTCATGCGAAAACCAGCCTCTTCCAGATTTAAATTCGTGGTCGAACAAAAATTAAGAACGTCAACCTCCCTTTGCCCAAGGTTACTTGCATCCACCCTACCCAAAGGGAAGGGGTAGTTGTTGACACCTAATTTTTGTCCTCCATGACTAAATTTAATCCAAAGTTTCTTTAGTTTTTAATAAAACCAAAATAATTATTTCATCCTAATAAAAAAATATTAAAATATTTTTCGTACATGATTTTTTCATTTTAAGTTGCGATTATATACTATCGTGTTTAGTTATACGAGATTATATAATTTGTTACTAAAATATTTATTTTACAAAATATTGGATTTGATTAAGGCTCATCTTGAAATATAAATTCAAAAGATTAAAATCATGATTTAAATATAATTTATTCTCAAAAATAATTTATTTGGATAAATATGCATTTCATTTTATTAAATCAAGAAGCTCGGAATTAAAAAAAAAAGGAATTAATTCGTATCGAATTTCAATTTAATTTAGCCAATCTATTAGATTTGACCATAATTGAAAATTGGTCATAATTGCAATGCAATTCGTTAATTTATTTTCAATTTGGTCAAAATAAATAAATATGGCTAAATTTTAAATTCCAATTGGGGTTATATTTTAAATAACTCCAAAAATTGCAAGAACTATCATAACTTCTACCCAATTTCCACCAAAAAATAAATTCAAATTATCATATATTGTACTATTCCCCCAACTTTGTCCTTTTCCAATTTTAAAATTCAAAGGTTGTACTACATTATACTATTTCCCCCCACATTATTTCCCAACTCACCTTATCTTTAATTTTTACATTCCAAAAACTCCCCTAAATATTTTTTTCTCCCACATTGGTGGATGACAAGAAATAAATCTCTATCCTATCCTATAAATATTTTTTCTCCCACATTGGTGGAAAATAAAAAAAAAATACCCTATTATCTCATATAAATACTACCACTACTTTGGTAGAGAGAGGAAAAAAGGAAGAAAAAAAAAAGAAACTAGAAAGGTGAAAAAATCCTTTTGAGCAAACTAGTTATTTTTATTTAGTAAAAATTTTTGTTTCATAGAGTTAGCCGGCTAATCAAAATTTTTGAGTTGCCGGCGACGTTTTTCGGTGGTAGTTAATTCCGACGAAACTCGAAGTCTCATTTTCCTGCCCTCCAAAAGGTAAACACACCTTTTTTTTCCTTTTTTATTATTTTAGTTTTTATTATCGTTTTTCTCTTCATCTTTTTTCTTCTTCATAGTTCTTAGATATAATTTTATTTGTTGGTATTATATGTTGTAGATGACCTTAAGGCCCTAGGAAGTTGTGGTATCGATATTCTAATTATTTTCATGTTCATGATAAAAAAATGAGCTAGCAATAGTTGTATGTTCCTTTTTTGACTTTATTCTTTGATTATTTTGGATAAAGTTTCAATCTTTGTTTAAAAGATGTATTTATGCTTTTTTTTTAACTCATTGTTGTTGGGTACATTTGTTTTTAGTATGTAAAGTTATTTTCTTTATGTTTAGAAGAATAGTTAATGTTGAATGTTTTGCCTTTTCACCTTATTCTTTGATTATTTAAATAAAGTTTAGATCTTTATTTGAAAAATGATACCCATGTCTTGTTTAAACTTATTGTTGGTAGATATATTTGTTTTTAGCATGTAAATTTATTTCCTTTATGTTGAAAAGATTAGATAATATTGATTGTTTTTCTTTTTTTACTTTATTCTTTGATTATTTTGGATAAAGTTTAGATTTTTACTTGAAAAACAATGCCCATGTCTTGTTTAAACTTATTGTTGGTAGATATGTTTTTTAGCATGTAAAGTTGTTTATTTTATGTTGGAAGAATAGTTATTATTATTTGTTGTGCCTTAATAAATATAGTAATTAGTTAAGTCAAGAATTTGTCATTTGCTTACTAATTATTTTAATGAATTTTAGAACCCTCATTTAAGATATGAAGTGCTAGCTTTATTTTTCATCCAAGATGTTTATTCTTCTTTGTTCCCATGTTGTCTTTTCAAAATGATAAGAAAGTTCAAACTTTTGCAGCTAAATAAAATTATTTGGATATTTTTGACTCATGCATAGTATGATTATGAAACTTTTGCTTTGCATTTCTATTTGTTGACTCTCATTCTTGTGCAAGTGTGCTTATTTTTGTCATTCAAAAATTGGTGCTTGAAAGTTTTTTTTTCTTTGAAATATGTCACTTTTATGCCTTGAACTTATTTTAATTTCTTTATCTTTTCTTTGAATGCAAAAAAAAAAAATATCTCGAGTCCAAATTGGACTCCTCTCCTCCTGCATTCCGTAATGGGTAAATGAGGCTCACCCCTTCGAGTCAAGTTTGATGTTTAAACCCAAGGTCCACTATATGGCGTGCGGGTGCTAGAAGATAGATAAAGAAGGAAAATGGGTCAAAACCCATTGATGAGGTCACTAAAAGACTTGAAAAGTCTCAATTTTTATTATTGTCTTCTTTTTATTTATTCATTTATTCATTTATTTATTCATTCACTTCAGTATCGAAGCCAAAGTTGTATTTGATATAGGTGGATCAAGAATCGAGCCAAAGGTTCGAAAAATAGTTTAGGACAGGTGAAATGGATCGGAAGCCCAACTTGACTAGCACAGGTCTCATTGATTTGGGCTCAATGGCCTAAATCTTTTACTTTCTCCTCCCTTCCACTTTTATGTGTTTATTTGTTTATTACTTTTGTTTAGACTAAGTTAAAATCCCTACTAAGTCGCATAAATTTATTTTACACATGTTTTTTTTTAAAAAAATCAAATCACTATTTCAACAAATTAATCTTTTCAGAAGTTAATCAAAAGATGTTTTCAAACAGTCCAGATAACCGCAAGTTAGAGGACGCTTTAGGAACCTAACACCTTCCTAAAAAGTTAATAGGAACCACTTATCTAGAATCTCTAACTTAAAATGATTTTTCTGTTTTAAATCATTTGAAGTAACTCTATAAAGGTTTCTTAATTCCTTTTCAAAATTAAGTGGCGACTCTCTTTCAAAAGTCAAAATTTCTCCGCAAAACATCAACAACATATCAAGTGCGGGAACAACATATCATGTGTAATCCCACAGAGTGGGGTCTAGGGAGGGTAGAGTGTAAGCAGTGCATATCACAACCTAAGAAGAAGTAGAAAGGTTGTTTCTGGTAGACCCCCGACTAGTTTTGTTTATGTGGATAGTAAGGAAAGTGTGCCATATCATTTTTTCTTGAAAATTCTTTTCGTGTTTCTAAATTGAACTAATTGCTATTTGTTATTTTGTAGGGATGTGGACCATGTATTGACTGATACTTTTATTTGTGGTGATGAGCTAATGTACAATTATTTGATTTCTGCGATTTGTTTCAGCAATCAAATCCCCCGATGGGTTTCTAAAGGAGTGGTGGAACTTTTTCTATGATACATACCCGTTTCATCAGGATGAGCGTGCCCAAGAATCCAATACTGAGGTGTTGCCTAAACTTTTCCAAGTTAAGTTCTTCTTTTTCAAAGACTATTATAATCTAAATGCATGATTTTTTTGAACTCTCAGGCAGCACATAATTGACAATGTTGTATCTAATATCCCCTTTGCTCTGCCAGCACTTTCTCCTCATTCTACCATGCTATCGTTTGAGCATAATATATCTCCTATGGTGCCGAACTTCCACCTGACGACACCTGAATATGCGTTGATGTATGATTTATGCTTTGTTGATATGTATCATCCAACTCAGCTGGTGCCATTTGAAACTAATTTTAGGTAACATGTGTTTATTGCTTATCTAGACCAACATTTCTATGCGTGATATATTTATATTGTTTGCACTCTTCGCTTAACTTCGTGTTATATCTATTCTGCTTCGTTGTTGAACAAAATCACATTTCCATTGGTTTTGTGCAATGCAATTATGACTGTAAAATTGAACTTATCCAATTTTGTGTTGCATAGTGAAAGCACCAATTTTGCTGTTGAATTTCGTGAATCCGTAGATTTCTAACTCTTTTTGATTTCCCCGTGCCCATAAAAAGATTAAGCTTTTGGTGCCAGAACCTTTGGAAGCAGGTTCGTTGTATTGGTTTCAAATACTTTGAGTATATGTATTAGAATCTTTATCATTGATTTTGATAACACATATGAGCTTCCCTAAGTAGTTTATACTCTTATACGTTGACTTAACATGCATTAAGATGATAACCAAATACTGCTAGAAAGAATGTACTTATAGCCTAGATTATTTGGTCATTACAAAAGTAAATCAAAAAGTTTTGAACCAGAATACTATTGTCAATTTTTGTTAGTGTATGAAAATGTTATGGCTGTGTGGATGATCTATTTGTCAATTATAAGCTCTTCAACGAAAATTAAATAGTTCTCTGTTATAACGGAAGCTCATGGTCAGATTTTTTGTTGATTGTCATTGTCAGGTTGTTCCATTGACTCCAGCTTAGAGATGCTGCAAACTGATCAATATCTCGCGATTTTCGATCTTCCTCTTTGCATGACATTAAGAAGGTGATAAGTTTGAGAAAGATCATAATTCCTTAGCTGTTATAAAGTTTATGTAGGCTATATATGCCATGAAGAAAGACAGCTGAATATCTTTAACTTAAAGAAACAATATATTGATGGTACTTGTATTCAAGTCCATTGTTAGGCTTATATAAAAGATCGTATTCTTCCTTGGTTGTGAAAAAGCCTTTCTTAGATTAGCGAGAATCCCAGTCAATCATATCTATAGATTTGTGTCAAAATGATGATGGCAACATTGGTGCATGAAATATTCTGTGTTTACGCAAGGTTCGATGAAGGGCTATAGCCCAAGGGATATAGTGTAGGCAGCCTACCTTGATGCGAGCATCAATAGCTGATTCCATTGCTCGAACTTGTGACCTAAAAGTGACACAGCGGCAACTGGTGCACCAAGCATTCCATGTTAGAAGGGTCTAGGGAAAGGCCACATTGCAAGGGTTGTGATGTAGAAAATCTACACTAATGCAAGCATTAATGGTTGCTTTCACGTCTCGAACCTATGACCTATAGGTCACACAGAGACAACTTTACAATTCTTGCTAAAATTTTCTATAACATGTGATTTGTATCTGTGATCTCTGGAAATTACCTCAAGAGTAGAGGGCATAGATTGAGGAAAGTTTTTAAATTGTGATATCCATTTCACATACGGAAGGGGGAAGACATCCTCATTGTGCATCATCAGGCGGATATGGTAGGAGGGGAAGTGAAAGAAGAAATGAATGTTAGTTCAATTATTGAGTTCCATAAGTTTTGTTTTGTTTATATATCGGAAATTCACCTCACCGCCTTTCCTCATAGGAGAAGACCGAGAATTCTTTATCGCAATGAGAAAAGGATGAAATCCATTCGAAGAGTAGATCCTTGATCGTTTCCTAGCCCGTGCACTTTGAGCGTGAAGCCTTCCATATGGGAACACTATTTTGATGCACCCACTCTCGTCGTTATTAATGTAATGATCACGCTGTCAAGCAAGCTTAGACCATTAGGCTCCAATGTTTTGAAAAATGAAAAGCACAAAAAGGAAACCAAATCTATGGGTGTGAAGCAAAAAGATAGAATTAAAGTGCATACTTCGTTGAAGTAAATCACACAAAGAAGCAATAAGATCTATGGATTTAAGAAAAAGTGAGAACTAAAGCGTATGCTTCGGTGAACTAACGCACACGAGTTATGGAAAACAAAAAAAAAGTACCTAATATATATATATATATATATATATATATATATATATATATATGAAGTTAATACTATACTAAAGCTAATATTAATCCAACTCCTCATAGTTAAGAAAAATATAACCGTTTATCATTGGAATTATTTTGCGCATCATCATTTGAGCACACACACACTTCTCTAATCTTCGTTGCTTCACTCATGAAGAGATAACTCCTCGCTTGGCTTGCTTTATTGTTTTAAACAGCAAAACCCTGATCCTTAATAGTACTATGTGTCTTAGCTGATCTTTCCATCATAATATGTTCGAAAGTTGTTATTACTTTGATCTCTTGTGCAAATAGCTTGGTATAAATCAAACATATTTTAGACTACTTTGTCTTTGGAAGTAGTCTAAAACCTTTTTATCTAGGCCATTCCAATTTCAACAAGTTATTACTAGGGTCTAGGGGGTCCCGACCTAGTACAAGTAGTGCTGGAGAATGTTATAAACTAAATAGAAACATTCCATTTGTGACTTCCTTACTATTTTCCTTATAATTTTCATAATCTAGAATATAAAGTACACAATTAAGTAAAATGCGCAAGTTATGCAAACTAAAATAAGAACAATACATGTATGAATTTAATGCCATAATTAAGTTATGGTTAGGATTTTTTGCGTGTCTTCATTTGAAGCGCATTGTTTCGCTCATAAAGCAACAAATCCTTGCTTAGCTTGCTTTTCGTGTTATAGTCCTGTTGCAAAATGTCCCACATCGGTTATATAGGGAACTGATGTGGGGCTTATATAACGCTGGGCTTTCCCACCTTAACAGATAACTTTTGTAGTGTGGTTCTCCTAAGTTTGTATCAATGGTATCAGAGCCACCCACTATACCTTGGGTGGTGAAGCTGGTATGGCACTGTTCGGCCAGATCTTGCAATGTCTAGAGCATAGCTGTCAAGGTGCCTGGGCACCTCACTCAAAAAGGGCTACTTGGGAAAGAGCTACGTACACAAATAGAGTGAAAGCTACCGAGAGTGGAGTCGTTAAGGACAATAGATGCAGAGTGTGATGGTTTATTATAATCCTATTGCTAAAAGTCCCACATCTGTTATATAGGGAACTAATGTTGGGCTTATATAACCATGAGCTCTCCCACCTTAATAGCTAGATTTTGGGGTGTGATTCTCCTAAGATTGTATCAAAAATTTTGCCATCATAACATGTCTGAAATTCGTTTCCCATTACATTGAACGGTTTGTATATTCTTCAAGTAGTCTAAAACACTTCTACCTCGGTCATTCCAATTTCCACAAGATAATACTAGAGGCGTCCGGCTTGGAAAGTTGTATTATCGAATGTTGTAAACTAAATAGAAATATTCCATTTGCGACTTCCTTTCTCTTTTCCCTTATAATTTTCATAGGGATAGAGCATAAATTAAAGATATAAATATATAATGAAATAGAAACTTTTTTTTTTAGTTTTCAATTCAACAAATCGTCATAAATGCATAAACAATAAAGGCTCAAAATCATTTTATTTTCTAATGAATGGGTGGTTGTTGGGCAAGGTTGTTCGAATACAAAGTGTGGCTTTCCATAAGAGGCAGGTATAGTGTTGTGGCCCTGGGTTCATCTGCACCCAGTGCTTTCAACTCAAAATCTGAGTTATGCATAAAAATCAAGTAAAATTTTGATGACTAGTATGTATAATAATTTCAAAAATACGATGTGTTCTATACAACGAACCTTAAAGGTTGAACCTATAGGGCTTAAGTTCTGGATTTGCCTTTGCTTTTCATTTACATCTCATAGCTCCCTATCATGCTTTCTGATTACTTGCAACAAAATCCTATAAGAAATAATATACATTCAAACATATCTTGTGGCACACTGTCTTCATGCTTATAACATAAGGGTTAATTAGTTAAAAATACCATTGTATCCGACCAGGGAAAAAATATATTCCTCTATATTTGTTGTTTACTAAATTTAAAGTACGCACAACAATTTCAATGAACTGTTTCATGCTCGCTGTGTAGTTCTTCAAAAAAAAATTAAAAGATCTTACTGCTATACTAAGAATTTTAATGTGCTTCTTTTCATTTTTTACAGGTGCTTCAGGTTTGTCAAGTTATTATATGAGTGCCTGCAATAATTACTATAAACTGTGGGATTGCATCCTAGATATACGACTTTCCAGGCAAATACCTTCGCACTGCAAGAAGGTGATTCTTCCCATTTGTCGTAGTGGACAGAGTCACCTGATATTGCTAGTGGGTGGTGGGAGATATCCCATGGATTTAATCGAGGTACGTGAAAGCTGGCCCAAACTCTATAATTAGCGAAAAAAATAGAGTGAGCCATCGATGTGCATATAAACTTAGTTTTTCTCCTATAAGTGAAGAGCTGTGGTTATTAGGAGCTGAAATTGAATCTTAAGCTGATGCTTAAAATATACACTTTTTGACCATCGACTTTGCTCATTGGGTTTCTATTTGCTGATGATTGACATGACAAAAGTGTCATATGATCCGTTTCATTCATTTCAAGAAACAGTAAAACGAATGTTACTTCTTGTCTGATTTGAATATTTGATCTAAATGGCAACTAAATGACCATGCATTCAATAGTTCCTTCCTTTTTACATGATTAAACAGATAATTGTACGATACTTACCGATAATGGCGTAAATTCAAGATTATACGATGACTTAGAAGAGGGTATATTTAAGTGACACGGTTAGGAAAAAAGGGTAGTAAGACTAGTAACATGGTGCCATTAGCTGACGAACTTCCTCTCCATCCAAAGTATATATAAATCACAGTAGAATAGAGTTTAGGGCTATGAAAGTAATGCAAAATTAGGAATTGAGTCCCCCTATGCTAAGTTGCTCGGACTCTCAAAAATTGTAGCCGCACATATGTCAGATCCTTAAAAAATGCACTACTTTTCAAGGATCCGACACCCACCCAATGACATTGTTGGAAGCGTCCGAGCAACATAGACCCTATGATAGAGATGTTTTGGAACTCAATGGTTGTCGAGGCATATGGGGATAATAGGCTATCGGGATGACTTAAAGTGAAACCGTGATTACTGGAGGTTCCATGTTGTAACTAAGCCAAGAACAACGGAGACGAATATCAAGGGCATTTTTGCTACTGCTTATTTTCAAGATAAGAAGTATATGAAAGACAATACGTGTTTGTTATCGGTCTGCTTGGTTCAAAAAAGAATTTGGTTTGCTTGTTTGTGTATGACTGCCGTATCTGTGCTGGCGAGATCAAATAAATATTGTCCACGAAGTTGCCTTTTTTTTCTTTTCTAATTATAATAGTTATTACTTATATTGGATAGTGATAATTAGTTATTACTTACATATTACATAGTGAAAGCATCGATTTGATTGTTGAATTTCTCGAATCTGTAGATTTCAAACTCTTTTTAATGTTCATATGTCATACAGCCACCAAACGGAGCTGATTCCATATATGCCTCAACAATGGGAGACCAGAGTATGTGTTTACATTTCTAATACAGCAGCATATTTTCTTAAAGTTGCGACATAACTGTCGGTTTTATTCCTTCCAGGATGAAGGAGATGGACTTGGTATTTACAATGAACAAACTACGCTAAAGGGACCAAACTCCGATGCTCCTACTACGGCTATGCTTCCGATGCCAGATTCTTCTGAAGCAGGTTTGGTTGTATTGGTTTCAAATGCCTAGCATTTTAAGGAAAAAATGAAGTCTTTTACCACAAATTTATTAATTCTTTATTTAAAAGCCATGTGTCATAGGGAGTGATTTTAAAAAATAAAGGAAGTCTTTTGAAACATGACAGCTAAAATAAACTTCAGACATGTGACTATAAATTTTTACAATAAAATGAGAATTTTAAAGTTAAATTATTCTGAAATATATGATTGAGTCATTTTGTTAAGGGAAAACTGATAAGGAAAGTTTACATAGGATAAACGGATTGTTAACATACTGAAAGTATCCTTGATATATAGTAGTAGGTTTCAACATGCAATGTCAATTCTTATATTAACATATCATTAAAATGAAAATATTATTAAAATTTTTTAGATATAGAATTATTTTGTTCTTGTTCTTATTATTATTTTTAAATGGTCTAAAAAGAAAGGACTGCCCATAGAAAATAGATTGAAGGGAATGATTGATAATGCCATACTTTGAAGTTTTTGGTGCACTTATCAGAGGCTAATTTTTTCTGGAAAGTGCTTTTCGTGTTATAAAATTTGCATTAATTGCTATTCTTTATTTTGGAAGGATGTTCATAACATATTGACTGATCATTTTGTTTGTGGTGTTGTGCTAATATACAATTATTTAATTCTGCAATTTCTTTCGGCTGTCGAATCTCAGGAGGTATTCCTAAAGATTGGTGGTATGAGTTATTCAGTATATTCAATTTGAATCAGGTCGAGCATGCCGAAAAGCCCTATGCTGAGGTGTTTTCTAGACTTTTATAAGTTAAATTTATCTTTTTTAAATTTTTTGAGACTACTATAATCTTAATGAATGATTTTTTTAAAATTCTCAGGCTGTACAAACTATGGACAATGTGGTACCTCACGTCCCATATGTTGTGCCAGTTAGCTCACTTATTAGTCATCGTTTGCTCCATATTTTATAGATTACAATGTCTCTGTTATGATGTCACTCTTTTGTCCTAATTATAGGCACATGATATATCACCTGAGGTGACGGCCTTTAGTCTTTAGAGAGTGAAAGAACAATGCCCATTAAGTTGCCTTCGGAAGCAGGTTCGTTGTATTGGTTTCAAATAATTTCCGTTTATGTTTCGGAATCTTTTGTCTTTGATCTTGATAACACATGTGAGCTCACCTAAGAAGTTTATACTCTTCTTTGTCGACTTAACTTGCATTTTTGAACCAGAATAGTAATGTAAATTTTTGTTAGTGTATGAAAATGTTAAGGCTGTGTGGATGATCTGTTTTCAACTATATGCTGTTCAAGTAAAATTAAAGAGTTCTCTGTTGTAATGGAATCTCATAATAGATTCTTTGCTGACGATCGTTATCAGGTTGTTCCATCATCTCAGCTCTGGGATGCAGTAAACTCCCTAGTCTACTCAATATCTTGCGATTTTTTGATTTTCCTCCTCGCATGGAATTAAGAAGGCGATAAGTTTGAGAAAGATCATAATTTGTTAGATATTAAACTGTACATGTAGGCTATATGTGCCATGAACTAAGACAAAAGAATTTATTTTACTTAATTTGAAGCAACAATATATTGATGGTACTTGTACTCAAGTCCATTGTTAGGTTTATATAAAAGATCACATTCTTCCTTGGCTGTGAATAAGCCTTTATTAGATTAGCGAGAAGCCTAGTCAACATATTGACAGATTCATGTTAAAATGATGACGACAACTTTGGTGCACGAAGGATTCTGTGTTTACGCAAGGTTCAGGGAAGGGCCATATCCCAAGAGATACAACATAGGCAGCCTACCCTGATGCAAACATCAATTGATATGTAAACCTAATGATTGACTAGGCTTCTCACTAATCTAATAAAGGCTTATTCACAATGAAGGATGAAAGCCGTCATTTATATAAACCTAATAATGAACTTGACTACAAGTACCATCAATATATTGTTTCTTCAAATTAAGTAAAAGAAATTCATCTGTCTTAGTTCATGGCATATATAGTCTACATAGATAGTTTAAAAACTAATGAAGTATGATCTTTCTCAAGTTTATCATCTTCTTAATTCCATGCCAAGAGGAAGATCGGAAAATCATGAGATATTGATTAGACTAGGGAGCTTGCTGCATCGCAGAGCTAGAGCCAGTGGAAAAATCTGATAACAGTCATATCAATAAAGAATCTGATATGAGTTTCCGTTGTAAAAGAGAACTATTTAACTGTCCTTGAAGATGTTATAATTGACAAACAGATCATCCACACAGTCATAACATTATAGACACTAACTAAAATTGACATTGGTATTCTTGTTCAAAATGCATGTTAAGTCGACGTATAAGAGTATAAACATCTTAAGTGAGTTCACATGTGTTATCAAGATCAAAGGCAAAAGATTCTAAAACATAAACTCATAGTATTTGAAACCAATACAACGAACCTGCTTTCGAAGGTTCTAGCGTCGAAAGCTTAATCCTTTTAAGGGCATGGGGATTGTTTCCATCTCCACAGTTTAATCGATAGGGCATTGCTCTTGCGATATCTCAGGACAAAAGGTCGGCACTGTAGGTGATATGGTATGTGCCTATATTTAGGAGAAAAGAGTGACATACGGAAACATTTTAATTTATAAAATAAGGACCAAACGACGCATAGTAAGAGAGCTAACTAGCACAACATATGGGACTTGAGGTACCACATTGTCCATTGTTTGTGCAGCCTGAGAATTTAAAAAATAATCATTCATTTAGATTATAGCAGTGTAAATTATAAAAAAAAAAAAGCTAAATTTTACTAAGAAAAGTCTACGTAACACCTCAACATAGGGATCTTCGGCATGCTTAGCCTGATTCAAATTGAACATACTGAAAAACACATACCACCAATCTTCTAAGAATACCTCCTGACATTTGATAGCAGAAAGAAATCACAGAATTAAATAATTGTACATTAGCACAACACCACAAACAAAATGATCAGTCACTATGTTGTAAACATCCCTCCAAAATAAAGAATATCAATTAATGCAATTTTAGAAACACGATAAGTACTTTCCAGAAAAATTAACCTCCGATCAGTCACTTAGAAGATTGGTGGTATGCGTTCTACAGAATGTTCAGCTCAAACCAGTATTAGCATGCCGAAGATCCGTATGCTGAGGTGTTTCCTAAGCTTTTCTAAGTTATATTTATCTTTTTTCTAGAGTATTATATTATAATATAAATGTATATTTTTTTTTAATTATCAGGACACGCGGACTATGGACAATGTGGTACGTCAAGTCCCTTATGCTGCGCCAGCTCTTTTCGCCTTTCTGCTAGACCAGTTAGCTCTCCTACCGTACATCGTTTTGTCCTAATTTTATTGATTATAATTTCTCCTTCTGATGTTACTTTTTTGTCTTATAGGGCACATAATATATCTCCTCTAGGGCCAGCCTTTAATCCTGAGAGGTTGCAAGTGCAATGCCATCCGAGGATGGATGAGGACGAAGTGACATCTAATTTAAGATTTCTTGAGATTCGACGCAGTCAAAGGGCACCATTTTCCTTGTTAACTTAACTTCATGTTATATTATGCTTCTTTGCTCTGAACAAAATAATGTTTCCATTGGTTTTTTACAACACAATTATGACTGTAAAATTGAATTTATCCTGTTATCAGTGTTAATTTCCCTGAATAACTAGTTATGTCTATGATATTGCATAGTGAAAGCGTCAATTTGGTTGTTGAAGTTCTGATGAGAAGATTTATAACTCGTTTTGATTGTCATGTGTCATATAGCCACTTGATGAGTGGATTCCTAGTATGTGTCAGCAGAGGGAGGCAGGAGTATGTTTACATTTCCGAGACAACCACATTTTGTTTTTCTAAGTTGTGGCATGACTGATGAGGTTTAATTCTTTCCAGAATGATGGAGCGGGACGTGGTATTTACTTTGAGCAAACTATGCAGATGGAACCAAACACCATGCTTCCGGCGCTAGATCCTAACGAAGCATGTTCTTTGTATTGGTTTCAAATACCGTACGATTATGTTTTAGAATCTCATCATTGGTCTTGATAACATATGTGAGCTCACTTAAATAGTTTCTACTTGTGTATGTTGACTTAACATGCATTAAGATCGTAACCAAATTCTGCAAGAAAAGCTTCTTCGATGGAGCAATCAGTTGCATACTCGTTCTTGTATTGCAATTACCAAAACTAAATGAATTTCAGTTTAACTTTGTATCTCCAATCCTGAACACCAAGTACTTACATAGATTAGGTTACAGCCTCGTTTCTGTCCAGATTTAAGGATATGAAATATTTAGCCTAAGGTGAGGTTTTGTTTGGCGTACACAAGATCTCTCGATACGTAACGGAATGTATCTACATCCTAGATTATTTGGTAATCACACAAGTTAATAAAAGAATTGCTTATCTGAGAACGTCTTCTGACTTATAATAAGAATGTTCATTTTTGCTAGTGTATGAAAATCTTGGTCAGTTACTAGTCCTTCAGAGACAATCAAACAATTCTCTGTTATAACGGAGATACAACAAACTCCATAATCAGAGCAAGATCTTCCTCTTGGCATGGAATTAAGAAGGTGATATCCTGAGAAAGCTTACAATTCATTAACTATTGTACAGTAATGTAGGCTATAGCCATGAGGAATGACAGATGCATTTTGTTACTTCTGATTGTTCTAAGCTTATTAGTATTTTGTAATCCAAGATTTACTCATGAGTACTTGATCATCAGTGCAATGACATCCGGTTTTGTTGCTTTCTGCCGATTATAAAATGACTATTGCATATTTTTTCTACCAACATGGAGATTTAGGACAAATGGTTCTTTACGAAGCATCCTGTTACTTTTGCTACAAGCGAAAAGAATGACAATATCATATATTGTACAACAACCCCAACATACCTGGTGTAATCCCATAAGTGGGGTCCAGGTAGGGTGATGTGTACGCAGCATTGAATTGCAGTGTCTTGATGGTGAATGTTAAGCTGCTAATACATTGAGATAAGGCATAGAGGGTTTAGGTTTCAACGCTGAGAGAACATAACGTTGATGGCTTTAAGCATTAGTGAATAAGGATAAGGTTATAACGTTGATGGCTTTAGGCATTAGTGATTTAGTATAAGGTTAAGGTCACCTGCGACTTTTGGTATTCATATTAACGGCCTTGATCGTTGATGCTTGACGTAACATTAAACCAACGATAGTTAATCATTCTCAAATTAGACTCCAAATAGTTTTTAAGGATATTGTCCTTAGTGTTTGAGGAAACATTTGTTGATGGTACTTGTATTCAAGTCCATTATTAGGCTTATATTCGATCGTTCATAAGCTGTTAAAATAATAGCGAGGAGCATAATCAATCAAATCTACAGATTTAGTGTCGAAATGATAAGGGCAGCCTGATGCATGCTGCAGTGTCTTGCATTTCTACTGGATCCAGGCAAGGGCCATACTCCATCAATGTAGGTAGACAACCATCTCTATGCAAACATTAATGGCTTATTCCACAGAGAACAACTTTACAGTTGCTTCAAGGCTCCCCTTCTTACCGTCAAAATGATAAAAACGGAAAGGGATTGTGCCTGTTTTTTCTGCAGAGATTTTCACAAGAGTATAGATTGAGGAATGAACTGTTTCATGCTCGCTGTGTAATTCTTCAAAAAAAAAAATAATAAAAGATCTTACTGCTATGCTGAGAATTTTAATGTGCTTTTTTCATTTTTTACAGGTGCTTCAGGTTTGTCAAGTTATTATACGAGAGCCTGTAATAATTACTATAAACTGTGGTATCACATCCTAGATATACCACTTTCCGGGCAAATAGCTTCGCACCGCAAGAAGGTGATTCTTCCCATATGTCCTGGTGGACAGAGTTACCTGATATCCATCGCTAGTGGGAGGTATCCCATGCATTTAATCGAGGTACGTGAAAGCTGGCCCAAACTCTACACTTAGCGAAATAAAAAAGAGTGAGCCATCGATGTGCATATAAACTTAGTTTTTCCCCTATAAGTAGGTGAAGAGTTGTTGTTACTAGGCGTTGAAATTGAATCTTAAGCTGATGCTTAAAATATGCACTTTTTGACCATCAACTTTGCTCATTGGGTTTCTATTACCTGATGATTGACATGACAGAAGTGTCATATGATCCATTTCGTTCATTTCAAGAAACAGTAAAACGAATTTTACTTCTTGTCAGATTTGAATATTTGATCTAAATGGCAACTAAATAACCATGCGTTGAATAGGTCCTTCCTTTTGCATGATTAAACAGATAATTGTACGATGCTTAACGATAATGGCATAAATTCAAGATTATATGATGACATAGCAGAGGGTATATTTAATTGACACGGTTAGGACAAAAGGGCGGTAAGACTAGTAACATGGCGCCATCAGCTGACGAACTTCCTCTCCATCCAAAGCATATATAAATCATAGTAGAATAGGGATTAGGGCTGAAAGTAACGCAAAATTAGGGGTTGAGTAACCCTATGCTAAGTTGCTCGGACTCTCAAAAATTGTGGCTGCACCTATGTCGGATCCTTCAAAAATACACTACTTTTGAAGAATTCGACATGCATCCAGTGCTATTGTTGGAAGAGTCCGAGCAACATATACCCTATGATAGAGATGTTTTGAAACTCTATGGTTGTCAAGGCATATGGGGATAATAGGCTATCAGGATGACTTAAAGTGATACCGTGATTACCGGAGGTTCCATGCTATAACTAAGCCAAGGACAACGGAGACGAATATCAAGGGCGTTTTTGCTATTGTTGGTCTGCTTGGTCCAAAAAAGTAGTTGGCTTGCTTGTTTGTCCATGAATGTCGTCTCTGTGCTAGCGAGATCAAATAAATATAGTCCACGAAGTCGCTTTTTTTTTCTTTTCTAATTATAATAGTTATTACTTATATTGCATAGTGATAATTAGTTATTACTTAGATATTGCATAGTGAAAGCATCGAGTTGACTGTTGAAGTTATCGAATCTGTAGATTTCAAATATGCCTCAACAATGGGAGTCCAGCATATGTGTTTACATTCCCGATACAGCAGCATGTTTTCTTAAAATTGCGACAGAACTGTCAATTTTTATATTAACATATCATTAAAATGAAAATTTTATTAAAAAATTTTAGATGTAGATTTTTGTTATTCTTGTTCTTATTATTATTTTAAACGGTCTAAAAAGAAAACACTGCCCATAGAAAATAGATTGAATAGAATGATTGATAATGCCATACTTTGAAGTTTTTGGTGCACTTATCAGTGGTTAATTTTTTCTGGAAAGTGCTTTTCGTGTTTTAAAATTTGCATTAATTGTTATTCTTTATTTTGGAAGGATGTTCATAACATATTGACTGATCAATTTGTTTGTGGTGTTGTGCTAATATACAATTATTCAATTCTGCGATTTCTTTATGCTGTCGAATCTCGGGAGGTATTCCTAGAGATTGGTGATATGACTTCATCAGTATATTCAATTTGAATCAGGTCAAGCATGCCAAAGAGCCCTATCCTGATGTGTTTTGTAGACTTTTATAAGTTTAATTTAGCTTTTTAAAATTTTTTTGAGAATACTATAATCTTAATGAATGATTTTTTTAAAATTCTCTTGCTGCACAAACTAGGGACAATGTGGAACCTCAAGTCCCATATGTTGTGCCAGTTAACTCACTTATTATTCATCGTTTGATCCATATTTGATAGATTACAATGTCTCTGTTATGATGTCAATCTTTTGTCCTAATGATAGGCACATGATATATCACTGAGGTGACGGCCTTTAGTCCTGAGAGATTGCAAGAGCAATGCCCTATCGATCAAACTGTGGAGATTGAACCAAATCCCCGTGCCCTTAAAAAGATTAAGCTTTCGGTGCCAGAGCCTTCAGAAGCAGGTTCGTTGCATTGGTTTCAAATTCTTTTTGTTTATGTTTCGGAATCTTTTGTCTTTGATTTGATAACACAATTAAATAGTTTTCTGTTGTAACGGAAACTCACAATACATTCTTTGCTGACGATCGTTATCAGGTTGTTCCATCGTCTCCTGCTCTGGGATGCAGTAAACTCCCTAGTCTACTCAATATCTTATGATTTTCCGATCTTTCTCCTGGCATGGAATTAAGAAGGTGATAAGTTTGAGAAGATCATAATTCGTTGGCTGTTAAACCGTATATGTAGGCTATATGTGCCATGAACCAAGACAAATGAATTTCTTTTACATAATTTGAAGCAACAATATATTGGGTGTCAACATTTGGAGAGTCAAAATTGGGTGTCAACATTAAGTGCGTGACAATTTTCTATTGAGCGAAACTAAATTAGTTAAAATGTTAATTCCAATTCAGACTCAATTAAAACTACCTGATCTAAACCCTACAAAATCAATCATAATATTGATCAGTGAATGGTGTGAAGTGTGTGGCGTGAAGTGGTGCCTCACGAAAAATGCACTTGTCACCGGTTACAAGACAATTTGATGTATATAAACAAAAATAATAACAATAATCTAGGAAAAATTGTAGTATTTTTTTAATACAAAGTAAATGTGTCTGGTAAAACGAAATGGAAGAAGTAACAAGTTAATGGAGAAAATTGAAGGAAATGTGCCATTAAAATCTTGAATAAAGGATTGGTGACATTGGCAAACTTAAAGGGTCAAACATAATTAGGAAACTTGATTAAGTTAATTCTGGACTTGATTAATATTTTTAAAACTCTCTAATCTTTTCAAAAATACAAATCAACCCACACCCATGTCTTCTCCAAATCAATCGTCTCTCCTCCCCCTCTATCTCGATAGTTTCTCACAACCAATAGTTCTGCAAATTTCTCCTTTCAATCCCCGGTGAATTCAACCTCAGGCGATAAACAGTTGGGCTTCGAGTTTCTTTTCGACATTTAATCGGCCATAACCACTTCAAATTCTTCATTGTCCCTTTTCTTCATTCACAGGTAAAAAATTATGGCCTTTTTTGTTTTGAACAAAATGAGGAACTTGATCCAACTTCTCTTCTAGTATTGATTAATAGTTTCAATATTAATTTCTTTAATTTGAAATGTGGTCTAAATAAAACCCTAATTTCTGGAATATCTTATCTTCTCTTATTGGAGTGGATTATGATTTTTTGTTGTTTGTTGTATTTTTTTAAAGTTTTATTTTTATTATTTGTGTTTATACAAACAAAACAACAATGTTGTTTGTTTTTATACCATGATGTTATTTGTTTTTATACCAACAAAACAACGATGTTGGTGTTTTTGGTGTTGCTAGATTGATTTGTTCTTGTTCTTGGTAAAAATGGTGATATTGTGTGGTTTTATTGAATAAAATCATCCTAATATTTTTTTATCTGATGCAACAAATTAACCATCTAATACAACAGAGCAATCATCAAATTTAAAAATCTGATGCAACAGATTAACCATCGGATTAACCATGTGATGCAACAAATTAGCCATATGATGCAATGGAGGAACCATCGAACTAATCGGAGTAATCATCTGATGTAACAATTGAACCTTATATTGGATAAAATCCTATCAACTATTCCATTAGGACATGTCCAAGACTTGATTTTTCCAATTGATCATTCATCTATCGCGATAGATGACCCTTCTATTGGAAGAAATCTAAACAATATTGATTGTTGATAACTATTTCAACAGATCACTTATATGTGGCAACAAATGTGTTGTCTATTGCATAAACTATTCATTTTTCCCAACAGATGATTGATATGTTTTGTAATATTGCAATAGATTACTCATCAGTTTCAACAGATTAGTTAACTGTTCCAACAGATCAATCATATGTTGCAACAGATGTGTGATCTATTGAATAGACCAGTCATCTATTTCAATGTGTGAGTGATCTATTTTTATTGTTGCAATAGATTACTAATCCCTTGTAATATGTTAGTTATTTGTTGCAACAGATAACCTATCTCGTGCAATAGATGTGTGATTTGTTAGAACTGTTATTTTATTATTTTGTATGTTACATTTACTCTTAACTTTTTTTAATGATGCATTAATAAATTATAATCTATTTTATGTTCCTGTTAATTTTAGATAATATGGTTCCCAAAAGAACAGAAACCAAATCAAGTCTAAGTAAAGGAACAAGTGAAGCAGCTAGGCTACATCAACAACTTTATGAACTTTCTTTGCAAGCGTTATCTTAATCAGGAGCAGAATATGATGAACATGGGGAGAGGGAATGTTTCAAAAGAGATGATCCAAATGCTAATAGCCCTTTCACCAAAGAGTTGGTCAAAACCTTCAACATTGATCATTATCCTGTGAGAATGCAATGTGATGGTGCCATAGATTTAATGGGTGATTCCGTAGTTAAGTCAGCCATGGAAAAATCTTTCGATGCCCTCAAAAAAGTACTTTGAGAACAAAAATTGGATGCTAATTTCAGGAACAGCTACTTTGGGCAATATCTTGATTTGCCGGAGGAAAACATTGCTCGTTTCTAAATAAAATGGTACATGATCTTTTCAAGCGTAGGTTTATGTATGAAAACAAAGATAAAATGGATAAGGTATGAATAAATTACTCGGCATGCCTGTTTGTTTTGGTTGGAAGGAGTTTGCCATAGTTACTGGACTAAAATCTTATCATCCTTCTCCTTCTCAAGTTATACCAATTCTAATCCAAAAAAATCATCCCGCACACCCAAAAAAGACAAAGGCAAATCAAGTGATCGTGATGGCCTAGTGTCCATTGTTGGTCCAAGCTTCAAAAATAAAAATTTGATAGAAGCATCGAAAGGTAAAAGATTTTCAAAGAAGCACAAGCAATCATTGTGCTTGATTTGATTTGTACATAATATTCTTTGAGCGCGAGATGTTAACAACAACATAAGTTTTGATTTAATAAAGCTCTCTAAGTATCTTGAGGCACTTAACATCTATCCTTGGGGCTATGAAGGCTTCAAAATGACTGTCATATATTTGTTGACTCCGTTATCGCCAAAGACAGTCAACTTAAATAGTTTTCCATGGGCTTTCATGGTAAATGTTTCTTTTATTATGATATGATTCATTTTTTCTATTCAATAATGGTTTTGATTTATTGGTGTTATTTTATTGGCTTGGGCATTTAAAGTTATTCCTTATTTGTGACAACAAGTAAACTACCATAAAGAAGTTTTCTGTCCAATAAGCTTCAAATGGTTGTTGGCCAAAACTGATAAAAATGCAAATTTTCTTGATCTCTTCAACCCCTCGAGAGATGTAGTAAGTATAATTATAATTAAAATTTTTCTCTAATTAATGATTTTTTTGAATGATCTAATCATCATTCTAATATATGTAATGATTTATATTAGATTGTGAATCCATCGCTTGTTTCGACCAATCGAGATTTTTTCCAAATAGATGAGTCATATGTTGCAATAGATGATTCATCCGTTGGAAATTATCATACAGGTCTTCCTCATGTTATAATTTGTCCCCAACAATTGGTCCAACTGTTGCAACAAAAATATAATTTATTTGGGACAATTTAAAATAGGTGGAAGACATGTTTGATTTACTAAAACAGATCTTGAGATATCCTTTTCGGGTATTTTTTGTATCTGTGATTAGCATTGATGAGTTTTGGCTTTCCAAATGAATATCACTGTAGAAGCTACTGCTGAATAATATTGAAATATGTTACTTTTGTTTTATGGAAATATGGAGATACAAAAGAGCAGACACCGAGAGAAACCATAAGCAAGCGACATTAAAGATCCACGAGGGCCAAAGCCAAATTCCATAGCAGCGGATGAAGAACAACTCATCCATATTGAGAAGATCTATAAAGCTTGAGTCTGTCAAAGTAATAACCTTACACCTCCTTAGGATTTGTTGGCATCAAAACTTAGATTGTTGATTTATTTGTTCGAGTCTATACTCATAATAATTTTTTAAATTTCATTTATTTGTTGATTTATTTCATGCAATTTCGAAAGACTTTGATTTATTTTATTTTATCCTTAGATTTGCAATAATTAATTGAAATGAAATAAAAGATTCAAATATTGCAACAAAAATGGTATTTGTTGCAACAGAAGACATATTTGTTGGAAAATATCAAATAGATTTTAAGATATGTTGCAACATGTAGGTAATCTGTTGGAAATTATCAAACAGATTTTTCCACTGTTGCAACAAGTAGACTTAGATAGAAACATCGACATAACAAAATAGATAATCAACCTACTGCAACAGATAGGCTATCTGTTAGAATAGGTAGAATATCTATTACAGCACATGAACATTCTATTGGCAGCTCACATGTAGCTCACTCAAAAGGCTCGTTGAACCCCCATTTTTGCTGACTTGGCATCTGATTTGATTTGGCCCCCAACAATTATTTTTTTCTCTTAAATATTCATCTTCTTTCTAAAATTTAACTGTAAATTTTTAAATCTTCTTCTTCATTATCTTTTTTTCTCTATCCAAATCCTTCAACTTATTTGTATTTGTTTTTTTTTGTATATTTTGTTATTTTTTCCAAATAAGCTTGACAGTGTCGAGATCATCTTCCACATTTTTTTGTGATAAAGATTTTTGATATTGTAAGTGTGGTCATGAAGCCCTATTGAACACTTCTTGGACTCAACAACATTTAGGTCGTAGGTTTTTTACTTGTAAGATTTCAAAGGTAATATTTTTTTTATTTAATTAGTTGATTAATTATTGACTTATAATTTGTAATTGTGGTCTTGTTTTTGTAGAATTTGGGTGGATGTGATTACTTTGATTGGTATGAAGAATGACACGCTTCACAAGCAAATCATATAATTTGGGGTTTGTTGAAGAAAGTCAAGGCTTTTGAAGAGAAACAAAATCGAGTAACAAGATACTACATTGTTGGCATTATGGTTACTGGTTTGGTGTTGTTGGGCACATGAATATTCAAGTCTAATTGCTGAAAGTTTCATGAAGGTTTAGTTCTACTTGCTACTGGTTTGGTGTTGTTGAACACATGGATATACAAGCATAATTGTTGTAAAATATCAAAAAATTATCACTATATATAAAGTTACATTCGTTACGTATGTAAAGTGAAGTGATGAAATAAAAAATTATTATTTCACAGGTTCTTCTTTATACGCAGGTTGCAAGCATCTAGTTTGTACCCCATAAGTTCAAACCTCTTATATGTTTGCCACAACATTGTCACACAGAAAGGTCTTTGGCTTGGCCATTTCTATGCCGGTCAACAAACATTAGATGTATACAAGCGTGTGTGACCCTCATGCGGCATCGGTTTTATTTTTTAGAAGGTCCATGTCCTTGTTTTGACCATCAAAATCCCATGGTTGCTTTATTAACACTTCTGTTGTAAAATGATCCATGAGTTTACTTTGCCTCAATAAGATAGGGAACAACCCCAACAGTGGTTGCATGTGGGTAAAAAAATTGGCCTTATCCAAGGTCGGTAAGTTGCAGTCATAAACCTTGATATTTATCTCCTCGAGTAGTATCTCTACAACTCGATAACATATGTTTTCCAACTTCATGACTCCAAGAATTCTCTTTTCCCCAGTTAAGATCTTGCTGTGTGGATTTATCCTCTCCCCTCTAACATATTTTATCATTCTTTCATCCCATTGAAACTCAGAAAGTAACAAATAAAATCCCGTGCCACCGGGAGTTGATGCTAGCATATTGACATCATCGTATCTATCCTTCAAATTTTTGTAGAAATTGTGGTCCACTATTCTAACAGGAGCATCATATGCCTCTGGGTACGTTAATTGCCTGCCCCTCATGAGGCAGAGAATTTTTTCAACATATTGTGATATAAGAAGTCAATTTTTAAATAGGTTCGTAATTATAAAGAAATAAGAAAAACATAGTGGAATGATCCAATGGATGTTGCAGAGGGTTCTCTGAATCTGTTCACAAATTACCCATCTAACGCAACTTATGCAATAAATAGGTAATATGTTGCAACAGAACCATGACAAACAACACATGAGACATTTGTTGTGTAGCTTCTTCTTCATGGAGTAGATTAGAAGGCCAGGTTAGGAAAAGTAAACTTACCTTGTCCATGTAATACCTATGCATATCTTTCATACTCTTGAAGTCTTGGGATAAAAAGGTATGGATGGGATAATCTTTTGCGCCTTTCTTTGCATTCTTGGCCCATCGCAGATCCCTCTTCTCTTTGGTGCCAAGTTCCGCATATATGTCCACCTTCTTTAATGGCCCCTAAACTTTAATAACTTTTGGAGAGGGAGGAGTTGTAATTTTTTTAGATTTCCAATAAAAGAGTAGTTGGTTAATTACTCTTTTCTTTCTCCCAATTGCCATCGTAGGAGTGTATGGCTCCCTCACCTTCTTGGATGGTTATCACCACTCTAGGATTTCAATTTTTCAATAGATTTAGCCATAGCCTCTACTTTTTCGTAGAGTTTATACTGGTTGTACTTGCACTCTTTGCATTTATAATAAGAACATGAAGGTGAAGAGGGGTGAGAGGGGCCGCTGTAAGAGTGAGAAGAACCTGTGTAAATGTGAGAGAGACCTGTGAAAGGGGTGTTTTCAAACATATTTATTTGTTCTTAAGCATCAACATACTCACCATCACGACTTGCAGCTGCATCAGTATGCTTGCCACCAATATCAACAACTTCACCAGCAACACCCCTAGAAGAAGCACACAGATCTGTTACAGTAGGTTGGTCATGAAGAGCCTCAACATTAGGCTCACCTTTCGTAACTGCTCTTCTTATGGCTATTGCTCCATCCAATTCCTTCTTTATTAACTCTACCGTTGGGTCTGCTATTGTATCAACAAAATCTAGAGTAATAAAAGAAGTCATCCCCAACTCTAGCTCAGTAGGCACGATCCATGGATGCACAACCTATAAAAAAGACATACATTTAAATCATATAATAATTTGCAGTCATTTGGGTTACATGTTAACACAAACAACTTATACAACATGTGATCTGTATGTCACAATAGATTAATAATATATTGCATCAGATTTCCTGTATACTGCCTAAATTATAGTAGATATATAATCTATTGAGTCGGGTTCAGAGAACCAAAGCAACAAATAGGTAATCTGATGCGACATATGAATAGTTTGTCACAACAAATTACCCATCTATTGTACCAGTTGCAGTGGACGGAACTTATGTAGCAAATAATATTTTTGTTGAAATAATTGATCTTTCTGTCACAAAAAGTTACTAATATATTGCATCGGATTGTTCATCTGTTGCATAAGTTGTAGTAGATGGGTAATATATTGCAACAAACGACCCATCCGTCGTAATAGATGGCACATCTACTTCAATATCTTTATTTGAGTCAAATTACTCTACTCAAAATAATATGTATTGCATGATCTAGAGGTATAAATAGATCAACCTCCTTAATTCTTTTTTTTTATTTGCAGGCAACCACCTATGGATCCTTGGATCAGAAAACTTATCTCCTTGACCCGCTTTCAGAGGTAAGGAACGGCTTCAAATTCCCTAGCCTAAAAAATGTAAATAGGATGCAAGAAAAAAAGTCATAATAATTATTCAAAATAAATTAATGTCTTAGTAAAAAAATAATGATTAAATTTATCATGAAAACCCAATGAAAACCGTATAATGTTATCGTGTTTGGGGATAATGTTGTCAGTAAATATTTGACAGTCATGTAGTAGCTATCATATCCCCAAAGATAGTTGTTGAATTTCTCAAAATCGTAAGCAATCTTTAAAAAATCATCTTCTAAGACTTTGTGGACGTCTCTAGTCAATATAATGGAATGGGAAAACCCAACAAAGCACAATTTTTCCCACAACCCAACTATTTTTTTCTTGCATTTGTTAGTTTAGGTGGGGGCCGCCAGGACAATGCCTTCCTTCTCTTTGATGGTGTTGGTTTGGCTTTCCTGATTGCCTTAGACATTTTGTAGGGTGTTTCCTTGGTGAGAGGTTCTTTTGAAAGATTGCACCTCAAACCCATTACTATGGAAAACTCTTTTAAACCAAAACAAACTGGCATGCCACAGTAGTTGATCCAGACTTCATTGATCTTTTCCCCTATCCTTCGAATCTTTATCATCCCCTAGGTACTTGATCCTGCACTTGAGAATAACATATATCATACTTATTTTGAAATGGAGAGTATGGTCCTCAGGCATCTCAAGAAAGTATCCAAAACAACTCTTCTTAAAAAGTCCGACTATGTTTTCATTCTTCATCTTTTTCCTAAACTCATCAAAAGGTTTCCACAACTGACATTTAAGTTCAAAATCACCAGTTAGTTTTGTAGGGTCATCTGTTGGAATCGCAACTTAAAACCTATCAATACTAATAATTTTGATAGCCTCCTTTTGGGATTTGGATCTTATTTCATGCCTCATTATTGAGGCATTATCATCATGTTGATAATGATCCTCTTTCTCAGTTTCTTGTTCCTCCTCTTCATGTTTATCTTTTTTTTCTTTCTCCTCACTTTCATTTCCTAATCTCCGTATCAATACCCTTGTCCACCTTCATGAACATTCTTTTCAGATCTTTTCTCAGTTTCACTTTTTCCTGACTAATATTGATAAGGAAGCTCCCCCGAGTCCCTGAACCCCAGGCCCACCCCCGGAACGGCGGGTTATAGCACACTGATTTGGCCTAAAATAGTCTCGTTCGTGTTGTTTCTCCCATTTGACAAACCAAATAGCCACGCCCATACAAATGGGTAACACTAGGATGCTCCCCAGTTTCCCTAGCACGTCCAAGTCAATTTTCGTCCGACGGCACCACCAGACCCCTATCCCACCCTCGGAAACGTGGGCTATAGCACACCGATTTGGCCCCAAAATGCCCCATTCGCGTTGTTTCCCTCGTTTGCCCAACCAAAAGGCTACTCCCATACAAACAGGAAAAACTAGGATGCTTTCAACCCTCACTGTCACCCCCAGGTCAATTTTTAACCCACAAAAATCCCAGACTCTGGGCCCACCCCCATAACCGTGGGCTGTAGCACACCTATTTGGCCCCAAATACCCCCTTCATGCTGTTTCGCCTGTTTGACAAACCAAATATCTCCTCCCACACAAACGGGGAACATTAGGATGCTCCCCAGCCTCTCTGGCACACCCAGGTCCATTTTTCATCCACGGCACCCTCGGGCCTACCTGCAGAACCATGGTCTATAGCATACCAATTTAGCTCTAAAATGCCCCGCTTACACAGTTTCGCCCGTTTGCCAAATCAATGACCCCGCCCATACAAATGGGAAATACTAGGATGCTCCCCAACCTTCCTGGCATGTCCAGGTCAATTTTTGACACACGGTACCTCCATACCCCAGGCCCACCCCCAAAACCGTGGGTTATAGCACACCGATTTGTCCCCAAATAGCCCCATTTGCTCCGTTTCTCCTGTGTGCATAACCAAATGACCCCGCCCACACAAATAGGCAATAATAGGATGATTCCCGGCCTTACTAGTATGCCTAAGTAAATTTTTGACCCATAGATCCCCTGGACCCCGATCCCACCCGCAGAACCGTGGGCGATAGCATACCGATTTGGCCCCAAAATGCCACATTTACGCCGTTTTGACAATTTGACCAACCTAATGGCCCCGCCCACAAAAAGGAGAAACATTAAGACGCTGCCCATCCTCCTTTTCACAACCAGTAACTCCCACAACTGTGGGCTATAGCACAACGATTTGGCCCTAAAATGCCCTATTTGCACCATTTCTCCCGTTTGACCAACCAAATGGCCCCGCCCACATAAACGGGCAACACTAAGATGCTCCCCAACCTCCCTGGTATGCCCGGGTCAATTTTTGGCCTATGGAACCCCCGGACCCCAGACCCAATCCCGGAACCGTAGGCTATAGCACACCAATTTATCCCCAAAACACCCCATTCGCGTCATTTCGCTCATTTGACCAACCAAGTGGCCCTGCCCACACAAACGGTCAATAATAAGATACTTCCCAGCCTCCCTAGCATGCCAAGGTCATTTTTTGACCCATGGCGTCCGCTGACCCCGGGACCACCCTCAAAATCGTGGGCTATAGCATACTAATTCTGCCCCTAATAACCCCGTTTGTGCCGTTTGCCCCGTTTGACCAACCAAATGGCCCCTTCAACACAAACGGGAAACACTAGGATGCTCACCAGCCTCCCTGTCATGCTTTGGTTGATTTTCAGCCCACAAAACCTCCGGACCCCAAGCCCACCCCCCGAACCATGGGCTATAGCACTCCGATTTGGCCTCAAAATACCCCGTTCGCACCGTTTCATCTGTTTGACCAACCAAAAGGCCCTCTCACACACACGGGTAACACTAGAAGGCTCCCAAGCCTCCTTGGCATGCCCAGGTTGAATTATTTCCCCAAAATGCCCTGTTCCCTCTATTTTTCCCGTTTAACCAAACAAATGGCCCCGGTCACACAAACGGGCAATACTAGGGCGTTCCCCAGCCTTCCTGGCATACCTAAGTTGATTTTTAGCTCACGAAATCCCCCGGCCCCGAGCGTACCCCAGAGCCGTGGGCTATAGCACATCAAATTGGCCGTTAAATGCCTTGTTCGTGCTGTTTCGCACGTTTGACCAACCAAATGGCCCCACCCATAAAAACAAGCAACACTAGGATGCTCTCGATCCTCCCTAGCAAGCCTAGGTCAATTTCTAACACACGGCACCCCGATCCTACCCCCAAAATCATTGGCTATAGCACACCAAATTGGCTCCAAAATGCCCCATTTGTGCTGTTTCGCTCATTTGACCAACCAAATGGTCCCGCCTATACCAACGGGAAATACTAGGACATTCCCAAACCTTCATGGTATTCCCAGGTTGATTTTTGAGCCACTCCACCCCCAAACCCAATGTCCGCCCCCGGAACCGTGGGCTATAGCAAATCGATTTGGCATCAAAATGCCCCTTTCGCGCCGTTACACCTATTCGAACAACCAAATTGCCACTTCCACATAAACAGGAAATACTGGGATGCTCCCCAGCTTCCCTGGCATGACCAGGTCGATTTTCAACCTATGAGACCCCCGAATCTCGGCCCCACCCCCGAAACCATGGGATATAGCACATCGATTTAGCCCCAAATATCCCCATTCATGCTGTTACTCCCATTTGACCAAACAAATGTCCCTGCCCACACAAACGGGAAACACTAGGATGTTCCCCAGCCTCCATGGCACACCCAGGTCAATGTTTTCGATACGGAACCCCTGGGCCCACCTATTGAACTGTGGGTTATATCACACCGATTTGTCCCCAAAACTTCCCATTTGAGCCGTTTAACCCTTTGGACAAACCAAATGGCCCCGTCCACACAAATGGGAAACACTAAGACACTCCTCAGCCTCCCGGCTCTCCCAAGTTGATTTTCATCCTACGGCACCCACGGACCCCAAGTCCACCCCCGAAATCGTGGGCTATAGCACACTAATTTGGCCCCAAATAGCCCCATTTGTGCCGTTTTCCCTATTTGATAAACCAAATGGCCCCTTACATACAAATGGGCAACACTAGGATGCTCACCAGCCTCCCTGTCATGCCCTGGTTAATTTTCAGCCCACAAAACCTCCGGACCCCAAGCCCACCTATCGACCCGTTTGCACCATTTCATCTGTTTGACCAACCAAAAGGCACCTCCCACATACACGAGTAACACTAGGAGTTTCCCAAGCCTCCCTGGCATGCGCAGGTTGATTTTTGGCCCACGACACCCCTAGACCCCCGTCTCACCCCCAAAATCGTGGGTTATAGTGCACCGTTATTGCCCTAAATGCCCTGTTCGCTCTATTTTTTCTATTTAACCAACGAAATGACCCCTCTCACACAAACGGGCAACACTAGAACGTTCTTAAGCCTCCTTGGCATGCCTAGGTTTATTTTTAGCTCACGAAATCCCTGGACCCCGATCCTACTCCAGAACCGTGGACCATAGCACAACAAATTGGCCCTAAAATGCCCTGTTCGAGCCGTTTCGCACGTTTGACCAAACAAATATCCCCGCCCACACAAACAGGAAACACTAGGACGTTCCCCAGCCTCCAAGGCAAACCCAGGTCAATTTTTACCCCACGAAACCCCCGAGCCCACCCATAGAACCGTGGGCTATAGCACACTGATTTGTCCCTAAAATTTCCCGTTTGATCCATTTAACCCATTGGACAAACCAAATGGCCCCGCCCACACAAACGGGAAACACTAAGAAACTCCTCAGCCTCCCAAGGTAGCCCAGGTCGATTTTCATCCTACGGCACCCATGGACCCCAATTCCACCCTCGGAATTGCGGGCTATAGCACGCCGAATTAGCCCCAAAATGCCTTATTCGCGCCATTTCTCTTTTTTGACAAACTAAATGGCTCCGCCCACATAATTGGGCAAAACTAGGATGCTCCTCCGCCTCCTGGCATGCCCAGGTTGATTTTTGGATGACGAAACACCCGAAACCTGGGTCATCCCTGGAACTGTGGACTATAGCACATAGATTTATCTCCAAAACAACCTGTTAATGTTGTTTCTCCTATTTGATCAATGAAATGGCCCTGCCCACATAAACTGGGAATACCAGGACTCTTTCCAGCCTCCTTGGCATACCCAGGTTAATATTTGGCCTACGGCACCCCCGAACCCCGAGCCCACACCCAGAACCGTGCGTTATAGCATACTGATTTAGCCCCACCCTATTTCTCCCGTTTCACCAACCAAATGGCCCTTCCCACATAAACGGACAACACTAGGATGCTCCCCAGCCTCTCTGCCATGCCCAGGTTAATCTTTGGAGCATGCCACCCTCGGATCCTAGGCCCAACCTAGAACCGTGGGCTATAGCTCACAAAATTGGCCCAAAAATGCCTCGTTCGCGCTGTTCTGCCCGTTTGACCAACCAAATGGCACCGCCCACACAAATGGAAAACACTAGGACACATCTTAGCCTCCCTAGCATGCCTAGGTTAATTTTTAGCCAACGATACCCCTGGAATCCTAAGCCCACCCTCGGAACCGTGAGCTATAGCACACCGATTTGGCCCCAAAATGCCCCATTTGCGCCGTTTCGCCCGTTTGACAAACCTAGTGGCCTTGCCCATACAAACAGGAAACACTAGGATGATACCCTACCTCCCTAGCATGCCCAGATCGATTTTTGGCCCACGACACCCCCAGACCCCAGGCCCACCTTCATAATCATGGGCTATAGCACATCAATTCGGACCCAAAATACCCTATTCACGTCGTTTAGCCCGTTTGACCAACAAAATGTCCCCTTCCACAAAAACGGGAAATACTAAGATGCTCCTTAGCCTCCTTATCATGCATAGGTCAATTTTCAGCCCATGAAACCCCCGGACCCTGAGCCCACCCTCAGAATCGTGGGCTATAGCACACCGATTCGGCCCCAACTTTCCCCATTCGCGCTGTTTCTCACGGTTGACCAACCAAATGGCCCCACCCACACAAATGGGAGATACTAGGACGCTCCCCATACTCCTTGTAATGCAAAGGTTGATTTTCCACGCATGAAACCCCCGAAACCCAGACTCACCCATGGAATCGTGGGCTATAGCATACCAATTTGGCCCCAAAATGCCCCATTCATGCCGTTTTTCCCATTTGACCAACCAAAATGTCCCCACCACACAAACGAGAAATACTAGAATGCTCTCCCACCTCCCTGGCATACCCAGATCAATTTTCGTTCCACGGCACCCTCAAAACTGTGGGCTATAGCATACCGATTAAGCCCTAAAATGCTTTATTCAAGCTGTATCACCCGTTTGACGAACCAAATGGCCCATCCCATACAAATGGGCAACACTAGGAAACTCCCCAGCCTCCCTATCTTGCCCAGGTCAATTTTTTATCAACAACACCCGTGGATCCCAGCCCCACCCCCGAATCTATGGGCTATAACAAATCGATTTGACCCCAAATAGCCCCGTTCGCGCCATTTCTCCCGTTTGTCCAACCAAATGGCCTCTCCCACCCAAACGGGCAACACTAGGATGCTCCCCAGCCTCCCTGGTATAGACAATTTAATTTATGGTCAACAGAAACCTCAAAACCTGGGCCCACACCCAAAACCGTGGGCTATAACACACAAATTTGGTTCCAAAATGTCTGGTTTACGTCGTTTCACCTGTTTGACCAACCAAATAGCCCCGCATACTTAAATAGGAAAAAGTAGGACACTCCTCAACCTCCCAGGCATGCCCAAGTCAATTTTTAGCCCATAGTACCCTCAGACCCGAGCCCACCCCCAACAACGTGGT
The DNA here is from genome assembly GCA_030864225.1 of Capsicum baccatum var. pendulum. Classification (NCBI taxonomy): domain Eukaryota; kingdom Viridiplantae; phylum Streptophyta; class Magnoliopsida; order Solanales; family Solanaceae; genus Capsicum; species Capsicum baccatum. Next base: position 236,127,408 of record CM061554.1, on the reverse strand, counting down.
TTATAGCATACCTATTCAGCCTCAAAATGCCCTGTTCATGTCATTTTGCCTGTTTGACCGCCCAAATATCCCTTCCAAAACAAACGATAAACACTAGGATGCTCCCTTGCATCCATGGCACACCAAGTCAATTTTTGACCAACGACACCCCGTACCGTAGTCCCACCTCATAATCGTAGGCTATAGCACACTAATTTGGCACTGAAATGCATTGTTCGCTCTATTTATCCTGTTTGACCAACCAAATAGCCATAACTACACAAACAGGCAACACTAGAATGCTCCCTAGACTCCCTGGCACGCCCAGGTCAATTTTTGGTCTACGACACCACTGGGCCCACGCACAAAACCGTGGGCAATAGCACAAAGATTTGGCTATAAAATGCCTCATTCGCATCGTTTCGCCCGTTTGACCACTGAAATGGATCCTTCCACACAAACAGGGAACACTACAATGCTCCTCGGCTTCCCTGGTATGCCCTGGTCGATTTTCAACCCACGGCACCCCCGGACTCTGAGCCCAACCCTAGAACCGTGTGCTATAGCACACCGATTTGGCTCTAAAATACATTGTTCGTGCTGTTTCTCCCATTTGACAAACGAAATGGCCCACCCACACAAACGGGAAACACTAGGATGCTTCCTAACCCCCTGGCACACCCATTTCAATTTTTGACCCATGGCACCCCCTGAACTGTGGGCTATAGCACACCAATTTGGCCCTAAATAACCTCGTTTCTCCCGTTTGACAAACCAAATGGTCCTGCCTACACAAACAGGAAATAATTTCATGCTCCCCAGCCTCTCTATCACACCCTGGTTGATTTTTGACCCATGCTACCCTCGAACCTCGGGCCCACCCCTGAAACCGTGGGCTATAACCCACTACTTTGGTCCCAAAATTCAATGTTCATGCCGTTTTGTCTGTTTAAACAACCAAATGTCCCCATCCATACAAACAGAAGCCTCTCTGGCATGGTCAGGTCGATTTTCAGGTCACGACACACCCAGAACCCAGGCCCACCCTAAAAATCATGGACTATAGAACACTAGTTTGGCCATAAATTGCCCTGTTCACGCTGTCTCACACGTTTGACCAACCAGATGGCCCCGACCCTAAAAATGGGCAATACTAGGATGCTCCCTATCCTTACTGTAATGTCTAGGTTGATTTTTGGCCTATGGAACCCCCGAACCCCAAGCCTAACCTCGAAACCGTGTGCTATAAAATGTCGATTTGGCCGCAAAATGCCCTATTCACGCCATTTCGCACGTTTGACCAACCAAATAGCCCTGACTTTATATATGGGCAACAATAGGATGCTCCCCAGCTTCGCTGGCACATTCAAGTTAATTTTTGGATAATGACACCCCCGGACCCTAGGCCCACCCTCGGAACCTTGGGTTCTAGCACACCGATTTGGCCGCAAAATGCCCATTCACACTATTTTTCCCATTTGACCAACCAAATGGTTCTGCCAACACAAATGGGGAACACTAGGATGCTTAGAAGCCTCCCTGGGATGCCCAGGTTGATTTTTGGCTGATGGAACCCTCAAACCCCCGGCCCACCCTCAGAACTATGGACAATAGCATACTGATTTGGTCATAAAATGCCCCATTAACGCCGTGTCGCCCATTTGACCAACAAAATGGCCCTTCCCACAAAAACGAGGAAGACTAGGATACTCCCTAGATCCCTGGCACACCTTGGTCCATTTTCAGCCCAAGGTACCCCATACCCTAGGCCCATCCCTACAACATTGTGCTATTGCACACCCATTTGTCCCCAAAACACATTGTTCATGCTGTTTTGCCTATTTGACAAACCAAATGGCCCCGCCAATACATACAGGAAATACTAGGATGCTTACCAACCTCCCAGTCAAGCCCAGTTTGATTTTTGACCTACGAAACCCATGTCCCCGGGCCCACCCTGGAACCATGGGCTATAGCATACTGATTTAGCATTAAACAGCCTTGTTTCTCCTGTTTGACAAAAAAATGGCCCCATCCACACAAAAAGGCAATACCAGGATGCTCCCCAGACTTCCTAGCATACCTAGGTTGATTTTTGGCACAAGATACCCCAGAACCCTCGGCCCACCCCTAAAACTGTGCGTTATAGCACACTGATTTTGGCCATAAAATGCCCTGTTCTCACCTTTTTACCCGTTTGACCAACAAAATGGACCTTTCCATACAAACGGGCAATACTAGAATGCTCCATAGACTCCCTGGTAGGTCCGAGTCCATTTTTGGCCCACGAAACCCCCGAACCCTAGGATCACTCCCTAGAATTGTAGGCCATGGCACACCGATTTGTCCCCAAAATGTCCCGTTCGTGCCGTTTCTCCCGTTTGATCAACAAAATGGCCTCTCCCACGCAAGCAGGAAACACTAGGACACTCTGCAGCCTCCCTAGCATGCCTAGGTCAATTTTTGGCCCACGACACCCTTTGACCCCGAGTCGCCCCCAGAACCGAGGGCTATAGTATATCGATTTGGCCCCAAAATACCCTTCCCACACAAACGGGTAACACTAGGATGCTCCCCATCCTCCCTGGCATGGCCAGGTTGATTTTTAACCCACATCAGTATATGTAATTCAAGTATATGTAATTCGAAATTTCCAAGACTCCATTGGATGCGAACTTTGCACTTCAGAAAAATAAAGGTGAAAGTGATTCTCAATTGGAGTACGCAAGAGTATTGGGATGTTTGATGTATATAATGAACTGTACACGACTATACATATCATGTACTATCAGTAAAGTGAGTCGGTACAAGAGTAATCCCAACAAAACTCACTAGATGGCAATGAAAAGAGTTTTGGGTTATCTTAAATACACTCAAGACTATGCTTTGCATTATAATAAATATCCCGCAGTACTTGAAGGATATAGTGATGCAAATTGGATCACCGGATCGAACGAAGTAAAATCCATAAGTGGATATGTATTTACTATCGGTGGAGGAGCAGTTTCTTGGACATCATCAAAACAGACTTGTATCGCTCGCTCTACAATGGAATCTGAATTTATTGCATTAGATAAAGCCGGTAAAGAATCAGAATGGCTTTGGAATTTCTTAGAACATATTCCTTATTGGCCCAAGCCAGTGGCACCAGTATTTATACACTGTGATAGCCAAGCGGTAATAGGTAGGGCAGGGAGTATGATGTACAATGGTAAGTCTCGTCACATACGTCGAAGACATAATAAAGTTAGAGAACTTCTATCTAGTGGAATTATCACTATATTCTATGTAAAGTCAAAGGATAATGTGTCGGATCCACTTACAAAAGGCCTATCTAGAGAAGGAGTAGAAAGGACATCAAAGGGAATGGGTTTAAGGCCTAGGACAAGTCAGCATGGCGGTAACTCTACCTGGCAGACTGGAGATCCCAAGAGCTAGGTTCAAGGAGATCAAACAAATTTATGTCTGACAGGTTCAACATTGTCATTTACCCCAACCCATTCTCATGATGTTGACAATGTATAGTAAACAAGGATAAGACTTAAGGTGAAAAGTCTTTTAATGATTATCTAAATTTGGCAGATTTGACCAAATAGTTCAATCTAAAGGATTGAAACGTTTAGAAATCACCTATGTGAGGGCGAAGTGGAAGCCGCTTCAAAGAGAATGTTAGTAAAGGCCTATTCTCTAAGCTCTCATGAAAACCGGGACATGTTCATGGCTGAAAGAACAAAACCGTAAGAACCATAAATGGTAAAAGGCTGATTATGTGACATGTGTTGTCTAGGTGTACATTAAAGCTCGACGGTTCAAAGATATCAAATCTAACTATTGACCGAGTGCATCCGATACATGTTCACTACGAAAAGTTCAAAGGGAAACCTACTTATCCAGATGCAATCAGTCTTTACTTGATGATCACATACTGTCCGTAAACGTTTTACAAAAAATAGCCATTCCCATTCATGTGGGGGATTGTTGGGTTCATAGTAATGAAAGGGTGTGAATGGAAATGTTAATGCATTCAGGAACCCGTGAACAGTAGCACTGTTTCGCGTGAACAGTGCACTGCTTCACGAACTGATGCGTGAACAGTGACTGTTTCGCATGGACAGTAGCACTGTTACATGAACAGTAGCACTGTTTTGCGTGAACAGTAGCACTGTTACGCATGAACAGTGCACTACTTCACGAACTGCTGCAACACTTCATCGAACTGACACACTTATTCACGAAACAACATGCCTGTTCTGGAACAGTCACACTGTTTGGCTGAATGGACATGAATTTTCAGAAAAGGTAACACCTTTTTGATAAACCTTTGTCTCTTTTCAGAAGAGACATCATTTGGCTATAAAAACCTGCTTTGATTCACAGGTTTTACAACAGAAATTTTCAAATTACAAAATCATTCTTCTTGTCTTAAAAAATACTTTTAAGTGTGATCATTCAAACCGTAAGTGAGTTCGAAGAATCCGCCTATTTGAGGTACCGCTATAGTCAGATTTAAGGCCATTTTATCCTGGGAGGAAAATTCCACAACCTCGGGTACAGTGAGGGGAATTATTTCCTTAAGGAAAGTCCGTGAATTCGGACGACTTGGCCTTAACAACATTTCTATTTTCATCTAATTTTTCTGAAAAACATACTTCTTTGAAAGATCTTTTTTGATCTTGTGTTGAGGGTGTTACATAACTTCATAAGTGTTCTTGTTTGTACTTGAACTTGCGTTGAAGTTGTTATTCTATTATACAGATTCTACGTACCTGTATAGGCGGAAAATAACAGTTGTTCCTCGCCTTCTTGAAAATATCGATAGTTGTAAAATCTCAGATCATCATTTTGAATCAAGTGCCACCATGACTGATGATCAGTTGGTTGAACTCCTGGACGCACTTCTTGTGAATCTCCATTATCTACCCAAGGTTCATGCTGAGTTGCTTTTGCCCTCAAGAAGGACCCAATATGAGATTCTTCAGAATGTTTTTGGCAATTTAAGAGATTTTCATGATCTGATAATAAACGGTTGCATTGAGCGTAAGACAATTGAATGTGTCCTACATCAGTTTCAACTTATGGCTGAGAGAGTAGGACACTTCCGATTTGTGATTTTGTCTTATCCACTTGATAAAACAGATGAAAAAGATGTAGAAGATGAAGATAACGAAGATGAAGACGAAGAATATGAAGAAGAAGATGAAGATGAAGATAAAGAAAATAAAGATAACGAAGATGAAGATGAAGAAGATAAAGAAGATGAAGATGAAGATGGTGAAAATGAAGAAGATGAAGATGAAGAAAATGAAGATGACGAAGATGAGGATGAAGATGAAGAAGATCAAGAAGATGAAGAAGAAGATGAAGATGACGAAATGACGAAAATAAAGAAGATGAAGATGAAGAAAATGAAGATGAAGAAGACGAAGAAGAAAAAGATGATGAAGAAGAAGAAGATGAAGAAAATGAAAAAAATGAAGAATATGAATATGAAGTCTATTCCATGCTAGTCCATCTACTTTTGAAGATAATTTCGATTTCTCTGGAGGTTATGCACATATGTTCTACAAATTTGAAAGCTTCAAAGTCATCTGAAGTTAGCCGCTTCATTAAGCAACTCCTACAAGCCTCTCCAGACATTCTTAGAGAATATGTTATTCATCTACAACAGCACATGATTAATGCTATTACTCCTAGAGCCTCAACACGAAATATTCATGTCATGGTCGAGTTCCTGTTGATTATTCTTACTGATGTGTCCAAGGACATTATTCGACAAGACAAATTGTTTGTTCTCTTGGAACGTGTTGGAGCACTTATCAGGGAGGTGTCCATTTTCATTCGCAACTTAGAAGAGAACTCAACGAATGAAGAGAATATGAAAAAAAATAAGTCGTGCAAGTCAAGACTTGCTGGAAAATAGTGAACTTCTGAAGAAAGATCTCAAACATGTTTTCTTGAAAGCCCCTGCAGACTCATGTCAGATCTGCTTCCCCATGAGTGATGGACCGCTCTTCATGACTCTTCTACTCAGAAATTTAAATGAATTTCTCAATTTCTATGCTGATTCAGTTGTTCTGATAGAAGAAGAAATCAGTTGGGTGAAAGAAGACTTAGAACACATAAGATCGTTCTTCAGGAATGTGGAGCAAGAATTGCATAGATATCTTTGGACTCGTGTTCTAGATGTGGCATATGAGGCGGAACATTCCATTAACTCAATTCTTGCCGGAGATCGTGGTCTCTTTCATCTTATCTTCCTACTTCCTAATACCATAGAAAAGATCAAGCTTTTCATAAAAAGAGGTACAAGAGAAGATCACCAAGAACACGAGTATCAATTTTGCAAACTCTCACAACATGCCAGTTGAAAACAAGTTATCAATATCTAGTAAAATAATTATAGGTTTTGAGGAGGAGACAGAATGGATAATTAGGAAGCTCACCAGTGGACCATCTGAGGTAGATGTCATTTCCATAGTCGGCATGCCCGGACTTGGAAAAACTACTTTGGCTTACAGAGTATATAATGATAAGTCTGTTATTGGTCATTTCGACGTTCGTTCTTGGTGCACAATTGACCAGGAACGTAATGACAAAAAGTTGTTGCAAAAAATTTTCAATCAAGTTATTGGTTTGAAAGGAAGTTTCAATGAGGACCGCATAGACCATGACGTTGTTGATAAGCTACGGAAACATCTGTTTGTAAAGAGGTACCTTATTTTTTTGGATGACTTGTGGGATACTGCAACATGGGATGAGCTAACAAGACTATTATATACCATTCCATCTGAATTTCATAAAGGAAGCAGAGTTATTTTAACTAGTCGAAAAAATGATGTGGCTTTGCATGGAAAATGCCACAGTGCTCCTCTTGATCTTCGATTGCTAAGACCAGAATAAAGTTGGGTGTTTTTAGAGAAAAGGGTATTCGGAGAAGACCATTGCCCTGATGAACTAAAGGATGTTGGAGAAAAAATAGCCCAAAAAGTGTGATGGGCTTCCTTTGGTACTTGATTTGATTGGTGGAGTCATTTCAAGGAAGGAAAAGAAAGAGGCTTTGCGGCTTGAAGTTCTCAATAATTTGAGTTCCTTTATTTTTAAGGATGAAGAGGAAGTGATGAAGGTTATACAATTAAGTTATGGCCAATTGTCAGATCACCTAAAGCCGTGTTTTCTGTACCTTGCAAGTTATCCAAAGGACGAAGATATTGATATCTCTTTGTTGAAACATTTATGGAGTAATGAAGGACTTGTGGAACCAAATGATTTTAATAGTGTCGAAGAAGTAATGGAACTTTATATGGATGAGTTAATTTCTAGTAGCTTGGTAATAGTGAGAGGTGGTAGGCACACGAGTTGCCAAATTAATGATCTTGTGCACGATTTTTGTTGGATAAAAGCTAGAATGGAAAAGTTGTTTGACTTGACGAGTTCAATTTTTCTGTCTTCCTCCTCTTCTTCACATCTGATGCTGCATAGAAGGACCATTATTTATGATGAATAATTTCATTCGGGTGATACTTTTTCATTGTTCAGTCCAGAAAAAAGAAATCCTTATATTAATACATCCAATCTTTGGAACTTAAATACATCTGTCTTCCCCCCATCTGTTACCTAAGACACCTGTGGGGTATAATTTTGCCAGATACTTTGCTGAATGAAATAGGCATGCTTGTTCATTTGAGGGGCTTAATCATTTGGATTAAGGCAAAAGCTCTCCCTCCATCATTTTCAAACCTCTGCAATCTAGAAACTCTGGTGGTGGATAACCGTGGATCAAACCTTTTATTATCCCCTACTATCTGGAGTCTTGCAAAGCTACGATATGTGGAACATCGAATACACTTGTTCTGTCTTTGAATCAGACATTGACCAACCAGCAAACTTAGAGAATCTGACATCATTAAAGTGTCTCCTGCTTTCTTATGTGGTAGACTCGGAGGATATTTTCAAATGGTTGCCCAATCTTCAAACCCTTGAATTCATCATGTTTTGTTCGGCAGAAGAGCAGATTTATTTTCCAAGATTGGATGTCCTTAATAAACTTGAAAAAGTCAAAGCAGAATTATATGTGCAGTGGACCTAAACATGTACATCAGATTTTCACTTTCCTTTGTGCTTGAAAGAAGTTGAATTGAATGGGTTCGATCTGACATCAGATGAACTGTTAAGAATTGGGAGATCATTACCCAAACTTCAAAAGCTGAGACTATCGAATGCAAGCATCCAGGGTGGAAAAGAATGGAACATGGAACAAGTCACATTCCACAACCTAAAATCTCTAGCACTGTTTGAGGTGTTTTTTCTTGAATGGCAAGCCACTGCAGATGAATCTTTTCCTGTGCTTGAGGAATTAGAAATAAGATATTGTGCTGAGATTCTATAGATCCCAGAGAGTTTTGGTGATATTGCTTCATTAAAGTCCATCGTAGTGTTGGAAAGCCCTCGGGCTGAAGAGTTGGCACTCAAGATGAAGAAATATATTGAAGAAATTACTGGAGAAGACAGGCTTGATGTACAGTTTTGGTAATGGACTGAAGGTACTTGTGTTCTTTATTATTAGAATGGATGAGATATAGGGGGGAAAACATAATTAGGCAATATTTCTAAATTTATTTGTTCTGATTCTAAAAGGCTGCTATTTAGGTAATAAATCATTTATATTTGTAATGTTTAAAAAGGTACTATTATGTATATAGTTAAATCTTAAGAATTTCTTATCATCCAATAATTCCCCTAATTTTGGATTGAACTCACCAACATAATACCCAATATACTCTCATAAGTAGGGTCCCTTACATACCTTAACGATTGAACTCTAAAACTTAAATTCTCTAGACTCACTTTTGAATGCAGACCTATTAGAGTTCCTATACAAGAAGACTACGGTATATCACTTTTGGTAAATTAGCCATGAACCTTAGAAAGTAATTTGAACATAAAACTTGGATCCCTATGTTGCCAATTTCATTTTCAAAGCCCAATATAACTTTTAAGCCTGTGATGTAAATAAACTACAACTATACTGGAATCTTTCCCTATGTTATAGGAGATTCAATGTAGCTTATACTTTCATTTTAAAGACCTCATTTTGTGAGATTACATGGGATATGTCATTGTTATTGTAACTTAATATGATTTTTCGACAAAAGAGATTCAGTGGAGACCGATGTAATAGAAACTTTGCAAAGTTTTGATATTTAATTGGAAAAAGGCTCAAATATGCCATTGAACTTTGAGAAAAGGCTCATCTATGTCATCCGTTTAATGTTTGTCTTATTCATTCCATTGTCGTTACAAAAAAAAGGCTCATTCATGCCATTTTTTAACAATTTAGTTTGATGGTTTTTGGCAAAACCATTTTGTACACCTAGTCAACAATGATTCATCCACATCATTAATTAAATGAGCCAAAAAAAATTTAAGGGAAAAGGCTCAAATATGTCATTGAACTATTAGAAATGGCTCGTTTATGCCTTCAGTTAAAAGTTCGCTTCATTCTTGTCATCGCCGTTATAAAATCAGTTCATCCATGTGATTGCTTTTTAATGGTGGATTTTCAAAAATAGATTTGCCATGTGGCCTTTTATTAGAGGTACACGTCATTAATTAAAATAATCAATATTAATTTCAAAATACCTTAGACCCATTAAAAAGAACCGATCAATTTAACATAACCCCACACCCATTAAAGTATTTTTTATTGTACAACAACTGTTTTTTTATTAGAAAAATTAGTGATTAGTGTATATCCTTTGGTTGTTTCTTATTGATTCTAAATTATTATAAATGTTACACTTAACAGAAGCCTCAAAAGTTCTATCCTACAATAATTTTTTTTTATCCTACAGTAACTAACTGATCACTTGTAATTTTAGTGACTCCAATATATACTCCAAAGTTGTAGGAAAAGAAGCCAATGAACGATTAGGGAAAGCACAAAAAAATGTACCAATATAGAACTTCTGTTTTGACTACTACATACACCGACACATTTATGACTACATATTCCATTGATGTGTAAAGTTAGACGATAGATGAGTCAACTGTATAGGTTGTTAGAGGTTGTTAGATAATGATTAGTTAGTTACAATAAGCTGTCAATGAGCTGGATACATGATTCACTTCTTAGCTCATTATTAGCTTATCTTAACTCAAGTATATAAATAGACTTATAACTGTAAAGCTTCAAAAGAGAATAATGAAAATTCAGCTCCTGTTTATCTTCTTCTTCTCCTTGATTGCAAGATATCAAGATGCAATCCTTCTATTTCACATAGTATCAGAGCCACGAGCTCAACACTAAGTGTGTTTTCGATCGCATTTTACTAAATTCTCTGCGCAATTTGAGATCGTTGTTTCAGTACATCTTCGATCTCTGTTTTTCAGTTTCTTCTTCTTCGCAATTTCGATCTACATTGCAGTTATATCCTATCAATAATGGCACCTAATGCTGATCAAAGTGATCCACTTTTCATTGGTGCATCTGATAGTTCCAGTGTTGTACTTGTTCCAATCAAGTTAACTGGTTCAGAAAATTATAGTTTATGGAGTCGATCGATGTGTATTGCTCTGTTATGGAAGAGAAATTTTGGATTTTTCACTGGAACCTGGAACAAGAAATCATATAGAGAGGAGCTTCATGAGCAGTGGGAAACATGTAATACAATTGTGATTTCTTGGATCTTGAACACTGTGAGTGAAAGTCTGTTATATGGAATTGTTTATGCCACGAATGGTTGTGCAGTTTGGGAAGACTTGAAGGAGATATATTAAAAGGTGAATCGTACGCATATATATCAATTGCATCATGAAATTAATATGCACTCTCAATGTACAAACTCAATCTCAGCTTATTTTACCAAATTGAAGAGTTTATGGAGCGAGTATGATGTACTAGTGCCAAATCCTAGTTGTGATTGCCCTAAGTCTAGAGAGTACTCAGATCATATGTGTTAGCTTAGACTTTTACAGTTTTTAAGTGGCCTAAATGAGTCCTATGATCAAGCTAGAAGACAGATATTGCTCAAGGGAGTGACTCTTACTTTTAACCAAGCTTATGCTATGCTTATAGAGGATGAAATCCAACATTTAGCTTGTATGATGACTATAAATGACAGATCAGAACCACTTGCTATGCAAGTGAATCGAAATTATAGTTTTGGACAAAGAAACACTAACTATAAAGGCATAATGTGTGATTACTGCCATCTCTTGGGTCATACCAAGGAAACTTGTTATAAGTTGGTAAGGTATCCAAATGACTAGAAAAATAAGAAGAAATAAGGCTACAACTCTAACTTCAAATCACAGAATACTGGAAGTAACAGCTTCTCCAAACGCAATTGTAATGCCCCCAAAACAGGTTCCAAGACATCACACGGTATATGGGGTCAAAAGTGATCCCAAGCTAACCATGCTACAGGCATACCTGCAAGCAACTGAATAAAATAAAAATATATAAATAAAATCAGCGAATACAATAAAAATTCTCAGAACTTGATCAATACAAAATTTTAGTTTACAAGATTACAACTCTGCTTTTACGAACAAAACTGAAATAAACTACATCGATACTACTGAATGTCTATAAAACCTCCACTAGTACTAACTATGGGTATCTGGGTCATGACTCCCAACTATCCAAACTCAATATGACTGAATAAAGAAAATACCAATCAAAAGGACTCATCACATGCAAACTAGAAGTTGTGAACTAACTGAATATGGTGTATGCACTATAACTTGTACCTACATTATGAGACAATGTAGCACACAGACGTATATATGGATCAGTACTTTGAGGATGTACTGAGTATATAGGGGTGTATGCATTTAAGTAAACAATGTTATTATTCTTTATAAAACATGCATGAAATAGCTTGAGAAAAACTGAAATCTGAATATCATAAATCATGTATAATGAAGCATATAGTACAAATCTCGTGATTCATTACACTTAGTTCAAAAATCTGTATTCTCCACGTTATTCTCAAAACTTGTAAACAAGAGGAGTCTTAAAACATAACTTTCAAAACTTGTACTATTATCTTATGGAGAATAAAAGACTTTTTTAAAACTTAGAGATTATAGGACTTTGGGACTTAGAGAAATTGGACTTGGGGGGCTCTGGGAATCTCAAAATCAAACTTTAAACATATATACTTTTATGTTAATTTAGAGTAGGGGACTGCTTTGGGAGTCTCTTCTAACCGACATAAAACATGTGAGCCACATGGAGTCCAATGTCTTTCCCACGTTGGGGGGAGCTGTTCTACCTTTGCCATCAAAATAGAACCTTAACTTTAGTGATCACTTATCTTGACCCACTTGTGGTAAATCAGAAACCTATAGGTGCACGTAGTTCTGAGGCATGAGACCTTGAAATCATACCTAACTCGGTGCTAAATACTACTCCCATACTCAACTCAGAACTTTAAGGAAATCCACCTAAAAAATAACTAAAGGGTCTATAATAAAGACCAAAACATATTTCTCTTTGCTTTAAATCATAATCAATGTGGATTCCTATCTTAGCTTAGACCCAAAGGGGCAAATATTTGTCTAAAAATCTGAAATTATCTTAGCTATGGGGTACTTATGACCCAAATAATTCTTGAATAACAATCTTTAAAGGGGGGCCTATCGACCCAAAAAACAAATCTCAAATTATATATTCAAAATTCATGCTTGGTAATGCAATCACTTATAAAGTATCTTAAAATCTGTAAATTTCATCTATAAGCATAGAAACATATAAAAAATCATGTAATTCGACTTTCAATTCATGGGAAATGTCAAAAATCTTGCAACTAACGATAATGGGTGAAAACCCTAACTGAATTTCATGTAAAATCTCATAAATTGCAAAATTTCGTAATTTAAAATAAGACTTTGGGCAAAAGTATGAAAAGGTTACTCTTGTTCAAACCCCACATACCTTAGATTTTGAATATAGATGAACAGGCTTTCTTGAGACAATTTTCGTACTCTTGAATGAGGGTTCTTGAAGCTTTTGACTTGGGAGTCTTGAATCTTAACTAAATTGTAAAAACTATGGTGGGATCTTAAAGTTCTTGGAAAAGGGATTGGTCTTGTTCTTGAGGGAGAAAAATCCTAGTTTTTGATGCTTTATATGAAACTGAGGTCCAATGCCTCATCTTTGATATATCTAGGTGTTAAAAAGGGTGGAAAAAGACCTAAAAGCCCTTTTAAAAATGACTTCAAAATGCTAAACGGGATCTGCGATGGTTTATCACTGGGTCGATGGTCTGTCAGCCTAACTATCGCACTACGACCAGAATAGGGAATTACTGTCTTGGTTGCGATGGTTTGGGCGATGATCCATCGCAAGCTCGATGGTCCATCGGCCATTCCGTCACGCCTGGCCAAAAGGTTGACTCACTACCTCCGTTGTGATAGTTTGGGTAATAGCCCATCGCTAGCTCGATGGTCTGTCATCCCTATTTATCGCACCTGGGCAGTTCAGATTGCTTTCTGTAATTCGGCCATAACTTTCTACCCCGACACTGGATTTTTGACGAAATGGGTATCATTGGAAATATAATTCAATTTCCCATGTGATAAAAAGTTAAAACTAGGAAAATTCAATATGTTTTAAACACTACTCACTTTGAAAGTCATTCTTTAATCTTCTAAAGACGATATAAGGCTTAAAAAAATTTAGGGTATTACAACAATGGTGTTAACAACATTGTCAACACTAGTAACAAGGCTTCTTAGGCTCTAACCATGGTAGCTGGTCAGTTTGATGCTGCTAGTTCTAGTCCTAAAGTGACTCAGGCACCACTGGCCAAGCCTCACACATTCACTGAGGAAGAGTACACTCAGATTATGACCATGTTGAGCAAAGATACAAAATATATGGAGCAAGTAAATATGACAGGTATTACTACTTGTTTCTTGTCGAAAGCATGTCCTGATAGTTGGATTGTAGACTCAGGTGTTACACATCATGTGTCTGCACATAGACACTTATTCAAAAAAAGTACCATATTAGACTTTAAATATTTAGACAATTTACACCTCCTAACAGGTGATGAAATGACAATCTCACACACTGAGGAGATTACATTTTTGCAGATGATATGATCAAAGATGTTTTACTTATTCTAGACTTCAAATTAAATTTGTTGTCTATTGCTAATATAACCAAGGAGATTTCATGCTTTGTATATTTTTATTCTAATTTTTGTATCTTTTAGGACCTCTTCAATGGCAAGGTAAAGGGGATTGGTAAACAAGAGGGTGGACTGTATGTTCTTAAAGGTGGTTTGATAGGAGCTACTAATCAGTCCAAATCAAAAACCTGCAGATTCATTGCAGAAGTCTCACCTTCCAGTTGAAGCTTATGGCACTGATAACGCTCAAACAACAGCTCTCATAAGAGTGTAAGCGGTCGCTGTCAAATATAAAACCCAACTGTGTTGGGTGTCGAATCCCACAGGGAATACTCGGTCACTATGTATTGCAACTGTTATTAGACTGCTGGTCGAAAATTCTATGGAAAAAAGGGAGGATTTTATGTGTCAACTAGAAGTATCAAAATAGCAAAGTAAAAATAGAAAGTTTTGTTTAGCAAGATTTTAATCAATGAGAATTGTAAGTTAGGGTTATGTCCACCTTATGAGTTCTATGTATCTATTATCTATGAGTTATGTGGAATTCACACATGCATGCACTTATAGAGATTCGTATTCTATGGTAAATCCAGGCGTCTTTCGACCATCATGGATTATCTCACTTTAACTCTTTTAAGCTTAAAGCGTATAACTAATGGTACGAATTCTCCAAGAGGTTAATCCAGTTACGACACTTACTTTTAAATAGGGGTTGGTATCCCTATTTCCTTGTCACTCTCTCTTTTCCATACATGTAACTTTTCTTTCGAACAAGTTAATGCTATACTGGCGTATTCTATATGTTTGCAACCACAAGAATTCAATTAAGATGAAGACATTAATGATATAAGTAGCATACATATCAAGAATTCACAAACTCATAGCAATAGATCGTATCTCATAAGGCTTCCATAACCCTAACAGAGAAGTCTATCTACACATAAGTGCAACGGAAATCACAATAGATATAATCATCATATCACAAAACTAGAATAATCTCACGTTGGGATGAAATTGACGTCCAAGAGACAATAAGGTTTTTTGCTTCTATCCGAGCTTCAAGAGAGTTGTATTTTCTCTGTTAAAACTTACAAAATCTGTAACTTGAATAAAAGTAAAAGTTGAATGGAGGAAAATAATGTCTGAAAATGAATTGGTGAAGAAGAGAAAGAATGGGGCGGAATGAATGCTGAAAAGTTTCAGCAAAATAGGGTTTTTATAACATCCATATCCTATTCCTACTAAGTTACTGCATCCTTGTCCTAATCCTACTAAGTTACTGTTGATCCCCAAGTCTTTGGAATTACTGTTTTTACCCGGAACAAGTTCTCCATGCATCACTTTCAGTCCACAAACTTCCAGAAGTTGCCTTCCTTCTTATGTGAAGTTTCCTTTGGCGTCCAACAGTCCACAAAATGCTGGAATCTTCATCATTTATACCTGAAAACATGCTAATCATGTTGGTTAGCTACTTACAGGAAAAAGGACTAAAAAGTGCATGAATTATATATTTTGTCCTCAAAACTTAGATAAAATATGGGTAAATTAAGGTGCTTTAGGCGTGTAAATATGCCCAACATCAACACCCCACACTTAAAGCTTTGTTCGTCCTCGAACAAGACATCATGTCCATGTAAACATCTACTTAGGTTTTCACAGTAACACCACAAAATATTCATCAAGACAGGCATGGAAATTATTAACAAAGAGTAGTTTTCTAATCACTACTAGAAACAATTCAACCTCCAACATAGACTCGTGATGATGGTTAATTCGTATCCACAAGTTAAGGCACAAAGAATCATACAAAACTACCCAAAACTCATCAACCATGTGTGTGTCACATAAGATATTACCCAAAATCACTCACAAGTATTACATTTTTTGGAACATGGGTATAATATTTTCCTTTATCTCACTCTCACAAAAAATTCATATGTTACAACTGATGACCATAGGCTTGCCCTTAGTGTCATGCTCCACTAATATTAAAATGCTAAGCTTAGGATCAAATAGGTCTTTTACAGGTTGTAATGTAGGTTAAGGGACGGGTAGGACTATTTTGGCCAGAAATAGTGACTATGTTCCTAAGCGCTTTAATACATCGCATTATGCCATTAACATTTTCTTTTAATCAACCCTGCTACCTTTCTTTCATCTAGAACCCTTTTCACCTCTTTTGTCATTCAAACATTACTATCTTTTTATTTAATCATAAACATAATTTATCTTTGTGTTTTTCTATTTTCCTTTTTTTTTCTTTTCTACAGCACACCTCTACGATAGCCACTCTTTTTCATAATAAATTCAAGCACCAATAAACTATAAGGCATCAATCTCACCCAATTTCCTCTTATGTTGTCATATGACTTTAAAATTTAAAGCACTTAGGAATTTGGATCAAATTATGGTCTTGAAAAAATGGATTAGGCTTACATATGTGGCTGTCAAAGAAAAATGGCTAAAGGCTCAAAGGGGGTTAACTAGGATAATGATCATGGGTAGGTAAAGAGACGGTGAACAAGTACAGGTTGCCAAAGAAATGCCTAAATCATCTCCTAAACTTACACTCTTTATTTCGCTTTACATACACACCAGACAAGTTCTAGCATCAGCCACAAACACAGAATATACTCTAATCTCACACACACAAGGCACATGGTTAACTTTATTGGGAGTATTATAGACCCTTGACCCTACAAATGAAGGAATTAAACCACACACTTATCACATAGTGAGTCACACTTAGAGCCTAAACCTCTGAATAGTAATTATTTTAGCACAACTCTTGTCATAATACCATGCCGCCTATAAGAACAATTTCATGCACTTCACGCAAAATCTAAAAGAAAACTTAAAAAAAAATTTGAAAATTTTGCTACTACTAAAAATCAAACAAATGAACATAAATAAATGTAGGTAGGCATTGAAATAAAACATACAAATACCAGCACCCCACAGTTAGACGGGACACACTGTCCTCAATGGAAAATAAATAAGAAGAACCTAGATTAGTCGGACTCCTCCTCTATGTCTGGGGTCATACCCCCAGCATCGGAATTATCATCGGAGTTGTCGTCATCAGAATTCTCCTCCACGTCTTAGTCTGGCATTCGGCGATCATCGTCGGTTGGCACATCATCGTCAAGAGGTTCCTCAAAATATACACCTACTCCACACATAGCTCTCGCATGCTCCTCTCATCATGGTAAACCTCATCATACCATATAGACGGCGGAAGAATCTTTTATCGCGAGCATGCCTTTCTGCAGTGGTCAGGTTGACGCCAAGCATAGATTCAACATCTTTAACCTTTGTGAGGTCAACCTTCTTTGGGTTGTGTGGAAGCTTATGGTCTGCAGGTTCCTCTTTGATGTCCTCCTTTCTCAATATTGCAGTCAACAGATTGCCAAAGATGAAGTGGGACCTCTTGTACAGCCTAGCCTTACGCATTGAAGATCGAATAATCACCCCAATATTGATGGGGACGTTCGTCATCAATGCGTACACCAAGCAGACCCTTACGTATTCTTTCACTCACTTAGTTGTATCACAACAAATTAACCAAACTCAAATCACCAACACTACTTCAAGATTTAACAACTTATTATAGGCATAGTATTGTAATACTTACATAATATAAAAGAAGAGCAAAAAATTACTTACTTGGTTGATGGCCTTGGAATATGTTCTTGTAAAGTTAAAAGAGCAAAAAGAAGATTTTTGAGAGAATTTGGAGAGGCAGGCGACGCTTAGGTTGGGTTTGCAATGCAATTTTGTTTTAAGACTAAGGTTCTATTTATCGGACAAGCTTGGGTCTGGTTTTGACCCATTTGGAATCAGATTAGGAGACCAAAAAGTGAGCATAGGCAGTGCCTTTTGTAAAGCCTAGTTGAGCATAGGCGGCGCCTATGCTATGGCATTTTTGGGCATAGGCCGCGCCTATGCTATGGCATTCTAGATTCAGAGACAAAAGGCTTTTGCATAGGCGGCGCCTGTGCTATGGCATTGTTAATCATAGGCGGTGCCTATGCTATGGCATTGTAGAATCCGAGAGCTTAGGCCATAGCATATGCCTTGCCTTGTTCGTGGCCTAGATTTACATAGGCATTGCCTTGTTCATTGCCTATATTTTCATAGGCAATGCCTAACCCATAGCCTTTTGCTTCTTCATTCCTAACTTACCACCTTCAACATGAACCGCTTCCAAATCAAAATTTAAGACCGACCCCCTTCCTTATACATATTGCACCTACACTTACTCAAAAACAACAAAAACGATTAGAATGATGGGTTGCCTCCCATCAAGCGCCTTAGTTTTGGTTGTGGCTCGACTACAAAAACAAACTCCTAGTAAAACAAAACAATTAAAGACAATGGGTTTTCTCCCATCTAGCGCTTGATTTATTATCGCGGCATGACATAGTTACCTGGATTACTTAGACTTCATTGAGATAGATAGTGCATTATTTTCCGAATGGATTCAGACGACGTTGATGCTTACTTGTAGACATGCAATCTTCTTTGAGATGACTCTTGTGCATACATATCCCAGGAGGTATACCAATTATATCATCAATCTTCCAACCCATAGATCTCTTGTACCTCTTTAGAGCAGAGATGAGAGCCTCTACGTACTGTTCACCTAAATCAGCCGCAATACTCACCGGAAGTGTATTTCCACTTCCCAAGAACTCATACCTTAGGTGACTGGGGAGATCTTTCGATTCTAGTACTGGTGGCTCTTCAATGGTAGTCTTCGCTGTAGGTGAAGATCGATTCCTAAGATTAAGGTCCAGCTTCTTAGGAACAAGAGAATAGGACCTTATTCTTGTTAGAGCACAAACGGTTTCTTCATGTTCTTGAGCTTCTTCACGCTCAAAATTCAGTAGCACATCAGATAGTGACTCATCAGTAAGCTGTTTCTCGACAGATAATTCTTTGTCATCCTCATAATTAACATCATCTACAGAGAACACATCCATATCTTCGGGCTGCTTCATCGATTTGCATACTTCAAATCGGACCACTTCGTCATTCAACCAAAATAAAAGCTCATTAGCTCTCATGTCAATAAGCACACTTCTTGTTGCGAGAAAAGGACGTCCCAAGATTATGGGAACTTCAAAATCCACCTCGCAATCCAAAATTACAAAGTCTGCAGCAAAAAATAAAGGTATACACCTTCACCAACACATAATTCAAGATACCCACAAGTTGGTTTACCAACCTATCTGCCATCACGAGCCGCATATTGGTTGGTGTAGGGTCGCCCAACCCCAACTTTATATAGATAGATAGTGGTATCAAATTGATGCTAGTTCCCAAATCGCACAATGCCTTAGCAAAATTCATAGTTCCAACAGTGCAAGGAATAGTAAAAGCACCAGGATCTTCCTTCTTCTGAACTAACGATCTTGTAGCGATTGCACTGCAATAATGAACATTATCTGCCAGCTCATAGCTTACTGCCCGCTTCTTTGTCAAAAGGTCCTTCATGAATTTAGAGTACCCAGGAATCTGTTCCAGTGCCTCCACCAAAGGAATATTAATAGTCAGTTGCTTCAACATAGTCATGAATTTACTCAACCTTGTGTCATCAGCTTTCTTATTCAGTCTCTGAGGAAAAAGTGGTGGTGGAAGAGGAATTGTTTTCTCCACCACTTTCTTTTTATCTTACTTTCGATTATCACTCTTTTCAGGCTGGTGATGTCTAGGTGCAACATCATGAGCACTCACTTCAGCTTCTACGGCATCTTCAAACTCTGCTTCATCAACCACCTGCTTGCTTTCGGATAGATTCTTCAACACTTTACCACTTTGGGTGGTAATAGCCATACAAGTTTCATCATTCCTTGGATTTTCATGGTGTTCCTAGGTAAGGTGCCAGATTTTCTTTGATTAAATACCGCAAATAATTGACTCAATTGTTGCTCCAGCTGTTTTATTGAAGTGGAATGCGAGTCAACCAATTGCTTCATTGAGGACAAATCATTTATTATCTCAGTTACTCCCGTGCTGGTTGCCTCCACTCCTTTCAACAGCTTAGCCATCATATCTTCCATGGATATATTTCCAGAACCAGATGCAGCGGCGTCACGTCTTCCAGGAGGAATATACGAGCCACTCCTGTCAGTCTTGTTCTTCCAACTATCTTGATCACGGTCCTTGTTTCCAGATTTATCATAATAGTTCTGACCTTGGTTTCCTTGGGTATTGCCTCGGAAACCCCCCTGATTATTCAATTAGTTAGCTTATTCCTCAAAATCAGATTCATCACTTCCTTTTGACGCAATTGCTTTGACTTTTTTGGTCTTCCCAGATAATAAATGCTTGGTAAGAATATTCATCTTTGTTTTTATATGTGCCATATCTTGATCGCGTTCCTCCTCTCTTCGCCTTTGTTATGCAGTCATGCCAATAAATATGGTGGAGCTTGCTACCTCAGAATCCCTGGTATGCCTAGCTCTGTTTTGCTTTGTCATGCGATCTAGCATATCACTGGCTTGAATAAAAGTGAGGTCCATGAATGATCCTCCTTCAGCATTATCAACTACTAGCTTAGTCACCAAATTCAAAGATCTGTATAATATCTCCATCAAGTGGACATTGGTCATATGATGGTTTAGGCACCTCATTAGCTTCTTCTTGAACCTCTTCCGTGTTTCATGGAGAGATTCAGCTGGAAGCTATTGAAAATTGCTGATTTCATCTCTCAATTGTGCTCTCTTAGATGGAGGAAAGAATCTTTCTAGGAAAGCGTCTTTCAATTGCCTTCAATTAGTAATAGAATCAGGAGTCAGCCCTTTCAACCATAGAGTTGCCTCACCAGATACAGAGAATAGAAATAAGCGTAGTCGTATTGCATTCTGTCCAATGCCTGGATTGTCGAATGACTTGCATTGAGAGATAAAATTGACCAGATGCATGTTCGGATCATCACCTGCAAGTCCACCAAATAGTTCCTTGAGTTACAATAACTGAATCATGGTGCTAGTGATATTGAACTTGGCTCTGGGTGCCAAGGGCGGAAGAATAAGCGCGCCTGCGGCGCCAGCTCCGTCCAAATCGTCATCATCATCATCAAAAGGAATCTGCATAGCTCGATGTTCAGGTCTAAATCTGGCTTGACGATCTCTTCTATTTGCAGGTGTCACTACCTCAGCATCACGCCTAGGGTTTAGTAACTCGTCATCCCCTAGGTCCTCATCAACAGGATTTGTTGCTCACCTAGGGTTAACAATATTCTATGGATATACTTGGGCAGCGGCCAACGCAGCTAGTCTAGCATGCTCCTATAGAGCAGCCCTTCTATCAATGTCACGTTGCGCCTCCATCCTGCCAATAAGTTGCGGTTCAGGGTGTATGGGTAATAATGGTTGGCCCAAACTTCGAGTATGGTGCATGCACTGAACAAAACCTGCAGAAAACAAAAACGACAACTAAAATTAAAGTATAGAATATTTGACCAAAGGGTCTAGTAACTATCACAAACTTAGTTGACAACCGTATTCCCCGGCAACGGCGCCAAAATTTGATAACGCTCAAACTACAGCTCTCGTAAGAGTGTAAGCGGTCGCTGTCAAATATAGAACCCAACTGTGTTGGGTGTCGAATCCTACAGGGAATAATCAGTCACTAAGTATTGCAACTATTATTAGACTATTGGTCGAATATTCTATGGAAAAAAGGGAGGGATTTTATGCGTGAACTAGAAGAATCAAAATAGCAAAGTAAAAATGGAATGTTTTGTTTAGCAATATTTTAATCAATGAGAAATGTAAGTTAGGGTTATGTCCACCTTATGAGTTCTACGTATCTATTAGCTATGAGTTATGCGGAATTCATACATGCATGCACTTATAGAGATTCATATTCTATGGTAAATCCAAGCGTCTTTCGACCATCATGGATTATCTCGCTTTAAATCTTTCGAGATTAAAGCGTATAACTAATGGTACGAATTCTCCAAGAGGTTAATCCAGATACGGCACTAACTTTTAAATAGGGGTTGGTAGCCCTATTTCCTTGTCACTCTCTCTTTTCCAGACATGTAACTTTTCTTTCAAACAAGTTAATGCTATACTGGCGTATTCTATATGTTTGCAACCACAAGAATTCCATTAAGATGAAGAGAGTAATGATATAAGCAACATACGTATCAAGAATTCACAAACTCATAGTAATAGATCGTATCTCATAAGGCTTCCATAACCCTAACAGAGAAGTTTATCTAATCATGAGTGCAATGGAAATCACAATAGATATAATCATCATATCACAAAACTAGAATAATCTCACGTTGGGATGAAATTGACGTCCAAGAGAGAATAACGTTTTTACTTCTATCCGAGCTTCAAGAGAGCCGTTTTTTCTCTGTTAAAACTTACAGAATCTGTAACTTGAATAAAAGTAAAAGTTGAATGGAGGAAAATAATGTCTGAAAACGAATTGGTGAAGAAGAGAAAGAATGGGGCGCAATGAATGCTGAAAAGTTTCAGCAAAATAGGGTTTTTATAACATTTATATCCTATTCCTATTAAGGTACTGCATCCTTGTCCCAATCCTACTAAGTTACTGTATCCTTGTCCTAATCCTACTAATTTACTACTGATCCCCAAGTCTTTGGAATTGCTTTTTTTACCCGGGACAAGTTCTCCATGCATCACTTTCAGTCCACAAGCTTCCAGAAGCTTCCTTCCTTCTTACGTAAAGTTTCCTTTGGCGTCCAACAGTCCACAAAATGCTGGAATCTTCATCATTTATACATGAAAACTTTCTAATCACGTTGGTTAGCTTACTTACAGGAAAAAGGACTAAAAGGTGCATGAATTATATATTTTGTCCTCAAAACTTAGCTAAAATATGGGTAAATTAAGGTGCTTTAGGCGTGTAAATACGCCTAACGTCAGGCACCAAAGACTTGGACACCCTACTGCTTAGGTTCTCAAGTGTTTGGACATTCTAAAGAATCCTAGTAATGTAAATATGTTAAATAAATGTATTGTGTGTCCACTAGCTAAACAAACAAGTTTGTCATTTCCTACAAGTAATACTAGATGTTCTACTTGTTTTGAACTTGTCCACATGGATTTAAGGGCTCCATATAAAACTTCTACTTTAGACAACAAATGTTATTTCTTCACTATAGTAGATTACCATAGTAGGTACACTTGGGTTCACTTGTTACAGTTAGATTCTGAGGCCATACTGGCCATTAAAAAATTCATTTCCATGATTAGAATTCAATTTGGAATAGTGGTGAAAACCATTAGATCTGATATTGGAACTTAATTTATTAACTCTCAATGTAAGACATTGTTCTAGTCCATGGGCATTCTGCATTAGTCCAACTTCCCTCACACTCCTCAACAAAATGAAGTTATGGAGAGGAAGCACACACACATATTAAACATAGCCAGAGTACTCAAGTTTCAGTCTCACTTGCCCATTAAGTATTGGGGACTATGTGTAAAGGCTGCAGTATATCTAATGAACATTTTACCATTTTTTATTCTGAGTGGTAAGAGCCCATTTCAGTTGATGTTTTCCAAGGATCCCAAGCTTTCTCATCAGAAAGAGATAAATTCACAGAAAGAGCCAAATCTATAGTATTGGTGAGATATTCACAGTCTCAGAAAGGATATTTGCTGTTGGATTTCACCTCAAAGAGACTATTAGTAAGTAGAGATGTTGTGTTTCATGAAGATGCATTTCTATTTTCTTTATCACTGATGATAGGCGTACTTACACACCTAAAGTACTATAATTTACCCATATTTAGCTAAAGTTTTGAGGACAAAATATATAATTCATGCACTTTTAGTCCTTTTTCCTGTAAGTGAGCTAACAAATGTGATTAGCAAGTTTTCAGATATAAATGATGAAGATTTTAGCATTTTATAGATAAGTTGATGCCAAAGGAAGCTTCACGAAAGAAGGAAAGAAGAGCTTGGACGCTAAGGACCAAAAGTGACGTATGGAATACCTGTTTCGGGCAAAAATAGCATTTCTAAAGACTTTGGGGATTAGCAGTAACTTATTAGGATTAGGATAATGATTCAGTAACCTAGTAGGAGTAGGATAAGTAATGCAGTAGCTTAGTAGGAATAGGATATGGGTATTATAAATACCCTCTTTTGCTAGAGATTTTTATTCATTCATTCATCCACTATTCCAACAATTCTAATTCTCTTCTTGATACTTCTTTCATCAATTACTTTTTATTCAACACTTTCAATTCTTATTCACTTTTGTTCATCTATTCGACTCTTAATTTTCACAACAAGAGAAATGCTATTCTAAAAGGGAATTCACGCCACAAGCCATACCAAACCCTACTACACGTGAGATCTTTATTTTGGTATAATGATAATGTCTATTGTGATTTCCATTGCACTGATGAGTAGATAAACTTCTCTGTTGGGGTTATGGAAGCCTTATGAAATACTATCTATTGCTATGAGTTTGTGAATTCATTAAAGGTATGCTGCTTATATCATTATTCTCTTCATCTTAATGCAAATTCTTGTGGTTGCAAACGCATAGAATACGCCAGTATAGCATTAACTTGTTTGAAAGAAAAGTTATATGTTTGGAAAAGAGATAATGTCAAAGTAATAGGGCACAAACCCCTGTTAAAAAATTAGTGCCATAACTGGATTAACCTCTTGGAGAATTTGTACCGTTAGATACGCTTTAAGCTCGAAAGAGTTTAAGTGAAATAATCCTTGATGGTCGAAAGACGCCTGGATTTACCATAGAATACAATTCTCTATAAGCACATGCATGTCTGAATTCCGCATAACTCATAGCCAATAGAGACGTATAACTCATAAGGTAGACATAACCCTAACTCTCACTTCTCATTGATAAAAACCTTACTAAACATTCTTTCTTTATTACTTTGCTATTTTCCATTTTAACTTTGTTACATTATTGCACGCTATAATCCCCCTTTTTATGAGACTTTCACCAAAAGTCTAATAATCTTTGCTTACTTAGTGACCAAGTATTCTCTGTGGGATTCGACACCCAACCCAGTTGGGTTCTATATTTGACAATGACCGCTTACACTCTTACTAGAGCTGTAGTTTGAGCGTTATCAAAAATTTGCTCCATTACCGGGGAATACGGTTGTCTACTAAGTTTGTGATAATTACTAGACCCTTTGGTCAAAGATTCTCGTACTTTACTTTTAGTTTTTTGTTTTTGTTTTCTGCAGGTTTTTATTCAGTGCATGCCCCATACTCGAAGTTCTGGTCAACTGTTATTACCTATCAATCCTGAACCACAATGTATTGGCAGAATGGAGGCACAATAGGGAATTGAAAGAATGGCTGCTCAACAGGAACAAGATAGACTAGCTGCTCTAGTCGCCGCTCAAATACATTAACAAAATATTGATAACCCTGGGCGAGGAGTAAATCCTGACGACGAGGGCCTAGGTGATGACGAGTTACTAAACCCTAGGCATGCTGCTGAGATAGAGACACCTGCAAATAGAAAAGATCATCAAGCTAGGTTTAGGCCTATACGCCGGGCCATGCAACCAGCATTCGACGATGATGATGATGATCTTGATGGATCCAGAGCCACATGAGCCATTATTCCTCCACCATTGGTACCCGGAGCCAAGTTCAACATCACGAGCCCCATGATTCAGTTATTACAACTCATGGGATTATTTCGTGGACTAGCAGGCGATGATCCGAATATGCATCTGATCAACTTTATTTCTACATGCAAGTCGTTAACAATCTTGGCGTTGGTCCTAATGCAATTTGACTATTTTTATTTCCATTGTCTCTGTCTGGTGAGGCAACTCTATGGTTGAATGGGCTAAATCCTGACTCTATTACTAATTGGAGGCAATTGAAAGACGCTTTCCTAGAAAAAAGCTTTCCGCCATCCAAAAGAGCACAATTGAGGGATGAAATCATCAATTTTCGTCAGCTTCCAAATGAATCCCTTTATGAAACTTGGGAAAGATTCAAGAAGAAAATTATGAGGTGCCCGAACCATCATATGACTAATGTCCACCTAATGGAGATACTATACAGAGCCTTGAATTCAATAACTAAACCAGTGGTGGATAATGCGGCTGGAGGATCATTTATGGACCTCACCTTTGGTCAGGCAAGCAATTGCTAGACCGGATGATGAAGAAAAGTAGAGATTGGCATACCAAGGATTCTGAGGTAGCAATCCCCACTTTATCTATTGGCATGACTGCAGACCAAAGGAGAAGAGAAGAAGAACGTGATCAAGATATGGCGCACATAAAAACACAAGTGGATCTTTTTACAAAGCATCTATTATCAGGGAAGACCGAAAAAGTCAAATCGGTTGCATTGAAAGGAAGAGAGGAATCCAATTCGGAGGAAGAAGCCAACTACTTGAGCAATCAGGGGGGTTTTTGAGGAAATACCCAAGGAAACTAAGGTCAGAACTATTATGATAAATCTGGAAACAAGGACCGTGATCAAGGAAGTTGGAAGAACAAGATTGACAAGAGTGGTTTGTATGTTCCCCCAGGAAGACGTGACACCACTGCATCTGGTTCTGGAAATATGGAAGATATGATGGCTAAACTGTTGAAAGGAGTGTAGGAAACTAGCGCGGGAGTAACAGAGATAATAAATGATTTGTCCTCGATGAAGCAATTGGTTGACTCACATTCCACTTCAATAAAGCAAATAGAGCAGCAATTGAGCCAACTTTCAGCAACACTCAATCAAAGAAAGGCTGGCACTTTGCCTAGCGACATTGTGAAAAATCCAAGGAACGACGGAACATGCACGGCTATTACTACCAGGAGTGGTAAGGTGCTGGAAAATGCATCCCAAAGCAAGCAAGTGGTTGAAAATAAAGAAGATGAGGACGCCATAGAAGCTGACCAAGACATCCATGATGTCACCCCTAGTAGTTTGCAGCCTGAAAAGACCAAAATTCGGAAGAAAGAGGAGAAGAAAGCCGTGGAGAAAACAATTCCACTTCCACAACACCTTTTCCTCAAAGATTGAAGAAGAAGGTGGATGATACAAGGTTCAGTAAATTCATGACGATGTTAAAACAGCTGACCATTAATGTTCCGTTGGTGGAGGTACTAGAACAAATGTCTGGGTATGCAAAATTTATGAAGGATCTTTTGACAAAGAAGCGGGCAGCAAGCTATGAGTTGAGATATACTATCCATCATTGCAGTGAAATTGCTACCCGATAACCAGTTCATAAGAAGGCCGACCCCGGTGCTTTCACTATTCCTTGCACCGTTGGATCTTTGAATTTTGCCAAGTCATTATGCGATTTAGGAGCTAGTATCAATTTGATGCCATTATCTATTTACAAAAAGTTAGGGTTGTGTGATCCTACTCCAACCAATATGAGGCTCGTAATGGCGGATAGGTCGGTAAAATGACCTATTGGTATTTTATGTGATGTATTGGTGAAGGTTTCTTCATTCATCTTTCTGGTAGACTTCATTATTTTTGATTGTGACGGAGACTCAGAAGTTCACATAATCGTAGGGCGCCCTTTCCTTGCAACAGGAAGTGTGCTTATTGATTTAAGAGCTAATGAGCTTTTATTATGAATAAATGACGAAGTAGTTCGCTTTGATGTGTGCAAATCAATACATCAACCCAAAGATCTGAATGTATTCCTGGTAGCTGATGTTTATTTTGATGATGAGAAAGAATTACCTGATGAGAAGGAGCTTATTGATGACCCATTGGCGATTGTGCTTATGAATGTTGAGCGTAAGGATGCTGAAAATTATGAAGAAACTATTGGTGCTCTAACAGGATTAGGGTCGTATCCTCATGCTCCCAAGAAGCTGGACCTTGATCTCAAAAACCGACCTACACCACCAGCTAAACCATATATTGAAGATCCACCTATGTTAGAATTGAAGGAGCTGCCTAGTCATTTAAAGTATGCATTATTAGGAAGCGGAAACACACTCCCGGTCATTGTGGCGGTAGAGTTTTGGGTGAGCAGCAAGTTGCATCTCTCATTGCTATTCTATGGAAGTATATAAGAGTCATTGGTTGGACCATCGCTGACATTATTGGTATTCCACATGGGATTTGTACACACAAGATTCAGCTTCAAGAAAATTGCACACCCACTATTGAGCATCAAAGGCCTCTCAATCCACCTATGCAAGAAGTGGTGAAGAAAGAAATTATTAAGTGGTTAGATGCAGGGGTTGTGTATCCAATCTCTGACAGTACATGGGTGAGCCCGGTACAATATGTTCCCAAGAAAGGAGGCATGATGGTAGTTGCAAATAAAAAGAATAAGCTTATTCCACTCAGACCCGTCATAGGATGGAGAGTATGCATGGACTACCGAAAGATGAATTCATAGACGCTTAAAGATCACTGTCCAATGCCATTTATTGACCAAATGCTTGATCGACTGGCAGGGAAAGAAAGGTGTTGTTTTCTAGATGGTTATTCCGGCTATAATAAGATTTGTATTGCCCCTGAAGACCAAGAGAAGACGACGTTCACATTCCCATATGGTATGTTTGCCTTCAAACGTATGCCATTTGGGCTATGTAACGCACCAGCCACCTTTCAGCATTGTATGATGTCCATTTTTTCTGATATAGTTGAACATACTTTGGAGGTATTCATGGACGACTTCTTAGTAGTTGGTGAGTCATTTGAATTGTGCTTGGCAAACCTAAGTATGGCGTTGCAAAGATGTGTTGAATTCAACCTAGTGCTGAACTGGGATAAGTGCCACTTTATGGTTAAAGAGGGTATTGTTCTTGGGCATAAAATTTCCGAAAGAGGAATTGAGGTTGATAGAGCTAAAATTAAAGTTATCTAGAAGCTACCACCTCCAATTTCCATAAAGGGAGTTCGTAGTTTCCTTGATCACGCAATTTTCTATCGGCGGTTCATCAAAGATTTCTCCAAAATTGCTAGTCTATTATGCAAACTTTTGGAGAAAGATGCAAAGTTTAACTTCAATGAAGACTGTTTGAAGGCATTCGAATTCCTCAAAGGGAAGCTAATTGAAGCTCCTATCATGGTAGCACCAAATTGGTCTCTACCGTTTGAAGTCATGTGTGATGCTAGCGGGGTAGCTTTGGGTGTTGTACTTGGCCAGAGAAGGGGGAAGTTATTCCATCTAATCTACTATACGAGCAAGGTCCTAAATAAAGCCCAGAAGAATTATACTATCACAGAACAAGAGCTTCTAGCGGTTGTGTATGCTTTTGAAAAGTTCCGTGCTTATTTTTTGGGAACCAAAGTGGTCGTTCGTATAGACCATGCAGCTCTGAGATATTTAATGACAAAGAAGGATGCGAAACCAAAGCTAATACGATGGGTATTGTTGCTGCAAAAATTTGATTTCGAGGTAAAACATAGAAGAGGTTGCGACAACCAAGTGGCTAATCATCTATCTAGACTCGAGAATGAGCATATAGTGCAGCCTGAAATCGAGATTGATGATGCATTCCCCGATGAAGAGATCTTAGCCACAATAATGGAAGAGTTACCATGGTATGCAAACTTTGCAAACTTTGTGGTGAGTAATGTGATACCTGCAAATCTATCTGTCCATCAAAAGAGGAAGATCATGCATGATGTAAAACACTACTTTTGGGATGAGCCATATTTGTTTCGATGATGCGCGGATGGTGTTATCAGGCGATGCATATCCCATGTAGAGGTGCCAAATATATTAGAAGCATGTCACACTTCCCAAGTTAGGGGACACCACGCAGGTAATCGAACAGCAAGGAAGGTATTGCAAAGTGGATATTATTGACCTTCGATATTTAAAGATCCCTACGCCTGTGTGAGAAGATGCAACCAATGTCAGAGACAAGGTGCAATTTCAAAACACCATGAGATGCCCATGTCGAAAATTCTAGAAGTAGAACTCTTTGATGTATGGGGTATTGATTTCATGGGCCCATTCATAGATTCATTTGGAATGAAATACATCCTAGTTGTTGTAGATTATGTTTCAAAATGGGTTGAAGCAGTAGCATTGGCCGACAATGAGGGAAAGCATGTTGTAGCATTATTGAAGAGAAATATCTTCTCTCGTTTTGGAGTAACACATACTATCATAAGCTATGGAGGATCTCACTTTTGCAACAAGTTGTTCAAATCTGTGTTGGCAAAATATGGTGTCAAGCAACATAAGGTAGCCACACCTTATCACCCATAAACTAGTGGATAGGTATAGGTTTCCAATCGAGAGATCAAGCAAATCCTTGCTAAGACTGCAAATGCTAATAGGAAAGATTGGTCTCGAAAGTTGAATGATGCACTATACACTTATAGGACTACATTCAAAATGCCAATTGCCATGTCCCCGTACCAACTAGTTTATGGGAAGGCTTGTCACTTGCCCATTGAACTCGAACATAAACAGTTATGGTCTTTGAAGCGGCTTAATTTGAATTGGGATAATGCCATGAATCTGAGATTGGAGCAGCTGAACGAGATGGATGAATTCCATCTACATTCATATAAAAGATCAGACCTTTACAAGGAACGGATGAAAAAGTATCATGATCAGCGGATTGTTCGACGAAACTTTCAAAAGGATGATATGGTACTTCTTTTCAATTCCAGACTGAAGCTATTCCTAGGTAAGTTAAAGTCCAAATGGTCTGGTCCGTACAAAGTTACTCAAGCCTACTCGTCTGGAGTAGTTGAGTTAGAAGACAATAATGGTGTTGTCTTTAAGGTGAATGGCCAACGAGTAAAACCATACATGGGTCCTCTTGACTCGATAAAATTCATGTCCACCATTTATCTCGACGAAGTCTAAGTACTCGAGGTAACTATGTCGTGCCGCGATAATAAATCAAGCGCCAGATGGGAGGCAACCCATTGTTTTTCATTTTTTTCTTTCATTCTACTAATTGTTTGATTTTGATAAATAAAAATCCAAAAAAAAGAGTCGTGCCACGACCAAAACTAAGGCGCTTGGTGGGAGGCAACCCATCGTTCTAATCGTTTTTGTTGTTTTTGAGTAAATGTAGGTTCAAGATGTGTAAAGGGAGAGATTGGTTTCAAATTTTCATTTGGAAGTAGTGCATGTTTAAGGTGGTAAGTTAGGAATGAAGAAGCAAAATTCTATGGGTTGGGAATTGCTTATGAATATATAGGCAACAAACAAGGCAAGGCCTCCATAAACAAGGCAAGGCCTATGCTATGGCCTAAGCTCTCGGATTCTAGCGTGCCATAGCATAGGCGCCGCCTATGCCTAAGAATGCCATAGCATAGGCGCCTCCTATGGCAAAGCCTTTTATCTCTGAATCTCATATTCCATGGAATAGGCACCGCCTATGCCCAAGAATGACATGGCATAGGCGCCGCCTATGCTCAACTAGGCTTTGCAAAAGGCGCCGCCTATGCCAAGCATAGGCAAAGCATTAGGCGCTGCCTATGGTCACTTTTAGTCTCCAAATCCGATTTTAAATGGGTCAAAACCCGACCCAAACTTTCCTTATAAATAAGAAACTTAGTATTAATTTAAAAATACATTGCAAACCCAACCTAAGCACCACCTATCTCTCCAATTCCTCTCAAAAATTTTCCTTTTGCTCTTTTAACTTTACAAGAACATCTTCCGAGGACATCAACCAAGTAACTACTTCTTTGTTCTTCATTTATATTCTGTAAAGTACTACACTACTCCGCCTATTATGAGTTGTTAAATATTGAAGTAGTATTGGTGATTTGAATGTGGTTGATTTGTTGTGATACAACAAAGTGAGTGAAAGAATACGTAAGAAATCTTAACTTGTTTCCAACTTGTATTTGAGTTTGATGCACTGTCATACTTTTGCAGAATTGACATGGTCAAGAAAATTGCATAATCTTGTCAATAGAAAGCTTACATGTTGGACTGACTTGTTCATCGAGGTGAAAATCATGGTTGACTACAAACATACGAAGTTGTGATTATTCCTAAACTTGATTCAATCTATATGTAGTAGTCTTGCTCAAAAGATATATCAAACATGAAAGTATTGACAAAATTTCATGAAGTATGACTGCACTGATTATATTGTTGGAATATACCGCCTAAAACGTATATCGATGAAGTCTGAGTAATCGACACCTTACACTTCACTAGTTTATGCCAACAAAATAAATGTGGGGTGGTGCCACTACTGCTTGTTTATTTATTATATCCACCGAGATGAAGCTAACATGACTATTGTTTTAATCTCAGGTACAATGGCACCAAAATCAAGACAAGGAAAAGAAAAAGCAACCACTTCGCAAAAATGCCAGAAAAGGAGACGAAAAGAGCAAGGCGAATCATCCTCGCTGAAAGTACCATACCGCATGTTCGGAATTAAGTGGGTTCTAGAGGAGGAAGCAAAAGAGTGGTATAGGAACAATAAAGAGAAAAAATATGTTTGTGTGGAGTTAATACACAAAGAAAGCCTAGCAAAGAAAGACCTCGCATATTGGCCAAGATCATGGCGTTACATCTTGATTTCATCTTCTGAGATATGGGAGAGTGCAATCTTGATTTAACACGATAATTCTATGCCAACTGGTCACCGAAAACTATAGGGAGTGAAGTAAAGATTCGGGGCCTAGTTTTGCAACTAAATACAGAGTTCTTCAACTCCTTTCTAGGTTTGTCATCCGTTGATACATCACCACTCAAGGAGCTGTATAATAGACCTCTGTACAGGGAAATTAGACATACATTGTGCGGAACAAGTCTATGGCACGATGGAGTAGACACAAGGACACCGGTCGTCACAACACCCTCCCATATTCTCCTTTGAATAGGGAAGCTAGGATATGGCTGCAAATAGTCAACTCTTGCCTCATTCCAGGACCCAGTACACAAAGATAACACGAGATAGATTGTGTTTGGCATATGCATTGATGATGAGTGTCCTATCAACATTGGGGCAATTATTTGATCTACAATGCGTAAGGCTAGGATACACAAGAGGTCCCACTTTAGCTTTGGAAATCTGTTGACTCCAATCTTATGGAATGAGGACATCGAAGAGAAACCTGCTAATCATAAACTCCCACACAACCCGTAGAAGGTTGACCTCACAAAGGTTAAAGATGCTGAATCCACGCATGGCGTCAACCTTACCACTTCAGAAAGACATTCTCAAGACGAAATCTTCTTCCGCCATTTATATGGCATGACGAGGTTTACAATGATGAGCGGGGGTCGTGTTCCAACTGCTGCAGATCTCCAACAGCTGGATTATGACTACCCAATGAATGAGCATGCAAAGGGGATGTGTGGAGTAGGAGTATACTTTGAGGAGCCTCTTGATGACGATGTGCCAACCGATAATGATCGCAGAATGCCAGACTCTGACGTGGAGAAGAATTCTTATGACGATGACTCCAATGATTATTCCGACGAAGGGGGTATTACCCCAGACATAGAGGAGGAGTCCGACTAACCAGGTTCTTATTATTTATTTTCCACTGAGGGCAGTGTGTCCCATCTAAGTATGGGGTGCTGGTATTTGCATGCTATACTTCTTTATCTGCATTTGCATTTATTTATGTTTGTTTTTTTTTTAGTAGTAAAATTTTTGTTTTTTAGCAGTAAAATTTTTTTTTACTCTGCACAAAATTATTCGGATAGGCAGCATGATATTATGACAATAGTCTGTGATAAAATCATTACTATTGCGACGTTTAGGCTCTAATTGTGA
The DNA here is from genome assembly GCA_030864225.1 of Capsicum baccatum var. pendulum. NCBI lineage: Eukaryota > Viridiplantae > Streptophyta > Magnoliopsida > Solanales > Solanaceae > Capsicum > Capsicum baccatum. The sequence continues at coordinate 236,093,589 of CM061554.1, read as the reverse complement.
CTCACTATGTGATAATTGTGTGATTTAATTCCTTCATCTGTTGGGTCAAGAGTCTATACTACACCCAATAAAGTCGACCATGTGCCTTGTGTGTGTGAGGATATAGTATATTCAATGTTTGTGGCTGATGCTAGAACTTTCCTGGTATGTATGTAAAGCGAAATGAAGAGTGCAAGCCTAGGAGATGATTTAGGCATTTCTTTGGCAATCTATGATTGTTTACCTTTATTTTACCTAGCCGTGGACATTATCCTAGTTAACCCCTTTTGAGACTTTAGCCTATTTTCTTTGACAACCTCATATGTAAGCCTAATCCATTTTTTGCAAGACCATAATTTGATCCAAATTCCTATGTTCTTTAAAGTGTAAAGTCATGTGACAAAATAAGAGGAAATTGGGTGAGTATGATGCCTTAGAATATATTGGTGCTTGAAATTGTTATGAAAAAAAAATTTCTATCATAAGAGGTGTGTTATGAAAAAGAAAAAGGAAAGGAAAACTGAAAAGTTAGTTATGTTTAAAATTGAAAAACAAAAGAGGAGAAAAGGGGTGGTATAATAAAAGAAAGTAGAAAGGTTGTTTGAAAGAAAAGTGTTAATGACATAATGTGATTTATTAAAGCGCTTAGGAACAGTCACTATTTCTGGCCAAAATAGTCCTACCCGTCCCTTAGCCTACATTACAACCAGCAAAAGACCTATTTGATCCTAAGCTTTGTATTCTGATATTTAGTGTAGCATTACACTAAAGGCAAGCCTATGGTCATCAGTTGCAACATATGAATTCTTTTTGAGAGTGAGAGCAAGGATAATTTTATACCCATGTTTCGATAAATATACTATACTTGTGAGTGATTATGGGTAATATATTGTGAGACACACATGGTTGATGAGTTTTGGGTAGTTGTGTATGTTTCTTTGTACCTCAACTTGTGGACACGAATTAAACACCATCACGAGTCTACGTTGGAGGTTGAATTGTTTCTACTAATGATCAGAAAACTACTCTTTGTTGATAATTACCGTGCATGTCTTGATGAATATTTTGTGTTGTTACTGTGAAACCCTAAGTAGATGTTTAGATGGACATGATAGTTTGTTCGAGGACGAACAAACCTTTAAGTGTGGGGTGTTGATGATAGGCGTATTTACACACCTAAAGTACTATAATTTACCCATATTTTAGCTAAAGTTTTGAGGACAAAATATATAATTCATGCACTTTTAGTCCTTTTTCCTATAAGTGAGCTAACAAACGTGATTAGCAAGTTTTCAGGTATAAATGATGAAGACTTCAGCATTTCATGGATAACTTGATGCCAAAGGAAGCTTCACGAAAGAAGGAAAGAAGAGCTTGGACGCTAAGGACCAAAAGTGACGTATGAAAAAACTGTTCTGAGCAAAAACAACATTTCTAAAGACTTTGGGGATTAGCAGTAACTTATTAGGATTAGGATAATGATGCAGTAGCCTAGTAGGAGTAGGATAAGTAATGCAGTAGCTTAGTAGGAATAGGATATGGGTATTATAAATACCCTATTCTTCTAGAGATTTTTATTCATTCATTCATCCACTATTCCAACAATTCTAATTATCATCTTGATACTTCTTTCATCAATTACTTTTTATTCAACACTTTCAATTCTTATGCACTTCTCTTCATTTATTCGACTCTTAATTTTCACAAAAAGAGAAATGCTATTCTAAAAGGAAATTCATGCCACAAGCCACACCAAACCCTACTACACGTGATATCTTTATTTTGGTATAACAATAATGTCTATTGTGATTTCCATTGCACTCATGAGTAGATAAACTTCTCTGTTGGGGTTATGGAAGCCTTATGAGATACTATCTATTGCTATGAGTTTGTGAATTCGTGACACGTATGCTGCTTATATCATTATTCTCTTCATCTTAATGCAAATTCTTGTGGTTGTAAACGCATAGAATACGCTAGTATAGCATTAACTTGTTAGAAAGATAAGTTATATGTCTGGAAAAGAGATAATGTCAAGGTAATAGGGCACCAACCCCTATTAAAAATTTAGTGCCGTAACTGGATTAACCTCTTGGAGAATTTGTACCATTAGATACGCTTTAAGCTCGAAAGAGTTAAAGTGAAATAATCCTTGATGGTCGAAAGACGCCTGGATTTACCATAGAATACAATTCTTTATAAGCACATGCATGTCTGAATTCTGCATAACTCATAGCCAATAAAGTCGTATAACTCATAAGGTGGACATAACCCTAACTCTCACTTCTCATTGATAAAAACCTTACTAAACATTCTTCCTTTTTACTTTGCTATTTTCTGTTTTCACTTTGTTACATTATTGCATGCTACAATCCCCCCTTTTTATAAGACTTTTACCAAAAGTCTAATAATCTTTACTTACTTAGTGACCAAGTATTCTCTGTGGGATTCGACACCCAACCCAGTTGGGTTCTATATTTGACAACAACCGATTACACTCTTACGAGAGCTGTAGTTTAAGCGCTATCAATCACCAGTACAAAATACACAAGCTTCCTCATCTAAAGAAGATATCACTAACTTCTTGATCCCCATAGATGATGAAATATTTCTTGAGACAGCTACTGATAGTATTACTGAAGAAGCTCCAATTGAGGAGGAAATCATTTATGATGCTGCAGTACCTACTGCAGCTTTACCTGGCACCACTCATGAAGAAACAAGTCAAGATAACTATTCTCTGCCTCAACCCTCTTCCAGTAGACCAACAAGAACAAGAATACCACCAGTTTAGATGCATGATTATGTTGACACTTCCAGAAACCAGAGATGCAAATATCCATTAGCCAATAGCCTATCTTACAAAAATTTGAGTCCTACTTATCAGTACTATTTAACTAAATTCTCTACTTTGATTGAGCCTCAGCACTATAAACAAGCTATAAAAGATTTAAGATGGGTGGAAGCTATGAAGTCAGAGATTCAGGCCTTGGAAACTAACAACATATGTATCATTTTTTATCTACCTAAAGGGAAGAATACTATTGGTTCCAAATGGATATACAAAATCAAATTTCTTTCAAATGTTGAGTGAGGAGGTTTAAAGCAAGATTAGTGGCCAAAGTATATAGCCAACAAGAGGGGTTAGATTATCATGAAACCTTCTCACCAGTGGCTAAGATGGTTATAGTTAGATATGTGATTGCAGTAGCTGCATCTAAAGGTTGGAATCTTCATCAAATAGATGTGCAGAATGCATTCCTCTAAGGTGATCTTGAGGAGGATGTCTACATGGAAATGCCAAAAAGATTTAGAAGATAGGGAGAGCACCAGGTGTGTAAGTTGATCAAATCCTTGTATGATCTTAACCAGGCCTCCAGGCAGTGGAATCTAAAGCTCATTCATGCTTTACTTGATGCTAGTTTTACCCAAAGTGTACATGACTAATCCCTATTCACTTTGCATTAAGGTAATGATACTATTATAGTTCTTATATATGTTAATAATTTGCTAATTACTAGGAGTAGTGCATCATTGATCAATGCCACTAAAATCAACTTGCATCAGCAGTTTAAAATGAAAGACTTAGGGGATATCAAGTATTTTTTAGGCATTAAGTTTTAAGATCAACATCAGGGATCACATTAAACCAAAAGAAGTACATTCTTGAGTTGATTGTTGACACAGGGCTTAGTGATTCTAAACCGGCTATCACCCTTGTAGAATCTAATACCAAGTTAACGTCAATTGAGTATGATTATACCACAGGTGCATAAGATGATGAGTTGTTGTATGACATTTCATCTTACCAAATACTTGTTGGCAAACTTATGTATGCCACTATTACAAGGCCAGATATTAACTTTGTTGTTCAAACTCTCAGCCAATTCATGCAACACCCCAAGAAATCTCACTGGGAAGAAGCTACTAGGGTGGTCAAATACCTTAAAGATTCTGTTGGTCAAGGTATTTGGTTCAAGGCTGAGCCTACTACTACTCTAACTTCCTGGTGTGACTTAGATTGGGCTACTTTCCCCAATACTAGAAGATCAGTTGCTGGTTATGCCATTCACTTTGGTGAATCACTAATATCATAGAAATAAAAAAATAGCACACTATTTCCAGGAGTTGTGTTGAAGTTGAGAACAGAAGCATGGCTTCAGTAGTTGTAGAGCTCATTTGGCTGGTTGGTTTATTTTAGGGTCTCAGAGTTTATGTCACCCTTCCTGTTTTAGTCTTCAGTGACAGTAGTTCAGCCATTCAGTTGGCTAATATCCCTGTGTTTCATGAGAGAACTAAACACATTAAGATTGACTGTCACTTCATCAGGGACAAGATTAAAGATGGCTTGATTAAGGCTCTATATGTTTAATCTAGTGATTAACTTGCTGACCTGCTTACCAAGGGCCTGAGCCTTGCTCAACATACTCATTTACTCATCAATCTTGGTGTGCTAAATATTATATACCCAGTAGCTTGAGGGGGAGTGTTTTGACTACTACATACACTGACACATATATGACTACCTGTTCCATTGATGTGTAAAGTTAGCCGATAGATGAGTTGACTATATAGGTTGTTAGATAATGATTAGTTAGTTATAATGAGCTATCAATAAGCTGGATACATGATTCACTTATTAGCTCATTCTTAGCTCATCTAAACTCAAGTTATAAATAGACTTATAACTGTGAAGCTTCAAGAGAGAATAATGAAAATTCAGCTCCTGTTTATCTTCTTCTTCTCCTTGATTGCAAGCTATCACGGTGCATTCCTTCTATTTCACAACTTCTCCATTCTCCCATCAGAAATGAGAAAAACATACATTGTTGAAAAATCTTTTTCAAATAACGGTTTAAAATAAGTATGTTATCTCAATTATTCCGCCATTTATATAGGATAACTTATTCCATCACTATGATATAAATGGTGGGAGAAATAATCCCGACACTAACTAATTTCAGATATTTTGAAATTAATATTGATTTATTTTAATTAATGAAGTAGACCTCTAATTAATGACCACATGATAGAACTGTTTTTAAAAATCCTCCATTAAAAAGTAATTGCATGGATGAGTTGGTTTTATAATGACGATGGATGAATGAGCCAAAATTTTAATTGATGGCATAAATGAGCCATGTCTAATAGTTCAATAACAGATTTACCTTTTCTCTTATTTTAATTAATGACATTAACCTCTAATAAAAGGCCACCTGACAAAACTATTTTTGAAAATCCACCATTAAAAAGTAATGGCATAGATGAGCTGATTTTGTAATGGCAATGACATAAATGAGCCAAACTTTTAACTGATGGCATAAATGAGTCATTTCTGATATTTGAAGGGCATATTTGAGCCTTTTTCTTTTTAATTTGATATTATGAATTGAGAAAGCTCAACCATTTTTCTTGGCTTGGAGGTTGATCGTAATGAAGAAGGAATTTGTTTGCATCAAAAAAAATATTCCAAAGATTTGTTGAAGAAGTTTGGGATGTTTAATTGCAAACCTGTCTCAACACCATTAGGGCTAAATTCTAAGATGTGTGCACATGAAGGAAAAAATTAAAAAGATGTGATGATGTATCTTCAATTGGTAGGTAGTTCGATTTATTTAATTCATACTTGACCTAATATTTATTTTTTAGATGGTGTGATAAGTCACTACATGCACAATTCCAAAGAAGCACCACATGGAGGCTGTTCGGCAAATACTAAGATATGTGAGAAGTATAACTAATTATTCTCTTTTGTACAAGAAAGTTATAGAATGCAAGTTGGTCAGATACTGTGACTATGGAGGGGACTATGATAATACAAGTTGGTCAGATATTGTGACTATGGAGGGGACCATGATTATGCAAGTTGGTCGGATACTGTGACTATGGAGGGGACCAATGTACCCGTCGTTCAACTACTGGCATTGTATCTAAGCTCGGACCTAGAGAAATTTTATGGTGAAGTAAAAGGCAGCCAATATTGTTACTGTCAACAACGAAATCATAGTATCGTTGTTCCAACACAAGAAAGTACATGGCTTATGCAATTGCTGAAGGACTTGTAACAATCAATTGGATACGCAGTTCTCTTGTACTATGACAATCAGTCAACAGTCTACTTGGCTAAAAATTCTATTTTTCATGCAAGGACTAAGCATGTGGAAATACATTACCACTTCACTAGAGGGAAAGTGTTTCGAGGAGAGATTAATTTGGAGCGTATTAAAATCGAGCGATAAATTGCAGATATGTTCACAAAAGACTTGAGTGTCAATAAGTTTGAAAGTTTATGTCAGGAGTTGATGTCGAGATGGAGCGTTAATGTTGTACAACATCATCTGCTACTTTCTAGTTGTCATACCCTATTTTTTCCTATGGTCAAAACAAGTATGACATTATGGACTCAAAAAGAATTAATTTTATACAGACTCGCCACCCAATTTTTAAGGAAAAATAGAAAACCTATTTATTTGTTTAACAAGTATGACTTTATTTCAATCTACAAAATCACTTTAAATTCTGAATAAGAATTCAAGTTATTACGAATAAAAGGGGTTCGGTACCTTTTAGAATCCACAAATATGATTTACAGGATTTATTAAAAAGGTAAAGAAAAAATCAATATATGTAAATGCAAATATACAATGTGTATTACATATAATAAAAAATATATAAAAATATGTGGAGATAAAATTATTTAAGAATATGTACGAAAAGAAAAGATTATATTAAAGAAAAAGACTATGCAATATCTTTCAACGTATAAGTCTGAATTAATTTATTAAGTATCTAAATTAATTTAATTTTTTAATATAAATATTAACAGCCTAAATTTTCCAAAACGCGCGGTAAGAATTGCGTAAAGAAAGAATATCCCGTCCAACACCCTAAATTTTTTTTACTATAATTAATACTTGTACAAGTGTAAATGTATAAAAATACAAACATAAAAATTAAAGCCTTCTTTGAATGTTAGTAACAAATAAATAATTATCAAAATATATTTAAAAGATATGTGTACATATTTATATAAAAAAATATAATATTTTGTTTAAAAAGTGGGCTCAGATAAAGTTTTAAAAAATTATAAATATTTCATCGTTGTTCAAATTATTTATTTTATTATGTAGTTACATACGTAATATCCATTTATTTGTAAAGCTTAAAAAATTGGAAAATTTCTTCATCAGCCAATGTTTGATGCTTATAATAAAATATAACCAAAATCAATAATTTACAAAAAATGATTAAGTAATTCCAACATTAATACAAAATCAGCAACAGAATGTGACAAAACAATTCAAAATTCATCCAACTATTGAATATAGTGCAAAAAATCAATTTGAAGAAAAATAAATTAAAATCAACCAAAATGTGCAAGTTGTATCAAATATATAGTATCAAAATTACATATTAACAGCAAAAAATGAATCAACACAATCGAAAAATCAAATATATCAACTAACAAGATAGAAAAATACAATTAATTGAAACAAATACATGGAAAATAGAGTGATGCAAGTCATGGGAGTTTCAAACTCCCACCAGATCCGTACAAATGCAAAACAAGAACAAGGATTGAGAGAAAATTGTGTTACAGCAACAAAGTAGAGGGGACAGTGGCGGATCTACAATCAAGTTAGGGGGTTCATAACCCCTTCGGCGGAAAATTATGGTATTGAAATTATTTGTTATATATATATATATTAGATGTTGAACCCTCTTGATTAGTTTTTATATTCACTTATGAACCTCTTAGTAAAAATACTAGCTCCGCCACTAAGAGGGGAGAGGGGGAAGGGAAGTGTGGCCGGTGATGGAGTTTGGGCTTAAGGGGGTGCTCTCGCCGGCAATCACCTCTGATGAGGCAGCAGTGGAAAGGTATAACACTTTTGGTTATGTGAACAGAGGTGGAGAGATGTTTGTGGTTTCATTGGAGTTGACTGATTTCGCTTGCCAGAGAAAAGGGGAAAGAGAGGTAGATTAACTTTTTGAAACAGAGAAAGAGAGATCTGTGAATTTGTGCATATATGTGTGAATATTTATTTTTCTGAAAATAATTAATCCCTATCATTTACTTCCTCCATTTCATAACAAGTGAATTGTTGAAGTATTTACAGTATATTATTCAGTGCTCAGTTATAGATATCAGTCATGGGTTTGCTTGTGGTCCTTTAGGGTCATGAGCACCGTATAGCATTACGGGTACCAGATTTAGGGTGTTACAAACTTGGTATTAGAGCCTAAGGGTCAATAGTGTCCTAGGAAGTCTTAAAAACCGCATCTAGTAGAGTCTTGTACATGGGTGTGCTTTGCACCACAGTTATGTGTTGGAGGCTATGAGATATTTTAGGAACAATTTTCCTTCTTTCATGTCTCAGATCGTGATAAATAAAAGTTCTCTAAGAAACTCAAGTAGATTCTCCTCATGCTTCACTTATGTCAACTTCACCTTACTTTCAAGGTAACAGAAATAGTGAAGCTCAATGTCCTAGAGATAGGTCTTTCTCAGACGGTCCCCACAGATAGTTAGTATGGGACTGCCCACAAGCTCAAAAGTATCCTATTAGTTCAGGTATGTTCCAGAGTCGTACAACTCTTATTCATGATCATGAGAACTCATATGTCATTAGATACCTTCTCAAAATTCTATGATAGCATATGACCTAGAGTTAGAAGCATGAACTCAGGAGTTTAGCAGTAGTAGAGTTGGGATAACATTATCTAGGTTGAACAGATTATGTATTCATGGGATAGTTGTACAAGAGTAAATCAGTAGGCTTGAATAATGAAAGCTAGCACTTAAGTTTATTAATTTGATACTAAGTATAAAGGTGTGGATGTGAGTTAGGTGTTGTGGTATTAGTATTCTATGAACAAATAGAACCAGATGATATGATTAGTAAGGCAAGCATGTGTCAAACAGAGTGTAAGTATGTGATGATGTGTAACACCCCGTATTTTTAGGCTAGAGTTTAGACCGTCGTTCCTACATATATAGACCCGAACTGAATTATTGTTTATTAACATACGTGTGGTAATCACTCCTATTGTAATGCCCCGTAAAATTCTTGAGTTGATTTCAATTTGTGTTATGTTTGAGGGGCTAATAACTAGAATATTTTTTCTAAGTGTAATGAGGAGTCATTTTCGCTGGCTATCTTCAGGATACAGCTTTTCAACCTTTCCGACATCCGTTTTTAGATTTTCAAGTTGTGTTACGACTGGGAAAGCTCATAGTACATCTCAGATAAGTTTCAGAATTTTTTGGAATGCATAAGGCTGTGTTTCGATTTCAAAACAGTAGCAAAATGCATAGCCTATTCCTAGTTTTTAGCATTTTAGGGTCAACTTCAAACGATCATAACACTCTAAATATAATGAAATAGAAGATCTTCTACCTATAAAATGAAATATCCTTGAGTCTTCTTTCCAATGCAACTAGTTTCACCCAAATCCAACATCTGAATAAGGTGTTATACCTATTTCACTTCAGCCTGTCAACTTGTCAACTGAGGGACAGTTTAATTTTTTTTTGTTTTCTTAGGGGTATTTTAGTCATTTAACCCCACCCAAATTTTATCTATAACACCATATTTAGCCCCCAATTAATAAAAATATAATCCTTTTCTCAAATTTTCTCTCAAGAACACCCCTTAGGATTTCAAATTAAAATCCACAATAACTCAAGATTCAACCATGGGTTTCCAAAACAAATTGAAGATTTGGAATCCCCGCAACGTAGGCTTCAAGAAGCACCTATCATATTCGCATATAGAGGTACGTGGGGTTATCTCAAAAATCTTATGGACTTAAAAATTTATGTTTTAAAAAATGGGGGTTTTGAAATTATGAATATAAACATGTTTCAAGCATCTTTATGATATTGATTTGGTTTTTAGGCCTATTTCCGAAGTGATTTTGATATATTATATATGAATATGCTTGTGATTCAACAGATGTTAAGTTGAGAGCATGAATTATATGAAACCCCTCTCTTGATATGATATTGTTTGAAATTTTCATATGATGTGAATTGTTTGAAATCATCTTGACAAGCATGACATGAACTATTTTGAAAGTGGATATGATTTTCGACTTACAAGGAGAGGGTTATTATGTGGAAATATGATGAATATAATGGTTGCATGAAGTAATGATGTGATATTGATGACTTGCAAGTCGGGTATGACGATATCCTACAGAATATGATATGTGATTGAATCAGATGAAATTTGACTGCATTGATTTTACACGAGATAGGTGGATGATCGAAGAAGGAGTTTGAGTGTAAGGGCTCATCACTAGAGATTGTGTTTGCCGACATAGGAACTTGGTGTCATGCTTTGTGATCTTGTGTACCTTACTTTATGGCATTCCCAAATTGGGACTATAGTTAAGAGCCCTGCTTTGTGATCTTGTGCACTGCCATTGGGTCGATACACCCTACTGTGTGATCTTATGTGTCTTCCCCTCACTTATACTCTAATCTCGGCGGCAACCGAGGTTTGACAGTTGGTGTAAATGTGATATGTAGGGTATTCCACCTAGCTTAGCTGCATTGCATTATAGTTCAAAACAATTACATTATGCTCATATGTTTTCAAATAATTTGATATTAAACTGCTTTATAATGGCTCTCAACTATATTTTGTAAATTATGTTTTGTTTTGATATCTCTGCGTAGCAGTACTTTTGTATTGAGCCCCTTCCCTCCTAGGTTTGGAGGCACAGTCTAGGGGTCCAGAAAATTAGTAGATTTCCTCAGATAGATTCGCAGAGTCACTTGGTGAGCCTTCTATATTTTAGAACGCCTGATATCTGCTAGTTTCATTTATCATTTATTATTGTTGGGTCTACTGGGGGGCCTTGTCCTAGTTTTCAGATAGATATTTGTTTCAGTCATGTAGTAGAGATTTCGCAGACGTTATAGAGATGTTGATTGATATTGTGGGACATTATTCCCCATTATTGTTTTCGTATGATTCTTGACCATGTTTCCGTTATATAGTGTATCTTCCACATTTATTTTTCATATAATTCATGTGCATGATTACCAGATAGATAAGGGGTGTTACAGGCCTTAATGGTTCGAAATACTCATCACAGCTAGGGCCCTGGTTTAGGTTGTGACAAACTTGGTATCAAAACACGGTTCATGGTCCCAGTGTGTCTGTAAAATCACGTCGGGTAGAGTCTTATTTATGGGTGTGTAGCGCACCACATTTATAAGCAGGAGGCTACTAGGCATTTAGTAATGTCTCTCTTTCTTCATGTTCTAGTCTATGCAATAGAGTCGGAATGTTCCCCTTTTATGCTCTAATTCGTGCTATGGTGTCGCCCATATGAAATTAAAGTCATCCAAAATTCTTTCCTTACTCTGATGTTCTCAGACATGTACCATTATTAGGCTGATTCAAGTGCAAAAAGTTTTGAATCTACATGATATAGTCCTTTCCGATTGAGTACTATAAGATTTTAAAAATTATGCAAATACTCGATAGGAGTCTATTAGTGCATCAATATGTGTTGATTCTAATGTAAATATTGATCCTGATGGGATCGTGCATTCCATCTTACGGTATTAAGTGTATCTAGTTACTCTCAAAATCTCGTTATAGATGTGGACAATGTATAGCAAAATATTGGAACTGTATTTCTACCCAAATAGTATCATAATTTAAAGTGTTGTTTTCATGACCTATTGGTAGTGATATTAGACTAAGAAGTTGGTGATGTAAAGTCACCAAGTTAGAAGTCAGAGTGAGGGTGATTTTGTGTAAATGAATATTTCAGTTGAATAACTGATGTTTGAGGATGATTTACCCCTTTAAAGTGATAAACTGATATGGTAGCTAGCAGTGTGTGTGGACGATATGGTAGTCCATGGAGGAAGTGTTTTACTCAGATTTTTATTTATACAGAATAATATGTATATTATGTGTCAATTTTCTATCCCTTATAATATGTAATATTGTTATCATGGTATTTTAAAAAAAAAAATGAAAGTCCAGTGGAACCGTGTGGGGCTCTTTCGATTCACTAGCATAGTTGTCTTTTTATTCATCTCATTTTCTTGTTCAAAATACAAAACCAAAGTCTAGTGAAGCCGTGTGAGCCCTGTTTCAATTCACTAGCAACTTATTGTCCAACTTGTTGTTCTTTCGTTGGTTTAATATATGTATGGCTAAATTTGTTTGCATGAGATTGAGTTGGTAAAGAGGTAATTCGTCCTTGTGAGTTAGTTTAGTATAAGGTAGAGAAGGAGTTGTTAGTCAAGGTGATTTATTGGTTGCTTGAATGTGAAAATGGCTATATTAGCGAGTAAGTTATGATTATAGACTCATGGTTGTTTGAGGAATTTGAAGGCAATCTAAATGTATGATTGAGTGAGTAAGTATGAGGTGAGAAATCCGTATAAGTAGAAAAGATTGTATGGGGCTATAATATAAGATTAAGGTTGATCATGTCTACTATGTGACCTTACCACTTGACCTTCTTTTGTTGGTAGTTGTAAACTAGTACTACTTATGAGAAGGTATGTAGCAGATTTTGATGTATTTGGGATAGAATGTTCCAATATGATGGATTAGTATATTATGTTGCACTCGTCATTGGTGGTAGATGATTGATGCTAGATAATTGACTTGAATTTAATGTAGGATGTGGATGTAAGAATAGTGGCATAAGATTAATGATGTATGTTTGTGGGAATAAATATTAGTAGGCTTGATGTGTTAAAATAGTACGTGCTAATGAGTTATTATAAGGAAGACCGTAAGGTCAAGGTCGATTATTGTTGTTATGAATTTCTAGTGTACTAGTGTTTCTTAATGTTTATTTCATGGTTTCCAAGTGAGAATCATGTGTAAGGTTGGGTTGTAAAATCATGTTTAGCACTAGACATTAAGTTTAAATAGTTGAAGTTCATCAAGGTGGATATGATGATTTCTTGATCAATGATGTTAGTTATATGAAAGTGATCTAATAGGCTTGAACGGTGTATGAAATGTCTTAAGTTTAAATTGATTCGTAATGAAGTATAATGTTGTAGGTATGGTGTAGAAGTATGCCAAGGTGATATGAGGTTACGGCATATTTTTCTAAGACTATTCCATAATTTGTGTGGCTAGTGGTACCATTGAACTATTAAGTGGAGAAAGACTAGTTAGATGGTATATGGTGATCTAAATAGCCATGTTAAGTGTTAGAATCTAAGTTTGAGTCTTGAAGGTTGAACCGATAGAAATAAGTGTGAAAGCGTTATACTATGACTATTGGTGGCTATGGAAAGATAGAGTGTATCCTAGAAGGTAGTCATTCGGGTTAAGTCTACATTATGCATGTATTGTTATTTTTTTTCTTTCAGACCCTAGAGTGCAGTAAGTGTAGTTTAGTTAGAATCTGGTAAGGGATCTCCCAAACTCTAGATGATGACTTGAAGCTAAGTGGGAGATGATAGAATGAATGACCATGTAAGGCTCTCAAATTCTAGTAGTGATGCAGTATGATTTAGAACATCAGAAAGTGAGGGTGAATCTCAACCTATTCCTACCTCAGTATTTTTTTTAGTTATTCGGATGCTTACTTATGCCTTACGATCCAGTTCCGTGATCGTAGTTCATGATTTCTGTATATGATAGAGAGTCACCTACTCTTCCAGTTCTGAGATAATGAGTTCTAGTTCATTCAGGTAGTCGGAATTACATTCCTTATGTTATGAACTCTAGTTGATGTCATGCAACTCATAACGCATGTACTCACTCTTTATAGTGTGCTCAGTCCTGTATAAAAATCTTTTCATGCTTCAGGATCTTATGTTTTAACCTTTTAATGAACCTCCCTATACTATGATAGTGGTGATGATGTAAATGTTCTTGTTGATGGAAGATCATAGTATGCTTGCTTAGATAAGGCCATAAGTATAAAGCAAGAGTAGGGGCCAAGTCTTTGATACATGTGATGGTTAGTTGAAAAGTTTATGTGTGTATGTCTTAGGGTAGCGCATGGGAGTTATATTGACAATAGTTTAGAAACTATGTGAATTATGTATTTATTGGTGGTTGCCTTGAAGTCAACATGTGGTTATAAAATAGGCTTGAATGACGTTTTAGGATTGTAGTGGAAGGTCTCAATATGCATTAGCGACATCATATTAAGAGTTCAGAGTAGTCATTGAAGTGGTAAGGCATGTTATTCTTAGGATATGATCTTTAAAAGAGGTATAGAAGGTGAAATCATATGGTTTAGAATAATAGTGTGGTGTAGCATGTTGTATTTGTTTTGACTTAGAGTTAGGCTTGATCGCGGTGTAAGGATTAAGATATTTTAGACATTAGTAGAAAAAAAAAATTGTCAATGCTCATACAAGAATTTTAAGATGAATTCAATGAATATGATATTTACAGGGAATAGTATAGTTAAGGGATATTTGAAAAGTGTGCTAAGCTTGAAAGTAAGAAGTTGTATTGCCAAAGGGTTGGTAATTCTATCCTAATTTAGGAGTTATATGTCTATATTCCAGACTACAGAGTGGTGTCATTGTGATGATACCTTAGTGGGTGTCTTGTGTAATCCATACCCAAGAATCATGGCTCCCTATTACTGCTAGAACTTCCTTAGAGAGAGTGTTGAAGAGAATACTCCAGTTAAGTATGAAGGTCCAACATAATTCAGTCTGTATAGTCAGTAAGTCAGTTTAACAAGCAGATTCGCATGGCTTGTTTTCTCATTGTTTCATTTATTCATGCTACCCAAAATCTCAAACATGCTACTATTCCAAGATAGAGTATACTAGTAATTGCGAGTATAGATCAGTTCATACGTCATGCATTAGATTCAGATTCCAGAGGTTTAGTTATGATTCAATTCGTAGGTGCCCTATGCAGCGCCTCAGTTTCTCGAGTATCTTAGTGAATTGAGCATTCATAAAGGAACATAGGATCCCAAGGGGGAGATGCCTCATTCAGTTGTATGCATAGATTCGTATTACAAACCTCGCACCAGCTATCATTGCGTATTCAGTCATACATTCATACGTCAGTTCAGTCAGATATGCACGCATTAGAAATGCATGTTCAATGGAAAACGTTCAGCTTATCAGTGTATTTAGTCATGCGTTCATGAGAACAACTCATTCACAGATCCATGCATCAGATATGCATGTTCATTATGAGAATTCATCTTATTAATAGCTTCAGTCGTGTATTCCATGCATCAGATATGCACATCCGGTATAAGAATTTAGAACATCAGTAGTTCCAGCCTTATAGTCATGTTTCATATTAGTGTATTCTTTCTTAGAGAAACATATCATGTCCGCGTTATTCCATACCTCTAAGCTTCAATATGTTCCTACAAATCATTCGAGGACGAATGATCCCAAGGGGGAGATAAAGTAACACCCCGTATTTTTGGGCTAGAGTTTAGACCATCGTTCCTACGTATATAGACCCAAACTGAATTATTATTTATTAACATACGTGTGATAATCACTCCTATTGTAATTCCCCGTAAAATTCTTGAGTTAATTTCATTTTTAGTGTTATGTTTGAGGGGCTAATAACTAGAATATTTTCTCTAAGTGTAATGAGGACTTAGAGTCATTTTAGCTGGCTATCTTCGAGATAAAACTTTTCAACCTTCCCGACATCTGTTTTTATATTCTCAAGTTGCATTACAATTGGAAAAGCTCATAGTACATCTTAGATAAGTTTCAGAATTTTTCAGAATGCATAAGGCTGCGTTTGAATTTCAAAACAGTAGCAAAACGCATAGCCTATTGCCCAGTTTTCAGCATTTTAGGGTCAACTTCAAATGATCATAAATCTGAATATAATGAACTGGGAGATCTGCTACCTATCAAATGAAATCTCTTTGAGTCTTCTTTCCAATACAACTAGTTTCATCCAAATCCAAAATCTGAGTAAGGAGTTATACCCGTTTCACTTCAGCCTATCAACTTATCAACTGAGGGATAGTTTTGAATTTTTTGTTTTCTTAGTGGCATTTTATTCATTTCACCTCATCTAAATTTCGTCTATAACACCACTTTTAGCCCCCAATTCATCAAAATATAATCCTTTTCTCAAATTTTCTCTCAAGAACGCCCTTTAGGGTTTCAAAATAAAAACCCCAATTACTCAAGATTCAACCATGAGTTTTCAAAACAAATTAAAGATTTGGAATCCCCACAATGTAGGTTTCAAGAAACACCTATCGTATTCGCATATAGAGGTACGTGGGGTTATCTCAAAAATCTCATGGGCTTAAAAATTCATGTTTTAAAAAATGGGGGATTTGAAATTATGAATATAAATATGTTTCAAGCATCTTTATGATATTGATTTGGTCTTTACGCCTATTTCCGATGTGATTTGATATATTATATATGCATATGCTTGTGATTCAAAAGATGTTAACTTGAGAGCATGAATTATATGAAACCCCTCTCTTGATATGAAATTATTTGAAATTTTCATATGATGTGAATTGTTTGAAATCATCTTGACAAGCATGACATGAACAATTTCGAAAGTGGATATGATTTTCGACTTACAAAGAGAGGGTTATTATGTTGAAATATGATGAATATAATGGTTTCATGAAGTAATGATGTGATATTGATGACTTGCAAGTCGGGTATGACGATATCCTACAGAATATGATATGTGATTGAATCAGATGAAATTTGAATGCATTGATTTTACACGAGATAGGTGGATGATCGAAGAAGGTGTTTGAGTGTAAGGGCTCATCACTAGAGATTGTGTTTGCCGACATGGGAACTTGGTGCCATGCTTGTGATCTTGCGTACCTTATTTTATGGCATTCCCAAATTGGGACTATCGTTAAAAGCCATTGTGATCTTGTGCACTACCATTGGGTCGATACACCCTACTGTGTGATCTTGTGTGTCTTCCCCTCACTTATACTCTAATCTCGGCGGTAACCGAGGTTTGACAGTTGGCGTAAATGTGATATGTAGGATATTCCACCTAGCTCAGCTGCATTGCATTATTGTTGAAAACAATTACATTATGCCTATGTGTTTTCAAATGATTTGATATGAAACTGCTTTATAATGTCTCTCAACTATATTTTGTAAAACTTTTATGTTTTGTTTTGATATCTCAGCGTACCATTACTTTTGTATTGAACCCCTTCCCTCCCAAGTTTGGAGGCACAGTCTAGGGGTCTAGAAAATTAGTAGATTTCCTCAGACAGATTCGTAGAGTCACTTGGTGATCCTTCTATATTTTGGAAGGCCTTATATCTGCCAGTTTTATTTATCATTTATTATTTTTAGGTTTACTGAGGGGACTTGTCCCAATTTTCAGATGGATATTTTTTTCAGTCATGTAGTAGAGAGTTCGCAGACGTTATAAAGATGTTGATTGAGATTGTGGGACATTATTCCCCATTATTGTTTTCATATGATTCTTGACCATGTTTCCGTTATATAGTGTATCTTCCACATTTATTTTTTATATAATTCATATGCGTGATTACCAGATAGATAAGCGGTGTTTCGGGCCTTGATGGTTCAGAATACTCATCACGGCCAGGGCCTCAGTTTGGGTCGTGACATGATGATTGTAGTTCAGTTCAGAGTTTAGTAAAGTACTCACAAACTTATGATGATGGCTTAAAGATAATGGGGAGATGATAGATCAAGTGACCAATTCAGACTCTCAGATTCCAGTAGTAGTGTCAGCACGTATAGAGAATCATTAAAGGGAAGACGATTCCCCGACTCATTCTTATCATAGTGTAGAGTCTCATAGCCCAGTCAGCATGATGCGTACGCATGCTTCATATCTTTGTTCCATGAACACAACTTATATTCATACGCTTTCCATAAAATCATATGTGATTCCAATTCTCTGCATATGGAGTTTAGTTCTATTCCCCTCAGTATAATAAATCATGTCCCACGAATGCAGAAAACTCCAAACTCAGGTCATGCAACTCATGACTCATGTACTCATGTCATGCTTTACGATATACTTATCTTCCATGGCTCATGCTATACCTCTACTGATCAGTTAAATTAAGAATATGTTATGCATATCCTCAGTTTAGACTTTTTGGTGAATCCATGATGTTCATATTCTATTCCTCAGGCTTTAGTCAAGTGTCAAGTTCAGTGAGTGTCCATTCATGCTTCTGGTCCTCCTGATTTAACCCTTTAGTGAGCTCTCTTTTGAAAATAGTATAGTGATGGGCAGTTTCTTAAATGGGAGAGAGTAAATATTACATGTTAAGAGAAAATTGTTGCATGGTTGTTTTACATGAGAATGTAGTATAAAGATAGGCTTAAATTTCATGTTAGTATGACTATAAAGGGCTAGCAAGAGGTTGTAATTAAAAGTTGGGAAAGTACAAGTAAGAGTATACATTCTGATTCTCAACTTATGTCAGTCTTCACTGCATGGCTATCCAAAAACTCAAATACCATGTCAGTTATAGATTTAGTGTTCAGAGCTCAGTAATCAGTGTTCAGTCTCAAAATTCAGTACTTCAATATCAATCTAAACCACAGTTATCAATGTCTATTCATCGGAACCTGGCACATAGTTACAATATAAGTCTCAATTAAAATCCTAGTTACAGGTTCAACTTTGGTTCAATAATCAGATTAGTAACTTAGTTTAGTTTCAAGTTTGCTTGACCATATCGTACAACTTAGTTACCTCATGTTATCAAGTCAACCATTACCTTCTATGTATAATAATTTATAGTTTAATTCCAATTATTCAGACCAAGTACAGTTTATCTTACATGTCTAATATTTAGCTATCTAGTTAATTAGATAAGTTAGCATATTTATGCACTCGTGTTCAGCACCCATGTGACTCTTTTCAGTAATATCAGTTGCAGTGCAAGAGGCTTAGTCATTTCATCGTAGTGGTGTTCATAAGCCTCAACTCATCTTACCAAACTTTAGCTATGTGATGGTTTTCTTATTCAACTTCTTGTTTAGACAAGGCCAAGATTTCCTTACGCCCTAAATCCATTAGAACTTTATAGAAAGAGTGTTAAATAAAGGCTCCAATCGACCATATGTTTTCATTATGAGTTAGTCTATAAATCAGTCATTCAGTTTCGCAGTCAGACAGACAAGCTCGCATAGTTTGGGTTTCTGCCCCTTTCATCTAGACGTACTATCTTAAGCCTCATGAATGTAACTATTCTAAGATGAACCAACTATATAGGTGCAAGCTCAGCCTAATTTATGTATCATACCTCAGTTTCAGATCCCAGATATTCAGTTAAGACTCAACTCATAGATGCTTTGTGCATTGCTTCAGTTTCCTCAGCGACTCAGCCAAGTCAGTATTTTTCGAGGGACATAGTGTCCCAAGGGGGACATACACTATGAACCCCCACACGTTAATTACAAGAACATCCCATTCTTTCTTCATGTAAGGAATCCAATTTAGGAGTAGGGGGTACTCATAGGTTGACCCCCTAGCTCCAATATCATCTGTAAGTTATGTACTCAATGGCTAAGTTTAGTTCATGATACCCAGTTATGTTCTTATGTTTCTGCTCATGCATATTTAGTAATTAAGCTCAGACTTAGCCCAAGGTAATATCTTTTCTCAAGCTTATACAATTTCATGATCAGCTTCAACTACAAATGTTGTATTCAGTTCCATGCTCAGTTTTCATTTTAAACTAGGTATCTTTACCCTTACATGTTCAGTCATATGCTTATGAGTTTGTTCAGTCAAGTATTCACGCATCATATATGCATGATCAGCTGATCAGTACTTTCAGTCATGCAGTCATGCATCAGCTTAGTCATAAAATCATGCATCAGATATGCATAGTCAGTATGAAACTCAGTAATGTCAATCATATAGTCATGTTTCAGTTGTTCATAATCAGTATGCACTTTATCTTATCATTTCTCCCATCTCAATCAGTCTCATTCGAGGATGAATATTCCCAAGAGGGATATATTGTAACACCCCGTACTTCTACCTAGCTTAAATCCATCTCAAAAATGCCAAAGACTTGTTTCAAAGATGAATCCACTTTTATACATATGGTATTTTCAACATTTTTACTTTTTTCATGTGGTAAATTCAATAAGCTTTCCATCAATATCAAATTCACCCAAATCCAACCCTCGGGCGAAGAGTTAGAGCCTTTTTAGTAAGATAGTGTATCACCTGAGCCATCAGCGCATCGCGGAGCCAGCTTAAATGGCAATTGTCAATTTCTAGTGTTGCTCCGCGAAAGTGGCATGTCATACCAAACTTCTAGGTCACAAAAAAATGGCAATGCGATATCTCTACATCGCGCCATCATACAATTTCCTATTTGTCACTTTCCAGAGACACGGCACGATAGCGTCGTGTCGCGCGAAGGGTCCAGATCGAAAAATTTTCACAAAATTTAAATACGCATCCAAGGGTTAAAAGGGTCAATTTCTCACCCCTATATAAACCCAATAACACATGATTCAGCCATATTTCACCCAAAATATATTGTTTCTCTCAAGTTTCTGTCAAGAACAAGCTAGGGTTTTCAATTGGGAATTCAAATCCAAGGCTCAAATTTAAGAATCTCTCCTTCAATCTTCATATAATCAAGAACTAAGGTACGCACACTGTTCATTCATGGATTCATTTCATCCATGAAGCCCAGGAATCAAGTTTTAAATCTTGTATTATGAATATTTTGTTGAGGGTTGATTATATTCATGTGATTATGATTGTATGATTACCAAGTTGGAATCTTTATGTGTTGTTCATGAACCTATGATAGTATGTGGTATGAAATGTAGACACCTAATTTTATCCCTCCCAAGTCCAATTTTATTTATTTTTAGCTCCCCTACCACACACCCTCACCCATGTGATTATACCATATAAAAATACAAAAAATACCCAGTGTGGGTAAGGAGGGAGTTCAACATATGGTTGTGCACAATATACAAGATAGGAAGGTGGGTAAAAAGATTATAATGGATTTGGGAAGTGATTATGGAGAGCTTGGGTATGAACTTACGATCGAGACTGACGGCAATAATAGCAGTGTCATCTTTCTCATTCTTCTTCCCTGTAGTTTCCCTTAATTGATTGCAATATTGTCCCAAATGTTTCACGGATTCCTTATGCCCATCTTGCTCCTCAAATTTCGACATCACAAATATTGGAGGAAGTTTAGCACTTGAAGACATGCCCTTGTCTTTATATGAAACATCTTCTTTACCCACAGGTCCTAGAGAATTTTTCATAGCATTTTCTGCACTCTTCATTTTTCCATCCATTTTCTCCGACTCTTCTGGCACACTGGACTTCTTGTTAAGAAATTTTGGTGGTCCAGTTAACTTAAAAGAAGGATCAAGAGTATAACAATGATCACCAAGAGTATTGAATATAGGTTCACTAGCAGCATGGGGACGTACAACCATTGGGCAAGCCAGTGTGGAAGTCCCAGTAGAGGATTGAGCAACAAGATCACAGATGACATGTGGTGTAGTGAATGTAGAAGGCTTATGCTGAGGAGCTAGAGGAAAATTGGTGGAAGTATTGAGATACTTTTGGCTTGGAATAAATTCTAAGTCATGTTGTGGTGCATCAACAACAGTAGAAAACTGACTTTCTGATTTTGCTGGAAAACTCAAGGTATTTGTAGGATCAATAATGGGAAATAGAGCAGGAGGCAACCCACTGGCCCAAGCGCGATGCATTTCTATCATTTATTGTCTTAGCCTCCTTTTCTCTTTCTTCAAACTATCATTTTCCTGATTCTTTTTTTGATCCATGATGTCACTCTCTATATCTTTGTTGGACACAACTAACACTGTGGATTTAGGGTGATGTGAAGGACCAGTCAGAATGCCACAAATCAACCAACTTAAACTGACTCAACAAAAAACAACAAATGTGTTCGAGTTCAACAGTTTTTCAAAACCTCTTTTTCCTTGTTTTTTTTTTAAAAGATAACTGAACCCAAGAAGGGTGTCTACGTATCTTACTCCTGAGAGAGGAGAATCAAGTGTGCGTAGTTCCTGAAGTCTTTCCAAAATGGCCAATTGAACTCTTTGTTTTCTTTCCTTTTTTCTTTTTCTCGAAACTTTAAGAAGAAAAGAAAATAACAATTTGTCAAAATAATTGACAAAAATGTTTTTTTATAATTTTTCAGCTTTAACATCCCTATACAAAGTGAAATCTATGAGTACCAAAGAAAATCTTTTTGGGTTTTCAGTTTTAAATTTCATGCAAAAATGAAACTCGAACCTATTAAAGGAAAATCTTTTTTGTGGTTTTCTTTTAAGATGTATATGGAACACCTACTCTAAATTAATAGTTAAGAAAATCTTTTTGTATTTTTTAAAATAAGATCCCCGAACCCACAATAGGTTGCCTACGTATCTCACTCCTGAGAGAGGAGAATCAAGGGTGTGTAGTTCGTTCAGATTGGACAATTAAGAATTAAATGACAAACTAAACCCTGAATTGAGAGATACGACTAAAGACAGACGAATAAAATATTTTTGGGTTTTTAATTAGAAACTAACACCAACAACTATGAAAGAAAAATACTTTTGATATTTTCTTTATATAAAAATGTACAAATCTCCTATTGAAAGGAAAAAACATTTTGGAGTTTTTGAATTGTGATACTTACTAAAGAAATAAAAGAAAAATCTTTTTAACTTTTTTTTTTTTTTGGGGGGAAATGAGTGCAAAAAGTAAGAAAATATTTTTTTTGAATTGAGAAAAACAAAAACCATAAAGAACCCTAAAAACTACCAAATCTCTTTTTTTTCACTCTTTTTTTCTTTCTTTTTTTTCAACAATTTCTTGCCTACACACTTTGCTTCTAAGTCATGTTTTTTCCCAAATCATTCAAATGGCCTCATTACCCTCAAAGATGCAACATTTAGAACGTAGGGATGCTTTAAAGGTGAGTCTCCTACAAAGCACCAAGTGGATCCCACTAAGTTTAAATATGATGCAGATAAGTACGACCTAAAGGCTAACCTACGCTGGGGTTCACTAACATGGTTGTTCGGGGGAGCGTATGGTCGATAGTGGCTGCTTTTTCTTTCCACCTACTCCATACCAGCGAACGGCTCTTTGAGGGTGTACACAACGTGTACTACAAACTTGTTGCAAAAAGAATGATGCGGGTTATGCACATGATGCTAGATATAAAATGGCAACACATAAGATAAAAACTGTAAACAAAGAGCACGTAGGCACTCAACAATGAAAAAACAATAACACAAAACAACACAAACAACATCTATACACCGATAATGTCAAACTAAGCCTATACAACTCCAAAAATATGCTCAAATTCTGAAATTGTCCCCAGCAGAGTCGCCAAAGCTATCACACCCATTCTTAACCCCAAAGATTGATTTTATGGTTCGAAAGGGTCTTTATTATTAATGTGACAAAATATTGAAAATTTGTTTCGAAAAAAAGGATTATTTACATTTTTTATTCAGAGTCTCCACTTGACATAATTCGGTGTTCCAAGTCACCTTTAAAAATCCTTTTCAAAACTATTTGACTCTTTAAAACTGATCCACGAATAGAGATTCCGGTTAAGAAATTCTGTTGACTGGGGGAAGGTGTTAGGCACCCCTCAATCCTGTGGTTTGACCACAGTCGCTTGGTGGAGCATATCGGCTAATTTAACATTACAAATGTATAAACCACACAAAAAACAAAAAAAATGATCAATCAAACAAACAAATCCAAAACAATGTCCAGTTAAATTATCCAGTCCCAAAATAAAAATTAAAAAAATGTGAAAAATGTAAATCCTATTCTAAACTAATCCTAAAATAATGCTCTACCCTACACCTCGGGCCTTCATCACAAACGTCCTCCGAGGATAATATACCTCGGGGCATTCCCCAATGAATACGTACATAGGACCTCGGGGCATTTCCCAGCTAAATAAATACAATTGATCCAAATTCATAAAATAAAACCATTCAACAAACATTTTCAACATTCAACAAGAAAATATTTATTTCCTAAATTTGCCTACCCAAACCTAAACTTTGCCTATCCATTTTAACATATCATAAATCTATCACATTTATGCTTATTCCGAATTAAACGACAATAAACCAAAATTAATCTGCATTCAAATTTTATCAATTTCTTCATTCCCGCCCCAAATCCATTCTTAACCACATGATTAACCCATTTCAATATACAATCCATCAATCGAGAATAACGAACATTCAATGATCATACATAGCAATATCACACACTCAAATGTTACCAATATTTCACATCAACAAACAAAACAATGGTATCAAATATCCAGTTCACAATCACACAAGAATTAAATGAAAGAGAAGAAAGAATTCGACGTTTGGAGCATTTACAAATGAATTAAGAAGATAATAAAGCTACCTAGAACCTCAGAGAATACCGTACCCGACTGTCAAATGAACCTGAACCATGAAATACTCATGAAATACAATCCGAGAAGGAATCCCCAAGCAACCCAAAATAAATCACAAGAAAACTAAAGAATCCGAAGCTCGATTTTGGAAACGAATCTCTAAGATAGATGAGAAAGGGTCAGATTTGCTTAAAACCAAAGGAAATGGAGAAATTGTAGGATTTCGTAGTTGGGTATGTCGAATATACAAACAGGTCACCAGTTCCGGTGGAAATTTTGCCAAAAATTCTCGACAGCAAATAGATTTCTCCCTCCCTGATCCTTATTTTGCTCACTCCGACCAGCTTCTCGATTCACTGTGTGCGTGTTTATGTGTAGCAGTACGTGTTTCGATTTTGTCCA
The DNA here is from genome assembly GCA_030864225.1 of Capsicum baccatum var. pendulum. Classification (NCBI taxonomy): domain Eukaryota; kingdom Viridiplantae; phylum Streptophyta; class Magnoliopsida; order Solanales; family Solanaceae; genus Capsicum; species Capsicum baccatum. Next base: position 236,068,812 of record CM061554.1, on the reverse strand, counting down.
TGAATTAGGTGTAGGTGAGTGCGTACTCGCAAAGAAGGAAAATGGAAGATCGTCAATGGTTGTTGTCATGTTTATGGTGTGGAATCAGTGAGGGAATTATGTATCTTTATTTTACTGTGTGTGTATTGTATATCTTGGAGAAAGAAGGTCCATTCCCCTTTGGAAGCTGTTGGTCAGTCTTCCTTCTTTGGGTCCCACCTCCATTTGTGTATATCATTTGGGTGAGGCCAAGAAAGATATGATGTGGTGGGGTGGGGTCACATGGGTATTGGGGTATGGGGTGGTGAGGTGTCTACTTTTAATTGAATAGGTGGTTAGGATAGGATAAAAACAAGATGAAATTTGTTAAGGGTTATTATTTTAGTCATTTTATAAAGGGGTAATTACAAGATTGAGGGTACACGATAAGATAAGGTAAAAATAAGTAAAAGTAATATCGGGGAGGGACAAAATTAGGTGTCTACAAATATCGTCATACCCCAACTTGAAAGTCATGTCACAACATATCTACTTCCCTTATCTCATTTCAAAAGAGGTTTATTGACCACCCAAAAATGTCTACCTTTTGGCGGAAGTTCATATTTCAAAATAATTAAAAATCAAACCTTTCTTTATTCAGTAATTGTACTACGGTGGTCATTCTTTCCAATCACTTTAAAGTTATTCCAAATGGAAATCATGATCATTATAAAACAAGTAAAACTACTCTTTCATAATCTCACGGAAACAATACAATTCATCTGTAAGAATCCATAACAATCTATTAACAGACCCAAGCTTTGAACAGTTTGCAAATCCAATTCACAACATGTAAATTCAATGAAATTTGTAGTAAAAGAGAAAATCGCATGACCCAAGCTTTGAACAGTTTGCAAATCCAATTCACAACATGTAAATTCAATGAAATTTGTAGTAAAAGAGAAAATCACATGTTTCATGCTCTCATTTACTTCTCAACATTAATATCAAAATATTATACAAAAGTATTTCGAGTTTACAGCACCACAAAGAAATCTCAACAATTTCTTTGTAACGGTATAAAATTCTCAATGCATATTCATCAAAATCTTGAAAACCAAATTCGTGAGAATACATGTATATATAAACTTTAAAACAATTTATAACGGTAAAATCCATGCCCATGAGGTTTAGAATAGTCCTACGTACCTTCGATTATAAGATTTGAAAGATGAAACTCGAATGTTGATCCTTTTCTAGAAATCATGAACTTAAGATTTTGATTCTTGATCTTGAGGGAAAGGATTAGGGTTTGAATTTTTGAGAGAAAAATTGGAAAATGGGGGAAAATAATGCCCCAATTGAGGCCTTAGATCGTGTTTTTACGACCTGAGTTTGGGTGAGAAAAAAACCCCTTGCCCTTCCTTTATTTAAATAAAAAATTTGCAAATCATATTGCCGTTTTAAGGGCCACCGTGACGTGCTGTAATTGCGGTGGCTTACTGCCTCATACGAAAAATGTCATAACTTTTTTCTCGGGTATCGATTTTGGCAAAATTGGTTTCATTGGAAAGCTAATTCAATTATCTACAATTTGGTGGGTCTTAAGATGAAAATTTCTATGTGTATCGAAAGATATACACGTTCAAAGTAGACCCTTGTAGAATCAAATATCAAACTGTGGATTAATGAATCACTCTTAGCTAAACTTTGCCCTAAGTGATTTTTATGAACACTTTTCACCTCATAATCACTTCATATACTAGGAGAAGGATCATGACACATGGATTTAAATATACACCATGGAATTATAGTTTACACACGTAAGAACTACGGTTTGATTTCTAGCTCAAAAATGCGAGGTGTTACATTATCTCCCCCTTGGTATCATTCATCCCCGAATGATGGGTACGAACCTTTTGAAGCTCTATGAGTGTAGAATAAAGAACGTAGTCTCACATTGAACCTCTTTCCTAGACAAAATATGCAAAGGCATCAAACAAACTTCATGATAACCCCTAGCAAAACGTGTAAGCATGAAACATGAGGCAATGAGACTCCGCGTAGGGATGATCTTGCACATGAGTTATATGAATCATAATCAGCACAACATAAGGCAGGGATTTATTTGACGATCATAGACTTGATTTATATTGGTACCTATCATGAAATAGAATTTTACGGAAGATAGGATTAGAAGCATTCTCTACCTGACGAAGTACCACGAATAGACTTAAAATTAGAGACACTAATCATCTACGCTCTAAACAATAAATAACATACTTCACACTTTTCAACTTACAATTATCCAATCACATATCTAACCACAAGAGTTTGAGTCCCAATGCAAAGCGTTTTTATGTTGAAGCCTAACTTGGAGTAACAAGGTGGTAACTTAAGCTACAGGACCCTGTACCATACATCCCCTTAAGAATATTTCTTCACCTTATTAATATCATCAAACACCCTCATGTTTTTAATTCAATGAATACTAATCCACATAGTACATGGGTTGAGCTTTCGTCAATCACAACATTCAAGACTATCATTACTACACCCACTTCATGGATCTCTCCACTAATACCAACAATTTCAATCACTCTCACAAATATTTTTGCCACATTTCTCCTTCTTAGATATTTCACACAACAAAAGTTCATGTCCTTCTTTTTCCCTCTCTCCTATAATTTTTGATTAAGAAATCACATCAAAACTTTCATATTCAAGATCATCTATTACCCTACCTAAAACATCACCACGCTTCCATGACAACCATTATACTAACATAAGGAGGGTCATTGAAGAACCTGAGCATAAGAATCATGAATGGAAGTAACACTTATCAAACCATAACTTATACTTATTGTACAAATCAAGGAGGGACATGAAATGAAGATACCATAAAATAAACACAAAGTGCTTCATATATCAACTGTTTGGATCATAAGTAAAGGGTCGTTCGGCACGAACACAACACAACATGATTTCCTTAGGACAGACCAAAATGAGAAATACGGATGCACATATCATGAGATATATGTCATAAAGCCAGAATTTATGTCGTTAACAACTAAGACAAGGATTTCACTTAAAGTGATTGCTTCTCATTCAAAGAGCTGAAATTTTCCATGAGTTAGCATAAACTTTGTCACTTTGGCTAATACCGGTATAAAGTGATTCTGCAACATATAGAAACATATTTTCTTAGGACCAAACATGTTGTGAGACACAAATTTGGATCATGAGCAGCATAACATGGATCTTCAATACATTGAATATTGGATCGCTGAGGGACATTATTCCTTCTAGTTTGGAGGTCAGAACGCGACATGAGTTACATATAGAGATCAAACCTTAGACATGTGCGGAACTTAAATACATAAGACATTGTTAGATGTCCATTCAATTTGACGTAGGAGGATCTTGCCTGAAAAGGAATTGATTTAACATTATTCTTACTTGAAACACGACACCACAAGAAAAATTCAAGAACTACTTTAATCCATCATCTCCCCCTTATATCAAAGTCAGAATCCTTGACTTACAGGTATATCCCCTTATTAAATCTATAGCCACAACTCTCCCTGATGAACTATACCTTGAAGGCCTCGCTTTCCGAAAATGGTACTCTTAACTTTCACTAACCTCAATAGCCATCACTCTACAAATCCCATCTCATGAGCGTACACATCTACCTACACTCCTTATCACAACACCGGGGTATCAGTATATACATGAACACAAAATCCTCTCATTAATCTCCAATACCAAGCCACTAAGTTCTTTCTAGGATATCTTCTTCCAGGAACACTAATCGTAATTTCTTCAAACTCCCAAATTCATCAAGTTATGACTACCTTGTATTATCATAGGCATAGACACCCACGCTTCTGAACACTTAACACTCCATCTTTAATTCCTTAGAATACTATCATTACACCTATAATCACATAACTTACAACTTAACAAAATTTGTAAAACAATACCAAAGACGCATATTGCCTACCTATATTTCTGCAAACTCAACTTTAATGAACACTATACAACAACTCCCCAGACTTTACCATAATATAAAATTCAAAAACACAAGCTGGGTACACATAACACTTATACCATGCAACCTTATCTATCAACATGCTATCTGGCGTTCAACTTATTCTTATATGACTATCGCTCTTACCATCTTAATGACTCAACCATAATTTTTTTTTAACACTAATCTTCAAGTATACATATCACCATTTATAATTGAAATGCTATTTAAGGATTTTCTGTGATGCAGTGTGCGTGTCATCGCGATACCCATTGTGATGCGGTAGAATCGTGGTGACTTACTAGATTTTGAAAAATGCTATTTCGGGGTTCACTGCTACACGGTGCAATCACAGTGACCCTCTAAAAATTTAACGGATGCTGAATTGGTCTCCCTCGTGATGTGGTGGTGCTTCCATTGCAATTTCTACCGTAACGCGGGGGAACCACGATGGCTTACTAGAAAAAAATCCAAACAAGTTTCTAACGCTCATCAAGACTCAATAAATAGGAAGCCTTTTTGGAACATTTACGCGTATGAATGACGGTCTACATTCTAGCCCGAAATATGGGTCATTAGCCATTCCACACATCACATCAAGCCCACTAATTAATTCCCACAAAACATGCATCATCAATCTTGAGCTACTATTATCACCACTACACTCTACATCTAAAGTTCAAACATGTTGCCTATCCTCAATTATATACCACCGGTAAAGCATGCCACATACTACACTAGTCCATTAAATTGGGTAATCAACCCAAATACATCACTTCACTTAACTACTACCTACAATCACAACCCTTCCATAACCTCGCTATTATAATTCAAAATCCACTACATACCTTCTCACGTGAAGTACTAATGTACTACGACTTAAAGAAAAAGACCACCAAATAGGGATAAAGTCATATGATAGGATTAGTCGATCTTAATCTTATAATATAACCAATTTCAATCTTATCAACATATTCTAATTCCTCACATCATACTTATTTACCTAATCATACATCATAATGATCTTAGAAATTCAATAGACACTAATGAGCCTCTACCTACAACTTATTAACTAATCTACCCCTTCCCACTTACCACTTATAAATGATTTCTACAACCACCATAACTATCTAGTTTTAGCTCTTTCTCTATTTTGAACAATTAATATTCATATCCAGTCACTTCTTTCATAGACTACCATCCAATCTACAGTTATTTCTACCATATTAGTCTATCACTATAAAATGGCAAACCATCCCTCAATAAATGGTTTATACGACAGACTATTTAATTATGCAAAAGTCACTTTCACTCTGACTTATAATCTTGTGACTTCATATCTCCAATTTCTTGGCCCATCTCACTACCAATAGGTCATGTACTTTAACATACACTACTAATAGGGTGGAAATATAGATCCAACATTCTTCTACACATCATTATCCTTAAACGTGGCATCCGCAATAAAAATTTATTAAAAGAGACTGAATACACTCTAAACATTAGGCTCAACTGCACGACTAATGCAGATAGGGTATATTCTTAAATAAACACACTTTAAAGAACTCATGGACTCCTCTCAAGTCCTTGGGCAAATTCATAACATTTCTGGATAACTAAATCAAAGAGAACCACATCATTGGGGAGCTAGACTCTTAAACTTGTATTGCCTTGACAATGAGGCGTGACCCATGGAATTAGAATGAGGACTAAACTTGGATAAGTTTCTTATGGATAACTCTATAGCACGAACTAAAGTTTGAAAGAGTGGGAAACAACAACTAAATACCCGGTAGCCTTCTAATTATAAGTGTGGTGCACAATACACCCATAAGAAAGATTCTACTATACATAATTTCGTAGACACACTGGAACCATGAACCGTGCTCTGATATAAAGTTTCTCATGGCCTAAGCTGGGCCTTAGCCATGAAAGGCATCTCGAACCATGGAGGCCCAGACGCCCTTCTACATCTGGTAATCATGCACAGTATCCCGAACCATGGTAGGTCTTGATCTAAAAATTTCTATGTGTTTGGAAAGTTATACACGTTCAAAGTAGACCCTTATCGAATCAAATATCAAACTTCGTATGAATGAATGACTCTTAGATCAACTTTGCTCCAAGTGATTTTTATGAACATTTTCACCTCATAATCACTTCATACACTAGAATAAGGATCATGACACGTGGATTTAAATATACACCATGAAATTATAATTTTCACACATAGGAATGACAGTTCAATTTCTAGGTCAAAAATGCGGGGTATTATATAATATGATTGATAAAATGTACAAGATTAAGTAGTCAAAAATATAATTGATAAAATGTACAAGATTAAGTAGTTAAGCTATAGAGCAGTTACTTCACTGTTACATTAGTGTTGTTACTGATTCATTGAGTCAGTTACTAAGTGTTGATATTGTTACTTTATGATCATTCACAACATATAGAGTTAGTTTGTTAGGAAGATTGGAAGCTTGTAGAACATATTGTGATTGTCTATAAGTACCCATCTATAACACATTGTAATGTAATCAACTCATTCAATACAACAACAGCTATAGCAATTTTAATTCATCTTCATTATCAATGGATCCTTGAGAAAACTTTACATGGTATCAAAGCTCCAACTCAATTCTGGAGTTGAAATGTGATATATGGAGTTTAGATCTCCATTTTGATAGAGGTTCTTTTGATCAATTGTGATAGAGGTTCTTTCGATCCTTTTTCTCAGCTAACATTTGTGGTAGAAGTTCTTTTTCTTGTTTTGATCTATGGTCTTAGTTTGTTCTTCTTAAACTCTAAAATGTTGGAGTGATTTCTGATTTATTGATAATTGTAGAGAAGTGAGAGAGTGAGTTTTGTTTCTATATTTGATTACTTAATTACTGAAGTTTTGAGATTAAGAATGTCACCTAAGATAGATCCTAGTGATCCCTTGTTCATAGGAGCATTAAATGTATCTGGTACACCCTTGATACCAATCAAACTTGTAAGATCTGAGAACTATGAAGTTTGGTGTAGGTCAATGAGAATTTCACTTCTAGGAAAGGGAAAATATGGATTTTTGACAGGGACATACAACAAGGATACATATAGAGAAGAGTTATATGATCAATGGGAAATACAATGATATGGTACTATCATGGATTATGAGTTCTGGAAGTGCATATTTGCTAAGTGGGATCATATATGCAACAAGTGCATTTGAAGTATGGGAAGACTTGAAAAAGAGGTTTTATAAGGTGAATCATATGTGGTTCTATCAACTGCATAAAGCGATCAATACCTTGTCATAGGGTATAAATTCAGTATCAGGTTATTTCACAAAATTAAAGAGCCTGTGCAGTAAATATGATGCAATAGTTCTTGCTCCATCATGTGTTTGTCCAAAGTCCAAAGACTATGAAGGTCACTTGTCTGAATTAAGACAGTTACAGTTTTTGAGTGGGCTAAATGAGTCATATGATTAGGCAAGAAGATAAATCCTATTAAAAGGAATTACATTTATACTCAATAAGCTTATGCAATGATAACTGAGGATAAAATTACGTAACCGGCCTATACAAATGTCATTGGTGAAAAGACGGATCCAATCACAATGCAAGTGAGTAGAAATTTAGTAAGCAACTATGGAGCATAAAAAAACAGAGGAAAAATATACGATTACTACCATTTTAGTGTCCACACCAGAGATAAATGCTATAAATTAATAGACTACCCTAATGATTGCAGGGAGAAGAGAAGACGAAGTTACAATGGTGGATCAAAAGGATCACATCAAGTCTTTAATTCTAGAGGAGGAAGAAATCAATTCTTTAAAAAGCATGGTGTATATGGTAGTCATGGACATCAGTATAGAGAATAGATACATACTCAACATTCCACCAATAACATAACTGGTGATAAGATCTATCGAAGCGTAGGACAGGCTACTTCAACTAGTCATGTAGACAAAGTGCTAGTCTAAGCAAGGGGCAAACCTTCACTGATAGAGAGAGTACAAACAAATCATGGATATGCTGAATAAGGATACACCTGATACTAGTCATAACAACATGATAGGTAAATTTGTTTGTTCACTATTTCATTAGATATTATAGTAATGTAAAGTGGATTCTGGTGCAACACATCATGTTGCAGCAAGTAAGAATGTTTGATCAAAGTATTACAAAGTAGATGGATTAGAAAAGGATAAGGTACATTTTTTCTACTAGTGCTAAGGTGGATATATCTTATACTGGAGAGGAACACATGTTTAGAGATGGAACTGTGAGAGATGTGTTATTTGTGCCTGAATTCAAACTTCATTTATTGTTAGTATCCAAAATGATTAGGTAGCTTCCATGCTTTGTTTCCTTTTACCCTAACTTATGTGTCTTTTAGGATCTTCACAGTGGCAGGGTGAAGGGGATTGGTAAGGAAATAGATGCATTATATGTTCTCAAAGGATAGAATGCATAGCATAAAGTATAAAGCTCTCAGGCTCAGGTTCACAAGTGTATAGCAGAAGCAGAAGTAGTTGTGCAAGATTGCAACCTCTGGCATAGAAGACTTGATCATCCATCAACTCAAGTGTTGAAGTTTTTGGACATCCTGAATCATGACAAGGATGTAGCTGGTTTGAATAATTGTCATATCTGCCCCTTAGTTAAGCAAACTAGGCTAAGCTTTCATATAAGTAAGACTAGAGTAGCTAACTGTTTTGATGTAGTACATATGGATCTTTAGGGGCCATGTAAGATACCTACATATGACAATAAATATTTTTTCTAACAATGGTTGATGATCACAGTAGATACACATGGGTTTATTTGTTGAAATTAAAGTCTAAAACAATTGTGGCTCTCAAGACCTTTGTATACATGATACAGACATAGTTTGGTGTACATATTAAAATTTTAATATCTGGTAATGGTGTAGAGTTTTTCAACTCATAGTTCAATGACTTATTTAGATCTCTAGGTATCATACATCAGAGTAGTTGTCCATATACACATCGACAAAATGGTGTGGTTAAGGGGAAGCATAGACATATTCTAAATGTATCTAGAGCCATTAAATTACAATCACAAATGCCTGTTATATTTTGGGGTTTGAATGTTAAGGCTTATTCTATATAATTAACAGACTACCCTCTCTAATTATTAAAGAAAGAAGTCCTTATGAGTTTTCCTTTTCTAAATCTCTATCCTTAACATATTTGAAAGTTATTAGCTGTCTATGTTATGCGTCTGTACTACCAATGGTAATAAGTTATCAGAAAGAGCCAAACCAGTAATCTTTATGGGATATTCTCCTACTCAAAAGGGCTATTTGCCGATGGACTTAGCCACTAACAAGTTATTTGTGACAAGATGTTGTGATCTAGGAATATGTGCTCCCCTTTGAAACTGGAAACACAGTTGAATTCTTTCTAGATTTCTTACAAGAACAACTAGGAGTGATTGATTATACAGATGCAACCTCTTATGAAGAAGACTTTTCCTTACCCTCTGATTTACCATGTGTAGTTCCAAAAGATGTTCCTCATATCTAACCTATAGATACTATGCCTTCAAATTTTACCAGTGATGCTGAGTTAATGCCTACTCCATCTATTCCACGTGTTGTTCGAAGAAAAACTACCAGGTTAATTTAAAAACCTCTGTTGATGAATGATTATGCAATGCCAGGGAAGGGAAAAGGGACAAGATATCCTATTGCCAACGATCTTTCCTACCAAAATATTACTCCTAGTTGTCAGAAGTATACATTAGTTTTATCTGCATTGGTTGAACCACAATACTACAGCCAAGCTGCTGGAGATAAAAGGTGGATTGAGGCTATGAAGTTAGAGATCAAAGCACTATAATATAATAACACTTGGGAGATTGTTGACTTGTCTCAGGACAAATATGCTATTAGTTCAAACTAGGTGTAAAATATCAAGTATAAGGAAAATAGATATGTAGAGAGATTCAAGGCAATACTAGTGGCCAAGGACTGTAGTCAACAAGAAGGGTTGGATTACCATGATACCTTTTCTCCAGTTGCAACGATAGTTACTAAAAGGTATGTGATTGCATTGGAAGTCTCAAAAGATTGATGTATATATCAAATGGATGTGTATAATGCATTCTTGTAGGGATATCTAGATAAAGAAGTATACATGAAATTACCAAAAGGTTTCCAAAAGGAAGGACAACACAAAGTATGCAGATTAATCAAGTCACTATATGAACTCAAATAGGCTTCAAAGTAGTGGAATATCAAACTCACTGTAGCACTAATCAAAGTAGGTTTTAGTCAAAGTGAAGAAAGATGCAGGAATGGTTGTCATACTAGTGTATGTGGATGATTTTTGTTAAATTATGAAGAAGAGAGTGGAGCAGAATCTAGAAGAATCAATAATTAACTAGTTGGCTTTCTGTTATAACTGTTTTTAGTTAGTTACACTAGTACTAACGCCTAGTTTGTTAGTTAGCCTAATCCCTAGCCTATAAATGTATACGACAATACATATTGAACAAGAATGAATACAACAAATTCGTTCACTCTCTAATAATCTCTCTCATTTACTCATATCATTCTTCTTCTTCTAAATTTTTTTTCCTTTGTTGCTCATCTAAAGTGCTGCTAGCACCTAGTATTGCAGTATATGGTTAATTACATGGTATCAAATCCATTAATTGCTAGCAAACTAGTAGAGCAAGATTGATTCTGGTGTATTGTGTTCTTCATGTCAAAATTAAGAAATCTTCAATCAAGAATTCAAACTCTACAACAATGGCAAATCAGAATGAAGCTATGGATCCCCAGAGTTACTCCAAGTACATTAGATTACAACCATTCACTTTTCTTGAGTCCTTCTGATGTGAGTGGCATACAAATCATCTCTTTTCAGTTTAATAGGAGTAGAAAATTTCTCAATCTAGTTTAGGTCCGTGCGTATAGCTTTACTAGAGAGAAACAAGTTGGGCATGGTTGATGGAATGTGCTCTAAAGACAAGTTCTCTACTAAGTTAAGTAGTCATTGGGAAAGAGTGAATGTCATTGTATTGTCATGGATCATGAACTCTGTGTCCAAAGAGTTACTGGGTGGAATCATGTATGCTTTTGTGGCTAGTATTATCTAAAATGGACTGTTTGAGAGATTTAACAAGGTGGATGGGGCAAGAACATTCAACCTACATAAAGAGATTGATACATTGTCTTAAGGTAATTCCTCGGTATCTGTGTATTTCTCAAAACTCAAGGATCTGTGAAAAAAATTTGAGGCTCTAGTACCTGCACCTTGGTGTGAATATGATAAATCTAAGGAGTATGTGGTACATCTACAAAAATTGAAGTTGTTTTAGTTTCTTATGGGTCTGAATGAGTTCTACACACAAGAAATGAGTCAAATCTTTCTTATGACCCCTTTTCCAAGTGTTAACCAAGCCTATGCGATGGTAATAAGTAATGAGATTCACAAATCTATTGCAAATAAGGCATGTATTCTGGGTATGAATTGTGTAGTCACTGGGAAGAATCTTGATCTAGTCATGTATGCAAGAAATGGTACAAGTTGGAGTCAAGGTCCCAAGTACAAAAGAAATATCAGTTTGTAGTGTGATTTCTGTAAAATCAAAGTTCACAACAAAGAGAACTGCTGGAAATTGATTGGCTATCCTTAAGACTATAAAGCTAAGAAGAAGTTCAGGTATGAAGGGTCAAACACAGCCTACAATATGTCCTTAAGTTCTCATGACTACTCAGTAGATCAACATGGTTGCTACACTAAGGATATAGGACAATCAGCAATTACGAGTAATCAGGTGGCTCAACTAAGTCATATCGGAAATTCAGCCTTTACCAAGGAGCAGTATGAGCAAATCTTTCAACTAATAAACAACAATAACTCTGTTAACACATCTACTGAATCTGCAAATGTAACAAGTGTATGTATTTCTGCTTCCTTAGCCTCTTTTGGTTCATAGAAATGGATTATATATACTAGTGCTACCAATCATATGGTAGGTAATTCAAGATTGTTACTTAACAAGACTATTATAGAGTTACAAAATCCAAAGAAAGTGTATCTACCAATTGGTGATACTACAATGGTCACTCATGTAGGAACTAGATAGTTAGTATAAGGAAATACCATTTTAAATATCTATCATATCCCACAGTTTTCATATAGAGTCTCCTATCAGTATCACAAGTGACTAAGGAGCGGAATTGTTTAGTGAACTTCTTCCCTGATTTTTGTGTTTTCTAGGATCTTTATACTAGAAAAGTGAAGAGGATTGGGAAGATTAATGGAGGCTTATACTTACTAGAAGAACAACCAAGTACTAAAGTTGCAGTTGTAATCAAAGGCACTACTAAAGTAACTGTGGAAAAGATACAAGATGAAGTGGATCTGTGGCACCAAAGGTTAGGACATGCTCTAACTGGTGTACTAAAAAGAGTTGTAGATCATGAAGTACAAGTGATAGAATATAGAATAAAGCAATGTAGCATTTTTCCTTAGTGCTAAATAGACTAGATTACCATTTGTGTCAATTAATATTCAAACTACTTGTTGTCTTGATATTGTCCACATGGATTTGTGGGGACTATACAAAGTACCAACTTTGAATGGAAACAAGTGTATCCTAATAGTTGGTTATGACGTTTCAAGGTTTACTTGGGTGTTTCTGTTAAACCTTAAGTCAGATATCTTTTGTCAAGTACATCAGTTCCTTATGTATGTCAAAACACAGTTTGAAAAAACTATCAAGGTGATCAGGACTGATAATGGCACAGAGTTTGTCAACTCATTGTGTCAAATGCTATTCCAAGATAATGGTATGATCCATCAAACAACCTGTCCATATTCTCCTCAGTAAAATGGTGTTACTGAGAGAAAACATAGACACATCTTAGAGGTCACAAGAGCTATCAGGTTTCAGGCTGGCATTCCAATAAGGTTCTAGGGCTATTGTGTCCTCACTGCACTATACTTTATTAATATACTACCTAGCTCAGTTATTCAGTAATTAACCCCTTATGAGAAACTGTATGGTAAAAGGCCAAACTATGATCATCTCAAGGTCATGGGGTGTCTTTGCTATATCAAGGTGTTAAATGAGCATGACAAACTCATGACTAGAGCAAGAACAAGTGTCATGATAGGATATTCCAACACTCAAAAAGGATACTTGGTGTATGACATGTCAACTAACATCTTCTCTGTCAGCAGAGATGTCTTATTTAGAAAAGATGTCTTTTCATTCAAGCTACTACAACTACAAACTCAGTCACCCCATCACATTTTTCCCTTGGGAGATCAATATCAACTACTAGGTGGTGATGAGATATGTCAAAAGATAACAGTAACCATGGCACCTTAAGGGGTTCCTGGTTAGATAAGTCAATAGGACCAGTAATTGTAGGATACTCATATCTCCACACAGTCCATAACTAAGTTATATCAAAGAAGAGCTACTAAAGGTCCACAACCTATAACTCAAAGATATCAATGAAGGTCTACTAGAAGTCAAGGGGTAACTAACCCACGTGGTCAACAAGAGCAGCAAGTGAAAGTGATTCCTACTCCAGCAAGCTCTACACCTTAGGACCAAAGGAAGTCAAGTAAGGACAAAAAGACACCTGCATGGATGAATGATTTTCTTTCCAAAAATACAAAGAAAGTACCTTATGCACTTGCCAATCATATTTCATATGATAAACTCTCCTTATATTATAAGGACTATGTACTGAAGTCTTTTTGTGTCACTAAACCTACAAATTATACTGAGGCTTGTAGAGATCCTAGATGGGTGGTGTAATGCCCCGTATTGCCCAAGCTTAAATTAGCTCTCACTCCATGAGTTATCCTTTATAAAATTTTTGAAATACTCAGTATTTTTCAGTTTACAGTCTTCCAATGTGTAGGAAATTTAGTTAGCTTTCCAACGATATAAGATCCACCCAAATACGATACCTGGGCGAGGAGTTAGAGCTATTTTAGTAAAATAGTGTACCACCTGAAACATCAACGTGTCGCGGAGGCATGCCAAATGGCAATTGTCAAAATGCAGTGCTCCATCGCGATCATGGCACGTCGCGCCAAGCATCATTTTGTAGAATTTTCCTTTTCTAGTGTTTCAATGTGATACCACCGCATCACAATGAGTCCTAAATTCCCATCCAGTGAGACACCGCAATTTCACCGTGTCGCGCCAAGCCTCCAGTTCACAATTGTTGAATTCTAGTGACACGGCGCGATAGCTAAACGTCGTGCCAAGGGTGAAAATCGAGAATTTTTACTTAATTCTGAGTTTTAAATTTCAAGGGATTTTAGGTCCTTTACCCTTATTCCAGTCAGCCTAAACACGGGATTAAAGCCCTAAATAGCCTAATATCTCATTAATTGCTCACTTATCTCAAGAAATAAATTATTCTCTCTCAATTAGTAAACCCTAGATCTCAATAAATCGAGAAAAAAGCTCAAGAAATTCACTAAGAACTCCAAGAACTCATCAATTCAGCTATGTTAGGTGTTCATTCATGGGTCCCTTTCACCCATGAAGCCCAAAGAACCTCTTTTTAAATTTACAATTTATAAATTCATGATTTCAATGCTTGAAATTGATTGTACGCATATCTATGATTTTAATTTGATTTTCAATCCACGATTATGATAAGATTCATGAAAAATAGAATAGTATTTATGGGCAATTATATGAATTTGCTAGTTTAGGTATTTTAGTTGCAATGCTTATATGTTATCCATGATTATGTGCATAAAGTTGTGCTCCCCAAGTATTTGATAGAATGTCCAAGTGAATTCAATGATGCAATCATGACATGATAGTATATGTACAAGCTTATGCCCTATAAGTGTTTGATAAAATGTCTCTATGAATGAATTATGGACAAGTAGCTATTGCTATGTCTTTCAAGATTATGCTATGCTTTATTTTCATGCTATCGAGTCCTAGGGGTATTTAATACTCGACAATTTAGCTATTTACCTAGATCTAATAGTATCAGTTATGTTACGATCAGTAGAATTTAGTCAACTACAAAACTCAGTAGAACTCAGTTAGTTACAGAACTCAGGAAAACTCAGTAAACTTAATATTAGTCTAGTCCAGTTCAGTATACTCAGTTCAGTGTCTTTCAGTTAGTAGTAGGATTCAGCATCGAGTAAACCCAAGGATGAAGGCTCACCTACCAGTGAAAGATGTGATCCTTAGAAGCAATCCTTGTATTCCAGAACGACGTAGCCAGCGTAGATTGAGACATTAACCTTCCAATTAAGGGTTGATGAGGTGTTTTAACTTGCCAGTTGAGGGTTCGACCATTCTCATTTGAGTTCCTGCCAAATGAGGGTAACTCTTCAGTGTCTTTACCTTGGCATGGTACAAATACCCTTCCAGCTGGGGTTACAGGTTGGACCCTAAATCTATTCAGAAAGGGAAATGTCGGTTAGATAATTACTTACCATAGTCTCAGTTTCAATCTCAGGATAGAAATCAGTTCAATTCTACAGAATCAAGACTGTCAGATACAGTCAATTAGTTTCAGTAACACAGTTATCAGTAATCTCAGATATTAGTTACTCAGTTATCAGAACTCAACTTCAGTAAAAGCTTAGTTACAGTATACATGTATATGCACAGTATTACATACTCAGTATTTATAGCAGTTTCAGTTATTTATGTACTTTCACATTCAGTTACTCTATATCATTCAGTCAGTTATTGTTCATACATATGAACCTTTACATTCAGCCTTACCTCATCTAGCATACCAGTATATTTTATGTACTAACACATACTCTTTATTTATGTTATGATGTCTCATATCATAGGTTCGGATGCCCAGGCTCCTGACCATGCATAGACAGATCTAGTTATCAGCAGCAGTTTTAGTAGTGAGTCCTCATTTATTGAGAGAATGCTTTTATTTAGTTTATCAGTAGTTCGGTAGTCGGAGTTAGTTGGGCACTTGTCCCATCAACTCTACCTTCAGACAGTTTAGTTAGAGGCTTTTCAGACTAGACTTTTAGATATTATTCTGTTTTGCAGACTATTACTACAATTGATACCTTTTGTCAGTATTTCAAATTTTGAACCTTATGGCATTTCAGCTTATTTTCTATATTTATTAGAGTATTATTATTCAGTGATCACACTAGATATCAGTCA
Source organism: Capsicum baccatum var. pendulum (assembly GCA_030864225.1). Taxonomy (NCBI): domain Eukaryota; kingdom Viridiplantae; phylum Streptophyta; class Magnoliopsida; order Solanales; family Solanaceae; genus Capsicum; species Capsicum baccatum. Next base: position 236,052,648 of record CM061554.1, on the reverse strand, counting down.
TGGGTTAGCTTATGGTCCTTTAGGGTCATTAGGACCGTGTAGCATCTGGGGTACAAACTCAGGGTGTTACAAACTTTGTATCAGAGCCTAAGGTTCAACAAAGTCCTACGGATTATGAAAGCTACATCGAGTAAAGCCTTGTGCATGGGTGTGTAGCGCGCCACATTTATGGACAAGAGGCTATGGGATGTTTTAGAAAGAGTTTCCCTTCATTCAGTATTCATGTCTTGCGAGTGAGTTGGATCTCAAGTTAAACTTTTAGTGTAATTCATTTTTCCTTCTATTTATAAAACATGCCTCCCAAAAATACTAATAGAAGAAGGATCGAAAATCAGTCCGTACCTCAGCTCGTTCAGGAAGATCCCCTGGACAAGCATGTCTCCCATGCAAAATTCAGAGCTACATTCACTACTCTGACCCAAAGTGTTAGCAAAGAACAAGAATAACACTAGAAACACTCAAGACAAGTAAAAATACTCCTAGATCTATGTTCACAAGACAACTCTCGGCCAAGACACAATAAGAACCAATTCTCGGCCAAGAACACTTCTTTTTTTTCTAGCAAGCCCAAGATTGATTTTGTTGGAAAAAAATCAACCACAAGCTCTGATACCTAATATACAAACTATACAAGAAATGCACCAAAACAGTCCACAAAACAAAAGAATAACACACAAAATCGAGAGCTTGAAGAAGACAAGTTCCAAGTCGTGAATCCAACAACAATGACAAGATAGCAAGGTGTTATTCAACACCAAAATAAACCACAAAAAAAAAATTATATGAAAAAGATGAACACAAGAACATAACTTTTGAATTCAACAACACAGCAAGAACACAAGGTAACAACTATAAATGTAAAGATAGAAAGTGTGACATAAACTATTACAGGTTCTAAGAACTATGGTGTGTCTCAAACACCAAAACCCCTACAACAGGTAATAATCAACATCTACACTATTACGTAGACATAAGAGGGACGTCAATCTCCCAAGCACTTACGTTTCCAAGCCTTGAATGCAACACAAGTGAAATCCACACCTGTGAATGCCATAGTTTCGGCCTAAGGGCCTTCCTCACAAGAGAGAAATGTTTTTAAAGTGTTACAATTTTAAATATCATCTAAAAACTAACTACTAAAAACCCTAATATGTTCTATATATAGGCTATTACAAAATGAGATGTGAAATGTCCAAAAAAAAACCCTTAGTCAAATGCTTCAATAGGAGCCCTTGGAGTGTAGGGTTTGGACGGTTTTGGTATTTATTTATGTCTTCCTTTGCACTACACTTGCACACTCTAAGTATCAAGTTCAATACATCTCACATACGTCTATCTTCGTGGTTTTGCCCATAACAGTTAGTTAATAATCATAAGGTTAAAATTGTCTTTAGTTAGTAAAGATTCCAAAAGTTAGTTATTAACAAATACCTAGCTAGTTGACTGATCAACATTCTCGTGATCAATATGCAATCTAGTGATCAATATAATGTACTATATATGTATGGTTAATGCCTCATTTGAGGCAAGCTTTTCAGTGGATAAACAACATTCCTCTTCTTCTTCTGTTAATCTCTCTTGATCTCCTTACTCTTTTCTTCTCATAACTTTTAGAGAAGAAAGTTTATTGTTCTTAGTCGTAATTGACAAATTACTACATTGTCAGCCACTAATGGTTTGTTACATTTTCTTTCATCCAGTACTCCCCGCATCTATAGCTCTTTCTGCTAAATATTTTCCTTCTACATCATGAGATCTTCAAGTAGAAGACTGAGGATGGATGTTTAGTCATCAAAGAAATATGAGCTCTCCAAGTGAAAGAAAAGATACATAGTTTTGCAAAGCATTGTGAGGAACAAGAAGCAGAAATACTGATGATTTCTGATTAGCAGATGCGGATTTTTAAATAGCATTTGATACATGATCGAATCAGAATTTTGACCATTGAGCGATTTGATTCTTGTAATTTGGTTGTCACATTATTTTGTTGTATTTACTGTTCTTTTTTCCTGAATGCTTTGTATTGCTTTCTCCAGTATTTATTTTGTCTTCCTTTCTGCTCTATGTTCATTTATATGTGTTACCTGGGAATCTTTCGAAAACAGTCTTTCTACCTCCGTAAGGCAGGGCTAAGGTGAGCGTACACTCTACCCTCCTGGACCCCAGTTGTGAGATTTCACGTGGAATGTTGTTGTCATTGTTGTTGAACTATCCTTTCAGGATGAATCTTTTGTTCACAAAACAACTGTGTAAACTAATTTGATTCCTTACACTGTTGGTTCACAAAACATCAACTCTTTTGAATATCTACCAATGCAAAATTCTTCGTTTTTCTTGTCAGAAACCAGCAAAAGGGTCAAGATTTATATATGGTAGTTGAGTGTTACCTATTATAATTAAATGCCTATCTCTAATAAGATATTTGTTCTACTTTGATTTAGTACTAAAGCATCTGTTCTAGTTATTATACTTCATTGCATAATTTTAGTTAGTTCAAACTAAAAAAAGTAATGGAAATTATCTTTTCAATACTTCCTAGACTTGATTTTTTTGTTGTTGTAAGAGATGCAATGTTTGAAAAAAATGGCAAGAATGGAGTTGTAAATATTTGGTTTAACTCAACTCCAAAAGTTAGTAGGTGTTCATATTAGTAGATCACTGGTCCATTTTCCAACTGATGTGGGACTCTAACACCCCATTCACACCTAGGCCCAATTGGAGCATGGACATGAAGGGAGATCTTAGGTCCTAATCTCCAGGAAAATCACTGTAGTCTGTTGCATATCACATGACATGCCCATAATCTGGAAGATAGTCCAGATAATGAGTTAGTTTTATATAAAAGGGTCGAATATATCCTTGAAATATTTAAAATGAGTTAGTTTTACCCTTTGTTACATTTTAGCTCAAAAATATCATCGTCGTTAATGTTTTTACTCAAATATGTCCTCCAACTGGTAGAACAGCTCAAAACCAACCTTTATAACTCACGGTTGCATCAAACAAGGAAACTAGTCTTATTTTACCTTTTAACTACTAGAAATGTGAAAATTTTGCCCTCCATTTGATGTCTTGGACAAATGCTCTATAAAAACTTGAGTTTGAAATTAGTTTGACAATTTTAAGCGACATTTTTATACAATGTCAATTTTATGTTTTATATAAAGTTTAATTACCCGCATTAATTTTTCAACTAAATATTTATTCTACTGCTTTCTTTTAAAATTATTATAACAGCAGACCTCGACTGAAACATAGGATGACTTAAAGCCAGTAAGACTAAATTGTCAAACACGGAATATTGAAAAACTAAAAGTGTCACATCAATTGTCTGATAAAAAAGGATTACTATTCAAGTTTCTTCTTGTTTCTATTGGGTGGCTCAAGTTTGTCTTAATATCTTTCTTTAAACAGCTTATTCTTTCTGTCACAACTATTTTTCTGATTCCCTGCGAAGCTTAATCCTAAACTTCAAGGTATGATTATGTTGGAACAATATTTGGGTGTTATACTTTCTTCTTTACTAATTACTTATTATTTGCAATATTGACATTTCTGGTGTTAATTAGAGACTAACAAAGTTTTTTATGTACTTTTTATACATCAGATCTTGAGAACTGCATACATGGAAAGAGAAAAAGAAAATTAAGGAGAAATAGAGAAATTAGCAAGCAACTCATTGGTATGTCATTCAATAGTAGTATTTATACTAATATTGACTAGGATGAATTTTTGTTTTGTTTATCTTGCTATTCTGCTATCGTTATTTTTCTTTATACATCCCAGATCCCTCAGTGTAATCACACTGGATACGTTGTTCGTACTAAAGTGGATGAGTTTTCGTTAAAAACTTTTGAAACTTGTGGCCCTAAACATTTCAGTGTGTATAAAAGCATGTCATTAAGGGTATGAACAAGAAGTTTCAAGTTACATTGTTTCCAAAATGGAAAGAGATTTTGACCAGTTATCCACCCTATTTAATTAACAAAAATGGGACCCATTTTATACATAATTTGAAAGAAAATTTCAAGCCTAAGCTATATTGCTCGGAAGATGATGGCGTGGAGGAGGCTAATATAGTGATGTTAGAGATTAGTTGTGCGCGGATGGCAGTTGTAGCTGTTTATAATTGATGAGAAATGGTGAAGATGGTCGACAGTAGTGGTTAGTAGTGGAAGTAGGTTTCATTATATAAATGCAATTAGTCTCCTTTTGTACATCCTACCCTCCTCATACCCTACAATGGGATTACATGGCTATGCTGTTGTAATGACCGGGATGATTATTTGCTTTGTTTATCTTGCTACTCTCCTTACTCCCTTTATACATCTAACCGTTCCCAGCAAGGGTGGAGCTACATTTGGGATAGGGGGTTCGTCCGAACCCCCTTCGAAAATTATACGAAATATACAAGGTTAAAATTATTTTATATGTATATATATAGTAGATATCGAATTCCCTTCGATTAGTTCATATATTCACTTGTGAACCCCCTTGGTGAAAATCCTGGCTCCGCCACTGCTCCCTAGACCCCACCAAATTGGGTTACAGTGGCTATGTTATTGTACTGATTTGTATGTTTTTTCGAGTAATCCTTGAGACAATATAAGATTATTGATAACGTGTAAAATGGCAGTTATTAGGTGAACATTCAGAGTAAGAACAAGTTTTAAAAGATAGAAAACATTTAGGTGGCTTTTGACCGTGAATTTCTTTTTATTTTTTTGGAGTATGTAATTTAAGAAGTTAATAGTGGAAGTGAGTTTAATTATACAACTAGACACAACTCAGGGAGTGAAGTAGTAACTGCTAAACATTACTGAATCACAATACAGAGAGATGTTACAATTAAGCAGCAACACTTAACAAAAGTTATTGTTTACAACTTTGGCTCATTTTGTTGTTTGTCAATATGATCTTGTGATACTTAAAATCATGTCCTTGAACACGAAACCTTTTCAGTTACTAGGATGGGCAAGTTTTGTGCCTCTGCATCCTTAAAACCATGTTTTATTTGAAGGTTTTATAGGATGGTAAAAATGTGGCACTGAAAATTTTGAAACACATTTGATCTATTAGCAGGTACCATCTGATGTGCTTCGCGAGGACATTCTCGATCTGCTTGATTTCATAGAGAGGTTAAAGAATGAAGAAGATCAAACTGTTCTTGACACAGATCAAATTGAAAAGCTGACATTTTTGTCCGCATGTTCACAACTTTGTCATTACATTTTGGATGGTTCTAATTCTGAAACGTCTTTCTTATCATATGAAGCTCATGATATGGTTCAGTCACTTTTTCATAAATATGGAGATGACATGCTGGTTAAATTAAAGGATCATATTGTTCCTCGCCTCGGTGAAAATATCCACAGTTCTATCATCTCAGATCATCATTCTGAATCAAGTGCCACCATAACTGAGGATCAGCTCGTTGAACTCTTGCATGCACTCTTTGTGAATCTCCATTATCTACCCAAGGTTCGTGCTGAGTTGATTTTGTCATCAGTGACAATATGAGCTTCTTCAGAATGTATTTGGGAATTTAAGAGATTTACATGGGCTAAAAGTAAATGGTTACATTGAGCATAAGACAATTGAATACATCTTACCGCAGTTTCAACTTATGGCTGGGAGAGTAGGACACTTCTGTTTTGTCCTTTTGTCGTATCAACTTGATAATAAAGATGAAGAAGATGAAAATGAAGTCTCCTTTCGAATCAATTCCATGCTAGTAAACCTACTTTTGAATATAATTCTGGTTTCACTGGAGGTATGCACATATGTTCTACAAATTTGGAAGCTTCAAAGTCAGCATAAGTTGGATGCTTCATTAAGAAGCTCCTAGAAGCCTCTCCAGACATTCTTGGAGAATATCTGATTCAGCTACAACAACACATGGTTAATGCTATTACTCCTTGCACCTCTGCTCGAAATATTCATATCATGATAGAGTTCCTGTTGATTATTATTACTGATGTGCCCAAGTACTTTATTCATTATGAAAAATTATTTGTTCTATTGGCACGTGTTGGAGCACTTATCAGGGAGGTATCCGTTCTTGTTCGAAACTTGGAAGAGAATACCATGGAAACAAGCAGTGGAAGTATAAACTTGCTGGAAAATATTGAACTCCTGAGGAAAGATGTCAAGAATGTTTTCTTGAATGTCCTTGCAGACTCATCTCAGCTCTACTTCCCATGAGTGATGGACCGCTATTCATGACTCTTCTACTCAGAAACTTAAATGACTTGCTCAACTCCAATACTTATTCAGTTGTTTTGATAAAAGAAGAAATTGGCCGGGTGAAAGAACACCTTGAACACATAAGATCATTCTTCGGGAAAGTGGAACAAGAATTATATAGAGATCTTTGGATTGGTGTTCTAGATGTGGCATATGAGGCGAAACATGCCATTAAATCAATTCTTGCCAGAGATCATGGTCTCTTGCAGCTTATTTTCTTACTTCCTGATGCCATAGAAAAGATCAAGCTTGTCAAAAAAGAGGTACAAGAGAAGATCTCCCAAAAGACGAGTATCACTTTTACAAACTCTCCTAACAAGCCAGTTGAAAGCAAGTCATCAACTGCTGGTAAAATATTTGTAGGTTTTGAGGAGGAGACACAGTGGATAATTAGGAAGCTCACCAGTGGACCAACAGAGATAGATATCATTTCCATAGTTGGTATGACAAGGATTAGAAAAAGTACTTTGGCTTACAGAGTATATAATGATATGTCTATTGTTGGTCATTTCGACGTTCGTGCTTGGTGCACAGTCGACCAGGAGCATAATGAGAAAAAGTTGTTGCAGAAAATTTTCAATCAAGTTATTGGTTTGCAAGGAATTTTCAATGATGATGGCATAGATGATGATGTTGCTGATAAGCTAAGGAAACAATTGTTTGGAAAGAGGTACTGTAAGACCCCACATCCTCCATGTGTTACCTTGGGGTAGTATGGTCTTAGGTTGAAGGACTAGAATAGTGTCTAAGAGACTTAGCCTCATTTCTTTTGACTTTCAAAGTGAGTAAAGTTTAAACCATGCATAATTTCCCTAATTTCAACTTTTTGTCATGTGGAAAATTGAATGAGCTTTCCGTCGATATAAGATTCGCCCAAATCCAATACCCGGGCAAGAAGTTATGGTTAATTTAAGTCTTAGTCGTAAAACACCGTCATTCCTACCCTTGGCACGTCGTGAAGAGGGTGTAAATGACGATGGTCAATTTTTAATAAGACTCCGCGATGGTGGCATGTTGCGGAGTGGGCCAAATTCCCATTTGCCAATTTCCAGTGAGCCACCGCGATTGTGGCACGTCACGGTGGCCCATGAAATAGGGCTCCCAGTTTTATTTTCATAGCCGTTTCATTAAGGGTATTTGGGGGTATTTTCCAACCCCTTCACATCTTGAACGCGGGATTTATTCCCTATTACACCAAAATACACTTACTCTCACCAAAATCCATCAAGAACTCTCCTAGGGGTTCAAACAAGAATCCTAAATAACTCAAGATTCAACAGTGGATTTTTGAAACAAATTAGAGATTTGGAATCCCTAAGTCGTAGGCATCAAGGAGCATCCTTCAATTTCTTAAATAGAGGTACGTGGGGTTGTCCTAAATTTCATGGGCATGCTTTCAAAAAGAATTTATACAAGATGTTAAATTTATGCAAGTATGTATATATATATATATATATATATATATATATATATATATATATATATATATATTATTACAAGTGAGGTTTTCGTTTTAATACCAATAACATGTTTTGGGATATGGTTTTGAAAGAAATATTGAAATATCATGGGGTTGTCTGTTTGAATATATATTAATGGTTGAATTGTGAACATGTGATTGGAATTTCAAAATGATGCAATGTGTATGGATTTTGAATTCTTTAATATCCCCTATGATAATGTCTTATACCCCATATTATACTTGTGTTAACCTATTGAGTGCATGAGTTTTTGAAATTGATATGATACTACTCATAAATGATAAAACTTCTTGAACTATTACATGTTGAGAACCATGGTGCCTGTGTTTGATATGTGTGAAAGTCTTATATATGTGCATGGTGTAAATGGCCTGAGAAGTTGGATAATTGATGTGATACTGATGACTTGCAAGTCGGGTATGACGATACCCTGCAGAGTATGATATGTGATTGATTGAATTGAGCTTAAAGCTTTACTTTATGTGAGTTAGGTGGTTACCCGAAGAAAGCTCAGGTCAAATGACTCTATGCTGAAAATCGTGAATTGCCGACACGGAAAACTTGGTACCATGCTGTGTGATCTTGTGTACCTAATTATATGTCCTCCCTATTCGGGAAAAATGGTTAGGAGCCCTTCTTTGTGATCTTGAGCCCAACCCTGACACATGGACTTAATTGGGATGAAGACACCCCGCTGTGTGATCTTATGTGTCTTTCTCTCCTCACTAATACTCAGGTCATGGTGGCAATCGGAATTTGAAAGTTGATGAAAATTGTAGGGTGTACCACCTATCTCAGTGTTACATTGTTGTTGAAAAATTATACTATGCCCATATGTTTTCGAACTATTTTGCAATAAAGGGTTTCATAGCAGCTCTCATTTAAATTATATAAAAATCTTTTATTTTGTTTTTGGATTACTTCGCATACCAGTAAAGCTGTATTGACCCCCCTCATCCCTCCAGGTTCTGTGGCTCAGTCTAGTGGTCCAAAAAAGTAGAGATTTTATCAGACAGAGTTGCAGTATCTAGTTGGTGAGCCTTCTTTATTCCAAAAGGCCTGTTTACTTTCAGACAACTATTTTTAGATATGGTTTTGATCTACTGGGGGGCCTTGTCCCAGTTTTCAGACCCGTAACAGAACTCACACTCTAGAAGTCCCAACCAGTCCTCCTTGAACTCCAAAAGCAAATGTTAATCATCCCCAATCTTCTCAGAGGGAAATATCGAATGCAGAATTTAGACAGTCCATTCACATACTTGCACAGCTGGTAGCCGCACAGACTCACAGGTCAGAGGATAGTGGGTCTGCATCTGTAACTTCTGAGGAAATTAGGGTAGGCCAGTTCATGAGAATGGACCCGCCCAAATTCTATGGTACTAATGTAGAAGAGGACCCACAGGAGTTCGTAAACGAAATGGAAAAGATTTTCAAAGTAATTCATATGGATCAGGTTGAAGGGGTTGAGCTAACAGCATACTAGCTTAAGGATGTAGTGAACCAATGGTACAATGAGTGGGAGGATGCCAAAGGGGAGAGTACTGAGCCCACAGTTTGGGATGAGTTCGTCAAAGCTTTTCTTGATCAATTCTTTCCTCTGGAGTTGAGGGAAGACAAAGCAAAGGAATTCATAAATCTTAAATAGGGGAAGATGAGTGTCTAGGAGTACACTCTGAAGTTTAATCAGCTGGCTCGTTATGCACTAGAAGTGGCAAGAATATGAGAGCCCAAATGAGGAAATTTGCATCCAGCCTTTTCGATGACCTAGCGCTTGAATGCCAAGGATGCTAAATAGAGATATGGACCTTGCTAGGCTATCCTTCCACAGCAGGTGAAAGAGAGGAAAAAGAAAATTGCCGAGTCTAGGGAGAGGGACAGGCAGGCAAAGAGAGCCAAAATAGCAGACCAGAACTCCAGTCAGTAGCAGAGCGGTAATTGGGGAAACAAATGCCAAAAGAAGAATTTTTGGGGCAAGGCGCAATCTGCAGCTAGCGCTCAAGCGCCCAGACCCCCAGTTGATAGGCGATCTCAGATTTTTCAAACTAGTCATGGACCCAGAGCTTAGGATACATAGTCAGAGGGAAGTGTGGCGCAGCTCGCCAGATCTTTTCCCCATTGTAACATTTGCGGGAAGAATCATCCTAGAAAGTGTTACTTCAATAGGAGAAATTATTATTCCTACAATCAGGTAGGACACCTTTAGAGAGATTGCCCTATTAAAGGAGGTAATGTTGGGGGATCCAAGTCCCAGGAAAATTATTCCACACCAGCACCTTAAAAGGGAGCCACTTCAACTGTCGGGAGCGATCGGAACCGGCTGTATGCTTTGACCAACTTCCAGGACACAGAGGCCTCACTAGATGTGGTTACAGGTTTATTAAAAATCTTTCACTGTGACATTTATGTGTTGATTGATCCTGGGTCTACCTTATCTTATGTGACCCCGTATGTGGATGTTGGTTTTGAGTGTGAACCTAATGTTCCACTCCAGTGGTGATTCTGTTGCAGCTAGGAAGGTGTATAAAAATTGTGTTGTGTCAATTCTTAGTAGGGATACTGAGTAACACCTCATAGAACTTGATATGGCTACTTTTGATGCTATCCTAGGGATGGACTGGCTCCATCGGTGTTACGCCACACTAGACTATAGAACCCGAAGAGTTACCTTTTCTTTTCTGAATAAGCCAGTAATAGAGTAGGAAGGGCACTCTTTAGCACCTAGAGGTCACTTCATATCTTATCTTAGAGCCTGTAAACTTATTTCCTACGGTTTCTTATATCATCTTATTTGGGTTAAATATTCTAATGCCAAAAGCCTTCCTCTTCAGTCTGTCCCCGTAGTAAATGAATTCCCAGAAGTTTTTCCTGATGATCTCCCAAGAATTCCACCAGATAGGGAGATAGATTTTGGCATTGATGTGTTGCCATATACCTATCCTATTTCTATTCTGCCATATAGAATGGCTCTTGTAGAGGTAAAAGAGTTAAAAGAATAGCTAGCAGATCTCCTAGATAAAGGTTTTATCAAACCTAGTATTTCTCCCTGAGGTGCACCTGTACTCTTCGTGCGAAAGAAAGATGGTTCCCTGCGTAGTGTATAGATTACCGTCAACTAAATAAGGTTACTGTTAAAAATAAATATCATCTTCCTAGGATTGATGACCTCTTTGACCAACTTCAGGGTGCTAAGTATTTTTTTAAAATAGACCTTCGTTTTGGATATCATCATTTGAAAGTTAGGGAGTCAGACATTCCAAAAATATCCTTCTAAACCAGATATGGTCATTATGAATTCTTAGTCATGTCCTTCGGTGACTAATGCTCCTATAGCTTTCATGGACCTAATAAATAGGGTCTTTTATCAGTTCCCAGACTTGTTTGTCATAGTTTTTATTGATGACATCTTGATTTACTCCAAAAGTGAGGAGAACCATGCCAGTCATCTCTGAATTATCCTCCAGACTCTCAAAGATCATAGGTTGTATGCAAAGTTCTCCAAGTGTGAATTCTGGTTAAATGACATTGCTTTTTTGGGGCATATTGTGCTAGTGAGGAGATTAAGGTTGATTACCAAAAGGTTAAGGCAGAGAGGAAATGGCCTAGACCCATACCTCCAACTGACATTCGAAGCTTCTTGGATTTAGCGGGTTATTATAGAAGGTTCATAGAGATTTTCTCTTCCATAGCTGCACCACTTACTAAGTTGACTCAGAAAAAGGTGAAGTTTTTGTGGTCTGTCTCTTGTGAGAATAGTTTTGAGAAGTTAAAAGACAAGTTGACTACTGCTCCTATTTTGACTCTTCTAAAAGGTACAAAGTGTTTTTTATGTATTGTGATACGTGCCAAGTAGGACTTGGTTATGTACTTATGCAGCATGGTAAGGTGGTAGCTTATGCATCTCGGCAGTTGAAGGAGCACGAGCGGAACTACCCCACTCATGACTTGGAGTTAGCTGCTGTGATTTTTGTACTTAAGATCTGGCGGCACTATTTGTATGGTGTACATATTGATATGTTTACCGACCACAAAAGTTTACAGTATGTTTTCTCGCTGAAAGAACTGAACCTTAGGCAAAGGCACTGGATGGAATTGCTAAGAGATTATGACATAAGCCTGCACTATCATCCGGGGAAGGCAAATATGGTAGCCGATTCCCTCAGCAGGTTGTCTACGGGCAGTCTTTCTCATGTTGAGAAAGAGAAAAGGGAGATGGTGAGGTATATTCACCGACTTTCTAATCTAGGAGTTCAACTCTTGGATTCCAAATATGGGGAAATGCTTGTTCACGAGATATCTAAATCTTCCCTTTGTGCAGAAGTTAAAGAGAAACAGGTTGAAGACCCCATCTTGATGCAAATCAAGAAAGATATGGGTCAACAGAAGGTGATGTCCTTCATAATTGGTGAGATGGTATTTTGAGGTATCAGGGTAGATTATGTGTACCAGATATTGATGGTTTGTAGGAGAAAATCCTTGTTGAAGCTCACACTTCGAGGTATGTTGTTCACCCTGGCTCTACAAATATGTATCATGATCTGAAAACTATTTATTGATGGAACAATATGAAGCGTGATGTGGCTAACTTTGTTGCCAAGTGTTTGAATTATCAGCAAGTTAAAGTAGAGAATTTGAGGCCAGGTGGTGCATCCCAAGAGATAGCTTTACCTCTGTGGAAGTGGGAGATGATCAATATGGATTTCATTACGGCAATTTTGAGGTCCCAAAACCAATATTATTCTATTTGGGTGATTGTTGATCAGCTAACCAAGTTAGCCCATTTTCTGCCTGTTAAGACCAACTATTCGGGAGATGACTATGCCAAGTTGTACATCAAATGCAGAATTCAGATAGTCCATTCACATACTTGCATAATTGGTAGCCGCACAGACTCAGAGGTCGGAGGATAGTGGGTCTGCATTTGTTACTTCTGAGGCAATTAGGGTGGGACAGTTCATGAGAATGGACCCGCCCAAATTCTCTGGCACTAAAGTAGAAGAGGACCCACAGGAGTTCATAAACGAAATGGACAAGATTTTTAAAGTAATACATGTGGATCATATAGAAAGGGTTGAGTTAACAGCATACCAGCTTAAGGATGTAGCGAATCAATGGTACAATGAGTGGGAGGATGCCAAAGGGGAGAGTACTGAGCCCACAGTTTGGGATGAGTTCGAGAAAGTTTTTCTTGATCGATTCTTTCCTCTAGAGTTGAGGGAAGCCAAAGTAGAGGAATTCATAAATCTTAAATAGGGGAAGATGAGTGTCTAGGAGTACACTCTGAAGTTAATCAGCTAGCTTATTATGTACTAGAAGTGGCAAGTAATATGAGAGCCCGGATGCGGAAATTTGCATCCGGCCTTTCTGATGATCTAGTGCTTAAATGCCAAGGAGCGATGCTAAATAGAGACATGGACCTTGCTAGGCTATCAGTCCACATTAGGTGGATGAGAAGAAAAAGAAAATTTCCGTGTCTAAAGAGAAGGACAGGCGGGCAAAGAGAGATAGAACAACGGATCAGAACCCCAGTCAGCAGCAAAGTGGTAATTGAGGTAACAAATGGCAAAAGAAGAAATTTTGGGGCAAGGAGTAGTCTCTAGCTATCTCCCTAGCGCCCACACCCCCAGTGGATAGGCAATATCAGATTTTTTAGACTAGTGATGGACCCAGAGCTCAGGATACATAGTCACAGGGCAGTGTGGTGCAGCCCGCCAGATCTTTTTCCCGTTATAACATCTGCGGGAAGAATCATCTTGGAAAGTGTTACTTTGAAAGGAGAAATTGTTATTCCTGTGGTTAGGTGGGACACTTTCAGAGAGATTTCCCTATTATAGGAGGTAATGTTGGGTAAGCCAAGTCCCAAGCAAATTCTTTTGCACTAGCACCTCAGAAGGGGGCCACTTCAGCTGCCGGGAGTGGTTGCAACCTGTTGTATGCTTTGACTAACTGCCAGGAGGCATAGGCCTCACCAAATATGGTTACTAGTATGTTAAAAATATTTTCCCGTGACATTTATGTGTTGCTTGATCCCGGTTCTAAATTATCTTATGTGACCCCATATGTGGCTGTTGGTTTCCGGTGTGAGCTCGATGTGATTGCTGAGTCTTTCTCTATTTCCACTCTAGTGGATGATTCTATTGTGGCTAGGAGGGTGTATAAAAATTTTGTTGTGTTTATTCTTAGTAGGGATACTGTGGCAGCCCTCATAGAACTTGATATGGTTTCTTTTGATACTATCTTAGGGATGGGCTGGCTCCATCGGTGTTATGCAACACTAGAAAATAGAAACTGAAGGGTTACCTTTTCTTTTTCGAATGATCCAGCAATAGAGTGGGAAGGGCATTCTTTAGCACCTAGAGGGAACTTCATATCTTAGCTCAGAGCCCATAAATTTATTTCCAAGCGTTTCTTGTATTATCTTATTCGAGTTAAAGATTCTAACATTGAAAGTCTACCTCTTCATTCTATCCCCGTAGTAAATGAATTCCCAGAAGGTTTTCCTGATGATCTCCCAGGAATTCCACCTGATAGGGAGATAGATTTTAGCATGGATGTGTTTCTAGATACCCATCCTATTTTTATTCCTCCATATAGAATGGCTCCTACAAACGTAAAAGAGTTGAAAGAACAGCTAGCACATCTCTTAGATAAAGGTTTTATTAGACCTAGTGTTTCTCCCTAGGGTGCACCTGTACTCTTCGTACGAAAGAAAGATGGTTCCCTGCGTATGTGAATATATTACCATCAACTGAATAAGGTCACTAATAATAATAAATATCCTCTCCGGATTGATGACCTCTTTGACCAACTTCAGGGTGCTAAGTGTTTTTCTAAAATAGACCTTCATTCGGGATATAATCAGTTGAAAGTTAAGGAGTCAAACATTCAAAAAATAGCCTTCTGACCCAGATATGGTCATTGTGAATTCTTATTCATGTCCTTCGGGTTGACTAATGCTCCTGCAGCTTTCATGGACCTAATGAATAGGGTCTTCCATCTGTTCCTAGACCTGTTTGATACAGTTTTAATTGATGACATCTTGATTTACTCTAAAAGTAAGGAGGACCATTCCAATCACCTCCGAATTATCCTCCAGACTCTCAAAGATTATAGATTGTATGCAAAGTTCTCCAAGTGTGAATTCTGGTTAAATGTTATTGCTTTCTTAGGGCATATTGTGTCTAGTGAAGGGATTAAGGTTGATCACGAAAAGGTTGAGGTAGTGAGGAAATGGCCTAGACCCAACCGACATTCGAATCTTCTTAGGTTTGAAAGGTTATTACAGAAGGTTCGTAGAGAATTTTTCTTCCATCGCTGCACCACTTACTAAGTTGACTCAGAAAAAGGTGAAGTTTTTGTGGTCTGACTCTTATGAGAATAGTTTTGAGAAGTTGAAAGACAAGTTGACTACTGCTCCTATTTTGACTCTTCCGGAAGGTACAGAGTGTTTTGTTATGTATTGTGATACGTCCTGAGTGGGAATTGGTTGTGTACTTATGCAGCATAGTATGGTAGTAGCTTATGCGTCTCGGCAGTTGAAGGAGCACGAGCGGAACTACCCCACTCATGACTTGGAGTTAGTGGCTATGGTTTTTGTACTTAAGATCGGGTGGCACTATTTGTGTTCATATTGTTATGTTCACTGACCACAAGAGTTTACAGTATGTTTTCTCGCAGAAATAACTAAACCTCAGCCAGAGGCGCTGGATGGAATTGCTAAAGAATTACGACATGATCCTGCACTATCATCTGGACAAGGCAAATGTGGTAGCCAACGCCCTCAGCAGGTTGTCTATAGGCATTCTTACTTACGTTAAGGAAGAGAAAAGGGATATGGTGAGGGATAATCTAGGAGTGCAAATCTTGGATTCTGAAGATGGGGCAATAGTTGTTCACGAGATAGCTAAATCTTTTTTTTATGCAGAAGTTAAAGAGAAGTAGGTTGAAGACCCCATCTTTATGCAAATCAAGAAAGATATGGGTCAACAGAAGGTGTTGTCCTTCATAATTAGTGGGGATGGTATTTTGAGGTATCAGGGTAGATTATGTGTACCAGATGTTGATGGTTTGCGGGATAGAATCCTTGTCGAAGCTCACACTTTGATATATGTTGTTCACCCTAGCTCTACAAAAATGTATCATGATCTGAAAACCATTTATTGGTGGAACAATATAAATTGTGATATGGCTAAATTTGTTGCCAAGTGTTTGAATTGTTAGCAAGTTAAAGTAGAGCATTTGAGGCCAGGTGGTGCATCCCAAGATATAGCTTTACCTCTGTGGAAGTGGGAGATGATCAATATGGATTTCATTACAGGACTTCCAAGGTCCCGAAACCAATATGATTCCATTTGGGTGATTTTTGATCGGATGACTAAGTCAGCCTATTTTCTGCCTGTTAGGACCAACTTTTTAGAAGATGACTATGCCAGGCTATACATTGAGGAGATAGTTCACTTGCATAGGGCTCCGATATCCATCATATCCGATAGAGGTACATAATTTTCTTCATAGTTTTGAAGGTATTTTCAGAGGAATTTAGGTACCTAAGTGAACCTAAGTACTACATTCCACCCTCATACGGATGGGAAAGCTGAGCGCACCATTTAGACCCTTGAGGATATGTTGAGAGCCTGTGTGATTAATTTCAAGGGTAGTTGGGTGGATCAATTGCCACTAATAGAGTTTGCATATTATAATAGCTACCATGCTAGTATTAAGATGGCTCTTTTTGAAGCATTGTATGGAAGAATATGTAGGTCGCCTATAGGGTGATATGAGGTGGGTGAGATTCAATCGTACGGGCCTAATCTTGTTCATCAGTCAATGAAAGATGTGAAACTTATTAGGGAATGGCTTAAGACAGCGCAGAGTAGATAGAAATCCTATGCCGATATTAGAAGGATGGTGTTAGAATTCGAGGTTGGTGATTGGGTATTCCTAAAAGTTTCTCCTATGAAGGGATTCATGCGGTTTGGGAAGAAAGGTAAGTTGAGTCCTCGCTATATAGGACCATATCAAATCTTGAAAAGGATAGGAGTAGTTGCGTATGAGTTAGAGTTGCGTTTCGTTCATCCAGTATTTTATGTGTCCATGTTGAAGAAATGTATTGGAGACCATTCTATAGTGTTTCCTGTAGAGGAGATCAAAGTAACGGACTCCTTGTCTTATGAAGAAGAGCCTATAGCAATCTTAAATTGTCAACTTAGAAAATTTAGGAGCAAAGAGATAACCTCAGTTAAAGTGTTGTGGAGAAACCAGAAAATTGAAGAGGTAACTTAGGAATCCGAAGATGACATACGAACTAGATACCCAAGCTTATTTGATCTGGTGGATGGTGAATATGGAAGGTACAATCCTTGTCCTATATTTTTCCTTTCCTATGCCTTAGTATGCTTGAAATCGTGCTTGTCTGTGTTCTGCATCATCATTCAGGGATGAATGATCTCAAGGGGGGATAATGTAACACCCCACATCATCCATGTGTTACCTTGGGCTAGTACGCTCCTAGGTTGAAGGACTAGAATAGTGTCTAAGAGACTTAACCTCATTTCTTTTTACTTTCAAAGTGAGTAAAGTTTAAACCATGCATAATTTCCCTAATTTTGACTTTTTGTCATATGGGTAATTGAATAAGATTTCCGTTGATATAAGATTCGTCCAAATCTAATACCCGGGAAAGAAGTTATGGTTAATTTAAGCCTTAGTCGTAAAACACCATCATTCCTGCCTTTGGCACGTCACGGAGAGGGTGTAAATGACTATGGTCAATTTTCAGTGAGACTCCGCGATGGTGGCGTGTCGTGGAGTGGGCCATATTCCCATTTGTCAATTTCCAGTGAGCCACCGCGATTGTGGCGCATCGCGGTGGCCCATGAAATCGGGCTCCCAATTATATTTTAATACCCGTTTAATTAAGGGTATTTGGAGGCATTTTCGAACCCCTTAGCACCTTCAACACGGGATTTAATCCCTATTACACCAAAATTCACCTACTCTCACCAAAATCCATCAAGAACTCTCCCTAGGGGTTCAAATAAGAATCCCAAATAACACAAGATTCAACCATAGATTTTTGAAACAAATTGGATATTTGGAATTCCTAAGCCTT
This sequence comes from Capsicum baccatum var. pendulum, assembly GCA_030864225.1. NCBI lineage: Eukaryota > Viridiplantae > Streptophyta > Magnoliopsida > Solanales > Solanaceae > Capsicum > Capsicum baccatum. Next base: position 236,034,813 of record CM061554.1, on the reverse strand, counting down.
AGGCGTCAAGGAACATTCTTCAATTTCTTAAATAGAGGTATGTGGGGTTGTCCTAAATTTCATGGGCATGCTTTCGAAAAGAATTCATACAAGATGTTAAATTTGTACAAGTATATATATATATATATATATATATATATATATATATATATATATATATATATATATATATATATATATATATATATATATATATATATATATTATTACAAGTAGGGTTTTCGTTTTAATACCAATAACATGTTTTGTGGTATAGTTTTGAAAGAAATATTAAAATATCATGGGGTTGTCTATTTGAATATATATCAATGGTTGAATTGTGAACATGTGATTGGAATTTCTAAAGGATGCAATGTGTATAGATTGTGAATTCTTTAATATCCCCCATGATGATGTTTTATACCCTATATTATACTTGTGTTAAACTATTGAGAGCATGAGTTTTTGAAATTGATATGATACTACTCATAAATGATAAAATTTCTTGAACTATTACATGTTGAGAACCATGGTGCCTGTGTTTGATGTGTGTGAAAGTCATATATATGTGCATGGTGTAACTAGCATGAGAAGTTGGAGAACTGATGTGATACTGATGACTTGCAAGTCGGGTATGACGATACCCTGCAGAGTATGATATGTGATTGATTGAATTGAGCTTAATACTTGACTTTAGGTGAGTTAGGTGGTTACCCGAACAAAGCTCGGGTCAAATGACTCTATGCTGGAAATCATGAATTGCTGACATGGGAAACTTGGTACCATGTTGTGTGATCTTGTGTACCTAATAATGTGTCCTCCCTATTCGGGACAAATGGTTAGGAGCCCTGCTTTGTTGTCTTGAGCCCAACACTGACACATGGACTTGATTGGGATGAAGACACCCCACTTTGTGATCTTGTGTGTCTCTCTCCTCACTAATACTCAGATCTTGGCAGCAATGGGGATTTGACAGTTGGTGAAAATTATAGGGTGTACCACCTAGCTCAGTAGTGTTACATTGTTGTTTAAAAATCATTATATTATGCCCATATGTTTTCGAACTATTTTGCAATAAGGGGTTTCATAGCAGCTCTCATTTATGTTATATAAAATCTTTTATTTCATTTTTGGATTACTCTGCATACCAGTGCAGCTGTATTGACCCACCTCCTCCCTCCAGGTTCTGAGGCTCAGTCTAGGGGTCCAAAAAAGTAGAGATTTTATCAGACAGAGTTGCAGTATTAGTTGGTGAGACTTCTTTGTTTCAGAAAGCCTTCAGACAACTGTTTTTAGATATGGTTTTGGTATAATGGGGGCCTTGTCCCAGTTTTCATATTGTGTTAGTGATCATGTAGTACAGATTTCGCAGATGGTTTTCCAGGCATTGTTAGATGGTTTTGGATTGTCATTCTCTACTGTCGAACTTTTATCAGACTTATGACCATGGTTCCATTTTGTTATAAGTTTCGGAACTTCCTTATTGTGTATGAATAGTGTATATGATTTCAAGTTAGAAGGGTGTCCGGGCTTTCATGGTTCGGGATGCTCTTCACGGTCAGGGCCTCGATTTGGGTTGTGATAGGTACCTTATTGTCTTGGATGATTTTTGGGACACTGCAACATGGGATGAGCTAACAAGACCTTTTCCAACTGAATTTCAGAAAGGAAGAGAGTTATTTTAACAAGTCAAAAAAAGAAAGTGTCTTTGCATGGAAAATGCCACAGTGATCCTCTTGATCTTCGATTGCTAAGACCAGAAGAAAGTTGGGAGTTGTTAGAGAAAAGGGTTTTCGGAGAAGAACATTGCCCTGATGAACTAAAGTATGTTGGAGAAAAAATAGCCCAAAAGTGTGATGGGCTTCCTTTGGTACTTGATTTGATCGGCGGAGTCATGTCAAGGATGGAAAAGAAAGAGGCTTTGTAGCTTGAAGTTCTCAATAATTTGAGTTCCTTTATTTTTAAGGATGAAGAGGAAGTGATGAAGGTGATGCAATTAAGTTATTACCAATTGTCAGATCACCTAAAGCCGTGTTTTCTGTACCTTGCAAGTTATCCAAAGGACAAAGATATTATGATCTCTCAATTGGAGATTTATGGGGTGGTGAAGGACTTGTGGAACCAACTGATTTGAAGAGTGTGGAAGAAGTAATGGACATTTATGTGGATGAGTTAATTTCTAGTAGCTTGTTAACCATGAGAGGTGTTAGGGAACAGATCTGCCAAATTCATGATCTTGTGCATGATTTTTGTTTGATAAAAGATAGAAAGGAAAAGTTGTTTGACTTGATGAGTTCAACTGTTCTGTATTCCTCTTCTTCTTCAGATCCGATGCTACGTGGAATGATCATTCATTATGATGAACATCTTCATACGAACGAAATTCCTTTCCTTTCCAATCCAGAAAAGAAAAATACTTGTACTAAACACCTCCTCTCTTTGAAGATACACTTAAAACATGAATTTTGGTATACCTATGTTCTTCTGAACAATTTTCACTTAAGACACCTGAGGCTTCTTAAAATGTTGGACTTGAGGAAAGTAAAGTTGACAGATACTTTGCTGAATGAAATCGGTATGCTTGTTCATTTGAGATGCTTAATCATTCAGACGGAGGCAGAAGCTCTCCCTCCTTCATTTTCAAACCTCTGCAATCTAGAAAATCTGAAGGTGATTTACTGGGAATCAAACATGGTATTATCGCCTATTATCTGGAATGTAGCAAAGCTATGACATGTGGACATCCATAGTTGCTCTGTCTTTAATTCAGATATTGGCCAACCAACAAAGTTAGAGAATCTAACATCATTAAAGTTTCTCAACCTTTCCTGTTCGGTAGACTCGGAGAATATTTTTAAAAGGTTCCCCAATCTTCGAACCCTTGAATTCAGCATGGAGTGTTCAGAAGCAGAGCAGATTTATTTTCCACGATTGGATCTCCTTAATAAACTTGAAATAGTTCACGCATATTTTTTGAGCTGTGGGGGTACACATGTACATCAGTTTGATTTTCACTTCCCTTCGAGCTTGAAAGAAGTGGAATTGGACGGGTTCAATCTTACATCAGATGCAGTGTCAGGAATTGGGAGATCACTACCCAACCTTCAAAAACTGTGTCTAGAATACAATATCATCCAGGGAGGAAAAGCTTGGAACATGAAAGAACTCACCTTCCAGAATCTCAAATCTCTTAAATTGTATGGTGTCTTTTTCTGAATGGCAGGTTATTGCAGATGAATCATTTCCTGTGCTCGAGGAATTATATATAGAATACTGTCATGAGCTTACAGAGATTCCAGAGAGTTTTGGGGATATTGCTTCATTAAAGCTTATCAAAGTGTATGGAAGCCCTCAGCTTAAAGAGTTGGCATTCAACATTAAGGAATATGTTGCAGAAAATACGGGAGAAGATAAGCTTTAAGTAAACTATTAAAGCAGGACTTAATTCATTTCTTGATAAAGTGATCAACTTTAATAATGGACTGACTGTACTTGTGTTCTTGATTCGATGGAGACTCTCTTAATTTTGTAAAATAATTGTTTTTGAGTGCCAAAGTCGTGCCTTATTTAACTTAGGGGTGAAACTATGGATGCAACAGACAGTACTTGTGTTCTTTATTAAAATGGATGAGATATTGTATGTATGCAACGTCCATGGATGAGTTGTTTTGAACAAATATTTTACTTATAATATTATTGTATATCACTTTTGGTCCATTAAGTATGAATCTTAGAAAATTAATTTGAACATAAAATTTGGATTCCAATATAGTCCAATTTCATTATCAAAGCGCAATATAATTTTTAAGCATGTGATGCGAAATAACTTTTATACCCTCTTTATCACTACATTGGAATCTTTCTCTACACTAGAGGAGATTCAATGTAGTTTATATATTAAAGAGAGAAGTGTTGAAAATACTCCTAAACAATTGACGTGATTTATTACTTTCGTCCTGGAATTATGCCCGATAATTAAAACACCCTTACGCGTGACGAAATGAATTTAAAAACACCCCAAATTTGCCACAAGGAGTTAATGTGTTTTTACTCAAGGTCCAACTAAACTAATGTGATGATGTGTTGTTTATGTGTCATCCATATAGATTATGAAAGCCATAGAAGAGAAAAATTATAAGTAGCTGTTAAGGAAGTTAGTTATAACTGACATTTTGACTGGAACCCCGAATACGGTTAGGATCACTGTATAAGTAGATGGATTCTCCATTGTAATGATTATACAGGATTCTCTTGAGTAAATCAATAACAACTTCTCTCTTTTCTTCAGAGTTCCAATAAGAGCTCTTAGAGAAAATTGTTCAAGAACAATTCAGTTATTGTTTCTTTAGGTAATCTGATTTATCCCTAAATTTTGATCGATCAATTTGGTCCTCATCAATGATTGAGGATCGGCATGTGTTGTTTATATATGTTGAAAAAGGTCATATATTGGACCAGAACCCTTAAGCTCAAAAGTTTGATAGGGTACTAAAGCAGAAATCCACTCATGTGCCTCCCCGCCTTCAAATCTTGAATTCATGACCTTTGCATTCTATCCCCACCCGTCCCTCATAGCCTCCCCCGCCTTCAAATTTTTCACGCGAGATGGTATAAGTAAGGATACCTCATGATATTATTTAATCTCACCTTTTATATGAGATAGTAATCCCAACATTTTAGTACAAATTATAAGTTAATACCTAAGGGCAAACATGGCATAAATTTGTTAGCATAATGTAAATATTGTATATATTAATGTAACCATATATTATTGTATATTAGTGTAATTACATAGATTTGATTAAGTAGTTAAAGAGAATAACAATGGCTTTAGTAGAGCAGATTTGGTGGGATAGAATAGCGGATTTATGGGGATAGAAAAGCTAATATTTACGGATAGGAGACAGATCTTTAGGGATGTAATCATTGAATATTTTCTATTTAATGGCAAGACTCAATATTGAGAGGCATTAGCAGAAAATTGGCATGGTATCAGAGCCTTCTCTTGGTTGTCTTGTTTCATAGAGTTCATTTGTAGTTCCTTTCAGTCTTTTTAAAAAATTTCAATTTTTTGTTGATTTTCCCTCGACAATTAACACCTTGGACTTTGATCTTGGTTGTTTTGGTTATTCTTTTTGAGTCAGTGTTTCTAGTTTTCATAAATATGACTTCATTTTTGTTTGAATCATTCATTGATCATTTCACTGGAAAGAATTTTTCGTCATGGGAGTTTCTGTTTCAATTATTTGTCACTGGAAAAGAATTATGGGGCCATATAGATGGAGCTGCTCCTTCTCCTACTGATCCTACAAAATTAGGAGAATGGAAGATTAAAGATGTTCGGCTGATGACATGGATTTTAGGGTCAACTAACCCCCTTATTGTTCTTAATCTTAGGCCTTACAAGACAGCTAAAGCCATGTGGGATTATTTACAAAGGGTGTACAACCAAGATAATAGTGCCTAACGCTTTCACTTAGAGTACGAAATTGCTAATTACTCTTAAGGAAGTCTTTCTATTCAAGATTATATTTTTGGATTTCAGAACTTATAGGTTGAATTTACAGATATTGTTTATGCCAAAACACCTGCCGAATCTCTCTGTAATTCAACAATTTCATGAGCAAAGTAAGCAAGATCAATTTTTGATAAAGTTACGCTCTGAGTTTGAGAGTGTTCTCTCCCACTTGATGAATCGTGACCCATCTCCCTCCTTGGAGGTTTGTTTTAGGGAATTACTTCATGAAGAGCAGCGTTTTGTCACACAAAATGCTTTCAAGTAAGTTGATGATATTGTTGTTGCATTTGCTGCCCAAGTTAAAACAAAGGGTAGGGATATGACTAGAACTCAATGGTACAGTTGCAAGGTATACGGTCATATTTCTAGAAATTATGGCAGGAAGTTTTGTAATTATTGCAAACAATAAGGACACATTATCATAGAGTGTCTCGCATGCCCTCAAAACTGTAAGGTTAATGCTTTTCAAGTTGGGACAAATGATTTCACCACTGAGAACTCATCTTCGGGACAATTTCTTACTCTTGAAATGGTAAGACAAATGATCATGTCAGTTTTTTCAGGTTTAGGGCTACAAGGTAATGATCTTACATCTAATTTTTGGATTGTTGATTCTGGAGCTTCTAATCATATGACCAACTTATCTAGTATGCTAAAAAATGTTTGTAAGTATCATGGTCCATCACAAATTCAAGTTGCCAATGGTAGTAATTTACCCATTACCAAGGTTAGGGATATTACTAAAACTTTTAACAATGTTTTTGTGTCACCAAAGATCTCCACTAGTCTTATTTCAGTTGGACAATTGGTAGATAACAATTGTGATGTGAATTTTTCTCATAATTATTGTCTTTTGTAGGATCAGGAGTCAGGAACGATAATTGCGAAGGGTCCTAAAGTTGAACGACTATTTCCTATACATTTTTCCATTCCTCATGTTCTATCATTTGCTTGTACTTCTACACCTAGTAAGACTGAGGTATAGCATAAGCACTTAGGACATCCAAATTCTATTGTGTTATCTCACTTATCAAATTTGGATTTATTGGGGAACAAAAATCAATTTTCCACTGCCTCTTTTGATTGTTCTACTTGTAAATTAGGCAAGAGTAAAACTATTCCTTTTCCTAATTTTGGTAATCGTGCTACTAAGTGTTTTGATGTCATTCATAGTGATGTTAACGGTATTTCACCAATTGCTTGTCATGCTCATTTCAAGTACTTTGTGACATTTATAGATGATTATAGTCAATTTACATAGGTATAATTTCTTCGTTCCAAATATGAGGTATTTTTCATATTCAGGACATTTTTGGCCTATATTGAGACTCAATTTTCTACTTGCATCAAATTATTAAGATCTGGTGGAGAGTATATGTCTTATGAGTTCAAAAAAATTTTGCTTGAAAAAAGGAATTGTCTCACAACACTCCTGTCCATATACACCACAACAAAATGGGGTTGCTGAACGTAAAAATTGTCATCCTTTGTCCATCTAAGTATTGGGTGAAAGCTTTGTCTACTGTTGTTTACTTAATTAATAGACTACCATCTAAAGTCTTAAATCTTGAATCTCCATCTTTTCGTCTTTATCATAAAAATCCAAGTTATGATAATTTTCATACATTTGGTTGTATTTGTTTTGTGCATCTTCGTCCTTCTCAGTGTGATAAACTTACTATTCAGTCTACTAAATGTGTTTTCATGGGTTATAGTACTTTATAGAAAGGTTTTCTCTGCTATGATCTATGTTCTAATAAATTTCATATTTCTAGGAATGTTGTTTTCTTTGAGAATTAGTATTGTTTTCCTACTCAAGTTGAGTTATCTCCTGCTTCTCTTCTTCTTCCTACTTTTGAGGATTTGTCATCTTCTTCTTAGAGGTTCAAACCTGGATTTGTGTATGAACGTCGGCGGCCAACTTTACCCCCTCCTGATATTGATCCGCCACCTGAAACTGCTCCACAACTAGAATCTGAGAATTCTTCAAGGCTTGCTCCTCTTGAGCCCACTCGGCGATCTATGAGAGTACCTCGTACTCCTAATTGGTATGGATTTTCATCTACTTTATCCACCATTTCTATTCTAACTTGTTACTCACAAGCTTTCAAACTTTTGGGTCTTAAAGAAAATGACACATGGGATATTGTTCATGTCCTTCAAATGTCCATCCAATTGGATGTAACTGGGTTTATTCAATTAAACTTTATTTTGATAGAACTCTTGATCAATACAAAGCTTGATTGGTTGTTCTTGGTAAAAAGCAGGAGTATGGTGTGAACTATGAAAAGACTTTTGCACTGGTAGCAAAAATGACGACGGTGCAAACTATTATTGCCATTGCTACTTCACAAAGCTGGACTCTTCATCAAATAGATGTCAAAAATATTTTTCTTCATAGTGATCTCTACGATCTCAAAGAGGATATTTATATGAAACCTCCACCAGGTTTGTTCTCATTTCCTACATAAGATGTATGCAAATTGAAGCGTTCTTTGTATGGATTAAAACAAGCTCCCAGAGTTTGGTTTGACAAATTTCAATCTACTTTGCTACAATTCTCTTTTGAGCAAAGCAAATACGACTCATCTTTGTTTCTTCGGAAAACATACATAGGTTTTGTTCTTCTTTTGGTATCTATAGATAACATTATTATTATTATAGGAACTGATTCTTCACTAATCACTAGCCTGCAATAGGAACTTAAGGATTTTTTTCATATGAAATATCTCGGTACTCTTACATATTTCTTGGGTTTGAAAGTTCATCGTGATTCATCCGGTGTTTTTCTAAATCAACACAAATATACCCAAGATTTGATTTCTTTGGCAGATCTTCAGGATTCCTCCTCTATAGATACTTCATTAGAATTGAATGTAAAGTATCACCAGGAGAAAGGCGACCTTCTTCTTGATCCAACTATATTTCGGCTATTAGTTGAGATATTAAATTACCTTACTATAACCAGGCCTGATGTCACGACCCAAACTGAGGCCCTGATCGTAACAAGCAATTCGAACCATGAAGGACCGGATGCCCTTCTAACTTGTAATCATATACACCATTCAAATACAAAAAGTAAATGCAAAAATATAACTTAGAACGGAATCATGGTCATTCTGAATTCAAAGTAATAATAAAGTATGCAATTCGACAACATCTAAATAATATCTGAATGACATCTGTCTATGTCTGTCTACTAAATATAAAACAAAGTTATCTGAAAACTGGGACAAGGCCCCCAGTAGACCAAAACCATAGTAATGATAAGATAAATGACTGGGGGAAATATAGGCCTTCTAAAATATGGAAGGCTCACCAACTAAACTCTGTGATTTACTGCATATCAGGACCCCTAGATTGAGCCTCGAAACCTGAGAGGTAGGGGTTAATACAATTGTACTGTTACATGAAGAAATCCAAAATAATGTATTTGTAATATAAACTAGATGAGAGCATATTTCAAAACATCATGCATAATATAGTTCAAAACACATGGGCACTTATTAAAGATCATAAAACAGTCATGACAGTGTACTTCTATTCTTTATGTTACTTCTGAGTTAGGTGGCACTCCCCTACAAGTATGATATTCCACGGGCTATATGAAATCCACCATTGACTCGGCGGGGAAGCCTCCAACCCAAGTTTGCCGCAAGGGTTGGAGTGTCAGAGTTTGAATACGCCACAGGGTGCTAGGCCAGCGTAGAATAATATACCTATGTCGGCAAAACACGATTTTGGGTAATGAGTTGTCTGAACTCGTGCCTTCTTCAGGGAACCACCTAATTTTTCTTTGTGCCCAATTTTAAACATTTCTAAACATGCATCATTCTAGTTTCAAAATCTGAAAATCTGATTTCAAAGATGCATTCTGTTCTATTCTGAATAACCATGGCATTATCTGAGTTGGTGTCGTTACACCAAGACTTCCAAGTCCTATTTATAAGCCATAATGTATCACACATAATTCTTTATTTAAGACATAATTCAGACCACTCAAGTGTGTAAATAGTATAAGAGATTTCATGTTCCGCAAGCACAAATCAAAACTATACAAAAATTCTCATTCTTTCCTCAAACATGTGGTGGTCTTGTACAATTCGGCAACCATGAAACTATTTCATTAAATGTGTATTCAAAATTTATCAACATAAACAACCCTCTCTTTTGAATTCAAAAATTATATTCAAGTCATAGCAACAATCAAGACATTTCATATCATGTTTTTCAAGATTCATTTCAAAACAATTCATATCATAGGAAAGATGGGAAAAATCATAACAAGAGAGGGATTCTTTATGATTCATGCTGTCAATTGAATATTCATCCTTAAACACATGCATACATATATATATATAGAATTTCAAACCAATTTGGAAGAAGGCATAAAGACCAAAATAACATGAATCACGGCTTCTAAAATATGCTAGCGATCATAAATTCAACCCTTTCCATAAAATCAAGATTTCTAAACCCATTTCATGATTTAAAGAAAATTTCTATGCCCATGAAATTTTAGGAAAACCCCACATACCTCAAATTAGGAATTTGATAGATGATTCTTGAAGCCCTCGACTTGGAGATTCTAAATCTTCAATCAATTTCTAAAACCCACGGTTGAATCTTCAGTTATTAGGGATTTTAGTTTGACACCCCAGGGATGTTCTTGGTGGATTTTAATGAAAATAACCATATTTTTGTATTTGGGGATATAAATTCCGTGTTAGGGTTGAAAAGAGATTGGGAAAATGACTAATTTACCCACTAGGACGCAAAAATTGTAAAGCTGAAAACTGGTTATCGACGCTGCAGGCAACGCGGCGCGTCAGGGCATCGACGCGATACTTGATGCATCGCCCCACCATCGCGTCGAGCCTTAGTAATTTTTCCTACACAAAAATTGACCAACACAATGGGCGATGCGGCGCGCCAAGATCGTGTTGGTATACTATTTTGGAACACTAAACGAGGTCTAAACGCGTTTCGAAAAATCCAAAACACTTATTCGGGAATACCTATTGACCTCCCAAATCATGAACTAGCTAACATAATGACTAAAATAAAATCTTCAAAGATTGAAAATCAAATATGAGACTAAGTCTCTTTGACACTTAGAAAAAATTTCTGGTCTCTAACTCTATGAGCATACTATAAGAGCTAACGTATGTACGACTTTTGTGGGGTGTTACATTAACCCGCCCCCCCCCCCTCCGGGATCATTCGTCCCCGAACGATGATGCAGAATATAGACAAGCACGGTTACAAGCATTCTAAGGACATGGAAAGGATAAAACAAAGATCGTACCTTCTGCTTCTTCATCCGCTGGATCGATAAGATTTGGGTATCTTTATCGTATGTCATCTTCTGATTCCTAAGTAACTTCTTCACATTTCTAATTTTTCCAAAACACTTTAACCGACGCTATATCTTTGCTTCTCAACTTTCGAACTTGGCGATCCAAGATTGCAATCGGCTCTTCTTCATAGGACAAGGAGTCTATCACTTTGATCTCCTCTACAGGCAACACTAAAGAATGGACTCCCATACACTTCTTCAATATGGATATGTGAAATACCGGATGAACAGAACCTAAACTTGCAGGCAACTCTAACTCATACGCAACCCCACCTATCCTTCTCAAAATTTAATATTGCCCTATATAGCGAGGACTCAGCTTACCTTTCTTCTCTAATCGCATGACTCTCTTCATAGGGGAGACTTTTAAGAACACCCAATCTCCAACCTCAAACTCCAAATCCCTTCTCCTAACATCGCCTTATGACTTCTGATGACTTTGAGTTGTCTTGAGTCATTCTCTAATGATTTTCACATCTTTCATCACCTGATGAACAAGATCAGTCCCAAACAGCCACATCTCACCTACTTCACATCACCCTATTGGCGACCTAAATCTCCTCCCATACAATTCGAATGTCAATTGGAGTCGTAGGTCTGGGCCATTTTCTCACTACCTTAACTTTTTGGGGATCAACCTTAATTCCCTCACTAGACACAATATGCCCCAAGAAAGCAATAGCGTTAAGCCAGAATTTACACTTGGAAAATTTTGCATACAATCTATGATCTTTGAGAGTCTGAAGGATGATTCGGGGGTAATTGGTATGGTCCTCCTCACTCTTAGAATAAATCAAAATATTATTAATGAATACTATCACAAACAGGTCTAGAAACTAACGAAACACCCTATTCATTGATCCATGAAAGATGTGGGGCGTTAGTCAACCCAAAGGACATGACTAGGAATACATAATGACTGTATCAGGTTCGGAAAGTTGTTTTGGGAATGTCTGACTCTCTAATCTTCAACTGATGGTATCCTGAACAAAGGTCTGTCTTTGAGAAACACCTAGCACCCTGAAGCTGGTCTAAAAGATCATCAATCCTAGGAAGAGGATATTTATTTTTAATAGTGACCTTATTTAGCTGGTGGTAATCTATGCACATATGTAAGGAACCATCTTTGTTTCACATGAAGAGTATAGGTTCACCCCAAGGAGAAATACTAAGACGAATAAAACCTTTGCCTAGAAGATCTGCTAGCTGTTCTTTCAATTCTTTCAGTTCTGTAGGGGCCATCCTATATGGCCACATAGAAATGGGATGGGTGCCTGACAGTAAATCAATACCAAAATATACCTCCCTATCAGGTGGTATTCCTGGGATATCATTTGGAAAAACTTTTGGAAATTCATTTACCACAAAGACTAACTGAAGAGAAAGACTCTCAACGTTAGAATCCTTTACCCGGATTAGATGATATAGACAACCTATGGAAATGAGCTTACGTGCTCTAAGATAAAATATAAAGTGCCCTTTAGGTGCTGAAGAATGTCCCTCCCACTCTAATACTGGTTCATTTAGGAAGAAAAAAATGACTCTTTGGGTCCTACAATTTAGTGTGGCATAGCACGAATGGAGCCAATCTATCCCTAAGATAGCATCAAAGTCAACCATCTCAAACTCTATAAGGTCTGCCACCATATTTCGACTAAAAACAGACGCAACACAATTTCTATACACCCTTCTAGCCACAACAAAATCTCCCATCAGAGTGGAAACACAGAACGGTTCAGTAATTACATTGGGCTCAAACCCAAAACCAATAGCCACATAAGGGGTCACGTAGGAAAAGGTAGAACCGGGATCAAGTAACACATCTACATCACGAGAAAATATTTCCAATGTACCGATAACTATATCTGGGGAAGCTTTTGCTTCCTAATGGTTGGTCAAAGCATACAAACGATTGCGACGGCTTTTGATGGCTGAAGTGGCGCCCCTTTGAGGTGGTAGTGGTGCGGAATAATGTGCTTGTGACTTAGCTCCACCAACATTCCTTCTATCCAAAGAATAATCTCTCTTAATGTGACCCGACTGGCCACATGAATAGCATACTAGTGAACCCAGCTGACACCTTTCTGGATGATGCTTACCGTAAGTCTCGCACTATAAAAAAGTACGATGCTGCTGGGCTATGCTGCCTTAAGACTGGGTATCCTGAGCCCTGGACCCATGATTAGTCTGAAAATTCTATGATAATCTGTCCATCGGGGGTCTTGGCACTAGGGCACTAGCTGCGGATTGTGCATTGCCCCAATTCTTCTTCTTTTTCCATTTATTACCCTAATTACCATTATGCAGTTGACTCTGGCCCTAGTCTGCAGTCCTAGTTCTCTTTGCTTGCCTATCCTTCTCCCTAGATTCCATGATTCTCTTCTTCTGCTCTTCTACCTGTTGTAGATGAACTATTAGTCTAGAGAAATCCATATCCCTATTTATCATTGCCCCATTACATTCAAGGACTAAGTCGTCTGAAAGGCCGGATGCAAATTTTCTTATTCGGGCTCTTATATTACTAGTCATCTCCGAATCATAACGGGCCAATTGGTTGAAATTCAAAGTGTACTCCTTGACACTCATTTTTCCTTACTTTAGATTCATAAACTCTTAATATTTGGCCTCCCTTAACTCTAGAGGAAAGAACCGATTAAGAAAGGCTTCCACGAACTCTCCCCATACTGTGGGCTCAGCATTCTCACCCTTAGAATCCTCCTACTTGCTATACCACATATTCGTAACTTCTTTAAGCTGATAGGCTGCTAATTCCACCCCTTCCACCTCGTCTACATGCATCACCCTAAAAATCTTCTCCATTTCATCCACAAACTCTTGTAGATCTTTCTCTACCTTGGTGCCAGTAAACTTGGGTGGGTTCATCGATGCAAACCTAACATCTTTTGATCATTGAGTCTGTGTGGCCACTAACTGCACAAGTTTATGAATAGACTGTCTAAATTCTGCATTAGACACCACTCTCTCGTGAGGCTAGGTATGGTTAGTCCCTGTCTGGGGAGCTCGAAGTGCCCTGGTAGGCTGGTCTGAGTAGGTGGAACTCCCGAAGTAACATCAGCCTTTGAAGTCTGAGCTCTATTTTGGGTCCTCATCCCATGTCATGACCCAAAATGGGGCCTTGGCCGTGACGAGCATCCCGAACCATGAAGGCCCAGATGCCCTTCTCTATCTGGCAATCATGCACAATATTCATAAATTATAATAGAAGATGTGGAATTGAATCATTATGGAAACATGGTGATACTCTGAGTTCAATTAAACTATGAAAAATGAAATCCAATATTAACTACATAACATCTGAACCAGTTTGCGAAACCTCTACTATATTTTAAAATGACAACTGTCTAAAACTGGGACAAGGCCCCCAGTGGACCTAAACCAAAATAATTAACATAATCTAAAAGACATATGTCTTCTGGAATAAAGAAGGCTCACAAACTTCACACATCACTGTTGTCTAAAAACTCTACGGCCTAGCAGGACTTCTGAACTGAGCTTTAGACCCTGGGAGGAAGGGGGGTCAATACAAATGTATTGGTACGCAGAGCAATCCAAGATAAATCTTTTATATAAATAAAATAATTGAGAGCTAGTCATAAAACATCTCATAAGATATAAGTTCAAAACATATGGGCATTGTTAGTAAAATCATAAAAAACCTGTCACTGTAATTCATGATCTTTGTATTGCTTCTGAGTTAGGTGGCACTCTCCTACAAGACTGATATTCCACCGGCAATATGGAATCCGCCATTGACTCAACGAGAAAGACCCTAACCCAAGTGTGCCACAAGGGTTGGAGTCTCTGAATCTACTACGCCACAGGTCGTTGCCAGCATACTATAATATACCCAGATCGGCAATTCACGATTTTGGGCAATGAGTTTCCTGAACTCGTACCTTCTTCGTAGAACCAACTAAGCTCTCTTTATGCCAAATTTTATCCTGTTTTGAATCATACATTATTCTAGTTTAAACATCTGAAAATTTTAATTTCAAACATGTATTCTATTCTGTTCTGAATTACTATGGCATAATCTGAATTGGTGTCATCACACCAAGACTTGAAAGTCCTATTTCTGAGCCATAATTTATAATGCATGATTATTTTATCAAAACTCAATTCAGACCATCCAAACATACAAATAGTATAAAAGATTTCATGTTCCGAAAGCACAAGTCAAAACTATGCAAAGATTATCATTCTTTCAATAACAATGTGATGGTCCTGAAATCTTTGTCAAACCATGCAAATCTTTCCCTTAGATATTCATATTCAACATTTATCAATACAAACAATCCTCTCTTTTGAATTCAAAAAATCATATTCAAGTCATAGCAATAATCAAGATATTTCATACCATGCTTTTCAAGATGCATTTTAAAACAATTCATATCATATGAAAGATGGGAAAAATCAAAACGAGGGATTCATTATAATTCATGCTCTCAATTGAATGTTCATCCTTAAACACATTCATACATATATATAGAATTTCAAATCGGCTTGGGGAAAGGCCTAAAGACCAAAACAATGTCATTGAGACTTCTAAAACATGATTATAAATCATAAATCTAAAACCCTTTTTCTTAAAATCATGATTTCTATGCCCATGAGATTTTTAGGAAAACCCCGCGTACCTTAATTTATGACTTTTGAATGAACTCGTGCATTAGGGATGCTATTCGAACTATTGGTGGGTGCATCTTGTAGCCCTCGCAATGGGAATTCCGAATCTTGAAGAATTATTTAAAAGCTACGGTTAAATCTTGAGATATTTGGGTTTTTAGCTTGAAGCCCTAGATGAGTTCTTGATGAATTTGAGAGAAAAGAATCATATTTTGGTGTTTTGAGAGTTTAATCAAATGTTATAGCTGGATAAGGGATGGAATATACCTATTTTGCCCTTAAAAATACGAAAACAGAACCTGATATTTTGGTGCGTGCGATAGGGCGTGTGTCGCACGCTTATCACAAGATGCTACTATCTCAATCACTAAAATGGCCATAACTTTTTGTTCGGGTATCGGATTTAGCCAAAATTGGTATCGTTAGAAAACTAATTCAAAGAGATTTCATTTGATATATAGTAGGTCACCCAGTTCATCATACACAAGGAGTTATGGTCAATTGAATTTGACTCAATTTTCGATGCTCACTAAAACTTGAACGATAGGAAAGCTTTCAACCTGACCTTGAGTTAGGGGACCTCTATGATCTCAATTCATGCTCAAATAGGTTCCCACACTACATAATTGATTAACATACCAAATTTTGCATAGGATTTATGGCTTTTGGAACATCTACAGGTAGAAATGACGATTTTTGTTCTAGCTGAAAATGGGGGGTGTTACATCCCATGAGTGGGACGGACCTCATCAGTCTGGGCATTTTGATCGATAACGCAGCGTGGAGGCATGGCTGTTTTCTAAAATGCAAGAGATCATTGATTAGAGGATAGATTAGAGTCTAAAGCATGAACTAAATCACCAAGAGGGGAAACATTTCTAAACACCTAGTAGCCTCCTACTTATAAGTGTGGCGATCTACACACCCATAAACAAGACTCTATCCAACCCAATTTTATAGACACTTTGGGACCATGAACCTTTCTCTAATACCAAGTTCTTCACGACCAAAATTGAGGCCTTGGCCATGATGAGCAATCCAAACCACGAAGTCCTGGATGTCCTTCTAACTTGTGATCATATACACCATTCATATACAAAAAGGAAATGCGAAAATATAACTTAGAACGGAATCATGGTCCTTTTGAATTCAAAGTAATAATAAAGTATACAATTCGACAGCATCTAAATAATATCTAAATGACATATGTCTCAATCTGTAACATCTCTACTACATATAAAATAAAGCTGTCAAAAAACTGGGACAAGGCCCCCAATAGACCAAAACCATAGTAATGATAATATAAATGACTGAGGGAAAGATAGGCCTTCTAAAATATGGAAGGCTCACCAACTAAACTTTGTGATTTACTGCTTATCAGGACCCTAAGATTGAGCCTCAGAGCCAGAGAGGTAGAGGAGTCAATATAATTATACTGTTACGCGAATAAATCCAAAATAATGCATTTGTAATATAAAGTAGATGAGAGCAAATTTCAAAACATCATGCATAATGTAGTTCAAAACACATGGGCACTTATTAAAGAACATAAAACAGTCATGACAATGTACTTCTATTGTTTGTGTTACTTCTGAGTTAGGTGGCACTCCCCTACAAGTTTGATATTCCAAGGGCTATAAAAAATCTGCCATTGACTCGGTAGGAAAGCCCCCAATCCAAGTTTTCCGCAAATGTTGGAGTGTCTGAGTCTGAATACGCCACAGGGCACTAGTCCAGTGTAGAATAATATATCCGTGTCCGCAAAACACGATTTTGGGCAATGAGTTGTCTGAACTCGTTCCTTCATCGGGGAACCACCTAACATCTCTTTATGCCCAATTTTAACCATTTCTAAACATGCATTATTCTAGTTTCAAAATTTGAAAATCTGATTTCAAAGATGCATTCTGTTCTGTTCTGAATTACTATGGCATTATCTGAGTTAGTGTCATCACACCAAGACTTCCAAGTCCTATTTCTAAGTCATAATGTATCACGCATAATTCTTTCTTTAAGGCATAATTCAGACCACCCAAGTGTGTAAATAGTATAAGAGATTTCGTGTTCTGAAAGCACAAATCAAAACTATACAAAAATTCTCATTCTTTCCTCAAACATGTGGTAGTTTTGTACATTTCGGCAAACATGCAACTCTTTTATTAAATGTGTATTCAATATTTATCAACATACACAACCCTTT
Source organism: Capsicum baccatum var. pendulum (assembly GCA_030864225.1). Taxonomy (NCBI): domain Eukaryota; kingdom Viridiplantae; phylum Streptophyta; class Magnoliopsida; order Solanales; family Solanaceae; genus Capsicum; species Capsicum baccatum. Next base: position 236,017,110 of record CM061554.1, on the reverse strand, counting down.
CTTTTGAATTCAAAAATTATATTCAAGTCATAGCAACAATCAAGACATTTCATATTATGTTTTTCAAGATTCATTTCAAAACAATTCATATCATAGGAAAGATGGGAAAAATCATAACAAGAGAGAGATTCTTTATGATTCATGCTCTCAATTGAATATTCATCCTTAAACACATGCATACATATATATATATATATATATATATATATAGAATTTCAAATCAATTTGGAAGAAGGCATAAAGACCAAAATAATATGAATCACGGCTTCTAAAATATGCTAGCGATCGTAAATTCAACCCTTTCCATAAAATCAAGATTTCTAAACCCATTTCATGATTTAAAGAAAATTTCTATGCCCATGAAATTTTAGAAAAACCCCACATACCTCAAATTAGGAATTTGATAGATGATTCTTGAAGCCCTCGACTTGGAGATTCTAAATTTTCAATCAATTTCTAAAACCCATGGTTGAATCTTGAGTTATTATGAATTTTAGTTTGAAACCCTAGGGGTTGTTCTTGGTGGATTTTGATGAAAATTACCTTATTTTGGTATTTGGGGATATAAATCCCATGTTAGGGCTGAAAAGAGATGGGGAAAATGACTAATTTACCCCCTTGGATGTGGAAATTTTAAAGCTAAAAACTAGGTATCGACGCTGCAGGCAACGCAGCGCGTTAGGGAATTGACGCGATACTCGACGAATCACGCCACCATCTCGTTGAGCCTCAGTACTTTTTCCTGCACAAAAATTGATCAACGCGATGGGTGACACGGCGCACCAAGATTGCATTAGTCCACTATTTTGAAACACCAAACAAGGTCTAAACGCGTTTCAAAAAATCTGAAACTCGTCTGGGAACACCTATTGACCTCCTGGATCATGAACTAGCTAACATAACGACTATTAAGGGTCGGGAAGGTCAAAAATAAAATCTTCAAATATTAAAAGTCAAAAATGAGACTAAGTCTCTTTGATACTTAGAAAAAAATTATGGGCTTTAACTCTATGAGCATACTATAAGAGCTAACGCATGTACCACTTTTATGAGGTGTTACACCTGATATCTCTTTTACAGTTCAACAAGTTAGTCAGTTCATGAAAGCTCCCCGTCATCTTCATTTGGTGGTTGTCCATCGTATCATTCGATATCTCTGAGGAATATCTAATCGTGGATTATTCTTTCCTAGTGGTTCGCCTATTCGTCTTAATGATTTTAGTGATTCAGATTGGGAGGGATGTTCTGAAAGTTATAGTTCGGTTACTAGCTGGTGCATGTTTCTTGGAGAGTCTTTGATATATTGGAAGAGTAAGAAGCAAGACTGCGTGTCAAAATCTTCAACAGAGGCTGAATATCGAACAATGTGTACTGCTTGTTCCGAGATTGTGTGGCTTCGTGGATTACTTGTTGAGATTGGATTTGCTCAATCTAATCCTACTCCTCTCCATGCTGATAATACAAGTGCCATTTAGATTGCTACTAATCCAGCTTATCATGAGCAAACCAAACACATCGAAGTAGACTGTCATTATATACGAGAAGTTGTAGATAAAGGTGTCATTACTCTTTCGTACGTGTCCAGTGATCTTCAAATAGCTGATGCATTTACAAAATCAATGGCACGACAACGACATCAGTTTTTAGTCGGCAAATTGATGCTTCTTGATCTACCAGCATCAATTTGAGAGGGGATGTTAGCATGATGTAAATATTGTATATAATATAACCATATACTGTTGTATATTAGTGTAATTACATAGATTTGATTTAGTAGTTAAAGAGAATAATAGTGGCTTTAGTAGAGCAGATTTGGTGGGATAGAATAGAAGATTTATAGAGATAGAAAAGTTGATCTTTAGGGATAGGAAGACGGATCTTTAGGGATGTAATCACTGAATACTTTCTATTTAATGGCAAGACTCTCAATATTGAGAGGCATTCAGTAGAAAATTGACAAAATTAAGTCTCAAATTTTATTCTAAAATTGTTATCCTTATCCCACATATGAAACGACCCCATCTGACCAAATAGGAATCCCACTAATCAGACTTATTACTATTAGTGGGTTTATCTTAACATCTTTACAGTTGTATTGGATTTCAAACAAAAGGTTCTAAGTTCTAACAAAAGGTCTATTGGAATTGGAAAGCTACAAGGTGTGTGTTTCATTAGATGAAGTTGCTATTTGGTCTGAGCTGCAAAGGCTAAATAACTTTTATGTGTAGCTTATATCTTTTCCCTTGAGTCAATAGACATAATTTGTGAAATATAGTCTGCATGACAAAGCGTGTAAGATTTGTCATGAAATATAGTCTACTTGTTCACCTTTATTGGACGCGAATCTGAATTAGTTGAGCCTCAAAGAAAATAGGAAATAAAAAGAAAAGGAAACAAGGAGATACACTTGAGTCAATTTAACAATCAAAAAAGAAATCCAAAGGAATCAATCCACCTTAATGGGCTCATCTTATCACCTCCACAGCTTTATTATGATTCCTTTTTTCCCCCACAACTTTATTAGTATGATAGAATATTGTGAATGTGTTTTCTCATATTTTCTTTCATTGTTGAAGTTCCTCTTAAGCCATTTACTTCAACTCCTCTCTCAGTCCCATCTTTTACTATTTCACACAGCTTAATCTAAGTTGCTTTTGCAGAATTTTAAAGGTATGATATATACATTCTTATTTTAAAATATGATTGAAATTTGTCTCTTAAATTTTAATTATTATGCTTTTTTTTGAAAATCTGTTTTGAACTCCACGAGGTTGGTGTATGTTGTGGTTGTAGATGTTTGACTATATATATCTGCAGTAAATTGTTTCCTGCTGTATGATTTGTACTTTTTTCTCGAGTTTCTTGTGTTCTTTTTTCTACTTCACTTCTGATAAATGTATATTATCAGATCTTGACAGCTTGAAGGGTAAAACTGGTTTGGTTTGACTAGTGAAAGCTACATACATGGAAAGTGGAAAAGAAAATGAAGGAGAAAGAAAGGAAGCGGAAGCAAACAGTTCATCGGTATGTAATCCTACATTTACTTATATGTTTTCATTTTCACACAATTAGTTTAGTCTTGTAAGTATGTTCATTTTGTTATGGAGATTAATTGTGTTGAGAAAAAAAGTTTCATGTAGCTTCCTAGGATGACTTCTCATTTTGAGTGGCTGAAGGTAGTCAATTGATATTGTACGTGCAGTAGACACACATTCACTTTCACCCAAAAATTTCGATGGAACAGCTACCTAATTGAGTGGAAATTATCATCAATGGGATTAAGAAATTCAAAGGATGAAAAATCATGCTAAATATTTGAGGACAGCAGTTAAACAACAAACTGAAAAAAGATGTTGAGCTAAACTTCCAAGAAACTTAACTGCAAGTGCCACGTTCATAGGGAACTAGGAGATCCAAGCTAAGTAACTGCAATTTTCATTGGTTGAGTGACCTTCTGAGAATCTAACTCTTACATTATCTAGACAATGTTGCCTGTTAAATTAAAGTAAATTTTGTCATTGCAAATATATGGCACTGAAAACTTTGATATACATTTGGTCTTTTAGCAGGTACCATCTGATGTGCTTCGCGAGGACATTGTCAATCTTCAAGATTTCATAGAGATATTAAAGAATGAAGAAGATCAAACTGTTCTTGACACAGATCAAATTGAAAAGCTGAAATTGGAGCTGACAGTTTTGTCGGCAAGTTTACAGCTTTGTTATTACATTTCAGATGGTTCTAATACTGGAATGTCTTGCATATCATATGAGGTTCATGATCTAGTTCAGTCACTTTTTCATCAGAAAGGAAATGACATTTTGGTTAAATTAAAGGATCATGTTGTTCCTCGCCTTCTTGAAAATATCAGAAATTCTAAAATCTCAGATCATTATTCTAAATCAAGTCCCACCATGACTGTGGACCAGTTGGTTGAACTCTTGGACGCACTTCTTGTGAATCTCCATTATCTACCCAAGGTTCGTGCTGAGTTGCTTTTGCCATCAAGGACCCAATATGAGCTTCTTCAGAATGTTTTTGGCAATTTAAGAGATTTTCATGATCTGATAGTAAACGGTTGCATTGAGCGTAAGACAATTGAATGTGTCTTACCTCAGTTTCAACTTATGACTGACAGAGTAGGACACTTCTGTTTTGTGCTTTTGTCTTACCAACATGATAAAACAGATGAAAAAGATGAAGAAGATGAAGAAAATGAAAAAGATGAAGTATATTCCATGCTAGTCCATCTACTTTTGAAGATAATTCCGGTCTCATTGGAGGTTATGCACATATGTTTTACAAATTTGAAAGCTTCAAAGTCAGCTGAAGTTGGACGCTTCATTAAGCAGCTCCTAAAAGCCTCTCCAGACATTATTAGAGAATATCTGATTCATCTACAACAGCACATGATTAATGCTGTTACTCCTAGCACCACAGCTCGAAATATTCATGTCATGATAGAGTTCCTATTGATTATTCTTACTGATGTGTCCAAGGACGTTATTCGTCATGACAAATTGTTAGCTCTCTTGGAACGTGTTAGAGCACTTTCCAGGGAGGTATTCATTCTTGTTCGTAACTTAGAAGAGAACTCAAGGAATGAAGAGAATATGAAGGAAACAAGCGGTGCAAGTCTGAACTTGCTGAAAGATATTGACGTCCTGAAGGAAGATCTCAAGAATGTTTTCTTGGAATCCCCTGCAGACTCATCACAGCTCTGCTTCCCCATGAGTGACGGACTGCTCTACATGACACTTCTACTCAGAAACTTAAATGACTTGCTCAATTCCAATGCTTATTCAGTTGCTTTGATAAAAGAAGAAATCGGTTGGGTGAAAGAAAACTTAGAACACATAAGATCGCTCTTCAGGAATGTGGAGCAAGAATTGCATAGAGATCTTTGGACTCGTGTTCTAGATGTGGCATATCAGGCGGAACATGCCATTAACTCAATTCTTGCCAGAGATCATGGTCTCCTGCAGCTTATCTTCTTACTTCCTGATACCATAGAAAAGATCAAGCTTGTCAAAAAAGAGGTGCAAGAGAAGATCTCCAAAAAAACAAGTGTCATTTTTACAAACTCTCCCAACAAGCCAGTCGAAAACAAGTTATCAATAGCTAGTAAAATAATTGTAGGTTTTGAGGAGGAGACAGAGTGGATAATTAGGAAGCTCACCAGCGGACCATCTGAAGTAGATGTCATTTCCATAGTCGGCATGCCAGGGCTTGGAAAAACTACTTTGGCTTATAGAGTATACAATGATAAGTCTGTTGTTGGTCATTTTGACGTTCGCGCTTGGTGTACAGTCGACCAGGAACGTAACGAGAAAAAGTTGTTGCAAAGAATTTTCAATCAAGTTATTGGTTTGAAAGGAAGTTTCAATGAGGACGGCATAGACAATGACGTTGCTGATAAGCTACGGAAACATCTGATTGGAAAGAGGTACCTTATTGTCTTGGATGACTTGTGGGATGCTGCAACATGGGATGAGTTAACAAGACCGTTTCCATCTGAATTTCAGAAAGGAAGCAGAGTTATTTTAACAAGTAGAAAAAAGGAAGTGGCTGTGCATGGAAAATGCCACAGTGATCCTCTTGATCTTCGATTGCTAAGACCAGAAGAAAGTTGGGAGTTGTTAGAGAAAAGGGTTTTCAGAGAAGAACATTGGCCTGATGAACTAAAGGATGTTGGAGAAAAAATAGCCCAAAAGTGTGATGGGCTTCCTTTGGTACTTGATTTGATCGGCGGAGTCATTTCAAGGAAGGAAAAGAAAGAGGCTTTGTGGCTTGAAGTTCTCAATAATTTGAGTTCCTTTATTTTTAAGGATGAAGAGGAAGTGATGAAGGTGATACAATTAAGTTATGACCAATTGTCAGATCACCTAAAGCCGTGCTTTCTGTACCTTGCAAGTTATCCAAAGGACAAAGATATTCAGATCTCTTCGTTGAAAGATTTATGGAGTGATGAAGGACTTGTGGAACCAACTGATTTGAAGAGTGTGGAAGAAGTAATGGAGGTTTATGTGGATGAGTTAATTTCTAGTAGCTTGGTGATAGTGAGAGGTGGTAGGCACTCGAGTTGCCAAATTCATGATCTTGTGCATGATTTTTGTTCGATAAAAGCTAGAATGGAAAAGTTGTTTGACTTGACGAGTTCAATTTTTCTGTCTTCCTCCTCTTCTTCACATCTGATGCTGCATAGAAGGACCATTATTTATGATGAATGGCTTCATTCGGGTGATACTTCTTCCTTGTTCATTCCAGAAAAGAGAAATATTTCTATTAAACACCTCCTCTCTTTGAAACTGAAATATATGCTGTGTCACCTGAGTTTTGTTCCCACCAAAGTTCTTCCCCACAGCTGTCACCTAAGAGACCTGAGGCTTCTTAAAATGTTGGAGGTGTGTGATATAATGTTGACAGATACTGTGCTGAATGAAATAGGCATGCTTGTCCATTTGAGGTGCTTAAGGATTCCGATGAAGGCAAAAGCTCTCCCTCCATCATTTTCAAACCTCTGCAATCTAGAAACTCTGGAGGTGACTAATTTTATGCCAGACTTGGTATTATCCCCTACTATTTGGAGTCTTGCAAAGCTACGATGTGTGGAGATCGAAACTACTTGTTCTATCTTTGATTCGGATATTGACAAACCAACAAACTTAGAGAATCTGACTACATTAATGCTTCTCAACCTTTCCTGTTCGGTAGACTCAGAGAATATTTTCAAAAGGTTTCCCAATCTTCGAACCCTTGGATTCGGCATGGATTGTTCAGCAGCAGAGCAGATATATTTTCCAAGATTGGATGTACTTAATAAACTTGAAAGAGTTTATGCTCTATTTGTTTGCAGTGGGCATCTTACACATGTACATCAGTTTGATTTTCACTTCCCTTTGAGCTTGAAAGAAGTGGAATTGAATGGGTTCAATCTGTCATCAGATGAACTGTCAGGAATTGGGAGATCACTACCCAACCTTCAAAAGCTGGAACTATCGAAAGCAAGCATCGAAGGGGGGAAAGAATGGAACATGGAACAAGTTACCTTCCGCAATCTCAAATCTATAACACTATTTGAGGTGTCTTTTTCTGAATGGCAGGTTATTGCAGATGAATTATTTCCCGTACTCGAGGAATTATATATACAATATTGTAGTGAGCTTATGGAGATCCCAGAGAGTTTTGGAGATATTGCTTCATTAAAATCCATCGTAGTATGGGGATGCCGTCAGCTTACAGAGTCGGCAATCAAGATTAAGGAATATGTCGAAGAAATGACGGGAGAAGACAAGCTTGAGGTAGCAATTTTTTCAGAAAATTTCTGGTGATACTTGTATTAATGTAACAGAAACTTTTACATCCGTATAAATTTGTCGTACTCTTTTTTAATTTGTTCCTCAAATATGTATTATATGGGTATCCTAATTGGTTTCCAGATCCACTGAACAATGCTACTTTTAAAATTTTTATTTTTTTAGAATTGCTATAATTTCTAGATTATTTGAAAATAACTGATTTTAAATTTTTCCAGCTTTTTTATTTAATTAATAATAATAAAATCCTTAATGTGAATAAGTACAAACAACGGGGCTAAGTCTTACCTTACCAATCCTAATGAGGTAACAAAGCCCCTACTAATTAACAAACATGAAGAAAATAAGAGCTAGAGAAAACTAGTTATCCTATGATCATCACCTAGTTTATAATATAATACATTCTATGATTATATTATTGATTAGGACACTTACATAATGCAAAAAAATAAACGTCAAGAAGAAGGTTGAGTTATCATCCTCAAACTTCCTTTTATATATATATGATCCAAAGAAGATAGCTTTCCAATCTAATGTAACTTGAAGTATTTTCCCCATGTTTTCTTCTTCAAGTCGATCCACTAGCACTTGATAGTTCATCATTTATTCTTTAATTTATTGGATTTTATTGAAGTTATTGACAATGTCAAATGATTTTGCTTAGCGAGTCGCATCAGCAAGTGCCTTGGAATAAATTCCCCGCTCAACTTACCATCTCAATTATGTCCCCTTCCATGTGTCTTCTTTTTGTTTTTGTTGCCTTGGTGAGATATCCCCATCCCTAGCCACGTTTTCAAAGTAAATACTCCCTCCGTTTAAAAAAGAATGACCTACTTTCCTTTTTAGTCCGTTTCAAAAAGAATGACACCTTTTCCTTTTTGGCAATACTTTAATTTCAACTTTCCACATGACATGTTTAGGACTACAAGATCAAAGGACATTTTGGTACATTTGACACAACTTTAATTTAAGGCCACAAGATTCAAAAGTCATTTTTATTTTCTTAAACTTTGTGTCAAGTCAAAGTAGGTCATTCTTTATTAAACAGAGGGAATATCTGATAAGAATCGGGTTACGTTAATAAACAAGAAAATAATGCGGAAGCGAAAACCCTAAAATTAAAGATAGATGAAATTTGAGAATAAATCCTCAATTTCGAGGTTAAGTGCTAAGAATCCTAATTTATCTTAGTATTCAAAATTAGTGGATTAAAACTAGTTATAATACTAATAAAGTCAATTTAAGAACTTTGATCCAAAGATAATCTAGACCTCAATTTCAAAGAAATTAAAGACAACAATTAGTATAAGTCTAATCACCTTCTTTAATTAACTTTAATAGAAACCAAAGATATCAAGTTAAGAATTAATTTTACCTCCTAAAGAATCGTTCTTATAAGGTTGCAAGATAAATTCCAAGTAACCACACACAAAGGTGTAAATAAGAGAAACTCTCAATTAATAATAATAACGTTGTTTGATTGAAAATAACAAAATCTATCCTTATATATAGGAAAAAAACTTATCCCAAATAGCATGGGATTCGAATTCTACTTTTATGGAACTAAATAAATCTAGGAAACTTCTAAACTAGGAAACTTCTAAACTAGGAAACTCTAAACGAGGTAACTTTTAAACTAGGAAAGCAAAAGTTTTCGATTTTAATCAAAACTCATATGGCCCAATCTTCTTCCATTTGAACTTGGAATTGAATCGTGAAATATGTATAGTACTTAGCCCATGCTTCTCCATAATTCTTGGGCTCGTTCTTGAATTTTTCTTTCATCATAAGCATCTTCTTGATTCACATTGAAGCCCATCAATTTTAATGCAAGTGGGCTAGCCTAGATGCTATCAATATCCAATTCTTCCTCGTCATCATCAATAGCAAATGCTAAAGCCCCTGGCTCATTCTTCTTTGCGATCACACTTTTAGGCATAAACATCGGAGATTCTGGATAGATAGTGAGACATCCCAAGGAAAACTCACTCCAAATAGTCCACAAATTACAAGAGCCCGTGGATCAAGTGGAGACCTCTTTCGGATTCAACAAATACAACACAAAATGAGGTATAATGGTGTGATTCAATACCAAGGCAGCTACCACAAACTAATATTATCAACAATAGATGAAGAACAACAATGTAATAACAATACTCACGGATTATAAGAGAAACTAGACACAAAAACGGTACAAGATTACAATAAGGAAATGGATAGATAGTGAGACATCCACTACTATAATAACTAAGAACCTAAGTGTAATCTAGACACTAAAACCCTTAATAATGATATTAGTAACACCTACACTCTTCAAAGACACACAAGAGGGACCTCAATCCTTCAAGCACCCCAAAGTTCCAAGCAAGCAAACAACATAAGAGAATCCACCCTTTTGATGTACCTAGTTTCAGCCAAGGTGTCAAAGATGAGAGAACTTGTGTGTTCTCTAGTGGGTTATACAATCTTCAATATTCAAAAACTAAGTAAAGAAACCCTAAATTGTTCCTTATATAGTATATTACCAATTAAAGGCAAAAAGACCAAAAGGGCCCTTAGAGAATAGGCTCCCCTCTAGTGTAACTTGGTGGTTGTTTTTGACGTGTATTTAGGCCCTTAATTACACTTCTTTACACACACACTTGGGCGATTTAAATACACACCCACATAAGTCCATCTACGTGATCGCACTTGTATCATTAACTTAGACTCAACTGACAATTAAGCACTTTGCTTGGAAGGTGCACATCTAGAAACCTCAACTTGTCTCCAGTGTGTTAGTAGAAACCTTCTAAAATTTATGTGTCATATCAGCGTTAGTGTCCATAAGACACAATATGGACGAGTTTAGGCATCTAGATGTGAATTCTCAAAGTTGGAGTATTTAGTTGTCTGTTGAGGATCAAGTTAAGTTGTCTATCTGTGTATTATGCTTATAATAATAGTAGTCAGTAAAAGCAAGTACAAGGTGTATTTTGAAGGAAGGAAGAGGGAACATATCTGAACATGGATTTCAATTATCACAAAGTTTTAATTACAACTTTTTGATTGAGGATCAGCATGTGTTGTTTATATATGTTAAAAACAGTCATATATTTGCCTGGAACCCTTGAAATCAAAAGTTTGATGGAGCACTGGTTCAGAAATCCGTTCATGTGCCTCTGCCGCCTTTAAATCCTGAATCTGCCTTTGTAACTCTCATAAATCTCTTAACCCCTTTAAGGGTCGTTTTGTATGTGGGGTGCAATAAGTAAAGATATCTCATGATATTACTTTATCCCACCTTCTATATGGGATAGTAATGGATCCTTCATTTTAGTACAAAGAGTGAAATAAGATAATCTGGAGATTAGCTAATGCCTCAAACCAAACACGGCATAAATTTAATCTCAAATTTTATATCGAAATTATTATCCTTATTCCACATATCAAACGACCCCAGCTGACCAAATAGGAATCCCACTTAACCAGACTTATTACTAGGGGGTTTATCTGAACACCTTTACAACTGTATTGGATTTCAAGAAAAAGGTTCTAAATTCTAATTAGAGCAAAAGGGATCGGAAATCTACAGAGGTGAGGTTACATTTTGGTCTAAGCTATAAAGGTGGTGAGAAAACTAGAAAACTACATACGGGTAACTTATGTCTTTTCCCTTTAGTTGACAGGCATAATTTGCGAAATCTGGTCTATAAATAATTAATGGCAAATCGCCTGAGATGCACAGGTCCTACATGACCATGGACGTGAGATTTGTCATGTAGAATGTATGTGTCTTCTTGTTCACCTTTAAGGATAGGTCTAAGGTTTCAATCTTGTAAATGGGAAAAACGCAGGTAGGGAATGTTTCTCCTTTATTGGACACGAATCTGAATTAGTCAAGCCTCAAAATAAATTGAAAATAAAAAGAAAAGGAAACAAGGAGGCAAACTTGAGTCAAATTAACAATCAAAAAAGTAAACCTATGTCACAGTTTCTGCCCTTCGTGTGGCACTTTGTGGTAACCTGCACTCACTATGTAATGACTCGCAAGCCACTCAGGAAATGTAAATCGCACTAGGAAAGACCCATGCGACGAGCTTATGAAGATCACAGGCTTAGGATAATGTATATGCAGCCTTAACCCTACTTAGATAAGGTAGAGAGTTTGTTTTAAATAGATCACCATTAAAGATTTTTACTCGAGAACTTCAATTCTCTAGACTCCTTTGAATATAGTCCTAGACCTGACATCTCATATGGGGTCCAAACATTGAGTCAATTTCTACAGCATCCAAAGAAATCACACATGGAAGCAGCAATGAGAATAGTCAGGTATCACACAAGGACAACCAGGTCAAGGTATATTGCTATCTAGCAATCAGAAACACACAATAACAGCATTTAGTGATGCTGACTGAAAAGCTTGTCTACATTCAACAAAATCAGACACAGAATTTTTTTGTGCAAGTTGGAGATTCACTTGTGACTTGGAAATCTAAGAAACAATCAGTTGTTTCAAGGAGTTCAGTGAGGCTGAATACAGAAGAATAGCCACCACCAGTGGCGGATCTACACTTTGAAGAGGGGGTCGGCAAAAAATTATGCTATAGTTCAAATTATTTTTTATGTATATATATTAGATGTTGAACCCCCTTCGGTTAGTTCGTATGTTCACGTATGAACCCCCTTCATAAATATCCTAGCTCCGTCACTGGCCACCACTGTAACAGAAATTGTATGATTGATGGGATTGATGAAGGATCTAAGTATTGAAGTTCAAAAACCAAAGATCACTTACACTGACAGCAAAGCAGCAATTCAACTAGCAGTAAATCCTGTTTATCATGAATGAACAAGGCACATTGAAATAGTTCCCACTTTCTAAGGAGAAGAATGTACAAGGTCTAGTGGCAACTAAGTATGTACCAACACAAGAAGAGCCTGCTGATCTTTTTGTTGTAATTTGGTGGGCTCATTTTGTATTTGTATTTGTTGAGCCCAAATTGTTAAATAGAAGCCCAATCATAAATTAGCCCAAACCCAATTAAAAGGGGGTAGGTGGGGGGTTGGTGAAAAGGGTTGGTGAGGGTAGCTTAGGACCGTCGGATTAGAATCGATCCACACCGTCCATTGGAAAACTTGAGGCCTATAAATACCCTCACCTCTCATTTGTAATTACACACCAAAAACACAATTCTTCTCTTCTTCCTTAGCTTCTCTCCATTTGTAATATTTCCTTAGTGAAATATAAATATAATAGTGTCCGAGGACGTAGGCACAATTTGCCGAACCTCATTATATTCTGGTGTTCTTCTTATTGTCTTGTCTAACTGTTTTCAGTTAATATTTGTCGGGTATAGTTGTTGTGATCTATTTGTGCTACTAAATTACTAGTGATAATTCTGTCAAGGCTAGACTGGTATTTAAGTGGTCCGCTTGTGACCCTCCACTCTTACCTGGGAATTTATCTGGTGTGATTTTCTAGTACAAATAATTTACACGCTATTTGAAATATCCCGAGCTTCCGCAACAATTGGTATCAAAGCCAAAGGTTTTATCTGAGTATGCTCTGTGGTTGCAGCACAGTCTGATCTTCCACATCAGAAAAGAATTACTTTGGTAATCTGGTTGTTAACTGAAAATAATATTTGTATTAAAAATGGAAGACAAGACTATTGAAACAGCCGCGTCGAGTGTCAACAATACGTCATCATTGGCATCTTCGCTTATGACAAGAATTGTGTCAAATGCGAAATTTGCAGTTGAAATTTTTGACGGATCAGGACATTTCGGGATGTGGCAAGGTGAAGTTCTTGATGTTCTTTTTCAGCAAGGGCTAGATATTGCAATAGAAGAAAAGAAACCAGACGGAATTGGAGAAGACGATTGGAAGGTTATCAATCGTGTTGCTTGTGGTACCATTAGATCCTACCTTGCAAGAGAGCAGAAGTATCCATACACAAAGGAAACTTCTGCAAACAAATTGTGGAATGCGTTGGAGGATAAATTCTTGAAGAAAAACAGTCAAAATAAACTATACATGAAGAAGAGACTGTTACGCTTCACATATGTTCCTGGTACCACAATGAATGATCATATCACCAGCTTTAACAAGTTGGCGACAGATTTGCAGAACATGGACGTGACCTTCAGCGATGGAGACATGGCCTTGATGTTGTTGAGTTCACTTCCCGATGAATACGAGCACCTTGAAACTACTCTACTTCATGGGAATGATGAAATTTCTCTAAAAGAAGTTTGCTCCGCATTGTATAGTTACGAGCAAAGAAAGAGAGAAAAACAAAAGGTCAACGATGGAGAAGCATTGTTCGTGAGAGGTCGTTCTCAAAACAATATGAGAACGAAGAAAGGAAGATCCAAGTCAAAATCCAGACCCAGCAAAGATGAATGTGCATTTTGCCGAGAAAAAGGACACTGGAAGAAAGATTGTCCAAAGTTAAAGGGAAAGGCCAAACCTAACAATGGTAAGGCTGTCATGGATTCAAATGTAGCTGACTGTGATGACTCTGATTTCTCACTAGTTATATCGGAGTCATCCACATCATCTGATGTATGGTTGATGGACTCAGCTTGTAGTTATCACATGACTTCTAATCGAGAATGGTTCATCAATCTGCAAGAAGAAAAATGTGGAACTGTTCACACTGCGGATAATAGCTCTCTTACCGCCCATGGTATTGGTTCAATTCGACTAAGAAATCATGACGGATTGAGCAGAACATTGACAGATGTTCGATATGTGCCAAATTTGAAGAAAAATCTCATTTCTGTGGGAGCCCTAGAATCAAAAGGGTTCAAAGTTCGTGCAGATAATGGGGTGATGAAAATATGCTCTGGCGCATTGGTGGTGATGAAGGCAATTCGGAAAAACAATAACATGTACCACTATCAAGGTAGTACAGTTATTGGGACAGCGGCAGTGACATCCACTAATAAGGAAGCAGAAATGACCAAGTTGTGGCACATGCGCTTGGGACATGCTGGAGGAAAATCCTTGAAAGCTTTATCAGATCAAGGATTGCTAAAAGGTGTAAAAATATGCGACTTGGAGTTTTGTGAGCATTGTGTCAAGGGAAAGCAGACAAGGGTTAAGTTTGGAACAGCTATCCATAATACTAAAAATATTTTGGATTATGTTCACTCTGATGTTTGGGGTCCTTCCAAAACACCTTCATTGGGTGGGAAGCACTATTTTGTAACCTTTGTTGATGACTTTTCCCGGAGAGTATGGGTGTATATGATGAAATCAAAAGATGAAGTGCTAGGAATATTTCTCAAATGGAAGTCAATGATTGAAACACAAAGCCGAAAGATCAAATGTCTTCGCACGGACAATGGCGGAGAGTACAAAAATGATTTTTTTCAGAAAGTTTGTGAGGAAAATGGTATTGTTAGACACTTCACTGTCAGACATACACCACAACAGAATGGAGTGGCAGAACGCATGAATCGAACTTTGCTGGAGAAGGTTCGATGTATGTTGTCCAATGCTGGCTTGGGCAAAGAATTTTGGGCTGAGGCTATAACATATGCGTGCCATCTCATTAATCGTCTACCATCTGCCGCTATTGATGGCAAAACACCATTGAAAAAATGGTATGGAAAGCCTGCTGAAGACTACAGTTCTTTGCATGTATTTGGCTCAATTGCATATTATCATGTAAGAGAGTCAAAGTTGGATCCGAGGGCAAAGAAAGCTGTATTTATGGGGATTACTTCTGGAGTCAAAGGATACCGCTTATGGTGTCCAGAGACTAGAAAAATTATATTCAGCAGAGATGTTACCTTTGATGAATCCTCCTTGACAAACAAGGTAGCAGTTGAGATTGCCAAACAAATTGAAGGTACTTCGAAGCAGGTGGAGTTTGAGGGAAAAATAATTTTTCCCTCACAAAGATCAAATGAGGAAACAACAGAAAATGTTCCTCTGGAAGAAGAGCCAGTTGAAGAGGAGATTCCGTCCCACGAATCTCAACAACAACTTGAATCAATTGCAACGAGCAAGCCAAAAAGAACCATAAGGAAACCTGCTCGACTTATGGATACGGTGGCTTGTGCAGACTCAATTGTAGCTGATGGTATTCCTACCACTTATAAAGATGCAATCAAAAGTTCGAAAGAAGATAAGTGGAGGATTGCCATGAATGAAGAAATGCAATCTCTTCATCAGAATAACACATGGAGATTGGCCAATCTCCCAGAAGGCAAGAAGGCAATTGGGTGCAAATGGGTATTTGCAAGGAAAGAAGGATTTCCTAACCAAGAAGAAGTACGCTACAAAGCAAGATTGGTGGCTAAAGGATATGCTCAAAAGGAGGGAATTGATTATAATGAAGTGTTTTCTCCAGTCGTAAAACACTCCTCCATTAGAGTTTTGTTGGCTTTGGTAGCAAAGTTGAATTTGGAACTAGTTCAGTTGGATGTAAAAACAGCGTTTTTACATGGAGACTTGGAAGAGGAAATCTACATGACTCAGCCAGAAGGATTCAAAGTTGCTGGAAAAGAAAATATGGTGTGCAAACTTGAAAAATCGTTGTATGGATTGAAGCAATCTTCTAGACAATGGTACAAACGATTTGACGAGTTTATGTTGGGACAAAATTACAGAAGAAGCAAATACGATAATTGTGTGTATTTGCGTGAGCTTGAAGATGGATCCTTTATATATCTTCTCCTGTATGTTGATGATATGTTGATAGCTTCGAAAAGTAAAGAAGAAATAGGGAAGTTAAAATCTCAACTCAAAGGGGAGTTCGAAATGAAGGATCTGGGTGAGGCAAAGAAAATTCTTGGCATGGAGATAAAAAGAGATAGACATTCAAAGAAGCTCTACTTATCTCAGGCAGAATACATGAAGAAGGTGCTAGATCGTTTTGGAATGAACGAAAAAACAAAGTCGGTTAGCACCCCACTCGCCCCTCACTTTAAGCTAAGTGATTCTTTGTCACCAAAAAATGATGTTGATCGAGAGTATATGTCAAGAGTACCATATGCGAATGCTGTTGGTAGCTTGATGTATGCAATGGTTTGCACAAGACCCGATATCTCACATGCTGTGGGAGTTGTGAGCAGATATATGCACAATCCTGGAAAGGAGCATTGGCAGGCTGTGAAATGGATTCTACGGTATATTTGCAATACTGTAGATATTGGTTTAGTCTTTGAAGATAGTCAATATCTGGTCGGATATTGTGACTCAGATTATGCTGGAGATTTGGACAAACGAAGATCAACTACTGGTTATGTTTTCACTCTTGCAAATGCACCAGTTAGTTGGAAGTCGACTTTACAGTCAACAATTGCCTTGTCTACCACTGAAGCAGAGTACATGGCTGTTACAGAGGCTATAAAGGAGGCAATTTGGCTTCAAGGATTGCTAAGAGAGCTTGGTATAAAACAAGAAGGCGTCACAATATTTTGTGATAGTCAAAGTGCTATTCATTTAGCGAAGAACCAAGTTTATCATGCAAGGACGAAGCACATTGATGTCCGATATCATTTTGTCCGAGAGATTATAGAAGAAGGTGGAGTCAAAGTACAGAAAATTCGAACGACAGATAATCCTGCTGATATGTTGACAAAGGTGGTAACGTCGATCAAGTTTCAACACTGTTTGAACTTGATTAATGTTATCAAAGATTGAAGATAGCATTTGGGGACACTACTATGTTCATGAGAGAATTGAAGAAAAAAAAAATATATCGCCCAAGGTGGAGATTTGTTGTAATTTGGTGGGCTCATTTTGTATTTGTATTTGTTGAGCCCAAATTGTTAAATAGAAGCCCAATCATAAATTAGCCCAAACCCAATTAAAAGGGGGTAGGTGGGGGGTTGGTGAAAAGGGTTGGTGAGGGTAGCTTAGGACCGTCGGATTAGAATCGATCCACACCGTCCATTGGAAAACTTGAGGCCTATAAATACCCTCACCTCTCATTTGTAATTACACACCAAAAACACAATTCTTCTCTTCTTCCTTAGCTTCTCTCCATTTGTAATATTTCCTTAGTGAAATATAAATATAATAGTGTCCGAGGACGTAGGCACAATTTGCCGAACCTCATTATATTCTGGTGTTCTTCTTATTGTCTTGTCTAACTGTTTTCAGTTAATATTTGTCGGGTATAGTTGTTGTGATCTATTTGTGCTACTAAATTACTAGTGATAATTCTGTCAAGGCTAGACTGGTATTTAAGTGGTCCGCTTGTGACCCTCCACTCTTACCTGGGAATTTATCTGGTGTGATTTTCTAGTACAAATAATTTACACGCTATTTGAAATATCCCGAGCTTCCGCAACACTTTTAACAAAGGGACTATGCAAGGTAAGCTAGGAGTTCAGAATATTTTTTCACTTTCTAGCTTGAGGGGGAGTGTAGAAATAAGTGATCCTAGAGTTAGTTAGTAATCATAAGGGTAAAACAGTCTTTAATTAATAATGTTAGTTAGTTAGTTAAGATTCCAAAAGTTAGTTATTAACGGATACTTAGCTAATTAAGTGATCAACAATCCAACGATCAACGTACTATATATGTATGGTTAATGCCCTCATTTGAGGCAAGCTTTTCAGTGAATAAACAACATTTCCTCTTTTTCTATTAATCTCTCTTGGAAACAGTCTTTCTACCTCCATAAGGTAGGGTACGATTAAGGTTAGCGTACATTCTACCCTCCCGGACCCTAGTTGTGAGATTAACTTGGTACGTTGTTGTTGTTGTGGTTGAACTATCCTTTCAGGATGAATCTTTTGTTCACAAAACAACTGTGCAACTAGACTAGACTATTTTGGATTCTTTACATTGTTAACGCATAAAACATCAACTTTGAATATCCAGCCAATGCAAAATTCTTTGTTTTTCTTGCCAGAAACCAGCAGAAGGGTCAAGACTAATATATGGTAGTTGAGCGTTACCTATTATAATAAGATGCGTATCTCTGATAATATATTTGTTCTGCTTCAATTTAGTACTAAAGCATCTGTTCTAGCTAGTTATTATACTTCATTGCATAATTTTAGTTAGTTCAAACTAAAAAAAGTAATGGAAATTATCTTTAAGATACTACTTCCTAGACTTGATTTGTTTTGTTGTTGTAAGAGATGCAATGTTTGAGCAAAATGGCAAGATTGGAGGTGTAAATATTTGAATTAACTCAACTCTAAAAGTTCGCTCATGTCCACATAAGTAGACCACCAGTCCATTTCCCAACTGATGTGGGACTCTAACACCCCATTCACACCTAGGCCCAACTGGAGCATGGACGTGAAGGGAGATCTTAGGTCCTAATCTCCAAGAATATCATTCTTAGTACAGTACAGTAACTTTCTTAACAAAAACATTGAGATAAGCATCCAATACCCCTCGAACTATGGTCAAAGTTGCTACGACATAGTCCAACTTCACAGGCATCCTATTATTCCCTAACTCAATTTTAGTGTATTTTTCTCACCCTTTTGTGCTGACATGACAACTTTTTTACATAAAATGGGGCCACATCAAAGGTGCTATGTCAGCCAAAAAGTTGATAAATGATGTCACGTCAGCACAAAAGAGTGACAAAAATACGTTAAAATAAAGTTCAACTAATGCTTTTACTCAAAAAAAACATTCAATTGGGATTACATCTCAAAACAAGTGGAGTATAAAATAATAACGACATATGACAACAAGTGGGAGTATAAAATATACTAGATCAGATCCCAAAACAAGTGGGAGTGTAAAATATTACTATATTTTTCATAATTGATTACAAAGACTTTGTAATAAAAGACATATGACAATTAATTTTCACAACAGATTAAATGAATCTCAATACAACTGGAGTATATAATTAATATATTATAGGCCAGAGATGAGATGTATATAACTACCTCCATTCTGGGATGGTGTTTCGATTCCAAGAATCAAATGAGTTTTTTTTTTACTTAATTTTTATGTGTTCTATACAAAGTTTAATTACCCGTATTAATTTTTCAACTAAATATTTATACTACTGCTTTCTTTTAAAACTATTATACCAGCAGCCCTCGACTGAAACTTAGAACGACTCAAAGACAATAAGATACAATTATCAAACATGAATCTCGAAAAGCTAAAAAGTGTCACATAAATTATCTGATAACAAAGAGAGTGAGTATTAAAAAAAGACTTAAGAGCTTAATTTCAAAAGTCAATGAATTACTATTTAATTCTTATTATTATTTTTATTAAAAAAAAAAAAAGACTTGGAGCTTAAACAACTTATTCTTTCTGATTCCATGCGTTTACTTTCTTCAGACAAGCTTAATCCTAAACTTTAAGGTATGATGATTATATTTGAGTGTTATACTTTCTTCTTTACTAATTACTTGACATTTGATATATTAGCATTTCTGGTTTTAATTAGATACTAATTGCATTTATTTACTTATTATACACAAGATCTTCAGAATTGCAAACATGGGAAGAGGAAGAGAAAATAAAGGAAAAACACACAAATTATCGGTACGCCATTCAATATTTATATTTATACCTGGATGATTATAGTTGATAATGAATATTTACATCCAACCCTTCCCAGAGCCCACCAGTTTGGATTACACCGAGTATGTTGTTGTTATGTTGTACTGACTTAGGATAATTTTTCGTCTGGGATTGTTGTTCAAAAAAGTTAACAATCGGATCATTGGCAATTTTTTGGTAGAATATTTAATTAACGAACTGCTCTTTGAGTTCTCATATCAGTACTTTCATCCGTTTCATTTATGTGACACGGTCTGAATGAGCATGAAATTTAAGAAAGAAAACGAGACTTTTGAAACTTGTGATCTTATATCCGTCGTGTGTTGATGAATAGTCTAGGACACTATAGTCACATCACGAGGAGTCAATTCACCCGGTCTTCGCATTAGAGCATACCTTAGACATCCACTTGGAGAAATTAACAGTAGCAGTTGAGGGACCTACGAGATTCAAGTAACTTAACTGCAAATTGGTTAGCTGGTCGGGTCATGGAGTAAGTGGGTCAGTAAAATGGTTCTAATGGATAAATTTTTATTTTTCAAATGGATGGTTAAACAAATTCCGCATCATCAGAAAACCGCGTGAATACCACCTGAATATGTAGCGTGATTTTTGACAAATTATCATTAGTTGAGTGACGTTCTGAGAAATCTAACTCTTGCTTCTGACAAACATTTGGCTTATTCAGTAGGCTATTTTGATGAAGCTAAAAATTGTCTGTAAAAATAACATTTAGCTTACATTTACATTAGTTGCCTGTAAAATAAGAGTAGAACTTCTCATGGAGAATATGTGCACTGAAAATTTTGATGTACGTTTGTTCTTTTAGAAGGTATCATCTGCTTTGCTTCGCGAGGACATTGTCAATCTTCTTGATTTCATAGAGAGGTTAAAGAATGAAGAAGATCAAATTGTTCCTGATACGGATCAAATTGAAAAGCTGAAATTGGAGCTGACATTTTTGTCGGCATGTTTACAGCTTTGTTATTACATTTCGGATGGTTCTAATGCCGAAATGTCTTGCATATCATACGAGGTTCATGATCTGGTTCAATCACTTTTTCATCAGAGTGGAGATGACATTCTGGTTAAATTAACATATCATGTCGTTCCTTGCCTCCTCGAAAATATCAAAAGTTCTGTCATCTCAGATGATCATTCTGAATCAAGTGCCACCATGACTGAGGCTCAGTTGGTTGAACTTCTGGACGCGCTCCTTGTGAATCTCCATTATCTCCCCAAGGTTCGTGCTAAATTGATTTTGCCATCAATGACTCAATATGAGGTTCTTCAGAATGTATTTGGCAAATTAAGAGATTTCCTTGGGCTGAAAGTAAATGGTTGCATTGAGCATAAGGCAATTGAATATGTCTTACCGCAGTTTCAACTTATGGCTGAGAGAGTAGGACACTTCTGTTTTGTCCTCTTGTCTTATCAACTTGATAAGTCAGATGAAACAGATGAAGATGAAACAGATAAAAAACATGAATATGAAGTCTCGCAAGTCAATTCCATGATAATCCATCTACTTTTGAAGATAATTCCAGTTTCACTGGAGGTTATGCACATATGTTCTACAATATTGGAAGCTTCAAAGTCAGCAGAACTTGGATGCTATATTAAGAAGCTCCTAGAAGCATCTGCAGACATTCATAGAGAACATCTGATTCACCTACAACAGCACATGGTTAATGCTATACCTCGTAGCACTTCAGCATCCAACATTCATGTCGCAATAGAGTTCCTATTGCTTTTTCTTACAGATATGCCAAAGGACTTTATTCAATATGAAAAATTATTTGTTCTATTGGCACATGTTGGAGCACTTATTAGGGAGGTGTCCATTCTCATTCGCAACTTAGAAGAGAACTCAACGGATGAAGAGAATGTGAACAAAATATGTTGTGCAAGTCAAGACTTGCTGGAAAATATTGAACTTCTGAAGGATGATCTCAGACATGTTTTCTTGAAAGCCCCTGCAGACTCATCTCAGCTCTGCTTCCCCATGAGTGATGGACCTCTCTTCATGACTCTTCTACTCAGAAACTTAAATGACTTTCTCAAATCGAATGCTTATTCAGTTGCTTTGATAAGAGAAGAAATCAGTCGGGTGAAAGAAGACCTAGAACACATAAGATCTTTCTTTGGGAATGTGGAGCAAGAATTGCATAGAGATCTTTGGACTCGTGTTCTAGATGTGGCATATCAGGCGGAACATGCGATTAACTCAATTCTTGCCAGAGATCGTGGTCTCTTGCAGCTTATCCTCTTACTTCCTGATACCGTAGAAAAGATCATGCTTCTCAAAAAAGAGGTACAAGAGAAGATCTCCAAGACCGCGAGTATCATTTTTGCAAACTCTCCCAACAAGCCTGTTGAAAACAAGTCATCAACAACTAGTAAAATAATTGTAGGTTTTGAGGAGGAGACAGAGTGGATAATTAGGAAGCTCACCGGCGGACCATCTGAGGTAGATGTCATTTCTATAGTCGGCTTGCCAGGGCTTGGAAAAACTACTTTGGCTTACAGAGTATATAATGATAAGTCTGTTGTTGATCATTTCGACGTTCGTGCTTGGTGCACAATCGACCAGGAGCATAATGAGAAAAAATTGTTGCAGAGAATTTTCAATGAAGTTATTGGTTTGAAAGAAAGAGTGAGTGAGGACGGCATAGACAACAACGTTGCTGATGATCTACGGAAACAACTGTTTGGAAAGAGGTACCTGATTGTATTGGATGACTTGTGGGATACTGCAACATGGGATGAGCTAACAAGACCATTATACGCCATTCCATCTGAATTTCAGAAAGGAAGCAGAGTTCTTTTAACAAGTCGAAAAAAGGAAGTGGCTAAGCATGCAAAATGCTGCAGTGATCCTCTTGATCTTCGATCGCTAAGACCAGAAGAAAGTTGGGAGTTATTAGAGAAAAGGGTGTTCGGAGAAGAACCTTGCCCTGATGAACTTAAAGATGTTGGAGAGAAAATAGCCGAAAAGTGTTATGGGCTTCCTTTGGTGCTTGATTTGATCAGCGGAATCATTTCAAGGAAGGAAAAGAAAGAGGCTTTGTGGCTTGAAGTTCTCAATAATTTGAGTTCCTTTATTTTTAAGGATGAAGAGGAAGTAATGAAGGTTATACAATTAAGTTATGACCAATTGTCGAATCACCTAAAGCCATGCCTGATTTACCTTGCAAGCTATCCAAAGGACGAATACATTGCAATATCTGATTTGGAATATTTGTGGAGTGCCGAAGGACTGATGGAACAGTCTGAGGTGAAGGTATATGTGGATGAGTTAATTAGCAGTAGTTTGGTAGTAGTTTCCAATGAGAGAGGTGCATACCCACATTGCCAAATTCATGATCTTGTGCATGATTTTTTTTTGAGAAAAGCCAGAAAGGAAAAACTGTTTGACTTGATAAGTCCAAGTACTCCGTCATCGTCTTCTTCAGATCTGATGCCACGTGGAATGACTGTTCATTATGATCAAGACTTCCCTCATTCGGGTGTAAACGTTTTCTTGCTCAATGCGGAAAAAGAAAATCCTTATGCCAAACACCTCCTGTCTTTGACGGCATACACAAACGCTCGTAATGGACTTTATCTTTCCTACAAGTGTCACCTAAGACACTTGAGGCTTCTTAAGAGGTTGGAGCTGTCGGATATAATTTTGTCATATTCTTTGCTGAATGAAATAGGCATGCTTGTTCATTTGAAGTGCTTAAACATTATGACAGAGGAAGAATTTCTCCCTCCGTCATTTTCAAACCTATGTAATCTAGAAACTCTCGTGGTGGATAACCTGAAGGGATCATGCATGGTACTGTCACCTGTTATTTGGAGTCTTACTAAGCTACGAGATGTGCGCATGAAGTGTTGTTCTCTTTTTGATCCGTACATTAAAGAACCAACGGTGTTAGATGAGGACTCAAAGCAAGAGAATTTGACAATATTATATCATCTCCACCTTCGCGGTTTAAAAGACACGGAGGATATTTTCAACAGGTTTCCTAAGCTTCAAATCCTTAAATTCAAGATCAAACAACTATCGGATTGTTCAGCGGAGAAGATTTGTTTTCCAAGATTAGATGTCCTTAATGAACTCAAAAAACTTACTCTACGTGTTTCTTGGGATTCATTCAGTGAATATACACATGGTTTCCCTTTGAGCTTGAAGAAAATGGAGATAACATGGCTCACTCTGACATCCGATTCACTCTCAAGAATGGCAAGATTACCCAACCTTCAAAAGCTGTGTCTAGGATACTGTATCATCCAGGAAGGGAAAGAATTGAACATAGAAGAACTCACCTTCCAGAATCTCAGATCTCTAAAATTGTATGGTTTATCTTTTTCTAAATGGCAGGTTATTGCAGATGAATCATTTCCCGTGCTAGAGGTTTTAAAATTAGAGGATTGTACTGAGCTCATAGAGATCCCAGATAGTTTTGGAGATATAGCTTCGTTAAAGTTTATCTCAGTGTGGGAAAGCCCTCAGCTCGAAGAGTCGGCCTTCAAGATTAAGGAATATGTTGAACAAACGACGGGAGAAGACAAGCTTGAGATATTCTACACCATACGATTTTAATTTGCGGCAAAATGGAGTCATCTCAGGTCCTAGTCTCCAGGCAAATCACTGTTAGTCTACTACAGTAACTTCTTCCTTACTATCTTATTACATGTTGTTTCCTTTGATTCCATTACCGCATTATCTGTTGTTGCTACTGTTCCCTTCTCCTTTATTTTAGTATGACATCTTCACTACTGTATTTCCTTCCCATACTTGTTTTGGATATGTGTCACTTGAGCTGAGGGTCTATCGGAAACAGTCTCCCTGTCTTCACAAAGTAGGGGTAAGGCTGTATATACGTCACCCTTCTCAAACTCCATTCGTGGGATGATACTGGATATGTTGACGTAGTTCTTTCCTATATTAAGTTCCTTTTCAGTATAATATTTTCCGAATGACTTCAACGTGTATAATCTTGTTTGCAGTGAGCTCATGTGAAGGTTGGCAGATGATTTACTTTTATCCAGCACATCTACCTGTTGAAGCTTCAAAATGTTGGATCTATCCTCACACGTTTGTTCCTTCTTCAAGTTGTTTCAGTTCATTTCCCTTGTGATTATCCCATCTGATCTTCTGTTTAGCAGATGTTTATTTTTAAATACCAATTGATGCTTGATCGAATTGGAATTTTGATCATCGATGGAATGTTTTTTGTGCTTTGATTTACACTTTATTTGATGGATTGTTTTTTGTGCTTTGGTTCTCACTTTATTTTGCTGTTGTTATGGTTCTATTTACCTGAATGCTTTGTAGTGTTTCCTCTAATATTTGTTTTGTCTTCCTTTCTTCTGTATATTCGTTGATATGTGTTACCTGAGTGAGGGTGTTTCAAAAACAACCTCTCCAACTCCATGAGGTATAGATAAGGTCGGGGCAGCCATTTGGTCGCCTATGATACTAGGACCAACAAGTTCAAATGAGTTTATGCCGCATGTGTAGCACGATCTAGTTTACACGAGTGTAGGCTTATAGCTCTAGGGCTTATAAACTCTTTCTTTCATTTATCAATTCCAGATCCCACTTACGGAATATCAGTGGGTCTGTTGTTGTTGTTGAACTATTCTTTCAGGACGAACCTTTTGTTCCTTTTGCCTCACATACATAACTACCAACACGGGATATAACATTTTAGTCTCAACAAGACTAGACTATTTTGAGTTCTTTACACTACCGGTGCACAAAACATATCTTTGTTTTTTTCGTCAGAAACCATGAAAGGGGTCAAGATTTATTTATGGTCGTTGAACAGTACCTATTATTACTGTAAAGTCACAAGACTATTGATTGCCACATTAAAGTAACTGAACTTTACCCACTATAACGATGAAGTCTCTAGACTTTACCCGCTATAAGTGTATAACTATTGTACACACATCTTAGATACAAGAAATTGAAAACTCTTGAATTTGTGCACACAACATTTGATGGTTTAGGAATATTTCCTTGATACTGTTTATTGATATTTTCAAAAAAAAATAAGAAAAGTTGAGTCAATCTAGGCAGATTGAGCTACAACCCATTATTCAGCTCATCTTGACTCAATTTACTTTAGCCCAAACAAACTTTAGACAAGATTGGACGACTCATTTATTGATTCAGTCCATTTTGATCCGGCCAAATCAGTCAATTGTCTCCCCTAGACATGACTGATGATGTTTTTCAAAGAAATGTAAGTTCCGGATATTGAAACAGAAGAACCAAAAACTAAAATCACCCCAATAAACACAACTTCCAGATATGAAGGCGTCTTGACGATCTTGAGGTAGCAGAGGCATGGTAATAATATAGACACGGTAACACCCAAAAGTGCGCCTGTAAATGTCATGACATATCCAAAAAATGGAACGACTAATGCCACGATGACGGTACTGATGACCAAAAATGTTCTGATGAAGTAGCTCGCGATAAATTTACTCTGTCGTAAAGGTAATTTATCTTCAATGGCTGTTGCAATAGGAGAGATGACAAGAGCGTACTTTGTTATTGGATTGATGAGTGTAGTGTATATCGCGATTTTCGAACTAATTTTTCCTGTAGGGAGATTTAATGTTATTTGTGACATCAAATTTTGCCCATACATTAAGTACCCCATGGTTGCCATTGATCCATAAGTCATGGTGCTTAGTATAAAGCACACAGATAGAACCTGTTTGACAATTGAAAAAAAAGGATTTAAGTTATATACGATGAAGATGTAGAATTTATTGAAATTATTATTAGTGTAATATGGTATGTTATTGCAAGTTATATATGATATTAAAGGACAAATATCTGGGACATTAAAGTTCGTGTTATGCGCCGGTATCGGAAAGGGTCGGACCATAAAGATCTATTGTACGCAGCCTCACGTTGCATTTCTACAAGAGGCTATTTCCATGGCTTGAAAGTTGAAACCGCAACCTCATGTTCACATAACAATAATTTTACCAGTTACTCCAAAGATTCCTTTTGTCTATAAAAGAATATTAAATACATTTTTACCAATTCTTCATTTACTTGAAAAAAAAAAAACAGGAATTAGCGATGGACAAATTTTATAGTCAAACAACAAAGTTCGTTGCTTATCTATGTTACGATGGATCATTATAAAATTTTGTTTCTACGATTAAACTAGCAGATTAGCGACGAAGTTCATAACTACTTATGGAGTACTAATTTTTTTTTGTACTGTTAAATATAATTAATGAATTATACTTGACACACATCACACTGTTTATATCTAAAAGCATAATTTTTATTTCCTGTGTTTTATTTTGTGTCACCCTAAAAAAAAATTGTCACCTTTTCTTTTTTTTACCTTGGTAAAACTAGTGTTTAACTGTGCTACACGGGTCAGGTTAATCCAACATACTGTGACAATCTTTGTCGATCGGTGATTTCAGACGTGGTTCATTTAAGGGCCCGTTTGATTATGAATATTTTTTCCTTTTTTCCAGAAAATTTTTTCGGAGTTGGAAATTATGGTGTTTGGCCATAAAACTTTGAAAAACAATTCCGGAATAAAATTTCGAAAATGGAAAATACCTTTTTGTTGTTTTCTCTTTTTTCCACTTCCAATTTCAACTTCCATTATTATTACATATAACTCAAACTTTAAATTTTTACACAAACCCCTCTTATTAACTGAATTACATAATTTTTTTAAAAAGACCAAATTCAATAAAATAATTAATTCAAGTGAAAATAATTAAGAATTTCATCACCAAATTTAAGAATATATAAAATATATTTATATATATCAATCATATTTATCAAAATACATTTTTCTCTATTTAATCGATTATGGTTAGATAAACTTATTTAGCTCATGCTTGTGATATTTTTATTCAAATTTTAGAAGAATAACAACCATAATAATTAGTTTGTTGTTAATATTTTATCAATTGAAGACATATAAATTATTTTTTCAACATTTGGTTGTATGTCAGTAGGTAAATTAGTAGTTGGATGATTTTGATAATTTTTAAAAGTTAAGGGCATAAAATCATATTTAAAAAGATTTTTCAAAAGTCTAAAAAAAAAAATTTCAAAAAAGATATGCCAAATACAACTCCAACTTCAACTTCATCTTCAACTCCAACTCCAACTCTAACTCCGGGAAAAAAGTAATTTTCATGGCCAAACGGCTACTAAGTCTTTCGCTTTCGCTACATGAAGAACATGTAAGTTCTCGTTTTATAGTTTACGCGATGTCTAATATAATTAACTTGGATTAACATGTTATATATATTTCCTCAATAAGTACTTGTGTATTGAAGTCTTTTAAAAGCATCCAGTACCCCCATTGAACTATGACCAAATTAGCTACGACACACTCGAAGTTTACATTGTCTCTGAACTTAATTTTAGTGTATCTTTATCATCTTTTTTGGATGATGTGGCACCTTTTGGCACTTTTGACGTGGACACCACATTTATGTGATAAAGGTGTCATATCAGCACAAATGGGTGATAAATATACGTCAAAATTGAGTTCGGGAGTAATAAGACGCGTGTGAAGTTGGAGTGTGTTGTACCAACTTTGGTCATAGTTTGAGGGGATACTGGATGCTTGTTTCTTCTTTTTAATCTTCATATTCAATCAAATACCGTCATATAAAATAAAACAGACAAACTAAAAAAAAAAAATATTACCTTGGGAAATTGGCTCCTATCCTTCATGGAATTGCATATTGTTGGGAAAACGGCATGACCACAATAACAAAATGTAAACATACTTATTGCATTTATCAATCCATTCCATCTCCAAATCACACCTTTTTCTTCGAAACCAATACCATCGACTGCACCAACCCAAAATACCGAACAAACCAAAACAACAGAGGCCAAAACTCCACCAGCAGAAACATAAGCCAATAAACCTAAACTTCTCAACCATGTTGTTGGCAATATTATTATAGCAACTAAAAAAACAAAAAATTCTCTTCCAACAATTTTAAGACAACCAACATGAATTTTTGCATTTGGGAATAATTTATGCAAATTGTCACCTTCTAATATGAGGAATTCAATTGCAACAAAGTATAGTTCAAGATACAAGAAAATTGAAATCAAGATTCTCCCTTTGTTACCAAAAGCAAATTCACCAATATCTGGATATGTCTTGATTGATGGTGAAACACTCATGCATTTTTGCAAAAGTAAACCTGTATAGCAACTTATAATTGCTACCAAAAAAAGTATCATCATACATAACCATCCTCCTTCTGAAAGTGCATAGGGTACTGATATTATTCCAATACCTACATCAAAGAGAAAAAAAAAAAAAAGTTTTATTATATATATTTATACAGTTAGATCATTTACAAGGTAATTACAATAAATCTCTATGATAAGCATATGTAAGATGATAATCATAACATGTAACTTGCTTATAACATACTGTAATAAATATTATTTAAATTACACTATACACAAACAATAAAACTAGTAAAATCTCACAATTGGAGTCTGAAGAGGATGTATATGCAAGATTACCCCTATCTTATGACGGTAGAGAGGTTGTTTCTGATCAGTGGCGGAGCCAGAAATTTGCTGAAGGGTACGCAAATTTTATTCTCAGTTATGTTAAGAGTGTGTAAAATTAAATATACAGTCGTTATGACTAACATTTAACCTCTATTCACCATATAATTTTCCAACAAAGGGTGTGCATTTGACCAATTTTCGCTAAAGCTGGCTCCACCCCTGTTTCCGATAGATCCTCGACTCAAGTAAAGCGTGGTAAATCAAGAAGGAAACGAGAATATAGTAGAGAATGTTAATAGCACCTGTAAGTAATACGATAATCGAAGCAAAGAAAACAAGAAGTAATAACATGATGTACAAGAAAGTAGGAGGAAAGAAATACTAATATCACTGATATGGAAAACTAGACAGCGCGACTACCTACTAACTTTCTACATACCCTAATCCTCGATCGCTATATCCTCCTATCTAGGGTCATTTCCCCGATAAACAAAGTGATTCAAGTGATATATTATGTTTTGGTTTAAACTATACTAAACAAATAGTGAGATATTTACCTGATAATGCATTAATACCATTGAAGCATGTTCTAAAGAAAGAGGTTCCTTTACTAGGCTCTAGAATTTGTGGAATCTGATTTTGACTCTCAATTCTCTCCACACTAGAGGATTCCATATGTTTCTGAGTGCCACAAACATATCAAATTGCTAGTTTATATATTGGGTTTTGGCAAATTTGTCTAGAATAAAAATATTCTTTCTTTGTTTCACATTGTATTTCTGTCTTTTTTAACAGGCTTTAAAAAATAAAACATTTTTATATTTGAATTTTTTTCAACTTTAAATTTCCTCCTTGACACGGTCATGAGAAGGACTGACAAGCTTCTGAAGAAGCGCACAAGACATCCTTAGCGAATCATAGATCAAGAAAGGAGAGAAAAATTAACTGCTATATAAGACGGAGCACAAGTTTGTATGTTGCGCATGTTTTTGGATTTAATGATAGCATAGTCCGAGGAACAAATTCGCGAGACATGTTAGGTCAAAGTGGACAAAATACATGTCTCAACTTGGTTCATAACAAAAATGGTATTATAGACGGACTCTCATAATACATGGTGGGGAAAACCTTAGCGAGTATGTTAAGTATTCCCTTAGGAGGGTGTATGTGATAACAATGACGAAAACCAGGTCGATGAGGCAGGCCAAAGAGGAGAACCGATAGACTTCCAAAAATAAAGTGAACATGAGAATCTCGGCATATCTCGTATGAAAATGGAGAGAAAGTGAAGCTAAGTGCTATATAACAAACAATACAAATTTATATGATACGTGTTATTTTGGGTTCAATAATAACGGAGCATGAAAGGTATATCAATAAAATTTGATAGGCCAAAATAGACAAAACGTGACATAGACGTTTCCTTAAACTTGAATATATACCAATAGACTTTTTTCTCAAAAAACTTTGTGATCAATTAAACATCGTCATATATAATATAGCAACAAATATATATATATATATATATATATATATATATATATATTAAAAAGTTAGTCACTTTTTGTGGGTTGATCATAGCCTGACAAAATGACCTTTTACTGGCAACATGATCTACTGACAGTTACAGCACCATAAAACCAAATTGAAAATTGATCATTGGAGTAACCGGTAAAATTATTGTCATGTGATCAGAAGGTCACTGGTTCCAGTCGTGGAAGTAACCTCTTGTAGAAATGTGAGGTAAAACTACATATAATAAACTCTTGTGATTCGGTGTTTCCTCGAATCTCGCGCATATCTATTTTTAACTTTTCCTTTTTAATTTGTTTTTAAAAAAAAAAGTTGTGTAACTTTTATCTTGAAATATTTTAAATCTAAACTTATTTACATTATTACAAACATCTATAACTTATTTAATAGCATCATTAGTTTTAAAAACAATCATATATAATCAAACATCGCGACATAAATGGACAGACTATTCTCTCCATTCATCTTTATTCATACAATATATACTTAAAACAAAAGTCCGACACTATTTGAAAAATTAATGAATAATTATCTATTTGTGTTCATTTTACTCTTGATATTAAATATTTTTCATTACCCAATACATTTTTTGTAGCATTATATTTATTACTCAAAAAGTAATAAATATATTTTTCTTGTTATGTCCTTTCACTATAAAGCAATATATTCTTTCGAGCATTAAAATCACTTTTTTTTTTCTTGAAAGTAAAGCTTGTAAAAAGTGTCTTTTTCAGATGTGTTAGAAGTGGAGTAGAACAATAATTTCATGGAAACTAACACCCAAAAAAGTCTCTATCCTATAGGTACGTTTTGACCCACTAAGATTTTGACCTATCTATTCTGGTTCAGTATTTTTTAAAATTTTGTCGTATTTGGTCCCGCTACCCTTATGCCCCGCCATGTTCTTCTATTGAGGCTATTATTGAAAACATTCTTTTATACAATAGCGTAGCACATTGTTTTAATCGACTAAAACTAAAATACTTAATAAAATGTTTTTTAAAGAGTTGTTTTAATTAGCTTTTAAGGGTCGATCTCTGTTATTTGTTTTAAATTTTTTTCTTTATTTATTTTTATTTTGCAATATTCCATTCAGTTATTTTTACTATCTCGACTTTTATGTTGAAATATTTAGAATTAATATCTAAATAATAATTATCTTTTCTATCAATGTTATAGTCTATAATATAAACTACACCTTATTCCACTTAAAAGTTCAAGTGATAATTAAAATAAATGGAGTAACTTTTAACTTTTCTTTCATTAAAATAATAACACAATTTACACATGCATGCTCTTCCAACTCTAATTTTAAAAAGGAAAAAATACTCAATTAACCCCTGAACTATACCCAAAAAGGCTATGACTCAATTTAACTTAGGGGTCCTATTATCCTTGAACTAATTAAAAGTGTAATTTTGACACCCTTAGTGCCTGCATGGCACATATGTGGCACAACATACTGAAGTGTCCACGTAGGCATATGTGTGTGCAACGTATGTGCCACATAAGCACTAAGAGTGTCAAAATTATACTTTTAATTAGTTCAGGGATAATAGGATCTCCTTTAAGTCGAGATGTATCATAATCTTTTTGGGTATAGTTCAGAAGGATAATTGAGTATTTTCTCTTTAAAAAATAAGCATTCATTAACAAAGTCTAAATTTGTATGGGGCTTTTTTTTTGGTGTAATTTTGGAATCAATCCACACGGTTTTGAACGAATCTTTATAATAATGTGTATGTTACAATAATACTAAATAAATTTAATAACAAACAAGAATGGATTCTATCAAGTGCAAAAATATAATATTCCTTTTCATCAAGCAACGTCGGACATGAAACATTACCGATTTTAGAAGTCAAAATTAAAAAGAAAAATATAATAATTTAAGTTACCAATAAAATTAGAGATAAGCATTCAGTATCTCCTCGAATTATGGTCAAAATTACTACAACACACTCCAACGTCACAGGAATCTTATTACCACCGAACTCAATTTAGCGTATTTTTGTTACCCTTTTGTGCTGACATGGGACCTTTATTACATAAAATGGAGCCAACATCAAAGGCGTCACGTCAGCTAAAAAGATTGACAAAAAATGTCACGTCAGCTAAAAAGGATAACA
The DNA here is from genome assembly GCA_030864225.1 of Capsicum baccatum var. pendulum. Lineage (NCBI taxonomy): Eukaryota > Viridiplantae > Streptophyta > Magnoliopsida > Solanales > Solanaceae > Capsicum > Capsicum baccatum. The sequence continues at coordinate 235,984,092 of CM061554.1, read as the reverse complement.
AAAATACATTAAAATTTCATTTAGGGGATAAATGGACCCCGTGAAGTTGGTGTGTCGTAGCAAACTTGGTCATAGTTCAAAGGGGTAATAGAGGCTTTACTCATAAAATTAAGAGTGAAACATCTAGTACCCCATGAACATGACCAAATTTACTACAACACACTCCCAACTTTCCTGGGGTCCTTTTACCCCTCCCCCAACTAAATTTTAGCATATTTTTGTCAACCTTTTTAGGTGACGTGATATCTTTTGTCAATTTTTTTAGCTCATGTGGCGTCTTTATCGTGGGCCTCATTTTATGTAATAAAGGTGTCACATCAGCACAAAAGAGTGATAAAAATATGCTAAAATTTAATTCAGTGGATAATAGGACCCTTGTGAAGTTGGATTTTGTTGTAACAACTTTGACCTAGTTCGGAATTACTGAATGTGTATCTCTAAAATTTAAATTAAATAACTATTAAGATAATAATAATGAAAAAAAAATAATCTGGTACACTAAAGCGCTTTCAATGCACACAATTTAGGAAAAGATCCAACCACAAGGCACAAGTATATATGATGGAAAACTACATATCATTTATTTCATTCCATAAGCAAATCAAAGCTTGACACAAAAGTGGCAAGAGGTCACGAGCCATCTTCACACACACACTAATATTTTATCACATTAATATTATCTTATGTCAATTCTCTCTTTCACTATTTTATGCTGTTATGATACCTTCATTTAATTTATTACTTTGGAAGTATTCTCAACATTTTAAGTTTCTAGATGAATCTACTTTTTTGTTATTCTTAACATTGGAATATATATATATATATATATAAATTCAACGAGCTAGGTTTTTCACATGAGGGAAAATTTCCTATTGCTTTTCATAAAATTTCACTTCTTCCTTTTATAATAATTTTTAGAGAATATTGCAAGTTTTCCCTTTGACTATAAAGTCTTACTTATAGTTGATTTTTGTTTTCAATTATATCCTTAGTTTTAAAGAATAACTCAATTCTGTTTTAACTGGTGGTGTTTAAGACGAAACAATCAATCGTATCAAATAAGGATAATTTAGTAAGTTATATTTTAAACTTATTAATTTCTTAAGAGATAGGCATTCAGTATCCTTCCGAATTATGGTCAAAGTTGCTACGATACACTTCAATTTCGCAGGGATTCTATTATCCCCTTGAATTCAATTTTCGTGTATTTTTATCATCCTTTTGTACTGACGTGACACCTTTATTACATAAAATGATGCTCATGTCAAAGGTGTCATGTCAGCTAAAAAGGTTATAAAATACGTTAAAATTTAGTTCAAAATGGTAATAGAATTTATGTGAAGTTAGAATGTGTCTGGAGCAAATTTAATCATAGTTCACAAGGATACTAAATACTTTACTCATTTCTTAATTAATGGGATTGATATGATTTTGAAGATTTAAAAAAAAAAATTACGATAAATAATTTAATACCACGTACCAAATAGGACTTTGGATAATGGAAATCCACATATAGATTCTTTGTGCACTTATTTTCAAGAATCAACAATTGGACAAAGAATAATCCAAAATCTCTATTTTTTTTTACTTCCAACACGAATGGAAGTGATGCTGAATCATTAAACAAATATTTTTAGTTTGCCATTTGATTCCCCAAAAAAAAAAAAAAAGAGTTATGAGGACACGTAGCGTGCGTCGTCTAACTGAAGGGTATATAGATACCATTTTCAATAGTCCGGGGATATATATGTACCCAAAGTTAGACGGTAGGGGAACAAATTACCCAAAAGTATAACAAATGATATTTACGTACCATTTTCAATAATTCAGGAGTATATATATAATCTCTTTTCAATTTAATTATATCCTTATTTTCATTTCAAAGATGGTTGAAAGAGGACGAACTTAAAAATATTTTAAATGAGAGAGATACTGAAAGTCGAGTTAGGAGAAAATATAGAAGAGTGCATCGCCGCACATGACTTATTATTAGCTATGTATAAGTCTTATTTTGCTTTTATATTAATACAAGAATATCTTCTTCGTCTTCTTTTTTTTTTTTTTTTTTTGATATTTTAGGAGAACACATTTATTATATATTAACTAATTGTTACAAGATGTGAGTACTCGTTTTTATTCGATGTCTGATTTGAAGGGTCATTAACATAATAGTCATATACAAATGGAGGTGATGAAGTAAAATGTAATAGGACAGTATTAATATTATAAAACGGTAGAACTTCAAGCTCTACACTTCGGAGTTGAACTAGCCATTCAATATTGTGATATAAATTTGAAGGTTAATGTGGATGGTTTCCAAGTTGTGCAACTTCTAAATAAGTTTTCTGAGGAGTTTGTCTTTACTCTCTGACTGCAGGTGTATGCGTAGGCTGAACAACCCACACCTGAAGCACGTCTACAGGGAGCAAAATAAATTGGCAGATGCACTGACAAGACTAGTTATTTTTACTACCATTACTACTATAATATGGGAACCTCCAGCAGCCGTTGTAGATATTTTGCTGGCTGATAAGAATGGAGGTTTATCACGTCGGAAAGTTAGGATAGCAACGTCTACTCAGATGCCAATATTGTATAATATTAGTACTTCTACTTATCAGAATGTAAATACTAGCCGTATGGGGGCAACTACTGTTGCTGCCAGTGTATGTATAGTGGATCCGCCACAAGTCACTACCCCGGAAATGTTGATCTATATATAATATAACTATCGTTTGCAACAACAAAAAAAAAACATTGTAAAACAACCATATTTAGATAAAATATCAATTACGTATAGTATTGACTTCTCTAAATAGAACAATGCAAATATAATTCCGCTTTGTAAATAATAGAAATAAAAGATAAAGTGTTTAATTTGAGAAATCCAAGCATCCAGCTAGTTATTGATATGAATTTAAAAACACCTCATATTTTTCTTTTTCCGATTATATTATAGTAAGCATCATCTACATTAAGCGTAATAACATATTCAAAGAGGATATTGTCAATTTAAATGAATGATGGATGTTAATAATAAGTTATAGCATTTGGTAAGGTAAAGGAATTCAATAACTTGTGTGATGATATGGACAAAAACTAAATTGAGGCATTGTGAAGAATATTCTTGTTGCTATCATAAATAGCTTCTGTATTATTATAGGTAGGAGGAGTAAGAATAACACATACTTTAACTTTGGTTGTGCATAAGTAGACACTTAAATTTATATTAAATTGAACAAGTAAAGACATGCATCCTATGTGGCGTACTACGTAGACAATTCGTGTCCTAATAAATGGCGCTCTACATGTATTATGCCACATAAGACGTGTGTGTACTTGCCAACTTTATAAAGTTTAAATGTTGTGCTATTAGAGTTTGTGACTCAAATTTTGTTAATCCAGCCCTGAAAAGTTCGCGGTGCAACCTATATTTGTGATTTTTTGTGGGGTTTGTGGTGGTAGCCGAGGGATCAGGCCAATAGGCCCGATCCCGGAGCCCATCACTGATCCCGTTGGGGGTGTGGGGACAAAGCCCCGACTGTATGGACCTGTATATTTTGGGGCTTAGGATTTATTTGTACGCACGTATTATAGAAGTGTGATTTAGTGGGTCGTTTTGAATGTTTTAATACGTCATTCTCCTCATTGTATTCTCCATCCTTCATAGTGAATTTCCTCTGCCTCTGCCCACAGTTTTTCCTGTAAGGGTTTTCACGTAAATCTGTGTGTCTTCTTTTTATTTTCTTTTGTTTTGTGGTATTGCTTATTCTGCCCGAATATAACATGTGCATAACCAAAATTCGAGGTCATAAATGAGAGTTAAGGCCAACTTCAAAAAAGTATTTTCTCATCGATGATTTGTAAAATTACTGTTGGGTTAGAAGGAAACCAAAGACAATGTGGAATTATGGTGTCCGGATCAACTTGTGTGCACCTCGACTGATAGAAAAATACACTACAGCAGCAATGAAAAGAAAGAGACTCTGCAAGTGTGAAAATTTACTATGTATTCAAGTTACGAATATGAAATTACACGAGTCCTTAAATAAGATAAAACCACTAAACAAACATTTAATTGTTCCTAAAATATTTGAATCTAATGCTGACTCCACTACTCCTATAGCCTAAAGACTAGGAAACTACTTATTGACTCCTAAATAAATGCAACAAACTAACTACTGACTGACCACAAAACTGGTCATGTTGCTAGCATTCCCTCTGTTAAACTGAAACAACTTTCAGTTTAATTTGCAAACATCAAGCTGACCACGTAGCTTTAGAAATGACACTAATTTCATGGCTTTGTGAATATGTCTGTAACCTGCTCTTCACTTCTGCAATAGATAAGATTAATCTTTGCATCTTTACTTAGATCATGCAAGAAGTGATACTTCACATCTATATGCTTACTCCGTCCATGTTTAACTGGATTCTTTGAAAGATTAATCACCGAAGTATTATCACAATAGATTGGCATTGGTCCTTCCTGATTAAAATGAAGTTCTTCAAGGATGTTCCTCAGCCAAACAGCTTGACAAGCGCATGACGCTGCAGCAACATACTTTGCCACTGTGGTCGACAAAGTAACAATAGGTTGCTTTTTTGAAGACCAAGAAATAACTCCAGACCCCAACATAAAAGCATATCCCGATGTACTTTTCCTGTCTTCAAGATTTCCGGCATAGTCACTATTAGTGTAACTAACCAAATGTCCAGCTGCTTTCATCTGATACAAAATTCCAAAGTCACTGGTACCATTCAAGTACCGCAGGATCCTCTTAGCAGCTTGTAGATGCATTTCTTTTGGACTCTCCATGAACCTGCTAATGAGACTTACAACGTGCATAACATCAGGCCTTGTTGTCGTCAAGTACATCAAGCTTCCCACAATTTATTTGTATAAAGTGTTGTCCACTTTTCTTCCTTCAGGTTCTTTGACGAGCTTCAGACCCTTCTCCATTGGTGTGCTCACAGTGTTGCAGTTTTTCATCTGGAATATGTCCAGAATATCTTGCACATATTTCTTTTGAGAAATAAAAATGCCATCAACAGATTGATTCACTTCTAGACCAAGAAAATAATGCATATACCCAAATCCGACATGTCAAACTCAACCATCATGGACTTCTTAAAATTCTCAATAATGGACAGATTACTTCCGATATAAATTAAGTCATCCACATATAAACACACCATTAAAACCCCTGCACCCCTCTGTTTAATATAAAAAGTATGTTCATATGGACATTTTCGAAATCTCTCTTTTAAAAATAAGCATCTATACGACTATACCAAGCTCTGGGGGCTTGTTTTAGTCCATACAGAGCCTTATTCAATCTAAACACTTTATTCTCAGCACCAAATTTCACATAGCCAGATAAATACCTTTTCTTGTAGTTCACCATGTAGGAAGGCAGACTTCACGTCCAACTGGAAGATTTTCCAAGCATTTTGAGCAGCTAAAGCAATCACCAATCTTATGGCATCTAATCGAGCAACGGGAGCATACACCTCTTCGTAGTCAACACTATATTCTTGATTATAGCCTTTTGCTTGTCACGATCCGAACTAGGGCCCGGCCGTGACGAACATCCCGAATCATGAAGGCCCAAACGTCCTACTCTATCTGGTAGTCATGCACAACATTCATATAATAAGAAAATATAAGGAAATACAATCTGATACGAAAACATAGTCATTAACTCTGAGTTTCAATACATGAGAATAAAAGTTACAATTCAAAACATCCGAATAAGATCTGACTCGGTCTGCGAAATCTCTACTATATCTCAAAACTGTTCTGAAAACTGGGACAAGGCCTCCAGTAGACCAAACCAATGGAATAACATAATCTAAAATAATAGGCCTTCTGGAACAAAGAAGGCTCACCACTGAACGGATTACTTCTCTCTAGAATACCCTACTGATTAGCTGGACCCTTGAACTGAGCCTCCAAATCTGGGAGGTAGGGGGTCAATACAGATGTACTGGTACGCAGAGCAGATCCAAAATACTAATTTACATTCAACATATATGAGAGCAATTTAAAACAGTTCACAAACATATCATATAGTAAGAAATCTCATGGGCATTTTCGAAAGACTGTAAAATCATCTGAACTCTGTGACACTCTTCATTTTACTTCTACGCTAGGTGGTATACCCTACAACTCTAAAATTTCACGGGCTATATGGGATCCGTCATTGACTCGGCGGGGAAGCCTCCAACCCAAGTATGCCGCAAAGGTTGGAGTCTCTGACTCTGCTACGCCACACGGTCGGCGCCAACGTAAAATAATATACCCAGGTCGGCAAATCACGATTTTAGGCTATGAGTTACTTGAACTAAAGATCGGGTAACCACCTAACCCTCTTTAAGCCCATTTTTAACTCTTTAAAGCATGCATTCTCTGAAAACATATTCTGAAAATATACTCTGTTATGGCATACATGATTATGGTGTCATTATACAATTGACTTGCAAGTCACATCTCTGAGCCATAATAGCATATAACAATCTCTGTTTTCAAAATATAAGTTTGAGACCACCATATCAATAAATCAATTCAAAGAAACTCTTTATCAAACCTCATGTAAACACATGCAAAACACTCTCTTTGTCAAGCATTTCAATAATACAAAGTGGTCATGTCAAATTTCTCAATCATATGCAACTCTTTCTCATTTAAAACAAAGGTGTAATTATATCAAGAAGCTCCCTCTCATCATCTCTAAATCATGCTCGAACACTAAGGTATTGAGAAAACTAGTTTCAAAACCATAAATCATGCATTTCAAATCATTCATAATAAGATCATAAACTTGAATTTATCACAAGAGAGGGACTTCATAATCTGTGCTCTCAAACAAATCTTACATTTCAATTTCATACATATACATATACTTATAAATCAATTTAAGGGGATGAGGCCTAAAGGCCAAAACAACAATATCAATAACATGCATAAAGCATAATAAAAATCATGGATTTCAAATCCCTTTAACAAATTCATGCTTTATAATCTTTAAATCATAATTGAGTGCTTTCAACAAGCCCATGCATTTTTAGGATAAACCCCACGTACCTCAATTTGAAAATTTGATGGATGATTCTTAAAGCCTACGATTTGGGGATTTTAAATCTTCAATCAATCTTGAAAATCCACAGTTAAATCTTGAGTTATTTGAGATTCTTGTTTGAAACCCTAGAGAGTGTTCTTGTGAATTTCTGAAGAAAATATGAATAATGTGGGCACTTGGGAGTATAATCTCGTGTTTAAGCTGATAAGGGAATGAAAAATACCCAATATACCCTTAATGAGATGGAATAAAAAATATAACTGGGAGCCCGATTTCATGGGCCACCGCGACGCGCCACAATCGCGGTGGCTCACTGAAAATTGACGAATGGGATTCTTAAGGTCATCGCGTTGTCCCCACTGGTTGGGACCTAAAACTTCAGCGCGACACGCCACAATCGCGCTATGCTACTGGAATTTGACAATTTCTAAATAGGCTCCCTCCGCGACTCGCCAAGCACCAAAATGACGGTGTTTTACTACTAGAACTTAAATTAGCCATAACTTCTTGCCCGAGTATCAGATTTGGGCAAATGTTATATCGACGGAAAGCTCATTCAATTTTTCACATGATAAAAAGTCGAAATTAGGGAAATTATAGATGGTTTAAACTTTACTCACTTCAAAAGTCAAAAATGAGACAGTTTCTTTGACACAATTCTAATCATTTAACTCTAAGAGCATATTACCACGAGCTAATGCATGGATGATTTTTGTGGGGTGTTACATTGCTACTAAGCGAGCTTTAAACTTGTCAAACTCTCCATTTTACTTCAGCTTTGTTTTGTAAACCCATTTGACACCAATGGTTTTCTGATTTTCTAGAAGATTTGTCAACTCCCAGGTATCATTTCTTTCAATTGATCTAATCTCCTCATCCATGGCTTGCTACCACTTTGGATCTTTGACGGCATCAGTGAAAGATATAGGATCACAATCTGAAAACAAAGAGAAATGACTGGCCGTATTTCTAGATTTACTGATCCCATATACCTCATAATCTTTCATCCAGCTCGGTGCACCTCTACTACGTTGAGGACGTTCATTATTGAAATGAGCATCACCTAATTCATGTTCAACCCCTTCAGCGTCTTGTACTATTGGACTTGCTTGTGAACTGATCTCCAAAGACCGTTCTGGTTCTTCATCTTCTTCAACAGAAAAGGGAAATTGTTGAAACGAACTGTTGTCGCTCTCGCTCCAAATCCAGATTGCTTCTTCATCAAAAACAACATCTCGGCTTATAACAATTTTCTTGGTAATAGGATTGAACAAGCGATGAGCTTTTGATTTGTCAACAACACCAAGGAAAATGTATTTTTGACCTTTATCGTTCAACTTCTTCCTTGCAGCATCTGGAATACGGGCATATGTTATACACCTAAAAATTTGAAAGCACTCAATATTTGGTTTACGCCTGCTCCAAGCTTCATGAGGTGTCATATTTCAAATAGATCTAGTAGGACATCTATTTAATATATGAATGCTCCAATAAACTGCTTCTGCCCAAAAGTCTTTTGGTAAGCCACTTCTTTTTAAAAGACTACACACCATATCAAGAATTGTGCGATTTTTCCTTTCACACACACCATTCTGTTGAGGTGTGTAGGCTGTTGTAAGGTGCCTTTTAATTCCATGCTTCTCACAAAATTCTACAAATTCTAGTGAGTTGTATTCGCCACCCCGATCAGTCTACAAACATTGAATTTTACAACCAACTTCATTTTCAACAAACACTTTAAACTTCTTAAAAGTTTCAAATGCTTCTGATTTTTCTCTAAAGAAATAGACCCATGTATTTCTGTTGTAGTCATCAATGAAGCTAATGAAATAATATTTACCTCCATTAGACGTAGGACTTATCGGACCACAGGTATCTGAGTGCACCAACTCCAGCACCTTCTTTGTCCTCCAAGACTTTCCTGTTGGAAATGATTCACGATGTTGCTTGCTAACTACACACTCTTCACATACTTCATGGAGATTCAAGTTGCAGAAGACCTAACACCAACTGTTTTTTGCTTTAAGAACTTCAGGATTCCCAAAATTTAAATACCCATACCGAAAATGCCACTTTCAGGCATCTTCTTTAACTTTGGCAAAAGACAAGATTTTATGGAGTTGTGAAGATATAAAGGAAACAGGCGGTTTGAGGACATGTTAATCTGAGCGATTAACCCCAAACGAGGATCTTGTATCTTACAAAATCCACCTTTAATATTAAGTTCATATCCCTTTTCTTGAAGCTGCCCGACACTTAATAGATTTGTTTTCAACGCAGGGACATAAAACACATCACCTATGGTATGAATGGAGTTGTTTTTGGTTGAGACTTTTACCTTTCCTTTTCCCTGAGGAGAGACCACAGAATTATCTTCAAATCTCACGGTATCTTGAAAAGTTTCATCCAACTTTGAGAATGCCTCTTTCTGCCCACACATATGATTACTGCAGCCGGTATCGAGATACCACAAATTCATGGGAACTTTCTCTTTGGAAGTATACGCCATCAAAAGTGAAACCTCCTCTTCTTCTTTCTTCGTTTCCGCGTCTTCCTTTCTTGCTGTAAAATTAGATCTACCACCACAATTCTTACTTAAATTGGTACGACACTCAGATCGGTAGTGTCCAAATCGATAGCATTCAACTTGAGACTTGTCACGTCTTTCAACTTGAGACTTGCCACGTCTTTTTTCCTTTTCCGAGGAATCGCCAGCTTTGTTTTTCTCCCCTTTCTAGTGATAATTTTTTCCTTTCCACTCGTTTTTCTCTGGCTCTCTTCCTTTTGAAGACATCACTGCCCTCAATGCTACTTCATCCTTGCCTTGTTGGTTTAATTTCTTCTCATGAACCAACAAAGAACCTTGCAACTCGTCAATAGAAAGAACATCAACATCTTTGGATTCTTCAATGGAGCAGACGATATAATTGAACTTTGCAGTCATAGAGCGAAGTATTTTCTCAATGATGGTAACATCCTCTAGTTTTTCTCCATGAATTCGCATTTTATTTGCGATAGCCAAAACTTTAGAGAAATATTTTGTTACCGACTCACCACCTTGCATACATAGAGCCTCGAACTCACCACGAAATGCTTGAAGCTGCACTCGTTTCGCCTTCGCCGTTCCTTGATACTTCTTCTTCATGGAATCCCATATTTGTTTAGAAGTATCCTTGCAAAGAATTGTTTCCAGTATTGAGCGATCAATAGCCTGAAAAAGGTAGTTCTTCGCCTTAAGATCTTTAACCTTAGACTGTCCAACTCTGCCTTCTGTGCTTCCGACAAGGCAGTACCAGTGGCTGGCTCTTGTATGCCAACACTCACAACTGGCAAAAACTCTTTGGACCTAAGAAAGTTCTCCATCAACATACTCTAATGGTCGTAATGACCATCGAAATGCGGAATAGTGGGCTGAATAAAATTTTCAGTGGTCATTATTTTGTTGCTGCAATAGTACTCCAAAAAGGAAAAAAACTTTTTCTGGCTTGGATACCAAATGATAGAAAAATACGCTACAGCAGCAATGAAAAGAAAGAGACTCTGCCAGTGTGGAAATTTACTCTGTATTCAAGTTACGAATATGAAATTACAAGAGTCCTTAAATAAGATAAAAACCACTAACATTTATTTGTTCCTAAAATATCTGAATCTAATATTGACTCTACTACTACTGCAGCCTAAAGACTAGGAAACTACTTATTGACTCCTAAATAAATGCAACAAACTAACTACTGACTGACCACAAAGCTGGTCACGTTGCTAACATCGACTTTATTTTTTAAAAAATAAATCCGGTGTTTGGCTCAGCTTGTACCAAGAATTAGACAAATGGGAAGTACTTATGATCTAATCTAGTGTTTTGTTTCTGTTGGAATTTAAAACTGAGATCTTATTGTTCTTAGCTCACTTTACTGACCACTACGCTACACCCTTGAGTGCACGGGAACTGTAGTTTGTCTCTATAATGTATTAGGAAATTCAAATATCTACAGATATATGATTGGCAATGCAGCTATTGTTATATATTATCTTGAGATTGTTATAGCAATTTATAAACTTCAAATTCTGAATTTGGCTTTGTTTCACGACATTATGGCTAAGATCAAGTGTAATATTTGAATCATTTAGTGTAAAACTCTTTTACTACACACGCATCCTTGTCAGAGAGGGATTCAGGATTTGAAGTTATAGATGCCTACCACGGCCTCAAGTCAATACTAGAATAAAAAAATGCATTCACAGTCAAATATTTATTGATATTTAGTAGATTGTCTTGAATATATATATAAAGGATAAAAGCTACTACGTGTCGCGTTATTTCTTATTCTTCAATGTGTACTATTATTTTTTGCTTTCATTTGTTTTGTATCTCGTCATTTTGCTTTCATATTTTTCTTGCAATTGGGCGCATCTAATACCTTTCTTTTGAGTTAAGGGTGAATTGGTAACAACCTCTCTACCCGTAGGGTAAGGGCTGCATACATCCTACTTCTCCAGGACTCCACTTCTGTGGAGTTACACTTGATATGTTGTTGTTATTTTAGGACAAAAGCTATTGGGTTCACGATCACCATGATTATAGTTAGGACCCATAGCAATTAGCATGATGGTCGATTTATCTGATACGTGCTTAGATTACCAACCATTAGTCAACATGATGTTTTATTGTGCTTTCTTGTGGTCTCTTGGTAGGAAGATAACTAGAGCAACAAATCCGTTGGAGTCTGCTGCTGGTACCATCCGTGGTGGTTGTGCTATTGACATTGTGAGGTAACACACTGTACATCCAGTTTACTGTTTGCGTTTCTAGCATGCATTTTCTCTCATGCCAATAGTTAGGACTAATTATTTGTTTCCAGCACACTTAATTCCAAGTTAAAAGCTCTTTACATAACTTCCTTTACTCAATCATGTAACATAATTTGATTTTTCAAGCACTTATAATGCCAATGATATTGATTTCTTGTTCATTGAAAGCGTAGATCTGCAGATGTTCTTAGATAACTAAGTGCAATGAACTCGAAATTGCAGAACATAGATTGTCTGTGGACTTTCCAACTTTCATCTATGTTCAGCTTTAGGTTCTTTTTCCAGAGTGTACTGAATATTTCATCAGACAATGTCATTTGCCGATTTCACCTTTTCTTTCATTGCTTTGATAGCCGTAACTATCGTCTTATTCTGTAGTTGTTACTGTTCTTTCTTCTGAATGTTGTGTATTGTTTTCCATTTAACATTATTTCATTGTTGTTACTACTTCCATTTCTGTATTCCCTTTTTCAATAACTTTTTTACGCTGAGGGTTTATTGGAAACAATCTCTCTATCTCTACGAGGTAGGGCTAATGTCTGCATTCACTCTACCCTCCTCAGACTCCACTTGCGGGATTACACTGGGTATGTTGTTGTTCTTGACAGCCACTGCTGTTTTTCTGTTCCACAAGTTGGAGTAGTCCATAATTTATCTAGGAAAATGTTATATTCCATTTTAGGTTCTTCGGTCTGCATGGATCATTAGCCTGGTAACCAGAAGTTTGAAGACATTCGTAATTGTGCAGGAACGTTATACATGAAAGTGATTCTATTGAGAAAGTGAAGAAGGAAATTGCGCTTTGGTTTCCTGAAGGTGTTGCTGAGAGGCAGAGTAGCCTTCACTTTTGGATCTATGAGTAGAAAAGGTCTTATGAGTGTTGTTTGGTACCATTTATTTGGCTACAACTTGTGAAGTTTTGGGTGTTGTTTGAAGTAGAAACATTGTTGTTTCAGATTAATTTCCATTTGTTGTGTCAAGAAGACTATAATATATGGTATGATATGAGCAGAGTTACACTAGTTATATATCTGACTTCTGCTGCATTTTATATAAGGCTTGAATACCTCGAGCCGAGAGTTTTCTGGAAACAGCCCCTCTACCTCCTCGAGGTAGTGGTAAGATCGGCGTTACACTCTACCCTCCCTAGACCCTGCGTTTGGGACTATATTGGGTAGTTGCTCATCTGTCAGCTTCTCTACCTCGAGCCGAGGTCTTCCGGGAATAGCCTCTCTACCTCCTCGAGGTAGTGGTAACGTTTGCGTACACTCCACCCTATCTAGACCCCGCTTTTGGGACTATATTGGGTTGTTATTCATCTGTCAGCTTCTCTACCTCGAGCCAAGGGTCTTCCGTAAATAGCCTCTCTACCTCCTCGAGGTAGTGGTAACGTCTGCGTATACTCTACTCTCCACAGACCCCGCTTTTGAGACTTTATTGGGTTGTTGTTCATCGGTCGGCTTAATTCACAATTGTCTAGGATGGCTGCTGCAACATGCATATTTGCTTGTTGCATTGAGGGTGTGTTCAGTTCAAAGGAAAAAATTTCAATTTTCTCGAGTTCGATTGGTCAAAATTTTTGAAACTTGTAGGAAAACAATTTTGTTAAAAATAAAGAAAATGACTTTTCTAATCGATTTAGAAAAACACGTTCCACAAGTCTACATTGGTTGCGTCCTTCCCACTTTCCAACGTTTCTCATTTTCACCCTCATCCCGTAGCTCCCATCCTCATCACCCGATACTCCTACAGATTTGTCTAGATTATCTATGAATATTCATAGAATTATATATTAATTTTGATTATATATCGAACATAAAAAGATAAGTAACTATTTACTTTTCTAGAATTTTTTTCTCCTAAAATGTTTTACGTATGAAGTACCACGAAAGTCTATGATGGAGTGATAAATATTTCTTCATTCTTAATTAGATATTTTGTGTTCGAGCTTTGAGTATGGACTCATCTTTCTACAGAGCGCTTTACCTACTAAAGTAAAACTTTTCAACACAAATTTAAATTAGTCTAAGTTCAAAGTGATACCAAACAGAAATAAAAAAAACAAAAAACTATAAGAGAGTAAGATTCATGGTTGCACGAGCATCCCACTCCCAAAGTTTTAACTTTATATTTTTAATTGTGAATTACGATAATAGTGGAGAATACTTTATAATACTTCTAAAAATATTTTAATAAGAAGTAAAAATAAGTTTATACGTAAGATACAAGGGGGTAGTTAGGAGAATCTATTGTCTACCATATTAGATTTGTTTTTGCACTTGGGAGAATGTAGAAACCATCATGTTTTTTCGACCATATCCTTAGACTTAGATCTAAAATAGGGAAATGTGATTCCCAAATTCTGACTTAATATTAGATGCGAAGTCAGAATTTAAAAAAAAAAAAAATTATAAAAAAAATGGGAAAATTCAACATTTATAATATATACAATTCTATATATTCAGTAGACTTTTTCGACGAAACATATTGACTATCATAACATCATTAAAAGGGATAATATTTAAACAGACCTTCAACTTGGCTTTAGCTGACAAGTAAATACTCTAACAATTAAATTATAAAAAAAGGTGAAAATTCAACATATGCGATATATATAATTTTATATGTTCAGTATAATTTTTCAACAAAAGCGCTCTTGACGAATCTTAGCACCTTTCTTCGAACCTATCGGCTATCATTCTTTGTAGCTTACCCGTCGAGAATGGTTCAACTGGTTAGGCAGTCTGACGCATTATTCACTGTGCTTTATTTAAAGCAACATGCGTCATTAACATTATTCAAAGGCAAAATATCTAAACAGACTTTCAAATTTGGCTTCAATTGATATGTAAACACTCTAATTTTGAGTATGCACATTAGATACCTCGACTTGTTTCCACTGTATCAGAGAACATTTCACCTTACAAAATAAATAGATCGACACCTCCAAAATGTATATGTCACGTCGGCATCAGGTGTCCACAAGACACAATGAAGACGAGTTGGAGTGTTTAGCTGTCAATTGAGACCAAGTTGTGGTGTCTCAATGTGCACTTTCAAAGTTAGAATATTTACTTGTGCCAGCTGAGACCAAATTTAAGTGTGTTTATGTATCATGTATTATTCAAATTAATCACCTTAATTTTTCCCACTTCCCACACTCACGAGTATTAACTTTGTTGTCAACTTTGTTGTTTTTCCATCCACTTGTTATTAACTACTTACTAAAACAGTACCATTGATACTCTTTGTAAGTGCATAAATAGAAGAACTACTAGCTTATTCAGTATATAGCAAAAGATTTACAGTAACTAGAGAGATACCGAATACAATCGATGGAGATCGCGAGAATGACTAGAGGGTGTGTGATTCTCATGTTCTTTATGGCTGCAATAGTGTTCTGCAGCCATCAACAAGTGGTGGCGAAACAATCGCGTTCCAGTAATTGCAGCGATAGCGATAAGGGAAAAATAAAGAAGTGCATGACACAAACAACCTCTATAGATAAATGTTGTCCATTATTTAAGAGGACAATTGGTGCTAATTGTAAGTGTTATCATTATGCTGAGGACTTGGATAATCAAGTCTTAATTACTCTTGAGAGTTACTGTGATGTCAATAATCCATGTAAACATGTACAAGTAAGTTCCTTCTTCTCTGCTATAAACTTTTTGGAACTTATGATTGTTAAGCTCATAGTGTTTAAATTCTGAATTCATCTCTACTCAGTCACAGCCGAAATGCAGTGCAACTGATAAAGCAAAGGTAAAAACTTGCATGACTAAAACAAGCTCTATAGATGCATGCTGCCCAACATTCAGAAGCATACTAGGCAGGAGTTGCCCTTGCTATGGTTATGCCATGAACTTAGACAATCAAGTTTTGATTACTCTTCAAGCTTATTGTGATGTTAGCAATCCTTGTAAGCAAGTGCAAGTAAGTTATCTAGTACTTTTTTACCTTGTTTAATCAATAGATATGCCATTTTTATATTTGTTTCTTTTTAGTCTGTTCGAAAAATAAAAATGACCTAATGTCATGATTTTATAGCGATAGGGCTAATGGACCTTGGATCTAACTCACACTCCAAACGCTAGCTCAAAGGGAGAAGGATTGCCCAAGAGTACATATAAGGAATCCCGGGATCTTGTCCTGATCTGATGAGGATATTCTCATCACCCCCACACGCCTAGACACTATCTTGACTAGAGTGTACACAATCATGAACCGGGAGTATCTTCACAACCCCTAGCTTGTCCCTCCCCCCCTCCATCAGACTCGATGAGTCTGGCTCTGGTAACAGTGGGTCTAACTCCCACCTCTAAAACTAAGTCAAAGGGAGGAGGATCGCCCAAGACATAAATTGTGCCACTGAGCCCCTTACCACCTGAACACTCTTAACAAGATATTTATTGTGTTTAGACATGTTACCACAGCCAGGGTATGATGTACATGTTTTCAATTTTTATACTATCATATTGTTGTATTTTGCCTAATATTTCTTCTGTTTTTAGGGTGAAATGAGAAAATCAACTCAATCTTCTGTAATTGTTAGTCAAGAAGATGATGATCATTAATGTAAGGATACAATGAATACAACTTAGCCATGAACTTCTACTGGTTTTTATTGTTGTTCTGATTCTTTTTTACGTCAATTTCAGCCTGAAAGTTCAGCTGAGAAGGTCGTGTCCTTGGAACTACAACTATGAAGGATACAAATGCAGTTAACATTGATCTTGATTTTAGACCTTCTAGTATGAAGTTTAAAAGACAGAGATGCTATTACTACGCCGCGGCCACAACTGCTAAGTAAAACAAGAGAAACCAGACTTGGCCTTTTACACAACACCATAAGCAAGAAGCTTATTCAAGAATTTAGCTTTAGTTGTGTTAAGGTTTTTAAATTGCTTTATGATCATGTTTTTTGCAACACTAATGTGTCCAAACTTCAATTATTATGTCTTTATTTTCAGTTCAAGTACTATTGTTTAACTTTCAGAAATATTTTGGCAGCAGTTCATAACTTGCTATAATTTTTTTGAAATGTTAATTAGCTTTTACATCTTTTTCCTGGACTGTATTTCATCTTGAGCCGAGGGTCTATCGGAAACAGCCTCTTTACCTCTGAGGTAGTGGTATGGACTGCGTACACTCTACCCTCCCTAGTTCCCATTATGTGGGAATACACTAGGTATGTTGTTGTTGTTAATTAGCTTCTACCGAAACATGTAATTACGAGGGTCTATCGGAAACAGCCTCTTTACCTCTGAGGTAGTGGTACGAACTGCGTACACTCTACCCTCCCTAGTCCCCACTATATGGGAATACACTAGGTATGTTGTTTTTGTTAATTAGCTTCTACCGAAACATGTAATTACGTTCTACTTTGAGTACAAGATCTGACCAAATTAACAAGTGAGGTTATTAACAAGTGAGGTTGTCTGTTCTTCTTATCTTATTCAGCTTCCTGTGTAGCCTCATCTAATATGTGGTTACGCCACAAGACTTTTACCAATGCTACATATTTGGTTCTCAACCTTCGGACTTAGCTTGCCCATCAAGGATCTCTATAGGTACTTCTTCACACGTTAAGATCTCATTAAAACAAATGGAAGTCTAGTAATACCGATGTTCTTCTATTCTATAGTAATATTACCTTCCTCTTAACCGAGAGAGAAGAAAAATAAAGCTCGCTCTGTCAGGTATAACAAGAATTCTCCAATAACATACCTCTTTCAAGTTGGCGTAAAAACAACTTATAGACTAAGTTGCACAGACTCTTCACATTCAATGCCGCAGGAGTATTAGTCATTCAATATGTCAAAGCAATGGTCTGCTAAAATGAACTAGGAAAGTATTTCGATGTCAATTACACACTAAAACCAGGCAAAAAAAGAATATACACTAAAACTAGGCAAAAAGAGACCCTCGAAAACATTTTTATGATGACATTTCAATTTTTTGACTGTCAAAGAAAGCTATGGTGACATTTCAATTGTAAGTGTTACATCATACCAAGTGCAGCCTCAATAGTTCATATAGACCTCTCAGCACAAATTTAGTTGATCTGTTCCTTTAAGTCCAATCCCAATTTACTTATCAGGTTTCCATAAATAGTAAAATAATAGTTTTGCCCCGAAGAAAGAGAGACTTTAATGTTATTAATATCTTAGAAACTTACTGCATTCCTTTTAGCACCATGGCCATTTTGCATCCCTCCAAGTGAAGCCGTGATGTCTTGAAGTTGAGTAATCGGCAGGATTGGAACAATGCTCTCTACCCTGTTGATTGTTCTGCATCTCAAATGCAAACGCTGGACAACAATGAAGCTTCTCATCAGACAGTATGGCGTCTTCTCTGTATCTAGGATTGTAGTACCTTGGATGTTGCAAGAAAGGAACGCCCTTCCACCAAAGCTTGAGAGCCTATGATGTATATAGTGAAAAGGAGAAAGGGAATGAATGTCATTCCTATACTAATTTGTGTAACCTAAAATTCGCTTAATTAGGTCAAGCAATTATATTTACTAAGTTACGGTCAAAAAAAAATATGATTAACCAACAGGAGTAACGAGCAATGTATGAACAACATGACAACTAGATTCAACCATTGAACTACGACACATGCATTAGCATCCCAGGCGCTTATTGACACTTTCACAAGATATTCAAAGCTATCGGCAACGAAGAGTATGTACCTGCCAATATATCCATAATGCAACCTTGTGAGGCATTAGCCAGAAGAATAAAGCTAGATCAGTATGCATGGAGGATGATACTCTTTTGGCCATCAATGAAGCTGAGAAATATTCACCATGTTTCGGATGATTTACTGAAATTGTTACAAATAGATTATCCCCAGGTGTATTTGTTTTCATGGTCCAGTTTCCTAGCATATCCTGCAATCAATTCCACAAAGCTAGTAAAGAACTTCAACGACTAAGTTAATTCAAAAATAAGATGAAATTGGACTTTTAACGAAGTGTCTAAAAGTAGGAAAAGCCAAACTATGAACCGGGAAAAAGTATGCGAGACTGGACAATAGAGCACCAAACAAGTGAGCCAATCTATCAATATATGTTCCCTCAACAAGTACTACCCAACTAAAAATGTTAATACACTAGACAAGTTAAAAAAAAGTCTTTTAATTTCCATAAATAAAATTAACAACAACGATGTATTTTAGCCAACCTAGTAGGATTTTATACAGAAAATAAGGGCCAAGCACAAATACCTAAGCACACTGCATATAGAAGCTCTAGTATGGCAGAAAACTTTAGGAACAGCGACAAAGAGTTCTGATTTCAGGTTCTGCAAAAGCAAGGACGCCACGTGCCACCAAAATTGTATAAATGCCTAAAGTATCTTGGATCCAATAACAGGCAACATAGCAAACACTATGCATCTCTCAACCATCTCAGCCTTTACGCAACAGTTTAAGGCTTGTATACAACAACATAGCTAGTGTAAATCCACAAGTGGGGTCTAGGAGGGTCGTGTGTATGCACACCTTACACCTACATGGTAGAGAGGTTGTTTCGGATAAACCCTCAGCTTAAGTAGATGTATTTCTACACCATCTCAACCTTTACGTAACAGGTTGAGGTTTGTATAATGATAAAAATATAATCTCTTAGGACAAAGCAACGTAAATATCAGCACAAAAGATTGATAGAAAGAACAAGCTCCAAGAACAATATGAGATAACAACTCAAGAGCATAACACTCATGTTATGCATCACTTTCAATGGTCACCAAAATCGGATTCTGCAAGTAAACAAAAGGCAAGGTGATCCCTAAAGATGGCTTACCATGAAAGGACTAACATGAAGAGATTTTGCAACTACATCTGAGTTTGGGTTGAACAGAAATGATACTCTTTCACCCCATGGGGTGTTAGTCACCTGCGAAGGAATTCAATCAGAAAATAGCCAGAATCATGATATATAATATGACTATTTGATCTAAGAAAAATGAAACAGGATATGCAGCGGGTGGAAATTAGCAAAAAGGCAAAACAGCTGGGTACAGTATAACTTCCTATTGAGCAAAAAGTGTGAGGAACCTCTCAGGTAAAACGGATTTGGTTGCTGATGGGAAGTACACAGGCACTCGGGGGTGGATTTACCTTGGCTCGAGGGGGTGTCACCTGACACTACTTCATCCAACTTTTTTACTAAAATAAAAATAGAAGGTAAAAATACTTAAAGGGCACTACTTATAAACATAGCTATCTGCTTGTCTGGTGGTTAAATGCTCTAGTTTTGTGTGAGAGGTCTTTTGTTTCTTGCGTATGCGACTGCAGACACTAACTCCTCGCCTGGAACTTTGACAGTATTTCTCATTTTAGGCTTTGGTTACTTAGCAATTAAAATGATTCACCTCAGCGATGCATTTCTTCAAATTCTGCGAGGAGCCTTCAGTATCATAGCAATAATACAAACTCAATGGGTTTTGCACATATCCCACACTGGGCGGTATTGTCAACAAGAAACTGCTTTAAGAAAGACGAATAATTAGTCCATGAGTCCATAGCACTAAAAACATTGAAACACTCCAACAGTTTTTGAACTTTCAGACATCTGATTTAGTGTGCACAAGTGATACTTTGTCATAATGTGCCGAGTTAATGGTCAAAACACACCTAAAGTTTTGTATGAGATGTCCGATTTAGTGTGCACAAGTGATACTTTATCATAGTGTACCGAGTTAATGGTCAAAACACACATAAAGTTTTCTATCAGATGTCCGATTTAGTGTGCACAAGTGATACTTTGTCGTAATGCGTCCAGTTAACTGTCAAAACACACCTAAAGTTTTCTATCAGACGTCCAACTTAGTGTGCATGATACATTGTCATAATGTATTTCATCAAGACACCAAAAAAGAGGAATTCATATTTTGATTTTAATACTAAATCATTATCCAAGAAGAAATCAACCATGGAAAACATATATTACCACATTTTTTCCCTTCAAAGAGAAACCGTTGAAATTGAAAAAGCCAGACATCTACAACTAACTCAGAATAATTTATAGTATTTCAAAAGTAGTATTTTTAGTACTCCCTCGTTCACTTTTACTTGTCACGTTTCGAGAGTCAATTTGACCAATCGTGAGAGCTAAAATGACTTAGATTAATTTAATATTTTAAACTTAAAATTAGATTTTCGAAAATTATATGAAAAATGTAAAAGTCATGATACATTTCAGATTAATCTTAAAATGTTGGTCAATGTACATAAAATTTAACTCTCCAGAAGCGAAACGTAAAAAGTAGAAGTGAACGGAGATAGTAGTAGAAAGTCACAGCAATAGTAGTTGCAATTCAAGAGAAAACTACTCCCTCCATTTCAATTTGCATAGAGTTTGATAAAGTAAATAATACTTTTGAATCGTGTGATCTTAAATTGAGACTATGCAAAATGTACCGAAATGCGCTTCAATTTTGTGGTCTTAGAGCCTGTTTGGATGAGCTTAAAAACTACATTTTAAGTTCTTTTCAGCTTTTTGGGGTGTTCGATAAAATTAAGAGTAATTTTTAAGTTAAAATGCTTTAAAGCCAAAAACAGTTGGAATTGTCCAACTTATTGCTTTTGACTTAATTTAGCATACACTTGTTTTTGCTTTGATCAATTCATTAAACTTTTTTATCGTAAATAATTACTACACTTTATTCAATATAAATTAAGCTCCAATACTTAAAAAGTGTTTTTCAGCACTTGAAGCTTAAAAGCTACAACACTTAAATTCAGTCCATCCAAATGGGCTCCTAAACATGGCACGTGGAAAAGAACTAGCAAGGCCAATGAGTGCATAACGGACCGTTTGGTAAGCTTACTAAATTATATTACAATTGTGATAAGATTTATACTGTATTTAGTAGACGTATATTGTAGACGCATATAATCTATTAAATGCAGTATGGAGCAGAGAAGATAAGAGTAGGTCCATCTCTTTATCTTTTTGTTTTGAAATTATTGTTGTATGGATGGATATATACACTCTTAAAAATATCTTACTTAATACCAAGATATTTTATAAGAAGTTTGGGCATGCCATTTCATATTTTAAATTAGTATTTGGACATGTGCTTTGCGATCATAACTTCCTATCTCAATTTTTTTCGAAAAATATTTTCCTCCATTACCTAACACACCCTTATTTTCCACTTATTTTACTAAAAAACCATTTCATTTTATGGTCCTATACAATTAAATACAGATTAAATGTACTGCTTGGTATCATTTTGATCCAAATATATCCCTTTTGTTATATTTTTGAGCTAAATATATCTCTTTCGTTATATTTTAGCACAAAATTTGCCTAATTTAACAAAGTAACACGTGACAAACTGGAGGTTTAATCATTTGTTCATTACTATTTCTTGAGGTGTGTCAAGTCAAATGAACAAGTACAAATGGACGAAGAAAGTAACAATTAGACAAGCAACAACTCACACTGGACCGGTAGTGCCAGAAATTTGTCGAGCTTGATGAGCAGAGAGGTGATCAGATGGAGCGGTAATCAAACTATCAAGGTCAATAAGAGCATAACGTACCGGGTACCGGAACGAATGATGAACGGGACGACGTCGTTCGTGCCATACAGTACCTTCATAAAGAGAAACAGAGCCGTCTCCGTCTCCGGCTCGTCCGGTTTCTAAATGGAAACCGAAGCGACGGAGAAGAAGATGGAAGTGGAGGTTAAGAGAGAGGAAGAAGGAAGTGATGGAAGTTGAAAGTATGGAACAAAGAAGATAGAATACTTCCATTTCTTTACTCTCTCTTTTTGATTTTGATTTCTTATTTGATACTTTTATAGTATGGTCCAAATGGACAAAATAATATTCACGGGAGACGTGTCTATGGTTGGATCGCCATTTCATTTTAAAAAAATAACATAAACATAAACCCTATTTTAAATCTAATATTTTCGATGTTGTGTTTAGTAATGAATATAAATTAAAATTATTTTAAAAAGAAAAAAAGGTATAAATATATTCTGAACTTTAATAAATTGTATAAATATACCTCATCATATTTTGGATACAAATATACTCTTTCTGTTAATGGAAAGGTATAAATGTACCCTCAAAGTTTAATAAATGATATAAATATACCCTTCATCATAGTTTTATACCTTTGTCGTTAATGAAAAGGTGCAAATATACAACAAAACACGTGTCAGCATCGTATTGATTGGTCCTTTTTTATTTATTTTACTTTTGAATATTTTAATATATTTTAAATTATAACTCATATCCGATCCAAATACCCAATTCGATCCATGTAATAGAGAAGTTCAAGAGACATATCACGCGTCTCTATTCATGCATGTTTCTTTCTTCCACTCTCTTACTAACACAAAAAAACTCTTAACAAACGCATTGATTCGATTCATGTTTCGACCCATCTACCATCTAGAATCGAGTAGAAATTTGTTTAATATTGTGATGTTGGTTAATGTTTAGATGTTAAATTAATATTATGATGTTGTTTAATGTTCCTCATGAACGACTTTTTTTTTTTTTTAATTTATGAGCGTCGATGAATCGGAAATTATTTCTAATTCATGCTTGTTGTTACCTGATTTAAATCTATTATGACACCATTGTTCAACAACTTCAAAGAGTGGATAAGAAGACAATATTTTAAGAACAAAAATATGAGAAGAACTTGCAAAGTTTGGACATTCCTCGGCCAAACCAAGGTCCTCAATGTATCACAGATCATATCGGGTTATTTGGATCGGGTTTGAGTTATAATTTAAGATGAATTAAATTATTCACAGATAAAATAAATTTAAAATGATCAAATAATACGATGTTGAGTGTTGACAACACGTATCCCATCGTTAATGAGAAGAGTACATATGTACTTTTTCATCAATAACAACGGTGTATTTGTACCCTAAGTATGGTGGAGGGTATATTTGTTTCATTTATTAAAGTTCGACGGTATATTTATATCTTTTCATTAGAGACAAGAGAATATTTGTACCTAAAAGATGAAGGAGGGTATATTTATATCATTTATTAAAGTTCAGGAATATATTTGAACCTTTTCCGCTTTTAAAATTTTCTAAGTAAAATAAGAGTGAAATTTTTTTATAATAATTTTCACTAAAATGATTATTATAGCCAAACAGGGGCAGAGCCACCTTATGGTCAAGGGAGTTCATATGAATTTCTTTGGCGAAAATATACTTTCTCCGTCCCATTTTATCTTGCCATTTTATTTTTGGTCTGTTTCAAAAAGAATGTCACACTTCCTTGTTTGGTAACTATTTAATGACATCATTTCTATTTTATTCTTAGTGGATCTTACTTATTAAAAAAGACTACTAAAAGTAAACATTAAAATAACTTTAAAAAAGACAATTTTATAAATTTTATAAAGTCATCACTTATATCTTAAACTTCATGTCTGATCAAATGACTAACACATAAAATGAGACTAACTTGGTTAAAATTATTTTCTTATGCTTATATAATTGATGTTGAATCCCTTTCGGCTAGTTCGTATGACTACTTCTTTGGATGTTGAAGTTCTGACTCCGCCACTGTAGTCAGACATTACTATTTTTACTTTTTCCCATTATAGTGAAATAATTTTGCGGAAAAAAATGAAAAAATTCTTACCCAAGCGCCTACTTACCGTATTTACATAAATTTCAATATTGAATGTATCGGAAAACTAATTATGTATCTTTACAAAGAAAAAATATATTTTTGTTGAATGTATTATTTATCTCGATAAATTCAAAATTTAAAGAATTATATCAACAACTAATTATGTATCTTTATAAAGGAAAAACTTAATCTTTATTTGATCTATCGAAGGCTAATTATGTATTTCTATAGATCTAAAATCAAAATTTTTAATAATTGCATAAAATATCAAATTTTTTTATTATTAAATTTCAAATTATCGGAATTTATAATATAAAAATAATTCTTTTTTATTGATAATCTATCTAAATTCATTTTATGTCTGAATAGAAAAAATTACGTAATAATTTTTTTTTTTCATTTGGATCGGGAAATAAAAATAAAGAAAATTAAAGCAATTTCTCTTTGTCCTCCTCAATATTTCAATACTTTCTTTACGTGTCTTTAATTCTCCCACGTAACATTCACATATCAGATTCCGATCATTTCTCGCCGGTAAAATTCCCTCCGTCACCGGCGACTTTCATCTCCGTTCGATCTGCAATGAATCCTGAATAGTATGTTCCATTTATCGCTTCATTTTTTACTTTCAAAATTCAAATAAATTAATTTGTTCAGATTTAATTTTATTTATTTTTTAGTTTGGAGAAGTGTGATTTTTTTTTTTTCAAAATTCAAATAAATATTGTGAATCAATTTGTTGAGATTTAATTTTTTTATTATTTAGTTTGTAGAAGTGTCATTTTTTTTTTCAAAATTCAAATAAATATTGTGATTTAATTTGTTCGGATTTAATTTTATTTATTATTAGTTTGAATAAGTGTGGATTTGTTTGTGCTTCAATGTATTGAATTGAGACAATTGGTGGATTTATTTGGGAAACCTAAGTCAATTATAATCGGAATTTAGCTGATAATTTTCATGATTAATGATTGATCCATTGGTTTTTTATTCTATTTTTACATACGTTAAGGAAATTGCTAGATTTAGTTCATTGGATCCAATTAGATGTAGCGGAAACAACCTTTCTATCTCACCACTGAGGTAGTGGTATGGACTGCATACACTTACCCTCCCCAGACCCCACTTGGTGGGAATATACTGTGTATGTTGTTGTTGTTGGATCCAATTAGATGTCTTTTGATAGCGGAGAGGAGGATGAAAATGCAAAGGATACATCTTTGAGCTTATTAGTATTAGCTTTGTTGATTTATTATGTGAATGTTTTTGGAGTACTAATGGAGAGGTGTTGAAACCAAGTGTGTTAAGTGCGTGATGGAGAAATTAGGAATTCTTGTTTCTTTTTGTGCATGCGGTAAAAGTCAAAGGCGGATCTAGGATTTGAAAGTTCTAGGTGCCACCGCTTTCAACGGAAAGTACATAGCATTTTGTGTAAGCGAAGCGAAATCAAGATTACTTAGTGATCTATAAATAGAGAGCACCTTATACACAAGGAGGTCCTTGGCTTGTTAGTTTGATACAGTCTTGCTTTCAATTTGGTCTGTAGTTCTTTTTTTTTTTAACAATAAAAGCTCACTTGAATATATTTTCCAAAATAAAGTGGAAGTGAGGTTCAATCTTGTTACCCTAGGGCATAAACTTGATTCTTCGCCATTGGCACCAAAATTTCACTTGTGCTGACGGGTGTCATGGTTAATATTTATATGCTTAACTATACATGTATACACATATGCACTAACTTTCAACTGAGGTGCCGTTGCACCCCACTGATGTACATAGATTTGCCTCTGGTAGAAGCAATGGCGGATCTAAGTTTAGGCTTATGGGTGCTTCAACATCCATTACATTTCGGAGCCAACACTATTATTTATATAGGAAACCTTGTAACGTTTATTTATATAGGAAACCTTGTAACGTGTGCACATATGTTAATTGAGCACCCGGATTTAGTAGCAACTCCAAATTAGAAAAAGTTGAGCAGTCATAACTTAAAAATTCTTTATCCGCCACTGTGTAGAAGGATCTGATACAATTCGAAATTGCTTTCTGCTCAACTATATTTCAGATGTGATTATCACTTATGGTTGAAGACTTGAATTTGTATTTGATTTCCCTCAGAACCTACTCCCGACGAAGTTAATCTAGAATATTTGTGTTTTTGCCCTATAACAATATACAACAACGCCAACAACAAAGGATGCTGGTTGAACATTAAAATATAAAAAATTAGTTCTTTGAGATTTATAGTTCATGTAGCTTTCACATGTATATGCCCAACAATTACTATGCCTCAATCTCAATCCTAACCTAGTTGAGGTCGGTTGCATGAATCTCAATATCATGTGCCTTTATGTGGATCCATAGGATTTCAGTTTTTTTTTCTTAAGCCGAGGATCTACAAGAAACAACCTCTCTACATTTGAGGTAGGAGTAAGTTCTGCGTACGCTCCACCCTTCCCAAATCCCACTTTATGGGATTATACTGGGTATGTTGTAGTATTTCAATACTATGTACTTAAGAATTATCTAACACTAGGGGTTTTCTAATATGCTCTAGTTGTAATATCCTGTGTTGCTTGGATCCTTAAAAGATATTGCCGCACCCATGCTGGATCCTCCAAAAATGTGTAACTTTTGGAGGATCCAGCGTATGCCCCAAGACATTTTGGTGGATCCGAGCAATACAGGTTATATTTCTAATATACTAAGGGGTTGTTTGGTTGGGAAACAAGTTATGCTGGGATAAGTTATGTTGGGATTAGTTGTCCTCGGATTAGTTATCCTGGTATTATTTTTAGTGATTGTTTGATTTGTGTACTAAAAATAATATGCATTGCATTTTTTCTATGAATAGATAGTTTGTTTACAAAAATACCCTTCACCTTATTTAGGTTAATTAAGTTTTATGTTATGTTGAATTAACTTCATCATTTTTTTTCTCAACATTAAATTTTTTTCAATTAAACTTATATTAATTAACTCATTTATTATAAAAAAAAATTCTAACATTCAAAGTGATATAATGAATATTTAACACTGAAAATTGTTTTATGATAACATTAATAAAGTTAACTTTAAACAACGATAGAATTTAATTTAAATAATTAAAAAACTTGGTTCAACAAAATATTTTTGTAGATTTTCCTTCATATCAAGTCATACAAAAGAAATTGAAATTTACTTTTTTTTTTTTAACTTTAGTAGTTTCTTTTTCCTAAAAATACATGTTGAGAAATTTAGGTTGATATTTCTTAAATGTTATGAAGCTTTAATATTTCATGTAAACTACTTATTTTGTCCTAAATTCTATAAAACATTGATAATCCCATTTTTTGTTAAAAGAATTCATCACCAAAAAATGTGAAAAATAAGTACTCTCATTTTTCATTATTTAGTATCATTAATATTTGGAGAGTTAAATTATATTTTTTTTTAAATTAAATTTTCAAACATTTTTAGCTATATATAAAATATAACTTTTTCATTAATAATTAAGCATGCACTACGTTAGAAAGGGAATGTCAGGATACTTGAATTACGGGTCCATGATAAATTTGTTAGAAAAATTGAAAAATTGAAGTAAGATTAATAAACATTTCTACAAAATAGAAAGACAAAATCCTTGGAGCAATTTTGAACTTGATTGTACAAATAGTTTTTATGGTGTCATTATCATTTTTCCATGACTCATCACTTTTGTAGCATTTAATAAACTCATATCATTGTTCAAATTTATCAAAATGGATAAAAATTTGTGGAGTAATTAAAATCTAAATTAGGGATAAAATTGACCGAAAAAATTAATGTGAGGATTACCAAAATCTCAGATCCTCTCTTATATATAGTAGTAATGTAATATATATATATATATATATATATATATATTTGAAAAGTTATAATTAAAGGACTTGGAGGATAATTTTGCCATTTTATGGCTTTATCCCAAGGTAATATATGTTGGGATTACTTATACCACCCAAAAGGTGGGATAACTTATCCCGGTACTATTTGTTAGTCCCGGGATAAGTTATCCCGAACTAGGCAACAAAACAAGGCATCAAAAATTTTATCCCGGGATTATATGCTTTAATCCCTTACAGCAAACAACCCCTAAGTGTCTTTTAGTAGCACTAGTTTTCTACCCCTGTCCATTATTGACATGGCACACACCTGAAGAAACAATAAATAATAGGGTTAATTTTATCATATTACCCTTTGAATATAATAAATTTAATGCTTTGGTAAATGCATTGGATAATGAAAACTAAATACCAAGGATAACATGGGCTAAGTTGCTCGGACTCTCCAAAAATATTGCTGCACCCGTGTTGGATCCTCTGAAATTGTACTACTTTTGAAGGATCCAACCTGCACCCCACGACATTTTGGAAGAGTCCGGACAACTTAGAACATGGGTACAAATGGGTAAATTAGCCATTGGTTTTGCAAACGATTGTAGGACATCTATTTTTAGCAACATGGACTAGTAAAGATTTATGGAGGGAGTAGCTGGTATCACCAATAAGGGTTTTCGATGTCCAATTTTTCTTTTTTCTCTAGATCTGTCTAGATTTTGAGATGTTTTACGTCCTTTGAGATAATTTCTTTCCATGTGATTTAAGGTCTACCACTTCTTCTTTTAACATTTTCAAATATTATGTTTTCACACCTACACAGAGAAATATATCATAGACAGGCATACCTCAAACATCTGGCAAGCTAATACATTATATGATATTATGACTGTATCTGTTGTTCGCTGCTTGCAGTGACTACCTCTTTAAGCTTTTGCTCATTGGTGATTCTGGTGTTGGGAAATCATGTCTTCTTCTGAGGTTTGCCGTAAGTTTCTGAATTTTGATCATAAAATTAGCTGTACTACTGTATTATCTCCTTTCCTTTCTTTGTGAAACATGAATGCTGATTTATCCTTTTAACTGACGTCTGAGGGAACATATTGGCCATACACACTGCCATTTCCAGTTTCTGTTCTTTTTCTTGACTTCTCTGTTAGCTTTAATCAGCTATCGATGAGTTACAATGTTGTCAAAAGGCCAAAAAACTTATAAAAAGAGCCAAAATCTGTTGGGCTACTATTATAAAACTCATTAAGACGAAGGTTGTGAAGAATGGCACAAAGGAAATAAACCTTTTTGCAGTGCAAGAAAAATAATTATGATAACAAACAACAATTATATGGACAAAGTAAATAAAAAAACTACAATTAACTGCAATATATGAAAAACTTATTTAAGTGAAGAAGTCATGATGAAATGGAAGGTAGCACTTTGCATGCACCTCAACTATTTCACTGAGTATTTGTTAGTCCCAACCAGCACAGTTATTGGGTAACTCCACCTACAAAGCTTAGACATAGGGGAAGAAATCACCTAGTGGTTTTTTTTCATCCAGATTTGAATCCTGGTCTCTTGGGTCTCTGAAGGTTTATACTCATTTAGTCGACCACTAAACCACACCCTTAGATTTACCTATTTGTATTAACGATCACAGATACCAATAGACAGTAGTAACGCTGTTGTGAAGAGAAACAATGAATCAGAAAGTTGAACTATAAAATATTTGGTACGCTATATGCCTCATGTGATAAATGTTGTAAACAAGAAGGATATGAAGGAAACCATGTTGATAATGGAGTGTTTTTCACTCGAACCATAAAAATGTTAAGGCGATATCCATGACAACAGCAACAGCCTTCTTGGTATTAAATTATCCAAGCTTACTTCCTATAGGATCATAGTCATAGCTTTCCTTTGCATCATTTTAATGAAGCTTGTTTCAAAAAGATTCAATTTTCTGATTCGGAATACTGCTCTTTATTTTGTATCATTTTTATGGTGACTATAGTTTTAAGATTCGGTCAAAGTATTGCATTAGAACTGCTATGCCTACATAGGAGGTAGCACGTCAACAACGACAACGACATCATACTGAGTGAAATCCCACAAGTGGGGTCTGGTATGTGTGCGTACACATATCTTACCCCTACCAGGTAGAGCGATTGTTTACAATGGACCCTCGGCTCAAGTAAAGCATTTCAAAGCATGTATGAAAAGGGAATACAGTAGTGGAGCGAAGAAATCATGATGAAGTGGAAGGTAGCACATAAAAATATAATATAGAGTAGGATATAGTTACTTTAAATATGAATCAACAACCAATAAAGCAAAGTAAACTACTCTATTTATCTAAAAGATACAGCTTATCACCATCTTCTATTTGAAACCATCCAATTCATTGGATAAAAACATATTAATCCCTGTTGCTCTTTATGAGAAATTTTAAAAGATAGGAAAATCTGTAAATATTCATTTTTCTTTGACTCTTAACTTCTGTTAGTGCCATAAAAAAGGTCAGTTTATTACTTAAGTCATTGTGTTAGGGAATTATTTCCAGACATCTTTTGTTGTTTTTTCTTTTCTGGTTCATTGCATTTAGTGGAAGGGGTGGAATGATACAAGAATGACAACGGAAACACAAAACAAACACCCAAAACAGTCCACTAGTCAAAGAAAACCGTGGACCCTTTGGATGACCCCTCTCGGATTCAACAAACAACAAGAAGAACACAATGTATTGTGGTGTTTAACACCTAAAAACAGCCAACAACAAACTATGTTAACAACAAGATGAAGAACAACAACAATGGAACAAGAACAACAAGTCACGGGTTTGGATTACAAGAACACAAACAAACGATTACAACATAAACTAAATGGATAGATAGTTAGACCTTGGTTGGTATAATCTTAAGAACCCAAGAACATGTGATACTCTTGGACCCTTAACACTACACACAACGGTTAACCTAACTCCTACGTTGACACAAGAGGAACTTTACCTCCTCTAAGCACCAACATATCAAGCCAACATTGCAACACAAGTGATATCCACACTTGTTGCCCTCATTTCGGTGTGGTGGCTATTCCAAGCCCTACAACTAAAGGTGTTTCATGTTTCAAGTCTTACATCAATAAACAACTAAAGAGAA
The DNA here is from genome assembly GCA_030864225.1 of Capsicum baccatum var. pendulum. Classification (NCBI taxonomy): domain Eukaryota; kingdom Viridiplantae; phylum Streptophyta; class Magnoliopsida; order Solanales; family Solanaceae; genus Capsicum; species Capsicum baccatum. Next base: position 235,952,560 of record CM061554.1, on the reverse strand, counting down.
AAGACCTAATAAGGAACTATAAATAGCCTAGCTTATTACATGGCAAAATGACCAAGACACCCTTAATGACAAAGGGTGGCCTTGGTGTGTTGGAAGGCAAGATGAAATGGCCAAAACACCCTTAATGAGGTGTGGCCTTGGTGTGTTGAGGACTTCTCACATTGAGTCCTAACACTCCAAAGGTGCCTTCTTCAAGCTCCAAAAACCGTGAGTCCTCCAGTCCTTAGTGCTCCGAGCAACCTTCCACACTCGGCATTGCTCCATCAAGTGCCCATCACGGTCTCTACATGCATGCTCTCGTGTCCTCGAGGCGACCAAAAATTGAGCCTTTATGTGTTGGAGTCTCCAAGGACGTCATCAAAAACTATGAGTGCCGTTTGACTCGTATCATGAAAAATGTGAGCTCCTCTCCCACCAGCAAGGTTCCGTTTTTTCAATGTGGCTATTTCACTATTTATTTACTAAAGCCTTATGAACAATGAACTTAGTCACCAGAATTATAACCTGTCTCCTTAAACCCTTGTAGAATTGTTCTAGTCTTTAGGTCTTCACGTTGATTGATCTTGTGGTATTATGATCATTCTTGTTTACTTTTGGTAAACTACTTCCGGCATCAACTTTGTCCCTCCTTCCTAAGGCACTAGTTTGATACTCTCTTAGTTTCATGTTCACAGTGTAAACCTCTGATTAATTAATGATGCATCTTGCTGCTTATGGAGCTTCAATATTAGAGATTTTGTAGGAGTGAAATTTTACTTGAATTTTCTCACTTTGCAATGGAAAGTTATCAGAATATAGTTTCATGTAGTTAAAGTTATCTTCTGTAAAAGGTGCTGAATGTTTGGCTTGTATTTCCATCAGGACGACACATATCTGGAAAGTTACATAAGCACCATTGGAGTTGATTTTGTAAGTAAATACCACTGTAGTTGCTGAGCTACTTCATTTATATATAGTTGGAGTCTTCTGTGATCTTATTCTGCCATCCCACTCTTAAATAAATGTAGTTGATCATCTTTCCTAATCTTTTCATGTAGAAAATCCGTACAGTAGAGCAAGATGGGAAGACTATAAAACTTCAGATTGTAAGACTTAACTTGCATTTCTGTTTACTCTTTTATATCGCTAATTTTATTCAAGCCAAACTTTTAATTGGAATAAAGGTCCTTGCATTTTTCCTTTTTTACTTCATATAGTGGGATACAGCTGGACAAGAACGCTTCAGGACCATCACTAGCAGCTACTATCGTGGAGCCCATGGCATAATAGTAAGTGTTTTCCCATAAATTTTATCATCAATTATTTTCTTCATCTTTTGATGTTTCTTGACGGCCTCTTGGGTAGGTTGTGTATGATGTGACAGATCAAGAGAGTTTCAATAATGTCAAACAGTGGCTGAATGAAATTGATCGTTATGCTAGTGACAATGTTAACAAAATTCTTGTTGGGAATAAGGCTGATCTTACTGCAAATAGAGTTGTCTCATATGACACGGCTAAGGTAAATCAATTATCTACCCTACATTTAATTCTTTGCGCCTAAATCAAACTATACTGACTGACCACTTCGTTCTTAGGCATTTGCTGATGAAATTGGCATTCCATTCTTGGAGACCAGTGCTAAAGATGCTACGAATGTAGAACAGGCTTTCATGGCTATGACTGGTGCTATCAAAAATAGGTAAGCACATATCTCATTATCAGGCGGCAGTTAAAGTTTAGTAACATCTAACTTTCTCAAGCCTGATCTGTGGTGCAATTTAGGTGTTTTTTTTTTCCGATATCTAGTGCCTATATGCTTTTCTATCACGTCATCGTTTATGTGGAAGTTGGTCCCAAGCGTGAGATATTTCTAGTGCAGAAAGTAAACATAGCCATCGTGAAGTTGGGATTCCTATTTACCATTTGGCACTTTGAGCCCTTAAATGACTGCTTTGAACCCATATATGGAACCATGATGCAAGCTATAGCGTAAAAGCAACAGTCAATTAGAAAACAGATCTTTCTGCTAGATTCTGAATGTAAATATGTATTAAGATATAGCCAAGTGAGCTGACGCAGGCTGGTTGTTGATTGGTTCCAGTTTGAGGCCAAACTGAGGTGGCTCCCCCAGTCTTTTCTTTTGGTTTCCGTTCTTCTTTGAGGTTAATACCATAGTTTTCTTTAATGACTAATGTAAATAACTAATTCGAAGCATTGGACATTATATAAAAGAGAAAATGTCAAATGTCATTGGGTTTCCAAACTTCGATTTTCAACTTGAAATATTACAAAGTGTAACTTGGCAATATTCAAAAGGTAATCTTACAAATTGGAACTTCCATTATTTTCACTGATCATTCAAAACTAGTATATCTTTCTCTCTTCACGTAGACAATTCATCTTATTGAGTCCGAGTTGTTTGACATTATTCATTTGTTTTTGCATTCCATGTTGGTCCAACCTGTGAACCAAACGAGCAAACCTTAGATAATGATGTAATTATCAGTATCTTAATTAGGCTGGGGAGGGTATTATCAAAATATGCATTTAGTTCTACTCTAAATTCTTCTTAAACTCTGTAACCTATTTTCTATTTTCTGTAAAGCAAGGGGGTGATACTATTATTTGTACAAATAAAAATCAATAACAAATAGATATAAGTAAAACTAGTAATTGAAACTAAAAGTTGGATCGACTAGGTAACAAGTTACCCAAATAAACTAAAGTATCGGTGGCCTTGATTGAAAGCTTGATTCACTATCTTGTAGCACTATTTGAGAATTTAGAATTGAAAGATTGAGAATTCAAAGTTTTAAGCAAATATTAAGAGTTCTTTTTGTATTTTGTGGGCAGAAGTATGAAAATCGAAGGTACTTTCAAATTTAGATTTTTGGAGCTTAAGCGTAATTTGCAAAAGTTAGAATAAAAGGGGAAGTTTAAGAGAATATTAAGAGTTTTTTTTTTTGTATTTTGTGGGCAGAAGTATGAAATTCAGAAGGTACTTTCAAATTTAGAATTTTGGAGCTTAAGTGGGAAATCACTGGGTATGTTGTTGTTGTTGTTGGAGCTCAAGTGTAATTTTCAAAAGTTAGAATAAAAGGGGAGGGTGTCGATTGATTGTTTTGGCCAGTTGGGTAGAAAACTAGCTTGTGTGGTTAAGGCTTACACAACCTCAGAAGAAAAGAATGAAAAAAGAAACGGGAGAGCGTCGATTGATTGTTTTGGCCAATTGGTTAGAAAACTAGCTTGTGTGGTTAAGGTTTACACAACCTCAGAAGAAAAGAATGAAAAAAGAAATGGGAGAGCGTCGATTTATTGTTTTGGCCAATTGGTTAGAAAACTAGCTCGTGTGATCAAGGCTGGCACAACCTCATAAGAAAAGAATGAAAAAAGAAACGATGTCTTCAGCATGAGCGAGCTCTTAGCTTGGCCCAATTGGCTAGAAAACTAGCTTGCGTAGTTAAGGCTGTTGCACACAACCTCATAAGAAAAGAATGCAAAGAGAAAACGATGTTTTCGGCGAGAGCTAGAAATGTGTTCTAACTGAGCTAGCTCTTAGCTTGGCCCCATTGGTACACCAGGCTGTTCTGCTTCTCCTAGCCTCCTACTCCCCGCTGATCAGATACAAAACTTCCCCTACCTGGTTGGGTTTGGCTGGTTGGTCTTGGGTGAATTAGATCCAGTTGGTCAAGTAGAGTTCAGCTTCATTTTGATGCTGTCAAGGTGTCATCCTCCAAATGATCTTTTTGCATCTAAGTGATGTCTAATCTCGCCGATGCTTCTTTTGCTTATTCGTACTGTTTCTTTCTCTAAACTCCCTTGAATGCAGGATGGCAAGCCAACCAGCCTCAAATTCTGCCAAGCCTCCAACAGTGAATATCCGTGGACAGCCGGTGACACAGAGTGGTGGCTGTTGCTCATCATAAGTACAACAAAAATTGTTTGCTATTGTAATATTTGCTTTGCTATCTCGTCTTTATCATATCTTATTGTGGTCTGATTAAACACTAGGGAGGTTTGCTTCTGTCCCAATATATTTGTTTATTCTGCATTTGTGTTTATGCAATAGTTTGTAATTCTGAACATGTCAATATTAGCATCATTTTATCCAAGTTCCTTCGACATTGGACCAGCTTGTTGGTAGAATCTTTAGTCTTCTTGGTAGAGTTACCACCATAATGACTTGACCTCAACGATAATCCGATTTTATTCGATTAATTCTCAACCACTTCTTCGGTTAGACCTTTTGTAAGTGGATTCGACACATTATCATTTAGCTTTACATAGCAAAATGTGATAATTTGGGTGTAGTTGTCTGATGGTATTATATCTTCATCAAATGATGAAGATATAATATTTTGGGAGACCCCACCATTGTATTGTACCAAACGACAAAGTATTGCTAATCTATGGGGTATAGGCAAGACAGTAAGGATTCCGAAAAATATACTATGAATCATATTTTCTTGTACACAAAATGAAATTACTCTTTGTTCATATATATGACATGAAACACTATTAGTCTTCACCCGCAACTGGGACAATAGTTGTAGCGTATAGTCTACAAGTTATAACATACCTAAAATTCAAGAAAGATTCAGAATTATTTGGTCTTTAGGCTTAAGTTATCGACAATACTTAAAGTTGTCACGAAAATTCACTTAGATCCCTCAACTAAGACTTGTACCAATCAAGTCCCTAATCCATCCGAATTTTGATTCAATCAGATCTTTTTTTGTCAATCAGCTAAAAAGATAAAATGCATGTGATGCACTTTGGATGACATGACAATTTAACGAATTAAATAGTGACACATGTCGTGTGGGTCCAAAATAAATATTTTAAAATAATTAAAAATGACAATCCTTTGTCTTCTTTGCCGTCTTCTTCACCTCAAATGAACTAGGATTCACCTCAAAATAACGTTGCTCTGCAATGCTTAAGTGTATCTCCAAGTGAAAGACCTGATGCCAAAGGATTACTAGAGACATTGCTAACTTTGGGCCAAGAGTTTGAAATTTAATCACACATTGTACCAGTGAATTTCTACTTCATGCAATGTCTCAAACTTCTTTGCCCGTCTTCTTCCCCAATTCTTCACTTCCGAACATCAAACTCAAAAATAAAATCTGTTGTCGTCGTTATTTTGGCCGGAAAAGCACCAATTAAACTGTTGGAAAACAATAAAAAATATCACTATCAATTGTGAAAATAAATGAACTGCAATAATAATAATATTTCTTTTTTAATAGTAACACAAGTTACAATAATAATAACAACAAGAACAATAATAATAATAATAATAATAGTAATGATGATGATGATAATAATAATATAATAATAATAATAATAGCAATAATTAAAATATTTTAAGTAATATATAAAATAATTGAATCGTGCTAGGCACTGTCATAAGAAATTATTTCCGCAATGTAAAATGTTTTTTCAGGATTAAACAAGTACTTCCCTGATTAATTAGAGGATATCCAAATAATATGAATTTTTCCTAATTAATCAGAGGATAAAGAAATCAACAAAATTAGTTATAAACCAACAAGTTTTAAAAAATAAAATAAAAAATAATAAGTTTATTATTTAATAAAAGCAAAGTAAAGAGAAAATGGGCAGAGAAGGGAAGAGAAATACACATATGTTGGTGTATTCATTGCATCAGATGGTTTGGCTATTTATAGCCTTCTTGTGGCCGTGGACAAGAAAATTATCAATTAAAATATGACATGTGATACTTGGCCAACAGTTTCATAATACTTGGCCATCATTTAATTAACATGTGATAATGAAACCCACGACAAATAAATTTTATTTTGTCCCAAAGCAAATTAAATATCTATAATTATATTAAAATATTTATTTTATTTTATTTTATTTTATTTTAAAATATCTCACAATCCCCCAAACTTATTGAATTTATATGAACAAAATGCAATAAATTTGGTGTCTTTTAAATTATGAACCAAACTTACACTGATAAAATTTAACTTATAGAATTATTGGTGAAATATAATATTTTTATGAATCAAATAACTCTTATTATAAGTCAGACACTTTATCAATCACATTTTGACCGTAATTTTGTTGTTCAATGCGGTTTTGCGCCAATAGACCATGCGCTCACCTGGTATTCATGAGAACGCGAGAGACTAGGCCGAAGTCTCATAGGAACGGCCTCATTCCATTTCTCATATAGGTGAATTCATCAAGTGTACACTGCTTTAAATACACCATCTGTAAGGATGAATTCATTAAGAGTTAACTCATCCCTCAGTTTTAGTAGCAGTTTAAGTACTCTCAATAAATGTGCAGTGTCAATATCGACTTGTTATTACCCATATGAACCTACTTCATGGGATCTCCAATCACAAAGGTTGGGTTGCCGTCTCTATTGACAATCATATTGACCTTAACCCCATCTCTTTTGAGGTTTGAAGAATTAATTTTCTTCCCATAGGTTTAGTAAGTGAATCGTCCGAATTCAATTTTGACTTTACATAACCAATGAAAATTACTCCATCTCTCAGCAGTTGCTTAACAACATTATGCCTCAATTTCATGTGTCTATTCTTACAATTGTAAGATTTATTATTTGCAGTAGCAATTACAGCTTGACAATCACTGTGTATATACACGGGAGGCACCAGATCATCCTTGATTAAAAGGATATTAGACAACAGATCATCCTTTTTCAAAGGGATATTAGGTGACAGATCATCCTTCTTAGAAGGGTTATGAGGCAACAGATCATCCTTTTTTAAAGGAATATTTGCTAAGAAATTTCTTAGCCATTCAGCCTCAGTACCAGCTAACTCCAGAGTTACAAACTCTGATTTCATAGTTGATCTAGCAATGATCGTCTGCTTAGCTGATCTCCACGATACTGCACCACCACCTAATGTGAACACATAACCACTAGTAGATTTCGTCTCATCTGAATCAGAGATCCAATTTGCATCACAATATTCTTCTAAAGTAGAAGGAAATCCACTATATAGAATACCATAATTCATGGTTCCTTTTAAATATTTTATTAACCTCATTAATGCAGACTAATGCTTATTATTGAGATTATGAGTATATCTACTCACACACCATAAACTATATTAGGTTTGATAAAATTCACCAAATACATTGAACTCCCAATAATTTGTGCATATTTAGACTGGGAAACTGGATCACCATTATTCTTTTCAATTTAGAGTTAGCATCATAAGGAGTGGCTACAGGAGTTGCCTCCCAAAATTCAAACTTCTTAAGCATCCTTTCAACATAATGTTCTTGTGTTAACATTATTCCATCATCTCTCCTTATAACTTTAACTCCCAATATAATATTTATTTCGTCCAAATCTTTCATATCAAAGTTAGTAGATAAAAATAATTTGGTGCTTGCACAATATTTAAATTTGTACCAAATATAAGCATGTCATCAACATATAAGCAAATTATAACATAATCATTGTCTACTACTTTAGTATAAACACATTTATCCACTTCAACAAAAGAAAAATCATCTTTTATTAAAACTTGATCAAATCTCTCATGTCATTGCTTAGGAGCTTGTTTAAGTCCATAAAGAGATTTAATTAATTTATAAACTTTATTTTATTATCCAAAAATTGCACAACCTTTAGGTTGAACCATATAAATTTCTTCTTCTAGATCACCATTTAAGAAAGCTGTTTTTTTACATTTATTTGATAGATAAAAAGTTTATGAATCGATGCCAAAACAATTAATATTCGAATAGAAGAAATTCTTGTTACTGGTGCAAATGTATCAAAATAATCAGTATTTTATTTTTGAGTAAATCCTTTAGCTACTAAACGAGCTTTATATTTATCTATAGATCCATCAGGATTACATTTCTTTTTGAAAATTCATTTGCAGCCAATAGGTTTTGCACCTGGAGGTAAATCAGTTAAAACTCATGTATTATTTTTCATGATAGAATCAATTTCAACTTTTATTGTCTCTTTCCAAAATTTAACATCAGAAGAAGATACAACTTCAAAATAATTTAATGGTTCATTATCGACAAGAAAAGTTTGAAAGTCATTTCCATAAGAAAAATATTCTTTTCTACGCCTTTTACTCCTTTTCAGTTCCTCAATGTTAAAGGTAGATTCATTTTCTTTTTCAATAGGTCCATGCAATATTTTCTCACAAAGTGGAAAAATATTTTCAAAGAATTCAACATTCTTTGTCTCAATAATAGTATTACTATCAAGCACATCATTTTTCAAACTAAGAAATCTATAAGCAACACTATGTTTAGCATATCTGATAAGCATGCAATCAACAGTTTTAGGACTTATTTTCTCTTTTTAGGTTCGGGCAAAAGAACTTTAGCAACACACCCCATATTTTTAAATATTTCAGATTAGGTTTATAACCTCACCAAAATTCATAAGGAGTTTTACCAGTTCGTTTATGAGGAATTCTTTTCAAAGTGACATGCAGATAAAATAGCTTCACTCCATTATCAGGCGCATTAGAGCTAATTAACATGGAGTTCATCATTTCTTTTAATGTCCTATTTTTTCTTTCAGTTATACCATTAGAATCAGGTGAATAAGGTGGAGTTACTTCATGAATAATTTCTTTTTTTTCACGAAGAGCATTTAAAGATACATATTTTCCACCTCTATCAGATCTAATTCTCTTTATCTTTCTACTAAGTTGATTTTCAACTTCAGATTTATAAGATATAAAAGCATCAAATGCGTCATCTTTATTTGTAAGTAAATACAGCTTGATAAATCTAGAGAAATCATCAATACAAGTCACATAATATCTTTTTTTTTTTACCTCTAATCATAGTTTGTTTTAAATCACCCAAATCAGTGTGAATCCAAGATAATAATTCAGTTTCTCTATTAACTGAAAAATATGACTTTTTAGTAATTCTAGCTTCAACACACATTTCACATTTATCATAATTATTTGAGTTTAAACCAGATATCAAACCAAGTGATTGTATATTCTTTATATAAGAGAAATTAACTTGTTCTAATCTAGCATGCCATAAAGAAATAGACTCAACTAGAAATATCATTATGAGTATTAAGAATATATAATCCATGATTACAACATCCATTTTCAATAAGAATATTATTTTTAATTAATATGACCTCATTGTTTTCAAATATAAATTTCATTCCAACTTTTTCTAATAGTGCCACAGAAATCAAATTAATTCTGATATTAGGATCATGCAACACATTACTCAATGCCAAAGTTTTACTAGATGTGAGTTTGAAAAGAACTTAGCCTTTTTCAAGAATTTGAATAGTTCTCGAGGTCTCAAGATAAATAATTTCTTCTTCTTTCTCAACTTGGCTGTATGATACAAAATTATTTTTATTTATACAAATGTGCCTAGTAGCACCAGAGTCTACCTCCCAATTTCTCACGTTGGTCTCAATATTCATTTTTGAAATGAACGGAATGATGATATCATCCGTTTTAATCAAATTTATTTTTGACTTAGCGGGATTGTCATTTCTTTCACATATTCTCTTGCATTGAGATACATCTTCTATGAAGATTTTATTATTAGCATTAGATGTATAACCAAGTTTATTTTCATACCTGTATTTTGCAATACCATAATTTTCTGACAAACTATCTGAAATCAAAGCAACCAGAGCAACATCAATATCAGTATTGTCAATGGTCTTAGGAATAATATTATATGTCATAGTTTCTTAGATTATTGGGAAACAATAAAAAAATATCACTATCAATTGTAAAATAAATGAACTGCAGCATTAATAATATTATTTCTTTTTTAATAGTATCACAAGTTACAATAATAATAACAAGAAGAACAATAATAATAATAATAATAATAATAATAATAATAATAATAATAATAATAATAATAATAATAATAATAATAATAATAATAGTAATGATGATGGTGATAATAATAATAATAATAATATTTTAAGTAATATATAAAATACTTGAGTCGTGCTAGATATTGTTGTAAGAAACTATTTTCGCAATGTGAAATATTTCTCCAGGATTAAACAAACATTTTCCTGATTAATTAGAGGATATTCGAATTATATAAGTCTTCCCCAATTAATCAGAGAATACAGAAATCAACAAAATTAGTTATAAACTAACAAGTTTTAACTCAAAAATAAAATAAAATAATAATAAGTTTATTATTTAAATCACATAAAAGCAAAGTAAAGAGAAAATGGGCAGAGAAGGAAAGAGAAATACACATATGTTGGTGTATTCACTGCATCAGATGGTTTGGCTATTTATAGCCTTGGACAAGAAAATTATTAATTAAAATATGACATGTGATACTTGCCAACAATTTCATAATACTTGGCCACCATTTAATTAACATGTATCTATAAAACCCACCACAAATAAATTTTATTTTGTCCCAAGGCAAATAAAAATATCTATAAGTATATTAAAATATTTATTTTATTTTATTTTAAAATATCTCACAAAACTAAGTTCATCGGTCAAAGAAGAAAAAATTATAAAAATTAACTGACAATGATTTCTATTAAGATTTCTATTTCTTCACCATCTCTTCTACCAAACATATATTGAACAGAGAAAAATAATATAAGTAGTTGAAACAAAAAGCAAGCAAGCCATGTCGTTCAGTGGTAAAGTAAGAAGGAACATTGGAATCACTAAGCAAATAAAAACAAAGCTCGTGATTAGAGCAACTTCCAATGAACAAAACAAATTCAAAAAGAAAGAAAGAATTGAATTTAAAAAAAAAAAAAAGAATTAAAATGAGGAAGAAGATAGAAGTAAGAATAGAAAAACAGATAAGTATGCCATGAAAGAATTTTAATTTTTAAAGAGAAAATACATAAAGACCACTCCGATCTTGTCTCAAAAAGATACTTAAACTTTACTTTCAATCTATTACCTCACGAATCTTACTTAAATTATTATAAATATACTATTTTGATCCTCTACGTATATACACGCACAACAGGCGCATGAAAAGGCTCAAAATTGATTTTTTTTAACCAATTAAAAGCTGTCACGTGTAAATAATTTAATATTTAATTTATCTTTTTATAAAAAAATATCAATATTTATTTACTTTTAAAAATTATTCCATTACCTCCTGCAACACCCCACCCACCATTTTTCATCACCATAACTCAACAACAACATCAATTACAGCAACAACAACGACATCATCATCACCATAACTCTCTTTCTCCTCAATCCTCTCAATTATCACCATAACGCTACTCACCTTTTACCATCACCATGTTCACTTTCTTCAATTTCAAGTTCTTATTTCAGTTTTTTTTTTTTTTTACATTTTGAACAATTTTATAAAACTCAATATATATTCCTCTTAAGAAGAACTATAAAACTTCATTTTAATGGAGTTTAGATCTCATCATTAGACAATCAACAAACACATAAATCAATACAAAATTATGAAGCAATACAAAATTAACATAAACACGAAATTGAAATCATTGAACCACAAAATTAACACTGAAATTCAAAGAGAAATAAGAATGGAGAAATAAGCAACTGGATGGGGGTGGGGGCAGAGGGAAGCTACTGGAAGGGGGATTTGCAATGATTTAAGTAAGATTCGTGGGGTAATAGGTCGTAAGTATAGTTTAGGTATTTTTTTTAAAAAATCAGTCAACATCAGGGGGAGACTTTATGTATTTTATCTTTTTTTTAAATATATTTTTATGTTTGGCTTTATTATTTTGTTGACGTGTCACTTTTTAGTTGGCTGTGTAAATCAATTTTTTTGGCTTCACGCGCGTCTAAAATGGGTAATGCACTTATGGTGCCATGTCAGCAAAAAATACCTAATTGAATTAAAATTCGGGTGGATTAGGAGTGTGAAAGGTACAACCTTTAGTTAGGGATTTAAGTGAATTTTTGGGACAATTCAAAATGTCTGTCAATGAATTAAAGCCTAGTTTTTATTATCTGATCCCGATATATACATTGAAAATATCGCCAATCTATGCAATATAGGCAATGAGAATAGGACTCCTTGAAAAATAATGGAAGCCCTTTAATGAAGTATCAGTAAAAAGTTAATCCACATTTTTCCTCATTATACACATTTTTAGTGTGGATTTTCAAAATATATCCACATGGTCCTATTCCTATTCTTTGTACATAGTAAAAGAAGTATGCTTCAAATTAGAGCCACATTTCCTTGATAGGGTTGCTCTCTCTTGTGTTCCACTGTTGCAAAATTGTTCAACAAGTGTAGATATGTCTTCAGATCGTGACACGTGGCGACGTCCCCTTTGCTAATTTGTGGACATAAATCTTTACTACTTAGTCTTAGTTCTTTTCCTACCTCAGCATACACCCATTGGGTATCCTCCATGCACTTTTGTAGCCAGCTAGGCATCCCCCCGCCGCCCGCCACGTGGGCAGTCCCTAATTTTTCTTCCACGTCATTGACATCGTCATTGATCACGAATCCCGGAACTTTTGTGATTGGATCATCGGAGTTGACAATGCGGAGAACATTTGTACCACTTTTCTCCAATTGGCATCGAAAACTTTTGTTACCAACTCTAGGACCTCCAAATGATACAACAGTTACTATAGGTGCATCACTAAATTTGTTAGCAATATCATATGCTGTTAATGTTGCTAGGGCAGCACCAAGACTATGTCCTGTCACAGTTATACTTAAAGGTTCATCACTATATTTATCAAGAATGTTGCCAATTTGTTCTCTAATTGTGTCTTGCAAACTTTGGTCACGTTGGGTGTTTGTTGTGTACAAGCTCAAGAATCCACTTTGTACCATTGGTTGATCGTAATTTTCGGGTGCCATGTCATCCGGTAAGCAAGTCAACGTGGCGCGTAAATTCTCGAGCCATTCTGATGAGGTGGCAGTACCTCGATAAGCAATCACCACGTCGCGGCGCCCGAGCCTGGCGATCTCTTCCACGTCATCACAGACGGCCACGTAACCTATCCAGCTGGATTGTGGGGACGCCAGGTTTGGGAACCTTTTAGTCCACCGTGGCATTCGGGTTGCACACGTGGCGTACAAGTTCTTGATCACCTTGTATGCACTCTTGTCTAGTCCACAGTCCATCAGCATGGAACTCTTAGGATAAAGACACGTGGCGTATGAGGGTGATGACATGTCAAAGTCGAAGCAGCGATAAGCTGCTTCGACGAATTCCCCATACCTTAAGATCTCCTTGCGGAGATCATCATCAAGTGGATCAAGCAAGCCTTCCCAATTCTTGATCCCTTGGAATTCCATCCATCGATCGCGAAGTTCAGCCATTGCTCTGTCTGCGACATAGCAGTGGCCAGAGCCTGGGTTCCACGAGCTCGTGATGTTGAATCTACGAGCACCGAATTTACTCAATGTATACCACTTTGAAATAGGGAGTGCCAATCCCATATGTTGCTTGGTGAAAATAATATTGCAATTTGATTTGAAAATATTTCCACTTGAGAGCCTCATCATGAGTTAAAAAGGTATATATATGTATAGTTTTTACAAGATTCTTGGAATGTGGATGAGGCTCTTCTTTTGTGGAGTAATGATATATGTAATGTATGCACTTTAATTTGGTTAATTACATTTTGGCTGCACTCAAATGAGAGCCATATATAGTTGTTCCCAAGTGCCAAACTAAAAGAATATATAGTGGGTGGTGGGGTTAAGGGGAGAATATGTTAGGATAGGAAGACTATATATTATGTCATATGATAGAATTTAATTCGGACGGTGCATATAGTGCAACTGAAAAAACGTTGATGGAGGACTTATGTTTGCAGTATTAATAAATTCTAAGTAAGGAGGGGAAAGGATTATGATATGTTCTTATTGCATACTTGAACACATCATAAAGTAATGTTCTTATTAGACATGTTAGACTTGAAATTTTGGAAAAGCTTCTGATACGTATTCTCAAGCGCTCGTTCATTATGTACATATATACGTTAACCACTTTAAAATACGTCATCTCTTTTAATTAGATCTATTAGCCTCAATAGGTTGCACAAAACTTCGGGCATGTTCGGGAGAGATAAAAATACTAGGTGATATCTTCATGTATGTCTTAGCTTTGGTGGACAGAGTTACCTGATACTTGTTGATGACGGGTGGTGACATGTATCCAATGAAATTAGTTGAGGTTCGCACGAACTGGTCTGAATACAATGATCATAAAGGAAAAATCGGGCATGTTCCGAATTTGAGATTGATGAGACTAATAATATCAGCTGATATATTTTAAGTGTTAAACTTTTTCTTTTTTTTTACCTCCCCTATGAGCTTCCATCCTTTTTGTTCACTTGGTGACTCGAATTCATAATCTCAGAATCAAAGGTGAAGAATAATTACTATCAGACCAACCTTTTCTTATTATTTTTTACAGAAAAGGAACAAAAATATCTCCGAACTATGATAAATGATATGTATATGCCCTTCGTCATATTTTGGGTACATATATGCCCCTACCGTTAATGAAATGGTAAGTATATGTCCGTCACACTGACAATTGGGGCATGTATGTACCCAAAGTATGATGAAGAGTATATATGTACTATTTATCATAGTTCGGGGGTATAGTTTTCCCTTTTTCGTTTTGATTTTTTATCCCAAATAATTAATTCAAACTCAATACCTGATCCAATAAACCCATCAAATTTGGTTTCAAACCAACTTGATCCGACCTCTATTTTTTTTTTCAAACCCGATACTCTATCCGTTTTCTCTTAAACATGGACCTCAATCAAATTACAGTGATTGATCCCTGCTGCTAGTTTGTATTTATTGGTTGGAGGGAATGGAGATAAGGTCGGATATGGCCAGAGTTAGGGTTGTGGTGATGGTTCGCCGGTGGGTATTTTTGATTTGACGAAGATGGTGGTTATGTGATGTAATTGATTGGTGGTGGATTGCGTTTTTTCGATGACATTTCACTGGAAATTGAAACGCAAGGTGTTCAATTTATTTGGTATTTTTTTGGCTGTTATGGGCTAATTTTTTTTTTTTTTTTTTTTGAAATTTCTAGTAGCGAGTGTTACTGCATTGTGTGTGTATATCGATATGAAAAACGTATCTGTAGATAGGCATCTCTTGAATTTTAGTTAGGACCCAGTCGAGTAGTTGGTTTATTGGGTTGGGTAGTGGGTTTGGGTTAATTATTTGAGATAAAATAATTAAAATGAAAAAGAAATAAATATACCCTGAACTATGATAAATGATACATATATACCCTTTGTCGTACTTTGGGTACACATATATCCATATTGTTATATTGTTAGCGTGAGGGACATATATGTACCATTTCATTAACGATAGGAAAATATGTGCACTTAAAGTATGACGAAGAGTATATACGTATCATTTATTATAATTTAAAATATATTTATCCCTTTTCTATATTTCATATATTTAACTTAGCTACTCGTAAACGTAGTTAAGGTATTAAGCCCAAAAGGTGTGATATTATGAGTACAGAAAATGAATAGTAAATAGCTTGACAAGTCAATAGTAAGCATTAAAGAAAAATAGACCTTAACGCTATTGACATGTTGACCAACCACAACAAAGTATTAAGAAACGAGTAAACTAAACAGCGTAGTTTAGATATTCAGATTTCTTCTCCGACCATATTGCGGCACAGTCCACAGTAACGTGTACCCATTGATCATATACTTAATCGATTTCAATTTATTTGTCTGATAATTTGACTCGACACAAAATGTAAGAAAGTGATTTTTTTTTTAATTTGCAGCCATAAATTAAAGGTACAATAATAATAACATACCCAATATATTCCCATTAAGTGGGATTTGGAGAGAATAAGTGTACGCAGTTCATACCACTACCTCAAAGGCGAGATAGAGAGGTTATTTTTGATAGATTCTCGGTTCAAAAAGGCGTAAACTAAAGGTATGCACCAAAATATTATTTAATGATATTGTGGCCGGGAACGGTGGCAAACCAAGGATTTAGGCGTTATGGATTTTTGGAAGGTTTGAACACATGTTTTGGCATCTAAAGCTTTAAGGTTCTGTTAACCAAAGCACTCAGCTATCTGATTTTGTTTAGAGGGTGTTTTTTTCATCTTAGATCAATTTTTATACATTTCTTGTATAAGTATACCTATTCTGCATCGAGTTTAACGGATGCCGAAGCACCATCAATTTGAACCTAGGTTCGCCCCTAGTTATGAACATATCATGTGGAAAGTTGGTACATTCTTTTAAAGTGAATAAAAAAGAAAAGTAAGATAAACACATTAAAACGAAGTAATTTCCTTTTTTTGTTTGTTTGTTGAAGCCTTTGGCTATCACACAAGCCTTATAGCGATCATAATCCCATTAGACTTTGACTTTTTCTTGTATAACCACTTGGTTGAACCACTCCTTATCAATAACACGTACAAGCAGAAAGGAAATTTCAACAATTAGAGTCCAAAAAGCTTGGAAACTTCTAACTACTAACTATACATTCTAGCCATGTATTTCATCTTAATAGTTTGGCTTTCTATATATATAATTCAAGATTCTGTATTTGCTCTCTCATAATTTGTTTGCTAAGTTCTTGAGGTCTTGGGTACTTTCTGATTCCAAAAAAGCTTCATTTCTTGCCCTATATCTCTTCCTTTGGCCCTTCTAGCCATTGGAATTCCATATTCCTTGGGAGTGACTGAGTGGCGGAGCCACAAATTTGGTGAACGGTGTGTAAGTTTTTTTTTTTCCAGTTGTGTTAAGATGTGTAAAATTAAATATACATTATGATTTATAATATATAACTAACATTTAATATTTGTACACCACATAATTTTTTGGCGAAAGATATCTACTGGACCATTATCCTTCGCCTAATATGGCTCTGACTATGCCTTGGACCGCCAAATGCTGCACTATGTCATGTCCGGTGAGGATTTTTTTCCTCTTTCTCAAGGCATGGGGATAATTAGGGAGCGTTTGGAATGAAGGAAAAAAAACCAAAGAAAATAGTGAGGTAAGGATTTTTATTGAGGGGTTCAGAAGTAAATATTCAAACTAGTCCAAGGGGTTCAACATCTACTAAAAATACGTAAAAAAATATTGTTAACCATGTAAAAATAGTATAAAAATAGTATAATTTTTCGTCGAAGGAGGTTTGGATGAACCCCTCAATAAAAGGTGGCTCCACCCTGATGGGGCTACAACGGTGGTACGAAGATGAGATGTGTCACTAGCTAGTGGAACTTGTTTTTCTAACTTCTATTAAGAAAGTTATTTTCCGTGATTCTTAAAAAAACTTATTTTTCATAGAAAAAAATCAAGATTTTTTATCAATCGAACATGAAAAAATTAGAAAAAACGTACCGAGTGCACACTTGGGACTTCCATATATTCCTTCTCAACTTACCACAAATCATCAGGGGGTCTATCAAACAATCTCTCTACTTCATCTGAGGTAGTGGTATAGACTATGTACTCTTTATCCTTTCCAAACTTCACAATATAGAAATACAATACAATGGATATGTTGTAGACTTGTAGTTGTTATTGTTAACTTACCACAAATCATCCAAATACATCAGTTATTTTGTGGCTTTCAACTAGGAAAATAGATCAGCTTAATTTCCCTTCCAAGAAAGATATTAATTGTATGCAAAAAGTAATTGCAGTCTAATCAGACGTCTCAAGTTTGAGTTTATAATTAGATAAAGAAATTACTGCTCCCATAGAGTTGTCAAATTAGACTTATTGTCATGCATATCTAAGAGAGCACATAGTGTCAACCTCATAGAGTTATTGTTGAAGATTGACATACTTTTTGAGGTTAACTTAGCAATTATTATTTATATCAGAGAGACAAATAAATATGTCGATTTTTTGAATATATATACTATTTGATTTGAATTACTTGTTGACACTTAACTATACGAGAAATGATGTGTTACATGATGTTCCTCTACAAATATTACTAATGTTGATCGTTTAGAAATGTAATTTCAAATTATAATTTAAAATTTATGAGATTGATTTATGTCGATCCTAACTTATTTAGGATTGAAATATTATTATTATTGTTAGTGCGAACTGCAAGTAATCATCACGCTATGAATAAAAGTATATATATTGCCTTTCACTATCATTTTCAATCTAATGATAAAAGAAAATGATTAACAATGGCTGCTCCAATCATTTTAATTTTTCAGACTCTTTATTTTATCAAGCATTATTGTCCCCACATAAAAGGAACATAGTCATGTACCAATTCCATTTGATCCTGAGATGTGAATCATGTGCCAACAATCATGGATTCATTTGGTTAGGGAGATAAAAATAATATAAAATATGATATAATTAATAATGATTGTATTTATAATATTTATGTTAGTTATGTTAAGATTTTTGAACTATACACGAATAGTAACTTACACACTTATTCTTCTTAAAAATAAATTTAATAGTCCCTTCATATGTTTAAAGCGAGTGACATTTTTTTACTTGATTTACACATGTCAGCCTATTAAATCCAAGTAAAATGTGTATTTTTTATATTTTTTTCCACCTTTTCTTTCAATCATTTTTGCCTTTATCTTCTTCCCTTTTTTTTTTTTCACACGAACCAAGCTTTCATGGTTGTTCTCAAGAAGAACGATCATAATGTCATTTTCTTCTTCCATTGTTGATATAAAATCAATACAATCAAGTAATAATTTTATCGAATTCAATCTTCTTTGTTATACAACATCAAAATTTTTAACATCATGACCACCTAATTGCACCACCTATCATCAAATTCACACACTATCACTGTCTACAAAAATCAATATGCCTCACCACTAATTCACCACCCGACACCAAAATAAATTTTGAGCAATTTTAAGATATTATTATTGATTGAGCAAAATTGAAAAAAAAAAAAATTATAGAGAGAAGATAGATCTACAAAAAAGTGTTACAAGATTGAATTTTGAGCAAAATTCATAAACTATTACAGAGAAAGAACAGAAATACAAAAATAAATTGAAAAATTGAAATTTAACATGAGAGCAATAAAATTTGATTAATCTCAAATGTCTCACTAAAAAAATTTTCGACCGTGGACAATGCCATCCTCAATCTTTTCTATTTTCTCTTCAAAAACTATCATGGAAAAATCATTTTCATCAACCATAATAAAGAAGGAGTGATTGTGATGAAGAAGAAAGGAAGATTGAGAGAGAGAAAAAATTAAAGATGGGTGAAGAAGAGAGAGTGTGCGTCGCGGTGGGGAGAGGAGTTTAAAGAATTTTTTTTTTTTTTTTTTCCTCTAGAGCGCTTTTATTTTTAAAAACTTAATGTTATTTTCACGTCAGATTTAGGGTGAAATTAAATTCAATTTTGTGAAGAATAGGTGTGTAATAGATCGCCACATTAATTTACGCATGTGTGTAAGTGACTTTTTTTTTTGTACAGTTCAGGATGGTTTGGATATACTTTTCTCATATTAAATATTACATGAATTGCATAATTTCTTTAAAAAATATTTGTTTACAAATTATCTTTCATAAAACATGGTAGAAAAATGTGAAAATATTTACAATTATTTTTAATTATCATTAGAATCCATTATATTACTAATATCATGAATTTTCATGTATTACTAATAAATATCTTAATAACAAATAGAGGAGTCGTTTATTAGAGTGTATAAAAATAATGTTGAATAAGGTGTATTAGTAATGCTTGCATAATTAATGTAAGTATTAGTAATACTGGAATTAGTTATGCATACATTATTTTTTGTATGACGTTTGATTTGATTTATTAAAGATAATATATATTTACATCTTTTATAAAAAGAAGTTTGTTTATCAAAATACCCTTTCTCATACACTCTCTTTTCAAGAGTTAGGAGGAAAAACAACCAACATTAGCAAGTAGCACCAAGAGTATCTCGAAGGAGATATTTTTCATCTTGCAAAATTTGTCATAGCTTTTTTTGATATCATATGGTGGGTCCCACAATTCACTTTGAATTTCTTGCTCAAAGTTGTATGTCCTCTCCTTCTTGGAAGTCGTTGATGCTTAGGCCTTATATGTCGCTGGTGCACTTATAAGTCGTTGTGGCAAGGTGATTTATAATTCGTTGAGTTCACAAGGATTTGTCCCTCATAATTTTTTCAAAATCAATTGTCCTTTTTAGTACTTTTGATTAAAAAAAGGGAAAAGACATCGTTTCCATCTCAGACTATACCCGAAAAGTCTAAGTCACACCTAAACTATACAAGTGACCCATTACACACCAAAACTATATAACAGTGATATTATTTCCTCCCCGCGACACCCATTCTTAGGCGCGTATGTTACACTTGGTGTAAGCGCGTCCAGCCTATTCAATGACAAACTTAAATGGCTAAAAGTATATCTCTTTAATATGCAATGGATCTATTCTTATTTAAAGCCAATTTGGGGCTCAAAAGGAAACCCTAATTTCCAATTTTATCTCTCAAAATCGAAATTGAAAAGCATTTGTTTGAAGAATTGGTAGCTAAATCTTTCTAGTCCTTCCATTTCTTGCCATATTGATGATTATTTTATCTTAATTTTGTTGTCATTTTTATAATTTTTTCTTCCCTCGAATGTTGTTCAACCTCTCTTAAACCTTATTTTCTTAATCAAGGTACTTTAATAACTAAGATAAGTTTGAGTAGACTTTATAAGTAAGAAGAAGATCACGAGTTGGTCGAGGTTCGATGCAAACATGGACATTTTTTGCCTTTGATGACTTCATGGACCTCAAGAAATCCGGGTAGACAATATTGGACTTGTCCTTACTATGGAGTAAGTGAATTTCTCCTTCAAACATTGATCTTGAATAGTGTATAAGAATCTAATTGCTTTCATTTTAGAATGCTAGATCATGAGATTTTTGGCTTTGGAAGGATGATTCTATTGATGAACGATCGAAATTTGTTATTCCTAAATTGTTGGGAAGAATTGGGGAGCTTGAGGAAATAGTTGAATCTTCGGCAAATTGTGCATTTTGTGAACACAAAATAGTTGATGACAACACTACTAGGACAACCAAATCTATGAAGAGCAAAATAAACATTAACAAAATAGAATTGCAAATGGACAATTTTCAGGATGATTTGAAGATGATGAAGGCAAATGAGAAGAAATGAAAGATCAAGTTGGCTAAGTCCAAGAAAAGGAAAAAACAACTATGGACTACTCTCATTTGTGTATGTATTTTGGGTGTTAGTTTTCTATTTCAATTCATGTTCTTGAAAGGAGCTCCAAGAAGGCTACCCTAAACTAAGTTGCTTTGTTTTTGTTATGTTTTAGGGGGCTGAAATTTGTATCAATTATTAGGTGTTACCTTTAACAAAACTGCCTGTTTGTGTAATTAAATTGTTGTGTAATGTAATTGTACGGTTGAACTTAACAGTTTTGGCTTTCTTTTCAGTGGTTTTTTGTGTTGCAATTTGTATACATAACAACATTAAATGCAATCACAACTGCTGTACAAGCACAAACACAAATTTCAAAACCCAAATTTAACATTAATAATGCAGCCACAATTGGTGCAAAAGCAAAAACACAAATTTCAGCAACAATGAACTTACAACTGCACAATTATTAACCAAAAATGAGTGTCAATTACATCTTGTAGCCAAATACATTTACAAAAAGATCAGTATTGTTAAACTAATTACAGTTAAAAAATGCAGTCAAAGTTGCCACTAATAGATTGTTCGTAAAGCAGTCACAGCTGCCAACATCAATGAACTACCAAAAAATAGTCTTAAATGCAGTCCCAGCTACCAACATCAGTGAATTATCAAAAACAGTCTTAAATGCAGTCACAAATGTCAAGCTTTATAAAGTGTTAAATGTAATCTACACCAACTTCTTATAGAGATTGAATATTGGACCTTTCTTGACTTAAGTGTGCAGCCTTGAACCTTGTTTGCATTTGTTTTCTGCCTCTCATTTCCTATAGTTGCCTGGAGGTCATAGCTTTTTTCCTTTCCATTTTTCACTAGTTTTTGGTGTATATCCGAGATTTACAGTCACAAATGCTGAAGACTTGGCAGTTTTGAATCTTTCACTAGGCATTCCCGACTGCTTAAATGAAAAAGTGTCAACTTTAGTAAATGAAATTGTAGTAAATAAAATTTAGATAGTAAATGTAGTAGTAAACTTACATTAAGAATTGTGCATCCACTTTGTGTGTGAAGTAATCCCATTCCAACCATTCTTGTCAGCACACTAAAAATAAAGAAAAGAATATATTTAGTATAAGGCAAGCATAATTAGTTCACAACACTATCAAATTAAATAAAATACCCTTTCTGTAGAATTATTTGGTGGTCTACCCCTTTCCCTTCTAGTTGAACCTCTTCCTTTTCCAACAGTTGGTGCTGCACTTGGGACTGCACTTGGGTCTGCACCAGCAGATGAACTTGGGCCAGGATTTGCGTTAGTGCCAGCAACAGGTGCACCTGTTGGACATCTTCTTTTATTGTGACCCTTGTGCTATGACAAGTGTCACATGAAATCTCAATCCCCCTCTTAGACAACTTTTCAGTTTTCTTTTTGGTTTCATCTTATTATTTCTTCCTATTCTTTTCAGGCCTACCTGACAGCTTCTTAACAGGAGGTGGCATAACATAGATATTTTGTGATTGTGGCCACATCTTCATATTTAAAACTGGTTGAATGAAGAAACTATATATGTTCATGTAAGTTTCTCTATTGCACCAATGAGAGATGTAGTTTATTGGTTTCAATTTTTTGTGGTGAAGGGCAGCCACTGCATGAGGACACGGTATGACCTTCAACATCCATGCTCTATAACTGCAATATTCTCTAGCAAGATCCACAATATGCCTATATCCTCTATCAAGCACCTCATACCCTGTATTAGAATTCCATTCTATGTTGCACTTCATAGACCTTGTTGTATTATCATTTAGCACTTTCATAGCCATTGGAGAAATGTCATTGATCCAAGTTTCACAAAAATTCCTCATCTGTCCCACTCTTTTCATCATTTTTACCCTTATCTCTTCTAACATTGTAATTATTGTCTTATGCCTAGCTCCTAAAATTCATGCATTAAAACATTCTGCCATGTTATTGTCTACAACATCATACTTTGTTCCCAAGCTAAAGTAAACCTTGCTCCATCTCTTTTGATTAAAATACATCAACTTATCGAGTATTCCTTCTCCCCCTAACATCTTCATATAGCTAATGTTGTCCCTAAGCTCAACCTCAAAGGTAGATCTTGCACACCTCCAAAAATATTTTTTCTTCTCAATACCTCTACATATAGCATCTTTTGAACAGTTTGCAAGGACATGCCTTGCACACATTCTATGTTCAACATTTGGTAAATATTAAGTTACAGCAATTTCTAATCCCTACAACAAAAACAGAAACAGAAATAGCTACAACATAAACATAAACAGAAACAGATACAATATAAACAGAAATAGAAGCAAAAACAATATTTCTTTACCTTTTGCACGGTTGTTATCACTGTCAAATCTGTTCCATTTCCTAGATGAAGATCTTCTTTTATAATCTTGATAAACCAACTTCAAGCGGTCTTGTTTTCAATCTCAACCACTGCCCATACCAGTGGCAACATTTGATTGTTACCATCTTTACACACAACAACTAACAACTACCCTTTTGTTACTCCTTTTAAAAAACATCCATCCAAACCAATGCACTTCCTACAACCAGTTAGGAAGGACTTCTTCGTTGCATCAAAACATATGTAGAAACCTTGAAACGTTTTTCTACCATCTTCAAATATTTCATCATGACGCTTCACTACACATGTACTGCCTGGATTTGATCTTAACAACTCATCTCTATAATCTAAAATTCTCTCAAATTTCAAATTATAGTCACCCATCAGTTCTCCAATCACCTTATTTTTATCTCTTCTACACAGTATTCTCCCAACATGTAAATCTAGCTCCTTTTTAATAAGCGGCCGAAACTCAAAAATTCTAATATTTAGTTGTTCCTTTATCCTTTTATTGAAGTGGCTAGCTAAGAACTTGGTATTACAAAGTATGTTCCTATTGATAAGATCATACTTATGAACTGAATTATAGATTTTCACAACAAAGTTCATAGACCTAGAATCAATGCTAGCATAAAGAAGCCATGAACAACCAGTTGTACACCTAACTCTTACCCTTGTAGGTTCATTAACACATTTCTCAATTGCAACATGTTCAACAACAACATATTTAGTAACAACAGCTCTAAATTCATTAACACTTTAAAAATAACTCCCACACAACTTTCTGACAGTCTGAATTATATGCAACTCTCTTAACTTTTTTCCTCCTTTTAGCTTTATCTCTGTGTTCAACCTGTTCAACTTCATCTTCTTCATCTATTATATCATCTGAATCAGTTTCAAAGTTGAAAGCTTCATCAGATGGGTAAAAAGGTTCATCACTAGCTAACTTTCCCTCCAAACAATTTCTATCACCACCTGCAGATTCATCATAGCCAATATCTGGTCCCTTTCTTTCAGTTCCTAAATTAATATGTTCAGGAATTACTCTTCTCTCTCCCCTCTTTCATTTTTTTCCTCTTTTCTTCCCTAAAACCTCTTAACTCTTCATCCACATATTCATCCACATCACTCTCAATCTCTATACCTTCATCAATAGATTCTACATCTGAATTTACAACAGATTCAAAAGGTGCAGCAGTAGAATTAGTAGGAACAACAATAGAACTACTAGGACCAGCAGTATAACTACTAGGAGTAGCAGCTATAGGAGAAGAGACATGAGCAGTAGGTTGGTCAGCAGGAAGAGAAGAAGTATGAGCAATAGGTTAGTTAAAAATAGGGGCATCTTCACTAATTTTTAGATGACATGTCAACACTTTCAATGTCATTTTCAGTGTCTTTATTAAAAGACACACCACTTGTCCCCTTCACATGCCATTCTCCATCACTTAAAAATTTCAAAAGTGGGGCCACCTCAGGTTCACCAACCATGTGACACACAAAAGCTTTCAAAACTTGCCAATTACCCAAATTCTTTGAAATGTCAAGTGTGTCCTTGTCTAACCTATTTTCTTTTAATTTAGAACATTTGGGCAGTCTAAAATATAGTACGCATTGTTTGGGAATATACCTTAAATACCTTACATAATCCCTAAATTCAAATAAAGACAATCTATCTACATCAACATCCAAAAATTCAGTAACTTGTCCACCCTCATATCTTTTTCTTTTTTTTTTCCTTCACCTTACCCATATTAATTTCTCCACCATGGTAAAATCTCAAAGTGATCAGTTCAAAATTCATTTTATAAACCTGAAATCATTGACCACAAAAACACAATAAAGATACAAGTTTCATAATACACAAAAATCAAAAGATACAAGTCTCACAGTACCCCAAAAAATTATAGTATTTATGCAACAATTACAAGTATCACACGTTATTTATCACATATTGAACCTCACAGCTTATATTGTTACAGATTGAAGCACATAAAAAAACTATAACAGATCAGTTTTCAAGATAAATTAAAGAAAACAAAAACCCCTAATTAAAAATCCTAATCAAAACCCTAGTAAAATCGAACTATTATAAATGTCAAGGGTTATATTATTACATATTGAGGATCTAAATAAAAATAAAACGTTAATTTGGACAAATTAAAGACGGAAAAATCCTAACTCAAAAAACCGTAGATCTAATTTAGGAATGAAAATAAATTCTAGATCTACTATATTTAGGAAAGAAAACTAACCTTTGAACTGAAAATCAGTAGCTCCTACATAAAAGATCGTAACCTTAAGTGTTTATCCTAGATCGTACCACCTCCGTTGAAATCAACCAAATCAACTTGAACTGAAAAGAGATGAAAAATAATTTTTACTTGTCAACAATGAGAAACAGAGCAAAATTATTGTTTATCTTTTCTATCGGGTTTAAATTTGATAAAAAATTGAAAGAGTGAAGAGAGGTGAATCATCTACCACATTTTTGATCTCATCCGATGACTTTTCATTTGGATGAAGAGGTTTGATCGAGTTAGGGTATAAAATGAGGTTGGGTCGGGTTGGATGGGTTAAATAGATGGGTTAAAAGAGTAATAGGGTCGGGTCAAGTTTTAATAAAAAAGGAAAATTAAATTAGACACGTGGCACCACAAGAGGGCGAGTGGAGTGTACTCCACTCATTAAACTTGGGCATGGGTGTTGCGGGGAGGAAATAATATCACTTTTATATAGTTTAGGTGTGTAATGGGTCACTTGTATAGTTTAGGTGTGACTTAGACTTTTCGGGTATAGTTTGGGGTGAAAATGATGCCTTTTTCCTTGAAAAAAAAAAGCCTTTTTGATTCCGAATTCAACATAGTGAGTAAAAAAAAAATGAATAGTAAATAGCTTGACAAGTCAATAATATCGTTTAACAAGTTAATGCATGTATTCAAAGTTATTGTATTACTAACTCTTGAAGGAAAATATTTTGAAGGATAATAATATCATTTTCAAGACTGTCAATAACACCAATATTCATATTTTTTCCAGTGCATGGGTCATTTGATTGGGCACAAGTCATTTCAGAATTAGTTATTGCAGATAACTTATTCCATATATCAAGTTTAGTAACGTCTTGTTTGCTTTCTAACTTTCTCAAGACTGATCTGTGGTGCAATTTAGAGTGTTTTTCTTTAGATATCTAATGCCTATATGCTTTTCTATCACGTCATCTTTTATGAGATGATTATTGTGGAAGTTGGTCCCAATTAAGCCTGAGATATTTCTAGTGCACAAAGTAAACATAGCCATCTTGAAGTTGGGATTCCTATTTACCTTTTGGAACTTTGAGCCCTTAAATAACTGCTTTGAACCCTTCAATATATATATACTAGATGTGGAAGGTCGGTGTCAGTATGAATCCAATATATGTTATTTTTTATCTCAATTTATGTGATATAAATAAAATTATTAATTATATTTTTAATATGTTTTTTAATTTTTTAAAGTTGTTAGCTATTGTAAATCTATAATACTTTTTCGCCGTTGTGCTTTACTATTTTAAGCTGTTAGCAATTGTAATTGTATTGATAGTCAGTTTATATTTTAAAAGTAATATAAATTTTTAATTATTGTGATTTATAACATTCTTTTCTATTTCAATTTAAGTGATATTGATATAATTTTGAAAGTCAACCAAATATTACGATTGAAGTAACAAAACTGACACGTCTTGAATGACTCATAATAAATAATTAGAAGTGGTAAAGCAAAATTTCTATAAAAATACTTATGAAAAAAATTTAAGTGGACCTCATATAAGATGTCAAATTAATTTAAAACATCAATAGTTAATTTATCATTTTATGTTTATTTTACCTTTTTTAGAATAAATATTATTAATGTTTAAATACTTGGATGACTTATAATAATTAATTGTGGGTTATATTGTAAAATTACTGTTAAAGCAGCTGAAACAACCATGTCATAACTGTATATTTTATTTTATAAATATTTATAATTTTTCTTAGAATAAATATTATTAATTTTTAAATAATTGGATGACTTATAAGAATTAATTATGGGTCATATAGTAAAATTGCAGTTGAAGCAGCTGAAACAACCATGTCATAAATGTCTATTTTATTTTATAAATATTTATAATATTTTTATTAAATGTTATTATTTTTTAATACATAAATGTCATATAATAATTAATTATAGGTGAAATAGTAAAATCACGGAGCAAGCAGACAGCTGGAAGTAGGCATTTCAACCGTCAGCTGCGTGCTTTCAGTGCCACTCACACTTATATATAGTGGTAATAAAGGAGGATTATAGATATGCCTATGTGGCACCTCTCTTTGGTCAAAGATTCTATTTATCATTTTTCTCCTTTTTTTTTTTTTTTGGAGTTTTTCTTTCATTTTTTTATTATTTTATTTTTAAAATCATTTTCATAACTCACATCTCTTTATGTTCATAATAAATTACACTCTTAATTAATATTAATAAAATTCATAACTCTAAAACCTTTTATATTCATAACCTTCAGTTATTTAATTTTGCATTAAAAAATCTAATTGACAATTTTTTCTTTAAATAGTGTGAAACAATGACAATTGTTTCTTGAAAAAATCTAATGCTAATTGTTTCTTACAAGGTATTTGTTCGAAAGTCACTCCTCAAAGCTTTATTTATTTTTTAGAGTAGATTTCTTTTATGCTATGCATAGTCTATTAATAAACTTCGTACATTTTTATATTGTTTTTAAAGAGTTATGAATTACTTTATTTGAACAATTTTCTTTTATGTTATGTGCCCATTAATTAATTTTTTGCAATCTTGTATTTCTCTTTATCTTAATCTCATTAATTTTTTTATTGTAGATGAAAAAAAGATTACTATTATGATAGTTTTTTTGGTCCTCATCTCACTAGGGGTATGATACATAGCATATAGCAACAAAAACAGGTCTCACTGGCCAAGATATAGTTCAAAGTGCAATATTTTAATATTTTCGATTTATTAAATTTCATATCCAATTGGTCTTAGCACTTTTAGTTAACAATTTATTTGTCCTTTTCTTGTTTCATTCAACACATAGTTTTTTTTTTTTTTTACTCGTTTAAAGATCAGTTGACATACAAATGAAGTAGGATATTGAGATGACAAGAATCTAACTATTACTGTTTAAAATTCTTCTGAGAGAAATTATATTTATATGTATGATAGTTCTTCTTTCCTCTTCAATTCACAATATAACATTTTCAAAAGTTTATATTAATTTAGTTAACTATTTTTCTAATTTTTTTCGTTGGTGATGTCAACTTATTATGTGCGTGTTTAGACCAAAGTGTTTATTTTCTAAAGTAAAAGCAAAGGAAGGAGGCAAACATATACGTGTGCTACTTAAGAAAGTATCTATGGATCCTTCCGCAATTATTTACATCAATTTTAGTAAATCTTTTGATAAAATATGAGAATGTAACATTAGTTTATAATTTTTAAATGACATTTTAATTCATAAGATACTTGTTTATTGATCGTTAAATTGTAGTTTTTAATTTTTCACATTTTATAGTTTAAAGATAAATGAAAAGGATAAAATAAGATAAAAAATGTGAGGTTCATATAATTAGATTTGTGTTATATATATAACTAATAAAAAAATTTAAAACTTACTAAAACTAGACATGAAAATAAATTCAATTTTATGGAATCTTTTCTTTTTCTCTACTTTCTTTTAAGAAAAATAAAATTACTGTTTCACTTATAGAATATATTATATAAAAATCAAACTTTTAGAGTACTGAAAATACGTAATTGATGAAAATTCACAGAAAAATATATTTATATACTCAAGAGTGTATATATTCAATTACATAAATTCCACTCTTAAATATTAGTAATGTCCATAACTTTTAAACCTTTCATATTCATAACCCTCAATTAGTTAATGTTCGAGAAGACCATTTTTTATTTTTTTATTTTCAAACTCTAAATATTTTGTTAATTGTTTTTATCTTCCTTTATAATTAATGTAATTGATTTGTATTAAGTAAAATTTATATCTATATATAATTAAAATAAATTAAATTTCTATTCTTAATAATATCATTAACTTCATGACTTTTAAATTTTCATATTCATAACCTCCAATTATTTAATTATAAAATTTAAGATAACTTATGATGTTCCTCCATTTTCATCTATTTAAAGTCATAATATTTTGTTTCATGAGATCCATACTCAAGAATATCCTTTTCGTTTTATATCTGAAATGGTGTTCTTTATATTATTATTTATAGTATTAACTTCAAGCTTATTAAGAATACATTTGATGGTTGATCGTTCGTCAAAGAGGCTACAAGAGCTTAAAAAATTTGTACACTAATTTTGTATTTTTTTTCGTGTATTTTCTTATGGCTAACGTAAAAGCAAAGTTATGTGCGTGTGTGAGTGTTCATGGGTATGTTTTCTATATGTAACTTCTATAATATGAACTTTCATGATTTTTTTATTATTATAAATTTTATAGACTTTTGAAAGGTTGATCGTTTCTCAAAAAGGCTATCGAACAATAGCTTAAAAAATTATACACTAATTTTGTATTTATTTTTTCGTCCATTTTCTTAGGGCTAACGTAAAAGCAATAGGTATGTGGCCGTGTGAGTATTCATGGCTATGTTCTCTATATGTAACTTCTATAATATGAACTTTCATGATTTTTTTATTATTGTAAATTTTATAGACTTTTGAAGGTTGATCATTTGTCAAAGAGTCTATCGAATAAGAGCTTAAAAAATTGTATACTGATTTTGTATTTCGTTTTTCATCTATTTTCTCATAATTAACGTGAAAAAAATAGGTGTATGTGTGTAAGTATTCATGTGTAGGTTCTTTATATGTAACTTGTATAATATGAACTTGCATGATTTTTTAATGATGCGAATTGCAATATGCACATTAAGATAGTTGTGATATGGAGTTAATCAGTATATAGTGTTGACGACTTAAAGAGATTTATCTATTGAAATTATTTTATATATATAATGAGAAAAAAATTATCTTACCATCTTAGTGCATTTATATGCACACATAAGTATATTATTTCAAATTAAAATCTCAACTTCATTCAATACGCAATAGAAATGAAATAATATTACTATTAGAGAATATATTTTAATTTATTGATAAAGAATATATTATTCATTATTTAATAAATGTTAAATTGTTAATTATTTTTTCTTTTATGGAACACAACATTCTTCATAATATAATTATAACAGGTTATAATATTGCGATTAGATAATATACCTAAAGTGAATATAAAATTGATCAAATAAAATAATTAATTTTTTAACACCGCGCAAAGTGCGGTTAATTTTCCTAGTTTATATAGAACCATGATGCAAACATTTATAGAATTTAGGACAAAATAAGTAATTTAACATGAAATATTAAGTTAAATAAAATGAAGAGAAATTTTACAAACAAACTATCTATTCTTAGAAAGAATGCAATGTATATCATTTTTAATATTACAAATTAAGCAATCACTAAAAAATAATTTTAAAATAACTAATCTTAAGATAATTAATTTCAATATAACTTATTTTTCAACCAAACTATCCCTCAAAAGTATTAAGCACAAAAGATGTAATAGTGAAACATAGTAAGTACAAAAAATGAATAGTAAATAGCTTGACAAGTCAATAGTCATTGGGATTTCATCATTACAGAAAAATAGATCTTAACACTTATTGACATGTTGACCAACCAACAAAATATTAAGAAACGAGTAAACTAAACAGCGCATATTTCTTCTCCGACCATATTGCGGCACAGTCCACAGTAACGAGTACCCATTCATCATATCTTTAATCGATTTCAATTTATTTATCTGATTTGACTCAACATAAAATGTAAGAAAGTGACTTTTTTTTTTTTTTGAATTTGCACCTGTAAACTAAAAGTACAACAACAATAACATACTCAGTCAAATGGGATATGAGGAAGGTAAGTGCACGCAATTTATACCACTACCTCACAATTGACGTAGAAAAATTGTTTTTAATAAATTCCTGACTCAAAAAGGCATAAATTAAAGGTATGTATCAAAATATTATTTACTGATATTATGGTCGTGAATGGTGCCAGATCCAGAATTTTGGCGTTATAATTGTTAGTATAAATTGCAAGTAATCAAGTAAAAGTATATACTCCCTCCGTTTTGAAATAGGTGAATTGTTGGAGTATTTATTAATAGTTTAAAATAAGTAAATCGTTTAATTTTTTTAAATTTATCCTTATGATTTGACAACCAATTAACTTTTGAAAAGGTATTACCAAAATCAACTTTTTTTTTTTTGGTAAAAATGAAAAATCATGTTAAATTTATATCTTTAATGATTTTTTCTTAATCTATATGTTAAAATTGAATAATTTATTTATTATAAAACGGAGGAAATATATTGTTTTTCACTATCATTTTCAATGTAATGATAAAAGCAAATGGTTAACAATTAGGCTGTTCCAATCATTTAAATTTTTCAAACTCTCATGATTGTCCCCACATAAAAAGAA
Source organism: Capsicum baccatum var. pendulum (assembly GCA_030864225.1). Classification (NCBI taxonomy): domain Eukaryota; kingdom Viridiplantae; phylum Streptophyta; class Magnoliopsida; order Solanales; family Solanaceae; genus Capsicum; species Capsicum baccatum. The sequence continues at coordinate 235,920,470 of CM061554.1, read as the reverse complement.
CAGTCATGTACCAACTTCATTTGATCCCTAGGCGTGAATTAGATCATGTGTCAAAAATCATGGAGTCATCATTTGATAGTTTAAGTAAGAATTGTGGAAAATATGATATATTAATAATGATTGTATTAGTAATATTTGTGTTATCTATGCTGAAATTTTTTTCTCATATAATACGTATACTTAATTAGTAGTATTTTCGATTCAATACTACACAGATAATATGTATGCCATTATTTCATTTTAATCTGAGAACGAATAATAATTTGTCATATTAAAAAAATCTTTTAAATTTTATCTCATTTTATCCTTAAGGACGTCATGATTTCGAACAAAGTATGGATCGTGTGTATCATACTTTGTTTAAACGATTAGTTGTGTGAGTTTTCTATCTGAACTATCACCATCTATTTATTAAAACATTTATATGACTTCAGCTATCAATTATTCACTTTTCCTACCTGAATTGTCACCGTCGTTTGGGTATAGGAAAATAAATTGTTAACAATTAAGGTATATTTAAATAAATAATTGATGATAATTCATGTAGGAAATTGAGCACCTGATAGTTAGTGATAAACTCACAATACCGAAACACTACAAAAATCCACATTCCATAGATACTCCAAGTTGGAAAAATAAGTCCTCTAGCAACGTTTTTTCAGTTGATAATTAACACAATATTGTCTTGTCCCTACCTAACCTAACCGTACTAAATACTACTCCCTATCCTATGAAAGCTCTTATTCCGCCAGATCTCCTATTTATCATATATAACTTAAAATAATCTTTCGGAAGTACCCCACCATGCACCTACTATAATATGTGTTCCAACGTAACTGAGTAGCTTTCAATAATATCCTCATAATATCATCATAATCATCTTTCGGTCTTGCCAGGCATATTTATATATATATATATGCATCATCTTTTTGCATCTAAGTGATGACTAATCTCGCCGATATATGCTTCTTTTGCTTACTTCTATAGTTTCTTTCTCTAAACTCTTCTAAAGTTATTAAGCCCAAATGGTGTAATATGAAACATAGTAAGTACAAAAAATGAAAAGTAAATAGCTTGACTAGTCAATTTGTTTATCATTAAAGAAAAATAAACCTTAACAATTTTGACATGTTGTCAAACCACAAAAAAGTATTAGGAAACGAGTACTAAACGAGTATATTTATTATATACTCCTATTTCTTCTCCAACCATATTGCGGCACAGTCCACAGTAACGTGTACCCATTGGTTTTATACTTATTTAAGTTTCAATTTATTTGTTTGATTTTAATTCGATATAAAATTTTAAATAATAAAAAAGTTAAATACGTAGCTGCAAACTAAAAATACAACAATCTAATCAGTATATTCCTACGAAGTAGGGTCTGGAGAAATAGTGCATGCAGTTCATACTACTACTTTAAAGATGAGGCAGAGAGACTAGTTTTCTCGATAGATCCACGGCTTACGATAAAAAAAGTTTAACAATATAAGTGCAATAAATAATAGGTAGCAAAAACTAACAGATAATAATATAAGCAAAACTACCACACAATACGTAGTTCTACAATCAACTACTAGCACGAATAACTCAACAAAACACTCCTTCCAGCTGCAAACTTAAAATATGTACCAAAATATCCTTCTTATGGCCCTTTAACATGTCATATGTAAAGTTGATACATTCTTTTAAGGTGAACTAAAAAGAAAGTAAGACAACTAAATTAAAACGAAGTAGTATCGGCCTTTTTTATTTGTTTGTTGAAGCTTTTAGCTACCAAACGAGCTTGTAACGATCAATAGTCCCATTAGACTTTTTGTATAGCCAATTGAATCACTTCAGCTTATTAATAACACAAACAAACACAAAGGAAATTTCAACAACTAGCGTACAACTAGTGACTATGCATCTTTGTTTCAATATGACTTTTTAGCCATGTTTTTTCATCTTTATAGTTTGCCTTTCTCTCTATATATAATTCATGATTCTATATTTGCTCTCTATCATAACTTATTTGCCAAGTACTTGAGGTCTGGTTACTAAAAACCCTACTTTCTTCCCCTATAATTAGTTCTTCCCTCACCCCTTCTAGACATTGGAGTCCCATGGCTATCAAGATCCAGGACATTTCCAAGACTATCAACAACGCCAATATTCATATTTTTTCACTGCATGGGTCGTTTGATTGGGAACAAGTTATTTCAGGATTAGTTATCCCGACATGTATATGGGATAACTTATTCCATATATCCAGTTTAGTAATGTCTTGTTTCCTTTCTAACTTTCTCAAGCCTGATCTGTGGTGCAATTTAGGTGTGTTTTTCTTTCGATATCTAATGCCTATATATGCTTTTCTATCACGTCATCTTTTATGAGATTATGTTAGAGAAATGAAGTTTTGATGATTGACGTATGTGAATGAAACATGTTATTCATGCTGGTCCTCACATGTGAAGAACATTGAAGTGGGTGCAAGACTGATGATAAAATAATGCGTGAAGTCAGGAGTGGATAAGCAAGTAAATTCACTGTCAACATTTATCACGTTCAGAAAAGAGGGTGAGAGTAAGATAAACACAACACTTGAAGATTGAACAAATAGAGGAATCCTACCCAGTCAAGGAGACATAATTTAACAAGGAGTGTAACTAACTGATAGAGTCCTATTGAAGAAAGAAGATCACATCATCTGAATTCATCAGAGTTGGCTTAAATAGAAGAAATGTTTTCAAAAGAGTTTCACTCAAGCACTAATAAGAAAAGCATGAATCAACAAATTCATTCACTAGCTTGAAGAAGAACCTGTTCCTTTATTTAGACAGTTGTAGACTTTGTGTAATAGGTTGGTTCTTTGAGTTGTAATGAGCTTTAATCGTAGACTTTGTGTAATAGGTTGGTTCTTTGAGTTGTAATGAGCTTTAATTCTAGTCTCAGTGAAATATAAACTGAGTTAGGAGTTGTGTCTTCAAGTTAGGGAACTAGAAGAATTGGGAACACTTATCTCGGGAAGATTTATGTTATTGTAGAAATAGGAGTTAGAGTTTAATTCCTAGTTTACAAGAGCTGTAATTTGTTGATTGTTGAGGCTCAAGAATTTTAGTGAAGTTGGGTTAAATCCTGTAGAAGTGCAGGTCGTGGTTTGTTACACCTTTCTTGTGTCGGGTGTTTTCCACGTAAAAATACTGTCTTCTTACTTACTCTATATAAGGGAACCACGTTAGTAAGCTACTTAGCTTGTTCCACTGATAAGCAACAAAATAGAGTAAAACAGTGAAATCAGTAGGTATGCACTCTCATAGATTATTATCGTGGAAGTTGGTCCCAAGCCTGAGATATTTTTAGTGCAGAAAGTAAACATAACCATCGTGAAGTTGGGATTCCTATTTACCTTTTGCCACTTTGAGCCCTTAAATAACTTCTTTGAACCCATTTATATATATAACCATGATGCAAACATTTATATAATTTAGGGCAAAATAAGTAATTTAACATTAAATATTAAGCTAAATAAGGTGAAGAGTATTTTTATAAATAAACTACTTATTTTTAGAAAAAATGCAATGCATATCATTTTTAGTATTACAAATCAAACAATCACTAAAAAAATAATATCGAAATAACTAATTCCAGAACAACTAATCTCAATATAACTAATTTCAATATAACTTGTTTTCCAAACACGCGACACCCTAAGGTATTAAGCACAAAAAGGGTAATAGTGAAACATAGTAAGTACAAAAAAAATGAATAGTAAATAGCTTGGCAAGTCAATAGTCATCATTACAGAAAAACTGACCTTAATAATTTTGACATGTTGACCAAGCACAACAAAGTATTAATAAACGAGTAAACTAAACAGCATATATTATATACTCATATTTCTTCTCCGGCCATATTGCGGCTCAGTCCACAGTAACGTGTACCCATTGATCATGTGCTTAATCGATTTCAATTTATTTATCTGATTTGACTCGGCATGAAGTATACGAAAGTGACTTTTTTTTTTTTAATTTGCAGCCATAAACTAAAGTTACAACAACTACAATAACATATCCAGTATATTCCCATCAAGTGGGATCTGGAGAGGATAAATATACACAGTCCATACCACTACCTCAGAGGTGAGATAGAAAGATTGTTTTCGATACACTCCCCGGCTCAAAAAGGCATAAACTAAAGGTATGTACCAAAATATTATTTAATGATATTGTGATCGTGAACAGTGGTAGATCCAAAATTTAGGCGTTGTGGGTTCTCGAAAGGTTCGAACACATGTATTGACACCCAAAGCGTTCAGATTTCACCTGAAAATCAAAGCACACAGCTATCTTCTTGGTTTCGAGGGTGATTTTTTTTCATCTTGGATCAATCTTTACACATTTCTTATATAAATATACCTAGTCTGCATCAAATTTAACGGATGTTAGCCACCATCAATTTGAACCTAGGTCCGTCCCTAGTTGTGAACATATCATGTGAAAAGTTTATACATTCTTTTAAAATGAAATAAAAAATAAAGAGAAACAAATTGAAACAAAGTAATATTCTTTTTTTGTTTGTTTGTTGAAACCTTTGACTATCACGCGAGCATTGTAGCGATCAATACTCCTATTAGGCTTTGACTTTTTTCTTGTATAACTACTTGAACCACTCCTTATTAATAACACAAACAAGAACAAAGGAAACTGCAACAATTAATTAGAGTCCAAAAAGCATAGAAACTTCTAACTACTAATAATACATTCTAGCCATGTATTTCATCTTTATAGTTTGGCTTTCTACATATATAATTCAGTATTCTATATTTGCTCTATCTCATAATTTGTTTGCTAAGTTCTTGAGGTCTTGGGTACTTTCTGATTCCCAAAAAGCCTCATTTCCCCCCCCCCCCCCCCCCCCATGATTAGCTCTCTTCCTTTGGCCCCACATAAAAAGAACCGTCATGTACGGTGTACCAATTTCATTTGATCCCTAGGCGTGAATTAGATCATGTGTCAAAAATCATGGAGTCATTTGATAGTGTACGTAAGAATTGGGGAAAATATGATATGTTAATTAATAATGATTGTATTAGTAATATTTGTGTTATTTATACTGAATTTTTTTTTCTTATCTAATACGTATGCCTAACTAGTAGTATTTTCGATTCAATACTACACATATAATATGTATGCCATTATTTCATTTTTATCTGAGATTGAATAATAATTTGTCATATTAAAAAATCTTTTAAATTTTATCTCATTTTATCCTTATTGACGTATCATGCTTTCGAGGACTTATGTTTGCAGTATTTTTTTTTTTTAATAATTGTGGTATTCGGAAACGAATTCTAAATAAGGAGGAAAAAAGAATTGATTTTTTTGGAGCATATGAAAAACACTTTTGAAATTAATAGTCTTTAATTTGTCATGATGACAGCGACACATTTGTATGATCATGATAATATGTAATTAGAGATGAAAGTAAAAGGTTTGAGTTAAATGAGCTCGATCGAGCCTTTTAATATGACAAATTATTATTAGATCGAAAAGGAAATAATGTCATAAAATACAGATTGTTTAAGGAATATATAGTTAGTATAAATATATTTTTTACATTATTATGTAATTTTAACCTGTTGTAGGAGGTATTGTATCTAATTAGTTTTTTCAAAATCCTAGATTACACATTTTAAGTATATATATAAATATATATATATATATATATATATATATATATATATATATATATATATATATATATATATATATATATATATATATATATATATTATTAAGGTTGAATATTGTCACACCCCCTTTTTACGTACTCCAAAAAATTTATATTTTTAAGTTCGAAAGGGTTTTATTATTTAAGTGACAAGAAATAAAAATTTGTTTCGGAAAAGGATTATTTACATTTTTTACTCAGAGTCGCCACTTGGCATAATCTGGTGTGCCAAGTCACCATTGGAAAAATCCTTTTCAAAACCATTTGACTCTTTAAACTGGTTTGCGAACAGAGACTCCGGCTAAGGAATTTTGTTGACCGAGGGGAAGGTGTTAGGCCCTCGATCCCGTGGTTCAACCACGGTCGCTTGGTAGAGTGTATCAACTACTTTGGCATTCCGAAATGTATAACCACACAAAAAGCACGCAAAATAATCAAACAAAACAAAACAATCCAAAATGTAAAGTCTAGTCCAATTATACAGTCCAAAAATAGAAAAAAATACGAAAATATAAATCCTATTCTAAACTAAATCTAGACGAAGCTCCAATGCCTTACCCGATGCCGCGGGCCTTCATCACGATCATTTTTCGCCTACATGATACGTTGGGGCATTCCCCGGTGAATAAATACAAGTGATCTCGGGGCATTCCCCGGCTAAATAAATACATTTGAATTAAATACGATAAACTAGAAAGAAACATTCACACAAACATTCAAACAACCAACGAAACACTTATTCCTAAACCTTGCCTACCCGCTTGACCTATCATGATACTATCCAATTCGACAATATTCAGTAATGAATCAAAACAACAACCTTCAACTTATTCGACTAGCAATTTTCGATCCCGACCCCCCAAATCGACAAGTTTAATCCTCAAGCCATGGTTAAAAAAATTTTCGGTTATCAAAACACTTTTTAAAATCTAAAATCAACATCAAACAATACATCCAACGAAGATTCAAGCATTTAAGCACAAATTATTCACAATTACGTAAAATTTAAAGAAAGAGGAGATAGAATTGGACCTCAATTTTTATTTCAATCCCGAATTGTTCGACAAAGCTACCACCGGAATACCCCCGAATTGAACCTCAACAACAACGAAAACCAACTCTGTATGGAGGAACAACAACCCAAAAACTTCTCACAAAAGACCCGATTGAGATTTTTCGTAAGAAAACGATTGAAACAGTGTGACTAATTCCTTTTAACAGCGAGTTTGAGGACTGCGAAATTGAGTACACAGAAACAGATAACTGGTCACCGATTCCGGCAAAAATTTTGCCGAAATTTCTTGGACAACGACCGAATTCCTCCCCGATCTCTCCCTCTCGATTCTCTACTGCGTCTCGATTCTCTTTCTCCATTATCCTCTCTCTCTTCACGACTCTCTCTCTCTCTCGATTCGTGTTTTCTCCGGCCAATCTCTCTTAATCTGGCTCTCCGTTTTCGGCTAAGAACTCGCCGAAAAAAGCTGAGCCTTGCCGGAACAGTAGCTCAAACGCGACAACTCCAATTTCTCACTCTCTCTCACGCGCAACTCTCTCTCTCTCGATCTGTCACTCCCTTCTCGGTCTCACTGTTCCTCTCTGGCGACGCAGACGACGACGACAACCATGAAAATAGACCAGATTCTGAGGTTGGAAAAACAGTTTGACGCGGATTCGGACGGAACAAAAGGGTTGGACGTCGTGTTTTCACTACACCGGAGCTCCGGTGAGCTCAGTATTATCGACAAATAGGAGAAAAGCAGATGGCTATAGCATTTTTCGGTGATATCTCGCCAGAAATACCTCTCTCCGATCGCTCACTCTCTTCTCGATCTCACTGTTTCCTCTCGCCTTCGATCAACTCTTTTGCTCTTTTTTGTTTCACTGCTTTTTCTTTTCCAGTGTGTATGTGTGCAGATATGGTGCGAATCTATGTGTGTATTGTGTATTTTAGTGATGATAGAGTGGTTTGATTTTTTGAAGAAGAAAGGAAAATTTTTCTTGAGATGTGTTGTGTGTCTGTTTTTGTATTCTAGTGAAAAAAAGAATATAAAGGGCATCGGGTGGGGTTACGTAGGTAGGGGGTTAGGTACGGGTAAGGAGGTGAGGTAGGGTAGGGGTCACGTGGGGTAGGGGGTAGAGTTTGTTGGGATAGGGTAGGTGTTGTTTTTTAATTGGGTGGGTTGTTAGAATATTTGGATAAAACAAAATTAGTTAGGGGGTTGTTATTTTGTCATTTTGTGGAGGGATTATCACGCGGGTGAGGGTACACGGTAGGATAAGGTAAACAATAGGTAAAAACAACATCGGGGAGGGACGAAATTAGGTGTCTACATCATGCCCCCTTTGAATGTAAACACGAAATATTTTCAGGCAAAGAAGTAGACAGCGAGACCAAATTTTGACCCGACCATTATTCAAAGAAAGAAACAGAAGGAAGAAGGACAATCGGGTCTTGACTTAAGACATCCTTCCTACCCAAGTTATGAGAGAATCAAGTCACGGGTTTTTCAAAGGATTGGAAGAGGTGGACTATATCGAGTTTGAGAGTCGAGTGAGGTTCCATCCAGGTTCCGGTCTGCGGCTCTGTTATTACATAAAAATGAAAATTACAAGTTAAAACATAAATGAAATTACAAAAATCCTATCTATACAGCTTCTATTGGTTCTTGACTCGACTTTCATCACCCTATTCTTCAGGCGGGCTCCTGACTTGCAATTTCTTTCAACTTGTTGCTTGGCTTTCAATTACTTCGCTTTGTTGCATGACTTTTCATTTCATTACCCTATTCTCCAGGTGGGTTCCTGACTTGCTATTCCATCACTTTGTTGCTTGACTTTCATTTCTTCACTCTGTTCTCTAGGCGGGCCTCTGACTTGCTATTTCATCACCCTGTTCTTCAGGCGGGCTCCTGAAACCCAAAATTAAAACTAGAACAAAAATTATCCCAAACAAGAATTATAATAAAGTAGTATTTCATTTTTGAGAGCGTTATCCCATTTTTCAGGAGGGCCCTGAACAGAAAGTAAAATCCCATTTTTCAGGAGGGTCCTGAACATAAAGTAAAATCCCATTTTTCAAGAGGGTCCTGAACAGAAAATAAAATCCCATTTTTTAGGAGGGTCCTACACAGAAAGTAAAATCTCATTTTTCAGGAGGGTCCTGAACATAAAGTAAAATCTCATTTTTCAGGAGGGTCCTGAACATAAAGTAAAATCCCATTTTCCAGGAGGGTCCTGAATATAAAGTAAAATCCCATTTTTCAGGAGGGTCCTGAACACAAAGTAAAATCCCATTTTCCAGGAGGGTCCTGAATATAAAGTAAAATCCCATTTTCTAGGAGGGTCCTGAACATAAAGTAAAATCCCATTCTTCAGGAGGGTCCTGATCATAAAGTAAATTCTCATTTTCCAGGAGGGTCCTGAATATAAAGTAAAATCCCATTTTTCAGGAGGGTCCTGAACAGAAAGTAAAAATCTCATTTTTCAGGAGGGTCCTGAACAGAAAGTAAAATCCCATTTTTCAGGAGGGTCCTGAACATAAAGTAAAATCCCATATTCTAGGAGGGTCCTGAATATAAAGTAAAATCCCATTTTCCAGGAGGGTCCTGAACATAAAGTAAAATCCTATTCTTCTGGAGGGTCCTGATCGTAAAGTAAAATTCCATTTTCCAGGAGGGTCCTGAATATAAAGTAAAATCCCATTTTTCAGAAGAGTCCTGAACAGAAAGTAAAAATCCCATTTTTCAGGAGGGTCCTGAACAGAAAGTAAAAATCTTATTTTTCAGGAGGGTCCTGAATATAAAGTAAAATCCCATTTTTCAGGAGGGTCCCGAACAAAAAGTAAAATCCCATTTTTCAGGAGGGTCCTGAACATAAAGTAAATTCTCATTTTTCAGGAGGGTCCTGAACATAAAGTAAATTCCCATTTTTCAGGAGGGTCCTGAACAAAAAGTAGAATTCCCATTTTCCAGGAGGGTCCTGAACATAAAGTAAATTCCCATTTTTCAGGAGGGTCCTGAACAGAAAGTAGAATTCCCATTTTCCAGGAGGGTCCTGAACAGAAAGTAAATTCCCATTTTTCAGGAGAGTCCTGAACAGAAAGTAAAATTCTCATTTTCCAGGAGGGTCTTGAACATAAAGTAAAATCCCATTTTTCAGGAGGGTCTTGAACACAAAGTAAAATCTCACGGATGTGTATTTCCAATGGTAGCTGAATTAAGTGAAGTGAATTTGCCCCTATTTCAACAAAGAAAATTTTTCAGTTAAAAACTTAGTGGTGGTTTGCAGATCTTGGCTTCTCAGGTATCTGCCCAACACTCGTTCCTTTCATCTTTGTTCTAAATCGCTAACACTTGCCCTGTCTTTCTGCATCATCGACCCGGATCCAGATTTAGGGAAGTGATTTTCGACTCGAATAATGGGCTTCCATTTTACCATGCCTCTGAGGTACACACTTTTCCCAAATCTGAATGTTTCCACGAATCCAACAGCCTGTCGGTTGATAGACTTCCTTTGTTTCATGTTGAATTATGATCATATTTCTTTCTTGTGCTGTTCCTTGGATTTTCCTCGTATAATTGGAAAGACTGGTAGTGAATTTTGAAATTTTTTCTCGCTTGTTTTGACACAGACTTGACTTAAAATGTAAAGAAATGATTGTGAATTTATTTTGATAAATGACATAAAAAGACAAAAAGCATGAATATGTAAATGAAAGAAAAGGGCAATGTCTCATATTCAAAAGAAAACTTATCTGAATACGATAACTAACTCCAATGAGTATGACATGCATTTTGGATTGAGCTGCCTGATCTTCCTATCCAAACTCTCCATTTGTTGTTGAGTTCATGCCTTTACTGCTGAGCCGTTTCCTCAAATCCATTGGACTCCTACATCACATTCGACTGACGACATCTTAAAAGACTTTCGTCAACAACTCTCTTTCTTTTTACTTTTTGCTTTTCTCTTGAACTCTCCATTGCCTTACGGTGCCCATGGGGGTTTTTACCAATAAGACTCTCTCATTTTCATTTCTCTCAACTCACCATCGCCTTATGATGCCCACAGGGGTTTTCACCAATCAGACTATCTCATTTTTGTATTTCTCTCAACTCACCATCGCCTTATGATGCCCACAGGGGTTTTCACCAATAAGACTCTCTCATTTTTGTATTTCTCTTAACTCACCATCTCCTTATGATGGCCACGGGGGTTTTCACCAATAAGACTCTCTCATTTTTATTTCTTTCCTGATTTCTTATGCTAAGGGAGACCAGTGGTACTTCACAATGTATCATCATATCCATTGCATGCTTAGCCTTAACATTATCAAAAATTGATCTAAAGGACTTTCTTTGGTTGTAACTTGGCTTTTGGTTAAGGTTAGAAAAGATGGTAAGGGGCTCAAACGATACTTGAAGTGGGGTGGGACTTACAACTTCTGGAATCGACTCAAACAACACATTAACTCATGCCCCAGTTTTGTTGACTAGGTGAATCTTAAATCTTTATTTGGTTGGACCGAGCCCGAAATAGGGCAACCTATGTATCTCACTCCCGAGAGAGGAGAATCAGGTCGCACTTAGTTCTATCAACTTGTTCTTTGTTTGGATTTGATTTTTTATTTTATTTTTGAACTCTTTCTTTTATTCTTATTTTATTGACATTTATCTTTGACTCTATTTTGATACCAAAAGAGGGATATGAAAGAAAATTGAAACGAAGCTCAAACGGGTAAACAAAGGGTGACACAATGTTTGGATAGAAGAATAAAATGCCTTCATCATATCAATCTTAAAAAATGCAAGTACTACACATGCAATCAAATCAACAAAGGATCAAATATCATACATAGTATCTTTTGACCGCATCAGCATTGATAGCCATTTCTACCATTTTGCCTTCAATATCTGTCAAAGATAGGGCTCCATTGGGTAACACTTTCTTCACAACGAAGGGACCTTGCCAGTTAGAGGAGAACTTGCCTTTCGCTTCAACCTAGTGAGGAAGGATACGTCTCAATACCAACTGACCAACTTCAAAATTCCTGGGACGGACCTTTTTGTTATACGCTCGAGCCATCCTCCTCTGATATAACTGGCCATGACACACAGACATTATCCTTTTTTCCTCAATCAAACTCAAATGTTCCAGTCGGGTTTTTAACTATTCGTCATCATCAATCTCTGCTTCTACAATGACTCGAAGAGAGGGAATTTTAACTTCTGCAGGGATGACTGCTTCTGTCCTATACACCAATAAATATGGAGTTGCCCCTGTTGAAGTGCGAACCGTGGTGCGATAACCTAGCAATGCAAACGACAACTTTTCATGCCACTGTCTAGACCCTTGTACCATTTTTCGCAGTATCTTTTTTATATTCTTATTGGCGGCTTCTGCAGCACCATTGGCCTTTGGGCGATATGGAGTAGAATTTTGATGCGCGATCTTAAACTGTTGACATACTTCTTGCATTAAATGACTATTGAGATTGGCAGCATTGTCTGTAATGATCATCTTAGGAATTCCAAATCTACAAATGATATTGGCATGAACAAAATCTACCACAACCTTTTTTGTCACTGACTTGAAAGTTACTGCTTCTACCCACTTTGTGAAATAGTCAATGGCTATCAAAATGAACCTATGTCCATTTGATGCCTTTGGCTCAATCGGTCCAATCACATCCATTCCCCAAGCCACGAACGGCCATGGAGAGGCCATTGCATGCAACTCAACAGGAGGAGAACGTATCCGATCACCGTGTACCTGACATTGATGACACTTTCAAACAAATTGAATAGAATCCCTTTCCATAGTAAGCCATTAATAACCTACTCAAAGAATCTTCTTTGACAAGACATGACCGTTCATGTGTGACCCGCATACTCTAGAGTGTATTTCAACCATGATTTCCGAGGCTTCTCTTGCATCTACACACCTTAAAAGTCCCAGATCTGGGGTTCTCTTATACAAGACAAAAATCCATTAGCCAAACGGCCAATAGTCCTCTTTTGATCGTTGGTGGCATATGCTGGGTATTCTCCTAACTGAATGTACTGCTTGATATCCCAGAACCAAGGTTCTCCATCGAGCTCTTCTTCAACTGCATTACAGTAAGCATGCTGATCACGACTCTATATATGCACTGGATCAATGTAGGCTTTGTCAGTATGTTGGAGCATTGAAGACAGAGTGACTAAAGCATCAGCAATTTCATTACGAATCCTTGGAATATGCCTAAATTTTACTAACACAAACCGTTGACATAGCTCCTGCAAGCATTGTCGATACGGGATGAGCTTCAAGTATCGCGTCTCTCGATCGCCTTGAATTTGATGGACGAGCAAATCCGAATCCTGCAACACCAATAATTCTTGGACTCCCATATCAACAGCTAACCTCAAACCAAGAATGCATGCTTCATACTCTACCATATTGTTAGTACAGTAGAATCGAAGTTATATTGTTACCGGGAAATGTTGTCCCGATTCAGAGATAAGAATCGCACCTATTTTGACTCCTTTCATATTGACAGCTCCACCGAAGAATAACCTCCAACCTGGATCAGCATCTATAACGACTTCATCGACACACGACACTTCTTCGTCAGAAAAATATGTCTTTAATGGCTCGTACTCTTTATCGATGGGATTCTCAACAAGATGATCTGCCAAGGCTTGGGCTTTCATGGCGGTTCGAGTCACATATACAATGTCGAACTCGGTAAGCAATATTTGCCATTTTCCCAATCGACCCATTGCCATAGGCTTCGAAAAGATATACTTTAAAGGATCCATGTGGGAGATAAGATAAGTGGTATAGGAAGAGAGATAATGCTTCAACTTCTGTGCTACCCAAGTTAGGGCACAACACGTCCTTTCAAGAAGAGTATACCTGGCCTCATATGCGGTGAATTTCTTACTAAGATAATAAATAGCCTGCTCCTTTTTGCCTGTGACATCATGTTGACCCAGGACACAACCAAAAGAATTGTCCATGACTGATAAATATAAGATCAAAGGCCTACTAGGATTCGGGGGTACCAACACGGGCGGATTTGACAAATATCTTTTGATTCGATCGAATGCTTCCTGACATTCTTCAGTCCATTTTACTGCAGCACTCTTTTTCAACAACTTGAATATGGGCTCACAAGTGGTTGCGAGTTGAGCAATAAACCTACTAATGTAATTCGGTCTACCAAGCAAACTCATCACCTCCATTCTATTCTTGGGCGGGGGCAAATCCTGAATGGCTTTGATTTTTGAGGGATCTAATTCAATTCCCCGACGGCTGACTACAAACCCCAACAGCTTTCTGGACGGAACTCCAAATACATATTTTACCGGGTTGAGTTTGAGATTATACCTACGAAGCCTTTCAAAGAACTTTCTTAAATCTTTAACATAGTCGGCCTGACTTTTTGACTTAATAATCACATCATCCATGTAGACCTCAATCTCCTTATGCATTATATCATGAAAATAGTGGTCATAGCTCTCATGTATGTTGCTCCAGCATTCTTCAAACCAAATGGCATCACTCGATAATAATAAGTCCTCCATGGTGTGATAAAAGATGTCTTCTCTGTGTCTTCATCATCCATAATGATCTGGTGATATCCAGCATAGCAATCCACAAAAGAGGCAACCTCGTATTTAGCACAGTTGTCTAACAAAATGTGGATGTTGGGCAGTGAAAAATCATCTTTCGGACTTGCTCTGTTCAAATCACGGTAATCAACACACACTCAAATTTTGCCATCTTTCTTTGGTACAGGAACAACATTGGATAACCACATGGGATAACGAGCCACTCGAATTACTTTGGCTTCAAGTTGTTTCATGATTTCCTCTTTAATTTTAATACTTACATCCGTTTTAAACTTCCTCAACTTTTGTTTGACAGGAGGGAACGCGGGATCAGTTGGCAATTTATGAGCTACTAATTCAATGCTTAAACCAGGCATATCATTATAAGACCATGCAAAAACATCCTTATAAACAATTAATGCTTGAATCATTCCATCTTTTAGCTGTGGCAAAACATGTACACTGATTTTAGTTTCCCTAACATCTTCTTGATCCCCTAGATTTATTGGCTCAATCTCATTCAAATTAGGATTCGGTTTGTCTTCAAACTGTTCCAACTCTTTGCTTATTTCTTCTAGTGCTTTTCCTTCATCATATTCCCCATCCTGCTTCATTACATCTTGATTAGTTTGGATTTTAAGGTCAGGCTAAAAATTCCGCATGCATGTCATGTCATTAGAATCAGCATAAAGAGAACTGTGTAAAAATATATATATATATATATATTAGACACGAAACAAAAGGGACATTGCATTTCATTAAATAAAAGATAGAAGGGTTTAAACATAGATGCCAACATAACACAAACAAACCAAAATCCGACTTACAACCCTGAAATAACTTGGATAAACAGAAAGAAAAACAAAATAAACTATCAAAACTCCCTCCTGACGGGGAGAGGAGTGACTTCCCAATTATTGAGCCGGACAGTTCGACCTATGAATTGTACGTCTGCCATACTGGTACCTTCTCCTGCTTCAACCATATCAACTTCAATAAAAAGGTTCTAGAAGCCATCAACCAATTTAACTTCAAATTCCACATGATTCGTGACATCGCTCTTAACAAATGATTCACTGAGTAGTGGCATTGGGTGAGGGAGTCACCATGTTTTCTTTTTCCTTCCCTTGGCTTTCTTCAGATCTTCAGTTGTAGGCTCAAATCCCAGACAAAACGTGCCCACGTTCTCACTCGAACATATGGGATAAACTATACCGTGCAGAGACGCTTCCAAACCCTTTCCTGGCTCAAATCCGTATTTCCAAAGTTCACTCACCATCATGATAGAAGCAGAAGACAATTGCGGTCCCGGTATAGCCTGCCATTCAAGGATACGATTCACTGGCACTGTATTAAAAATTTGATAGACGAATGTCTCCTCTATGTTATTTGCTTCAATAAGAGACAAGGAAGAATCTTCATAGGATGACAAATCTTCTTCACTATTAATAACTACTTCTTGCCTGTCATGCTCAAACTTAATCATTTGGTGCAGTGTAGATGCAACCGCCTTGGCCTTGTGGATCCACGGCCTTCCCAACAACAGATTGTAAGAGGAGTCTACATTCAGTACTTGAAACTCTATGGCGAACTCAACAAGCCCTATGGTCAACATTAGTTCTATTTCACCAATGGAATTTGCTTTTGCACCATCGAAAGCCCTAACACATACATTGTTGGGCTTGATCCTGTCAGCACTAATATTCAACTTTTGCAAAGTAGAAATAGGGAAAATATTTGCACCTGAACCTCCATCAATCATAACATGAGTGACATAGAAATCTTCATACTTCACTGTAATGTAAAGGCCCCGGTTATGCCCTGTACCTTCAACAGGCAATTCATCATCAGAAAAACTGATCCGATTGACCTCAAAGATTTTTCCGACCATTTTATCAAGTTGGTTGATTGTAATCTCCCTTGGAACATATGCTTCATTTAATACCTTCAGCAAAACATCACTGTGCTCCTTGAAGTGCAACAGCAAAGATAAAAGGAAAATTTGAGCAAGGGTTTTCTTCAACTAGTCTAATATTGAATACTCTGGCAATTTCATATTTTTCAAAAATTCTTCGGCTTCTTCCTCGGTGATAGGCTTTTTGATAGATAACGGTCCACTCACCGCTGGCTTTGACTTTCTTAAGCTTTCAGGCACGAAGCATCTTCCTAACCTAGTCAAACCCCCTACCTCATCTACATCTTCCACAACTTCTTTCCCATGATAGGTCATCACAGTGCGCCCATAATTCCAGGGAATCCTTCTCGCATCAACTATCGGAGGTTGGGTCACCGGTTTGAGGACAATAGGCGCTGCCAGTGCTCCTTTCATCGTCAAGATGGGCTGACTCA
The DNA here is from genome assembly GCA_030864225.1 of Capsicum baccatum var. pendulum. Lineage (NCBI taxonomy): Eukaryota > Viridiplantae > Streptophyta > Magnoliopsida > Solanales > Solanaceae > Capsicum > Capsicum baccatum. Next base: position 235,903,815 of record CM061554.1, on the reverse strand, counting down.
GAGCTCCTACCACTGTCAACTTAGGTTTATCCCGACTTAAATCAACATACCTGATGGCACCTTGTACTGTGATCAGGGGTTTCCTTGTGCTTTCTTGGGCTTTATCTTCTCTGATTCCTTCCCGGTTTAATGACATTACTTTCAAAGACTCCGATACATTCACCGATTTCTCCTCAATGGTCTGTATCTTGACAATAGACTTATAACCCCTCAAAGACTCTTTCCCATCATATATCAATTCTGACATATTGGCTTCAGCATGGGTTGGCAACGGATTCTGGTTAATGTTTGGACCCTCCGGGGCCTGGACCAGCATCTGATTTGTGTCAATTAAATCTTGGGCAGCTCTCTTTAAATGCCAGCATTTCTCGATGTCATGGCCTGGCATATCAGAACAGTACGCACACCTTAAAGAATAATCGAGATTTCTCGACGGTGGATTTGAAAGCCTTCTTTGAATCGAGCTTAAAACCTTCAACTTTCTCAACCTATCAAACAAGCTAGCATATGACACCCCAAGAGGTGTGATTTGATTTTTGACCACCTTCTTCTTCTTATACTCGGGCCTAGGCTGAAAACTGGGTCTGGAGGGATTTTGGTAATTTGGTGGAGCGACTAGGCGGTTTTGTGGAGCTTGCGCGCGCCATTGCGGGTAAGAAAGGGTTTGGGCATATGGCTGCGCGCTATATACTGGGTATGGAGGTGGCGGAATGGAATATAAAGGGTTTTGTGGAGGGTAGTAATGGTGGGAAGGAATATATGGAGCTTAGGCGTAGACTTGGGCTTGGGATAAGAATGGGTTCCATCTACGACAGTCGCCACATCCTCTTTCTTTTTTTTTTTACCTCGAAATGCGCCAGATCCACCTTGAATTGCTTGTGTGGTGGCTTTTAATGTGGCAAAACTCACTATTTGGCCGGTCTTAATGCCGTCCTCTATCATCTCCCCCATTTTGAGGACTTTCATAAAAGACTTTCCCATTACCAGAAGTAAATGTTGAAAATAGGTCTCATCCTGCGCCTGAATGAAAACTTCTACCAACTTACTTTCTTTCATTGAAGGCTTTACCCTGGAGGCCTATGCACGCCACCTTATCGCGTATTCCCTAAAACCTTCAGTGCTCTTTTTCTTCATGTTGACCAAGAATTTTTCATCTGAAATCAGCTCTATGTTATACTGAAAATGTTGAACAAATTTAGAAGCCAAATCATCCTAGCTGTTCCATTTATTGATATCTCGATCGATAAACTATTTTGAGGCCAGACCAGAAAGACTCTCGCCAAAGAAGGCCATGAGCAGTTCTTCCTTTGCTCCTGCAGCCCTCAACTGGTTGCAATAACGTCTTAAGTGTGTCACTGGATCACCGTGTCCTGTATACTTCTCAAACTTAGGCAACTTAAAATCGGGGGGAAGGTTGATGTCTGGGAACATGCAAAGATCTTTATAGGAAACACTCCTATAATCTCCGATCCCTTACAAATTCCTCATAGCCTGCTCTAAACTTTTCAATTTCCAAGCTATGATATCATGTTCCTCTGCTGTGACAGGTTTCTCCGTATCAAATGGAAATGCAGGCGGCTGAGTGTACCCATACGGTTCATTCATTTGCAAAGTAGGCTTAGACGCATAATACTGACTATCTGGAACCTTCAGTACTGGCTCACTGGCAGACCTAGAAAGCTTCATTGTGGGACGCACAACACATATGGGAGTTTCATGTGGTGGCGGAGCCACGAATACCGGTGTGATTGGTGGCGCTGGCTGAGCAGCAAGTCTTGATTGGGGAGCTGCCAAGGGCACACCAGAACTGCCAGGATAATAATGTCGCGGAGTGAACCTTGGCGCGTGCTCAGGTGACTCAGTAGGAGCAGAGAATTGCACCTGAGAGAGCGGTTGGCAATTAGAGATATTTCCAAGACCTACAGGGAGTAGAGGAGGAGGCATTCCGCTGGCCCATGCCCGGTGTAAATCTATCAATTTTTGTCTGAGCCTTACTACCTCATCATTGTGTTCAGAACTTTCTTCCCTGTGATCCTGATCCGGGTCAATGAGCAAATTTTCAATCTCCCTGTTAGCCATGGCGAGCTTTGCTTTGGATCTAGTGAAGTATGGGTGACTAGCCAGAGTGCTGCAAACCTACCATTGTTATCTGAAAGAACATGCTCATCAAAGACAACATCCGTTAGGATTAGGGCACACAACAAGCATGGGAATCACTTTGGTAAAATTGTCCTAAATTCATGTTCATTTCTACCAGGTTTTGAGGGTAGCGAGGTCATTTTAACATCATCCTGATTTTTGTCTACATTTTTTTACCTACACTTCTTCTTCTTCTTCTTATTATTATTATATTTTTCGTATCTATCTCTTCTCTTTTCTTTTCTCTCATTATCTACCTTTATTTTATCATTCTTTATGACTTTTGTTTTTCTTTAGAAGAGGAAAAAAATAATGAAAAACAACGAAACAAAACGATTAGATCAAACCCAAAAGTAGGTTGCCTACGTATCATGTTGTACATGAATCAGATCTTGCGTAGTTCGGGAAGCATGTGCATAAACATTACCCACTTTTTTTTTTTTTACGAAAACAAAAATAAACAAACAAAGGAAAGACGTAACATCATAACCTTTTGAAGAAAGAAAACAACAAAATGTACAAAAAGTTTGGGACCACTTTAAAACTAAACAACAAATACGAAACAACATTCTAGACCTCCTAAGACGACATAGGTGAAATTAATAATAACGACCCTAATACCGAAAACAACTTGACTTCGACTTAAAGCAGACACCCCCTATAATGACAGATACATAAAAGACTCAAACCGAAATGAGATAAGAAATGGTCTTTCAGACTGGTGCTCTGCGTGATGACCCTGGCTGAGATGGACCTGCCTCTGAAGTTCTCTTTCTCCTATTTAAACTTTGTAGCATATCCTGTAAGGACACACTGATACCGGGGAGGAAGCTGCGGGCCCGTATTCCTGCTTCATGAGGAGTGCACTTGGAAAGATTATTCTGACACCTTTCTACCATCTTGAACAAATCTGCTAACTGAACTCTCAGTGTTTCCACTTTGGACCCTACACTTTTATCCTGATGGTCGTCTACTATGCATTCTTCCTGTATTCTCCCTCTAAACTGCGCGGGTAAAGGTTGACTGATACCCTGAGGGATAGATTGAAGCCAGACCCCATATCCCTGAGTGTACCCTAGATTATCCAAACTTTCTTTGAATGTGTCCACACCTAGCTTTGTTGCATGCTTCCAAAACTGCTCGTACTTGCTCTCACCTAAGGCTTGGTCCTTGAAGTTCTCAACATCCTTCAGAAGATCCACTGCTGGTGGCACGTCCTGCAGCCTATCCAACTGGCGCATTACCCTAGATGGACTGTATGATCTGGTGTAATTGAGCCCTAACATAACTAAAAAGAGTTGCGTCTGACAATCCAACAATACTATCTTTGGTCGAAGCCACAGATAAGTCCACAAAATGTTATCCCTGGTTCTTGACGCAAGAAATTCAATCCAAGCGTCGACTTCCATGGGTAACGAGAATTTATCCAAACGCAACCTGGAATCCATGGCTTTCACTCGATTGGGAATACAACGATCTACCACGTCTGGTCTAACTAAAGAAGGCGCATGCAAATGCTCCATTATCCATAACTGCAATATCAGGTTACTTCCCTAAAAAAATCTCCTTCCCCCCTTCACTTCGGTTAAAGCCTTATATATTTCTGTTAAGATCATGGGTATGAGAGTGAACCTGCCCTTTTGATTAATGCCCTTGTCGTTTTGATCCTTATGAAATAGGGCCATCACCACAGATTGCAAACGGGTGTTAATACGTCTTTCTTCTAGTGGAAACACTAAAGTACCTAACAAAGCGAGGGCGAAGACTTCAAGACGCTTTCTCTCCCACTTATCCTTAGCCACATGAAATTCATCCCAAAAGCAATCGAAACCTTCTGAGGGCCCGAATCTAGCGAAAAAAAAATCTAGGGAAACCCACGAGTCACTTAAACAACCCAAACGGATACCCATACTTTTTAAACCAGAAGACTGCAAAAATCTCACGCCAGTATGATTTCGTGCTCGGATCATATCCTTCTCGATATTGGTCAAATGCAACAAACCGGATATTTCTGCCAAAGTAGGAGTCATTTCACATTCTCCAAACCTGAATACCAAACTACTCGGATCCCAAAAGGTCAACAAAGCCTCTATTAAATCTGGACGAGGGGTAATATGCAGAAGTTCCGTAAGATCACCTAATATTTTAACTAGTTTCTGCTGATCAACATAGTTAAACATTTCCCACCATTTGATTAACTTTTTGGGCACCTTGACAACCATCAGAACTCTAGACTTGGTGGACAAATCCATCCTGTAATAACACACAAGACGTTATCTCAAAAATTCGACAGGAGTAGAAGATTCCCAACCCTTGGGATTTTTGACGCAAACATATGTCGATTGGGACAGACCACATCCATGACTCCAATTTGCCGAAAAGAAGTACTTAGCGAAATCAGTCTACTTGGAAAATAACTCTAGATTATGGGGTGAGAGATCTAGGCTAATAAGAAGACAAAGACCCACACAAAGATTTATCGGACCCACCGAGGGTTGCCTACGTATCCCAACCCGAGCAGAGGGAATCAGGTATGCGTAGTTCATCCAGATTGGATAATTAGCAATTAACTTAATAAATTGGCCCTAACTTAAGAGACACTACCAAAGACAAACGAAAAAAAACTTTTGGATTTTCAGCTAGACACTGACACCACCAATTATGAAGAAAAATCTTTTTGGCATTTTTTTTGACAAATAAGTAGAAAAGGCCAACAAAACTTTTTTTTTTTTCGTTTTTTGCAAAACGTAAAAAAATCTTTTTGAGTTTTTGAATTGTGAAGAACAAAAGCCATAAAGAATTCTAAAATAAACTACGACATTCCTCTTTTTTTTTTTTATTCCTTTCGACTCACTTTTTCTATTTTTTCTTTTTCATTTTTGCGTACGCACCTTACTCCTAAAATTTTTTTATTTTATTTTATTTTATATATATATATATATTTTATTTGATTTGATTTTTTTTTATTTTTTTTTCAAAAATCAGTCCGTCAAATGACCACGTTACCCTTAAAAATGCAACAGTTAGCACGTAGGGATGCTTTAGAGGGGAGTCTCCTACAAAGGGTCATGTGGTTCCCGCTAGGTCTCCGTATGATGCACATAAGCATGACCTAAAAGCTGACCTACGTTGTGGTTCACTAACAAGGCTGTTCGGGGGAGCGTATGGTCGATAGTGGCTGCTTTGCTTTCCACCTACTCCATAACACCGACGGCTCCCCCCCAAAATAAGGATGACTCAACTAGAGGTTGTGTACAACACGTGTACTAAGGACTTGTTGCAGAAAGAAGGCCGGGGGGTGGACTCATGATGACAGATATAAAGCGGTAACACATAAGATAAATACTATAAACAAAGAGCACGAAAATGCACAAAAGTGAAAATAACATCAACAATAATCACAAACAATGCTTATACACTCGTAATGCCAAACAAAGTCGATAGGACTCAAAAATAAGCTCGAATTCTCATACTGTCCCCAGCAGAGTCAGCAGAACTGTCACACCCCCTTTTTACGTACTCCAAAAGATTTATATTTTTAAGTTCGAAAGGGTTTATTATTTAATTGACAAGAAATAAAAATTTATTTCGGAAAAGGATTATTTACATTTTTTACTCAGAGTCGCCACTTGGCATAATCTGGTGTGCCAAGTCACCATTGGAAAAATCCTTTTCAAAACCATTTGACTCTTTAAACTGGTTTGCGAACAGAGACTCCGGCTAAGGAATTCTGTTAACCGAAGGGAAGGTGTTAGGCACCCCTCGATCCCGTGGTTCAACCACGGTCGCTTGGTAGAGTGTATCAACTACTTTGGCATTCCGAAATGTATAACCACACAAAAAGCACGCAAAATAATCAAACAAAACAAAACAATCCAAAATGTAAAGTCTAGTCCAATTATACAGTCCAAAAATAGAAAAAAATACGAAAATATAAATCTTATTCTAAACTAAATCTAGACGAAGCTCCAATGCCTTACCCGATGCCGCGGGCCTTTATCACGATCATTTTTCGCCAACATGATACGCCGGGGCATTCCCTGGTGAATAAATACAAGTGATCTCGGGGCATTCCCCGGCTAAATAAATACATTTGAATTAAATACGATAAACTAGAAAGAAACATTCACACGCACATTCAAACATCCAACGAAACACTTATTCCTAAACCTTGCCTACCCGCTTGACCTATCATGATACTATCCAATTCGACAATATTCAGTAATGAATCCAAACAACAACCTTCAACTTATTTGACTAGCAATTTTTGATCCTGACCCCCCAAATCGACAAGTTTAATCCTCAAGCCATGGTTAACAAATTTTCCGGTTATCAAAACACTTTTTAAAATCTAAAATCAACATCAAACAATACATCCAACGAAGATTCAAGCATTTAAGCACAAATCATTCACAATTACGTAAAATTTAAAGAAAGAGGAGATAAAATTGGACCTCAATTTTTATTTCAATCCCGAATTGTTCGACAAAGATACCACCGTAATACCCCCGAATTGAACCTCAACAACGACAAAAACCAACTCCGTATGGAGGAACAACAACCCAAAAACTTCTCACAAAAGACCCGATTTAGATTTTTCGTAAGAAAACGATTGAAACAGTGTGACTAATTCCTTTTAACAGTGAGTTTGAGGACTGCAAAACTGAGTACACAGAAACAGATAACTGGTCACCGATTCCGGCAAAAATTTTGCCGGAATTTCTTGGACAACGACCGGATTCCCCCCCGATCTCTCCCTCTCGATTCTCTACTGCGTCTCGATTTTCTTTCTCTGTTACCCTCTCTCTCTTCACGACTCTCTCTCTGTCGATTCGTGTTTTCTCCGGCCAATCTCTCTCAATCTGGCTCTCCGTTTCCGGCTAAGAACTCGCCGGAAAAAGCTGAGCCTCGCCGGAACAGTAGCTCAAACGCGACAACTCTAATTTCTCACTCTCTCTCACACGCAACTCTCTCTCTCTCGATCTGTCACTCCCTTTTCGGTCTCACTGTTTCCTCTCTGGCGACGCAGACGACGACGACAACCATGAAAACAGATTAGATTCCGAGGTCAGAAAAACAGTTTGACGCGAATTCGAACGGAACAAAAGGGTTGGACATCATGTTTTCACTACACCGGAGCTCCGGTGAGCTCGGTATTGTCTACAAATGGGAGAAAAGCAGATGGCTGTAGCATTTTCTGTTGATATCTCGTCGGAAATATCTCTCTCCAATCACTCACTCTCTTCTCGATCTCACTGTTTCCTCTCGCCTCCGATCAACTCCTTTGCTCATTTCTTTTTCACTGCTTTTTCTTTTCCAGTGTGTATGTGTGCAGATATGGTACGGATCTATGTGTATATTGTGTATGTTAGTGATGATGGAGTGGTTCGGTTTTTTGGAGAAGAAAGGGGAAATTTTTCTTGAGATGTGTTGTGTGTCTGTTTTTGTATTCCAGTGGAGAAAAAAAATATAAAGGGCATCGGGTGGGGTTACGTAGGTAGGGGGTTAGGTACGGGTAGGGAGGTGAGGTAGGGTAGGGGTCACGTGGGGTAGGGGGTAGAGTTTGTTGGGATAGGGTAGGTGTTGTTTTTTAATTGGGTGGGTTGTTAGAATATTAGGATAAAACAAAATTAGTTAGGGATTGTTATTTTGTCATTTTGTGGAGGGATTATCACTCGGATGAGGGTACACGGTAGGATAAGGTAAACAATAGGTAAAAACAATATCGGAGAGGGACGAAATTAGGTGTCCACAAATATGCGTCGATCGCCTCTTAAATTTGTTCATAAATTTTTTTAGACACTCAAATTACGATATGTTTTGATTGCGCCCTTAAACATATGATAAAGTAATATTCATATTAGACATGTTAGACTTAGAATTTTTGAAAAGCTTATGTACATATTCTCAAGCACTCATTCGACCACTTTAAAATATGTCACCTCCTTTGATTAGATCCATTAGCCTCAATAAGTTGTATAAAATCTCGGACATGCTTAGTAGGGACAAAAATATTAGGTGATATCTTCATGTCTGTCTTAGCCTTGGTGGATAGAGTTACCTGATACTTGTTGCTGATGGGAGGAGACATGTGTCCTATAAAATTATCGAGGTTTGCACAAGCTAGTCCAGATACAACGATCATAAAAGAAAAACCAGGCACGTTCAGAAATCGAGATTGATGAGTCTGATTAAATGAGTTGATATATTTTGTGTTTAACTTTTTCCTTTTATCTCCCCTATATATAAGCTCCCATTGTTTTTGTTCACTTAGTGACTCTGAACTCATAATCTCCAAACTAAAAGTGAAGAATGATTTCTATCTGAACAACCCCTTCTTATTATTTTATATATTTAATTTAACTACTTAATATACGCTTAAGTTTTTAAGCTTAAAGGGTGTATTATGAAACATAGTGCGTACAAAAATGAAAAGTAAATAGCTTGACAAGTCAATAGTCATTTTGACATGCTGACCAACCACAACAAAGTATTAGGAAACGAGTAAACTAATTTCTTCTCCGACCATATTGCGGCACAGTCCACAGTAACGTGTACCCATTGATCCTATCCTTAATTGATTTCAATTTATTTGTCTGATTTGACTCGGCATAAAGCACTAAAGCAGAAGAAAGTGACTTTTTTTTTTATTTTGCAGCCGTAAACTGAAGGTACGACAACAATAACATACTTAGTATATTCCTATCAAATGGGATCATGGAAGGTAAGTACATGCAGTCCATACCACTAGAGAGACTATTTTCGATAGACCCCTGGGTCAAAAAGGCGTAAACTAAAGGTATGTACCAAAATATTATTTGATGATACAAGCAGAGGAAAGAGAAAAAGCCAAAGCATCTCCCGAAACTATCTCATTATCCAAACCATGGCATACTATGCCCGGAAAAAAGAACGATTGACTCCCATGAATTCCTGCCTCCGCGTTGTATATAGAATTTAGGTAACAAACGCGGGATATCCTGTTAATACATAATGCAAGGAAGGCCCGTTAAAGAAGGATTGGCAACAACTGAGACTCTCTCTTATGAAATGAGTTGGAGCATAAGTCTAAACACTACTCAAATCTTGTCTTCAATGATGTAAACTAAGGTGCTCCAGCTGGGCTAACACCTTCCTTGGAACCAAGTGGAAGGCGGGCTAGACCTGCCGCCGAGAGGATGATGAAAGAAAATCCGGGGTCAAAAAGTCTTCCGTGGAATAAGAAGCAAGGTTTAGTGAAACAAGACAAAGAATGAAACACAGGTGTATCGAAAGAGATTGTGGTCGTGAACGGTGGTAGATCCAGAATTTAGGCATTGAGGATTTGCGCAAGGTTCGAACACATGTATTGGCACCCAATGACCCAAACTTTAAGGTTCCGTCTGAAAATCAAAGCACTCAGCTATTTTTTTTATTTTAAGGATAGTTTTTTTCATCTTAGATCAATCTTTACACATTTTTTATATAAGTATACCTAATCTGTATCGAGTTTAACGGGTGTCGTAGCATCATCAATTTGAACTAGGTTCACCCTAGTCGTGAAAATATCATGTGGAAATTTGATACATTGTTTTAAAGTGAACTAAAAAATAAAGTAAGACAAATAAATTGGAATGAAGTAATGTCCTTTTTTTTGTTTGTTGGTTTCAGTCTTTGGCTATCATGCTAACATCGTAGCTATCGATAGTCCTGGTAGACTTTGACTTTTTTCTTGTATAACTACTTGGACCACTCCTTATTAATAACACAAACAAGAACAAAGGAAACTGCAACAATTAATTAGAGTCCAAAAAGCATGGAAACTTCTAACTACTAACTATACATTCTAGCCATGTATTTCATCTTTATAGTTTGGCTTTCTATATATATAATTCAGGATTCTATATTTGCTCTATCTCATAATTTGTTTGCTAAGTTCTTGAGGTCTTGGGTACTTTCTGATTCCAAAAAAGTCTCATTTCTTTCCCTATAATTAGCTGTCTTCCTTTGGCCCTTCTAGCCATTGGAATTCCATATTCCTTGGAGTGACTGAGTGGTCGAGCCACGAATTTGGCGAAGGATGTGTAAATTTAATTTTTCTTTTAGTTGTGTATGTTAAGGATGTGCAAAATTAGATATATGCGCATAATATATTGCTAACATTTAATATTTGTATACCACATAATTTTTTGGCGAAGAATATACACTGGACCATTATCCTTCGCCTAATATGGCTCCGACTATGCCTTGGACCACCAAATTCTGCACTTCATATTTGGTGAGGATTTTTTGTTCTCTTTCTCAAGGTATGGGCATAATTATTGGGGGGTTTGCTGTCAAAAAGGCAGTTTTGAAAACTATTTTGTCAATAGACACAAGTTTTTAAAAATTTGTCATATACCCACTTTAATCCACATCATCAATAACTTTTCCAACTCAACAAATTCATCCACAAGTTTTGTAATAACTCACTTTAACTTAATATTTTCAACTTAACAAATTCACCCACAAGTTTCTAATAGTACACTTCAACCCACTCCATCATCCACCATTATATATAAAATATATTGGGTTTCAAAAAATAATTAAAAAATAAATCCAATAGCTTAAAATAGAAGCTTCCATTTCCCTCCAACAAGCTTCGATTCTGGCCATGTTTTCGGCGATCAGCTCTAAATCAGTCCACAAACATCATAAGCTTGTCCATTGCATCCATTATTACCCCATTTGTTTGCTATCTTCTCAAACACACTTTTCACCATTGTTAAAAAGTTTTAAATCACTCACATTACTCAAAACCACTTTAGAAAGTACATTACAGCAGCTCAGGCGACTCCAAGTTCATTTCTCTATTCCATAAACCCAACGATCGTTGATTAGAAGCAATATTAGCAATTTCAAGATTTTCGTACAGATACCTGCCCAATCATTGATCACTCATCGTCACTCATTGTCACACCCATTTTTCAACAGAAAGATTCATGTTTTAAGGTTTTGAAAGGGTTTTTATTAAGTTACAAAAGATTAAAAATTTGTTTCAAAAAAGGACTATTTACATTTTTTATTCAGAGTCGCCACTTGGCATAATCCGGTGTGCCAAATAACCATTGGAAAATCCTTTTCAAAATCATTTGACTCTTTAAACTGGTTTGCGAACAGAGATTCCGGCTAAGAAATTCTGTTGACCGAGGGGAAGGTGTCAGGTACCCCTCGATCTCATGGTTCGACCACGGTCGCTTGGTGAGCATATCGGTTAATTTGACATTACAAATGTATAAACCACACAAAACACATAAAACAACCAATCAAACACACGAAACAAAACAAATTCAAAATGTAGTGTTGAGTCTAATTATACAGTCCCAAATAATGAGAAATGCAAAAATGTAAACCTATTCTATTCTAAACTAATCCTAAACTAAGTTCCACCCGCCGCCTCAGGCCTTCGTCACGAATGTCCTCCGGGTACAAAATACTTCGGGACATTCCCCGGATAAATCAATACAAATCCCTCAAGGCATTCACCGATCAAATGAATACATTTTTAGTGCGAGAAAATCAAACTATTCAACGAAATTTCAAACATTCCACGAAATTTCCAACATCCAACCAAAGCCACAAATTATAAACTTTGCCTACCCAACCTATGTTTGCCTAAACCAATAGACCTATCATGATACTATCAAGTTCAATTAATATTAATGAATTAAAAGGACAATATGCACTTTATCAACTTTCAACTCCTGTCCCAATTTCGTTTTCCTCAAACGAATTCAAGTCATTATCAACCTATTCAAGTGACCAATTAGTCAACATTTATGATCCGAACAACACCAAATCAAATAAAGCAAGATCCACACATTATCAATTCACTACATAAGGCATCAAATGATAAATATTAATCAAGAAATAGGATGAGAAATAGACCTCAATTTTATTCTGAGTACTTAGCGATGGATTCGAAGCTCACAAACCAAGACCTCGATTCAACGAACTCAACATGGACCTGACAACTCGATCAAACCCAAAGAAACGAACATACCCAAAAAAATCCCGATTAACCCAAATAAACCAACTGGCCCATTTTGATTTTTAATCATTGTCAGATGGAATTTGGTCGGAATAGACTGAAACAACTTGGGTTTCATGGGTTCGACCCCTGACTTACTGTAGACACATAATTTCGTCCCTCCCTGATATCGTTTTACCCATTTTTACCTTATCCTACCGTATACCCTCACCCGTGTGATAATCCCTCCATAAAATGACAAAAATAACAATCCCCTAACTAATTTTGTCTTATCCTAACAACCTACCCAATCAAAATAAAACACATCACACCCTACCCCTACCCCCCACCTCAGTACCCCACCTATCGAACCCCACTCACATTTTTCCCATTTTTGGTTTTTCCATAACAGAATTAGTAACAAGTAGAGAGAGAGAAATATTCACACAAGACCCATATATATGATTCCCTCACAGAAAACATATCCATCGTCACTCTCACATACACACATAGAAACCTCCATTAACACGCACACAGAAGCTATTAGGGGGTCTTTTTTTTTTTTTTGCTTTTTGGCACACTCACAACACTAGAAGGGGACGGGATTTCGTAAGAAAAGGGGAAAATTGTCGAAATTTTTTTTTTTTTCTTCTTTTCCCCTTCATCACGCACAGTCACAAGCCTGCATACACCCACAGAAATAAAGTAGAATGGAAAGAGAGAAGTCACGATGAGGGAGAGATGGGGGAGATCGAGAGGGACAATAGAGTGTTTGAGGTTTTCCGGCGAACCCGGCGTCGTAGCTATTGGTTTTGGTCGATTCCAGTTGAATATGGCCGGAAACGGCGAGTTTCACTGAAATCTGTTGTTAGCATTGGGGTTCTCGTCATTGATACAACCAACGTTGATTTGTTCATTGCTGTCTCAATTGTTTTCTTACGGAAAATCTCACTTGGGTTGAGTTTATCATGATTTCTGTTTTGAATATTCTGGGTTTGCGTTGGTTTGGGATTTGACTTCTGTTCATCTCAAATCGTTTCATATTATAGTCAGTTTCGAGTTACTATTTATCGATACCGAGTTGGGGTTTCATCATTGTTGAGGTTTTCTATCTGAGCTTTCGAATTCGGACTTCTTTTGACTCTTATTGTCATCAAAAATTCGATATCGGAAGGTCCATTCCTTAACTCTATCCTTTCATTATTTCGAATGTGGTTTTGTTGTGATTTTGCGATTTGGATTTGGATATTTTAGTCGTATTAATTGTTGTTGCGAGTATGAATTACTCATGTGCATGAAATGTTTGAATCTCTGTTAGACGTATATGTTTGATGTTGGTTTCGATTGTTGAAAAGGGATTTGATGGTCGAATTGGTTTAGTCATGTGGTTGAAAAAGGATTTCGGGGTGGGAACAAGAAGTTTTTAAAAGTTAAATGTAGTTAAATTTTGGACTATTGCCATTTTATTTAATTCGGATTAAGAATAAATTTGATAGAATCATTTTAAATCAAAAGCTTGATAGGCAACATAGGTCGGGTAGGCAAATTTAGGAATTGTGGATTGATGGAATATTTGATTTGTGTGATTGAATGTTTTTTTGGCTATATTGCTTTGGGATCACTTGTATCATTTGGCCGGAAAATATCCCGAAGTACTTGTATTATTATTATTATCCGGGGAATGCCCCGAGGTATCTTGTACTTGAAAATATTTGTGGTGAAGGCCCAAGGCATCGGGTAAAGCACGGGAGCATAGCTAGAATTAGTATAGGTTAGATAGGATTTACTTTCGCATTTTTATATTTGGACTGGACACTGTACTTTTGATTCGTTTTTGTTTTGTTTGTCTATTTGATTGTTTTACATGTTTTGTGTGATTTGTACATTCGTAGTGTCAAAATTAGCCGATACGCTCCACCAAGCGACCGTGGTCGAACCACGAGATTGAGGGGTGCCTAACACCTTCCCCTTGGTCAACAGAATTCCTTAGCCGGAATCTCTGTTCGCGAATCAGTGTTACAGAGTCAAAAATTGTTTTGAAAAAGGATATCTATGGGTGACTTGGCACACCCGATTTATGCCAAGTGGCGACTCTGAGTTTTCAATATAGTGAATCCTTTTCGAAACAAATCTTCATTTTTTCACTTAGTAATAAAAATCCTTTCTAAACTTAAAATATAAATCTTTTGGAGTACGTAAAAGGGGTGTGACACTTACTGTTTCCGGTGAGGTTGGGCCAAAAGTTGAGGTGGGTGACCTCTTTTCGACGAGGAGAGGCCGTTTAAGGAGATGGGTGAACTGTTTCTATTTCGTCGAGGCTGGGAACGAATGAAACTGGTGGCATTCCGACAGAGAGGGCGTTTTTCGACGAGTTTAGCCTAGTTTTTCGGTGAGACACCACTCGCCGGAACAATACTCTCCGATCTCTTTCTCAATCTCTTCTATCTCTCTCTCTCTCTCATTATTTTTCTCTCAATATCCCTTCTCCTTTATACCTCTCTCCCCAATTTCTCTGGGTTCCCTCTCTTCTGTAATGGTCTGTGTATACTCTTCTCACTGTGTGTTGATAGTGAGTATCTCTTCCATGGAAATTGGGAGCCCTCTACCAGTGAGTGTTTTGAATGAAAAATGGAGGTTGTGTAATGGTGATCTCTCTCTATTTTTTTTTGTGAGTGATCTATTTGGTCAATGGAATTATGGAGAAGAAGATGGTCTTCCTCTGTGGGCCCCTTTTATGATATTTTTATTGTGAATAATCCTATGGTGGGTGGGGGGAGCCTAGAGGTATAGGGGTGTGGGGTAGGTTAAGTGGGTGTAGGGGTAGCTAGGTGTCCTAAATTGATAGGAAGGGGTTGTTAAGATGAGATTATAACAAGATAAAATTATTTAAGGGTTGTTATTTTTGTATTTTTATGGGATATAATCACATGGGTGAGGACACGCAATAAGACGAGGGTAAAATAGTAAAAATACTTTTGGGAGGGACAAAATTATGTGTCTACATCATGCCCCCTTTGAATGTAAACATGTAGTGTTTTCAGACCAAAAAGTAGACAACGAGATAGAATTTTGTCTCGACCATTATTCAAAGGAAGAAACAAAAGGAAGAAGGGCAACCGGGTCTTGACTTAGTACATCCTACCTATCCAAGTTGTGAGGAAATAAAGTCACATGTTTCTCAAAGGGTTGGAAGAGAAGTGGACTAAACCAAGCTGGAGAGTCAAGTGAGGTTCCATCGAGGTTTCGGTCTGCGGCTTTGTCATTACGTCAAAAATAAAAATTACAATTTAAACATAAATGAAAATTACAAAAATCCTATCTATACAGCTTCTTTGACTCTTGACTTGCTACTTCATCACCCTATTCTTCAGGCGGGCTCCTAACTTGTAATTTCTTCACTCTGTTCTTTAGGCGGGCTCCTGACTTGCTATTTGTTGATTTGTTGACTTTTAATTTCTTCACCTTGTTTCTTGACTTTCAACTTTTTCACCATGTTGCTTGACTTTTCATTTATTTTCTCTGTTCTTCAGGCGGGCTCCTGAAATCACATCAAAACTTAAAAAGAAAATTATCCCAAACAAAGACTATTACAAAGAGATTTCATATGCCAGAAAAGTGAAGTTCCAAACACAAGAATTAAATTTTGCCCCAGTTTATCATCAAAGGACTTTTGTGAAAGTCACATCATTATAGGAATAAAAGAAAATGACTCGACTAAAAGGTACGTCTTATAGGAATCAAAGGGAACGACTTGACTAAAAGGTACGTCTTATAGGAATCATAGGGAATGACTTGACTAAAAGGTACGTCTTCTAGGGGGCAAGGGGAATGACTCGACTAAAAGGTACATCTTATAGGAATCAAAGGGAATAAATCGACTAAAAGTTACGTCTTATAGGAATCAAGGGAGATGAATCGACTAAATGGTACGTCTTATAGGAATTAAGGGGAATGAGTCCACTAAAAGTTACGTCTTCTAGGGGTCAAGGAATGACTCGACTAAAAGGTACGTATTATAGAGATCGAAGGGAATGACTCGACTAAAAGGTATGTCTTCTAGGAATCAAAGGGAATGACTTGACTAAAAGGTACGTCTTCTAGGGGTAAAGAGGAATGACTCGACTAAAAGGTACGTCTTATAGGAATCAAGGGGGATGACTCGACTAAAAGGCACGTCTTATAGGAATCAAGGGGGATAACTCGACTAAAAGGCACGTCTTATAGGAATTAAGGGGGATGACTCGACTAAAAGGTACGTCTTCTAAGAGTCAAGGGGAATGACTCAACTAGAAGGTACGTCTTATAGGAATCAAGGGGGATGACTCGACTAAAAGGTACGTTTTCTAGGGGTCAAGGAATGACTCGACTAAAAGGTACGTCTTATAGGAATCGAAGGGAATGACTCCACTAAAAGGTACGTCTTCTGGGAATCAAAGGGAATGACTTGACTAAAAGGTACGTCTCCTAGGAGTGAAGGTTCAATTTAAGAAGTGTATCACCTAGCAAATGAAAACTGAAATCCCTAGACAATAAAGTGTGTCTCCAGGGATATAAGATGATGATTTTTACCATGATTTGATTATCAAACCTGTGCAGCAACATTGCTTCCTGCTTTTGTAAAAGTGAGGCATTGCAGCCCTTGATATTTATGCTCTGAAGTTTTTGCTTTGAAGGTAATATGTTTCCTATTTCATTAAAGGAAACTTGTGAGTATAAAACGTGGTGGCTGATTTGTGGCTTTAGCGTTCGCGATGATCGCTCTTGCGCTGGTCACATTTAATCTTGATTCCATCCCTTAGCATATGCCATTGACGTGTAGCTTCATTGACTCAAACTCAGATGATTAATAGTGACTCTGAAACAAGCACAGTATCTCTGCTTTGCTATGTTTCTCAGATAGACCTTTAAACCTTGGTATTTCCATGAGTTCTCCGATTTCTCTATTGGCAAAACTTTCTACATACCCTTTTTAGCTCACAACCATGTCTCTTTCATAATAGATTTTGTCTTGCTCTGTGCAATTGATGAAGCTAGTAGCTAGTTTTGAAATCTTTTCTCTTTTGTTTTGACATGGACTTGACTCAAAGACAAGTGAAAAATGACAATGATTTTTATTTGGATAACTGACTCAAGAAAATAAAAATATAACTATAGAAAAGAAAGAAATGACAATGAATGTCCCCATTGAAAAAGATGAAAGAAAAGTTTATCTAAAAATAACAGTCAACTCTAATGATTATGACATGCATATCGGATTAAACTACCTGATCCTTCCATCCAAAACTCTTACAAATTATTGTTGAGTTAATAACCCTGAAAGTGAGTTGCTTTCTTAGATCAATTGCATTTAAGGCCTCATTCGGCTAGTGGTGCCTTGAACAGTTTTTGCCATCGACCCTCTCTCATTTTTTCTTTCTCAGCTCACCATTGCCTCATGGTGTCTGTGAGGGTTTTTCGCTAATAAGACTCTCTTATTTTTATTTCTCTCAACTCACCGTTATCTTACAGTGCCCGTGAGGGTTTATACTGATAATACTCTCTTATTTTTTCTCTCTCTCAACTTACTATCGTCTTACGGTGCCCGTGAGGGTTTTCACCAATAAGACTCTGTCATTTTTATTTTTCTTTTGCTTTCTTATGCTGAGGAAGACAAGTAGTTTCCAAATGCATCATCATATCCCTTGCATGCTTATCCTTAACATCCTCAAATATTGATCTGAAGGTCTTTCTTTGATTGTAACTTAGCTTTTGGATAAGATTGGAAAGAAAGAATGGCATGGGGCCCAAACGATACTAAAAGTGGGGTAGGACTTACAACTTTTGGAATCGACTCAAAAAATGAGGATTAACTCATGCCCCAGTTTTTGACTGGGCAATTCTAAATTTTATTTAGTTGGATCGAGCCCTGAGTAGGGTAGCCTACGTATCTTACCCTCGAGAGAGGAGAATTAGGTCATGTGTAGTTCTTGTAGCTTGTTCTTTCACTTGATTCTATATTATTTTTTTGTTGACTCTTTTTCTCTTTGGGACTTTTCTGACTTTATTTTTCTTGACGCTCGTATTTTCTTTCTTTTTCGACACATTTTTTTGAATTTTGTTGAATCTATCTTGATTCCAAAAGAGGGGTATGAAAGAAAATAAAACTAAGGCCCAAATGGGGTAAACAAAGGAAGACACAATGTTTGGATAGCAGAATGAAATCCCTTCGTCATATCAATTCTTGAAAATGCTAGTACATAGCATGCAATGCGAAAGTGCACGATCAAGATCACTTATGAAATATTTTACAACACTAACTTGCCCCGAGCATGTGTGCCACCTCTTTTTCTACACTTGCGCAGCATACAACTCCACTTTGTTGTACATTTCTCATGCTGAAGGACTCATGACTTCGTGGAGCTAATTTTCTTCCTGTTCCTTTTGACATAGGATCACACATTCACTAATTGACCTAATTGAGATATGTCTTTCAGTTGATGACCAAGTTATTCTCATGATTCTCAAAATAATAGCCTTAATTTTCAAAGAAGGCTTCATCTTGATCACCAAGTGCCCCAACACTCTATCTATTTTCTCAGATGCTCCCTTTCCCTAACTTTAAACCTCTGATTCAATGTTTCATGGTTAAGTTGGATTTTAAGATCTGACTGAAAATCTGCTAGCATGTCATATCACTAGAATCAACATAAAATATACTCTATAAAGAAAACAAACAAACGACATATTTAAACACAAAAGAAAAGGGACAATTCATTAAGTTGAAATAAAAGATAGAAGGGTTTGAACATAAACGATAAAAGGACAAAACAAGATAGATCCCGAACTATAACCCTAAAATAATTCAAAAAACAGAAAAGAAAACAAAACAAACTACCAGACCTCTTCCTATTAGGGAGAGGGGTGACTTCTCAATTGCTCAGCCTGACAACTTAGCCATTGATTTGCATATCAGCATGACTAGAGTTTCCTTCACTGTCAATGTCCTGGACCATAATTGATTCATCTTGAATCATCCTTTTAATTTCTCTTTTCAAATCTCGATAATCTTTAATACTATGACCCTGAGCATCAGAATGATATGCACATCGTACATTAGGATCAAAATTTCTTGAATGTCGATTAAGAGTGCACCCAAGGATAGGAGTGATCATGTCCCATTGTACCAATCTCTATGACTCTTTAATTGGTCTGAAGCTATCTCTCGAATTCTGCCTCGTTTCATCGTTTGGCTTTGATAAAAAAATCAGTCTTAAAAGGGTTTTGGTAAGTTTGTGGAGTTAGAAGACGGCTCTGAAGAGTTGGTGTGTTCCACTGTGGGTAAGATAGGGGTTAAACATATGGTTGTGCATTATATACTGGATATGGGGGTGGAAGAGCAAAGTATAATGGATTTTGGGAGTGATTATGTGAAGTTTGGGTATGAACTTGGGTTTTTGCCTGAGAGTGACGACGACGGGGTCTTCTTGACCGTTCCCGCTGTCCAACTACAATAGCAGATGCATCTTCCTTATTTTTTTTCTCCCCAACACTTCCTGAACCCTTTTGAATTGCTTGAGTAGTCGCTTTTAATATTACAAAACTCACAATGCGACCCGTCTTAATTCCCTCTTCTATCATCTTCCCCATTTTAAGGACCTCAATAAATGACTTGCCCAATACAGGTAATAAGTGTTGATAATATGTTTTATCCGGCCCTTTAATAAAAACTTCCACTATTTGGCTTTCTTTCATTGACGGTTTTACTTTAGCAGCTTGTTCGCGCTATCTGGTCGCATACTCCCTGAAACTATCAGTATTCTTCTTTTTTATACTAGTTAGGGATTTTTCGTCAGGGATCAACTCCACATTGTATTGAAATTGTTTCACAAATCCATTAGCTAGGTCATCCCAACTAATCCACTTGTCAATGTCTTGGTCAACAAACCATTACGAAGCTAGGCCTGAAAGACTCTCCCCGAAATAAGCCATGAGTAGTTCTTCCTTCCCTCCAGTGCCTCTTAATTGGTTGCAATAGCATCTCAAATGTGCCACTGGGTCCCCATATCTGTTATATTTCTCAAACTTTGGCATTTTAAAACCAGGAGGAAGGTTGACACCTGGAAATATGCATAAGTCCTTATATGAGACACTTTTGTAACCCCCAAGTCCTTGCAAGTTCTTCATAGCCAGTTCCAAACTTCTCAATTTTCTTGTCATTTCCTCTTGTTCTTCTGTCATAACAGTTTTCTCAGTGTTAGGAGGAAATTCAGGTGGGTGAGTGTCACCATAAAGACCAGTCAACTTGAATGTAGGCTAGAAAGTGTAACGCTGATCACCAGTAATATTCAATACAGGCTCTCTTGTAGAGTAAGGAGGCACAACTTGTGAATGAACATCAAAAGTAGGAGCTTCAGGTGGGGGTGGCGCCGTAAAAGCATGAATAGTAGGTGGAGCCGAGTATGTGGTAGTCTTGGATTGGGGAGTGAGAAAATGAACATTGGAAGTGGTTGGATATTGTTGCCCCGGAGTCGATACTGATGCATGTTGTGGCATATCAACAAAAATGGAAAATTGTGCATATGACACAGGAGGCAAGCTAGAAAGATATTCCAGATTATCAGTGGGAACTGGAGGAGGAGGCAACGCATTATCCCAAGCTCGATGCATTTTTATCACTTGCTGCCTTAATTTCTGAATCACTTCATTATCTCCTAAATTCTTATTTCCCGAACTCCCTAGCTGATTAGTGACAATAAATTCGGTATTCTTGTTGGCCATAACCTTCTCTGTGACTTGGTGCAATATGGAGCACCAGCCAAAATGCCATAAACCAACCACCTTAAACTAACTGAACAAGAGATAACCAATGTGTTAGAATTCAACATTTTTTTAATTTTTTCTTTTTATTTTATTGACAAGGTCACCGAACCCGAAAAGGGCGCCTATGTATCTCACCCCGAGAGAGGAGAATCAGGTGTGCGTAGTTCGTGAAGTTTTGTCAAAATCTTTTTGAATTTTTCAGCTTTAACATCCCTATACAAAATGAAATCTATGATTACCAAAGAAAAATCTTTTTTGGATTTTCAATTTTGAATTTCATATGAAAATAAAACTTGAACCTATAAGAGGAAAATCTTTTTGCATTTTTCTTTTGAAGATGTATATGAAACACTTACTCTAAATAAAGAGCGAAGAAAATCTTTTAGGATTTTTCAAATAAGATCCTCGAACCAACAATAGGCTGCCTACTTATCTCACTCCCTAAAGAGGAGAATCAGGGGTGCGTAGTTCGTCCAAATTGGAAAATTAATAATTAAATCACCGATTGCACCCTGACTTGAGACACGAGTACTCGATGAAAATAATTTTTTTTTGGATTTTTAATTTGACGCTTCATACTAAAATGACACCAACAACCATGAAAGAAAAATCTTTTTGGTATTTTCATTATACGAAATGTACAAACTTCTACCATCTTTTTTTTTCTTTATAAAAAAAAACTCTAATTAAAAAAAAAATCTTTCTTTGAAATTTTTGAATCATGGATGCATGGTAAAGGAACAAAAGAAAAATCTTTTTGATGTTTTTGAGATAATACGTGCGAAAGGTGAAAAAATCTTTTTGAATTTTTGGATTGTGAAAAACAAAAGCCATAAAGAACTACGAAACTCTTTTTGAATCTTTTCATCATTTTTTTCTCTTCTTTTTTTTCGACTTTTTTTTTGCCTGCATACCTTATTTCTAACACATGTTTTTCCCAAATCAGTTCGTCAAATGACCACATTATCCTCAAAGATGCAACATTTAACATGTAGGGATGCTTTAGAGGTGAGTCTCCTACAAAGGACCAAGTGGGCCCCTCTAGGTCTCAATATGATGCACATAAGCATGACCTAAAGGCTGACCTACGTTGAGGTTCACTAACAATGCTGTTCGGAGAGCGTATGGTCGATAGTGGCTGCGACAACTTTCCACCTACTCCATACAACCCAACGGCTCCCCCTTCTAAAATAAGGGTGACTCAACTAGAGGTCGTGTACACACGTGTACTTCTGGCTAAGGAATTCTGTTGACCAAGGGGAAGGCGTTAGGCACCCCTCGATCCCATGGTTCGACCACGTTCGCTTGGTGAGCATATCGACTAATTTGACATTACAAATGTATAAACCGCACAAACACATAAAAAACCAATCAAACACATAAAACAAAACAAATTCAAAATGTAGTGTTGAGTCTAATTATACAGTCTCGAATAATGAGAAATGCGAAAATGTAAACCTATTCTATTCTAAACTAATCCTAAACTAAGCTCCACCTGCCGCCTCGGACCTTCATCACGAACGTCCTTCGGGTATAAAATACTTCGGGTCATTCCCCTAATAAATCAATACAAATCCGTCAAGGCATTCCCTGGCCAAATGAATACATTTTTAGTGCAAGAAAATCAAACTATTTAACAAAATTTCAAACATTCCAAAGAATTTCCAGCATCCAACCAAAGCCACAAATAATAAACTTTGCCTACCCAACCTATGTTTGCCTAAGCCAATCGACCTATCATGATACTATCAAGTTCAATTAATATTAATGAATCAAAACGACAATATGCACTTTATCAACTTTCAACTCCCGTCCCAATTTCATTTACCTCCTAATGAATTCAAGTCATTATCAACCTATTAACCAATTCAAGTGAACAATTAATCAACATTCATGATCCGAATAACACCAAATCAAACAAAGCAAGATCCACACATTATCAATTCACCACATAAGGCATCACGGTAAAGATTAATAAAAAAAAAATAGACCTCAATTTTATTCTGAATACTTAGCAATGGATTTAAAGCTTATGAACCAAGACCTCGATTCAACGAACTCAACATGGACCCGACAACTCGATCAAACCCAAAGAAACAAACATACCCTAAAAAACCGGATTAACCCAAATGAACCAACTGACCCATTTTGATTTTTAATCGTTATCAGATGGAATTTGGTCGGAATACACTGAAACAGCTCAGGTTTCATGGGTTCGATCGCTGACTTACAGTTTTCGGTGAGATTGGGTCGCAAGTTGAGGTGGGTGACCTCTTTCCGGCGAGGAGAGGCCATTTCAGGCAATGGGTAAACTGTTTCTGTTTTGCCGGGGTTGGGAGCGAATGAAACTGGTGGCGTTCCGACGGAGAGGGTGTTTTATGGCAAGTTTACCCAAGTTTTTTAGTGAGACGCCACTCACCAGAATAGTGCTCTGCGATCTCTCTCTCAATTGCTTCTATCTCTCCTCTCTTGTTATTTTTTCTCAATATTCCTTCTCCTTTTTACCTCTCTCCTCGATATTTCTTGATTCCCTCTCTTTTGTAATGGTCATTGTATACTCTCCTTACTGTGTGTTGATGGTGAGTATCCCTTCTATGGAAATTGGGAGCCCTCTACTAGTGAGTGTCTTGAATGAAAAATGAAGGTTGTGTAATGGTGATATCTCTCAGTTTTTGTTTTTGTGAGTGATCTATTTGGTCTATGGAATTATGGAGAAAAAGATAAGTCTTCCTCTATGGGCCCCCTTTGTGATGTTTTTGTTGTGAACAATCCCGTGGTGGATGGGGTAGAGCCTAGAGGTATAAGGGTGCGGGGTAGGTTAGGTGGGTGTAGGGGTAGCTAGGTATCCTCAATTGATAGGAAGGGGTTGTTAGGATCAGATTATAACAAGATAAATTTTGTTAAGGGTTGTTATTTTTGTATTTTTATGGGATATAATCATATGGGTGAGGACACGCAATAAGACTAGGGTAAAATTGTAAAAATACTTTTGGGAGGGACAAAATTACGTGTCTACAGTCATTGACCGTGCATGTATCCTGACCTAGACCTTAAGCATAATCGACCACCGATCAAAGCATAATTCTAGGATGTCTATTGCAGAATTTGTTTTTGTTTCTGGTGATTTCATGTGAGAATGGGTGGAGACTCCCGAATGTTGAAAATTAAGATCTTTTTCCAAGGTGACACTACCCATTACTGTTCGTCGCAATAGTTCATACGATGAATCAGTTGCAAGCGTAATGCAGAGCGGAGATCTAGATTGCATGCCGAGAGACGTGTTGATTAGTTACCTAATGCATAAAATGGAAAAGGTGATTACTACGATCATAAATAATGATGTACGTATGCTGATGTACATGATGGATGTTGATGCAGATGGCTTTGAGCCTATTTTAAGGATAAATATAGTTGAGAGGTCCTTTGAAGGACTGTTGAATTCATCAACACCCACACCTCGACGCCCGACAGTCGACGATGATTTGAATGATTACGAGAACTATGGCATCATCCATTTAGTATGGAAAATAATTCTATGCATATGAAAGACATTTCATTGGACTTGCAAGATGAAAAAGAAGACTGTGGAATAGGATCACAATAGGATATTCCTTCACCGATGGAACCAATTTCTATTGTGATCAAATATTTGTCGATAAGAAAGAGGTCAAAATGCTACTAGATGCAGCAGCAGTGATGCAGTCTTTTTATTATTGTATGGATAAGAGCTGCAGTAAATTCTTGAAGGCAAAATGCTTATCTCGTGGTTGTGGGTGGTTGTTGCGGGCAATAAAGTATGAAACCTCTGACAAATTTTGCATATAAAAGTATTTTGGATTGCACACATGCGGTGTTGAACACGCCACCTGCAGGCGTAAGAGAATCTCCTCTGAATTATTGCTGCACTATGCGTAAATCATTTTTGGGATGGTAAGGTTCCAAGCATAAGATAAATTCAAAGGATTGTGTTTAAGGAGATGCATTGCAACGTAAGCTATTAGATTTGTTGGAAAGGTAGTGTAATTACGAAGAACATCATTTGTGTGACACCGGAGCATGGATATGCTTGCTTGTCGACTTTTTTCCACATGGTGGAGTTATTGAATCTCGGGTCTTCTTACTCTATCATGGTAAATTGGATGGATGGATCGTTCATTTACTACTTTTTAGCATTCGGAACTTGCATACTGGGATATGCCCACACGAGAAAGATAATTGTCGTCGATGGTACACATTTGTATGGTAAGTACGGGGGTGTGTTGTTGAGTTCCATTGCACAGGACACCGAAAATCATTATTTCCAATTGCCTTTTGTGTCATGGATAAAAGAATGATGCTTCTTGGACCTTCTTCTTTGAGAAGTTCAAATCTATAGTAGAAGATAAATCGGATCTATGTGTCATCTCTGATAGGCACATTAGCATTGTCAATGACTTCTCCCGTGTTTACATTCGTGCATATCATGAACTTTGAATGACGCACCTCGCTGAAAATCTTCGTGTAAATCAACACTTTTGAGAACATCTTTATCTGTTCTATGCCGCGGCAAAGGAATATACTGTTGATGAGTTTAGCAAGCTTTTTGCAGAATTGAAGAATTATTGTCTCAAGGTAGCACATGTCCTTAAAAATGTGCTTGGTTTTGAGAAATGGAGTAGAGCACACTTCCCGGGCAATAGGTACGATGTGATGACCACAAAAATTACCGAGTTACTTAACTCGGTGTTGATGGATGAACGAGAGTACCTCGTGTCGTACATATTCAATTTAATTGCTAGAAAATTTGGTGAAAAGTGTAGGGAGCGGCATGTCTTTGTTGATGACAAAAATAACAAATTTGTGCCTTGTGTGGAAAAGATCCTAAGGGATAATAAGAGTGCGAACGACTCCTTGTATGTGACTAATGCTAATAAGGGTCTCGATCAATTCACGGTGTTTGGCAATGATGTTACTGTCAAGGTCAATTTCTTGGAGAGGAGTTGTTCTTGTCGGAAATTTGGGTTGGTGAAAATGTCGTGAGAACATGTGATGGAAGCTTTGCGAGCCAAGTATGGCGATGACATAGCTTATGGTAACTCCATCTATGAGTACTCTTCGCCAATTTATAAAGCTGAAACTTACCTCCTCGCATACTCAGAAGCCATTAATGTTGTCCCTCTAGAGGCCGAATGGACTGTGCCATAGAAATTGCAAGACACTAAGATTTTTCCACCCCCTATGATCTTAAACTCGGAAGGAAGAAATTCAAACGTGTTAAGGGCGTCGGTGAGACATTCAAGTCCAAAAGGAGGAATAAGTTGTTCAATATGCAAGAAATTCGAGCACAAAAGAACCACATGTATCATGGGCGACAAATCTTAGAGAGGCTTTTTTGGTTCAGTTGTAAAGATATTGATTTGGGGGATAAGTGTGCATTTCTGTAGAATTTAACCTTCAATTGTAATCGATAATTTTTTCTACGATAGACAACGTAATTCTATGGTATATCTTTCACATGGTCTATAAGATATTTTGTATTGATTATATGATTACTTATCAAACATGCTATGTGAGTATTTTTACCACCATATCTCTCCAATCGATGCATTGAATTATTATATTCTATTCCCATTTAATTAAAAGATGCAAAAAGTCTGTTCACAAGAAAAACCCCTTGTATACGCTAGGTAAGCCTTTTCTATTCCCAAACGCATCGACTGACCATTGGGTGGGAATATGAAAGGCCACCTTCTATAGGTCTATAAGTAAAGTGACTATTTCTATGTAAGCCTTTAGTTGTCCCTAAACCCAAAACATAAGAAACCCTCTTCTTCTTCTTCATAAAATTGAAATCATGCCTCCCAAAAGGATATCCCTATGCCCCATCAGACGTGTTCTCCAATGAAACTACGATCTCCTCCTGCTTAGAAATGATTTCGACCGTCTTTTCTTTGGCCTGGGTCAAGACCGCATCTACTTAGAGCGTGAACTCCGTTAAATTGCTAGTTTCTTGAGGATAATTCTAAAAAGTGTAGGAAAGGAAGGCCCTGACTACATCACCCCCCAGCATCCGCCTGAAATTAGTTTTAAAGTTTTTGTATTATTTTATATTTATAAATTTTTGTACGTATTCATTGGAGAAGAAGTTTTCTTGGTAGGATTATTGTTAAAATAAAGTTTCTTCTTTTTTGCTTATTTTTACTTGTTCTAGCCACTGTGTCAATGTATGATTGTGTAATGAACAAATGTTAATATAAATATTTTTGTTTTCAAATTTTGTTTCCATCCTTTTGGTTATTGTTGTTTTTTGTGTTTGCTTTATTACATGTTCAATGAATGAATTCGTAGATTGACTTGATTGAATTCACGTAGAGTAAATACATATCACATATATAGTCTATCTTCGATCTTAGATTCCATCATGCCTCGGCCAAACATATTAGTCAACGATAGACTATTTGAATCGGTGACCCATGAGTAGCTTGTAGTTTGAAAGAAAATAATTAAATTTAAAAAATTTTAAACAGATAATCACGTGATTTAGGGCTGGTGAAAGAATATAATTAAATTTAAAAAGATTTAATAAGATAATAATATGTTTTGGGGCTAGTGATAGAAAATAATTAAATTAAAAAAGATTTAAATTGAAAAATCACGTGTTTTGGGGCTGGTAAAAGAAAATAAGTAAATTTTAAAAAGTTTAAAAACATAATCACATGAATTAGGGGTGTTGAAAGAAAATAATTAAATTTAAAAAGGTTTAAACACATAATCACATGATTTGGGGTTGTTGAACAAATAATCTTGAACTATTGGTGACACTTAATAGACTATCATCGATGTTGACCCATGTCAAATTCATGTAAAAAATATACTTGTGCTTTAAGGGTCCATCGATTCGCTTGGTCTATCGTAGACTTACACCATAAGGATTGCATCGATTGATCTCTTGATTATTCGTAGACCACGGAGTTCTATGTACACTAATATAGATCAATACATGAATGTTGTTTAAAAATGAATAAATAAATTAAAAATAAATATAGTGTGTATTTATACACATATGAAAGAGTGTAAACAAGTCACATAATCAGATTAGAGTTTATACATATTAGCGATAGTGAACTAAGGAGTGTGTGCATGGGTAGTGGTCGAAACAAACAATATCGCAAGAGTAATGTTTGTCAAAGCAAAGTATGTTTTGAGGATGTTAATTGTATTTGATGATTACCCATTCCACATATCAATCACCACTCTTCAATCACCACCCCCAAATCAAAAGAGTGTGTAGAATGGATAGTAGTTGAGCAATCATCATCCTCAAAACATACTTGTGCTTTGACAACCATTACTCTTAGGATATTTTTTGTTCGACCACTACCCATCCACACACTCCTTAATTCACCATCCCTAATTTGTATAAGCTCTAATATGATTATGTGACTTGTTTACACTCCTTCATATGCGTAGAAATCCACACTACATTTATTTTTAATTTATTTATTCATTTTTAAACAACATTCAAGTGTTGGTATATAGCAGCGGTCTACGAATAATCAGGTGATCAATTGACGCACTCCTTATAGTGTAAGTCTACGATAGACCAAGCAAATCGATGGACCCTCAAAACACAAGTATATTTTTTACTGTAATATATTTTTTAACATATTATGAGGGTCCATTGATTACGAGTGTCTACAGTAGAATTTAGTATCTCAGTGATGACTGATATAGGTCATGATCTACGATAGTCTATTAAGAGTCACCAATAGTTCAAAAAACACAATTATTGTTCCAACGGTAACAAACGGCTAGTTTTGTATTCCTTCAGTATTAATACTTCTTTTTAGTTCATATATAATGTCCTACATTCCTCATTATTTTATTTCATCTACTTTATTTTTATTTTAAAATTCTACAATGTCTCAAGAATCCCAAAAATCCAATTCTAAAAAGATGCTAATTTGTCATTGCGAAAATGCGGTTGTCTTGAGGATGTCACGAACGGACTCAAATTCAAATCACAAATTTCATAATTGTGCAATTGCAAAGGTGAGTCGTGTATGTCTTTTTTATAAAGTTAAGTAAATCGTTATGTAATTAGTATTTTTTTAGGATAATGGCGCATGCTCATTTTTTAAATGGCTTGAGGAGGTATCACCTCCAAGCAGTCCATCAACGTTGAGTCCGGGACTCGAGGCATCAAATTTTTATGACTTAACAAAATTTAATTTACTACAAAGGCTTTGAGAATGCGAAGAAAATAGAAATTTTCTCATGACTTTGTTCAAAGAAGCCGAAGAGCAGAGGGATCACTTGAAAGTATTGCTACATGACACCCAACTAAAGAGGGATCAACTAAAACAAAAATTAATTTTGACCGAAGAAAGGGAGAATGACCTAAAAATGATTTTATGTATTGTAATGCTAGTATTCGTTCTTTGAAAAAGTGTAACATGAATTTAGCAATATTGAATGAATAAAAATACTTCTATTTTTCTATAATATTAATACTGTTGTTCATAGAATCATAGTTGATCAAACAACACATCAACTTAAAAGTGAGTAGGATAGTAATGATAGACTATGAAAGTAGTATACAATAGATTAAATATGCATTCTATGATGTCAACTATACACACTTTCAATTACAACAAAACAATACATATTCAAATTCCATGCAACAATACAGTTTGATAGAAACAGATTCAGTGCAGAATTATAACAAATTTCATAAAATAAAAGAATTTTTCTTATATCCTACCAACAGATCCTTTTGTCAAATAAAAAAAACGTACTTCCTATCCTAACAATGATCATTCAACAATACACTAACAATATTAGCATTCAAATGTCTTTTCCCCATTTTTCTCATCAACACAAATGTTACTGTTGATTTCATCAACGATATCCATGATCACATCTTTTTGATCTGTTTCTTCTTTTTCTTCTTTTTATTCTCCTTCTTCTTTGTCTGCTTCTTCTTCCTTTCCGTCTCCAGCTTCATCTATTTTTTTCTCAATAGTTGCAGCTACTGCTTCATTCCTACCTTGTTCTTCTTTTTTCTCAACACCTGCTTCTTCAGCTTCCTTTTCTTCCTCAGCTTCTTATTTTTCTTCACCTGCAGCAGCTGTTACTTCCTCAGCTTCTTCTTTTTCTTCACCTACTACTTCTTTCTCAGCTTTTCTTTTGTCAGTTTTTTCCTCTTCTTCATCAGCTTTTTCTTTTTCCTTGCCTTCTTCTTCATTTGCTGCTGCTTCTTTTTTTTTTCTTCTGTGGTTGTTTCTTTTTCAGTTTCTTCTTGGATTTTTATCTTCTTCCATTACTTCTTCTTCATCCTTCTTTTCTCTTTTTTTCTCTTCTTTTCCCTCTTCTGCCACAACAGTGGCCTACTCATCCATTTTGCACTTTTTTTTCTTCTTCTTCATTCCTCTTCGATTCCCAAAGGTTCACATGCACTGTGTCATCATATTACAAAGTATTACTAATATTTAAGGCTGAAAATTCATTAACAACATCAATTATTAAATGAAGTTACCTCGCCCATGTTGTCGTTCATTCTTTTCCTTTTTCTTCAGCGTTTTCTCTTTGATATAGGCAACAATATCCAACACCATTTTCTCGAGCATAGCAACACGCTTATGAATATCTCTAGGGGATAAGGTGCCCGCTGCATCTTTGGAGATACTTGGAGAATCATCACCACCAACACGTACTCCAACGGGGTTACCACCCAAATCCTCGTCATCATCACTGTCTTCATTTACAGAAAGATAGTCAGCCCTTCTAACTCTTTCTTCAAGCCATTGAGGACGGTATTCTTTACTTCTTCCATATATGGCTTAAACGTAACCATGTAACCCATCTCCATCTCATGAACAGTAGGGATGATGTACGAGTGCATGTTCTATAAAAAATCAATTAACGATTACATAACATTCAATACAACAGTAGTATTATTGCATAATAAAAAATAAGTTCACACCACGGTAATTTTTTCTTTATACTTGAATGGATCGCCTTCGATTATCTTGTCACTTTTTGTAGTGTGCCATCTGAGGATGCGGGAAATGGGAAAGGGCTCATCCAATGATTTTTCAGTAAATTTTCCAAGATAAGGAAAGACCTCATAGATCCAAATCTATATGCAGTACAGTAGTGAAAAAATAAGTCAGATTCTATGACAGAGTATAAATAAAACACGAATCTATGATAATCTCACTAAAGGGTTGATGGTAGATACTATGAATGCCTAGGAAAATTCGAATAGAACATAGGATGCCTTCTACTTCTCATCAAATACTTTCCTCTGCTTCTTCAGGGCACTTTTCTTCTTCAGATAGTCCGTGGTCAGTTGAAATATCTTTTTCCCCAAGATAACTCTCGAAGAAACTCAAAGAATCGACCATTCTAATCAGTTTTGTTTCGACAACCATCGTTGAATCTTTTGCAAGCAACATGGGCAAGAACTAGAGTAAACAATACTTAAACTTCTGCTCCTCGTTCATCTTATTCCCTTTGATTAAGTGTAACAAGTTGGATGCAGTAATGTTTTTATTTTTCATAACCTTAAAGCAAAAATGCTCCTTCTTGGCTAACACCTTCTTCATTTTTTATTCACTGGGGTATGATTAGTAGTTCAACCCCGAGATCAAATAAAACTATTTAAAGCCAAAGCAGGCAGGCTTTTTGTTAATGCAGAACAACATTCATGATGCATCATATCATTCTTGACGCGTCGTAACAACAAATAATGGATCAACTGTCTATTGAATTTGAGATGTTCTGGCAGGTTTTTCAGGTGTCCAAAATAGGACTGCTTGAATCTTTTCTTCAAATCCTGGTCAACAAGAACTTACTTAAATTCTCGATAGCAATCCTGGTTGATCTGATCGATATCTTTGCCGAAAAATATCCAACCTCGTTCATTATCGTTCGAAGGTCATACCACTCCATGAAAATAAACCTAAAAAAAGATGACATGGATAAGGGATCATTATCCCTATCATCACTGTTTCTTTCACTTTCCTCGCTCTCTTCACTGTCACCACTAGCACTATGATTGGCAACATTTTCACTAGAATCGACGTATTCGCTTATCTCCTTTAACTCCGAATCTGATTCGGATACTGCCCCTTCAATTTTCTTCCTTTTTAAGACATTTTCAACTGCCTCAACTTTTCTTTTTCTACAGCTACCAGCAGAATCAGATGCGGTGTAGGCTTTGTGTTTAGCAAGGGTTTTAATTTGTCATTTTCAACAGAATCTACACCTACAGAACAAATATGTCATTTTCAATTCATAGACCACAAGTCTACCAGCAGAAATTACTCAATGCTCAAATGAAAAACCCCAAAAAACTAAGAAATACCCCACCACTAAACAATTCACTACACAAAAATATAATAACTGAACCAAAATTCAACATGCAGTATCAAAACTCAACTATTGCTAAAAATCAAGCTAGTGCAACAAATCAAATTAATTAGCTATTAATCTTTCAATTTTCACTATTTTAGCAATCATATTTTAAAAGAATTTCATACGTTCAAAAATTGATTTCAATTTAGGGCATTCTAATTTCATAGACCACGAGTCTATGGACAGAAACAAGTCACTATTTGAATCAAATTGTCAAAATAACTCTTAAAATAACAATTATCCCACCATTCAACACTTTATTGCTATAAAAAATCAAAACTAAACCAAAACTCCTTAACAAAAATTTCAAAATTCAACACCGTCATCGAAGAAAAAGTCTGTCAAAATGCCGAATAAAATATCAACCATTGCTTCAAAATCAAATTCATTACCTATAAAATTCTCATATTTTAACTACATAATCAACCACATTTGAAACAAAAATAAATTTCCTACATCACTACGAATTGATTAGCAAAGAAACCCGTTTAAATGGATCTACAAATGATCGAAACTTTATTTTAACTAAACTTACGAAGCAATAACGATCCCTTAGCAGCTAGAGGAGAAGGAGAAATGAAAATGGCATTTTGGGAGCAACATTCTTAAAAGCGGGAGTAGGGAGAGAATTGAAGAGGAGAGATAGAGGCTTTTTTTTATATTAGAATAAGCGGAGGGTGTTAGGTGTATTATATTAAATTTATAAAATTATAAAAATGATGAAATGGTCTCTTGGCCCACTCGGGGCCCACCTTTTTCAACCTTTTCCCAGTTTTTTTACCTTAATCCTAAAAATTAAATTAAAAAAAAAATTAAGTGGGTATATGACAAAATAGTTTTGTCAAAGTATGCTTTTGGCAATTTTTTCCTAATTAGTGGAACTTGTTTTTTCAACTTCTACTAAGAAAGTCATTTTCCCTTTTTTTTTAAAAAAAACTTGTTTCTATAGGAAAGCAAATTCCAAAATTTTTGATCAATCAAACATGAAAAGTTGAAAACTCTGTACCGAATACGCACTTGGGACTTCTGTATATTCCTTCTCAACTTACCACAAATCATCCAAATACAATAATTATTTTTTGTGGCTTTCAACTAGGAAAATAGATCAGCTTAATTTCCCTTCCCTAGCATAAACTAAGTAATTTGTAGTGTAACCAGATGTCTTAAGTTTGAGTCCACAATTAGGAATAGAAAAAAAAATCACCGCTCCCATAGAGTTATCAAATGAGACTTATTGTCAAGTACATCTAAGAGAGCATATAGTTTCAATCTGATAGAGTTGTTATTGAAGATTGTAGATACTTTTTGAGGTTAACTAAACAATTATTTTTCATAGTAGAGAGACAAATAAATAAGTCATTTTTTTGGCAAACTAAAATTAAGGGAAGAGGGTCAAATTTATCTCTATATTTTTAAAAATTGGTTAAATATACCTTGCGTCATATTTTGACATCAAATTTACCCTCGTTGTCATATATTGAGGCCAAATTTATCCCTCTACTTTAAAAAATTGACTAAATATACCCTTACTCATATTTTGGGGCTAAATTTGTCCTCGATGTTATACTTTGGAGTCAAATTTAAAATCGTTGTTAAGAAACCTTTCATATGTACCCTTTCTTTAACAGAAAAATTCAAATCAACGTTAAATGACTAATTTATTAAAAATAAAATACACCCAAATCTATTTCGCCCAATCCAACTCGAGCCATAATAAAGACACAAACAAATATACCCCCTCAGTTCTGTTGATAAAAATTTTCAATCTCAATCTGGTTGATCATTCGAAAAAACCAATTAAACGTCATTGGCTTCGTCAAATTTTACCTGACCAACTATCTAATATTATATAGATTCATTAAACAACGTTTTTTAGCTTTCTTTGGAATTTTGCCCCCAACTATTCCACAGGTTAATGATGGAAAAAGTTTATGCAAGTGCTCTTATCTTTTTTTTTCTCCAACTGGAAAATGCCATGATAACATATTTTTTGTTATAAATGTATTTACATTATAGTGAATGTCTATCAAGATCTACCTTGATATCTATTAGGATTTGAAACATCCGTCTTTTACTCAGACTAGGAGTAAATTTTCTCTATAAATAGAGAGATTTTGTTCATTGTATTTATAATCTGATGATCGCTCATCCCTCAAGAGAAGAAATAAGAATCACTCTCTCTATTCTCTCTACTCTTATTCTTTATACTTGTTCTTTTATTTTATAACATGTTATCAGCACGAGACTCCACCAAATAAGGTGAGATTATAAATCTAAAGGTCAAGGTTAGTAATCCCTTATGTTATTTATATTTTTCTATTAATGATATAATTGTTGTTGTATTTGAGAAAAAATAATTGGTTTGGAACCATTTATGTTTTAAATTTATTCCCCAAAAACAATATTATCAAAATGGATGATAATATTTTGGTTCAAGTTCCATCGATTTATGCCTAAAACGCCTTTATATGGATAAAATATTGAATTTGAATCTCAACACACCATATTGATGATATTGTGATGGCTAAGGCAAAATAATGGGTATTGGGTAAAAAGTCATGAAATTCGACCCATTGAATATGCTCCATTCCATGATGTGAATGTGGTAGCAATATATGATAAGTCTGAAATATGATAACTTACTTCATTCTTGAGGTGTATGTGGTAGCAGTGCATAGTATGTCTGAAAGAAAACAAGTGTTGAATGCACGAATATAATAATGATCATCAAACGTGATGATATTTTCACACGCTTATATGATTATAAGATATGCTAGAGAAAAATTCTCTACAACATATGTATGCCTCGATTTGCTTCTGAAGTAGCAAAATCTTGAAAGAGGTTATAAGCTATCATAATTTGATAGTCTTAAGGAACGATTATATTCCATTCTTGGGAAATGAGAAACTTATTAATGCAAACGTGCACTTGATTGTGATTGTATCACAACTCACCTCCGAAAGAGGTGAATAATTTTGAAATATACTTCTGAAGTAGTAAATCTGAAATTTACTAAAGAAAAAGTACATGTCATGGTAAACTTGGAGTTTGCTAGAATAAAAATTCAAAAATTGATATAAACGATTGTGAAATCTCAAAGATGTGCATGTATTGAAGAACTAGAAGATTCTTCAAGAATTATTTATGTTGTTTGTTCTCATGACAAGTTGGTTGGACCAACTAATATTGGAATTGGATCCCTTCAAATCTGAAAATTATAAAAGGTGAATAAGGGTCCGTTCATCTATCATGTGATATGTTGAAAAGATGCGTCAATAATATGATCACATGTACATTCATTGTCAACCTGCAGTTTGACATTCATAAAGTTGCTTGCTCAATAAAATTGAGTTAAGAACATAATTTTCAGATTGTGCAATCAATAAAGTTATCTTGATGATGATGGTTTGGCATTGAATGCCTTCGATAAATAGCTAAACCATTATTAATGAGAACAAAACTTAATGTATTGATTTAAAATATGATATGTTGCATACAATAGCACTTGTATGCATTAGACCAATATATTATGATTATTTCTTCCCTCTAAATTGGTTCAAGGCCAGGAACCGACTATTCTATCTAATAGTTTTGATGTGTGGTATACGATTAATAAATATACCATGATGCACAAAGATGGATTCCTCAAAAAAGATGGAGGATGTATGCTAGTTTTTCTAACATAAGGGGGAGATTATAAGCAGCTATGAAATATGTTAGGAATTATCATCAGATCCTCATTCAAAAGATGATTCAAGTCAAATGTCGAAAGCATCTCATATTTAGCTGCAAGTGCTCCTATTTTGTGTCCTTAAAGGATAAAGTCTATGCATACGTGAAGCATGATTGACCAATCGGTTCCAAATAAAATAATTCTTGAAAAGGATAAGGAGCAAATAATCATGATAAGAAGGCAATGTGCTCTTGAAGATCCTATGACATAACACTTCATGAAACCTTATGAGAGGTTTAGGTACCTGAAAATAATGAAGTGATGAGATCTCAAAATGTTATGTCGCATTGTGAATTGATAGAAAATAAAAAATTGTCGAAGATATCTTTGATACAATATTGGCGCAATATTGTAAAAGATTATGAGGATCTGAATTCTACCTTAATTTAAGCATGCTGACGTAGAAATATTTATCGAGTGACCTAAAAGGATGCATTTTGGTAAGCATAAAACTTATCTGATTTACAGTCCAGACACTTGAATATGTCACACTTGACATGTTGGATATTGTTACTTGACAAACATCCATATGAAAATTCCTAAAGGATTCAAAATGCCTGAAGCATATAAAGTTTCTGAAAAACTTTTTACTATCTTCATAAGATATAATTTAATGATTTGAGTATCATTGAAACTCATGGAGAGTTTTCAAAAGCAATAGAATATTTTCTTAAATGAGAAACATGCAAAAATTGAATAAGGATCCATTCCGACCTTAAGAAAAGAATGAGGAACTTCTTGGTTATGAAGTATCATATCTTAGTGTGATTGATGCACTAATGTATCTTGCAAATACTACAAGGCCTGATATAGCCTTTTTTTAGTTAATTTATTAGCAAGTTTGTAGTCCCGATCTTATTGGTCATGCTGATTTTGGATACTTATCTAACCTACATAAAGCTCGGTCTCAAATAGTCTATGTGTTCATATGTGGTGGTACTGCAATATCTTGGAGATATACAAAGCAGTCTATCGTAGCCACTTCATTGAATTATGGTGAGATAATAGTTGTTCATGAAGCAAGTCGAGAATGTGCATGGTTGAGATCTATGATACATCTCATTCGAGAAAAATGTGGTGTGAAATATGACAATAATCTACCCACAATTCTATACGGAGATAATACATCATGCATGCCACATCTTAATGGAGGATTCATAAAAGGAGATAGAACGAAGCACACTTCATCAAAGCTTTTCTACATACATGAGATATAAAAGAATGGTGATATGCAACAGATTTGTTCAAGTGAAAATGTGGCTGATTTATTCACTAAGTCTTCTCCAATTACAACTTTTAAGAAGATGGTGCACAAGATCGGGATGCAAAGGTTCAAGGATGTTCTCATTAAGGGGAGTTAATACGTGCTTTACTCTTTTTTCCTTACAAGGTTTTGTCCCACTGGGTTTTCCTCGTAAGGTTTTTAATGAGGCAGCCTATATGCGTATTGTTAGGGATGCATACTCTTTTTCCTTGACTAGATTTTTTTCCCACTGGATTTTTTCTAGTAAGGTTTTAACGAGGCACATTATCTACCAATTAGATATTCAAGGGGGAGTGTTATAAATGTATTTACATTATATTGAATGTCTATGAAGATCTATCAAGATCTACTTTGATATCTATTAGGATTTGAAGCATCTGTCTTTTACTCAGACTAGGAGTAAATTTTTCCTATAAATAGAGGGGTTTTGTTCATTGTATTTAGAATCTGATGATCTCTCATCCTTCAAGAGAAGAAATAAGAACCACTCTCTCTATTCTCTCTACTCTTCTTCTTTATTCTTTCTTGTTTTATAACATTTTTTTAATATATATACTATTCAAAAGACTACAATATATCTATCTATATCTATATCTATATTATATCCCTATGATATTAAAAGTGTGAAGGCCCTTATAATTGGCGTTTTTTCTTTTTGCCCTTCATTAAAAGTCTTCACTTTAAACAAAATCATCTTTTTCCCTTTTATGATATTAAATATTAATTTAAATTGCAAAATCCTATATTACATAGTTATTTACATTACAAAGTCTTATTCTATTTCAGTTAGGTAACTTTCTACAAATTATTTTCTTAAATTAAGTACCTCAATTAAAATACCTTATATTACTTCTTTTTCTCACGTTCATAAAGATAACGATGGAGACGACTCCTATGAAGGAAAAGAAAAAGAATAAGATAAATTACAGAAATCAATTCTTCAAAAATTGACTTGCACTTCGTTTTCTCATGAAAACAATATGACAATGAGTTTACACCGTACAACTACTTTCTTTTGACGGCAATTTTGATTTTGTTTGTGCAACGTGTAGTGATCTCAAACAAATATGTGTTTACGTAAATTTTTGTTAAATTAATTTTGTTATTTGATTATTATTATTATTATTATTTTGAGTTGAGGATCTATCAGACATAATCTTTTAGTCCATAAAACAAATTGTAGTAGAATAAAGGTAAGTTCTACATGTACGTATATTGTTATAATTATTAATGTTGGTGTCGCAGATATCATATGTACTTATAAGTTGCTATAATGGCTAAGGTTTTACTTGGACATCACATGCGCAATCATCAATATTGAAAAGGTAGGCATTCATGATATGATATATTTTGTTGTATTTTCATTTAATTCTAAATAGTGTATTTTCTTTTAACAAAAACGGATGAGAGAAAAAATATGTAGAAAATATATGTGTGTTGTTTGAAATTGAGTTATTCTTCTATAAAATTATTTCTTCTTCAATTTTCAATTTTGATGTTGTTTGTATTATTGTAGTCAAAAGAAAGTGAAGACAAAAGTACCTTAACTTTTTCCTCTTTTTTTCATTTTGAATCTATGATAGATGATTTAGTATTAAATTTTATGTTTTTTTTAGTGTTGGAGTTCTTCTTAAATTTTGATTTTATTGTAGTAAAAAGAAAGTGAAGACAAAAGTAAGTAAAGTCACTTTTTTCTTTTTGCAATAGCTTTATTAAGGTATCGTCTTTTTAGTACTATTTTGATATCTCGATTAATGTATTGTTTTGTTGATATATTGATTATCATATTTTTTATTGCGGTACATTGATGCTATATGAATGTTCCATTGAACTTGGGTTCAATCAAGACATGTCAAATTAAATCAATTCTAAAATAAAGATCATCGGATAAAGAAAAATTAAGGTAAGCAGCCACCTACTTTGAGAGTTATGTACCAATTTAATTTTCTTGACTATTAGATTTAAGATTTTTATGGAGTACATATCGAGAATAGTAAAAAGATCCCCACCTTTGTATCAGATTTCAGGTCAAAGTGCACTATTATTTCTTAAACCCACCTTCACTTAGACTTTTTGTTATCATAAGCAAAGGTTTATTTTTAACAAAGTAATTACTTTTGTTAGTTGAAGTTGATCATTGGTGGGTTTTGGTTTTGATGAATTCAATTGATCCAAGTTTTTTTTTTTTTGTTGAGAAGTTCAGTATTCTTTCAAATTGAGTTATTAATGGGTTTAATCAAACCTATTTAACTAGCATATTAGGGCTAAATCTTTTCAAAGCATGTCTGGAAAATTTTAGTTCGCGAACATCTATATTTTTTTTGTTCTTCGTCTGATAATATAATTGAATACTTTGTTTTTTCCATCAAATTATCAATTTTATTTTCAGTGCTTTGTTTATACATAGAAGCATCATGGGTCCTTTATCAATAAAAGTTTTTCTCTAAATTCAGGTAACCGTTATATATGTTCCTATCGTCTTATAACACCTTTTTTCGTAGTGATTTTGTCTTGCCTGAAGGGGAGTCTTGGAGTAACTGGTAAAGTTGTTGCCATGTGACAAAGAGGTCACAAATTCAAGCCTTGGAAACAAACTCCGGCAGGAATGCAAGGTAAGATTGCGTACAATACACCCTTGTGGTGGGATTCTTTTTTGAACACCGCACATAGTGGTAGCTTTAGTACACCGGACTGTCCTCTTTTTTTTTGTCTTGCCTACGCATTGTAATACTTGCATGAAAATGTGATTATAAAGGTCTATTTTGAAAGTTACATACTTTTTTGCTGTAGGAGTTTTTTTTATTTCTGAATGTTGAAGGTGACCAAATAGTGATTAGATTTGTTATGTTATATCTAACGGACATGATGTTGATTCATCTTACCGAATATGACCTTAGATAGAAGGTTATAGAGTACTTTAATCAGATTTGGGTAAAGATTTATTAGATAGTTAAGCTAGCATTGTGTTTGTCTTTTGTTCTATATTACTACCACTATTAACATTATTATTGTTTGGATGATTCGTATGTGTGCAAATGTAAAGCTATATTGACTTTATATTGTCAATCTCCCATCCTTTGCTTTCTGTTGAATGTTTAGTTTGGTTGATCTGTTTTAATTATGTATTAGGTGTATCTTTGTGAACATATATATGTATTGTTAACTATTAGTTTCTGCATGTAAATTTTATGTGCAGAGTTTTAGAAGAGTAATTGTGTTGATATTTCAATTATTTATATTATTTTGTTGTAGTTCAGGTGATAGATGAATATTTGGTTGGGCTCTGTAGCGGTTAGGTTTAGTCTTATTATTTTAATACTTCGATTATTGTATTATTTTGTTGTAGTTTTTCTTCTATTATTATATATTATTTGTTTTGCTTAATACATGCGATAGATGAATTTTCGATCGAATTTTTGCCTAAAGTTTATGTTTAATACTATTATTATGATATCTCAAATCTCGATTATGCGTTATTTTGTTGTAGTTTATTAGTGATGTATGAGTATTCAATTAGAATTGGAGACAATCAAGACAGGCCAAACTAAATCAATTATAATGTGAAAATTCTTGGATAAAAAA
This sequence comes from Capsicum baccatum var. pendulum, assembly GCA_030864225.1. Classification (NCBI taxonomy): domain Eukaryota; kingdom Viridiplantae; phylum Streptophyta; class Magnoliopsida; order Solanales; family Solanaceae; genus Capsicum; species Capsicum baccatum. The sequence goes on along the minus strand of CM061554.1, from coordinate 235,862,909 downwards.
GTTTGAATTGAGGTAGGCAAGTAGGTACTTTATATTTGTTGTTAATCCATCAAAGATAGAATGTAATTCATAGGAAATAGCACGCAAAGACAAACTTGAAAATAATAATTAAAGAATATTGAAATCTTATAAAATTGAGTGGAACTATAATGCTTTTGGATTTCTTTCTTTGTTTTGCATGAAAGTTTCTCAAGTCTAAAGTTAGTCACAGTTCCTCCTTATTTCTCATTATAATACCCGATTGATGGTTGTCTTAATTTTCAGAAATTATATAAAAAAATATACTATTAATTAATTATAATTTTTTTTTGTTATGAAGTTTTGTGAGATGATTTTTATATTTATATAGGAGGTGCTAATTAATTGATGCAACAAACATATACTAACATAAAAAAAATATATACTTTTGTCATTTAAATCATGAATTTAATGTTTCATATATTGCGACTTCAACTGTAATTTATTCGTTTTTGTATTCAAGTCATTCACCATAGAGACATCAAAGGTAGTTGACTTATCCATATTAATTAGTAGAACTATAATACCCTAAAAGACACAGTGAAAATTTTTTAGACAATTTTTAAAGATTATATTATCTCCATTTTAATTTATTTGTCTAATTTTGACCAAGCACCCCTAACATACTAATGATTTATATCTAAATTGTCCTTAATTTTGATAAAAATATAGAATTTTGAGACTAAAAATAACACTTCATAAAATAAAGTGCTTCTAGAAGTAGGAAAGAAATATAATGAATAAGTTCTTCTTTAATTTAACTAATTTTTTTATCTTCAAAATTTTACATTATCTTTTTAAAAATTTCGTACTTAATAAAATGACTTACTGACTTACACACGAGAATTTATTTTATATACATGTTTATTTTGAATTAACGCTTGATACACTTATAAAATGACTTACACACGAGAATTTATTTTGTATATAGATTTATTTTTAATTAATGCTTGATACACGTGCAACGCACGTATTCTAAACTAGTTATATTAAAAGTGTGAACTTAAAATTCATATTCGAACTTTTTGTCCTTCATTAAAAGTATTCACTTTAGATAAAATCGTCATTTACTATTTTGTTAATTTAGTAAAAGAAAAAAAAAAAAGAAAAAATTGTGTAGCAAGACTCATATTACATTTAGGATTTATTAAACTTGTTATTTACCTTATACAAATTTTCCTTCTGAAATCGGGTAGCAAGAATCATATTAGCTTTAGGAGTTAACTTTATTAACCTTGTATAAACTTTCCTTATAAAATTTGCTATTTAGAGCAAACGAAATACAGCACAATATTTTTTTTTCGAGCCTCCTCTTCCTGTTACTTCTTCTGCTACACAATGGTCGTGAAAAATTGAATCAAGTCAAAAAAAGTTTAGATATGAAGGTATGGAGGTCGAGGATAAGGATAGAATGTTTTTAGGTGTGTCGTTTTCTTTTATGTGTGGGAGAGAGGGTGTAGACTACCTCTCCTCCTTGTCCTGATCTTAGTAGTATTACTAAGTTATTACATAGTCTTGTTCTTCTATGTGCATCGTTATGTGTTGCTATATTGTATTTTGCTATTTTGCAAATTTTTTTCCTACAATCATGAGTTGGCACTTGCCATTGAGTCAAAGATCTATTGAAACAACTTTTTTCTCCCAGACCTCCTCATGAAGTTACATGCACTGTATGTTGTTGTTGTGATGTTCAAACTAAATACACAAAAATGTTCTTTCTATATATATGTCCTAAAGTATCTTTCAGATCTGTTAGTCAAAGGTTAAGATAGGTTAGAAAGTATTATGAATCAGAAGATTAATTTCTGATTTTCTAAACGGGCATAAAATCATCTAAAAATACATTCTACCAAAATTCATTTACTTTGAAAAGTCATCTACACAAGTTTTGGCTCAGAGCTAATGGTATTTGGCATGCATGTGAGGATACCAATTGGGCATGACATCAATATTATTAGATGAATTTGATTTCGGAGTATGGATGTATTAGTATAGAAACCAGCTGGGCATGCCATCAATTTTATTACATGAATCCATTCTGGACTATTTCTAAAAATTGCCATTGTTTTTGATTTATGAATATTTTTTTTAATAACGTTGCATGCTCGTAGAGAGGCGGGGACCAGAATCCACAACCAAAAGATCAATAAAACTCTACAACCAAAAGATCAATAAAACTTTTACAAGTCTCTCTACTTCATTAGGCCAATAATACACTTTCTTAATGGATTCTCCATTTATAATTCTTACCGGATTTAGAGAACCCCGCCTAGGCCTCTAGATCCGCCCTTGTACTCATAGTATATTCGTTTTCAAAAAATTGTGATCTTTTCTTATACAGATGCATTAAATAGAATAATATGAAAGTTGCAGCTTAAGGTAGAAGGTTAATTTTTTTTTATTTATTTATGAATCATATTTTTTATAATGTCATAGATTTCATGTACAATTTAATTTTAATATTATTGCATGTTTATCGTGTATTGGTTTTCAAAAAATTGTATTTCTTTTTTATACATGTGCATTAGATATATAAGAGGACATGAAGGTTATGAGATTAGAATAGAAGATAAAATTCATTTTTATTTATGAACCAATAATATTTTTTGCAATGTCATAGCTTCTATGTGTAGTTTTGTTCTAATATTATAGCATGTTATGCTTTGACTTAACTTTCCATTTAGGTTTAGCGAAAGTCTGGGATCATTGTATATGTCGTATTATTAGTCTCATACACCTATTTTCTTATTTTTTATGTCTATTATCATTTATTGTGTACTATGTTTGAGTTATCACATTGTTTCTTTAAATGCTATCCACTACTTTTCTTACTAATTGATACAGTATGTTTTTTTCAATATTGTATACTACTGTTTATATTTTCACCGCACTGATTTCTGAGAGTAGAGCAAATAACAGCTTTGTCGTCAGAAATTCTCATAAATTCTCTACTATGTTGCTGCCTAGGTTTTCAAAGCATAGTAGGTTTAGTTTCTTTCACTTGCTTAAAATATATGTAAGTATCCTTTTACTTCTAACCCATATCTAATAATGATATCCTGTTCAAGATTATGAATATTTTCTTCAGTTTGATTAGTTAGGATTTCTAAATGTCAAATTTTAAATTTTATTGTGAATTGTATTAAGAGTAATATCTTAATATTAATCAACTAAAATTCACGTGCAACGCACGTATTTTAAACTTATATATATATATATATAGAAATGATGTTTCTCTATAAATATTACTAATGTTTATTGTTTAGATATGTAATTTCAAACCATAATTTAAAATATATGGAGTTGATTTGTGTTCGATCCAACTTATGTAGGACTGAAAGATTGTTATTATTGTTAGTGTAAATTGCAAGTAATCGAGTAGAAGTATATATATTGCCTTTCACTGTCATTTTCAATCTAATGATAAAAGCAAATGATTGACAATTAGGCTGTTCCAATTATTTTAATTTTCAAACTCTCATGATTGTACCCGCACAAAAAGAAGAGTCATGTACGGTGTACCAATTTCATTTGATCCCTTGGCGTGAATTAGATCATGTGTCAAAGACTCAAAAATCTTGGAGTCATTTGATAGTGTATGTAAGAATTGTAGAAAATATGATATATTAATAATAATTGTATTAGTAATATTATTTGTGTTACTTATGTTGAAATTTTTTTCGAACCCCCGACGCTGGCACACCACGGTAAGCAAGCTTATCGCTGATCCAGAGCCATCCCTCGAGTCCACAATTAGGATTAGGAAAAAAAAAATCACCACTCCCATAGAGTTGTCAAATGAGACATTATCAAGCACATCTAGGAGAGCATATAGTTTCACCCTGATAGAGTTATTATTGAAGATTGCAGATGCTTTTTGAGGTTAACTAAGCAATTATTATTTATATTAGGAAAAATGCTCTATTACCACCTTAAACTATACGCGAAAAGGTTGAGACACACCCGAACTTTAGGAGGATTTTATTATTCCTGGACTAATTAAAATCGTATTTTTGACAACCTTAGTGCCTACGTGGCACACGTGTGCCTACGTAGACCCTTCAGTGTCTTGTGCACGTATGTGCCACGTGGTAATAGAGTATTTTCTATTCCAGAGGGGTAATAGGACCCTCCTGAAGTTCGAGTATGTTTCAGCCTTTTTGCGTATAGTTCAAGATGGTAATAGAATATTTTCTCTCCATATTAGAGACACAAAGAGATATGTTGTTTTTCTGGCAAATAAAATTAAGGGAAGAGGGTCAAATTTATCCTTCTATTTTGAAAAATTGGTTAAGTATATGCTTCGTCATATTTTGACATCAAACTTATCCTCATTGTTATACATTGAGGTTAAATTTACCCTTTTACTTTGAAAAATTAACTAATATATCCTTACTCATATTTTGGGGCCAAATTTATCCTTGATGTTATACTTTGGAGCCAAGTTTATCTCGTTGTTAAAAAACTTTTCACATATACTCTTTCTTTAACAAAATATATATGAAATGATGTTCCTCTATAAATATTACTAATGTTTATCGTATTATCGTTTAGACATGTAATTTTAAATTATAATTTAAAATATATGTAGCTAATTTGTGTTCAATCCAACTTATTTAGGACTGAAATATTGTTATTATTGTCAGTGTAAATTGCAAGTAATCGAGTAAAACTAAAAGTATATATATTGCCTTTCACTATCATTTCAAATCTAATGATAAAAGCAAATGATTATCAGTTAGGCTGTTCCAATCATTATAATTTTTCAAACTCTCATGATTGTCCCCACATAAAAAGAAGAGTCATGTACCAGTTTGATCCCCAGGCGTGAACTAGACCATGTGTCAAAAATCATGGAGTCATTTGATGTGTATGTAAGAATTGTTGAAAATATGATATATTAATAATGATTGTATTAATAATATTTATGCTACTTGTGTTGAAATTTTTTTTTTCATATAATACGTATGCCTATCTAGTAGTATTTTCGATTCAATACTACACATATAATACGTATGTCATTAATTCATTTTTATCTGTGAACGAATAATAATTTGTCATATTAAAAAAAATAGATTTTATCTCATTTTATCCTTAATGATGTCATGCTTTGGAACAAAGTATGGATCATGTGTGTCATACTTTGTCTAAATAATTAGATGTGTGAGTTTTCTATCTAAATTATCACTAGTTATTTATTAAAAGATATGACTTCAGCTATCAATTGTTCACTTTTCTTACCTAAATTATCACGGTTATTTAGATGCAGAAAAAATAAATAATTGATAATTAAGATATATATATTTAAATAAATAATTGATGATATGTAGAAAACTAACACCTTAACTAACACCTTATAGTTAGTGCTCTAGCAACGTTTTTTCAGTTGATAATGAACACAATATTGTCCCTACCTAACCTAACCGTACTAAATACTACTCCCTATCCTATGAAAACTCTTAGTCACCCACCGTCCGCCAGATCTCCTATTTATCATATATAACTTAAAATAATCTTTGTGCCCCACCATGCACCTATTATAATGTGTTCCAACTGAGCTAGACGCATATTTACGTGAAAAGCCTTACAAAAAAAAAATAAGGGTAGAGGTAGAGGCAGAGGAATTTTCTTATGAAAGGAGAGATGAACAATGTAGAGTATGACGTAATTTTTGAATATTTAAAATCGATTTATTAATTGCACTTATATAGCATATGTGTACAAATAAGTCTTAGGCCTAAAAATATAAAGGTTCACACCCTCGATATTATACTTTAAAATTTTAGCTAAATATATTCTTTCTCATATTTTGAGGCTAAATTTATCCTCAATTTTATATTTTAAAATCAAATTTACCCTCGTTGTTAAAGAAACTTTTCACATGTACCCTTTCTTTAGCAAGAAAAATAGTGTTCCTTTATAAATATTACTAATGTTTATCATCTAGACATATAATTTCAAACTATAATTTAAAATTTATGAGATTGATTTATATCGATTCAATTTATGTAGACTGAAATATTGTTATTATTGTTGGTGTAAATTTCATGTAGTCGAGCAAAAGTATATATATTGCCTTTCACTATCAATTTTAATCAAATGATAGAGAAAATGATTTAACAACTAGGCTGCTCCAATTATTTTAATTTTTCAAACTCTTTATTCTATAAATGCATGATTGTCCCCACATAAAAGTAACAGTCATGTACCAATTTCATTTGATCCCTAGCCGTGAATTAGATCATGAGTCAAAAATCATGGAGTGATTCGATGGTGCACCTAAGAATAGTGAAAAATATAATATATTAATAATGATTATATAATTGTAATTCGTGTATTATTTATGATGAAAACTTTTTTCTCATATCGTGTTTCACTTGGTGTATTAGACAATTTTTTGTTAATCTTTAAATAATACACACCTTAATATTGAATATATAACTCATTAACATAAGTATTAATTATACAGAGGCTATTAGATAAAATCTTAATAATACACAAAATTAATACATCTATTAGTTTAATTTAATGTGATTACCAAATAACCCCTTAAAATGAGCATGATTGAATTTGGGTGAATTAAAATGAGCTGGTTAATAAATGGACAAGTTATCCCTTTAAAGAATACTTAGGCTGAAATGTATAAAAAATTAAAAATAGATCACAACTCAACCGTCTGATCTACTGAATGTTAATTATTTTTAATTTTTATAAAACTTTTTAAGTATCTGATGAATTATTTTTCTTTCTTCTTTTTTTTTTAATTATGATTACATGTAACATATCAAATAAAATAATATTATTATTATTTTTAAATATAATTTGATAAAATTTCTCATAAATCAATTTAACTATTTTTTTAGTTCAATTTTAGATGAATTGAATCGAGTTTGATTAAAATGAATTGAACCAATAGATAAATCAGACGAGACATTGATGATTCTTTCAAATTTAAATAAATTGAACCAATTATATTTTCATGAACTAATTTTGATCAGCCGGAACATGTTACTGCCCGTGCCACCATATGGTCGGAACCAAAGAGACTCAACTATGTTTATTTACTCGTGTTTCCTTAAATTATACTCCCTCTGTTCCATAATAAGTGAATTGTTAGAGTATTTTTTAGTCTTTAAAATAAGTGAATGATTCACAATTCAAGATAGATGTTGGAAATTTTTTCCAAATTTACCCACCATTAAATGTGTATTGAGGGTATGTATCATTATTAAGGTTTTGAATTTTGAAAAGGTAAAAATGAAAAAACATGATAAATTTATGTTTTTTTTTTTAACATGTGTGCCAAAATTCAACAATTAACTTATTGTGAAACCGAGGCTTGCGGTCCATTTGTCAAAATTTTGAAGGTCAAACAATCTTTGGCACATTTCTAGATATTTGAACCTTTTTTTTTCTTTTTATCTAACTTTATTTTGCCTTTTCATACTCATTATCTTTCGCAACAACGATAGTATATTCAATAAAATTCTACAAATGAAATTTAAAAAATTAGAGTATACGTAAATTTTATCACTATTTTATAAAGCTAGAGAAATCATGTCAGAAAGATTCCTGTAGACACCTAATTTTGTCCCTCCCAAAATTTAATTTTATTCATTTTTAGTTCACCTACCGTGTACCCTCTGTAGACACGTGATTTTTTATCCTCCCCGAGTGTAATATATGTATTTTTTGATATTAAATATTTTTATTTGATTCGATATTATTTTAATTATTATTTTATTTTCAGTAAATTTTTAGTTAAAAAATAAATAACTAAATAAAATTAATTTTAGGATATTATTTTATTTTATACCAATTTAAAAAAATATATATAATACAAAAAATATATATGTTTCTTTTTAAATAAATAAGTTAGTAGTTTTAGTATTATCTTAATTACATTTATTTTTTATTATTTTTAAACTTTTTAAATATAAAATTAATTAGTTATTATTATTTTATTTTATTTTTATTTATTATTTTTAATTGTTATTATTAATTATCTTCTATAAAAAAAAGAATTCAAAATTTAAACAAAATCCTATCCTACTTGATATTAACTACTCCCCCAAAATCATCCTATTTAAGGACTCTTCACCCCAAAACATACGTACTTTTTTTTTTCACACTCTGTATTAGACAGACACTAGACATTATTCTGTGACAAAAATCAGACAGAGATTATTTTCTCAGACAGTGCAAAAAGAGTTAAACAGAGAGTGAATATCAGTAAAAGCAAAAAAATGAAAGAAACGAAAGAAGAAAAAGAATCATAATTCGAGATTTCAAAATTCCGTTTGAGATTTCAGTGATGAATTTTTTCGAGTATTATTCAGTCTAATTCATCACAGGTTTTTCTTTAACTTTCTACTAGTTACATTACAAATCTGTTATAAAAAAAAGCATGAATATTTAATATGTGAAATTATTCAACTGTATGAAATTTTGTTGTCACGTATTATGTAAATTGAATTCTTGAAGTATTCATATACCTGTGAACATACATAGATGAAGAATATGCATATATACAGTGAGGAAAATATATCTGTAAAAGAAAATTGAACATAAATACTTGTGCACGTTCATTAGGAAAAGTTGGGATCTTAAACTTATTTGTTAACAAGTTATAATATTTATGCCAAGTAAATACTCTGTTTGCCAATAAGTTGGAATTTTGATTAGTATTTAGGAATTAAAAATAATTTAATTTTTGATTTAGTTATTTTATTGCTTCTGAAATTTCTCGTTTAATAATGTTTCTTTTCGTGTTAGATTTTAATTTTTTAAACAAATTTTTGATTGATTTTAATTAATTCATTTTATTTTATTTTATTTTACTATTATTAAAAAATAAAATTTGGGAATCAAGATTAGTGTAATATGGATAGCTTAGTATATATATTTTTATTTCATTTATTATTATTAATAAAGCTTAATAATTATTTGTTAAATTAATTAATTATTGTAAATAAATTTTGCTTAAAGGTTATCGTTAAGGTTAAATAGTATTTCGAATAGATAAAATTATTCGATTTTTATCAAATATTTTTAGGCACGTTAAAATATTCGTGCACGTTAAAATTTTACGCTAGGCAGATTTTTAGGCACGTTAAAATTTTACGCTAGGCAGATTTTTACGCACGTTAAAATATTCGTCTGAATAAAGAATGCGGCGTACGTATCTTTTCGAGGAATTTTAAAATATAAGGATGTAAAAAAAAATACCTTGGTAAATATTTTTGTAAAATTAACTTGACAAATATTTTTAAACTTTCATCGATTTATTTAATATAAGATAATAGACAAGTTTTCAGTATAGTAAAAATGAGTGAATTTAGGCCTTAACGCAATTTATCAAAATAGTTTTAGTTAAGTATAAGTTAATTAAAGCGACCATGCTAGAATCACGGGACTCGAGGGGTGCCTCACACCTTTCCCTCGGTCAACAGAATTCCTTACCCTGTCTTCTTTTTTGCAGACCAACAAAGAGTCATTTTCTTTTGATTACGGATTCAAAAAGGTGACTTGGAACACCATAACTCAATTCCAAGTGGCGACTCTGTTAATAAACTAATCCCTATTCAAAATTGTCACTTTAACTGAAAAAATCCTTTGACCTCGACCTTCGGGTAAAAAAAAGGAGTGTGACATCTCTGGCGACTCCGCTGGGGAATAATAAGAATTCGAGCTTTTTATAATTGACTTATACTTGCTTTAATTATTGTTGACATTGTATTTGTTAGCTTTATGTGCTACTTGTTGCTCATTTAATACTTTGCTATTATTTGAACTGTATTAGATATTGTCTTCTCTTGCGTACCCCCTCTGAATCTCTGAAATAGGATAGAGGAAATGCAGCATGTGCATCCCACCTTATTTTGAGATAGTCGGAGTATCAAGGCACCTGGTGAAAGATATAGTCACACATGTTAGGCGGGGTTCGAATCGACAACGAAGGTGGTGTTGCCCTGCTACCGACCAAGTTGTCCCTCCCCGGCTCAAATGTCCGCTTGGGTAAGCCAGTCTAGACACCTATCCCTATTAGGCTAAAACTTAGAAGAACTGAAAACTCAGAATCTGGTTATCCCTATTAGGTGCTGCTTTATTTGCATCATATTCATTTGACTTAACGGGACTCGGCACAGGGGTTGGGTCTGTCTAGGACAAGTGACCTACTTTATAAAGACCAACATGTGTATCCTACGTGCTCTTTGACATTTATTTGGAAGGCTTATTTTATTGTTGACCGGATTTTAGGCAACTTTAAAATGCGAAAAATTATATTATCCTCAAATTCATTGAATTATTTTGCAAAGAAAAATTTTATAAAAAAATAAATAATAAAAAATAGGAAAATTTTAAATATAGAATAATATACTTTTAGAGTTTTCATGAACTACGAGGGTCTGATTTCCACTTTTTAGTGGAATACGTAGGAAGTCCTATTCGGGATACGACCCTGATTTTGAAAAAATAATAATATATTTATTCAAAAATTTATTGAAGGATATTTTTGAAAAAATAAGAAGAAGAAGAAAAAAATGATTATTTTCATGAATATTATTATCTTTATTTTACTTTCCCTTTTATTTTTCAAAATTAATTTTAAAATAAAAATCTTAATAGCCCTAAATCTTTAGGGATCATGAGGCTAAGTTTTTACAAAATAAAAAATATATATAAATCTTAACAGTCCTGAACCTTTAGGGGTCTTGAGGCTGAATTTTGTACGACATATAGTTGCCCGAACTACGCAAGATCTGATTCATGTCCTGGCATGATACGTAGGCAACTCCAAAGGGTTCGATCATAATTTTTTGAAAAAATACACCTAGAAAAGTCGGGATGAAACACAAAACCTTCCATGATAGGTTGGGAAATGCATATAGAAGCACGACATACAACGTAACATTATAATGTGTTAAAATATAACACTCACCCATTTGTTACTTGGTTACAGAAAGATAAAGCAATTCGTGGTTGGTTTGTGGTTTAAACTGGCATCACATTCGTACAACACTAGATACAAAGGAAAGATAAAGATGACCCGCAGAGAAGGTGTAAGGTCTGACAGTGAAGAAGAGCAAAATCAACTATTAGCATCAATGAAAGATATTAAGTTATTGAAACAATAGATGGTGGAAATGTACCAAGCTTGGCTGAATGGACAAGCCTCACCTTCTTCAATCCCTAGACTTTCGACTGCGAATGATCCAAATCCTGTTCAAGCTCAAACTAGAAATCCATTATACCCATTTGAATTCGGCCCATATGCTAATGTGACTGGTGTTGCTGGTACTTCTACCATGCACCCACCAAATCCGTTTGTCACAAATAACATACTTTTTACTTATGTAGCACCAGCTACTGCAGGTCTTCAATCGACAGCACAGAAGAATATAGGAAAACCAAGTCATGATCTGATGTATCCTCCTTAAATGACTTTCAAACCTCAAAATCCACATTATCATGCTCATCAACACGATTCTCCTATCGTGATTGAGAAAATTATTAAGAATGAGGAACAAGAGGAGATTGCTAGCAAAGTAAGAATCTTGGACCAGAGTATGAAAAGTATTCAAGGATTAGGAGGACCAAAAAGTGTTTAATATAAAGATTTGTGCATGTTTCCGGATGTCCATTTGACGATGGGGTTCAAAACACCTAAGTTTGACAAATACGAAGGGCACGGTGATCCAATGGCACACTTGAGGTGTTATTGTAACCAATTAAGAGATGCTGGAGGTAAAGAAGAATTACTCATGGTTTATTTTGGTGAGAGCCTTTCGAGTTTAGCCTCAGAGTGGTTTGTGGATCAAGACATTGACAAGTGGAGTAGTTGGGATGACTTGGCTAATGAATTCATGCAATAATTTCAGTACAATGTTGAGATGATTCCTGATGAGAAATCCCTGACTAATATGAAGAAGAAGAAGAAGAAGAACAATGAAAATCTTAGGGAGTATGCAATTAGATAGCGTGAATAAGCGACTAGGGTAAAGCCGTGAATGAAAGAAAGCAAGATAGTGGAGGTGTTTATTCAAGCGCAGGATGAAACATATTATCAACATTTATTACCTGCATTAGGCAAGCCATTTATTGAGGTTCTCAAAATGGGAGAGATGATAGAGGATGGAATTAAGTCCGGTCGTATTATGAGTTTTGCAACATTAAAACAACTATTCAAGCAATTCAAAAAGGTTCAGGAAGTGTTGGGGAGAAAAAGAATGAGGAAAATACATCTACTATTGTAGTTGGATAACGGGAACGGTCAAGAAAGCCACGTCGCCGTCACTCTTAGGCTCAAGCTCAAGCACCACATAATCACCTCCAAAGTCCATTATACTTCAGTCCCCCACCTTCATATCCAATGTACAATGCACAACCACATGTTCAACCCCCATTTTACCCACAATGGCATACACAAACTCCTCAAAGTCATCCTCCAATTCCACAAATATACCAAAGCCCTTCTAGGCTCGATTTTCGATCCAAACCAAATAATGAAATGAGGCAGAAGTCGAGAGATAGCTTCACACCAATTGGAGAGTTATATGCCAGTTTATTTCAGAGATTGATACAGAAAGGCATGATTAATCCTCTCCTTGGGCACACTCGTAATCCCTGTTCAAGAAATTTTGATCCTAATGCACGATGTGCGTATCATTCTGATGCTTAGGGTCATAGTATTAAAGATTGTCGTGATTTGAAAAGAGAAATTGAAAAGATGATTCAAGATAGATCAATTATGGTACAGAACATTGACAGTGAGGAAAGCTCAAGTCATGTTGATATGCAAACCAGTGGCTAAGATATCAAGCTCAGTAATTGGGAAGTCACTCCTCTTCCCTTACTTGGAAGGAGTTTTGGTAGTCTATTTTGTCTTCCTTCTGTTACCTGAATAATTTAAGGATTGTAGTTTGGGATCTATGTTGTCTTATTGTTGTGTTCAAATCTTTCTATCTTTTCTGTTTACAAAATACGTGTCCCTTTTGTTTTTCTTATTTAAATATATATTGTTATTTTTTTTTCTTTCTTTCTTTTCTCTACACATTTTTTCTTCTGTGACAATTCCAGTGATATGATATACATGTTGAATTTTCAGCCAGATCTTAAATCCCAATCTAATGCTGAAACATTCAATTAAGAACCTAGAGTTGAAAAAAAATGTAAGAAAAATAAGTAAAGTGTTGAGATGTTTTGGGGACCTAGTTACATCCTCACTTGAATGTTTTAAGGCAATCACTTTGTGAATAAAAAAATGACTTGATCTTCAAGGAGAAGGTTCAACTCAAGCATTTTTGAATGAGATCAACCAGAGGATATATAGTTTCTATTGTCAGAAGAAGCAAAAGGAAGTTAGCTAAAAAAAAAAAGATCACCTGTTGTAAGGAAAGTACAAGACAAATGGGCATATATATTTGACAAGCTTGAAAGAAGCGACACATGTGCACTTGCTCAGTCGAGGTCAATGTTGAAAAGATGTGCATAATTTTTATGTTGCACTCTCTCATTGTATGTTATGTACTTGCATTTTTAAGGATTGATATGATGAAGACATTTTATTCTTCTATCCAAATATTGTGTCATACTTTGTTATCCCCTTTGTGCTTGAATTTTATTTTCTTTCATAAACCTCTTTTGGAATCAAAATAGAGTCTGAAAAAAAATTCAAAAAAAAAATCAAGAAAAAGGATAGAGTCAAAATAGTGTCAAGAAAAAATAGAATTGGGAAAAATATCTCTCTCAAAAAAGAAGAAGAAGAAGAGAGAAGAGTCAAGAAAAAAAAAAGATCCTGAACTATGTTTGACCTGATTCTTGCTATGACAAGATACGTAGGCAACCCTACTCTGGGGTTCGGTCCAACCAAAAGAAAATTCAAATTACCCAGAATGAAATGAAACTAGGGCAAAGTTTATTTTCTTAAAAAAGTCGATTCCAAAAGTTGTATGTTTCACCCAATATTATGTAAATTTTTTAGCCACATGCCTCCCTTTCTTTCTAACCTTTTCCAAAAGCCAAGTTACAACCAAAGAAACACCTTCAGATCGATCTTTGAGAATGTCAAGGCTAAACATGTTATGGGTGTATGATGTTTTGTATGTTGGGCATTATATTAAAAAAATGAATGAAAAAAAAAATGAATGAGTCAAAATGAGAGAGTCTTATTGATAAAAATCCTTTTGGGAACAATAAGACAATAGTGAGTTGAGAAAGAAATGAAAATGAGATAGGCGTTGGCAAGAACCCATTGAGGTAGCCGAAGGAAAATTGGGATCTAGAGAGAGCATATTCAAAATTGATTCTTTTCAAACTCAATAAGTAGGCAAGATTTGTAATGATTAGTGTTGTTAGATTAGGTTGTTTAATTCAAAATGCATGTCATGATTGCTGGAGTCGGCTACCACACCCAAATAAGTTTTCTTCTGTCGTTTCAAAAAGACAAAACAAAAAAAAATGCCTATTGTTTTTCTCTATTATTTTTCTATTTTTGAATTTTTTTTTTGATATCTTGGTCATCAAATAAAAATTATTGTCATTTTTCTCATGTCTTTGAGTCAAGTCTGTGCCTTAATAAGTGAGAAAAGATTTTAAAACTGGCTACTAGCTTCTTCAATTGCACAAAGCAGGTCAAAAAATCAACACATGAAAGAGACATGATTGTGAGCCGAAATAAGACATGCAGAAAAGTTATCAACAGATGAGTTTGGAAACTCATGGAAATACTAAGGTTTAAAGGGTTAATTTGAGAAGCATGGCAAAGTAATGATATTGTGTTTGTTTTAGAGTCACTTCTAACAATCTGAGTTTGAGTGAACGATGCAGCAAGTTGGTGACAGATGCTAATAGTTGGAAGCAAGGTTAAATGTGATGAGAGCAAGAGTGATTTCCACGGAAGCTAAAGCAACAAACCTGCCACCATGTTTTTGAACTCACAAGTTTTCTTTAATGAAACAAGAAACATGTTACCGTTGAATTAAGGACTTCAGAGCATAAATATCAAGGGCTGTAATGCCTCATTTCCACAGATGCAGGAAGCAATGTTGCTGCACAGGTTTGATAATCAAATTATGGTAAAAATTCAACCCCTAGGAGACTCACTTCCTAGTCTGAATAAGTCAGTTTTCATTTGTTAGGTGAAACACTTCCTAACTTGAACATGCACTACTAGAAGACACACTTTTTAGTCGAGTCATTTCATTTAACCCCTAGGAGACGCACTTCCTAGTTTGAATAAGTCAGTTTTTATTTGTTAGGTGAAGCACTTCCTAACTTGAAAATTCACTCCTAGAAGACGAACCTTTTAGTCGAGTCACTCCCCAAGATTCCTATAAGACATACCTTTTAATCGAGTCATCCTCTTGATTCCTATAAGACGAGCCTTTTAGTCGAGTCACTCCCCAAGATTCCTATAAGACGTACCTTTTAGTTGAGTAATCCCCTTGATTCCTATAAGACGAACCTTTTAGTCGAGTCATTCCTCGTGATTCCTAGAAGGCGTACCTTTTAGTCGAGTCATCCCCTTGATTCCTATAAGATGAACCTTTTAGTCGAGTCACTCCTTGTGATTCTTGTAAGACGTACCTTTTAGTTGAGTCATTCCCTTGATTCCTATAAGACGAACCTTTTATTCGAGTCACTCCTCGTGATACCTATAAGACGTACCTTTTAGTCGAGTCATTCCCTTGATGCCTATAAGACGAACCTTTTAGTCGATTTATTTCTTGTGATTAGTCGATTCACTCCTTGTGATTTCTATAAGATATACCTTTTAGTTGAGTCATCCCTTTGATTCCTATAAGATGAACCTTTTAGTCGAGTCACTCTTCGTGATTCCTAAAGACATACCTTTTAGTCGAGTCATCCCCTTGATTCCTATAAGATGAACCTTTTAGTCGAGTCACTCTTCGCGATTCCTATAAGACGTACCTTTTAGTCGAGTCATTTTCTAAGCACAAACTGGGGCAAACATTCTATTCGTGTTTATTGAATTTTACTTTCTGTTCAGGACCCTCCTGAAGAATGAGAATTTATTTTCTGCTCAAAACCCTCCTAAAGAATGGATGCTACTTTTCTATTTTACTATTTACTTTGAGTCCAGGAACCTGCCTGAAGAACAGGGTGAAGAAATAACAAGTCAGGATCCCACCTGAAGAACAAGGTGAAAAAATTGTAAGTCCAGGAACCCACCTGAAGAACAGGGTAAAGAAATTGTGAGTTCAAAAGCCCGCCTGAAGAACAGGGTGAAGAAAAAAAAAGAAAGTCCAGGAGCCCGGCTAAAGAACAGGGTTAAGAAAAAAAGGAAGTCCAGGAGCTCGCTTGAAGAATATGGTGAAGAAAAAAAGGAAGTCCAGGAGCCCGCCTGAAGAACAGGGTGAAGAAATCGTAGGTCCAGGAGCCCGTCTGAAGAACAAGGTGAAGAAGAAGAAGTTCAGGAGCCCGCCTGAAAAATAGGGTGAATTTTCAAATTCAAGTCATGAACATTCAAGTCAAGATTTCAGAATAGCTGAATAAATAGGATCTTTCACTTGTATCTTCAATTTTATTTTTGTTATTCATGTGAATGTAAAAGGAGAAGTCGTCAACCGAAAATCCGATGGAACCTCACTCGATCTCTAAATCGTTCTCTCACCATTTTACCTTTGAACTATACGTGACCTGAATCCCTTATAACCGGGATATGTAGGCGGTCCAAAACCAGGACTCGGTCACATCTCTTTTTTCTTTTTATATACTTTTTGAATAATCGGAGGATCGAAAATCATATCTTTGTCTACTTCTTTCTATGAAAATTCTTCAAAATTTCAAACAAAGAGGGGCAAAATGTAGACACGTAATTTTTTATCCTCCCCGATGTAATATATGTATTTTCGATATTAAATATTTTTATTTGATTCGATATTATTTTAATTATTACTTTATTTTCAGTAAATTTTTAGTTAAAAAATAAATAACTAAATGAAATTAATTTTAGGATATTATTTTATTTTATACAAATTTAAAAAAATATATATATAATACAAAAAAAAAATATGTTTCTTTTTAAATAAATAAGTTAGTAGTTTTAGTATTATCTTAATTATATTTATTTTTGAATATTTTAAACTTTCTAAATATAAAATTAATTAGTTATTATTATTATCATTATAATAATTATTTTTATTTATTTATTATTTTTATTTTTTATTATTAATTATCTTCTATAAAAAAAGGATTCAAAATTTAAACAAAATCCTATCATATTTGACATTAACTACTCCCCCCAAAATCATCCTATTTAAGGATTCTTCACCCCAAAACATGTGAATTTTTTTTTTACACTCTGTATTAGACAGACACTAGACATTATTCTGTGACAAAAATCAGACAGAGATTATTTTCTCAGACAGTGCAAAAAGAGTTAAACAGAGAGTGAATATCAGTAAAAGCAAAAAATGAGAGAAACAAAAGAAGAAAAAGAATCAGAATTCGAGGTTTCAAAATTCCGTTTGAGATTTCGGTGACGAATTTCTTCGAGTATTATTTAGTCTAATTCATTACAGGTTTTTCTTTAACTTTCTACTATTTACATTATAAATTCGTTATAAAAAAGCATGAATATTTAATATGTGAAATTGTTCAACTCTATGAAATTTTGTTGTCACGTATTATGTAAATTGAATTCTTGAAGTATTCATATACCTGTGAACATACATAGATGAAGAATATGCATATATACAGTGAGGAAAATATATCTGTAAAAGAAAATTGAACATAAATACTTGTGCACGTTCATTAGGAAAAGTTGGGATCTTAAACTTATTTGTTAACAAGTTATAATATTTACGCTAAGTAGATACTTTGTTTGACAATAATTTGGAATTTTGATTAGTATTTAGGGATTTAAAATAATTTAATTTTTGATTTAGTTATTTTATTGCTTCTGGAATTTCTCTTTTAATAATGTTTCTTTTCGTCTTCGATTTTAATTTTTTAAACGAATTTTTGATTGATTTTAATTAATTCATTTTATTTTATTTTACTATTATTAAAAAATAAAATTTGGGAATCAAGATTAGTGTAATATGGATAGCTTAGTATATATATTTTTATTTCATTTATTATTATTAATAAAGTTTAATAATTATTTGTTAAATTAATTAATTATTGTAAATAAATTTTGCTTAAAGGTTATCGTTAAGGTTAAATAGTATTTCGAATAGATAAAATTGTTTTGAGTTTATAAAAGACAAACAAATACCTTTAACGCTAGGCAGATTTTTAGGCACGTTAAAATTTTTGTCTGAATATATAATGCAGCGTACGTATCTTTTCGAGGCATTTTAAAATATAAGGATGTAAAAAAAAAAATACCTTGGTAAATATTTTTCTAAAATTAACTTGACAAATATTTTTAAACTTTCATCGATTTATTAATATAAGATAATAGACAAGTTTTTGGTATAATAAAAATGAACGAATTTAGGCCTTAACGCAATTTATCAAAATAGTTTTAGTTAAGTATAAGTAAATAAAAGCGACCGTGCTAGAACCACGGGACTCCCCTCGGTCAACAGAATTCCTTACCCAGTCTTCTATTTTCGCAGACCAACAAAGAGTCATTTTCTTTTGATTAGGGATTCAAAAAGGTGACTTGGAACACCATAACTCAATTCCAAGTGGCGACTCTGTTAATAAACTAATTCTTATTCAAAATCGTTGCTTTAAATGGAAAAAGCCTTTGACCTCGACCTTCGGGGGAAAAAAAAAGGGTGTGACACCCTCAACCATATAATCCTACCCCACAAAAATACAAAAATAACAACTCTTAAAAACATCCCAACAAATTTTATCTTTTTTTAATTTATCCTAACAAACTTTATCCTAATCACCTACTCCCAACCACACCCTACCTTTACCCTACCAACCTACCCCACATCACCTTTTATTTCATTTTTTAACCAATTCACAAAACAACAAAAATATAAAAGGATCCATAAGGGAAATTGGCACACATTCTTCTTCCATATACAATTTCCACAAATAGATAACCAAATACACAAACGACAACCCTTGGATACACATTCTTCTCCAGAAACATAGAAATGGACACAGTGATAATAGGGGCTCCATACGAACACACGAGGGAGGGGAGAAATTCATCTTGAGTCTTCTGATTGCTACTTCTTTTTGAGAGAATAGACAGTTCCAGAGAAGGGATTCCAAAAAAGAAAAAAAAAGGGAAAACTTCATTTTTATGGTTTCATCTTCATAGAAAACAGAGAGCATATATACACCATACACTGATAGACCATAAGAGAACCTAATTTCCTTTCTTCCATAATATATTCACATACTTTTACACACAAAAATTGCACATACACACACAAAGATCTAAGAGAGACCGATCAAAGAGAGAGAGAGAATGAAGGAAAGGAGGCATGAGAGCTAAGGGAACGCGTGTTCGCGAGTTGAGTTAATGTTATGGCGGAAAACTCGCCAGAAACGAGTTAAAATCATCATAAATCTGGGTTCTTTCGTGTATTGGAGTTTTGGTTTCTTCTGTTTTGAGTTTCATCATCGAAAACGGACTTTGGGATTCACTAGGTGTTGTTTCTGCTTCGGGGTTTAATTTTTCGTTTGTCTCAACCAGTTTTGGGTTTCAAATTCTACAATATTGGAGTTGGAGTTCCTCAATGTTGAGGTTCTATTCGGGATTCTAAAGTCCGGGTCTTCTTTGATTCTTATTATCAATGAAAGTCGATTATCGAAAGGTCCATCTCTATAACTCTTATTCCTTATTTCATTTTAATTTGGTATATCGATGTTGTTATTATGTGTGGGATTATTATGTGTGGGATGATTATTATTATTGGATCTGGATCTTGTTGATGTTTTGATTATGTGCTTGACGAGGTAATTTCATTGATATGTGGAACAAACTTGAGTAGTTTGATGGTCTGATTGATAAAAATGAAGTTAGGAGGGGTGGAATTAAGAAATTACAAAAAGGGATTAATATATATCAATTTTCGTTATATTATTTTATTTAACTCGTAATAAACATGAATATTGTCGGAACATGATAGAATTATGATACGCTGAAGTTCATAGGCAAAAGTAGGTTCGGGTAGGCAAAAATTTAGGAATAAATGTTTTCTTGTTGAATATGTGAATGTGGAATTTGTGTTGAATGGTTTGGGTTTTAGTTCTTGCATTTGGAAATGTATTCATTTAATCGGAAAATGCCCCACGATCACTTATATTTACTCACTGGGAATGCCCCAATGTATTATGTTGGCAGAAGACGTTCGTGATAAAGGCCCGAGGCATTGGGTAAAGCATTGGAGCATAGTTTAGAATTAGTCTAGAATATGATTTATATTTTAGTATTTTTTTATTTTTAGGATTGTATAATTCAGACTGGACATTATTTTGATTTTGAATTTTATTTGATTTGTTTGTTTGTTTGTTTGTTTCGTATGTTTATGTGGTTTATACATTTTATAATTTTAAATTAGCCAATACGCTCCACCAAGCGACCGTGGTCGAACCTCGGTCAACAGAATTCCTTAGCCGGAATCTCTGTTCGCAAACCAGTTTAAAGAGTCAAATCATTTTGAAAAGGATTTTCCAAAGGTGACTTAGCACACCCGGTTATGCCAAGTAGCAACTCTGATTTTTGAATATAAATAATCCTTTTTTGAAATAAATTTTCATCTTTTTGTCACTTAACAATAAAAACCCTTTCAAACTTAAATCTAATTCTTTTTTTTTGGATTCTGAAAAAGGGGTGTGACAGCTCTGGCGGCTCTGCTGGGGATTTTTCAGAATTCGAACTTATTTTTGGAGTCTTATCAGCTTAGTTTGACATTATGGGTGTATAAACATTGTTTGTGTTAGTGCTTGTTGTTTATTTTATGATTGTTGAGTACTACATGTTTACAGTTTTTCTCTTGTGTGTTATCGCTTTATATCTGGCATCATGTCCATAACCCGAGTCAATTCTTTCTGCAACATGTCCCGGAGTGCACGTCGTGCGCACGAACTCTAGTTGAGTCACTCTTACTTTAGGAGGGGGAGCCGTTGGATGTATGGAGTAGGTGGAAAGCAAAGCAACCATTATCGACCATATGCTCCCCCGAATGGCCTTATTAGAAAACTCCAGCGTAGGTCAGCCTTTAGGTCATGCTTTTGTGCATTATATTGAGACCTAGCGGGGTCCACTTGATCCTTTGTAGGAGACTCTCCTCTAAAGCATCCCTATGTGCTAATTGTTACATTTTTTAGGGTAATAGGGTCATTTAACGGATTGATTTGGGAAAACCATGTGCTAGAATTAAAGAAAGGTGTGTTAGACATGGAAAAAAAAGGGAAAAAGAGAAAAGCTGAATCAAAAAAGAGTTTCGTAGTTTTTGGGTTCTTTATGACTTTTGTTTTTCACAATTCAAACATTCAAAGAAAAAAAAAAGAAAAAAGATTTTTTTTTACTTTTTGCACTCATTTTTCAAAAAAATCAAAAAACATCAAAAAGATTTTACTTTTGTTTCATTTAGAAAGCATTCACAATTCGAAAACTCCAAAAAGATTTTTTTTAGGAGCTTTTTATAAAAGAAAAATTAAAAAAAAAAGTGGTAGAAGTTTTGTACATTTCATATAACGAAAATACCAAAAAGATTTTCTTTCATAGCTGTTGGTATCATTTTTTATGTGATGTGTCAAATGGAAAACTCAAAAAAAAAATAAAAAAATTGTTATGTTGTTCATCGTGTATCTTTGGTCATGTCTCAAGTTAGAGTGTAATCTGTTATTTAATCATTAATTGTCCAATCTGGACGAACTACTCACAACTGATTCTCCTCTCTCGGGAGTCAGATACGTAGGCAGCCTATTGTTGGTTCGGGGATCTTATTTCAAAAATCCAAAAAAATATTTTATTCACTCTTCATTTAGAGTAGGTGTTTCATATACATCTTCAAGAGAAAACTACAAAAAGATTTTCCTTTAATAGTTTCAAGTTTTATTTTCGTATGAAATTCAAAATTGAAAACCCCAAAAGATTTTTCTTTGGTAATTATAGGTTTTATTTTGTATAGAAATCTGAAAAATTCAAAAAAAATCTTCTTCACTCTTCATTTAGACTAGGTGTCATATACATCTCTAAATAAAATCACAAAAAGATTTCCTTTAATAGTTTCAAGTTTTATTTACGTATGAATGCAATATTAAAAATCCAAAAAGATTTTTCTTTGATTAATCGTAGGTTTCATTTTGTATAGGAATGGTAAATCTGAAAAATGCAAAAAGATTTTCGTCAATTCTTTTGACAATTTGTTATTCTTAAAGTTTCAAGAAAAAAGAAAAAGAAAGGAAAAAGAGTTTGGCCATTTTGGCAAGACTTCACGAACTACACACACCTGATTCTCCTCTTTCGGGAGTGAATACGTAGGAACCCTTCTCGGGTTCGAGGATCTTTTAAAAAGAAAGAGATTTTGAGAAAGTGTTGAACTCTAACGCATTTGCTATCTCTTGTTCAGTTAGTTTGAGGTGGTTAGTTTGTGGCATTTTGGCTGGTCCTCCATATTGCACCAAGTCACAGAGAAGGTTATGGTCGACAAGGATACCGAGTTTGTTGTCACTAATCAGATAGGGAGTTCGAAAAATGAGACTTTAGGAGATAATGAAGAGATTCAGAAATTAAGGCAGCAAATGATAGAAATGCATCGAGCTTGGGCTAACGGGTTGCCGCCTCCTCCAGTTCCCACTGATAATCTGGAATACCTTTCTAGCTTGCCTCCCGTGTCACATGCGCAATTTCTCATTTTTGTTGATATGTCACAACATGCATCAGGATCGACTCTGGGGCAACAGTATCCAACCACTCCCAACGTTCATTTCCTCACTCCCTAATCCAAGACTACCACATACTCGGCTCCACCTGTTGTTCATGCTTTTACGATGACACCCCCACCTGAAGCTCCTACTTTTGATGTTCATCCACAAGTTGTGCTTCCCCCTCTGCAAGAGATCCTGTATTGAATATTACAGGTGATCAGGGTTACACTTTCAAGCCTACATTCAAGTTGACTGGTCTTTGTGGTGACACTCACCCGCCTGAATTTTCTCCTAAAACTAAGAAGCATGTTATGACAGAAGAACAAGAGGAAATGACCAGAAAATTAAAAAGTTTTGAACTGGCTATGAAGAACTTGTAAAGACTTAGGGGTTACAAAAGTATCTCATATAAGGACTTATGCATGTTTCCAGGTGTCAACCTTCCTCCTGGCTTTAAAATGCGAAAGTTTGAGAAATATGATGGACATGGGCACCAGTGGAACATTTGAGATGCTATTGTTACCAATTAAGAAGCGCTAGAGGGAAGGAAGAACTACTAATGGCTTATTTCGGGGAGAGTCTTTCAGGCCTAGCTTTGGAATGGTTTGTTGACCAAGACATTGACAAGTGGATTAGTTAGGATGACCTGGATAATGGATTTGTGCAACATTTTCAATACAATGTGAAGTTTATCCCTGACGAAAAATCCCTAACTAGTATAAAAAAAAAGAATACTGAGAGTTTCAGGGAGTATGCGATCAAATGGCGCGAATAAGCTGCTAGAGTAAAACCGCCAATGAAAGAAAGACAAATAGTGAAGGTGTTTATTCAAGCGCAGGATGAAACATATTATCTACACTTGTTACCTGCATTAGGCAAGTCATTTATTGAGGTCCTTAAAATGGGGGAGATGATAGAAGATGGAATTAGACTGGTCGCATTATGAGTTTTGCAACATTGAAAACGACAACTCAAGCAATTCAAAAGGGTTTAAAAAGTGTTGGGGAGATAAAGAATGAGGAAGATGCATCTTCTATTGTAGTTGGACAACGGACATGGTCAAGAAGACCCCGTTGTCGTCACTCTCAGGCTCAAACCCAAGTTCATGCCCAAGTTCCACATAATTACTCCAAAAATTTATTATACTCTACTCCTCCACCTCCGTATCCAGTATATAACACACAAACACATGTTCAAACCCCATGTTACCCACAGTGGAACACACCAACTCCTCAGAGTCGTCCTCTAACTCCACAAACATGCCAAAACCCTTATAAGCTTGATTTTCGATCCAAGCCAAACGATGAAATGAAGCAGCAGTTGAGAGATAGCTTCACACCAATTGGAGAGTCGTATGCTATTTTATTTTAGAGATTGGTACAATGGGGCATGATCACTCCTCTCCTTAGGTGTACTCTCAATCGGTGTTCAAGAAATTCTAATCCTAATATACAATGTGCGTATCGTTCTGATGTTCAGGGTCATAGTATTGAAGATTGTCGAGATTTGAAAAGAGAAATTGAGAAGATGATTCAAGATGGATCAATTATGGTGCAGAACATTGATAGTGAGGGAAACTCTAGTCATGCTGATATGCAAATCAGTGGTTATGATGTCAGACTGAGTAATTGAGAAGTCACCCCTTTCCACGCTAGGAAGAGGTCTGGTAGTTTGTTTTGTTTTATTTTTTGTTATCTGAATTATTTCAGGGTTGTAGTTCGGGATCTATCTTATTTTTTTCTTTTGTCGTTTATGTTCAAACCCTTCTATCTTTTGTTTCAACTAAATGAAGTATCTCATTTTCCTTTGTGTTTTAAATATGTGTTGTTTGTTTATTTTCTTTACATAGTACATTTTATGTTGACTCTTAGTGATATGACACGCTAGTGAAATTTTCAGCCAGATCTTAAAATCTGGTTTAAGCATGAGCATTGAATGAGAGGGTTAAAGTTAGAAAAAGAGAGCGACTAAGAAAATAGATAGAGTGCTGGGGCATTTGGTGATCTAGTTGAGGTCTTCTTTGAAAATTAAGGCAATTATTTTGAGAATCGTGAGAATAACTTGGGTCAATATATAAAAGACATATCTCAATTAGGTTAAATAGTAGATGTGTGATCCCACATCAAAAAGAATAGAAAAATTAGCTCCACAAAGGCATGAGGAATGTACAACAAAGACGGGGTTTGCAGAAGAAGTAGTGACGCACAGTCTCAGTTAAAATTAGTGCTGTAAAAAAATATCACAAATGATCTTCATCTCTCACTTTCATATTGCATGATATGCACTTGCATTTTCAAGGATTGATATGACGAAAACATTTCATTCTGCTATCCAAACATCGTATCAGCCTTTGTTTACCCCATTTGAGCTTTAGTCCTATTTTCTTTCATACCCCTCTTTTGGAATCAAGATAAAGTCAGCAAAGCTTAAAAAAAAGGTGTCGAGCGAAAAAATAGAGTCAAAAGGTATTAAAACAAAAGAAAAAATGTGTCAAAAAGAAAGAGTGTCAAGCAAAATAGAGTCAGAAAAATCCCAAAAAGAGAGTCAATAAAAGAAGAAAAAGGAAATCAAAATCAAGCAAAATAATGAGCCATCAAAACTATGTGTGACCTGATTCTCCTCTCTCGAGGGTGAGATACATAGGCTGCCCTTCTCTAGGCTCGGTCCAACCAAATAAAAAATTTAGAATTTCCTAATCAAGAGAAACTGGGGAATGGGTTAATCCTCATCGTTTGAGTCAATTCCAAAACTTGTAAGTCCTACCCCCACTTCAAGTGTCGATTGGTCCTTATGCCATCCTTTATTTCTAACCCTATCCAAAAGCCAAGTT
Organism: Capsicum baccatum var. pendulum; assembly: GCA_030864225.1. Classification (NCBI taxonomy): domain Eukaryota; kingdom Viridiplantae; phylum Streptophyta; class Magnoliopsida; order Solanales; family Solanaceae; genus Capsicum; species Capsicum baccatum. The sequence continues at coordinate 235,837,243 of CM061554.1, read as the reverse complement.
ACAACTAAAGAAAGACCTTCAGATCAATCTTTAAGGATGTTAAGGCTAAGCATGCAAGGGATATGATGATATATTTGGGAACTACTTGTCTTCCTCAGCATAAGGAATCAAGAGAAAAATAAAAATGAGAGAGTCTTATTAGTGAAAACCCTCGAGGGTAACGTAAGGCGATGGTAAGTTGAGAGAAATAAAAATGAGAGAGTTTTATTGGTGAAAACCCTCACGGGCACCATAAGGCGATGGTGATCCGAGAGAAAAATGAGAGAAGCTTGTTGGCGAAAACCCTTCAAGGCGCCCCTAGCCGAATGGGGTCTTAAATGCAACTGACATAAGGAAGCAACTCAGTTTCAAGGCCATTAAATCAACAACAATGGGTAGAAAGTTTCGATGAAAAAATCAATCTTTTTAATCCAAAATGCAAGGTATAATCATTAGTGTTGACTGTCATTTTTAGATGATTTTTTCGTTTCTTTGAATCAAAAGGGGATATTCATTGTCTTTTCTTTCTTCTTTTATTTTTATTTTATCTTTCTTGAGTCAATTATCCAAACAAAAATTGTCATTCTTTTTTTTCGTTTCTTGTCTTTGAGTCAAGTCCGTGTCAAAACAAGTGAGAAAAGATTTCAAAACTGGATATCAGCTTCTTTAATTGCACAAAGCAAGACAAAAGTTAGCACATGAAAGAGACATGATTGTGAGCCAGAAAATGGCATGTAGAAAGTTTTGTTAATATAGAAGTCAGGGAACTCATGAAAATATCAAGGTTCAAAAGGTCTATCTGAGAAGTATGGCAAAGCAGAGATACTGTGTTTGTTTTAGTCACTCCTAATAATCTGAGTTCGGGTCAATGATTCGGTAAGTCAATGATATATGCTAATAGTTGGAAGCAAGGTTAAATGTGACGAATGTAAGAGCGATCGCCGCGAAAGCTAAAACCACAAACCAGCCACCATGTTTTAAACTCACAAGTTTTCTTTAATGAAATAGAAAATATATTACCTTCAAAGCAAGGACTTCAGAGCATAAATATCAAGGGCTGAAATGCCTCACTTCTACAAATGCAGGAAACAAAGTTGCTGCACAGGTTTGATAATCAAATCATGATAAAAATCATCATCCTATATCCCTCGGAGACACACTTTCTTGTCCAGGAATTTTAGTTTTCATTTACTAGGTGATACACTTCTTAAATTGAACCTTCATTCCTAGAAGACATACGTTTTAGTCGAGTCATTCTCCTTGACCCCTAGAAGAAATACCTTTTAGTCGATTCATTCCCTGTGATTCCTATAATACATATCTTTTAGTCGAGTCATCCCCCTTGATTCCTATAAGATGTACCTTTTAGTTAAGTCATTCCCTTGATTCCTAGAAGACGTACCTTTTAGTCGAGTCATCCCCTATGATTCCTATAAGACGTACCTTTTAGCCGAGTCATACCTCTTAATTCCTATAAGACGTACCTTTTAGTCGAGTCATTCTCCTTGATTCCTATAATGATGTGCTTTCACAAAAGTCCTTAGATGATAAACTGGGGCAAAATTTAATTCTTGTGTTTGGAACTTCACTTTTTTGGCAAACGGAATTTCTCTTTACAATAATTTTTGTTTAGGATAATTTTTTTTCTAGTTTGATGTGATTTCAGGAGCCTGCCTGACGAACAGAGCAAATAAATGGAAAGTCAAGCAACAAGGCGAAGAAATTAAAAGTTAACAGATTGAAAAATAGCAATTCAGGAACCCGCCTGAAGAACAGGGTGAAGAAATTGAAAACCAAGCAACAAGTGATGAAATTGCAACTCAGGAGCCCGCCTGAAGAACAGGGTGAAGAAATTGCAAGTCAAGAGCCCGCCTGAAGAATAGGGTGATGAAACTCAAGTCAAGAGTCCAAAAAAAAGCTGTATAGATAGGATTTTTGTAATTTCATTTGTGTTTTAACCTGTAATTTTTATTTTGATGTAATGACAGAGCCGTGGACCGGAACCTCGATAGAACCTCACTCGAATCTCCAACTCGGTATAGTCCTTCTCTTTCCAATCTTTTGAAATACTCGTAACTTGATTCCCTCATAAATTGGGTAGGTATGATATCTTAAGTTAAAACCCGATTGTCCTTCTTCCTTCTGTTTCTTTCTTTGAATAATGATCGGATCAAAATTTGGTCTCGTTGTCTACTTCTTTGTCTGAAAATACTTCGTGTTTACATTCAAAGGGGGCATAATGTGACACCTAATTTTGTCCCTCCCAAAATTTAATTTTATTCATTTTTAGTTCACCTACCGTGTACCCTCAACCATATAATCATACCCCACAAAAATACAAAAATAACAACCCTTAACAAAATCCTAACAAATTTTATCTTTTTTTAATTTATCCTAACAAACTTTATCCTAATCACCTACTCCCAACCACACCCTACCTCTACCCTACCAACCTACCCCATATCACGTTTTATTTCATTTTTTTTAACCAATTCACAAAACAACAAAAATATAAAAGGACCCACAAGGTAAATTGGCACACATTCTTCTTCCATATACAATTCCCACAAACAGATAACCAAATACACAGATGACAGCCCTTGGATACTCATTCTTCTCCAGAAACATAGAAATGGACACAGTGATAATAAGGGCTCCATACGAACACACTAGGGAGGGGATAAATTCATCTTGAGTCTTCTAATTGCTTCTTCTTTTTGATAGAATAGACAATTCCAGAGAGGGAATTCCAAAAAAAAAAAGAATTTTTTTTTATTTTTATGGTTTCATCTTCATAGAACACGGAGAGCATATATACACCATACACTGATAGACCATAAGAGAACCTGATTTCCTTTCTTCTCCAATATATACACATATTGTTACACAAAAAAATTGCACACACACAGAGAGATCTGAGAGAGACAGAACAACGAGAGAGAGAACGAAGCAAAGGAGACGTGAGAGCTAAGGGAATGCGCGTTCGCGAGTTGAGTTACTGTTTCGGTCATAAAATTACCGGAAATGCATCAAAATCATCACGAATCTAGGTTCTTTCGTGTATTGTAGTTTTGGTTTCTTCTGTTTTGAGTTTCATCGTCGAAATCGAGCTTTGGGATTCACTAGGTGTTGTTTCTGCTTTGGGGTTTAATTTTTCATTTGTCTCAACTAGTTTTGGGTTTCAAATTCTACAATATCGGAGTTGGAGTTCCTCAATGTTGAGGTTCTGTTCGGGATTCTAAAGTCCGGATCTTCTTTGATTCTTATTATCAAGGAAAGTCGATTATCGAAAGGTCCATCTCTACAACTCTTGTTCCTTATTTCATTTTAATTTGGTATATCGATGTTGTTTTTATGTATGGGATGATTATGATTGTTGGCTATGGATCTTGTTGATATTTTGATTATGTGCTTGACGAGGTAATTTCGTTGATATGTGGAACGAATTTGAGTAGTTTGATGGTCTGATTGATAAAAATGAAGTTAGGAGGGGGGAATTAAGAAATTGCAAAAAGGGATAAATATAGATCAATTTTTGTTTATTGTTTTATTTAATTTGGAATAAGCATGAATATTGTCGGAACATGATAAAATTATGATACACTGAAATGGATAGGCAAAAGTAAGTTCGGGTAGGCAAAAATTTAGGAATAAATATTTTCTTGTTGAATGTGTGAATGTGGAATTTTTGTTGAATAGTTTGGGTTTTAGTTCTTGCATTTGGAAATGAATTCATTTAATCGGGGAATACCCCACGATCAGTTGTATTTACTCTCCGAGAATGCCCCGATGTATTATGTTGGCGGAAGACATTCGTGATAAAGGCCCGAGGCATTGGGTAAAACATTGGAGCATAGTTCAGGATTAGTCTAGAATAGGATTTATATTTTCGTATTTTTTAATCTTTGGGATTGTATAATTCGGACTGGACATTATTTTGGTTTTGAATTTTATTTGATTTGTTTGTTTGTTTGTTTCGTATGTTTATGTGGTTTATACATTTTATAATGTTAAATTAGCCAATACGCTTCACCAAGCGATCGTGGTCGAACCATGGGATCGAGGAGTGCCTAACACCTTCCCCTTCGGTCAACAAAATTCCTTAGCCGGAATCTCTGTTCGCAAACCAGTTTAAAGAGTCAAATCGTTTTGAAAAGGATTTTCCAAAGGTGATTTGGCACACCCGATTATGCCAAGTGGCGACTCTGAGTTTTGAATATAAATAATCCTTTTTCGAAATAAATTTTATCTTTTTGTCACTTAACAATACAAACCCTTTCAAACTTAAATCTAATTCTTTTTTTTGGGATTCAAAAAAAGGGGTGTGACAATCCCCGAACTCGTTATCTTTCATATTGTTGAACAATATTATTGTATTTGATTTGTGAATAAGGGGTGTTAATTAGTCGATACTAATTCATTAAATAATCCTACAGACCCTAAGATCCTGATACTGTACTTGCCTATTGTAATATAATTACGGGTCTAAAAAAGAATATGCTTTTTTCATATATTTTTGAGTAAAGGTGACAAAACTATTCCATGAAATCATAACTTGCCCAATTTATTTAAATTAAATTAATTATTGATTCGTTCATTTATTAATAGCTCAGTCCATGTCAGCCTAAACTATTTTCATCTATCAAAAAATTGAGTTGATATCTATCGATCCATGAGATCTTGTATGAATATTTTAAAAAGACATCTTTTTGTTTAATATGTTACACAGTCATAATAAAAAATAGTAATAATTTTATTAGGTGTTAGAAAGTTATAAAAGAATAAATAGAGCAATTAAACTTAGTAAGAATTGCCTGACTTGCGACCCGTTTTTACTTTTTAATATATTTTATTATTTCAATACATATCAATCAAAATAACTTTTGAACAGATCAATAATATGCACAATATTAGCTTAATCCATTTTGAGCTGCCCAATTCAATACTACATATATAATACGTATGACATTATTTTATTTTTTATATCAGAACGAATAATAATTTGTCATATTTAAAAAATCTTTTAAATTTTATCTCATTTTATCCTTAATGACGTCATGCTTTTGAACAAAGTATGAATCATGTGTACCATACTTTGTCTAAACGATTAGGTGTGCGAGTTTTCTATCTGAATTATCACCAACTGTTTATTAAAACATATGACTTCAGCTATCAATTGTTCATTTTTCTTACCTGAATCATCACTGTCGTTCAGGTATAAGAAAATGAACAGTTAATAGTTGAAGTGTGTTTTAATAAATAATTGGTAATAATAATTCATGTAGAAAACTCAACATGAAATTGGTTTTGAAATTGCTGGTAGTGAGTGTTACTGTATTGTGTGTGTATATCAATACAGGGGTGTGAAAAACGTTTTTGTTAGATAGACGTCTTTTGATTTTTAGTTGGGACCCAATTGGGTAGTTGGTTTATTGGGTTGGGTAGTGAGTTTGGGTTAATTATTTAAATAAAATAATTAAAATGAGAATGAGACAAATATACCCCGATCTATGATGAATGATACATATAATCCTCCGTCATACTTTGGGTAGATATATACCCTCACCATTAATACGAAGAACATATACAAATCATTTTATTAACTTAGGGTACATGTGTACTCAAGTATTAAGCCCAAAAGGTGTAATATGAACATAGTAAGTACAAAAAAAATGAAAAGTAAATAGCTTGACAAGTCAATGGTCATCATTAAAGAAAAATTGACCTTAACTTTTTGACTGACCAACCACAACATTAAACATCATATTATATACTCATATTTCTTCTCCGACCATATTGCGGCACAGTCATATATTTAATCGATTTCAATTTATTTATCTAATTTTAACTCGATATAAAATTTTTTAAGAAAAATTAAATACGTAGCCGCAAACTAAAAAACAATAACAACATAATCAGTACATAATTCTCACAAAATGGGCATTACAGAAATAATTTACACAGTTCATACCATTACCTCAGAGATGAGGTCGTAGAGAGGCTGGCTTGAGGTTTGATCACTAAAAAACCTACTTTTGAGGTCTGGTTACTAAAAACCCTAATTTCTTGCCCTATAATTAGTTCTTCCCTCACCCCTTCTAGCCATTGGAATCCCATGGCTATCAAGATCCAGGACATTTCCAAGACTGTCAACAACGCCAATATTCATATTTTCCATTGCGTGGCTCGTCGATTGATTGGGAACAAGTTATTTAAGGATTAGTTATCTTGTCATGCATGTATATGGGGTAACTTAATTATTCCATATATCAAGTTTAGTAAAGTCTTGTTTGCTTTCTAACTTTCTCAAGCCTGATCTGTGGTGCAATTTAGGCAGGGGCGAACCTATGTATACTTTTGGGCAGTGGTGGATGTACATGTATTCCAGGGGTTTATCCGAACCCCCTTCGTTGAAAAATTATACTATTTTTTCATGGTAGAATTTTTTTTTTATGTATAAATAATAGAGGCTGAACCCCCTTCGATTAGTCCGTATATGTACTACTGAACCCCTTCACTGAAAATCCTGGATCCATCCCTACTTTTGGGGTGCTCCGGCACCTAGTAAACTCGACACGGAATAGGTATAATTACATAGAAAATATACGAGAATAGGTATAAAATATATAAAAGCACTTATTAAAACAAAAAGTTGGTTGGGTGCATTGGCATTTAACTTGATCTTAAGGATTTCCATTCAAGGGACGTCCTAGGTTCGAACCTTGTTGAGATGATTTTCTTTATTTTTTTTAGCTTTTAAATTTTTTAAGCACCCCAAAAGTATACATAGGTGTTCAGTTTTTTCAGTTTTTAAATCAAGAATCCGTCATTGAATTTAGGTGTTCTTTTTTTTTGATATCTAATGCCTATATGCTTTTCTAATTCTATCACGTCATCGTTTATCAGATTATTACTGTGGAAGTTGGTGCCAAGCCTGAGATATTTCTAAGTGCAGAAAGTAAACATAGCCATCTTGAAGTTGGGATTCCTATTTATCTGGCACTTTGAGCCCTTAAATAACTTCTTTGAACCCATAATCCCATATATGGAACCCAGTAAAAAAGTACATTTTTCCTCATTATACACATTTTTAGTGTAGATTTTCAAAATATATCCACATGGTTCCTTTCCTAATCTTTGTACCTGCTAGTAAAAGAACTATGTTTCAAATTAGAGCCACATTTCTTTGATAGGGTTGCTCTCTCTTGTGTTCAACCACTGTTGCAAAATTATCTACTAAGTGTAGATATGTCTTCAGATCGTGACACGTGGCGACGTCCCCCTTTCTAAATTGTGGACATAAATCTTTACTACTTAGTCTTAGTTCTTTCCCTACCTCAGCATACACCCATTGGGTATCCTCCATGCACTTTTGTAGCCAGCTTGGCATCCCCCCGCCGGCCGCCACGTGGGAAGTCCCTCTTTCTTCCACGTCATCGACATCGTCATCGATCACGAATCCCGGAACTTTTGTGATTGGATCATCGGAGTTGACAATGCGGAGAACATTTGTACCACTTTTCTCCAATTGGCATCGAAAACTTTTGTTGCCAACTCTAGGACCTCCAAATGATACAGCAGTCACTATAGGTGCATCACTAAATTTGTTGGTAATATCATATGCTGTTAATGTTGCTAGGGCAGCACCAAGACTATGTCCTGTCACAGTTATACTTAAAGGTTCATCACTATATTTATCAAGAATGTTGCCAATTTGTTCTCTAATTGTGTCTTGCAAACTTTGGTCACGTTGGGTGTTTGTTGTGTACAAGCTCAAGAATCCACTTTGTACCATTGGTTGATCGTAATTTTTGGGTGCCATGTCATCCGGTAAGCAAGTCAACGTGGCGCGTAAATTCTCGAGCCATTCTAATGAGGTGGCAGTACCTCGATAAGCGATCACCACATCGCGGCGCCCGAGCCTGGCGATCTCTTCCACGTCATCACAGATGGCCACGTAGCCTATCCAGCTGGATTGTGGGGACGCCAGGTTTGGGAACCTTTTAGTCCACCGTGGCATTCGGGTTGCACACGTGGCGTACAAGTTCTTGATCACCTTGTATGCACTCTTGTCTAGACCACAGTCCATCAGCATGGAACTCTTAGGATAAAGACACGTGGCGTACGTGGGTGATGACATGTCAAAGTTGAAGCAGCGATAAGCTGCTTCGACAAATTCCCCGTACCTCAAGATCTCCTTACGGAGATCATCATCAAGGGGATCAAGCAAGCCTTCCCAATTCTTGATCCCTTGAAATTCCATCCACCTGTCCCCTAGTTCGGCCACCGCTCTGTCAGCGACACAGCAGTGGCTGAACCCTGGATTCCATGAGGTCGTGATCTCGAATCTACGAACTCCCAATTTACTCAATGTATACCACTTTAAAATAGGGAGTGCAAATCCCATATGTTGTTTGGTCATGAAAAGAATGTTGCAGTTTGATTTGAAACTATATCCACTTGATAGCCTCATTATCAATAGTGAAGCTAAGGTATATATATATGTATATATACGATGAATAATATTAATGCACACTTACTTGCATGCACTTTCATTTAGTTACACTTCTTGGTTACACTCAAATGAGAGTTATTTATAGTAGTCGACATGTTATAAAAGTTGCATGGTGGGGTATAAAGATTATGTTATATGTGATAGATAGGAGATTGGCGGAGGGTGTCGTAGGATAAGGAGTAGTATTTAGTACGGTTAGATAGGGACAAGACAATATTGTGTTTATTGTCAGCTGAAAAAACGTTTTAAGGAGGAATCTTTGCAACTTGTAGTATCTAGGGGTGACCAAACCGTCAAGTCAAATTAAATCGAGAAAAAAACTGACTTATGGTTTGGTTTGGTATTTGAAAAAAAACCCGACCATTCTTGGTTTGGTTTGGTGTTAACCAAAAACAAGTCAAGCCGAACCCAAATCAAACCGACATAATATATATATATATATATATATTATACATAAAATATTAATTATAATCTACTTTTTCAATTAATTTTATTAATTTTCAATATTTAGAAAGTAGAAATATATATATATATATATATATATATATATATATATATATATATATATATATATATTCATATTTGGGCCTTTAAGTTGTAATATTTATCCATTAATTGCTAATAAAATGATCCAAAATTCAATATAAACTTATACCTAAATTTTTCACTCTTCATCTTATTTTTTAGTTTCAAGAGAGTTTTTCGTTCCTTTATTTTTCATAATTGTGATTTTTCATTAGCACATGAATGAAAACATACTTGATCTAAACCTCAATCACAACATAATTGTAAAAAATAAGGATTATAAAAAAAATTGAGAAAAATCGAAAGAACCGAATAAAATCGAAACTGGAAAAACTGATTTTATGTTGGTTTGATTTGGTTTATAGTTTTAATAAACTGACATAATTGGTTTGATTTTTTTTCAATAGAAAACCAAAACAACCCGACCTATGTACACCCCTAAGTATCTATGCAATGTCGACTTTGTAATAATTTAGGTATTGTGAGTTTATCGTTAACTATTTTCTACCTGAATTATCACCAATTACTTATCAAAACGCACTTCAATTATCAACTGTTTGTTTTGTCCTATACCTGAACGATAGTGATAATTCAGGTAAGAAAAGTGAACAATGGATAGCTGAAGTTAGGGGTGGGCATTGTATAGTGGCGAAGCCAAAATTTTCACTATGGGAGTTCAAAATCGAAAGAAATAGGCACACGAACTTAGCCAAAGGGGTTTTAGCATCAATTATATGTCTATAAAAATAATTTTAACCATATATAAATAGTATAATTTTCTGTCGAAGGGAGTTCGGGTAAACCCCCTAACCATAAGGTGCCTCCGCCCTTAGACGGCTTCGGTACGATAATTTTAGTATTTGTTTTTTAATAATAGTATACCACTGTTCATTTTTTAAAAATAGTATACCACTGTTCGTTTTCCTATACCTGAACGACGGTGATAATTCAGGTAGGAAAAGTGAACAATTGATAGTTGAAGCTAAGGGTGGGCATGGTATGTTATGGTACGGTATATGAATCTTCGGTCGATATTCATTTTTTAAAAATACTATACCATTATCATACAAAATTAATTCGGTATGATTCAGAATTTTGAAGTTTGGTTTCGATATTTTGTGGTATGATAAATTGGTAACCATAGTACGTTCAACTTTGACAAAACATACTCGTATAATATAATATTATAGCGAGGGGTGTACAAACCAAACCGTCAAGTCAAACCAAACCAAACCGAGAAAAAAAACTGACTTATGGTTTGGTTTGGTTGGTTTGACGTTTGAAAAAAAAAAAACGACCATTCTTGGTTTGGTTTGGTGTTAACAAAAAAAAAGTCAAACTGAACCCAAATCAAACCGATATAATATATATATATATATATATATATATATATATATATATATATGTGTGTGTGTGTGTGTATGTGTGTGTGTGTATGTGTACATGTGTGTGTATATATATGAACGTTTGATTATTTAAAATTAAATAATTTTATCTATTTCGGAGATTCTTAATGAAGTGTAAAAGTTCAAATCACTTTTCAAAAATCTTTCACACTTTAATGTAATAATGTAAACATAAACATATACACATATATGTTTTTCAATTCCAAGTGGTTGATGGTATCACTTTTACATTTGTATACCTCTTTCCCTTGTTGCCATATGATAAGAGAGACGCATCAATTTAAACCATATTTGTGTTGCGATATTATATATATATATATATATATATATATATATATATATATATATATATATAAATCGTTCCTTATTTTTAAAGTCAAATCTTTACAAATTTATTGATTACATTCTATTACGTACTTAAAACATTTAAAAATCTGGAATTCTTAATTTTTTATTATTCTAATAGTTTTTTATTTATTTTTAAATTTTTCAAATCTTCTTAAAATCAAATTTAGTTGATTTAGAATTCTTAAACTAATAAAAAAATGTATCAGTTGTATGACTTCAAATAAGGAAAGAGTTACCATAAATATATTTAATTAATTTTCAATTCTTAAATCAGAAAAATATATAGAAATTCTGATGTCTTCGAATAAGGAATTTTTTTTAATCATGAATACATTTAGTTAATTTTCAAATCTTAAATATTAGGATGAAATAGTGAAAAAGACGATTTTGTTTAAATATTAGGAAAAAATAGTGAAAAGGACGATTTTGTTTAAAGCAAGGATTTCAATGAAGGGCAAAAAATTCAATTCACTTTTCTAAGAATATTCCCACTTTTAATATATTATGTATATTTAATATATTATGTATATAATTTAACCTTTTATACATAAAATATAAATTATATATATATATATATATATATATATATATATATATAGAAAGAGAGAGAGAGAGAGAGAGAGAGAGATTCATATTTGGGCCTTTAAGTTGTAATATTTATCCATTAATTGCTAATAAAATGATCCAAAATCCAATATAAACTTAAAACCTAAACTTTGCACTCTTCATCTTATTTTTTAGTTTCAAGAGAGTTTTTCGCTCCTCAATTTTTTATAATTGTGGTTTTTCATTAGCGCATGACTGAAAACATACTTGATCTAAACTTCAATCACAATATAATTGTCAAAAATAAATATTATAAAAGAATGAGAAAAAATAAAAAAACCAAAAGAACCGACTAAAACCTAAATCAAAAAAATTGATTTTATGTTGGCTTGATTTGATTTATAGTTTTAATAAACCGACTGTAGACACGTAATTTTGTCCCTTCGAAAGATATTTTTTGCATATTTACCTTATTCTACCATGTATCATCATTCGTATGATAATTCCTCTGCAAAAAGACAAAAATAACAAACCAACAACCTACCCTATCAAATGGCAACACCTCACCACCCCTCCATTTCTTGTCCACAAAGGCAAAAAGGATAAACATACACTAAAAAAGGGGTCCTACGAGGGAACCTTCCAGGAAGTTGCAAAGAACCCTTTTGTTTTTCATTTTTTTTATATACATACACACATAGGAACCTCAGGATGGTCTCCTCTAGAGAATACATACTATTCATCCTTCTTCTCCAAAAATACACAAATTTGAACCAAAAAGAACAAAAGGGAAAACTTCATTTTCGGCTTTTTCTTCATAGATACACACAGAAAAAGCATCCCCAAGGGACTCCATTTTTCCTTTTCTCTCCACCATAGTCCATACGTATAGCTCACTTTCGTACTCACACCTACACTAATCGTACGAGAGAGAGACTGAAATCGTTTGTTTAAGATTTTTCGGTGAACCCATCAAAATCATTGCTGGCATCTGTGTCCAGCTCATTATTTTGATCGAATTCGATCAGTCTTCGTCGGAATCTATTTTCTAGCTCGATATCTCGGTCGGAACGTGTGTTAGTCTTGAGATCTGTATTGTTGATTGAGCCAGCGCCGTTTTGTTCGTCTCCGCTTCGAATCGACTTCGTGATACTTTTTTCTTACTGGTTTGGATGGCTCAATTGGGGTCTTCATTTCATTCCTTCGTCTTGACATTGGTTTAAGGGGATTCGTAAACTGTTTGGTCTCAGTCATATTGTTGGGGTCAGTTTTGGATTATGGTGCCTTTATACAGAGTTGGGATTTCATCATTGTGGGGATTCTTTGCTAGAGGATTTTGGTTTTCGGACTTCTTTATTATCAATAAAACTTTCTATTGAGGTGCATTTCTTTAACCCGATCTCTTATTTATTCTTTATTGGTTGCATTGACTATGAGTATGTGTTTGGTTGATTAAGATAGTCTGGTTTCGTTAATATTGTTCTGTTGTTTGAAGTCGTTACTAAAAATAAGCACGGATTGTTGAAATGGTTTGTTAATCGTGGAAATTTGTTACAGGAAAGAATTTGGGGTGGAATTAAAAGCTGATAAAAAGTTGTGTAGTTAAATTTTGGTCGGTTTGTCATTTTGTTCAATTCGGGATAAACATGAATGTGATCGAGCTCAGATAGGTAAGCGTAGGTCGGATAGGCAAATTTACAGATTATGGACTGATGGAATATTTGAGTTGTGTGATTGAATGATTTTTTTTTACCTATATTGTGTTGGGATCATTTGTATCATTTGGCCGGGGAATACCCCGAATTACTTTGTATTGATTTATCCGGGGAATGCCCCAAGGTATCTTGTATTTGGAAGATGTTCGTGGTGAAGGCCCGAGGCGTCGGGTAGAGCATTAGTCTAGAATTAATTTAGAGTAAGATTTATTTTTACGCATTTTTTTTATTTTTGGACTGTATAATTGAATTGGACACTAAATTTTGGATTGTTTTATCTTGTTTGCTTGATGATTGTTTTGTATATTTTGTGTGGTTTATACCCTCGTGGTATCAAAGTTAGCCGATACGCTCTACCAAGAGATTGTGCTCGAACCACGAGATCGAGGGGTGCTTAAGACCTTCTCCTCGGTCAACAGAATTCCTTAGCCGGAATCTCTGTTCGCGAATCAGTTTTAAAGAGTCAAATTTGTTTTGAAAAGGATTTTCAAAGGTGACTTGTCACAACGGATTATGCCAAGTGGCGACTCTGAATAAAAAATGTAAATAATCCTTTTTCGAAATAAATTTTCATTTTTCGTCACTTTGATAATAAAAACCCTTTCGAACTTAAAAATTAATCTCTTTTGGAGTTGAAAAAGGGGTGTGACAGCTTTGGCAACTCTGCTGGGGAATCTTTTCAGAATTCGGTCTTATTTTTGGATTCGTATCGGTTTTGTTTGGCATTATGGGTGTATAAACATTGTTTGTGATTATTGTTTGTGTTATTGTTATCACTGTTGTGCATTTTCGTGCTCTTTGTGTACAGTATTTATCCTATATGTTACCGCTTTTATATCTGGCATCATGTGTCTACCCCCAGGACTTCTTTCTGCAACAAGTCCATAGTACACGTGTTGTACAAGACCTCTAGTTGAGTTATCCTTATTTTAGGGGGGAGCCGTTGGTGTTATGGAGTAGGTGGAAAGCAAAGCAGGCACTATCGACCATACGCTCCCCCGAACAGCCTTGTTAGTGAACCACAACGTAGGTCAGCCTTTAGGTCATGGTTATGTGCATCATACTGAGACCTAGCGGGACCCACATGGGCTTTTGTAGGAGACTCACCTCTAAAGCATCCCTACGTACTAACTGTTGCATCTTTAAGGGTAACGTGGTTATTTGACGGACTGATTTGATTTGAAAAAAAAATGTTTGTTAGAAGCAAGGTGCGTAGGCAAAAAAAAACAAAAATAAAAATTAGAAAAAGTGAGTCGAAAAGAATGAATCAAAAGGAGTGTCTTAGTTTATTTTAGAGTTCTTTATGACTTTTGTTCTTCACGATCCAAAAACTCAAAAAGATTTTTTTTTACGTTTTGCATTTATCTTCTCAAAGTACCGTAAGTTCAACAAAAACTCAACAGATTGCAAGCCGGGGTACACTCAGGGATATAGGGTCTGGCTTTAATCTATCCCTCGGGGTATCAGCCAACCCTTACCAGCGCGGCTTAGGGGAAGAATACAGGAAGAATTCATAGTTGACGATCATCAGGATGAAAGTGCGGGGTCCAAAGTGGAGGCACTGAGAGTTTAGTTAGTAGATTTGTTCAAGATGGTACAAAGGTGTCAGAATAATCTTTCCAAGTGCACTCCTCATGAGGCAGGAATACAGGCCCGAAGCTTCTTCCCTAATATCAGGGTGTCTTTAGAAGATATGCTACAAAGTTTGAATGGGAGAAAGAGAACTTCAAAGGCAGATCTATCTCTGCCAGGGTCATCACGCAGAGCACTAGTCTGAAAGAGCATTTCTTATCTTTATTCAGTTTGAGTCTTTTATGTTTCTTTCATTGTAGGGTGGTGTCTGTTTTAAGTCGAAGTCAAGTTGTTTTTGATATTAGGGTCTTTATTAGTAATTTCACGTATGTCGTCTTAGGGGTCTAGAATGTTGTTTTGTATTTGTTGTTTAGTTTTAAAGTGGTCCTAAATTCTTTGTATGTTTTTGTTGTTTCTTTCATCAAAATGTTATGATGTTACCTATTTCTTTTGTTTGTTTGTTTTCGTTTTTCGTAAAAAAAAAAAAACTTCAATTTTGTGATGTTTATGCATATGCAGCCCAAACTACGAAAGATCTGATTCATGTACAACATGATATGTAGGTAACCTACTTTTGGGTTCGATCTAATCATTTTGTTTCGTTGTTTTTTCATTATTTTTCCTCTTTTAAAGAAAAACAAAAGCCATAAAGAATGATAAAATGAAGGTAGATAGCGAGAGAAGAAAAGAAAGAAAGGATGATGAGACAATAAAGGGAAAGAACAGAGACTGATACGAAAAAAAAAAGAGGGAAAGGAAAAAAAGGGTGTGTTTGGAGGAAATAAGCAAATAGGTGTAGATAAAAATTGAGATGATGTTAAAATGACCTCGCTACCCTCAAAAGATGGTAGAAATGAACGAATCACACCAATATTCGTGGCCCTGCCACAACCTGAAGCTCCCAAATATGTTGTGCGTCCGACAATGAGGCTTCCTCGGTTTGCCAGTGAGCCAGTATTAAAGGTTCCAGATAGTCAATATTATGCCCCGGAGCCTACTTTGAGAATGAATGAACCGTATGGGTACACTCAGCCACCTGCATTTCCATTTGATACGGAGAAACCTGTCACAACAGAGGAACATGAAGTCATAGCGTGGAAGTTGAAAAGTTTAGAACAAGCCATGAGGAATTTGCAGGGAATCGGAGGTTATAAGAGTGTTTTCTATAAAGATACTTGCATGTTCCCAGACATCAACCTTCCCCTCGGTTTTAAAATACCCAAGTTCAAGAAGTATGCAGGGCACGGTGATCCCGTGGCATACTTGAGACATTATTGCAACTAATTGAGGGCTGTAGGAGGAAGGGAAGAGCTGCTCATGGCTTTCATTGGCGAGAGTCTTTCTGATCTGGCTTCAGAATGGCTTATCGATCAAGATATCGACAAGTAAAATAGTTGGGATGACTTAGCTTCTAAGTTTGTGCAATATTTTCAGTATAACATCGACCTGATTTCGGATAAAAAATCCTTGGTCAACATGAAGAAGAAAAACACTGAAGGTTTTAGGGAATACGATATAAGGTGGCGTGAACAGGCTGCCAGGGTAAAGCCTCTAATAAAAGAAAGTAAGTTGGCAGAGGTTTTCATTCAGGCAAAAGATGAGACCTATTTTCAACATTTACTTCCAACAATGGGGAAGTATTTTATCGAAGTCCTCAAAATGGGGGAGATGATAAAGGACGGAATCAATACCGGCTGACTAGTGAGTTTTGCCACATTAAAAGCCACCACAAAAGCGATTCAAGGTGGATCTGGTGCATTCAGTGGTAAAAACAAGAAAGAGGACGTGGTGACTGTCGTAGCTGGAACCCACTCCTATCCTAAAATACCACCTCGCCCCTATCCCCAATCCCAAGCCCAAGTTTACGCCCAAGCTTCATATATTCCTCCCCACCATTACTACCCTTCATAAAACCCTTTATATTCCATTCCACCACCCCTGTACCCAGTATATAGCGCGCAACCATATGCCTAAAACCCCTTATTACCCGCAATGGCGCGCGCAAGCTCCACAAAATCACTCATTCATTCCACCGAATTATCAAAATCCCTCCAGACTCAGTTTTCAACTTAGCCCGAGTATAAGATAGAGAAGGCGATCAAAAATCAATTTACACCTCTTGGGGAGTCATATGCTAGCTTGTTTGATAGGTTGAGAAAGTTGAAGGTCTTAAGCCCAATTCAAGGAAGGCTTTCAAATCCACTACTGAGGAATCTTAATTATTCTTTAAGGTGTGCGTACTGTTCTGACATATCAGGCCATGATATCGAGAAATGCTGACATTTAAAGAGAGCTGTCCAAGATTTAATTGACATAAATCAGATGCTGGTCCAGGCCCCGGAGGGTCCAAACATTAACCAAAATCTGCTGCCAACCCATGTTGAAACCAATATGTTAGAATTGATATATGACGGGAAAGAGTCGTCAAGGTCTTATAGAAGGTATATTGATTTAAGTTAGGATAAAACTAAGTTGACAGTGGTAAGAGCTCTGAGTAAGCCCATATTGACGGTGAAAGGAGCACTAGCAGCGCCTATTGTCCTCAAATCGGTAACCCAACCTCCGATAGTTGATACGAAAAGGGTTCCCTAGAATTATGGGTGAACTGTAATGACCTATCACGGGAAAGAAGTAGTGGAAGATGTAGATGAGGTAGGGGGTTTGACTAGGTCAGTAAGATGCTTCGTGCCTGAAAGTTTAAGAAATTTCAAGCCAATTGTGAGTGGACCATCATCTATCAAAAAGCCTATCACCGAAGAAGAAGCCGAAGAATTTTTGAAAAAGATAAAATTGCTAGAGTAATCAATAATAGACCAGTTGAAGAAAACCTCTGCTCAAATTTCCCTCTTATCTTTATTGTTGCACTCCAAGGAGCATCGTGATATTTTACTGAAGGTATTAAATGAAGCATATGTTCCTAGGGAGATTACTGTAAATCAGCTTGAGAAAATGGTTGGAAAAATCTTTGAGGTCAATCAAATCAGCTTTTCTGACGATGAATTGCCTGTTGAAGGTACAGGGCATAACCGGGGCCTTTATATTAAGTGAAGTGCGAAGATGTCTACGTCACTCATGTTATGATTGACGGAGTTTCAGGTGCAAATATCTGCCCTATTTCTACTTTGTAAAAGTTGAATATTGGTGCTGAGAGGATCAGGCCAAACAATGTATGCGTCAGGGCTTTCGATGGTGCAAAATTAAAATCCATTGGCGAAATAGAACTAATGTTGATCATAGGGCCTGTTGAGTTCGTCATAGAGTTTCAAGTATTGAATATAGGCTCCTCTTACAATCTGTTGTTGGGAAGGCCATGGATCTACAAAGCCAAGGCGGTTGCATCTACACTACACCAAATAATTACGTTTGAGCATGACAGGCAAGAAGTGGTAATTCACGGTGAAGGAGATTTGTCTGCCTACGAAGATTCTCACTTATCTCTTATTGAAGCAAATAACGTAGAGGAGACATTCGTCTATCAAATTTTTGATACAGTGCCAGTGAATCGTATCCTTGAATGACAGGTTATACCGGGACCGCAATTGTCTTCCGCTTCTATCATGATGGTGAGTGAACTTTGGAAACATGGATTTGAGCCAGAAAAGGGTTTGGGAGCGTCTCTGCACGGTATAGTTCATCCCATATGTCTGAGTAAGAACGTGGGCACATTTGGTCTGGGATTTGAGCCTACGGCTGAAGATCTAAAAAAAGCCAAGGGAAGGAAAAAGGAAACATGGTCACTCCCTCGCCCAATGCCACTGCTCAGTGAATCATTTGTTAAGAGCGGTGTCACGAAGCATGTGAAATTTGAAGTTGAATTGGTTCATAATTGCCAGAACCTTTTTATTGAAGTTGATATGGTCGAAGCAGAAGAAGGTACCACTATGGCAAACGTGCAATTCATAGGTCCAGCTGTCCGACTCAATAATTGAGAAGTCACTCCCCTCCCCGTCAGAAGGGAGTTTTGGTAGTTTATTTTATTTTTCTTTCTATTTATTCGAGTTATTTCAGGGTTGTAATTTAGATTTTAGTTTGTTTATGTTATGTTGGCATCTATGTTTAAACCCTTCTATCTTTTTATTTAATGAAATGCAATGTCTCTTTTGTTTCGTGTCTAATATATTTTATTTTTTATATATACAGTTCTCTTTATGTTGATTCTAATGACATGACATGCATGCAGAATTTTCAGCCTGATCTTAAAATCCAAACTAATCAAGATGTGATGAAGCAGGATGGGGAATATGATGAAGAAGAAGCACTAGAAGAAATAAGCAAAGAGTTGGAACAGTTTGAAGACAAACTAAATCCTAATTTAAATGAGACTGAGCCAATAAATCTAGGGAATCAAGAAGATGTTAGGGAAACTAAAATTAGTGTACATGTTTTTCCACAGCTAAAATATGGAATGATTCAAGCATTAATTGATTATAAGGATGTTTTTGTATGGTCTTATGATGATATACCTGGTTTAAGCACTGAATTAGTGGCTCACAAATTGCCAACTGATCCCCCATTCCCTCTTGTCAAACAAAAGTTGAGGAAGTTTAAAACTGATGTAAGTATTAAAATCAAAGAGGAAATCATAAAACAACTTGAAGCCAAAGTAATTAGAGTGGCTCGTTATCCCATGTCGTTATCCAATGTTGTTCCCATACCAAAGAAACATGGCAAAATTTGAGTGTGTGTTGATTATCGTGATTTGGACAGAGCAAGTCCAAAAGATGATTTTCCACTGCCCAACATCCATATTTTTCTAGAAAACTGTGCTAAACATGAGGTTGCCTCTTTTGTGGATTGCTATACTGAATATCACCAGATCATTATGGATGATGAAGACGCGGAGAAGACATCTTTTATCACACCATGGGGTACCTATTGTTATCGAGTGATTTCGTTCGATTTGAAGAATGCTGGAGCAATATAAATGACAGTCATGACCACTATCTTTCATGATACGATGCATAAGGAGATTGAGGTATACGTGGATGATGTGATTATTAAGTCAAAAAGTCGGGCCGACCATGTTAAAGATTTAAGAAATTTCTTTGAAAGGCTTTGCAGGTATAATCTCAAGCTCAACCCGGCAAAATCTATATTTAGCGTTCTGTCTGAAAAGCTATTGGGGTTTGTGGTCAGTCGTCGGGGGATTGAATTAGATCCCTCGAAAATCAAAGTCGTTCAGAATTTGCCCCCGCCCAAGAATAGGATGGAGGTGATGAGTTTGCTTGGTAGACTTAACAACATTAGCAGGTTTATTGCTCAACTCACAACCACTTGTGAGCCCATATTCAATTTGCTGAAAAAGAGTTCTTCAGTAGAATGGACTAAATAATGTCAGGAAGCGTTTGACAGAATTAAAAGATATTTGTCAAATCCACCCGTTCTGGTACTACCGGATCCTGGTAGGCCTTTGATCTTATATTTATCAGTCATGGACAATTTTTTTGGTTGTGTCCTGGGTCAACATGATGTCATAGGCAAAAAGGAGTAGGCTATTTATTATCTTAGCAAAAAGTTCACCGCATATGAGGCCAGGTATACTCTTCTTGAAAGGACGTGTTGTGCCCTAACTTGGGTAGCACAGAAGTTGAAGCATTATCTCTCATCCTATACTACTTATCTCATCTCCCGTATGGATCATTTGAAGTATATCTTTCAGAAGCCTATGCTGACAGGTCGATTGGAAAAGTGGCAAATATTACTTACCGAGTTCGACATTATATATGTGACTCGAACCGCCATGAAAGCCCAAGCCTTGGAAGATCATCTTACTGAGAATCCCATTGATGAAGAGTACGAGCCATTAAAGACATATTTTCCTGACGAAGAAGTGTAGTGTGTCAATGAAGTCGTTATAGATGCTGATCCAGGTTGGAAGTTGTTCTTTGATGGAGCTGTCAATATGAAAGGAGTCGGAATAGGTCCAGTTCTTATCTCTGAATCGGGACAACATTTCCCAGTAATAGCACAACTTTAATTTTACTGTACTAACAACATGGTAGAGTATGAAGCTTGCATTCTTGGTTTGAGGTTAGCTGTTGATATGGGAGTCCAGGAATTATTGGTGTTTGGGGATTTAGATTTGCTCGTCCATCAAATTCAAGGAGATTGGGAGACGCGAGATTTGAAGCTCATCCCGTATTGACAATGCTTGCAGGAGTTATGTCAACGGTTTGTGTTAGTAAAATTTAGGCATATTCCAAGGATTCATAATGAAATTGCTAATGCTTTAGCCACTCTATCTTCAGTGCTCCAACATCCTGATAAAGCCTACGTCTATCCAGTGCATATACAGAGTCGTGATCAGTATGCTTACTATAATGCAGTTGAAGAAGAGCTCGATGGAGAACCCTGGTTCTTGTATATCAAGCAATACATTCAGTTAAGAGAATACCCAACATATGCCACCAAAGATCAAAAGAGGACTATTAGGCGTTTGGCTAGTGGATTTTTCTTAAGTGGGGGGATCTTATATAAGAGAACCCCAGATCTGGGACTTTTGAGGTGTGTAGATACAAGAGAAGCCTTGGCAATCATGGTTGAAATACGCTCTGGAGTATGCGGGTCGCATATGAACGATCATGTCTTGTCAAAGAAGATTCTTCTAGCAGGTTATTATTGGCTTACTATGGAGAGGGATTCTATTTAATTTATTCGAAAGTGTCATCAATGGCAGGTACACGGTGATCTGATATGTTCTTCTTCTATAGAGTTACATGCAATGGTCGCTCTATGGTCGTTTGTGGCTTGGGGAATGGATGTGATTGGACTGATTGAGCCGAAAGCATCAAATGGAGATAGATTCAATTTGGTAGACATTGATTACTTCACAAAGTGGGTAGAAGCAGTAACTTTCAGGTCAGTTACAAAGAAGGTTGTGGTAGATTTTGTTCATGATAACATCATTTGTAGGTTTGGAATTCCTAAGATGATCATTACAGACAATTTTGCCAATCTCAATAGTCATTTGATGCAAGAAGTGTGTTAACAGTTTAAGATCGCTCATCGAAATTCTACTCCATATCGCCCAAAGGCCAATGGTGTTGTAGAAGCCGCCAATAAGCATATAAAAAATATACTACAAAAATTAGTACAAGGTTCTAGATAGTGGCATGAAAAGTTGTCGTTTGCATTGCTAGGTTATTGCACCACTGTTCGCACTTCAACAGGGACAATTCCATATTTATTGGTGTATGGGATAGACGCAGTCATCCCTGTAGAAGTTGAAATGCCCTCTCTTCGAGTCATTGTAGAAGCAGAGATTGATGATGAATAATGGGTGAAAACCCGACTAGAATATTTGAGTTTGATTGAGGAAAAAAAGCTAACGTCTGTGTGTCATGGCTAGTTATATTAGAGGAGGATGGCTCGAGCGTATAACAAAAAGGTCCGTCCCAGGAATTTTGAAGTTGGTCAGTTGGTATTGAAACGTATCCTTCCTCACTAGGTTGAAGCGAAAGGTAAGTTCTCCCCTAACTAGCAAGGTCCCTTCGTTGTGAAGAAAGTGTTGCCCAACAGAGCCTTATATTTGACAGATATTGAAGGCAAAATGGCAGAAATGGCTATCAATGCTGATGCGGTCAAAAGATATTATGTATGATATTTGTTGATTTTATTGCATGTTTAGTACTTGAATTTTTTAAGATTGATATGATGAAGGTATTTTATTCTTCTATCCAAACATTGTGTCATCCTTTGTTTACCCGTTTGAGCTTCGTTTTACTTTTTCTTTCATATCCCTCTTTTGGAATCAAAATAGAGTCAAAGATAAATGTCAAGAATATAAGAATAAAAGAACGAGTTCGAAAAAAAAATCAAATCAAAACAAAGAACAAGCTTATGGAACTATACGCGACCTGATTCTCCTCTCTCGAGAGTGAGATACGTAGGTTGCCCTATTTTGGGCTCGGTCCAACCAAATAAAGATTTTAGAGTCACCCAGTCAACAAAAACTGGGGCATGAGTTAATGTGTTTTTTGAGTTGATTCCAAAAGTTGTAAGTTCCACCCCCACCTCAAGTGTCGTTTGAACCTCTTGTCATCCTTTTCTAACCTTATCCGAAAGCCAAGTTACAACCAAAGAAAATCCTTCAGATCAATTTTTTATAATGTTAAGGCTAAGCATGCAATGGATATGATGATACATTGTGAGGTACCACTTGTCTCCCTCAGCATAAGAAATCAAGAAAAAAATACAAAATGAGAGAGTCTTATTAGTGAAAACCCTCGCGGGCATCATAAGGCGATGGTGAGTTGAGAGAAATGAAAATGACAGAGGTTTATTGGTTAACACCCTCGCAAGCACCATAAGGCAATGGTGAGTGGAGAGAAATAAAAATGAGAGAGTCTTATTGGTGAAAACCCTCACGAGCATCGTAAGGCGATGGCGAGTTCAAGAGAAAAGTGAAAAGTGAAAAAAAAAAGATTTGTTGGCAAAAGTATTTTAAGATGTCGTCAATTGAATGTGATGTATGAGTCCAATGGATTTGAAGAAGCGGCTCAGCGGTAAAGGCATGAACTCAACAACAAATGGGGAGTTTGGATAGGAAGATCAGGCAGCTTAATCCAAAATGCATGTCATACTCATTGGAGTTGGTTGTCGTATTCAGATAAGTTTTCTTTTTGAATATGGGACCTTGTGCTTTTCTTTCATTTACATATTCATGCTTTTTGTCTTTTTATGTCATTTATCAAAATAAAAGTCACCATCATTTCTTTACATTTTAAGTTAAGTCTGTGTCAAAATAAGCGAGAAAGGATTTCAAAATTTATTACATGTCTTTCCAATTATATGAGGAAAAGCCAAGGACCAGCACATGAAAGAAATATGATTGTAATTCAACACGAAGCAAAGGAAGTCTATCAACCGACAGGCTGTTGGATTCGTGGAAGCATTCAGATTTGGGAAAAGAGTGCACCTCAGAGGCATGGTAAAATAGAAACCCATTGTTTGAGTCAGAACTCATTTCCCTCAATCTGGATCCGGGTCAATGATGCAGATAGGCATGGCAAGTGTCAGTGATTTGGAACAAAGATGAAAGAAACGAGTGCTGGGGCAAATACCTGAGAAGCCAAGAGCTGCAAGCCACCACTAATTTTTAACTAACAAATTTTCTTTATTGAAATAGGGGCAAATTCGCTTCACTTAATTCAGCTACCATTGGAAATGCACATCCGTGGGATTTTATTTCCTGTTCAGGACCCTCCTGAAAAATAGGATTTTACTTTCTGCTCAGGACCCTCCTAAAAAATAGAATTTTACTTTTTGCTCAGGACCCTCCTGAAAAATGGGATTTAACGTTCTGTTCAGGACCATCCTAAAAAATAAATTTTTACATTTTGTTCAGGACCCTCCTGAAAAATGAGATTTTACTTTCTGTTCAGGATCCTCCTGCCTCCGGAAAAAATAGGACTTTACTTTCTGTTCAGGACTCTCCTGAAAAATGAGACTTTACTTTCTGTTTAGGACCCTCCTGAAAAATAGGATTTTACTTTCTGTTTAGGACCCGCCTGAAAAATGGGATTTTACTTTCTATTCAGGATCCTACTGAAAAAATGGGATTTTACTTTCTGCTCAGGACCCTCCTGAAAAATGGGATTTTACTTTCTGTTCAAGACCATCCTGGAAAATGGGATTTTAATTTTTGTTCAGGACCCTCCTGAAAAATAGAATTTTACGTTCTGTTCAGGACCATCCTGAAAAATAAGATTTTACTTTCTGTTCAGGATCCTCCTGAAAAATGGGATTTTATTTTCTGTTCAGTGCCCTTCTGAAAAATGGGATTTTACTTTCTTCTTAGGATCCTCCTGAAAAATGGCATTTTACTTTTTGCTCAGGACCCTTCTGAAAAATGGGATTTTACTTTCTGCTCAGGACCCTCCTGAAAAATGGGATTTTACTTTCTGTTCTGGACCCTCCTGAAAATATTTTTTACGTTCTGTTCAGGACCATCTTGGAAAATGGAATTTTACTTTCTATTCAGCACCCTCCTGAAAAATGAGATTTTACTTTCTGTTCAGGTCCCTCTTGAAAAATGGGACTTTACTTTCTGTTCAGGACCCTCCTAAAAAATGGGATTTTACTTTCTGCTCAGGACCCTCCTGAAAAATGGGATTTTATGTTCTGTTCAGGACCATCCTGAAAATGGGATTTTACTTTCTGTTTAGAACCCTCCTGAAAATTGGGATTTTACTTTTTGTTCAGGATCCTCCTGAAAAATGGGATTTTACGTTCTATTTAAGACCATCCTAAAAAATGGGATTTTGCTTTCTATCCAGGACCCTCCTGAAAAATGAGATTTTACTTTATGTTTAGGACTTTCCTGAAAAATGGGATTTTACTTTCTGTTCAGGACCCTCCTGAAGAATGGGAATTTACTTTCAGTTCAGGACCCTCTTGAAGAATGGGAATTTACTTTCAGTTCAGGACCTTCCTGAAAATTGGGATTTTACTTTCTGTTCAGGACCCTCTTGAAAAATAGGACTACACTTTCAAAAATGAAATACTGCTTTTCTATAATCTTTGTTTGGGATAATTTTCGTTCTAGTTTTAATTCTAGTTTCAGGAGCCCATCTGAAGAACAGGGTGATGAAATTACAAGTCAGGAACCTGTCAAAGGAATAGGATGAAGAAGCTAAAAGTCAAGTAATAAGGCGAAAAAATTTAAAGTCAAAAATAGCAAGTGAAGAACCCGCCTGGAGAACATGGTGAAACAATTGAAAGTCAAGCAATAAGGTGAAGCAATTGAAAGCCAAACAACAAGTTGAGGGAATTGCGAGTCAGGAGTCCACCTGAAGAATAAGGTGATAAAAATCGAATCAAGAGTCAAGGAAAACTGCATAGATAGGATTTTGTAATTTCATTTATGTTTTAACTTATAATTTTCATTTTGATGTAATGACAGAGCCGTAGACTGGAACCTCGATGGAACCTCACTCGACTCTCCAATTCGGTATAGTCCATCTCTTTCCAATCCTTCGAGATACCTGTCACTTGATTCCTTCATAACTTGGGTAGGTAGAATGTCCTAAATCAATATTTAGTTTTTCTCTTTCTTTTTGTTTCATTTTTGAATAAGGGTCGGGACAAAATTCTGTCTCATTGTCTACTTCTTTGTTTGAAAACACTGTGCATTTTCATTTAAAGTGGGGCATGATGTAGACACGTAATTTTGTCCCTCCGAAAGATATTTTTTGCCTAATTACCTTATTCTACCGTATATCCTCATCCGTATGATAATTCCTCTACAAAAAGACAAAAATAACAAACCAACAACCTACCCTATCAAATGGCAACACCTCACCACCCCTCCATTTCTTGTCCACAAAGGCAAAAAGGATAAACATATACTAAAAAGGGGGTCTCACGAGAGAACCTTCCAGGAAGGTGCCAAGAACCCTTTTGTTTTTCATTTTTTTTATATACATACACACATAGGAACCTCAGGATGGTCTCCTCTAGAGAATACATACTATTCATCCTTCTTCTCCAAAAATACACAAATTTGAACCAAAAAGAACAAAAGGGAAAACTTCATTTTCGGCTTTTTCTTCATAGATACACACAGAAAAAGCATCCCCAAGGGACTCCATTTTTCCTTTTCTCTCCACCATAGTCCATACGTATAGCTCACTTTCGTACTCACACCTACACGAATCGTTCGAGAGAGAGACTGAAATCGTTTGTTTAAGATTTTTCGGTGAACCCATCAAAATCATTGCTGGCATCTGTGTCCAGCTCATTATTTTGATCGAATTCGATCAGTCTTCATCGGAATCTATTTTCTAGCTCGATATCTCGGTCGGAACGTGTGTTAGTCTTGAGATCTGTATTGTTGATTGAGTCAGCGCCGTTTTGTTCGTCTCCGCTTCGAATTGACTTCGTGATACTTTTTTCTTACTGGTTTGGATGGCTCAATTGGGGTCTTCATTTCATTCCTTCGTCTTGACATTGGTTTAAGGGGATTCGTAAACTGTTTGGTCTCAGTCATATTGTTGGGATCAGTTTTGGATTATGGTGCCTTTATACAGAGTTGGGATTTCATCATTGTGGGGATTCTTTGCTAGAGTATTTTGGTTTTCGGACTTCTTTATTATCAACAAAACTTTCTATTGAGGTGCATTTCTTTAACCCGATCTCTTCTTTATTCTTGATTGGTTGCATTGACTATGAGTATGTGTTTGGTTGATTATGATAGTCTCGTTTCGTTGATATTGTTCTGTTGTTTGAATTCGTTACTAAAAATGAGCACGGATTGTTGAAATGGTTTGTTAATCGTGGAAATTTGTTACAAGAAAGAATTTGGGGTGGAATTAAAAGTTGATAAAAAGTTGTGTAGTTAAATTTTGGTCGTTTTATCATTTTGTTCAATTCGGGATAAACATGAATGTGATCGAGCTCAGATAGGTAAGCGTAGGTCGGGTAGGTAAATTTACGGATTATGGACTGATGGAATATTTGAGTTGTGTGATTGAATGATTTTTTTTTTAGCTATATTGTGTTGGGATCATTTATATCATTTGGCCGGGGAATGGCCCGAATTACTTTGTATTGATTTATCTGGGGAATGCCCCGAGGTATCTTGTATTTGGAAGATGTTCGTGGTGAAGGCCCGAGGCGTCGGGTAGAGCATTAGTCTACAATTAATTTTGAGTAAGATTTATTTTTACGAAATTTTTTATTTTTGGACTGTATAATTGGACTGGACACTAAATTTTGGATTGTTTTATCTTGTTTGCTTGACTGATTGTTTTGCATGTTTTGTGTGGTTTATACCCTCGTGGTGTCAAAGTTTTCCGATACGCTCAACTAAACGATCGTGGTCGAACCACGGGATCGAGGGGTGCCTAACACCTTCCCCTCGGTCAACAGAATTCCTTAGCCGGAATCTCTATTCGCGAATTAGTTTTAAAAAGGCAAATTTGTTTTGAAAAGGATTTTTCAAGGTGACTTGGCACACCGGATTATGCCAAGTGGCGACTCTGAATAAAAAATATAAATAATTCTTTTTTGAAATAAATTTTTATTTTTTGTCACTTTGATAATAAATACCCTTTCGAACTTAAAAATTAATCTCTTTTGGAGTTGAAAAAGGGGTGTGACACCGACATAATTGGTTTGGTTTTTTTTTCAATAGAAAACCAAACCAACCCGACCTATGTACACCCCTAATTATGGCTTTGACTTTTCAAAAAAAATTCAATGCATCATACTAAAACATTACACATGTAGAAATATACGTTCAAAAGAAAGTACACACTCCTTTTAGTAATAAGTAGACATTTCAATCAAGATAGAATAGTCAAAGTTTCAACATCCAAATATTTAGCTCTATACTAAGTACTGACACTAGGCAGGGGCAGCTCAAGCAAATCCGTGGCCTAAGGCTAAAATCGAATGGAGGCCTTAACTTTTTAAGAAAAAATAATTATTTTAAAGTCTACTTATAAAATTACATATTTCTTATAAAAAAGGCTTTTAAAATTAATAATATAGTCAATATATTAATTTCTTGAAACATATTACTCTGGACTAAATATATTAAACTCCTTCTAAATGTTTTTATATAAAAAGTTTATTTTTATACAAATAATATTTAATATATTTTTGTTAAAATCTGTAATGTATTATTACTAAAAAAAAATGAGGTTCCTCAAATTTGGGGGCCGAAGGCGGCCGTTTTTTTTTTTTTTTTTGAAAGGGTAGAGCCGCCCCCTGCACTAGGTTGTATATTTGTTAGTTTATATATATATATATATGTATATATACCATATCAAATATCATAATACCAAATCGTGGTATCAAAAATTTTAATTTGATATGATAATTCAGTATATATCATACCATGCTCGCCCCTAGATAAAGCCATGTGTTTTAATAAATAGTTGTTGGTAGATCAGATAGAAAACTCACGCACCTAATAAGTTAAAGTAATATGATACACATGCATGGTCCATACTTTGTCACTACAAAAAAACTGTTAAATTATGGCGGTTTATTTATAGGGGCCATAAGAAAATCCCACTACACATTCAATTTGTGGCATTTGTGTTAACCCCCGCAAAATAATTTTTTCTGTGGAAGTTGTAAAAAACCCACTGTAGATTCAATTTGTGGCGTGTGCTTTAACCTCCTCAAAATTATTCCATTTGTGGTAATTTTCTTGTGCAGGTTTTTATAGTTTCACTATAACAGAACGATCTCCATGATTTATTTTAAGTAAACAAGTCATTTATAATCATCATAATGAGCTTAAATGACGTGTTTCGATGCCACCACAGTTCCTTTCACTATTAGTACTAATAGACATTTTCAAAAAACTCACAATAAAATGTATGTGCTTGATAATGGCTTATATAATTTCGAATCGTCATATAATGCACATTTTATATAGAAAAAGTTTCATACATAGCTAATATTTAGGCAAAACATGAGGCGACATAGCTAAAGTTTGACTAATTACAGGATATAGCTATACTTTACTAGCTAAATATACAAATTAAAAATTTTATTACGAATATACGAATACAAATTCACTTAGAGATTTGAATGATCCCTAAAATTTACTTTGTGGTATGCAAATATAAAATTTTAGAGATTTGTACATAAGCCTCGAAATTAGAGAAAGCCCCCTGTCATACCCCCCACCCCCCACCTCACTCCAAAAGAACAATTAGAGATTGATATATGAGTCCTGTGATATACAAATGTACAAGTACAATATAAATGTATATTTAGCTACTTAATTCAAATCTTAATTGCAAGTGGTAATTATTTTAAAGATTATTGACGGCTTGCAATTATGACTTATTTTCTATTCCACACAATTTTTTCTTTTATATAATCTATTATAATAGTATAAGACAATAATTTGAAAGTTTCACCATAAGCAATTAACAATTTTGTGATACCAAATTTTAGATCCTATTTTGCACCATTTTGAAATCAATCGTGATTCATAATAATTTTTTAACACTTGAAAGGACTAAATGAGTAAAATATTCAATATCTGAAACATAGTTATCCCAAAAATTACATCGAGATTCAAGTTAGAGTTTCAATAGCAAAAAAAAAAAATAGTTTGGATCCTAGTAATGAATACTAATTGACACTCGCTCTATCTCCATCATTATTTCTATCGGTGGATCTTCTTGATCCAATTGGTGGATAAGTAACTCATCTTTACAATAAACTTTTTAATTTATACCTTGGAGCTCGAGTCTTACTCTTTGATTCGAGTATTTTTATGTCAGTATGTACATTGTTTGATTTACCTAGCCTTCTAGGTACACTTTTAAATAGATCTAACATATCTGAAAACTTGATGAAAATGACCAAAGTGAAACGTTGAATTGGTTAATGTCAATTAAGCTATGAATAATTAAATCTTTCGAGAGTTAATAATCGGATGTGCCTTCTTAAATCCAATTTCAAATATCTAAAACTATTTATCTAAAAAAGGACTGGAAAAGGCGGAAAGGGGAGGGGGGAGGAGGGGTAACTTAACTTAGATAACCATCATGTTCTGAGATCCCAAGTATGTCTTCTTTATTAAATAATGTCATGAACTCTCACGGTCTATTTAGTCATATACGACTAAAATAAGTGAAGTTTCGAAAAGATTTTTTTTTTAAATATCCTATAAAGTCCCCACATTTCCACAATCGTACTATCTAGTTTTTAATCTATGCTCCTCAACAATATTAATCATCCAATCTAGGACAACCAACAAGAGAATCTTTATGTATGTATGTATTATTTCAATAAGTATTTACTTAATTATCACACATTTAGTTATTGTGTTATCGTTCATTTATAGTATCAAAAAATAATTAACTCATTTGAATTAATTATATTACTTGTAACCTCATTCAAATAAATTTGACTTACTAACCTAATAATCATATTTTAGATTAAATAATTAATAATTTTAAAATTTTGTAATTTTATCTAATTTATGATATTTTGCAACTTAAATATCAAAAGAATTATTTTAACAAATTTTGTTAGTTTGTTCTTTATTTTACTTTATTATTTGTTTGGATATTTTTTTCATTGGTTTCCATATTTTTAGAGAATACTAGTTTAGTGTACGTGTATCTTGCATTAATTGATGTTATATCTATTTAAATTATACAAATAAATATGGTATCTTAAACTTTACAGTAATTTTTAATTGTTTTCTTAGTTCGTAGATTTATGATGACACACATAAAACTTATCCTATTCTATGTTAAATTTATGTTAACTTATAAAGATGAAATTTTTAGTTTAGCAACTTTCTTTAACAAAATTAAAAAATTTGAACTTTGGGAAAAAATAAAACCTGACCAGCCAAAATAAAATTTTAAGACTTAATGAGTTTGAACTTCTTCCATGTCTTTGCAAATCCTTTTTAATATTAATTCTAATTGCATTTTAAATATGTGATTGCTAAACAAATTGAATTGTGTGCTAAGAAATCTAAAAAAATGTGAAAATCAATAATAGCGTCAAATAAATAGTTTATGAATTACGTAGTTTAAAAAAATATATAAGAAAATTATGCAATAATCAATATGTGATTACAAATAATATTATATATAAAATTACACACTCAATTAATAAAAAAAGAGGAACAATATTAACATGGATGATAGGAGAATTTCTATTTTTATTTTACATATTGCATAGTCTACCTATAAAAATCGAGCAATAACTTAATAATGTAAAGTAAATTTAGTTAGAGCTACACAATGGTCTCTAGTTGTGAATCCCAAAAAAAATTATAGCAATGTTCACTCAAACGATATCATTTAGTCAAACCTCTTATGTACCCTTGTATTGAACTCAATTTATTAGCATATCGATGAGATCTATACAACATAGTGTCGTGCGAAATCTAACAAAGAAATCTTAAGCGACTGTAACAAAGAAAAAACTTGTACGATGACTACATTGTGAATTTAATTGTATAGTAAATTTAGTTAAAGCTACACAAAGGTTTGTTGTTCCGAATTTTAAAAAGAACCACGATGATGTTCACGCAAATGACGTCATCTAATAAGTCCAATCTCTTGATGTACCCTTAGAACATGATTGAACCCAAATTGTAAGCTCATTGATGGATCTATACGACATGACACCGTGCGAAGCTAACAAAAAAATCTTGAGTGACAATAACAAAGAAAAAACTTATTTGAGAACTACATTGTGGATATAATATTGCGTGAAGAAAGAATTCTCAATTTATAAAAGTTTGAAACCTTATCCTACCGAAAAATAAATTAATTATCCAAATATGATAAATTTTATTTTTCTTCTATAAGTTATTTATTAATATAAGAATAATATAGTTGGTGTCCATTTTCACTTCAAATTTGTATACGTTTCTGATGTCCTTTTTAACATTAAATTTGTATTCTTTCCTTTTATGTGATTTGATTAAAAATTAGCATGAACTTCTTTTTAGGGTTTAGTTTTTGTTTCTTTTTTCCAAGACATTTTTGGTTTTCCTTTTTTATTCAAATTTGTATGCTTATATTATTTAAATAGAAAAATTTATATAATAGAGTAAATGACGATTTTATCTATTGTGGGGTATTTTAATGAAAGGAAAAAAGTTCAAGTCACTTTTCTAAAGGTTTTCACACTTTTAATAGATTATTATAATTATATTATTATTATTATTATTATTATTATTATTATTATTATTATTATTATATAGATATAGATATAGATAGATTATAGATATATTGATTATGCTTAAGAAGCAATATTTTTATTAGTAAGTTAGTTCCATTTTAAAATAAATAAATAAAATATTTATTTAAATATTAAAATAAAAGAGAAAAATAGGAAAAAGAATTAAGATGTTGTAAAAGACAAAAGTATAAACCATCTTCCTAGATTTTGATATTCATTAGTAAATGAGACTAAAATTATGTGCAGCAAAATCCCCCTCTTCCCTCGCCCTTTCCTTCTCCAAAGGGCACGGTTTTCCTTTTCCTTCGCCTTTGATTTGACTAATTCAATTGAAGCTGAAATAATCTTTGTCCCCATCCCTCCACCCCCACTCCATCGACCCAAAGAAGAGAGAGTACGCACATCAGTTAAGGAGTGCACTTGCCACGGAATCCCAGATTCACGTCCACTTGAGGTTTGTTCTACTGAATAGTTATTTCCTTTATAATCAAGAATTTAACGTACATTCTTATGCTTTGTGATAATTTAATGATTCAAGATGGAGATATTGTCAATATTGATGTTGTCGTTTATCTTAATCTAAGTTGTTTGTTGTAGTTAATTAGTACCATTATGTGTCACTTAATTTCTTCAACTTTTTTGTTTAAACCAATGTTTTGTTATGCATCAATAGAGAGAAAATGGTATGAGATGCCTTCTTGTAGCTATAAATATGATGTAATTGTTTGGTTCCTCACGTCTCTTCAAGATGTCCTCATCCTTATTCTTGAGAACCAGGGTATTTTGCATCACTAATGGCATCTTTGATGTAATCTTCTAGTGTTGGTTTTCCTGTCTGCTGATTGGGATTTAAATCACTAGATTTGTAACTATTGGTACTTGTGAGAAATATAGGTGAAGAATATTATTGAATTGTTGTAACCAACATTTTGAGACCCTATTTCTAGACACTAAATTCTAATCCTTTTCCAAATAGGACATTATATTAGAATCCTCTTTTCCAAGTAGGATGCTATATGTTATTCCTATTCCTACTCATATTCTAACACTTTTAATCTTTGAAATGAATTTGCATTATCTTGATTTCTTGCTCCCCCTTATGCTACTATACAAAAATGATAGCATAGTAGAAGAGGAAAGCTAGTTCTGAGAGGTATGCGTGCTATTAATTTGGGCTCTTGTCTTTTTTTTTTTTGCACATCTTTGATCATGAAGAAATCTAAAAATTGCTTCAAAAATGGCTTCGAAGCCGAAAGAAAAGGAGACATTGGCAACAACAGCAGCTATATCAATTGAAGATCTCTTTACTAACCTCAATCGCCACGTCCAACAGTTCGAATATTGTAAAAAGGCTTAGTGGTGGCGTTAGTGAAAGCAGATTGTATAGATGAAACATTGCCTTCTATTAAAAAGGCTTTTATTGATCTTAGCTTCTTTATGGTAATTATAATGCATGTTGTAGTTTGGTGGGTATTGATCCATTCGACTACTAGTAGTAGTAGTATTACTCTTGTTACTTGTTCTTCAATTTCTGTTATTACTAACATGTAGGCTTGATGATAGTATTATTTTGGTATCGTATATGGTATGGTTCTGCTACTATAAGATTGTCATGTCAAACAAATGATTGCAGTACGAGCTAACAACCTAGTTTCCCAAAAGCTCAACCTCGAGAAAGCAACTTAGTTGTCTGTTAAGTTTTTGACTTAATGTTACCCATGTTGTTAAAAGAGTATACCTAGCGAACCCTTGAAGGTAAATTTGTGTTACTGACTATCGAATTAGCGTCTTCATTTTCATTGGATTTTGTTTGGACTTAAAGGAGAATTCAATCATCCAAAAATAGTTCGTGTTTGCCTTATCAATGAGTCAACTTCTGAATTAGTTTATCCCTTATCCGTCGTACCAAACGAGCCCTTATTTCCATTACTTTTTCTTATAGACTATTTTTATCTTGAACCATGGATCTATCGAAAATAGCTTCTCTACCTCTGAAGTAAAGGTCATGTCAGCGTACACTCTACCTTTTCCAGACACGACTTTTTGAGAATACACTGGTATATTGTTGTTGTCATGAACAGAATGCACATGCACTGGGAAGTACAATAGAAAATATACGAGCAGTCATCTCAGTTCTTGATCTTTTCTACGTAGGATATTTAACTATTTCATAAGCTTCTTTTCAGTGCCAAGTTTGCTTGGGCTGATCCATCACCCAACTTTATGCAAATTCTTATTCTTCTTCTTTTGTGATGAAGTGGTTTTATTGAAAGAAATAAAGGAGGTGCAATATATTTGTAAAGAAAATAAGTGACAACTCCAGAATTGAAAAAAAAATTGGGAGTTAAACCAATAACAAAAACTCAAGCTATTAGGTTAACGAGAGGGAGCTAATGAAGTCTACAAGGTAAATCATATCATTTACTGGGGAATAGTTGCTCCAACTAAAAGGTTCACCAATCTTTTAGATTTCGAAGAGCAGTTAGTAGTTGAAGTCCCTTCAAAACATTTGTTGTTTCTATCGATCCATATACTCCAAAATATACAGGCTGGTATCATTTGTCAGTTTCTCTTGATGGATCTTTCCACTTTCCATGAGCTCCAACTTTCAACTTCTTCTTTCAGGGTGGCTGGTGTTGACCAGCTGAAGCCAAAAACTATGAGATACATAGACCAAATGTCTACTGCGACAGGGCAGTGTAAAAATAAATGATTCACTGTTTCTTACTTAAGATGACACATGAAGCATCTGTTCGCTAACTGGAAGCCCTTCTTCTTTAGATTGTCATGAGTGAGGGTTCCATTTAGTAGAGATGTTCAGAGAAAGAACTTGATCTTAAGGGTTGGATTTCCAGACCAATTTCCAAGGTTAGTGGTCAGTTAAAGTGTTTGGGATGTTGAGTCTATTGTAGCCTGCCTTGATAGAGTAAACTCATTTGCTTGAGCCATTCCATTTGAGATTGTCTGCGTCTTGGGGATTTACTGCAAAACCTTCCAAAAGATTGTATAAATCAAAGAGCTCACGCAACTTCCAGTCTCGCAAATATCTTCTGAAGTTAAGGTCCCATATGTCTCCATCTCTATTTCTTGCACTATGCAGGTTCTTTATATATATATATATATATATATATATATATACATATATATATATTTATCTTATGTTTACTGCTTATCTCCTCTATTTGATGAAAAAAAAAATATGTCCCTTTCTCTTCAATTCTGGATTTTGTTTCTCCCATTATTTTTCTTTTTCCACTGTCATGCTTTCTTTGAAAAGGCATATCGCTTATATCGGCAAAATAAATTGCAGGAGGCTTTACATTCCTTGAAGGGGAAAAAAGGAAGTACTGAGTCAATGCAGTTGGAATCTCAGATTTTATATCGTTTAGGAAAGATGGGTGCATATGTCGATATTTATCAAAAGCTCCCAAATTTCTCGATAGATTCGTTGGAGATAAATCTTGTTGCTGGTCTGGTATCTGCTGGAAGGACTTCTGAAGTGCAGGGAACGTTGGATTCATTGAGAGTTAAAACAACTAGTAGTTTCGAACTGGCTTACAACATTGCTTGTTCTTTGATTGAAAGGGAAAAGTATAAAGATGCAGAACAACTATTATTGTCAGCTCAAAGGCAAGTTTTCCCCACCCCTAATAAGCTTTTAATGATATCATGAAAGAATTAGATTCAGTTTGTCCTGACTTGTTTTATTTGTGTGACTTTATCCATTTTCTTAACACTTGATGACACACGATCTATGACTAGTTAAAAAAAATCAGATATTTCCTCGTTTGGAAGGTATTCTTGAGGGCTCAAGTTGGCATCAAGATGTACGTACATTAGCTATTATATTCTTGTCTTTATGAACCCAGGAGAATCTTAAGCATCTTTTTATTTTCTTATTTGGGTTAAATTTTTGTTGGTTTGTTATAACCCTTTATAGACTGACAATTTAGAACTAGCCTAATTGAAGAGATGTGCTAGCACAGGGATTAAAATATCTACAAAGCTTCTATAGTTTCTTATTATGTCTTATGTAAATGGAATTTACAGTTTTATACAAGAAAAGAATGTGTGTGGGTTGTAACAAGTAGTTAGAAGAGCTCTTGTATAGCCGGATTAATAATCCTAAGACTGTGTCCATAGGTAGGAGCCTCTAGTCAGGAGAATTTGGGTGTGGTAGGGGTCTTTGGTCTATGAGTGTATGTTACTACTAGGTGGTGTCCTATGTCATATGTCTTATTTCTTATTTCATATTACGTTTATTTCTCTTATTTCGTATTACTCTGATTTCTACTTTTATTTCTTATTCCTTACTTATGTTGTGCTATCCTTCCTGCTTCACATTTCATTACGGTCTTATTTACTATCATTTATCTTGAGTTGGGGTCTATTGGAAACAACCTTTCTACTTCTTCGGAGGCAGCGGTATGGACTGCATACATTTTACCCTCTCCAGACCTCACTTTGTGGGAATACACTGAGTTTGTTGTTGTTTGATCATGAATTTTTCATTCATATATGAAGATATTCCGCCATTTTTATACACTGTTACGTCTTTACAATATTATTAACTTACATCAAAATGATTTTAGAATCAAAAGGAATAGATTCTGAACAAAAATTCACTGAATTTTGAATGGCCACAAACTTGATCCTCTCTAACTTGTCTACACTTGGTCATGGTTGGAGTGTTGATTATTTTCATGAAAATTTGATTTCTTCTCATCATTGTATGACTTAACGTTATTGCTATGACACTTTTCCATCTGTATGGACTCATCAACAACAAATGTAATCTTGTTTAAATTTTTTTGTCATAGTAAATGAAACACAAGGTCAGTTGCACTACTACTAAATCCAAGCCAACGCCTGTTGCAATGCCAATACATGGGTTCATTCCTAGCAGAGCATAAATGAACCAGTAGGAGCAGGACACGACAACAGCAAATGACAGGAAAAATGGCATGTACTACACGCTCTTTGTCCTGATTACTAGTCTAATAATAAACAGAGGAGATACATACATAACAATGGAGAAGATGGTGGAAGCAATAAAAATATTGTGGTGGAGTTAAACTGCCACAAATTATTATTTTTTAAGTATTAATTTCATATTGTCGTGGTTGAAAACTCCCACATAATTTTCTAAGAAAACAACTAGTATTTTATTGTGACATTTATAGAACACCACATTATTTTTTTGTGACATTGTGATCATATTGCGGGGGTTTATAAACTCCCGCAATATTATTTTTTTTGAAACATTAATATCATATTGCGAGGGTTCTAAGCTGTCACTTATTAACTTAAAAAATCCCATAGATTCAAAATTCATTTTGTGGCGGACGTCGGGGAGGTTTCAAAAAAATGCCACAATATTACTCGTGGCAAGGCTTATTGTGGCACTTTCCGAAACCGCCATAATTCTTTTTGTCGTGGTTAAAAACCGTTACAAATTGATAAAAATCCGCTACAATTTATCAGCTTTTTTGTAGTGTGTCCGAAAGCATGACGTCATTAAGGATAAAATGAGATAAAAGTTAACAGAATATTTTAATATGACAAAGTATTATTCATTCTGAGATAAAAATGAAATAATGGCATATGTATAATATGTGTAGCATTGAATCGAAAATACTACTAGTGATACGGGACAAATGGCCATCTTATTTTTTGATGACATCTTTGGAGGCCAGCACATAGAGGCTCAAGACTTGGTCACCTCGAGAATACAAGAACATGCATGGAGGACCCGTTTTGAGCGTAACTTAAAGCAATCTCGCGTATGGAAGATTGCTTGGAGTATTTAAGAGTGAGGACTCACGGTTTTGGACCTTAATTAAGGGCATTTTGGACATTACACATGGTGTATTTACACACCATGGCCGCACCTATCATTAAGGGCAAAGTGGTCTTTTTGTATTCTTTTGTATTACACTATAAATAGGTCATTTTAGCTCATTTCTTGGCAGATTTTGAATGATGAAGAATTGAAAGACATATTTTCTCTCTTTTGAGAGTGTAACACCTTTAGTTGTAGGGCTTGGAAAAGCCATCCTTAGCATAGGGCTTGGAAAAGCCAATATTGATCTTTGCTTGGAAACGGTAGATCTTGAGGTGAGTTCATTCCCTTGGTGGTCACCGTAAGAGTGTGGTTCTTATTATTACATTTATTAGGGGTTTAGTGTATGACATACACTTGGTTTCTGATTCTTGTCATAATATTGGTCTCACTATCTATCCTTTACTTTTCTTGTTGTTATCTTGTGTAGTGGACTGTTTTGGGGTCTTTGTTGAATCCAAAACTTGTATTATTTTGTTCATCTTGTTCATCACGTTTAGTGGCTGTTTTGGGTGTCAAATACACCATTGTTATCTCATATTGTGGTTGTTGTAGCGAATCCGAGAGTGGTCTCCATTTTGGTCCTCGAATCCTTAAGATTTGCGGACTGTTTTGGAGTTGTTTCGTGTTTCTCTTGTCTTTCCCGTATTATTTGGTATCAGAGCATGGCTTGATCTTGTTCCTACAAGATCCATCTTGGGCTTGCTTGTTAGAAAATAAATAAAAAAAAAAAACTGAAAACTGAAATTTTCAGAAAAATAGCAATCTGTCCACTTTGTGTTCTTGGCCGAAAATTGTGTTCTTGTTGTATCTTGGCTGAGATTTTTACTTGTCTTAAGTGTTTCTAGTGTTAGTATTGTTCTTCACTAACACTTTAAGTCTATATCTTGATTTGAGCCTTTGTTGTTGATGTTGTTATTGTGAACATGGACTCGGCAGATTGTTGTTGGTATTGTTGTTGCGGGTTTAAAGTTTGGGCTGTTTTGGACGTGTGGTGTGTTGTTGGTTCAAGTTTTGAACGTGTATTGTGGAGGTTGTGCTTTGGAATTTAAGCTTGGAAAGTTGTTGTTGTTGTTTTTGGGGTCCAACTTGAACCTTAGAACTTCAAGACTCAAACTTTGTGTTCTTCACCATCTCCATATATTGCTGAAAAAAAAAAAAAACTGGTTGTTGATTTTTGAAGTTGAAGAAAAAAGAGTGTGTATTGTGTTAGTCTTGCAAGACATAGATCCAAGTTTCAAGGTGTAGTACTTGGCCTTGTGTTCTTGTTGTTGACAATTGGTGGTATTGTGTTGTGTTCTTGAAGAAGTTGTTGTTGTGTTCTTGAAGGTTGTTGTGGTGTTCATCTAGTGCTTCATCTTTTCTTACAACTTAAGACAATCAAAAGGAAAATATAGATTCAAAAGGTGAAGATGAAAAGATGTAAAACTTGTTGTGAGAAACCTTGAACCCAACACTTCCTAGACTAGACTTCTACTTTTTCAGCTTTTCCTAATTTCAAAGACCTTGTTTTGTGGGACTACTTTTTCTTGCTTCAAGAACTTTGTTTTGTGGGACCAACCACTTTTTCTTGTTTCAAGAACCTTGTGTTGTGGGACAAAATACTTTTCCTTATTTCAAGATTTATGTTTTCCCTCCAAAGACAAATTGTTATCCTTTCCAAATTATGTGTAGATTTAAAATTTCAGAATTTGTGATTATAATGGGTGGGACCAAAACCAATTGCATGCTGCCACGTCATCCATTTGCTACTGTTCACGTCATTAATAAGCTCAAATTTCAGATTTTAGTAGTTTCCTTTTGTTGTTCCTTAGTTTCAATTTTATTGCTTCCAATTAATTAACAACTAGTAATCACCTACTTAGTTGTAGATTAATTGTTGAATCCGTTTCTTTCGTGTCTTCGTTATTTGTGAGCTTTTCTCATTTTTAATTCGTTGTAACTTCTTTATTTCAAGTTCGTAAGGAAATTTTATTTTGTGTCTTGAGTCGATCAAACAAGAATCTATTCTGGCCACCAAGTAGAATTGACATCCTATTGACTACCGGAGTATAAGCAACTTTCAATATTCGCCGCTCCAATTGTGAGAATCACAAAGGTGAGTGTATACGATTGTTGGTGAGGAGATTTACTACTAATCTTGTTTGTTCATTTTGTAGGTTTAAAGGGTGATATAAGGAGAACATGACTTTGATAGCCGGGGATTATTGTGACTACAATATGGGAGACTATAATTGTAGTGAGGGTTTTTATGGCTACGAAGTTGAGGGAGATTGCGGAGGCTATGAAAATAGCCATGATCAAAACATAGGCAGATTTGAAAATTACTGTTTTGAGGGAGAAAATGAGGTGAATGAAGTGCCTAGTGCTTATGGTGACTTTGGAGATGATGTAGCACCTCGTGATGGATCTTATGATGAAGTTGGGACATGTGAGGAGTCTTGCACTCCTCACTCCGAACCTAGATTTGGTGTTAGGTGTAACCCTTTCATTCGCAAACCTTATGAGAGCTATGATGAGAGTACATGTGAGGAGTGTGAAGATTCATATTCTCCACCTTGTAGTACTTCTTATCAAGGTCGATATAGTGTGAATGGTTATACTAGCTATAGTTTAGGTTGCCCAATGAGAAGAAGAGGATATGCATCTCCAAAACCGAGGGGTACTCATGTGCTTTACAATGTTGATCCGAGAAGGAGTGTACACTCCGGAAAGGTGACCATTTATGGGATACCGGGCTGCCTCGTTGTGTTAAATGATAGGTACTATAGAAACTGCATTGTTCCATCCATGGTTGATTACTTGGGGTTATTTTGTGAGCCTTTACTTGTTCCATACTTCTTGGACAGGTTTAAGGTTACCGAGAGGGTAAAAGTTGTCTTCTCCCAATTTAATTACCATGAGGAGGTGTGGTGTGATGTTTTTCCCATAACCTATGGTCATGTGAGCTTAGGCGCCGATTGGTTTGCACAACATAAAGTTCCAAATATGCAAAATTGGCCTAATATTGTAAGAGACCGATGGGGAAATTGCCTCGAGACGTACATTCTGCCCGGGCCGCAAAAAGAAGTTCCTACCTACTCCAATTCGAATTATTATGAGAGACAAGAGATTGAGAGGAGTAAGGGAGTGAAAGGTGGTAATCCGAGAGTGGAAAAAGGAGAGGTTGTGTGGAGCAAAGTAAGAGGATTACCACCAAACCATGCTAACATTGTTTGTCCTTCTATTTCTAAGGACATTTGTGTAGGTAGCAACATGGAAAGCGAAGAGGAACAATGCCAAAGGAAAGTTGCTGCTCAAACTTTTGGAGGACCTTCACACCATGACAAAGAAGAATCTACTCAAGGACTTCAAGGTAAAATGGCAAACTCTTACACTTTTGTACATGTGAATGATAATTGTGTGGCTAGTAGCCCATTGAGTGTGAGTTGTAGCTTGCCTATATGTGAGTGTATTATTTCTTTGCCACTTGATGATGATGTACATGTTGTGAGTGTGGATACACTAGTCGATCCTATTGATGGCCGAATAGACTCTTCTTGTAAGATCGATTTATGTCCACCTAGTGTTGAAACCATTATGTTGAATGAAAGTACATTATCTTCTGAAATTTGTGTTGATCAACTTATGTGTGAAAATTACCCACCACTTGAGGATGTGTATGATGTAATTAATGAACCTCAAGTGTGCGATAATGTTGAAAATGTTGATCAAAGTGAGAATGAACCCGAGAGCTCTTCTTGGGGTAATATTGTGTTTGAAACATCCTTGAAACTTGATATTGATCATTTAGAGAGTGAGGAACTTGCTTGTTCCAAATCTGTCCGTGAGGTAGATCACACTCTTTTTAGGTACAATGTCTTGTTTGAAGATGATTTAAACACTCCTAATGAACCTAGTGGTGAAAATGATGGTATAGCTTGCCTTGGAAGCTATAGCCTATATGCTAACCCACTATGGTGTGACAATATTCCTCCTAAAGAGGGAAATCTCTTCTTGGAAGATGAGAGTCCTCTTAAGGGTAAGGAATGTGTAGTTGCGAAAGCTACTTCTTCTTCTACTTTGTGTGATTTCATTGTTGAGAGTACTCATGGTGATTATTGGGAAACTAGTAGTGAGTACACACATGAGAGCACCTTAGTAGAAGTCGATTTGAGTGATACTTTTCTCTACTCTCTATTTGCTTTGGATCATATGTATGTTATTGTAGAGAGTATGTCATTTAGTTTGGGTGTAGACCACGGGAAAGGGAAGTGTTGTCGAGACCCGTGTCTATGGCCACTTTTCCCATTTGAACCCGGTGCCAAATTTAGAAATGGTGATGTTGGTGCACCAAACTTGTTGCTTGGTCTACATGACAAGCAAAGTGTCACTCTTGATGTATCCTATAACCAAATCCTTCGTACATCTTTTATTGAGTTTTTAATATTCCTTGCAAAGGATTCTTGGTTATATTGCAAATATGTGCAACCTTGGCATGTTGAGATGATTTGTTATGCTAACCCTAACCCTCATGCCATGAGGAGTTTGTATTTGTTTGTCCTCTCTTCGGTTTTGCAAGGTTTGGATTCGAGGTCGAATCCTTTTCAAGAAGGGGAGGATGATACGGGACAAATGGTCATCTTATTTTTTGATGACATCTTTGGAGGCCAGCACATAGAGGCTCAAGACTTGGTCACCTCGAGAATACAAGAACATGCATGGAGGACCCGTTTTGAGCGTAACTTAAAGCAATCTCGCGTATGGAAGATTGCTTGGAGTATTTAAGAGTGAGGACTCACGGTTTTGGACCTTAATTAAGGGCATTTTGGACATTACACATGGTGTATTTACACACCATGGCCGCACCTATCATTAAGGGCAAAGTGGTCTTTTTGTATTCTTTTGTATTACACTATAAATAGGTCATTTTAGCTCATTTCTTGGCAGATTTTGAATGATGAAGAATTGAAAGACATATTTTCTCTCTTTTGAGAGTGTAACACCTTTAGTTGTAGGGCTTGGAAAAGCCATCCTTAGCATAGGGCTTGGAAAAGCCAATATTGATCTTTGCTTGAAAACGGTAGATCTTGAGGTGAGTTCATTCCCTTGGTGGTCACCGTAAGAGTGTGGTTCTTATTATTACATTTATTAGGGGTTTAGTGTATGACATACACTTGGTTTCTGATTCTTGTCATAATATTGGTCTCACTATCTATCCTTTACTTTTCTTGTTGTTATCTTGTGTAGTGGACTGTTTTGGGGTCTTTGTTGAATCCAAAACTTATATTATTTTGTTCATCTTGTTCATCACGTTTAGTGGCTGTTTTGGGTGTCAAATACACCATTGTTATCTCATATTGTGGTTGTTGTAGCGAATCCGAGAGTGGTCTCCATTTTGGTCCTCGAATCCTTAAGATTTGCGGACTGTTTTGGAGTTGTTTCGTGTTTCTCTTGTCTTTCCCGTATCAACTAGTTAGGAAACTTAAATATTTCTATTTGTGAAAGCGGATTTGTAATAATCACGATCTTGAATTGTCGATTATCTCATTAGAATTAATAAAGTTTAGTCCGCCTTACTTATATTTATGTTTATTGAGGATTTTATTTTTATGCTAATAAAAAATCGCTAGATACTTTATTTAGTGATATAAATCTTTTTTTTTGTAAAGTTAGCGATCATCGAAAATCTCACGAAGCGAATGAATTTAATTTCATTTATCCAAAGCCTAAAGATCCCTTCGATGCTGAGATAATTGAATCTTCAACTACTCAACTAGAGGTGGAAAATAACAGGTTGGGCTTAATTTGAACGGTTTAAAATGAATTGAGTTAAT
The DNA here is from genome assembly GCA_030864225.1 of Capsicum baccatum var. pendulum. Taxonomy (NCBI): domain Eukaryota; kingdom Viridiplantae; phylum Streptophyta; class Magnoliopsida; order Solanales; family Solanaceae; genus Capsicum; species Capsicum baccatum. Next base: position 235,793,297 of record CM061554.1, on the reverse strand, counting down.
ATTGAGCTTGTTATTATTTCGTCCAAAAGTTACTTTGAGTCTTTGACTGATATGTATCAGGATAAAATGGACTAAAAACAAGTTAAAAGTCGATCAATTCTTACTTTGTTTTAATTGCTCTATTTATTCTTTTATAATTTTTAGCACTTAATAAAATTATTATTATTATTCTTTATTATGACTATGTGCAACATATCAAATAAAAAGATGACTTTTTGAAAATATGGACTAATTAACACCCCCTATTAATGAATCAGAACCGACAATATTTTCAACAATATGAAAGATAATGAGTCCGAGGATCTTTTAAAAGAGTTTAAGTTTTGTACATTGTTAGTGTAAAAAATATTCTACACTATCAGATAAATTTGATTTGTGATTGCAGATTACCCAATTTTTTGTATTAAAATTAAAAAAGAAAAAATTGGGTAATCTGCAATAGCAAGTCAAGTTTAGTTGATAGTATAAAATATTTTATATACTAGTAGTGCATAAAATTTAAATTATTTTCAGAAACAGTTCCTATACCTCTACGAGATAGTGATAAAAATCTGCATACACACTACTTTCCCAAATATTGTAAAATTTTATTGGGTATATTATTGTTATTACTTAAGGAAAATGAATATGAAGGAAAAGAAAAAGTACAAGAAAGTAAAAATATCAAGGAATGTGTCAATAGATATTTTGATAAAATATCAAGAAATGTGTCAATAAATATCAAGAAAATATTTTGACAAGATCTCATAGATCAATAGATATTAACTCATTTTTGATAGACGAAAATAGTTTATGTTGAAATGGACTGAGCTATTTATAAATGAATGGATAAATAGTTAATTTAACTTACAAATTGGGGGAGTTATCATTTCATGGGATAATTTTGTCACCTCTACTCAAAAATATACAAAAAAAAAAAAAAAAAAAAAACATGTTCTTATGGACACCGTAATTATATTTATATTTACAAGTACATACAATATCAGGATCTTAGCGTACGTAGAATTATTTATTGATTTAATATGGACTAATTAACACCCCTTATCGACGAATCAAGCCTAATAATATTTTTCATAGTCAAAGGATCTTTTGGAAACAGCTCCTCTACCTCCATAAGGTCGCGGTAAAATCTACATACACTCTATCTCCTCAAACCTTACTTGTAGGGCTTTACTTCCGAGGGTTTTATAAATAGCTCCTAAAACAAACTGAAAAACTCCTCATCAGATCTACATCCACTCTACCTCCTCATATCTTACTTGTAGGATTTTATTTTCGAGATTTTTTTAGAAATAACTCATCGATCTACCTCGATAAAATAGTGGTAAAATTTACATATACTATATTTTCTTAGATCTTGGCAAAATTTACATATGATCTGTTTTTTCAGATCTTACTTGTAGAATTTTACTGGATATGGTATTGTCGTTACGAAAAATAATTGAATATGAAAGAAAAAAAAATAGAAGAAAAAAAAATTATATCTTGAAATATGTCAACATTGAAGAAAGACGAGTTAATTCCTCAAAATGTCATTGAACTTATGTAAATATCCCACTAAAGTAATTTTTGTTTCTTTTAGGACAATATTGTCACTAAACTATACACTTCTTTTCATTATAAGGTAAAATTAAGAAATTGTTAAGGATACGTTTGGAGAACCATAAGGAAAGTGAAATTAGATGTAATTACATAGTCTAATTCTCAATTAGGAATAAAGGATTAGGTGCAATTACGTGATGTACTTACAAAGTTACATTTTATTTATTTTTTTAATTTTAATTTCTTTTTCTTTTAATTTTATTTTTTATTTTTATTATTTTAATTTCTTTTTTATTTTTATTTTTTTTATTTTACATTATTTATCTTTCATCTCTTTTCTTCTCATTTTCCAACCTTTACTTCTTATGATTCAATATAATTACTCATATTTTTTTCTTCATTTAGCACATTATTGAATTTTATAATTTTTATTCTAGTGTTTGAATTAAAGTAGTATTTCATTATTGGATGAGATGACTTATGTGTTTTTCCTTTCTTTTGAATTATTTACTCATTGGAATTTTATATAAGAGTATTGTGTTTTTTTCTTGAATTTTCAATTTGTGTTTTGTTTTATGTTTCAATTTATTTGTTTTAGTACTATAGACTTGTTGTTTTATATTGCATGTCACTTCAAATTGTGGAGTTAATTTTCCAAATTGCCATTAAACTTGAGCAAACATCCTACTAAAGTAATTTTTGTTAATTTCTTTTAGGAAAATATTGTCATTAAACTATGTACATCTTTTCAAAATAAGGTGAAACTAAAAAATAGTTAAGGACATATTTGGAAAGCCATAGAAAAATTGAAATTATATGTTATTAGACAATTTGTAGTGACATGCAATATTAAATAGCATGTCTATAATACTAAAACAAATAAACCGAAACATAAATTCAAAATCCAAGAGAAAAACATAATACTCTTGTATAAAATTCCGACGAGTAAATATAATTCAGAAGAACGAAAAACACATAAGTCTATAATCTCATTCAATAATAAAATACTACTTTAATTCAAACACTAGAATAAAAATTATAAAAATTCAATAATGCACTAAATAAAGAAAAATAATATGAGTAATTATATTGAATCATAAGAAGTAAAGTTGAAAAATGAGAAGAAAAGAGATGAAAGATAAATAATGTAAAATGAAAAAAAAAAGTAAAAATAAAAAAGAAATAAAAATAATAAAAATAAAAAATAAAAGAAAAAGAAATTAAAATTAAAAAAAGAAATAAAATGTAACTTTGTAAGTACATCATGTAATTGCACCTAATTCTCTATTGCTAATTGAGAATTAGATTATGTAATTACATCTAATTTCACTTTCCTTGTGGTTCTCCAAACATATCCTTAACAATTTCTTAGTTTTACCTTATAATGGAAAGAAGTGCATAGTTCAGTGACAATATTGTCCTAAAAGAAACACAAATTATTTTAGTGGAATATTTACATAAGTTCAATGATATTTTGAGGAATTAACTCGTCTTTCTTCAATGTTGAGATCAATGATTGCGAATCATTACATTTCAAGTTTAGAATGATCAATGATTCGCTTGTTTATGTTTGAGTCAGCTTGCGCATACTCGATTAAATTTATGAAATACCTGTCACCTCTCACTAGCAATAAGTACCAGATAACTCTGTTCACCAGAGTTAAATAAACCAGGTGAAAAGAAATTACCTAGTATTTATTTGTGTTGAAAATTATATTTGAGACCTCATGATACTCCTCGCACTTCATTGAACTATTAAGCCACAGTCACAACCACACTCTTGGGTGCTATGATCTGCTCATGTATTAGTTCAACTTACTTCTCTGTTTCTAAGTGATTGTTTAGATTTTTCAGTTTGTTTTTATGTAAGTAATACTTTAGATAATCACATATAAATGATGTTCTTTGAATTTTACTCTTCCTTAGAGTTTTACAAAATTAAAAAACTACTAAAAAGTTACATTCGTTCAAATTATTTCTTAAGGGCTAATTAATAAAAATAATCTTTATTTTCTAAAAATGAATAAGTCTAAAAATGAATAAGTTCTTAAAAATGTGTCCAAACTAAAAAAACTACTTATTTGAAAACACAGAAAGTATTTTAGCCAAACTCATTTCAGTTTATTTAGCAGTTGGATTGAAATGTATATTATTGTTTAACAATTTCCAAGCTCCAACCCTCCATTGCTACTTCAAATATATACTCCTCGTTTGGATGGTTGTTAAGTTATATAGCATTATATTGTTTTGATGAAAAATGACATTTGGATACTGTATCATTTTTATTATTATACAATATTGCATATCAACAAAAAATAATTAAACTAATTATAATATTATATAAAAGTAGAATACGAGATAGAGTTATTAAAAAGTTATGATAATAAAAGATAATGTTGAATTATTTATTAATAAGCAAAGTCAAAATGAGAAGAAAAAAAAAGTAAGATAATGACGCGATTACACCAAATTTATCATGCATAAAATGAAAACTTTCGACGTTACATAATAAAAAATTTAATAATATAATATAACAATAAAATTTAAATAACAGTCAAAATAAAATTTAAGAATCTACTAGAAGTTCTTGAGGACCTCCTACATAGATAGAAAAAGAAGAAGACCTTCCGGAACAAGCTATCCCCAGATTAACTATTTCGAAATCGGTTATTCGATCATGTATATGAGACAACCTATTTAATCACTATGATTAAAATAGTGAAATAAAATAATCTCGGAACTAACTAATACCTCAAACAAAATGCAAGATAAATTTCTAGTGAATATGTAATATATCTCCTTAAAATAGTTGTTTCTGGAGTAATCAAATTTTTTTTTCTTTTTAAAAAGAGGGACAATGACTTTTATAATGAAAATAGGAAACATAAGTTCCACAATTAACATTTTACATTGATTATATCTCCCCACCCTCACCCCGTAGCCTCCATTCCCGCCACGCCTTACCTCTTTCCTCGCCCTACTTATTTTCATGAAAAACATTTTTTCTTTGTACCAAACACACACTAATTATTACTCATTCCTTGAAAAAGAGAAAAAAATCTCAATAGATATTATATAGTTCAGAATTTGGCAGTTCAAGGCATGACGGAGCCATCTTAGACGAAGGATGGTCCTGTGCATATCCTACAATAAAAAATTATGTGGCATACAAGATCCTTTCATTTTTCATATCTCCTCCTTATAGAAGGGAATTGTCAATTGTCATTTGGTGTGAGGTATAAAGTATAATAATTTCGATATAAAATGTAGATTCATTTTATCTTGAATTTGGTTGGAGGTGTTAGATAGTCCCGGAATTATTTATCCCATAATTTATATCATAGCAATGAGATAAGTTATTTCATATACATGATGAAATAACTTATTTCGGAATAACTAATCCTGAGATAACCTATTCTCAATCAAACAACCCATGCAATGTCCTGGATCTTGATAGCCATGGGATATATTCCAATGGCTAGAAGGGGTAAGGGAAGAGCTAATTATAGGGCAAGAAAGTAGGGTTTTTAGTATCAAAATAGGTCTTTTAGTAACCAGGCCTCAAGTACTTGGCAAATAAATTATGATAGATAGCAAATATAGAATCATGAATTATAGAGAGAGAGAGAAAGGCAAACTATAAAGATAAAAAAACATGGCTAAAAATTCATATTGAAACAAAGGAGATGTATGGTCACCAGTAGTAATCTAGCTGTTGAAATTTCCTTTGTGTTGGTTTCTGTTATTAATAAGAAGTGGTCCAATTGGCTATACAAAAAGTATAATGGGACCATTGATCGTTACAAGCTGGTAGCCCAAGGCTTCAAAAAAAAAAAAAAGGATACTATTTATTTCATTTCAATTACTTTGTCTTATTTTTTTTTTAGTTCACTTTAAAAGAATGTATCAACTTTCCGTATGATATGTTAAAGGACCATAAGAAGATATTTTGATACATATTTTTAGTTTGCGGCTGGAAGAAGTGTTTTGTTGAGTTATTTGTGCTAGCTAGTAGTCAATTGTAGAACTATGTACTGTGTTGTGTGGTAGTTTTGTTTATGTTATTATCTGTCAACTTTTACCACCTATCATTTTTTACACTTATACAATATATCTTTTTCTAGATTGTTTTTAGCGTAAGTCGTGGATCTATCGAAAAAAGCTAGTCTCTCTGCCTCATCTTTGATATAGTAGTATGAATTGCATATACTATTTTTTCAGACCCTATTTTATAGGAATATAATGATTGAATTTTTAGTTTGCGGCTAGGTATTTAGTTTTTTAATAATTTTAATTTTCGGGTTAAGTTAAATTCTGACAAAAAAAATTGAAATCGAAAAAATATGTGACCAATGAGTACGCGTAGCCTGTCAAATAGGTCGGTTTGACCCGTCCCGAATCAGCCCATTTTAGAAAACCGGCTCGATTTGACCCGACCTGGTCAGCCCATGGGTTGTAGGGTACCGGGTCCCAGGCCGGTTTATTTTTTGGTTGGGACCGGTTAACCCGGCTTGGACCAAGCCCGGTCAGGGCCCACTGGTTAACCGGTCCGATTTTGTTTTTTTAAGACCATTGGGCCCAAACTAGCCATTGACCCAACGGCTATATAGCCATTTTTTGTCCAAACAGCTAGTTTGGCTTTTTTTATTATAAAAAAATTACTTTTAAAAAAAAAATTTAACCCCAAAAAAATTCCTATAAATACCCTACACTTTCAAATCATTTTCCACACAATTTTTCATTCTCTCAATTCTCATCTCTCTCAAATCTCAATTCTCAATTCTCAATTCTCAATTCTCAATTCTCAATTCTCAAACATTCTATATATTTACTTTCCTAAAGTGCTTACTTTAATTTTTTTATTTTCCGATTACAAAGTACGAGTGGAAGTTTCTAAAGTCACAACCTTTGGATACTTCTAAACTTTGGAATTGTCGTTCCATCTCTTACGTTTAATTTTTAATTTGTGTATTAATTGTTGAATATTTAATTTTCTTATATTTGTGTATTTTAAATTATTTTAGTTTAATTTATATTATGGATAAATTAAGAAACCTCGCTACTAAAGGTGTTAAAAATTTTTGTCCCGAAAGTTAAAAATTTTTGTCCCAAAAGCGGTAGCGGTAGTAAAAAGCGAATTACTAATGGTAGAGGTACTTCAAGTAGTAGATATACCCGTGTGCCTCCGGCACCGCTTAGTCAACCTTTTAAGGAAGAAGTAGGCATACCTTTAGGTGTAGGTGCCCACGATATGGATTATGTAGAAGCTCAGAAAAATTACGGTATAGAAGAAGAAAATGAAGTAGATGCGGTTAATTTAGATGAAGATGGTGAAAATATTGGTGAGACACCCGCAGTAGAAAATGCTAATGTTAGATCTGAATCGGTTAATCTCCCTCTCCGTCCTCCGCGTGCCCCAAGAGCTCGTAAAACAACTAGTATTGCATGACAATTTTTTGAACGTATATCAGATACTGAGGTGCAATACAATATTTGTCAACAAATATATAAGCATAAAAGAGGAGGCAGGCAAGGGGGTACGGGTACGTTAATGAGACATATAGGTGATGTTCACGAAAGAGAATTAAATATTGCACGAAGTGGTGAGGATGTTGATGGGCCAAAGCAAACTAGAATGGACCCAACAACCGGTCAGGTAATGAAGAAGCATAATAAATTGAGGGACCAGGAAGAAATAGCTAAAATGATAGCTGTGGGTTGTTTGTCTTTTAGTTTCGTCTGATGCCTTTATTCATTATATTCAAGCAATTTATAATCCTATATTCAATGAAATTCCTAGAAGTACTTGTCGGGACGATATTTTTAGACTTTATTCATAATATTATTTTTATTTATCAACATTGTTAAAACATATTCAATGTAGAATGTCCCTAACTTCTGATCTTGAACGTGCTGTAAATAAAAATGATTATTTAACTATTACTTGTCACTGGATAGATAGTAGTTTTACTATGCCAAAACGTAATCTTGCTTTTTTATATGATGAAGATCATAAACATACTGGAGATTTTATTGCTAATTCGATTGCTAAAGTTGCAGAATTTTATGGTATCGAAAATAAAATCTTATGTATTACTTTTGATAATACTTCTAACAACAAGACTGATATAACAAAATTAAAATCTAAGCTATCTCCGATGTTACCTGAAATTTTTCATATTAAGTGTGCATGTCATAGATATAATTTAATTGTAAGAGATGGTTTTGAGTTTTTTGAGTTTTATATTGAAAAAATTCGGCTTGCCATTGGTTTTATTAAAGGAAATAATCATAGAAGTAGAATTAGAGACTTTAAACTTAAATGTGAACAAAATGAACTTGCACCGATATTGATGCCTGAAGAATGTGAAACTAGATGGAATGCTACGTATGATTTTTTAAAAACTTGTTATAAATATAGAGATCCTATTACACTATCTTTTAACCAATATTGTGGTTCGTTTGCTGATTCTGCTGATTGCATGTTACAGGATTCTGATTGGGTTGTAATTAATGATCTTGTTAAGTTTTTGGAAAAATTTTATATAGCTACGGTTGAATTTTTCGGTGCTTATTATCCTACTGTTTGTAATATTTTGGCATATATAGCCGATATTTCTGGATTGCTCAAAGAATACAAAAATAACGAAGGTTACAAAGATGTTGTTGGTGTCATATTTGCTAAATTTAAAAAATATTTTTTTTCGATCCCTATTTACTTGGTTGGTGCTATGCTTAATCCGTGCATGAAATATAATACTATGTGCCAGTTTAGTACTATTATTTATGCTAACTTAGAAATAAATACTAAAAATGATTCTCAACAAGTACAACCTGATTTGTGGACGGCTATGGGTGATGCAAATGAATACATAGATAAATTATATAATCACTATCCTGATTTAGTTGATTTAACCGTACCTACAAATATCACTCCAATTGTCGCACCTCATACTCCCGAGGAGCCATCATCTTCTAAAAGTCTGGCACATAGTGATTTTTCTGATCACTTTTATGAGTTAAATTGTTGTAACAGTGTCGAGGAGGAAACTTACACATCAACTTATCGGGAAGAGCTTAAGTATTATCTTCGGTCGCTGCTAGAGGATCGCAGACGACGGATCAACGCGTTGGATTGATGGAGGAGTAATGAAACACAATATACTGTGCTTTCAAGATTAGCTAGAGATATTTTGAATGTTCCAATCTCAACCGTTGCATCGGAGAGCGTTTTTAGTCAAGAACGACAACAACTTGAAGACAACCGACATTCATTGAGAAGCAATGCAATGAATGTTCTCGTTTGCCTCGGAGATTGGATTAGAGCCGAACGAAGAAATCAAGGAATGGAAGCAGAGCCGAACGACGAGCAGAGACTTAAAGAAATTATGACTTCATGGGAGAACTCAGCATAATCAAGTCCAGTGCATAATTTTGCCCCCGTTGACTTTGACTATCCTATGCAAGTTCCCGTTAATATTAACATGAATGAGTTGGAAAAAATGATGTAAAATTTTTCATTCATGTAAATTATAAATTTTGAATCATTTTGCAATAAATAAAATTCAACATTCATTCATTTCTTAATCCTTACTTTGTAATTTTTTTCATTTAATGATTTAAATTGAATTTCTAGTTTAAATTTTAAACTTAGTTTTAATATATTATTAATTTACTATTAAGTATTATACTATTATTAATTTATTATATTAAGTAGCATATGTTTTATTTAAAATAGTGTATATATGTGTATATATTTTCTAAAATAGTATATATTTAATGTATACATGTGTATATGTTTTATAAATTAGTGTATAACTATATATATAGTATGTGTATATATTGTAGTATATTTTATTTAAAGTAGTATGTATTTATTGAATGGTACATATATATGTGTATATATCTTCTATAGATGTATATATTTAACGTATACATCTGTATGTATTTTATAAATTATTATATATATCATTATATTATAGTATATATCTTGTAGTATATATTTTATTTAGAGTAATATATATATTTAACTAACGTATAGTCGTATACACGATTACATGTGTAATTGTTTATTTGTGTATATATTTTTTAAATTCTAATGTAGTATATACTATATATATAGTGTATATATATTGTTTAACGTATTTAAAATGTATATAGGTGGGTATATATAGCATATATTGAAAAAAAAACTTTTTTTTTTTATTTTTGACCGATTTTGACCGAGTTTAGGTGGGTTAGACCGGGTTGGGCTAAGTGGGCCGGTTCAGGATTATTTTTAAAAGAATTATTGAACCCAAACTCGGCCCGACCCGCCTAACCACAACCCGGCCCGGACCAACCCACAACCCGACTAAATTTCATGGGCGGTTTTGGGTTGACCCGGTCCGGCCCACTTGACACCCATAGCCGCAATTAGGGGTGGGTGTTCGGTCGGTTCGGTCTAATTGTTTAATATCGGTTCGATTTATCGGTTTTCGGATTGACAAAAATGAAATCCATAATCAAACCGAAATAAATTCGGTTTGGTTCGGTTTTTACAAATTCGGTTCGATTATTTCGAATTTTTATTTCGGTTTAAAATATTAAAGTAGTTAGCCTCTCTTTTTCATAACTGGGCATTTAAAATTGATGGATTTTTTTAGAAAAATTATTTTTTTCAAACTTGATTTTTTATTCCCAAATATAAATAATTATAAATAACTCAACATGAATGAAACGAAATGAAATAATCATAAGCTTAACATAATAAATAACATCATTATTCATTACATATAATATAACCTTGCATAAATAGTCTACAAAACAACACAAAACTCGTAAAAATAGTCCATAAAACAACATACTTTCTGCATAAATAGTCCACAGTCACCAAAATAGTCCATAAAATATTTCAGTCACTAAAACAATCCATAAACAGCCTGCGGCGTATGGTAATTTTCTATTAAGTATTAATTGTGAATGTGAATTACTAAATATTACGTTATATATATAATATAATATTTATATTATATATATATATTATATAATCAAATATATATATATATATATATATATATATTATTTATTTATAGAATTTCAGTTTTTCGGTTTAAACCAATTTTATTTTTTAAAACCGAAAACCGAACCGAAAAACTAAAATTCTAAAATTACAAACCGAATTCAATTCGAAAAATTAAAACCAAAATTAAATTTTAATTTAATTTTTCAATTTTTTCTGTGTAGACCAAAATATGTTCACCTCTAGCCGCAATATGGTCGGAGAAGAAATATGAGTATATAATATATGCTGTTTAGTTTTCTCGTTTCTTAATACTTTGTTGTGTTTGGTCAACATGTCAAAATTGCTAAGGTCAACTTTTCTTTAATGTTGACTGTTGACTTGTCAAGCTATTTACTACTCATTTCATTTAAAACAGAATGAGCTACTTTCCTTTTGTTTAAAAAAAAATAACTTCTTTCCTTTTTTGGCAATACTGTAATTTCAACTTTCCACATAATATGTTTAGAACCACAAGATTAAAGAACATTTTGGTATATTTGACACAACTTTAATTTAAGGCCACAAGATTCAAAAGTCTTCTTTATTTTCTTAAACTGTGTCAAGTCAAAGTAGGTCATTCTTTTTTAAATGGAGGGAGTATTATTTTTTGTACCAACTATATTTCATATTACACCTTTTGTGCTTAATATCTTAATCGGCTCATCTATTTAGTAGTTAAATTAAATATATAAACTAATAAGAAGGGGTTGTTCAGATAGTAATCATTCTTTCATCCTTGATTCTGATATTGTGAGTTTGAATTGTTAAGAGAGCAAAAAGGATGAAAGCTCGTGAAAAAGGTAAAAAAGAAGAAGTAAAAGACAAAATATATTAGCCCATTTAATTTAATTCATCAACCTCCGAACGTGCTTGTTTTTTCTTTTATGACTGTAGTATTCACACCAGCTCGTGCAAAACTCGACTAATTTCACAGGATACATGTTGCCTCCCATCAACAACAAGTATCAGGTAACTCTGTCCATCAAAGTTAAGGCAAACGTAAAGATATCGTCCAGTATTTTTGTCTCTATTGAACATGTCAGAGGTTTTATAAAACTTATTGAGGCTAATTGATCTAAACAAAGGAGGTGACACATTTTAAATTGGTTAATGCATCTTCTTCGTACATAGTGAACGAGCGCTTGACAATACGTAAAGAAGCTTTTCCAAAATTTTAAGTCTAACACGTCTAACTAACACGTCTAATAAGAATGTTAGTACTTTTCATGTGTTCAAGTATGCAATCAAAATATATCGTAATTTGAGTGTCTAAACGAAATTTACTAACAAGTTTAAAAAGCCATCAAAGCATACTCAGCCTTAAATAATCATTCAAATGATTACTATATATATATATATAATTTATAATATATTAAAAGTGTGAATACCTTTAAAAAAGTAATTTGAACTTTTTGCCCTTCACTAAAACACCCCGCAATAGACAAAATTATCTTTTTACCTTTTTATTAAATAGTTATCATTAAATTATTATTCAAATATTTAGGATACAAAAAGAAAAATAAGAAAGAATCACATAACTAAAACGAATTAAATGTAATATGACAATTTTTTAATTAAGAATCCTACACAAATTTTTAGGAAAAAAATTATCCTTGAAAAGAGAAAAAAGAAAATTAAGAACCAGACGAGTTTTTTTTTTTTTTTTTTTTTTTTTTTGTAAGAATAACCAAACATTATAGTTAAGGAAAAGGCATAAAAGAAAAGGTACCAATTTATTGATCAAAAAAATTAATTTATTAATGAAAAAAATTTTAGGAACCAAAATATACTTTTTTTTAAAAACATATGTATGGAAAGAAAAAAACACATTTTGTTTACATCAGAATTCATAATATTTAATACTTCTAAATCAAATAGAATTTTACCTTATATAAAAAAAGAATATCTACAATTCTATTTGAATAGTTATTTGATCAAATTTTACTAGAAAAATATCTTCTGCTTCTATAATTTCTTCTTATTCTTAAGTTTGTTTTGATTTTGATTGATGATTAATTAATATTTTCTTCTTGGATTCTTTAAGTTTTTCTAGCCTTCTTCGTTATATGAAGTTTCTTTTAACCTTTTGCTTATATGAAATTGTTTTAATTGTAAATAAATCATGAGATTTAGCATATCACCATTATGTTTATTCATATACTTTAATGATTTTTTTATTTATTTTTTTGGATGCAGGCTCCAATTGTTATCATACATACAAAATATGATCAAACACTCTTTCCAGAGGTAATTTTGGTTTCTATTGTCAATTAAAATAACTTTCTCTAATAAATGATGTTTTGCAGCTTACCAGAATGTTTTTTTATTCAAAATTGAGATATACCTCCTTTTTACTATCTGTTTTTTTTTTTCATTTTTCTTTGTATATGAGCCAAAGTTAGAGTCATTTCATAGATTTATTTATTTTAAAGTTAATTGATATTTTTTAAAATTTTTATTTTTTGTATATTCTTTGATTGATTGACTCAAGATATACGTATAAAACACATTTCAAGTATTTAAAAATAAATATTTAATTATGACAATAATATTTAGAGCTTATATGTACTAAATTTTTTATATTCCTTGTTTACGGAAAGTAAATATATATTTTTGATAAGTAATACTTTTTTAGTATAAAAAGTAAATATATGTAAACATGGCTAATCATAATTATCCCTTTAAATATAGTTAGTTTTACTTTTTTTTTTCTTGGGCCATTTTATTTAAATAAAAGATAACATACAAAGTTGAAACAAAAAAGCAACACGTCTTGAAAAAGAAAAGTAAACAAAAAGATTAAAAATATATATATAAGTTTATATTGGAATCCATATTATTTTAGTATTGATAGATAATTTATGATATAAAGATAAAAATCTATTATATTTAGATAAAAAGAATTTTAACGAAAATGTTTTGAACTTCTAAATCAATTAGAATTTTATTTTATATATATATAAAAAATCTACAATTTTATTTAAATAATGCTTTGATCAAACTTTAATAAAGAAAAACCGTCACTTCTTACTATACTTTTTTGCTTATTTTGATTATGATTGAAGTCGTATTCTTTCATTCATTATCATCAGTGATAAGTTTAAAGATTGTATATGAATTATACGTAAACAACAATTGTCAATGGCTTATTCCCTTTTAATAATTTCATGTGTTAATTGGATAAGACAAACTTGTTGCCGCCAAGTGAAGTAGCAGTAAAAATCAAATGTTTATCTTACCTAAAAGTGAAAATTTATATTACAAGAATGATGATTCTCTTTTAGGTTGCTACAAGTTTTACTCTTTTCTAAGGTATTCCATCATCGGTTGATTTATAGTTTGGTATTATGCATTATCGATTCGTTTTATTAGTTTTTTAATTTCTAAACATGTTAAACCGATAACCACCACTTGGTGAAAATATACTGGTTATGTTGTTGTTGTACTAAATCGATAACCAAATCAATAAGATATTTTTTATCAATGTGGGTTCTTAACGGTTAGATTTTTGAGTTAATCGATAAAAAAATGTTCATTTATATACTCGGTATGAAAGTGCTCATATAGTCAAAGACTATGGTATTGATTTTTACGAAAGTAATTTAATATTACGTTTATACAGTATAATTTTATACTATTTTAATTTCTTATCATAGCTTTATTAGTATTAATTAATGTGACACACATGCTTCTTGCCATAACTTTATTACACTGGACTATATATATATATATATATATATATTTGTTATTATGATCATACAAATATGTCGTCATGACATATTAAAGACTATTAATTTCAAAAGTATTTTTCATATGTACCAAAAATTCAATCTTTTTGCCTCCTTATAATTCTTTTACGAATATAACGATTATTAGAAAAAAAAAATACTGCAAACATAAGTCCTCGACCAACGTTTTTTCAGTTGCACTATATGCACCGTCCGAATTAAATTCTATTATAGTCTTCCTATCCTAACATATTCTCCCCTTAACCCCACCACCCACTATATATTCTTTTAGTTTGGCACTTGGGAACAACTATATATGGCTCTCATTTGAGTGCAGCCAAAATGTAATTAACCAAATTAAAGTGCATACATTACAAATATCATTACTCCACAAAAGAAGAGCCTTATCCACATTCCAAGAATCTTGGAAAAACTTTACATATATACACGTTTTTGACTCATGATTGTTAACTTCCCATATCAAAGTTGTATATTTTAATAAGGCACAATTCATAATTATGCCCTTTAACTTGACTTCATATTATATTTATGACCTCCTTCAACTTTCGATGTGCACAAGTAGGCTCTTAAACTTGTATAAAGTTGAACAAGTAGACACATACGTCCTACGTGACATTCTATGTGGCCAATTCTTTTCCTACGTGGCATCCTAGGTGTATTATGCCACGTAGGACGTATATGTGTATCTTGTTCAACTTTATACAAATTTAAGGTCTACTTGTGCGCACCCAAAGTTAGAGGTCATATATAAAGGACATGTTTATGAATTATGCCTTTTAATAATGACAAACTAATGTATTGCTAATATGCAGGATACACCAAGAAGGATAATCAAGGCAAGAAAGATCATATGGATAGCGTTGGACCCACATGTATAGGTGGGGGTGCACGTGCACCCGTTAACATAAAAAACAATTATGCATATATACCTTAAGAAATTGGGATATATCTAATAGTGTACCTAAAAAGGAATGAAAGTGCACCTTGGTGTGCTAGTTGGAGCAAGCATTTTCAACCATGTGACTAGGGATCAATCCTAGAATAATGCAATATTTTTGATTTTATTTTCAACACTTCGGATTTAAAGGCTTATTACTAAATTTATAACATCAAAATTGCTGGATTACAGATTCTAACCCGCGACCATCTATGATGAACCCACCTTCACCATTAAGATACCATGACCCATGATTTAAAAATATTAAAAGTCAACATATTAGTTTAACTTCATATTTTAAGAAAGTAAAGTTATTAGCTTAGAACTCATATTTGTTCTATATATGTATTTTTCAGCACTTTTCATGTCATTAGCGACCAATCGAATATGATAATATTCCTTAATCGATGCTGAAAGTTTTGCTAACGTCTATGTTAAGATAATATTGGTGCACCACAGTATTATCTAATGCAAAAAGTGCAAAAAAGCTTCAAGGTCCATTGTGTTTAAACACAAAGTACAAATAAAGCATGAGATTTAATGAAAAAAGCATAAAGGAAGAAAAAATATAAATATATATCTAGTCCAAGACTAATAATATCAGCATGAATGAAAAATATATGAACAATAAAAAATATATGAACAAAGAAATTGATGTTTTTTTGATAAAGTGAAATATCAATTGTTTAGTGTTCGTCTTTTCAGAAAGCCTCATTGACAAGGGAAAGTAAGTATGTCTTAGAAATTAAAACTTAAACTGTACATTAAGCGAGGTGAGCGCTCAACACATTTTGAGTCTTGTTTTAGGGCTTATGCGCGCCTTTGACAACACGGGTGCACCCACAGACTTCAAATCCTGGGTTCGCCTCTACATGGAGATATACTAGGAATCCTGGATACGACATCAATAAAGGATCTCTCAAAGATCTCATCAGATCCCAAAATACAAGAAAGATCACATCTCTCAAAGATCTCTTCAAATCCCAAAATACAAGAACTTCAGCTAGCTATAGTTGAATTATCACCATCGTTCATCTATAGGATAATGAACAGTAGAGACGGGGCAAATTCAAGATTTAAAGTTTGTGCGCACTACTAAAAAAGTGGTGAAAATTGATCACATGTGGTCGGTTTTCCCCAATTACCGACCACAAAGCCGATCAAAATATGTGGTCGGTAAAGTAGTGGTAGTTTTTAACAAACCGACCACAAGTGGTCGATTTTTTTTTTTTAAATATATATATATATATATATATATATATATATATATATATATATATATATATATATATATATATATATATTTAAAATTCATTATTATTTTATTAAAATTGAAAAAAATATTTTTAGGAAAAAAAATCGACCACAAGTGGTCTATTTTTTATTAAATTATTTAATTAATTTTAATACTAAATTGACCACTTGTGGTCGATTTTTATGAAATTAATTAATTAAATTTAATATAAAACCAACCACTTGTGGTCGGCTTTCTGCAAAAAAAAAAATTCAAAAACCGACCACTTGTGGTCAATTTTTCTAGAAATTTAAAAAAAAAAATCAAAACCTAAATACAGCGTGCAACAACAACAATGCAATACAACAGTAACCAAATCAAATACAGCGACAAAAACAACCAAATACCAAATGTAAATACTTTCAAAAGTGTACAACACATACAAAATGTCCAACAAAAGTGAGTATGAAAAAACTACAACAATAGTTTCAAACAACAAAATGTCTAAATTCAAAGTACAAAACATACAAAAAAAAAAAAAAAAACTAAAAGTCATCATCATCGAATTCGTCCTCGTCTTCCATATCATCATCCATGCTGAAATCATCCAGGGGGCCTAGACCTTTTGCAACCCGAACTGCATCACCAAGACACAGAGGAATAACCCCCGCAGTCTGAATGAAAGAGTTGAACTGTTGCTGCAGCATCTTGATTTGTGATGTTGTTGCCTTCTCCGTTTTCTTCTGCCTCTCTCTTTGTTCAGCAAGCTCTTGAGTGAGTTGAGAAATCGTATTTTGTAGTCTTGCAATGGTTTCTCTATCAACTGAAGAGCTAGAGTATGCAGTACCGGACGAACACCTAATATTATCGCCAAAAAAAATTATATGGTATCCGTAGAAATGACCTCTATTTGCAGGACCCACAACTTTTGTCCATAACTCCTCCTCTAAATGTTGGGGTATTGGGTCACCCTGACTTTCAGGAGGCTGACTACTACGATACTCACCAACAAGACGCATATATTCATTCTATATTCAAAGTAAAGTTAATATTAAAAGTCAAAAAATATTAAAGTAGTTATAATTGAATAGTATCAACTTAGAGAAAAAGATTCATTAATTCAAAATTTGTTTCTTATGTGGAGAGCTTTTGTATGAGCTTCAATCTAAACATCATCAGTCGGGTTCTTTTTCTTTTTCAGATGAGTCTCCTCGAATAGCTCATCAGTTGGTATTTTCCTACCCTTTTCTTTTTCCTGCATATGAAAAAATTATCAATGTTCAAATAATAAAAAAAATTTAAATAGAAACAAACAATTAAAACTGTAAAAGTTACATACCATTTTTTTCAGCACAGCAAGAGTACTTCTGGCAACCGCAGTATGTAGGGAGCCACCCTTGGGTAATGCCTGGAATTTCTTTTCTTTTTCCCTCAACAATTGGTATTCTGCGCTACTCCAATGGCGAAGATACAGTTGTCATGCGGGTTCAGGAATCCACTTAGGTTTTACCAATTTCTTTCGGGCAAAATCCAAGAGATCGTTAAATCTTGCTCTACATGTTATAGAAAAGTTCTTCTTTATAAGAAATGCATTTGCAGTATCTAAGGATGTCAGGTGGGCCGGGCCGAGCCAACCCGAAATTGGTCCGTTAAAGTTAGTCGGGTTGTGGGTCGGGCTGAGTCCGGGTTGGGGGTAAGGTGGGCTAGACCGGTCCGGGCTCAACAGTAATTTTTTTAAAAATAAGTCTAACCCGGCCCACTTAACCTAACCCGGTCAAACCCACCTAAACCATGTCAAACCCGGTTAAAAATCTGGTCAAACCCGGTCAAAAATGAAAAAAAAAACTTTTTTTCAATATACACTATATATACCCACCTATATACATTTTAAATATGTTAAACAATAAATATACACTATAGATAGTATATACTACATTAGAATTTAAAAATAAAATACACATATACACAGTTATACATATATATGCACCATTCAATGTATATGTGCTACTTTAAAGTTTAAATAAAATATACTACA